>CM016565.1:20646536-22046536 GCA_003412495.2 Echium plantagineum
TCAATTGTAGTGAACGGGCCAGAGTCGCAAGCTTCAAAGATTTCTTTTCATATGATAAGTGGCTCAGATTTGTTGATAAGAAAACAAGGCAAAAGAATCTGACTCCGCCATGGCTGCAAAATGTCCGGTTCCATGTGAGAGGGAAAACACGATCCACATACTATCCGGTTTGCCCAGCCAAGGTACGGGCCATATCAGCCTCTGCATTTTCATAACACGTAGAAAAAACAACCAAGAATATATCATCATTGCCACTCCAAAGTGTTTTTCCTTTTTTCTGGTAAAAATCGACTGTTCAGAAGGTCGCATGTTCAAAAACCACATGAGTAATCATTTTTTCTTCTTTTTTTCTGTTTAAGGGCTGTTGGTTCGTTGTAGAATTGAGAGAAATCATAGGCATCAGATAGACAGAGGCAACCACCCTTTTAAGAAAAATCCTCTCCCTACTTCGCCCTCATTCTTGCCTCTAATAAGAAAATTGGCTTCCTTCAGCATCAATAAGTGGTAGAAAGTTATGGTCCTACTTAGTTTACACATATCATGTGAAGAGTTTAAGCTAATTAAGGCTTAATTATGTAATTAAGATGGCAATCAGATAAACAGAGACAGTAAAAGGGCTGTTGTAAAGTAATTCCAAACAAAGAAATCACATGATCAAGTTATATACATATACAGTTTTGCAGTTTTAGCAAGTTATGAAAACTATAACAAGAAAACGCACCTTTTAACTGAATCCCATCTCTCTAATGCCTCGTTCTTCCAAGTTAAGCAAACACCAAGTTTTTTTTTTTTTTGCTCAAAATAAAATGTCAATACTCCCTCCATTCCAGTTGAAGCTCAAAGCTACATTTTTAAGCTTCAAAGATCTTCTTTATTGAAGATAAAAGCAAAATTCGCAAGCTTCAAATATCCCTTTTTATTGAACTAGAGCTAGTTTACCAATCTTCAAAAACCCCATTTTTACTCTAGCTAAATTTTAAGCTTCAAAGATCAAATTTTTATAGTCCCTTCATACCAATATAGTTATAGGCCTGTAATCGAGCCGAATCGAGTCGAATATTTGCAAGGTTCGAGTTCGGTATCATGCCTTCGAACCTTTTCGAACCAAACCGTTCGATTTTGGAAATACTTAAAAATCAAGGTTTAGGTATCAGTATCATGCCTTCGAACATACTTCAAGCCGAATATTTTCGAATCGAATACGTCGAATAATTTCGAACCAAGACGTTTGCTCACAGGCCTAAGTGGGTAAGGTGCGGTATAGCCAGTGGCCACTCCACTGGAAGCACCGGCAGATAAAAATAAGTCTTATTCTAAATGCGAAAAATTATCAAAAGTTGATATTTCAAAAATATATATTGAGATAAAACTCACAATATCCACATGAATATATATTACTCCCTCCTTCCCATAATGTTTGTCTTGTTTTCCTTTTTCGAAAATCCCATAATTGAGTCCCTTTTAGTTCAAATTTTGGGAAGGAAAAATTGATAATGTGAGATAAGTTTAAAATTTTCTAAAACTTTGTGCCAAATGAAATGAGACAAACAAAATAGGATAGAGGGAGTATTTCTTATCCTTTAATGAGAATCCATGATCAAAATTTGATCCTAAAAGTCAAAATGTGCCAATCATTTAGGAAATGAGGGAGTAGTATGATTTTAGGCTCAGATCTGCTGAAAACAAGGCAAACGAGGTTGTGGCACCGCCATGGCTGCAAATCTCAGGTTGCATGTGGGAAGGAAGAGCCGACCCACTTACCATCCGGATTGCCCCGCCAAGATACGGGTCATTTTAGCCTCAATGTACCTTCTCATTGCTCAAACCAGAGACACCCAAAAGAAATATCATCACTGCCACTAAGAAGATCGGTTTTGTAGGACAAACACTACAATTTGGGTAGAACATAGTACCAAAATGGTACTCAAATCAACAACGCAGTACCAAAATGGACAATATAGGTGATGGATTTGGAAGCTGATGAGTTACTATACACACACCAAAACAGTAAGAAAGGTCCCACCCACTTACCATTCGAGTTGCCCGGATAATGTGCTCAAAGAAAAGTGCATCATCACGGCCTTCCCCACAGAAACAATAAATATGAGCAAGATCATCCTACTGTTTTCTACTTCATTTAGGCTTCACACACCAGCAAAAAATTCAATCTAAAACAATATCAATAACAAGAAACAGAGTACTATATGCAGAACAAGGGTTGTTAGTGATTTTTTATAGAAATCACAGGCAAAACCAAATTCAGAGGGGGCAACCACCCTTAAAAGAAAATCCCATCCCTCTGATGCCTCCTTCTTTCAAACAGAAATGGTCCTGTGAGTTCAGGTGCCATATGAAATTAAGCCTCATAATGGTAGTACTCCCTCCTTCGCGTTTTTTCTTATTTCCTTTCTATTTTCTTGGTCAAAATTCGAAAACTTTGACCATGAATTCTCAATAGCCAATAAGAAAAATATAGTCATATTGGATCTTGTTAGATTCGTTTTAATATATATTTTTGTAATATCAACTTCTTATAATTTTTACGCATGTAGAATTGGAGATATTACATTATAATCCGTGAACGAATTGCAATGATGCTCCCTATGTCACTTCAATTATAGTGAACCGACCAGCTTCTCCAGCTTCAAAGAGTTCTTTTCATATGATAAGTGGCTCAGATTTGTTAATCAGAAAACAAGGCAAAAGAAACTGACTCCGCCATGGCTGCAAAATATCCGGTACCATGTGAGAGGGAAAACACGACCCACATACTATCCAGTTTGCCCAGCTAAGGTACGGGCCATATCAGCCTCTGCACTTTCATAACTCGGAGAAAAAAATCTCCGATTGCAAAAAATCTCAGATTGCATGTGGGAGGGAAGACCCAACCCACATACTAGCCAACTGTCTGTCCATTTCAGCCTTGGTGCCTTCTCATTGCTCAGAGCAAAAACAATCAAGAATATTATCATCATTGCCTCAGTGATAACAGGGAGGCTCTTTCCAAATTGACGCCCCGGGGCTATTTATTTTGATCCCAAACCAGTGTTGAGAGTTCAGAAACAAAACTTTGGTCATTAAATAAAAAACTGGAGGTAGTATAGCTGCTGTGACGTGAGAATACAATAGAGGCTCAGATTATTTGAAATACGAAGCAAGGGAATGTGAAACCGCATGGCTGCAAAACACAGGCTGCAAGTAGGACAACTAAACTAAAATTCAAGAAGCATAGGTCCTCCAAACAGCATCCTGGTTTGCCCAGCCAGATACGGCTCACTTCTGACCCTATACCTGGTTGATTTAGTCGAAGAAAATGGATCATCACAGCCTTCTTACACAGTCACAGACACTAGAACGGGAAACACTATAAACACACCAAAACAGTGATTTTTTATATGTGGAATTATTATTTTGCACCTGCTTGGAACTCCCTCAATTATTACACTTCCGAATAGGGGAGACATAATTGTAATTTCACTCCTAATATTCACTATTTCGGTGTGTATAACAGATCAGCACTAAAATTCATGGTAACTGGAACTGGCTCAGATCCGTTGATTGACAAACAAAGCAAAAGAGGATGTGACTCTGCCATGGCTGCAAATCTAGGGTAGCATATGGTAGGGAAGACCCAACCCACATACTATCAAGTTCGCCCAGCCAAGATACAGGGTGTTTTAGCCTCAGTGCATTTCCTTAGCTCAGAGCAGAAACTATTAACAACACATCATCATTGCCACTCCGAGTTTTTTTTGGGGCGTAAAAGTTTACTTTTTGGGTACGCAAACCATCAGCATAGTATCAAAATCAACAATATAAACTTGTACTCCCTCCATCCCTAAATGATTGCTACATTTTGACTTTTCATGGTCAACAATAATAATTGGCTTTCTTTTTTTGTTAAAGGGTTGTTGGTTTGTTGTAGAACTGAGAGAAATCATTGGCTTAGAGATAGAGAGAGGCAACCACCCTTCTGAAAGAAAATCCTCTCTCTAGTTTGCCTCATTCTTGTCTCGTAACATTCTTCCCTCACCATCAATAACTGAGTTACTATAAATTACATCAAGACAAACTTATTGCTTCAGCTAGACGAGGTACCATCATTGGAAGAACTGGCAAGATGATGATTGACTTCCTTTAAAGTTCATAATAAAAATATGGAGATGGAGATAGTAAAATTGAGGCTCAGATCTGTTAGATGACCACCTGACGAGCATGTAGGCAAATGTGAAACCGCCAAGGCTGCAAAGCACGGCTTAAAATTGGGGGAGATAAAGACGGCTCAATGAAGACCAAACTCCAAACCCATTAGCCACCGTCTTGCTTTGCCCAGCCAAGATACGATTTAATTTGAACTCCATGCTCTGTTCACTGGCTCAAAGAGAATCGTATCATCATTGCCTTCTACACATACACACTCAGATTGTGCATCTTCAATTGAAAATATTAGCAAGAACATAACCAAACATAGATAGCATCAGTAGAGTTTGATGATTGTTCTCAAGAATCACAGGCAAAGATAAATGCAGAGAAGGCAACCACCCTTTTTAACATAAATTTCATCTTCTGACGCCTCATTCTTTGAGCTCATCAAACAGGCTTCTTCCTTTTTCCCAGGCACATAATAAGGCTTATTTTCATATAGACCCCTAAGATACTCCCTTCATTCCAATTGTAACTACCACGTTACATTTCCAATCTCGAGATACCTTTCTCACGATCATAGACTAAGAACTGTTTCTTCTTTTTTGTAAATTACCGATGAATTGAGTTTCGAACCAGGACCTTTTGGTCTCTAGCAAGAGCCTTTTCCTAGACTAAGAACTGTTGATCAGAGAATAAGGCAAACGAGGATGCGACTCCGCCATGGCTGCAAAATACTGGTTGCATGTGGGAGAGAAAACCCAAATCAGGACCAACCCACTTACTAACCAGGTTGCCCCGCCAAGATACGGGCCAGTTTAAGCTGCAGTACCTTTCCGTTGATCAAAGTTGAGACAATAAGTGCCAATCAACATCGCACGTTAGCAACAGCTGCCCCATATTTATTAGAAGAAGTCGATTATGCGCATTACCACCTGGGTTCGTAAGGTCCCATGTTCTAAAAACAAAACAAGAATATATTGTTTTCTTCAATTGTCGTACGGTTGTTGGTTCGTTTTAGAATTTAAAGAAATCATTGGAGTGGGTTAGGGAGAGGCGATTACCCTGTTGCGAAAAACTCCTCTCACTACTTTATCCTCATTCTCGTCACTATGGACAAATCGATCTCTGTGATCGAAGGACACGAGTCATTTCATCTTCTTCTACTGGACAATCTCAGATGGCAGGAGGTCGGAGTACATGACACTTTTTGATTATTTTCAGGTTCAATGGAAGAATTAGCTTTACAAGCTTGAAGAGAGTCAGAGGCTCAGATACTTCGATTAAGAACCAGGCAGAACAGGATGTGAACTCCATCATGGCTGCAAAACATTCGGTTGCATGTGGCAGGAAAGACACAGACCAGGTCCACCAACATACCATCCAGGTTTCGTGGCCCAGAAAGAGGTCATTTAAGCCTCATTGCCTACTTCATTTAACAGGACATACAATTAAAGAAGTATCATCACTGCCTTTGGGTTTCTTTTCCTTTCTGACTGAAGAAGCTTTGCTGGTAACATATCATCATCATCATCAACATCAACAACAAACTTCATCATCAACAAGACAACAACCCCAACCTCATAACTACACTCAATGTGGTTAACTAAGTGAGTTTTTTGCTTCAAAATTGTTTAAATATTTTTCAACAAACAACCCCCTAGTGAAATTGAATTGAAATGGAGGAAGTCAAACTAAGGTTCAGATCAGTTGTAAATTAGTTACCAAACAAAGAAATCACAGGATCAAGTTATATACATATACAGTTTTGCAGTTTTAGCATAAGTTACGAAAACTATAAAAAGAAAACGCACCTTTTAACTGAAATCCCATCTGCTAATGCCTTATTCTTTAAGTTAAACAAACACTAAGCTTCTTTTTTTGCTCAAAATAACATGTCAATACTCCCTCCATTCCAGTTGAAGCTAAAAGCTACATTTTCAAGCCTTAAAGGTCCTTTATTGAAGATAAATGCAAAATTTGTAAGCTTCAAATATCCCTTTTTATTGAACTAGACCTAGTTTCCCAATCTTCAAAAATCACATTTTTATTCAAGCTAAAAGCTAAACTTCCATGCTTCAAAGATCCAATTTTTATAGTCCCTTCATACCAATATAGTTGATCATACAGTGGATAAGGTGCGGTATAGCCAGTGGCCACTCCACCAGAAGCACCGGCAGATAAAAATAAGTAATACTCCTACCGTCACTAAATAATTGTCACATTTGACTATTGGCGTTAACAAAACACGATTTAGAACTTAAATGCGAATAATTATAAAAAGTTGATATTTCACAATATATATTGAGATGAAACTCACAAGATCCATATGACTATAATATTTGTTATCATGAATTTGATCACGAAAAATCAAAATGTATCAATCCTCTAGGGAACGAGGGAGTAGTATGATTTTAGGCTCAGATCTGCTGAAAACAAGGCAAACAAGGTTGTGGCGCCGCCATGGCTGCAAATCTCCGGTTGCATGTGGGAAGAAAGACCCGACCCACTTACCATCCGGGTTGCCCCGCCAAGATACGGGTCATTTCAACCTAAATATACCTTTTCATTGCTCAAACCAGAGACTCCCAAAAAAATATCATCACCGCCATTAAAAATAGTATGGACTTGGAATTAGTTTTTACCTTTTTTAGGCCAAAAACCAAAATTTGGCTAGAACATAGTACCATAATGAACAAAATGGTACTCAAATCAACCAACAAAATAGTACCAAAATGGACAACATAGGTGATGGATTTGGAAGCTGATCTGTTGTTATACACACACCATAATAGTAAGAACTAAGAAGGTCGCCGGTTCGATTCCCGAACAGGGCTGTTCTTGTTTCAGAATTTCTTCAAGGGTTGTTGGATTTTGCTTGAGAATTGAGTGAATCATTGGCATGAGATAGAGAGAGGCAACCACCCATGGAGAAAATCCTCTCTCTACTACAGCCTCATTCTTGGTTCTGATGAGCAAATGAGTGAGTTTGGACAATGTTTGTCTCTTTATTCATGAGTTAGTGGAAGACAGAACCTTGTTTGGAGTTTCAAGCATTGATGTTATCGAGTTAGGTGGGGAAGAGCACGGATAATTTATTAAGTATAGGAGTACAATCTAGTTTGTCAATAAGAGTATAATTTTGGATAAAAAAATTTGAAACAACCCAACCCCAATTTTGTGTCTAAGATAACTTACGCCAACTAGGACGGATATCACCGAACCAACGCGAATTCGAACGAATATAACTGGATATTTTTATTTTTTACATGTTTTCGTTTCGTATTTGTATATCAACATGTACTATAATTATTTGGATTCGAATTCGATATGCGTATAATTCTTTCAAATATGAATATTCAGAAGGAGATTCGGTTCGGATTCGATATTCGATACACAATTTGATTCGGATTGGAAGTTGTGTTTGTTATTCAAAGTCGTATTCATAATGTTATTCAATATCAAATATGAACAAAGTCAACAAAAACATCCATTACGAACAGACTCTACAAAAAAAAAAGTATGAACAATCTATACATTAATTTACTAATTGACAATAATTTCAGAACAAATTATATATAAGAACAACAAATAACACAATCTAAATATTAAAAAACCACATAAAATAATTTTTTAAACAGTCAATCTCAATTATTAAAAGATGGCTAAAAAGAAATATGCATAAATAATTTTTTAAGTAATTGCAAAACACTAACTTCATCAGAATAACGAGGGCCAACTTTACTTTAACTAAACAAAAATTTCATGTTTAAGGAATACAACATATTAAAGCAAATTGAAAAAGGTTAATGTAAAATATTACATAATCTATATAGAGGCATATTCTAATTATTCAATGAACAAATAACTATAAAAGCGGAAGCATAAACTTCTTGTAGGTTCCAAACCCTCCTCACTTTAGACGGTGTAGGATTATAGAGAAGTCATTCGGTGACCTCTAAAGTTGTGAATCTCATATATTTATACTAGTCTAGTCATCATAGAATAGTTTTAATGAGATACAATTATGGTAGGAGTGGTTACTAAAATTAGGGAGAGAATTAAATAGTTACCCTGCTCAATTGGTAACTTACTAATTAAATGGATCACAATATTTATTTTCCAAATCAACCGAATAAATATTAATATAATATTTTTATTAAGTTGGAAAATATCTTACATTCTCCCACTTGATCCATTTACTTAGAAAAACTCTGTATACGAATCACGGCGACTAACTCTCTGTAAGAGCGGAAACTAATCTTGCATGCATTACAATATACTTCGTCTTTCACCACTTCCACTTTAAACTTAATGAGTAAACATTATGTTTACTTCCATGTCAAAACATAGTGATAATTCTCAATAATCATAAAATAACTAAAGTATGTATGTACATATTTCCAGATGAAAAATTATCCAACTGAATAAAAATTTCACACAAGACTCAATGAATGTATCAACCTAACTTTATGATCTTTGAATAGTATAGTTTGCATGCGTTTAGTCAAGGGATCATTTATGATTAATTTAGTGATAGTGTGCAATGATCACTCTATTTTTCCTGCACACGTTCTTTTACGGCTAAGCACTTTACGTCCATGTGTTTACTTCGACTTCCACTTTATTATTCTTAGCCAAGAAGACAGCTATTGGATTATCACAATACATTCATATTGGGCGCCTAATAGAGCTAATGACTCTTAGCCTCGAAATGAAACTTTTCGGCAATACACCATGTGAGGTAGCCTCAAAACATGGAAGGAAGTTAGCCTCCAAAATTGGAGTCGGAGTAGACTACCACTTTATGGTTATCCGTTCGGCTATACATAAGCATGTAATCTTTAGTACCTTGAAGGTATCTTAACACTTTATTGCAGCCTACTAGTGATCGATTCTTGAGCTAATTTGATATCTGCCTAACACTTCAACAACATATGCAATGGCAGGTCTAGTGAACACACATAATGCTACCAAATGATGAAGCTTATTCTACATGTGAACTCATCTAGCTACCTGAATAGATGTATTGTTCACTTTTTATTGGTTTTCTTAGGTTTGCCATACCTTTGTAAGGTATTCGAAACATGAATTATAGTACCAGAATCATTCCACCATGTATTATGATTAGTATTGACTATATTAGATTCATATACAAACGCTATAAAATTACCTTTATTCTCAAGTCAAGCCTTACACTTAATGTAATCTTTCTCTTCATGCGTCCTTTCTTTTTACAAAAGAAAATACGTTGACTCCTTCTTAATGGCTCGCTTAACTGAAATATTTCCTTTTATGCTTTTCCTCAACGTGATCCTTTTTCTTCTTTGAAAAAGAAGAAGTCGTAAGGTTCACCTTTTCACCCTCTCCTAAAAACAGTCGACCCTCCTCTTGATCACCCATGGTCATGAGCTCATTAATTGACCATTTATCCTTATGTGTGTTGTAGGAGATCTTAAAGGGGCGATATTGTGGAAGAAGAGTGCACAGAATGAAATACAGTTAGGAAAGGTTCATACATGGTAACTTTCAAACTCTTGAGTTTAGCCGCAATATCCCTCATGTGCATTATATAATCACGCACACACTTAGTCTCATTGAGCCTCATGGATGTAAATTTCATAATCAAGGTGCTAGCAAGATCTATGTCAAAAGTTACAAACTATTCATAACCTTAGTATGCTGATTGACAAAACCCGCACACTATCACAAATTTGATCTTTATGAACATATTAAAGAGGCGATTACGTTGCTCCCACCTTTCATAAAAATCAATCTCAATGATTATGCTAGTTTCAAGAATTTCAGGTGGTTCGTCTTCAAGAATAGCATAATCAAATATCGATCCATCATAAATGCAGAAGTACTTTTTATTTCAACACCTTATAGTTATCATCCTTTAATTTAGAAATGTCATAATTGATATCAGAATATTCCCATGTAAAATTAATGCAAACAAAGTTATATATATACATGCTTATTAACTAAAATTGAGACATAAATTTTAACATGTTTTACCAATGAAAAATGTGAATAAAATATGAATCTAGTGACATAAACTTGCCTGTGGCTAAAGTAATACTCAAATTAGATTCATAACTATATGACAAAACTATCAAATTATATTCATTCCTTATTCCTGTGGGTAGATTAAGGAACATAATTTAGTATTTCGCCCTAATTAATCATACAAATATGACAAAATTTCATGTGGGCATATTTTATCATATTAGGTATAATTAATTACAAGTTTAATGTTTTAGTTTCCACATGTGATTCCAAATAAATTTTTAAATAATTAGAGATGTTATAACTACTCTCCAACTACTAAAATTATTGAATCACTTAACATTACTTTAATAATATATGACTTATAACCTCAATTTAGTGTTTAATTTCCGCATGTCATTCCAAATAGAATTTTAAATAATTAGAGATAATGTGGCTACTCTCAACTATTAAAATTAATAAATCACTTAACATTATCTTAATAATATGTAACTAATAACCTCAATTAGACATATTACATGATCGTTAAAGAGAGGCTAAAAGTATAAGAAAGGGGGGCACACTGAGCAAGTACAAGAAATTGGCCCCACCCCTTTCTTAAAAGCAAGGACCATTACGGGATTCACAATCGCGCATATGAATCATATATATATTTACATTTACACTATATTTAATTGGGGAAGGGGGAAATTAGTTATTTTTTTAGTGAAGCCCCATGATTTTTTTAGACTAATAAGCAAGTGACACATGTTTAAATTTGTATACTAACTCCCAATTAGTTTCTCTTTTTTGAAAATTTGTAAAGTTTATTATTATTTTATAAATTAAATTATTTAAGCATCTTAGTTACCTATATATAATTGTATATTTATTCAATGATTTTTATCATGCACATCTACACTATATTTAATCTCCACTATATTTAATTGGGGAAGCTGGGAATTAGTTATTTTTTTAGTGAAGCCCCATGATCTTTTTAGACCAATAAGTAAGTGACACATGTTTAAATTAGCATACTAACTCCCAATTAGTTTTTCTTTTTTTAAAATTTGTGAAGTTTATTATTATTTTATACATTAAATTATTTAAGCATCTTAGTTACCTATATATAATTGTATATTTATTCAATAATTTTTATCATGCACATATTTTGAATTTACGAGAAATGTTTTATCATCATAAATGCATGTAAAAATTAATGTAACAACATATATTTTAAATATAATAAACGAACTCGCACAGGTTGAACTGTGCACAACCATCTAGTATGAGTAATATACCAATGCTACACTATCACTAGCACTTCATGATATGAAACTATATAATATAACGCATGCACCATCAATAATCAAGTCTCAATGTGAGGATGAAATATAAAATTCCAACCTTCGATCTTTCTCGTCAGAATCCAAATAAACTTTGGACAATAATATTACTTGCATATATGAGAAATAAGCTTCAAAATCAAAGTGCTTCACATGAGAGGATACAAAAGAAGATTCCAAATTTAAAGGTCAATTGTAATTATATTACACATGACCGTATATTAATATATACAAAATTGGTTCAATAAATTATATCGGCAGTAATTGTGGTTATGTTATTATAGAACTTGTGGGCATGCTAAAACCGGTAATACTGAGCAAACATATGGCAAAACAAATTCAAAATATGAACACCGCAAAAGAAGAACCATTATTTCTAATGTCTTACTATAAACAAAATATAAGACAGATTTTTATAATAACAAGCAAGACATAGGTAATAACAGGCTCTCGATACCAAATGTAAAATATTACATAATCTATAGGCATGTTCTAATTATTCAGTGAACGAATAATTATAAAAGCGGAAGCATAAAAGAGATCGATTGCTTATCAATAATATGAATCTGTGAGTTACCTGTTGGTACATAGGATACATGTGTTGGATGAAGTTTTTCACTATACCAAGTGTTGGCAACAATGCGTTAAAGACGTTAATTCAAAAGAAGTATTGTGTCATATGATTAATCAAGTCAACTCCTTCTAGAAGAATCAAGCGTGGTTATTGCTAATTGGAGTGATTTATGCTACGGGCATAATCGCCTGAAGACCAAGTTATTACGGGACATTAATGCGGTCATAGTCAACAATGAGAAGGAGCATTAATTCGGTCTTTGTCAATCAATATACAATTAATCACGATTGACTGATTCAATGAGAAGAGCCGAAGGCCTAGTATAAAAGGAGTTGGTTACTTCACTAGTAACACACATATTTGATATACATTTCTTCAAGCTTCTATACTAACTGTACAGTTGTTGTGTCACAACAATAGTGAGGACTGTTTTCTACATTGAATCTTGTAAACCCTAAATCACATACATAGTGATATAGCCGTAGGGAGTCTGTTTGAAGAGGCATAGTATAGGGCGATAGATAGTATGCGGGCATTACCAATAAGTCCCTTCTTGTAAGACACTTTTCATATAGTGTATTGTTCCCTTGGGTAGGCTGCCCCCCAGACGTAGGTGCTTGTGCACTGAACTGGGTTACCAAGTTCTCTGTGTTGATTTATTTGTCATTCATTTCTGTTAAACCTATTGTTTTAACATCTGGTCTAACACACGTAGTGGATAAAGAACTTTCATTACCTAAATTAGGGAGAGAATAAAATAGTTACCCTGGTCAATTGGTAACTTACTAATTAAATGGATCACAATATTTATTTTCCAAATCAACATAATAAATTATTAATATAATATTTTTATTGACTTGAAAAATATCTTACATTATACATTTGTTAGTTGTGAATTAATTTTTCACCTATTTGGATTTGTGAATTGTTAATTTAATTGTGAGTCATTAAATCCGACCTTGTTCAAAAGTCTAGTTGGAAGCTTGGGGTATCTAACAAATTCATTTGACTAGATATTATGTATGTAGTTGGACTAATAAGCAAGTACATGAAGAAACCTATGCAAGATCGCTTCGATATCACTAAGAGAATAGACCAGCAGCTCACTAAGATAATAGAGCAGCAGCTCAACACTTGTAATAATATTTTGTTTTCTTATAACTCGTACAAATAAATATATTGTTCTATTTGAGCATATATATATTATATAAACTCATCACGTTTTCAACAAGTGGTATTGATGTTTTGTTTGAGGGAAATCTAAAAATGGCCAATATGATTCAACCTCAAATTCCAAAATTGATGGCGATAGATTATGGGAACTAGAGTATAAAAATGAAGGTTCTACTTGGTTCTCAAGATCTATAAACGTATTTAAAGGCGGGTATACTGAGCCCGAAAATACAGCAACTTAAGCAGCCCTTTCAAACGCCAAAAGAATAGTTTTAAAAGAATCCCACAAAAAGATAAGAATGCATTGTTTACCATTTTTCAAGAAGTTGACGTGCCAGCCTTTGAAAAAAATATCAAAGGTAAGTACATCTAACGAAACGTGAAAGATTTTACAAAAATCAGTCTAAGATTTTACAAAGTTTATGGGAACTAGAGTATAAAAATGAAGGTTCTACTTGGTTCTCAAGATCTATAAACGTATTCAAAGGCGGGTATACTGAGCCCGAAAATAAAGCAGCTTAAGCAGCCCTTTCAAACGCCAAAAGAATAGTTTTAAAAGAATCCCACAAAAAGATAAGAATGCATTGTTTACCATTTTTCAAGAAGTTGACGTGCCAGCCTTTGAAAAAAATATCAGAGGTAAGTACATCTAACGAAACGTGAAAGATTTTACAAAAATCAGTCTAAGGTGCTGAAATAGTAATGAACGTACGATTCCAATTACTCCGAGACGATTTTGAAAATATAAAGATGACAAGATGAGAGAATATCATTGAGTATGTCACTCGTTTGAAAATGGGGACAAATAAAATGAAAAGGAACGACGAAAGCCTCGATTATCTATGGCTAATAAAAAAACTCATTCGTTCATTAACAGTAAATTTGATTATGTTATAACATCAATCGAGAAGTCACAAGATTTATCTACAATTTCGATTGCTGAGTTGGTGGTTTATCTACAAGCCCATGAATCGATATGATGAAAATGATAATTTAGAATTTTGCAAAGCAATATATCTATTAGTGATAATTCAAGCACTAGCAGTTATGCACAAAGAAAAGGTGGTTTTAGAGGTGGTTCTCAAGGTGGACGAGGCCATGCAAGGCAATTATTTAATTGAGACTAAGACAATCATTTAACAGGGACAAATAAATAAAAGTTTCCAGCCATCTAATAGTGGTAGAGGATTCAAAGGCCAGGGAAATGGTAATTTTTAACAATGAAGTTAAAAGTCTCATGTGCAATGTTACAATTGCAACAAAAATGTTTGGTATCTTGACTCAAGTGCCAACAATCATATGTGCGGCCAAAAAAAATTATTTACAGAGATGAACGATGATATCAACGGAGAAGTTACTTTTGGTGACTCGTCTAAAACTTCAACAAAAGGAAATGGTACATCAATGATCTTATTAAAGAATGGCGATAAAAAATGTATAAATGATGTTTATTATATACCTCCATTGAAAAGTAATCAACAGTCTTTGTGAACTTGTGGAGAATTGATATGACATATGGATGAGGGACAACTCTCTCATAATCCAAAATCAACATCAAGAATTCGTTGCCAATCTGAAGATGACGAAGAACCGTTTGTTCACACTCGACATGCAAACGATGATGCATAAGTGTTTTAAGTCAATTATTAAAAATGGTAATGGTTATGGCATATGAGATTTTCTCATCTTGCATTCATTGTTTGAAATTGTTGTAAAAAAAAAGATGGTGGATGGTTTCCTAGAAATAAATGAATCTAACCAATTGTGTGAAGCATGTGTTAAAGGAAATAACATAGACAAAGTTTTCTTATAGGAAAATCATGAAGAGGGAGACGACCTCTAGGAATCGTTTATACGGACATAGCTGGTCCGTTTGACATTGCATGATTTGATGGTCATATAACAAACGTTATTTCTATACAAGAAATAAAAGACTGATTGATAATGAAATGAAAAATATGAGCTACAATATCATTGGTGAAAGAAGAGTCAAGATAATAAGCATTATTATTCTCAAAAGTGATAAATGTTTTAAATCATCTATAAATATATAAATATGTAGATTTAATAACATCGTAACAACAATAATATGTAAATATATTTATACATATAATATAGATAGTATAGTTTCTCTACATAAACAATAGAGCAGCAACTCTTGTAATAATATTTTTGTCTTCTCATTATTCGTATAAATTAAATATATTGTTTCAATTTCGAGCACATATATTATATAAACCCATCACGTTTTCAATAAGATTGTAAATTAATGATAGTGGTTTAGAACTAATAAAGAATATAGATTATTAGTATTTAAAGGTTAATAGAAATTAAAAGCGGTTCACATCCATTCATTATTAGATGGTTATAGCTCCTTGTCACTTTCTATATAAAGAAAGAGTATGCATTTCATTTACATATCTTAAATATAATCAGTTTTCTTTTTTAATCTATTAATTCTTCATTCCATTTTATTGTGATTCTAATATAATTATTTTACATTCATTATCAAATTTTAGTTGTATTCTCGCTCTATCGATCCTCATTTTCATAACAATTGGTATCAAGAGCTTTGGTTAAATAGTGGTAGAAGAAATGACAATAAAATTTGATATTGAAAAATTCAATGGGAAAAATTTCTCATTGTGGAGATTAAAGATAAAGACGATCATTCTGAAAGACAATAATCTTGCTGCAATTTGTGAAAGGGCGGAAGATATCACACAAGATAAATGGAACGAGATGGATGGAAATGCAATTGCGAATATCCATTTGGCACTAGAGGATGAGGTATTGTCCAACATAGTAGAGAAGAGAACCGCAAAGGAGATAAAAGATCACCTCACAAAATTGTGTGAGGCAAAATCTCTTCATACAAAATTTTCCTTCAAAGGAAACTATATACGCTAAGGATGTCAGAATCCACTTCAATAACAGAACACATCAACATGTTAAATATATTATTCTCCCAACTTAGTTTGTTGGATTATAGAATAGCGACCAATGAACGATCTGAAATATTATTTCAAAGTGTACCAGATTCGTATGATCAACTTATCATCAATTTAACAAATAGCTCCATCACAAAGTTCTATTCTTTGATGATATTGTAGTTGATGTTCTCGAATACGAAAATCGGCGCATTAACAAGGATTACAGAATGACCAATAAGCAACAATAGAAGGCATTAACGGTCATAAGATATAGATCAACGTAACGTGACTCAAGTGGGGGTCAAAATCAAGGTAGATCAAAATCATTGAGTATGAAGAACATAAAATGTTATAATTGCGGTAAAAAAGGTCATTTGAAGAAGGATTGTTGGATTTCAAACAATAGCTCCAATCAATCTGGAAATATATCAAGCACCTCAAATCGAGGTGAAGCTTTATGTTGCGAAGCTGCGACGACTTACAAAGGAAGACTGACATTTATGGATGAATGACTCATTGACTCTAGAGCCATGTTTCACATGACCTCGTGGAGGGAATGGTTTCAAGATTATGAACTCATCTCTGAAGGATCAGTTTATAGTTACAATGACTATGCTTTGAAGATTTTCAATATTGGAACCATCAAGTTGAAGTTACATGATGGTATAATTCGCACTATACAAAATGTGCGACCATTGTAAGGCCTAAAAAAGAATTCACCTTCATTAGATCAATTGGATGACCTTGATTGTAAAATTATTGTATATAAAGACATCTTGAAAGTTAGTCGAGGTGCTCTACTACTTATGAAAGGACAAAAGATAGTTTCTAAGTTGTATCTTTTAAAGTCCCTGCCTTTGCGAGAAGAAGAAGCGTTTCTTGCTTCAATCGATTCAAAAGAAAATGCTTTAATTATGTGTCATAAAAGGCTTCGGCATATGCCTGAGCAAGGAATGAAGATTGTTGCAGAAATGAAGGTTGAAAATTTAGATTTTATTAGGTCAATTAGATGCCTGTATTTTTGCAAAACTCAACAAATTCGTTGCTTGTATATTCCCCTCCTTTATAAGTCCTTAAACACTTGATCTTCTTCCCAAATTCAAGCTCCAACTGTGCCTTGAAAGTTTTTAAAAACTGCAAACACATCTACCTTCCTCTTAATTGTGTACACCCAACATCTTTTAAAATAATTATCAATGAAGGACATAAAATACCTTGCTTCTCCTGAAGACGTTATCTTTATGAGTCCAGGAAGTAGACTTTGTTCTGCAAGAATCTTCATTCCTTGCTCAGACATATGTTGAAGCCTTTTATGCCACATAATTGAAGCATTTTCTTTTAAATCGATTGAAGCAAGAAATGTTTCTCCTTCTCTCAAAGTCTCTCCCGTGAAAAGATACAACTTAAAAACTATCTTTTCTGCTTTCATAAGTAGTAGTTCACCTCGCCTAACTCTCAAGATGCTTTTCCGTACAATAATGTTACAATCAAGGTCATCCAATTGACCTAATGAAAATAAATTCTTTTTAAGGTCTTCCACATGTCACACAATTTGTATAGTGCGAATTAAACCATCATGCAGCTTCAACTTGATGATTTCAATACCAAAAATCTTCAAAGCATGATCATTGTAACTATAAACTGATCCTTTAGAGATAGGTTCATAATCTTGAAACTATTCCCTCCGCGAGGTCATGTGAAACGTGGCTCTAGAGTCAATGAGCCACTCGTCCGCGCAAATGCCAGTCTTCCTTTGTAAGTCGTCGCAGCTTCGCAACAGAAGGCTTCACCTCCATTTGAGGTGCTTGATATATTTCCACATTGATTGGAGTTATTGTTTGAACTCCAATAATCCTTCTTCAAATGACCCTTTTTGCCACAATTATAACATTTTATGTTTTTCATATTCAACTATTTTGATCTACCTTGGTTTTGACTCCCACTTGAGCCACGTTACGTTAATCTACATCTTGTGACCATTAATGCCTCCTCTTGTTGCATATTGGCCATTCTATCAACCTTGTTAATGCGTCGTTTTTATTATTCGAGAATAGCAACTGCAATATCATCAAAGACTAGAATATCGTGATGGAGCTATTTGTTAAATTGATGATAAGTTGAATATGATACAATTTGAAATAATATTTCAGAGCGTTCATTGGTCGATATTCTATAAACCAACGAACTAGGTTGGGAGAATAATATATTTAACATGTTGATATGTTCTGTCATTGGAGTGGATTTTGACATCCTTAGCGTATATAATTTCCTCATAAGGAAAAAATTTTGTTGTGAAGACATTTGGCCTCGTACAATTTTGTGAGGTGATCTTATATCTCTTTTACGGTTCTCTTCTCTTCTATGTTGGACAACATCTCATCCTCTAGTGCCAAATGAATATTCGCAATTGCATTTTCATTCATCTCGTTCCATTTATCTTATGTGATATCTTCCGCCCTTTAACAAATTGCAGCAAGACAGTTGTCTTTCCGAAGGATCGCCTTTATCTTTAATTTCCACAATGAGAAATTTTTCCATTGAATTTTTCAATATCAAATTTTGTCGTCATTTCTTCTACCATTATTCAGCCAAATCTCTTGATACCAATTGTTATCAAATTGAGGATCCATAGAGCGAGAATATAACTAAAATTTGATAATGAATGTAAAATAATTATATTAGAATCACAATAAAGTGAAATGAAGGATAAATAGATTAAAAAAGAAAACTGATTGTATTTGAGATATGTAAATTGAATGCTTACTATTTCTTTATATAGAAAGTGACAAGGAACTATAACCATCTAATAATGAATGGATATGAACATTTTTTCGATTAACCTATAAATATTAATGATCTATGTTCTTTATTAGTTCTAAACCATTAACATCTATTTACAATCTTGTTGGAAGCGTAATGGGTTTATATAATATATGTGTGCTTGAAAATGGAATAATATATTTATCTATACGAGTAATAAGAAGACAAAATATTATTACAAGAGTTATTGTTCTATTCTCTCTGTTGAAAGACTTTACTATCTATATTATATATATTTATATATTATTGTTGTGGCGATGTTATTAAATCAACACACGATATATAT
The DNA here is from genome assembly GCA_003412495.2 of Echium plantagineum. Taxonomy (NCBI): domain Eukaryota; kingdom Viridiplantae; phylum Streptophyta; class Magnoliopsida; order Boraginales; family Boraginaceae; genus Echium; species Echium plantagineum. The sequence continues at coordinate 20,665,800 of CM016565.1, forward strand.
TTATAAATGATGTGAAATATTTATCGCCTAAGACTATTCATGATTATTATTGTAACGCCCCACCCCCGAAACCGGGTCGGAACATTATTTGATTTGATGGACTGGCCTCACAAACCACCAAGGGTCCTTCCAGCACGTTTTGTCCTCACTCACGTGCTCACTGGAAAACTTCCCAGTGGGTCACCCATCCCAGAATTACCCCAAGTCAAGCACGCTTAACTTTAGAATTCTTATGAGTTGGGTTACCGAAAAGAAGATGCATCTTGATGATATGAGTAGTACCAATCAAATCATATCAAACATATCACATCGCCCACTCTGGGCCGGGTATTACAATTATCTTGAGTCTTCTTTCACCAACGATATTTTAGCGAATACTTTTCATTATATTATCAATCACTCTTTTATTTCTTGCATGCAAATAGCGTTGTTATATAATACTCCATCCGTTTCTTTTTATTTGATTGTTTGAGCATTTTTTCAATGTTTCTTTTTATTTGATTGTTTACAATTTCAATACACTTTTTACAATTTCAATGCACCTTTTTACAATTCCAATACACCTTTTTACAATCCCAATGTAATTTTTCACAATCTCTTAATAAAGTACTTTTTCCCCAAACAATCAAATAAAAAAAAACGGAGGGAGTATCTGTTTTCACCAAATCATGCAATGTCGAACGGACCAGCTATGTTCGTATGAACAATTTCTAGAGGTTGTCTTCCACTTCATGATCTTCAAGTAGGAAAGCTTTGTCTATGTTGTATTCATTCATAATATGCTTCACATAATCAACGGTTCATTTATTTCTGGCAAATCATCCACCATCTTTTTTTTACAATAATTTCAAATCAATAAATCCAAGATGACGAAATCTCATATGCCATAACCATGAACATTTTTAATTACTGACTTCAAACACTTATGCCCCATCGTTTGCATGTTGAGTGTAGCCAAACGGTTCTTTGTCATATCACATTGGCAATGAATTCTTGAACTTAATTTTGGATTATGAGAGAGTTGGCCCTCATCCATATGTCATATATTTTCTCCACAAGTTCACCAAGATTGGTGATATTACTTTCCAAATGAGGTATATAATAGACATCATTTATACACTTGTATCACCATTCTTTAATAAATAAATCATTGTTGTACAATTTTCCTTTTACTGGAGTTTTTGACGAGTCACCAAAATTAACGTCTCCCTTGATGTCATCATTTATACATGTAAATAATTCTGTTTTTGCCGCACATATGATTGTTGGCACTTGAGTCAAGATACCAAACCTTTTTGTTACATTCCTTATTTCTTTTATGTGTGAGGAATATGACATCCACACCATCTTTTTTTTGTAAAAAGATTGGGTGCATCAATACTTCCATACATCAGGTTCATCAAGGGGTCTGGGCATAATATCTCATAAACTAAGGGTCGCACTGCAATTATATATATAATTAAGGGTCATGCTACAATTATCTATATATTTATGGGTCAATTTGCAAATCACATATATATTTACTACTTTTATTTTGGGTTCAAGTTATTGGATAGAAGCTTGTGGTACTGTACCATTGTTATAGTATAATTTGGGTACAAGTTATGTTGATATTGTTTCTTGTACCAACGATGAAGTTTCAGGTTGGTACAGTACCCACGTGAAGCCTTTAAGTGGGTACATTGATGAACGTTCATCAAGAATACCTTGATGCACCGAAACCAGACTGTTTTTCTTTATCTAATGTTGTCAAATGATTTCTTTAGTTAACTCTAGGGTTTTAATTTACATTCGTAGCTGAATGACCAGTCTTGTTGCCATTATAACATTAAACATGAGCCTTTTAACTTCGTTGTTTAAAACCACCTCGTTCTCGGTCTCTGAATCCTTTACCACTATTAGATGGTTGTAAACTATCATTTATCTGGTTCCTGTTAAATGGTTGTCTTGCATATCCTCGTCCACCTGGAAATAACCTCTAAAGCCACATTTTCTTTGTGCATAACTACTAATGCCTGAACTATCACTAATAGACATCTTGCTTTGCAAAATTCTAATTATCATTTTTATCTTATTGATTCATGTGTTGTTCATGGGCTTGTAGAGAATCCACAAGCTCAGCAAACGAAATTGTAGATAGTTTTTCCATAACCCATAGAAAATTGTGCGTTTCGCTGTTCCTTTTCATTTCATTTGTCACCATTTTGAAACGAGTGACATACATTACGATATTCTCTGATCTTGTCATCTTTATATTTTGAAAATCGTCACAGAGTACTTGGAACAATACGTTCTTTACCTTTTCAGCACCTTGGTATGTTTTTTTTTTAATCTCCCACGTTTCGTTAGATGTACTGTTAGGCTAATGGGCAACCCTAGCCCATAAGCTCGTAGAGTACATTAGAGTTAAGTTATATTCACCTATAAATATAGGTGATCTCTATGTTGTATGCACAACAACAATTACATCAATAAAATATCTCCCTCTATATTTTTATATGTACTTGCCTCTGATATTTTTTCAAAGGTTGATTCGTCAGCTCCTACAAAAAATGGTGAACGATGCCTTCTTATTTTTTTTGTGAGAATCTTTTAAAAATGTTTTTTGGGCGTTTGAAAAGGCTGTTTCAGCAGTTGTATTTTCGGGCTCATTATACCCCCTCTTCAACTACGTCTCATAGATCTTGAGAACATAGTAAAACCTTAATTTGTATACTCCAGTTCTCGTAATCTTTCGCCATCAATTTAGGAATTTGAGGTTGAATCATATTCGTCATTTTTAAATTTTCCTCAAACAAAACCTTAGCTCTCGATACCACTTGTTGGGAACGTGATGAGTTTTATTAGTATTTTTCGGCGAGGAAAATTTTGCCGACGATTGGATTACACTTGAAGGGGAGTGTTAAGATGCACATCCCATATCGGAAGTCGATGTCCTCCCGGGTCAATATATAAGATCTTGGGCTACTCCCCCTACTGCAATTGGTTTTAGAGTGGAAGCTCATAGACTCTTAACATGGTATCATGAGCCAACCCGAGTTATCGAGGCACATGTAACCCCGTCGATGTTGTTCTGGAAATTAATACGGGCGAGGAAATTCCGTCGACGATTGGGTTAAACGTGAGGGGGAGTGTTAAGATGCATCTCCCACATTGGAAATCGGTGTCCCCCGGGTCAATATATAAGATCCTGGGCTACTCCCCCTATTACCAATGAGTTTTAGAATGAAACTCCATAGACTCTTAACAAGTTTATATATATAAAATGTATGCTCGAAAATGGAACTTTATATTTATCTCTACGAATTGTAAGAAGATAAAATATTATTATAAGAGCTGAGTTGCTGCTCTATTGTTTTAGTTGTAGCGAAGTGATCTAGCTTAGATTTCTTCATGTACTTGCTAACTAGTCCAACGACATACATACTTCCAACTAGACTTTTGAACAAGGTCGAATTTAACTTACAATTAAATGATCAATTCACAAATTCAAAATAGGTTAAAAAATAATTGACAACTCAAAATTCAGAAAGTAAAAGTAAATTACAAATAGTAGGGCAAAATGTATGGAGGAAGTCATACTGTTACTATACTAGAAGAGAATCGAGAGAGTGTTGAGAGGCAACAGGATTATATCTGTGATTTTAGGCTTCAAGAAAGTTTGTGACCAGTAAACTGAATTGTGTTTGTGATTGTCAACGAGAAGAGAGTCGAGAGAAAGGCAACAAGTTTGATTTTATGGGTATTTCATTGGCTTATCAAGAACAATGAACTGAATTCTCTTTTCATATGTCCCTATTTGTGTCTTAGCCTATTTAACTATTTCTCAACACATGGATATTTCTTATGGTGGTGTAATTGCACCAAACAATCCGAGGACTTAGTCTAGTGATTATCAAACCAGCCTCCACATTTAGAGATCTTAAATTCGAGTTTTGGCAAGCATTTTTATAAAACAGATGTTTGACATGTGATTTCAATAAACTTTATCTATTATATTACAGGAATTTCTGTGACGCTCCTTTGGTATATGACATTCATTATGACGAACAACCTATTATCAAAGCATAATTTGATCATGTTTAAAGGATATCTAAAATTATTGAGGTGTTAATATGATGAAATTACCTGAGGCATGTAACAGACTCTGTCTGTACAAGAAACATATGTAGTGGTGTCCAAGATCAGCCATACTTTTTGTTCGACAATTACTGCAGGTAATATAATAAAGTTGTTGCTCGTCTCATATCTTCTGAAATCTTCTAGATTTATCCAATAATCATATATTTGACCATAATTGAGTATAGCATATTCGATATTTGGTGCATACATAGCTCTGTCACTAAAGACATATTCAGTATTTTTAGATTGTATTATGAGAAAGTTAAAAATTCTAATTTATATCTGGTCATGCATGAGAGAAATTATTAAATAATATTGTTTAAATTATAATTCGGAGTTCATAAGTACAATAATTTGAATATATGTTTGTAGAACAATACATGAATAATAAGCAATTATACCTGAAATATGTTGTGTAGAAAAACTCTATGAAGGTGACAATGAGCTCGATCCTTAATATATGGTACTAAGTTATTAGGAATTAGCATCCAATGGTTATAAAGGTGTAAGAACCAACTTGTCAATTTTGTTATTTCATACGACATTTTCACCCACTTTTTTCTCATTTTATTTCCTCTTTTCTTGCACATAGACCAAATTTGTTTATTGACTTTTTCTTTTATTTGTTTCCTTTAATTATTGATTGAGGTTTTTTGTTATCGGAATATTTATCTACCAATTTTTGCGGCAGTTTGAATTGTTCTTAGTGGATGATTTCACTCAATATATTACCTGTTTTTCTTGACTTAATTTATTAGTGTAATTAACAATCATATATCCTTTACTTTTTTCAATTACGACATATCATTATTAAAGTTGATAAATTAGTGTAAATATAACTACAAATATAAATATGAATACTACTCTCTATAAAAATGGAAAGTGAAACATCACAATTAATATAAGACTCCTTTGTCATTAACATATAATATTTTTATTAATTCAGTTCAAATACACACATTGAGAATAATAAAATTATTGATTTAACATAAATAAAGATCAAGTAATCAATCAGTAATGGTTTAAATTCCGAACTATATATTCATTTAACAAAATATAATGGAGGCAGTTCAAACTACTACTTAATGATAAATAAACTATCAGCCTTTTGAGTATCAACAGCTCTCGTAGCTCAGTTGGTTAGAGCACCCGTTTAGTAAGCGGGAGGTCTTGAGTTCGACTCTCAACGAGAGCATCATTTATTTTTCTCTTTTATCCACCAATGTTTCTGGTTCTGTGAAAACGGGCATACAAGACTACAACCTTTCTTTTTTGTCCATAGACAAACATATTGGACCTCAAAACATTGGACTTTGCATAATTGATCAAACATATTTGGATTACATCAGATTGGCCTAAACAAAATCTCATTATATTGATTATTCACAAGTTTTTTTTAGTAAGTGTTCTCTTAGAAGAATGTGGCCTTCATATTCTAACACTAACTTAACCAACCTACAACCACTTTTCGTTACAATTTTTTCATTTTATGTGACATGAATGAATAACGGATTACTTGGGTATGTCCCGAAATGCATTATAATTACTTTCTTTTTTTGTAAATTAGTGCTGAAGTGATCGAGTTTCGAACCAGGGTCCCTAGCAAGAGCTTAAATATTATACTATTCAATTAACTCCTCGAAATGCATTAAATATGCATGTTCCATTTTTGCAATTTGTATCTTGTTAAAACCGAGAGTAGGTATGGTCTATATGACATGATATTTGTTCACTTATTGAGCAATGGAGGAGTGAAGATGTGGTCCTAAAGGCTCTAACGTTGGATTCCTGGAATTGTGTGGAGGATTGGAGGTATGGTGGTCCTTATTCAAGGGGCTACAATCATGCCCTCATGCTCATTTCTGATTGTAACGTTTTATGATTTCATAATACAATCAATTGTAGGCAACAATTTAGCCTCACTTGTTGGAGTTTGTATACACCATATATATGTAATGGTAAGTGACAAGAGCGTATGGGGTTCTCCGTCTACATGGTTATTGATTCAAGAACATAATGTGTTCCTGCTTTTGTAGGATTTATGTTGGGTTGGTTATCGATGTCAGTAATTGATGATTACAATTCAAACAATTTTGAATTCCCCTCAAATAAATTGTCACGATAATAAGGAAACTTAAAGTTTTCTTGTAAATTTGTAATATATATTTGTGAAAAATCCATCAAAATATAATATTCTCAACCTACTTTGTTATTAACGTGACTAGTTTATTTGAAATTAATTTTGTTTATATTATGATCAAAGACCATAACTTTTTTATACTTCTTCCGCCTATGGTAACAAAGTGATTGAGATGAAAACATCCCAACATTGCAAGTTCGAGTCTGTGGGTAGGCAATACTTTATTGCAGGGGTTCTGGTTTCATGTCATGTTAGAACATAATTTCTAGTATAAATCAATACCCAAAAAATAATTATATTAGCTAAAAAATAATAGACCTAAAATTCAGTCAAAAACCAAAATCGAATTAAATCGAACAGTGAATACTCTTACTGCCCTCCCATACTTGTACACCAACCAAATTAGCACCCCCAGTCATAGAAGGATCGGAAGAGGAAGTAAAATTGCCTATGAATTGTTGGGGGGATAAATCTCCATCTCGACCATCCATACTCAACCGTCAGTATAATGGATAATGTCGTTTTGTGAGGTCTTCCCAACTTCATGGATATTATTGAATGCTGATGACATAAATCAACACACTTCCCAATGACCTTTAACACGTAATCACCACTAGTGCTGTGCATGATGAGCCCAGCCAGCTCGCTCGGCTCGGGAAACCGAGCCTCGAAGTTCAGCTCGTAATAAAGTGAGTCGAGCCGTAAGTCGGGTTCCTGGCTCGTCAGCTCTGTGAGCTAGCTTGGGAAGTCGGCTCGGTAGCTCGATAGTACATATGTTAATGTTATATTTAGTAAAATTAGTTATATTATATATTTTTTAGTCATTTTAATTATTATAATTAATGTCAATTTAATATTTCTATTTACATTGTTACATGTTGGTTTATTTTATTACTTGTTACATGTTAATAATATTATTAATTGTTTATGTAAAATAACTTTTTGTTAATTAAATTGAACTTGAAATTTCGAAATGAGCTAAGTGAGCTAGCTCGAAGCTCGACTCGGTGAAAGCTCGCCGAGTCGAGCCTAAGGCTCGTTTAGTGATGAGCCGAGCTAAAAATTGTGTCCTATGTTTAATATTACGGTCTAACAATGTCATGGGACATTTTTCTTACTTTTATCTATCCTATATATAATGTGGGAAGGAGGAATTAGAAGGTATATATGAAGCCCCATAATTTCCTACTTTATATGAAGGAAAAATAATATAATTACTATTTATTATATATATGAATATTAAAGGACTTTGCCAAAATTTGATATTGTTCAACACATTGTATTTAGGCTTAGTTAAGATGAGTTACACAAAATAATATATTTATTTTATCATTATAAGTTGGTAGAAAATTAATCAAAAACTATATATTTAAGTATGATAAATGAAATCACATAGGCAGAGGACTATGCACACATATCTAGTCATTTATTACTTTTAGTTAGTTAGTTAGTTAATTGTTTCCAAAATAAAACTTTATTTTTAATTTTTTGAGAGAACTTTTATATGCTCATATTTATTTTTTAATTCAATTTAAGAAATATATCAATTAAATTCATTTAACTACCTAAAATTTGTTGCTAATATAAATAAAAAATTAATAAAATTTGCTATGTCATTTGTTCTTTGACAAATAAATACTACTTAGTTAAACAAGATATTAATCCGTATATACATGTATTGTATGTTTACGTGTAATATATACTTTTTTGTCCCTTGATCTAAGGATTATTTTCCTAAAATAACAATATCTATTCCCGTTTTACCAAAATAAAAAAATTGAAGTAAAAAATTATATTTATAATCTAGAATTTTCTTTAGATGGTATTTAGAAAAAAAAGGACGAATTTAGTAATACAAGCAACCTATAAATAAAGATTATTGAATTATGCACCTCATCAATCCTTATCCATGTGGAAGGCCGTGGATGAGCCACGTGCCCAACAATCTTTTACATTTAACTGCCAGTTAATTCATAAAATCTACTCTTTGTTACTTGATTAATGTATGTTTGATTTTTCATCGTCATTGAGACACGATCAAAATTATAAATATCATCTTTAGTTTTATTAATATTTTAAAAATATATATTAAAATAAATTTTGTAAATATTATATGACTATTTTATTAGTTATCGATTAATATGGCCAAATTTTTTAGAATTGACTTAAAGAGGCATTAGAAAAGGCCTTTGATTTTTACACTCCAAATTTGATGACCACACTCCACTTTATCACTTTTTGTAGATTTTTATAGAGTAAAATGAAGGATAAAGTTGAGAAAATGGAGTGTAGCAATCAATATTTGGAGTGTAAAAATCAAAACCCTTAGAAAAAGGATGGAAGGATAGTTATCTAGTAAATGGTTGATGGTAGCTAAGGAGAGAAGCATTCATGTCCAGAATTAAACAAAACTGGACAACTTGTGTGTGTGTCCCAAAATGATTGTCACACAAATGTGGTTCACCTTCTTCCAATATTTATACACCTACCAAACTATCACTTAAACTTCAACTGTTTTCATTCACACTCCCACTCAATAACTTTGTAGTATTTAGCAAACTACCAATCAACCATTCTTCACTTACTCACTCAAAAAAACTTATCTCTTCTTAACCTCAGAGGAACTAGAAGTTTTGTGTCATCATCTTTAATGGCGGGTTCAGGAGTTTTTGAGGAAATATTTGATGGAGAAGTCTTTAAATACTATGCTGATGGAGAGTGGAAGAAATCATCCTCTGGAAAATCTGTTGCTATTATTAATCCGACAACAAGAAAAACTCAGTACAAGGTTCAAGGTATTTTTGCATGCTCACTGTTCAATATGCCATGTTCTTGTAGTTATCTTAATAGAATTATGAAGTTAGAAATGCCCTTTTATTGGTCCTAGATAATCGAGAACATCGAATGGTCTAGTGACTAAAAGCTTCCATATATATGTTTATTGGAGGTCATGGTTCCATTTTCATGATCCTGGGGGGGGGACTTCTTTTTCTTGAATATATATACCTTTTTCTAGATAACGACAGGAAATTCTATTATTTTTATTTGTTGTGTAGTAATGAAGGTTGGCTAGTTCCTGGAACATTTGGTAATTGAAGTTAGTTATTATGATGCAAATGGTTTTGGAGTAAATATATAGATTGTATACCAAACATTGATATTGTAAGTGTTTGTTTAGTGTTTATGAATGTTTTCTTGATTTGGTGTATTTCTGTTAATCAGCATGTACTCAAGAAGAGGTGAACAAGGTGATGGAGATGTCGAAAGCAGCTCAGAAACTGTGGGCTAGAACTCCGTTATGGAAGCGCGCGGAGCTTCTTCATAAAGCTGCTGCTATTCTTAAAGAGCACAAAGCCCCTATAGGAGAATGTTTAGTTAAGGAGATTGCCAAACCAGCAAAGGATGCTGTCACTGAGGTATTACTACTCATTCCTCCGACCAAGGCCACCTTTCGAGTACAGGGGTGTACCCGATAGAAGGGGAGGAGGGGGCGAAGAATTTTGCAGATACAAATGCATTTTCTGTATTTGTAGTGTGGTATACATGATTTATAACATTTTTAGGCTTTTTACTTAATGAGACTATTAACATGAATTTTCTGCAATGTATAACCAAAGGTCGTGAGATCAGGGGACTTGATTTCTTATTGTGCTGAAGAAGGCGTGAGGATCTTGGGAGAGGGAAAGCTATTGGTGTCTGATAGTTTTCCCGGAAATGAGAGGACCAAGTACTGCCTCACATCTAAGGTAAGCAGAAAATTCAGTATTGGAGATGTAATCGTCTCAAAAAAGTTTGCTATATATGACTTACTGGTGCTGTTTACAACTTATTTCAGATTCCCCTAGGTGTTGTCTTAGCCATTCCACCCTTCAATTATCCTGTAAACCTGGCAGTTTCCAAGATCGGTCCTGCACTGATCGCTGGGAACTCTCTCGTGCTCAAGCCTCCGACTCAGGTAACTACTCAAATCCCATCATCTATAGCCTTTAAATAGATAGAATAATGAAAGTAAACAACAGATGCTCAATCTAGAAGTTCTCGAGTCTGATAAATTCGGCAAATTGTTACATGGCCCTTAAGTTAGACGATCCGTCTGACAGATTAGATCACCAAATTTGACAAAAAAAAAAAAATCGATTATGTGTATCAGGGTGCAGTAGCTTGCCTTCACATGGTGCATTGCTTCCACTTAGCCGGCTTTCCCAAAGGCCTCATAAGTTGTATCACAGGAAAAGGATCTGAGATTGGTGATTTTCTCACAATGCATCCAGGGGTAAATTGCATCAGGTAACTTTCGTTCAATGTCTAGTGTTGCCTGATTAAAATAAAAAATTACTTCCGATTCCTCATGAACATCACTGATATCATTCTCAGTTTCACTGGAGGCGACACTGGGGTCGCCATCTCGAAGAAAGCGGGCATGATTCCACTTCAGATGGAATTAGGAGGCAAAGATGCATGTATCGTACTTGAGGATGCTGATCTAGATTTGGTGGCAGCAAACATTATTAAGGGAGGATTTTCTTACAGGTTTGTCGAAATCTATATTAATGCATCACTAGTTTGGAGACGAAACTGCACACTCATCTTCTTGTGTCTTCTAACAGTGGTCAGAGGTGCACCGCTGTGAAGGTAGTCTTGGTAATGGAATCAGTTGCTGATGCACTCGTCGAGAAAGTAAATGCCAAAGTAGCAAAGTTGACAGTTGGACCTCCCGAGGAGAATTCTGATATCACACCAGTTGTTTCAGAGTCATCAGCGAACTTCATTGAGGGATTGGTTACGGATGCCAAGGAGAAGGGAGCTACATTCTGTCAAGAATACAAGAGGGAGGGCAACCTCATCTGGCCATTGTTTTTGGATCATGTCCGTCCTGATATGAGGATAGCATGGGAGGAGCCTTTCGGGCCAGTCTTACCGGTCATTAGAATCAATTCTATTGAAGAAGGAATCCACCACTGCAATGCTAGCAATTTTGGCCTCCAGGTATGAACCTTTCCTCTTTCACAATGAATAACCCGAAACACATGTATCCGCTGTAGTTCTATTTCTTATCCCATGGTGTCCAGTAGGCCAATATTATGTTTGTGCAACATGAGGTACTGTCCGTTTCGATGTGATAATTGCCATGTTACACAACTGTCACCTTCAAGATAATTCATAGTATTTCATAACATCCACCTCCACTGAACTTGATTACCCTCGCCTAAGCAACCTTGATTCATCACCAATTCACAATATCGACCAAATCCGTATTTTCCAGGGCTGTGTATTCACCAAGGACATCAACAAAGCAATACTAATAAGTGATGCAATGGAAACCGGAACAGTTCAGATCAACTCTGCACCAGCTAGAGGCCCTGATCACTTCCCCTTCCAGGTAAAAAACTATTTTCACACCATCTTATTTTGTGTTCGGATTTTTAACACGATGTCACCGATAAGGTTGCATACTATCGGACTCCTATCCCGTTTAAACAAGAGCTTCTTTAGAGGCATCGAAACATGTTAATGTGTATTTATTAACACGGTCTTGTACTCGGTGTTTTTACAGGGTATTAAGGACAGTGGCATTGGGTCACAAGGAATAACCAACAGCATTAACATGATGACCAAAATCAAGAGCACTGTCATCAATTTGCCAACTCCATCATACTCTATGGGCTAGAGTATCTTCCTTATTAAGCCAATGAATAATTAAACAGCATTATGTAGTTAGCTTTTCTATATTATGTGAGCAAAAACATAATGAATAAAAGACGAATAAGCAATTCGATTTGGCAATTTGAAACAAACAATTTGATCATCAGCACGCAACATTTGTCGATGCTACATATTCTGTTATAGAGTTTTAGTAATGTATCTGTTGAGATGCAAACAAAAATTCTAATTCGATCACCCTCATTTTGAATGGACCATGTTGGATCACTAAACTGCATTTTTCTGGGAACATTTGGTTACTGGACTGTTTTGAAAGATTTTGGGTGCATTTTGTAAGTTTTTTTAAATTTTTTTTAAATATTAAAATAAAACATGAAAAATTAATTAATTAATAAAAGACACTAAATGGTGGGTTGCGGGTTCAGATGGTGGCAACTGGTGATGCTAGGGGTGGCCGAGACTGCAGAGGCGCGGAAAGTTGGTGGACAAGGGGGTTAGGTCGTGACCTTGGGATGGTGGACGAGGAGAAGGGTTGCGAGGGTCGGGTTTGGGTTGAGAAGGAAGAAGAGGGAAGGGAAGAAGCTAATACGTCTCGTTCTTCTTTGTTATTTCATTTTTTTTTTCTTATTTGAATTTCATGTCTTTTATTAATTAGTTAGTTTTTCATGTTTTACTTTAGTTTTTTTTTTCAGAAAAAAAGTTAAAAGAAAAGCGAAGATTGAATATCTGTAAATGTGAACGGACAAAATATTTTTCATCATTTGTAATTCATCCAAGTAAAGCTAAACATTTCTCTTGAAATTTAGTAGTTCTATTGAGTAGCACGGTTGAAGTAAAAAATAAAAGAATTGTGTCTAAATATTTTGTTATGTTGAATATTATTTTCGATCTACATTATTCAGGTTAATTAATTTATAATTAGATCTTTTTATATACCAATAATATTTAGTCAATATTTTTCTATGTAACAATTGAATATACTAATAATTTTCCGATGTAAAAGTTGAACTCATCATCCACATTATACCGAACACATAATTTTAAGTAATAGCTTTCATGTTTTTTGAGACATAATTTTAATTATCAATTACTTTATATATACATTATAAAAATTTATCACAAAAAAGTATTATGAAAATATTTTTAAAAATAAATTTAAAGGTATCAATTATATAATTTTAAAATAAATGAACAAAAGTAATTTACAGTCAAAGTTCGACACGGCGTCTTCAATTATAAAATGGAGGGAGCAATAAATAGGAGTATAAGTATCTTGAAGTTTACACTTTATCTATTTTATGTATATAATTAGTTATTTAAAATGGCAGACTTTGGATACCTTGCCTGCAAGTGAATAAAAGCTGGGCATTTTGAAATAGGCTAATGAAATCCCTGCAGAATGCAGTGTGATTCACTTGTGCGATGGAATCTCCATCTTCAACACCTGGGTTTCAGCTGCCTCTTTTACTATGCTGTGTGGGCTCCAATCCATGAGGAACAACAAAAATACATACCAAATATTTCCATTAATATATATTATGAGAGTAATAAAATACTTGGCATGCATGCATCATCATAAGTTCATAACCTATATTGATTTAAGCTTCGAATTAGATTGCGAGATATATTTCACTAGATCACGAAATTAATGCTATTCCGTTAATCAATTCGACACAATGTTTACTTCTTAATAAAAGGTTGAACCGCAACTTTAACGGCCCCGTCGCCCTGGAAGTCGCGAGGAGGTAAATCGAAGGATATGCAATTCAGATGGTCAAGGGACTTGAAGTTACCGTTAACTACTCCACCAAAGATTCTGCCTCATCATAGGAGACTCAAACGTACTCGCTACAGTAGAGACAAGGCGTTAAAATACTCATCCAAACTCTTTACCACTTAACATGTGCCCGAGACACACAAGGTTTACTTCGTCATACTATCATTATGTGTATGCATTTATGCCAAATTTTAATTATAAATAAAGTGACCAGTTGCTAGTCCCTGTAACAGTGGAATTATTACTATTCATCTTGTCTCTGTAATGTGTATATAGTGAGTGACATGTGTATCAAAAATGGAAAATTGCATAGAATTTGTGACAACAAATGTTAACCACGCACGTTAAAAATAACAGTTGTCTGGTTGAAATTTTAATAAAATTAACTTTTCTTTCCTTATGAAATATATTTTCAATTTGTCCAAATGGCACTTATAATTTTCCTTCAAATATGCTAACTTGATCTAACTTCTCACTATTGAGATCTGAAATATTTTTACCATTTTTTGCTTCAAACATTGCAGATTTTGGTATGTTAATGTGTTTCTCATGCAATTTATATAATTACTTAATGTTTCTATGTTCTCAATTCAACCTTCCTTTGATAATTTTGTGATTAACACATAAGTTATTTTCATGTCTCCTAATAGATTATCATAATAATTATTAATGTCGTTCTTATTGATGAAAATAAGATTGTATACATATTTCTTCACTCGTGATTTATCTGCTATGGTCTTAAATAGAGGCGACTTTATATCAAGAAAACATAGCGGAGTACGATTTTGTTATTCGAATAATTATATACGTACATAAACAATCTACTGTAATAAATTTGCATAAAAATTGTCGTTGTACTTTTCTTGAATGAGTTTTTTTGTCTGCTAGCTAGCAACAATACTTTACTTAATCTTCTTGTTCGAAATTTTGTTAAGGTTATTACAGGAAGTAGAAAGTTTTGTGGCATAAGCTTTAATGGCAACTACTATGACAACTACTGGAGTTTTTTCAGACATATTATATGGAGATGTGTTTAAATACTATGCTGATGGAGAATGGAAGAACTCATCCTCTGGTAAATCTGTAGCTATTATTAATCCCACCACAAGAAAACCACAGTACAAGATCCAAGGTATAATAACTTGTTAATCGAAAGATTGTACGAATTCGAACTTCGTTTTACCAACCTTTTTGCATGTCGACCATTTGTTGTGCATGTTGTTAATCTGCATTATTATACTATTTCAGAACCTGTTCACTGTGTGCATGTTTGTTTCTCTACTTACACTGATCGAGATATCCTCTGGTTTGTCGAAAATTTAGAGCGCAAACTTGACACTTTAATTAGATTCATCCGGGGGGGGGGGGGGGGGTCGAAATTCATCTTATTAGGCTGAAATTTCTTTTTTTTTGTTTGATTCTTGGAATTTTAAGAATGTAACTCAACGTCTCAAAACTTTGTCAAGTTTGGGATTCATAACTTGACTATCTTTTGGGGAATGTGGAACTTTTAATTTTGTGATATTGGAAGGTTTCTTGATTTGGAATGTTTTGATTGAACAGCATGTACTAAAGAAGAGGTGGACAAGGCGATGGAGAGGGCCAAATTTGCGCAGAAATCTTGGGCGCGAACGCCATTGTGGAAGCGTGGGGAGCTTCTTCATAAAGCTGCTGCTATTCTCAAAGAGCACAAGTCTCCTATAGGGGAATGTCTGGTTAAAGAGATTGCCAAACCGGCAAAGGATGCTTTCACTGAGGTAATACTAATCGTTAGTCCATCAAATCTAATAATGTACAAACCCGAGTTTCTAGACTGGGTATTACAGTAATAGTATACTATCTAGCCCCTAAAAAGGATTTTCAACTTTACACGAGTATTAACTTGTGAGGTAATGTTTGATGGAAGGTGGTACGGTCAGGGGACTTGGTTTCGTATTGTGCTGAAGAAGGGGTGAGGATCTTGGGAGATGGAAAACTTTTGGTGTCTGATAGCTTTCCTGGAAATGATAGGTCAAAATACTGCCTCACCTCTAAGGTAAGCAGAAATTCATTATCGAGGATGTGATCTTCTCAAAAAATTGATATATACTCGGTATGATTTATGGTGTTGTTTACCTCATATTTTTGTGACATACCTGAATAATTTCTACTGTTGTTGATGTCTATTTCTAGATCCCACTAGGTGTTGTTTTAGCCATTCCACCGTACAACTATCCTGTAAACCTTGCAGTTTCTAAAATTGCGCCTGCACTGATTGCTGGGAACTCGCTCGTCCTCAAACCTCCTACTCAGGTAAACTATTTTAGTTTATCTTAAGCCTTTACAAGACCGAAAGAAATCACGTCCAACAAAAGTACCACGTGCTACACATGTCCCTTCTTACTAGTATCTGAATTGAGATTAAAAGCAGATCGTCAAGCAAACATTCTTTTCAGTTCAATCAGTTCGATGGTGAACAAAATCCTCAATTCTGAAACTGTTTCTCATAATAGATTAATCATCTGTTTAACAGGGTGCAGTATCTTGCCTTCACATGGTACATTGCTTCCACTTAGCTGGTTTTCCCAAAGGCCTGATTAGCTGTATCACGGGAAAAGGGTCCGAGATTGGAGATTTTCTGACAACGCATCCAGATGTAAATTGTATTAGGTACTTGACATTTAATGTTACAATGTTAGCTTTGTGAAACAAAATATTACCTCCGATTCCTCATAATCGTCACTGATACCGTTCTCAGTTTCACTGGGGGTGACACTGGGATCGAAATTGCAAAGAAAGCCGGCATGATCCCATTGCAGATGGAGTTAGGAGGAAAAGATGCGTGTCTCATACTTGAGGATGCTGATCTAGATTTGGTCGCAGATAACATTATCAAGGGAGGATTTTCTTATAGGTCTGTGGGAGTCTTTACCTATGAATCATTAGTCTGGAGTACTTAACTCATTCTCATTATCATTTGTCTCCTGACAGTGGTCAGAGGTGCACTGCTGTCAAGGTGATCTTCGCAATGGAATCAATCGCTGATGTACTCGTTAAAAAAGTAAATGCCCGAGTAGCAAAGTTGACAGTTGGAGCTCCTGAGAAGAATTCTGATATCACACCAGTTGTTTCAGATGCATCAGCTAACTTCATCGAGGGATTGATCATGGATGCGAAAAAGAAGGGAGCTACATTCTGTCAGGAATACAAGAGGGAGGGCAACCTCATCTGGCCCGTCTTGTTAGACCATGTAACCCCTGATATGAGAATAGCACGGGAGGAGCCATTCGGGCCAGTCGTACCAGTCATTAGAATCAATTCCATTGAAGAAGGAATCAGCCATTGCAATTCTAGCAATTATGGCCTCCAGGTATGAACCTAATATTTGATCTTTCGCATACCAACCTGAAACTCATGAATCCGCTCTAGTTCGATTTCTTATTCAATGGAGACCATCTCTTGACAGGGCTGTGTATTCACGAAGGACATCAATAAGGCAATGCTAATAAGTGATGCTATGGAAACTGGGACTGTTCAGATCAACTCTGCACCAGCTAGAGGCCCTGATCACTTCCCCTTCCAGGTGAAGTAACTACTTCCGACAACAAAATCGTTATACAACTCCATATTGTTTGTGTAACATGATCTTCTGCTTGGGTATTTGCAGGGTTTTAAGGATAGTGGGATCGGGTCACAGGGTATCACCAACAGCATTAATATGATGACCAAAACCAAGAGCACTGTCATCAATTTGCCATATCCATCATACACTATGGGTTAGAGTTTATTCTATCGAGGCAAAGAATAATAGAACATCATTACATGATTAGTTTTCTTTTAAGCTAATGTGAGCACAAACATAACGAACAAATCATGAATAAGCCGATCAATTTGGCATTTTTATATTTAATTTTTCTTTCCGTCGTTCATTATAAGCAACAGTAATCATAAGATGCTGCCAGTGTAAATGATTTCAATATGTCAAATTCAGAGTTACTGCAATCCGAAGTTGATGCCTTATTCCACAACTTCCACACAAACAACCAACAAGTATGCGAATATGAATTCTTGATTTCATAAACAATGGATTGTAACTGAAACAGAGAAGAAACAAAAATTGATCATCTAAATTCTAAACAAACTGACAAGTCATCAGATTCGAGCAGCCTAACCGTAGAGGCTCAAGGAAATCCTTAAGCATGGTGCTTAAGTGATTTCTGGCCATTTTGTATTTTTTGTTAAAATTTTGATTACGGCCAAAACATGATATTTTAAAATTAACAAACTAGACGAGCATTCCCTTTAAGCACGGTGTTCAAAAGAAATGCTTGAGCACATAAATCAGACTCGTTGGTAGGCAAATATCTGGCTGGTGGTAGCAATGCAAGCACCTCTTTCGGACCTCTAGTATTTCCGGTGGATCATAAATCAGACTCGTTGATAGGCAAAAGAGATCTCGCTGGTGGTAGCAATGCAACAGCACCTCTTACGGACCTCGAGTATTTCCGGTGGATCACCCTTAGTTTCTGATCAGTTACAGCAGCATGAAAGCTAACTAGCAACTTGGCACAATCCCTGCTCCAATTCAGACAATATGAAAGACATCAATTCTTAGTTTGAAACCTCAAAATTTGGCATCTTTAATTAGAACATAAAGGAAAAGACCAGAAGAAACACTAACATCAGCTGTGACACAGAAAAGCCCGTGTGCAATTTGAGTGTTTCTGTCCAAGCAGGGCTCTTGTTCATTGTACAACGTGCAGCATAGACTGCTGAGGCGGCAATCATTGAGTAGCAATATATCACGGTCTCGTAATGCATCATCCCTAACTCCGCTAGGAAAAAGGCCATATTCTCATCCATCTGTTCACAAGAAATCGCAAACTTTTCAGTATTACCTATAAACCAGGTCGTTCCCAAAAGGATTTCTAAATCAATACTGAAAACTCACAACTGAATCAGGAACTGAAGCCTTGATATAACGGACTAGGAAGACGTAAGGTGTTGGAACTGTCAAGTACCATTCCAGTTCACCAAGTATGCGTTTTTCCATGACTAACACTTGTTCATTTGAATAAGCTCTATCTGAGATGCACACGAAGTCCTCAACCTGCATTAAAATTTAACCCATATAATTAGTGTGCTTTTTTGCTATCTACACATATTCTTGGTAAGGGTTATCATATTAGGATGTGCAATTTTTGTAATTGATTCAATTAAACATCACTTGTAACTATAATACCTGAGGGGCCCAGATTTCTTCATATTTGGAAGCTATAAGCATGGAAGCAATGCCGACCAATTGCAACTCCTTCCTTGTGGTCATTTTCTTAGCAAGATAGCGATCCACGATGTTGATGGTGAGGTAAAGAGTCTCTTGATTAAGCTCAAATCTATTGTGAATGTCAACCAACCAATCAATTAGAATTGCCCTCATCTTCTCATTTATTTCCGGCTGTGAGTCTATATAATCATGAACTCTAGTCTCGCTCTACATCACAGAAAATAAGCATAATCTTTAACTTAACCATAAAATATACGCATATAAAAATATTACAATGGAGTACAAAGTAATTAACACCACTAGGAAAATGTAAGTAACCACTATATACCTCAGCTAACTTGAAAAACTTGTACATCTCATCAATATACTCAACAACTGACAACTCATCGTTAACGTCAGCAGCATCAATATCCACTATTTGCTCCTTTGGTTTCTTACTCAAACCACAAGCTGCCTAAATTTAATCCAACAATTCAAATGTTAGATATCACAACTGAATACCTAAATTAAACACTTCAATAACTCGAAAAATTCTTAAACCACCTACCTTGCTTCTAGCAGTTAGAGTTGCAGTGAGTGTAGGGGCTTGCTTTCTTGCTGAAATATCACTACCCGTTTTCTTGTTCAGTCGATTCTTCTCCATCTTATTTTCTATTGTATCAGGACTAATTTCAATCACTTCTTCAGGCTGTACTTGTGTCTGTGTAGCTTTCTTCTGAGTTGGTTTCCTCCCTCGAACTGCTTTAACAACTGGAACATCCAACTTGACTGCATTGCATTTCTACACATAAAGGGGCACCATAATTGCATTCCTCAGCATATCGTTATGAACATTTGTTAAAGGAAAATGTAAGAAATTAAGCCAAGGAACATAAACTTCAAGAAACACACCAGATTGTTTTCTGCTTCTTCTGTTGCTTTTGCATTAGCCATCAATTGAGCACAGAAACTCCTAAAACATTCCAGATAAGCAAACAATCAGACACTTTGAGAAAATTCGAACATATACCAAAACCAGGGAAATTTATTCAAGAAGAGAACCTTGTGACTGGTCTAGATGCGTGAGGGATTGGCTTCCCATCGACTACACAAATATTAGTAACAAGATTCCCAATATCGCCAAGTGCCCGACGATTCTTACCCCCTTCCCCTATCCCCATGGTCTTCTTCTTTAAACCTTCAGGAATTGCCTCCTCACCTAAGGAAATAAAAAATAAATGCCTATCAACCCAGAATCAACAACGAAAGTAAGAACTTGAAAATTAACATCGCCTAAACAGAAAAGGAAACAAAAAACAATAATAAGTGGATTAACACTGGAAATCGTAGTAGTCTAATATCAAGAACAGTTCATCACTATACAGGAACCAAAAATGACCATTAATCAATCAAACAATCATAAATAAATCACAAAACAGAACTAGATCATATAGAGATGAAACTCCAAAAACCAACCACACTAAGCCTTATATCACTAAATCGGGTACGCTAAAAAAACGGTAAAGAATGTAAATCCCATTTGTAACAATACCAAAATCAAGATGCAAAACAAAGAAATGGCTCTTCCCTATTAAATTTCAGCAAATTCTAAAGGTCCCAGAAATCAGTACGCATATATATACCTCCTCCGTCGCAAGAAGATGTTTAATTCTATCTTCATCGGTCAAAATTTACAAACTTTGAGCCCTTTCACACACATAAATTTGATGTAATAAAAATTAAAATATTTATAATTATAGCAAATTACCCTAAAAATACTATCTTTAATACATTTTTCACCAAATATCTTATTGACATACTTATAAACATTTGATTTCATAATAAAAGTAGACCAACAAAAATTAAAAAATGGGGAATCTTGAATCAAGTGAGTAAATAATTTTCAAACACATATGATATATGCTTGGATCATTTAGCAAGTTTCGTTCACGACACCTTTCATTTGATGATGAACAACATTTCTTGAAGCCATTTTTAGACAAATCCTTCCCTTTTTCTGCTCTTTTTCTCCTCCCCTCTATTCTTAATCTGTGAAAAAAAATCAAGAAAACGAGAAAATGAGTTGTTGTCGAAGAATAGTGGTATTTGCAAGGTAAATAAACGAACAGGCTCCAACGGTCTATTTCCTGTTCGAATTTTGGCCGTTGGATCACACATGGGAAATTTGACGGTTTTGTATCAAACCATTTGCAAACGAGCAGGGTTCGAGCAGGTTGCGGGTTATCCGGGCGAATTTTAATTTTATCGATCCGTGTAACTACCCACTGCTAACGAGCAGAGTACTAAACAGCCGGCTCGGCCTTACCGGGTTTAGAGCTGGATTTTACCCGGCTCGGTATAACTTTAGGTTTTAACGGGTAATTTTACCTAGTTCGGTATAATTTTTACTAGACTGTAATTTTTTGAAAATAATGATATATAATCCGTCATCAGCAAAACAAAAATAAAAATATGTACAAACTTCGTACGGAGCAAAACATAACCCCATAAAACAAAACTTATGAATAACAAGTCCGAAGTCAAAGAGACATCTTAAAAATTTAAATATGCCCATAAAATATTAAATATACTTTATATTCATAATAATATAAAAAAACTAAAAGAGCAGGTAACCGAGCAAACCCGGATTTACCGAATAAGCTATCGGGTAAAAAAATTACTCAAGTATTGCTTGATAAGGACCCAAGCGGGCAACGGACCCGGATTTTCCGATTCGAGTAACGAGTGGGTTTCAAATTATCTGGTCCTTTAACGGCACTAATCACACCAGATTCCTTAGAATACTTTTTATAAAATCAATTTTTTGTATCACTTTATAATATTTAGCATCTATTTTTAGATTCTACAAAAAACCATATTCCCCATTTATACTTCTCACATCAATCTTTTTATATTTTTAGCTCCAAATTGAAGACAAACTCAAATTATTTAAATGTTGAAGACCCTCAAATTATTTCAATATATAGATGAAAAATAATAAATTTTGAATTCTTTTTTAATAATTTTCATTATGTTTGAAGAAACAAAGATGAAAGTAATAGAATTTCAAATAAATTTATATTTTTAAGCTCCAATATAAATTTGTAGCTCCAGTATAAAAAAGGTTAATAATAAATATAATTTTATTTAAAAAATAACATGAAAATAATAAAATTTAAAATGAAATGACAAAAGTTGATATAGAGTGGTAGTATAAATTAGTTGTGGATCCCACTTAATAAAGTATAGAGAATCTGAAAATGAACTTTTGTATAATCTTTCTTCCCTACATTTGTGTTAAAAGAGTGTTTAGGGAATCTACTATACTAATTATATCTGTTGCAAATGTTCTAAGAGCATTTGCAACAGATTATTTAAATTTCTTCCTTAAAAGTAGTTTCTTAAATCACTTTTTACTTTTGAGGAGTTGATTTAATTTATATAGAAAAAAAATTAGATTTCTTATTTTTATATCAATCTCATCATAAAGCGGCTAAAAATGGTTCAAGAAAGAGAACGAGTGGAAAGCTTTGGTTGTATAAAGCTTATACACCAGGTGAGAATGTAGGCCAGACGGGCTTTGGTGTAAATCAATATTGCGGGCCTCACCATATTTATGATGTTTGGACATTTTAGATGAAATAACAATTTCCCTATCCTATATTTGACTTTAGGAGAAGTATATGAACTCTGTTGCAAATGCTCTTAAGTACTAGATGACTTATAAAGTTCTAAAATTAATCCCTTATCACTTTACCAACTTTAGGCGCTACTATTTAGTTTTCATGTAAAATAAGATTCCCTAATCTATTCCTCATATTATTAAGAACAAGGAAGAATAAGGGTGATGGAAGAGAGAGAAAGATCGCGATTTATGAAAGTAAAATGAATCTAGTGGAGTGTAAAAATACACCATGCTAACCATCACCCTGGTTTTTTATGGGCCATGTTAAGATGAGGAGGTTAGAAAACTTTTTTTATTTATTGATTCCCTCTCTATTATAGAGCTAAAAAGTCTTTTAAGGCTTCTAGTGTGAATGCGAGGATTCACTCGTATTCACATTAGATCCCCTATAATTTTCCTCAAAAACACCTTAATCGTCATTTTTCTTATTTTTTGCATTAAAAATTTATATATATATATATATATATATATATATATATATATATTCTTTAGTAGACTCTCTATTATTCACTTCAAACTTAAACAATAAATATTTCACATATTTTAATAAAGATTTATTATACAATTAAATTTTAAAATTTGTAAAATAATATATTAAATATGAATGTCAAATAAAGATTATATTTATTTAAATATGATGAAAAATATTTATTTATTTTATATTTATTATTTATATAAATGAGAAAAGAGAAATTATGAGTAAAGGATCGACTAAGGTCCAAATAAGGAGGGTATAAATTTAGGCTATGAACAAGGTGTGTAAATATTTTTAGGGAGCCAACTAATTATAGACAAATTGGAAAAACAATATCTTAATCATTTTAACAATTTTTCAACCCCTATTTATGGTGTGTTTGAATTGGGGTGAATCTAGGTGAGGGTAAACATTTAAAACTAACCTAGGTTAGGAGTATGTAGGGTAATATAAGTGAATCTAGGTGAAACGATTATAATTCATGTTTGGATACCATTACCCTTCACTAGGTGAAACAATATAATTAAAAACTTGAAAAACAATATCATGAAATTATAAATTATTAATCATTCTTTTTATTTTTATACAAAACACCTTGTTTTTGTTTGCAAATTAAATGTTATTAGAATAAAAAAATTAGCAAAACATAAATATGTTCAACAAAAAAGAGGTGGCAAAGAAAGAAAAAGGTAATTTTTCTATTACCTCCATTTTTCTATTCCCTCCATTTATATCCTTCTATACCACCGATTGAAATTGAAAAGAAGAAAAAAAATGTTTTTTATATTATCACAAATATCAAGCAAGAAAGAATATGCCGGCAAGAAACAGTACGCAAGAAAGAAACGAGGCGGCAGTTTATATTAGCGAGGGA
This sequence comes from Echium plantagineum, assembly GCA_003412495.2. NCBI lineage: Eukaryota > Viridiplantae > Streptophyta > Magnoliopsida > Boraginales > Boraginaceae > Echium > Echium plantagineum. The sequence goes on from CM016565.1 coordinate 20,689,776, forward strand.
GGATATTTCTTTGAAAGACAAATAATATTAATGGAGAGAAATATTCTTAGTGGTATTTTAGTGTGATATAATAAAAAAAAATTAATTCGTTAACCTAGCATTATCCCAACGATTTGGGGGTGAATGATTTGAGGGAGAATGAGGGTGAATATGTTAACCTACATTAGCTTAGATTAACCTACATTAACGTTGAATTTTATTTATTTTGGTTCTTAACGGGTGAATGATAAGTTTCACCTAGTTTCAGTTAGGAAACTGATGTGAATGCTCTAACTATTGTAAGACATGATGGTAAATAGACTATTAGAGAAGGGAGAGTTATCATACAAAAAATATAATTAAAAATTCGATTTGGATTTTTTGCTTAAATTTTAGGAAATTTCTTAAATATCGGAGCTTCTTTTTTTGGAACAGTTCCGGAATTTCAATTAGAGCATGAAATTGGCTTTATGTTTTGAATTGAAAACACGTATAAGTAATACATGATATATACAGTTAAACTAGCTAAGAATAATCTTTTTTTCAGTGGTTGTCGGAATCAATTTTTACTGAACAAGTTTTAGCAACTAATCGAGAAAAAATGGTAAAACAATTTTTTTGAGAAATTCCATAAGAGGTTGATCGTAAAATAAGTTTGGTATGAACTCTCAATCATTAATCAACACATGATACTGAAAACTCTCCCATTATGTGATAACACTTGAGTGTTATCACATAAATAACAAAGGTCATTTCAGTCTTTTACTATCCATTAATACAATTAAATAACTAATCCAAATCAAACAAATTTCATTTTCCCCCTCCCCAAAATGTCACACGCACTTTCATTCTCCCGCCTCCCACCCCACCCTCACCCCACCCCCTCTTCATTCAACCGCCCGAAATTATCGCCAAACGTTTCCTGGCATTTTGGTCAATGTGCCATGAACAAAGTGTGTGGAATAGTCCATGAAACACTTCACGTATTGCCAGTGCGATTGCGGGAGTTTGGTCAGTCATGGTGTCTTAGAGGATCTCATTCTCATGCATTCCAAGAAGGTCTTGAACAACCATATAAATGATGAGCCAGTCTCATCGTACATAACTGCAACACCAAAAATGGTTGTGCACTTATGATGGTTGAAACCCACAAAAATTGCAGCAAACAACAAAACAAATATATCAATGTTACTATGACAAACAAATAAAGGTACTATTGAAAACAAAATAAACTTGATTAAAAGTAAAAGTACCTTGAGTTTTTTCTTATGTGATAACAAAAATTTGTTGTCGTGGTGATAACTCAATTTGTGACCGTTGGATCAGGGTGGTTTTAGCAGGGGAGAAGAAGGATAGTAATAAGCCTGGCCCTGTTCCAAAACACCGAAGAGCTGACACAAGGACTAATTGTAAGGCACAACTCCAGTTGCAGATGGATGATGCGAATAATGGGTATTGTATATATGAGTGGAATGATGACCATAACCATCCTATGGTTAATCACGACAAGGTAGGGCTTATTCCCACACACAGGAAGGTGATGCCTCAACACAAGGCTTTCATTGACATGCATATTAGAAGTGGGATAAATGTCAAGGGGACATCCCACTTCTAATATGCATGTCAATGAAAGCCTTGTGTTGAGGTATCACTTTCCTGTATTCGGGAATAAGCCCTACCTTGTCATGATCAACCATAGGATGGTTATGGTCATCATTCCACCCATATATACAATACCCATTATTCGCATCATCCATCTGCAACATGAGTTGTGCCTTACAATTAGTCCTTGTGTCAGCTCTTCGGTGTTTTGGAACAGGGCCAGGCTTATTACTATCCTTCTTCTCCCCTGCTTTCTGGCACACAATCCTTATGTACTTGACATATTCGGCTCCTATTAAAGATAGTCCACAACACGATGCGAACGCCAAAATCACGACTCCTCCTATAGTCTGCGTAGAACTGTTTGGCGTCGTTCCTGCTTTGAAACACCAAATCCTTATATGATTCGGAATCATGAGGACTATAAGTAAAACCTGTGTTACAACCACAATACAGTCTATACATGAACATAGTGCATTACACCTTCATAATTTAACAAATTATGGAATCATAATGACAAAAATAAAATATGTTCTTTCAAGCAAAAAAAATAGTTACACTACCACCAATTCCATTGAATAATGTTACCGTTCCATTGTAATCATACATTATAATGACACATACACATATGAACATTGAATGACACTAAAAATACTAACTTACATACCTATCTAAAATATTTATGACTTACGTCTTGAAGCATTGAATAACAAAACTTGCATATTACAAACAAATCAGAAGAAGCCCAACATCAAGTCAAAAACACCAACTTGAAAATAGATGCCTTCATACACAATTCAAAATCAAAACAACACATTACCAGAAGTAGTCGGCACGGATGCATGAGAAGTTTCAATATCTTCATACTCTGTACAAGTACTTACTTATATTCAACAATCATGAATGTTAAAAATCAGGAAAAAACCGACACATAAACAACAACAAAATTACCAGACATATGAGGCACCGAGGCATGAGAAGTATCATCACTTTCATAATCTGTTTCATTGTCACCTGACACAATAATGCCATGAAAAAACATGAACAATGTATGAAACAAACAAGAACAACTACAAAGAGGATTACGTCACAAACATGTAGCAATAAAAAATAAACAATTACCAAACGTAGAAGGCACCGAGGCAAGAGAATTATCAACATTGTCACAATCTGTATGAACATTAAAACACTAGAAATAGCCCCCCAACACAATTAAGCAAAACCTATACAAAAACATAACGACATCGATACAACAATTACCTGAGTCAACGTTGTGCTCCATCGTAAATAAAAACAACCAAAAGTAGAGTAATTAATAATCAATTTGGTTGCAACTTGAAGCAATCAACTTCTAAGAATTGAGTTGTAAAATGTGAAAATATTCTATGAGTTCAGGTCAATATAAATCCCACAAAAATAGGGATCCTGCCAAATATAATACTTATATTGCCGAAAATTAAGGCAAAATAATTTACATGGATCTTTTCAAATTAGGAAACATCAATTTCGTCTTAAAAACAAAGCATGCTATGAATGTACTAGGTCATGGCATTCTTAAAACAACATGACATTCCACAAATTTCACAGTTATAGAAGTTAAATTTTTGTTGCATGTTACACGTAAATACGTAATACTAAGGTCAATATAAATCCCACAAAAAAGGAATACATTAGTCTGCCAAAAATAATAATTAGACTGTGTAGAATTATAGAAACAGATATATTATTTATAATAATTGTTGTTCATACAATACAAAGATGATCTATATTTATAGATAAATATGAACTAAACCTAATCTTATGTGGGCTTATGGGCTAGTCACCCATAACTCTAACACCCTCCCTCAAACTCATGGTAATTTTATAGAATTTCAATGAGTTTGCAATAAACATTACAATATTAATAATACTTAAAAAAACATATATAAGTATGTAATTGCGTCCTTTAATGCGATAATCTTCAATTGGTTGTATAAACCGCTATAACCACCATTCGCTCAGTCGGTGCATAGGTTCCTCCGTCGGTGCGTATGGGACTCGCCAAACAATGTGTATCGGACCCAGACAATGCGTAATTCGCCAATCAATATTTATGAGGAACACCATTTTTTTCTCTCGAACATATCAGATTGTCGCAAAGTCTTTTTTATTTATTTTCAAACGAAAAAAAAAACTATATCTGAAACAAAATAACTAAATAAAAGTCAGATCTACTAAAAAAAATTAGATAGAATGTTTTAAATTCCGCCGGTGAGTACTACATAGTAGAAAACCCACCGGCGGGGCAGCGGAATGTGTATGCCTCAAGAATCGATAGGCTCGGATATCATGTAAATTATAGAGACAAATATATTATTGATAATAATTGTTGTTGTTCATACAATACAAAGATGATCTATATTTATAGATAAATATGAACCTAAACCTAATCTTATGTGGGCTTATGGGCTAGTCACCCATAACCCTAACAGACTGGCAATAATTGGGGCAAAAGAATTTACCAATAACCAATTCGAATTAGGAAACATCAATTTCGTCTTAAAAACAAGGCATACCATGAAGGTATAAGTTCATGGCATTCTTGATACAACATTACATTCCACATGTTTCACAATCATGGAAGTTAAATTATTATTGCATGCTACACGTAATACTAATATTCCCTCCGTTCCAATTTAATTGACGTTTTGAGAATTCGTGTCAAACTTTGACTACAAATTACTTTATATTCATTAGTCCAAAAAATATAAAATTGATATAATTGAATTCGTTTTTCAAAATACTTTCATAATATTATTTTTTTGTAATTTTATATAATATAAATATAAAGTAATTGATGATTGAAGTTGTGTTTCGAAAAGCGTGAAGTCAAGTATTTTGGAACGGAGGGAGTAATATACTAAATGTATTATGAATTGAACTTATAATATATTACAAAATGTCATCGACGTACATGTGAATTACAAACATTATCATAATGATAATGACTAAAATCTTAAAACAAAACTAAATTTTGAATTAAATACTGTGATTTATTATTACCACTTTCTAATGCCATCATTTTCCAAATCCATTACATTAAGACGTAATATGAAAAAATACCACATCGAATTAAACTACATGCATTTCATAAGGTACTGATTGACACAAAACGAAATACTATATAGTAGAGCAAAATATGGAAAAAAACGTGTCATATTAGTTACATGGAGTAATTTATGAAACCAATTAATGACACTAAATTGGATTATCAATTCAGCGGGAGAAAAAATGAAAACCGTTAGCTAATCATCTATATAACCGTCCAATTAACAGCATATTAACTAGATGGGTGTATGACACGCGCGTGCGAAATAGAGTGGTGCTAAATTTTCGCCCAAAAATTTCAGAATTCTACTTCCAAAAACACCCTCCATCAATCTCATCTACAAGATGAAAAGCTGCCAAAACCACCTGATCCAACGGTCACTAATTGAGTTAACATCATGGTAACATATTTTTGTTATCACATAAGAAAAAACTCGATCTCTATAATAAACAGATCGTAAGATTTTGTATTTAAATAAGGCAAGATTTATAATAAACACATTGTTACACAAAACAAATGGAAGTTAACGAAAGAGGACAAAGGTATAGTGTATATATTACAACAATAAATTGATGGAGAGCATATAAGCAACAACGCTTTTGTCCGAGTCAAATAATCTGGGAAGGGAATCGGGATTGCCCATCCTCAAGTTCACAACTCCCATCTGTACTGAAACTTCTGAGATCGTTCTCGACTACGGAAAAGATTCGAGGTTTTCACCCAAGCTTCCCGAACAGTGAGAGAGACACCAGGTTGAAGAGCGACGAACATCCATCAACACCACTGCATGAAGCCAAGAGGGAACATCGAATATCTACAAATGAGGACTAGAGATTCCAAATGGAATATCTACAAGTGACCTATGCTCATGAGCAAGCCAGGTATGATTTCAGATGTGCAAGTCGTATGGTGAAGTTCGATTAATTAGCAGACTGCATGCCAACAGACACAGATGCAACTAATTTCGTTAAACAGCGAACTGCATGCCAACAGTCGCATATACACTGTAGTAACTGATCTTAGACCAATCAACAAATTTACATGGTACGCAACAATTTCGAGGAGCATAAATCAGAAGGTAGAGCAACACAGAAGACGACCAGGAAAGATAGTTACAGAGGAAGGATAGTTGAATACCATTACCAAATAGCAACTTAACCGTCAATGGAGACATCAGTTTAAACCTAGACAACCCCAATAAAAGAAGACCTGCAGAAGACGACATTAACCCCACTACATCATCACAAATACAGAACACATCCATAAAGCAAAAGAACGTGAATTTATGCGAACCCACACTTGGTATTCCACAACATCAGTCATAACAAATTGCATCATTTTAAGCATAATCTAATCATTATCTGCCCACTAGGTTGGCACCATTGCAATAAGCTCGCTTCTACTATGCTTCAATGGGAGGCGAAACCATTAAGAGGGGTCGACTACATTATCCGAGCATGAATATCGAGCTAACAAATTCAGATTGTACTACTACTCACATAAAAATGGCATTCACGGTCCTAGAAGACTCTATTAGAACCACTCTCTCGAACTAGAAAAACCGATGGCACCCAAGAAACCATTCATAAGTCATAACACAGAGACATATTTTTCATAAAAATGCTTACATACTATACTTTCATAAAATAATCAAAAAGTCTTATCGTCAAATTTTTACATAAAAGAAAACATTAATTAAAATGAATTGAAATAATGCACAAGTCAATCAAATGGAAAATCGAACTCCAGTAAGAATTTGCGTAACCTAATACTTCAACTTTAATGGGAAAGTACAATCATTCATTCACAAGGTACAATCCCACTCCAACCTCGAGTCAATGAAACTAAAACTAAAATCAAAGAGCCTTAGCAGATGTTGATGAAGACGAATTGGAATCGGAATCCGAAGGCGAATCTTGGCGAAGCTCCTTGACGAGAACAGCGAGTGCTTCAGGGTTGACACCGGAATCGCAGAGGGCGATGAGGATCGAGAGAGTGTGGCGATCGAGCCCCGTTTCCAGAATGTTCGACATCTGGAAAGCTAACTCCAGCGAATCTCTTGCTGTTTTTGCTGCTTCCTTATCCATTCCAGACGATGATGATGATTTGTTAACTTCTTTTAGGGGAGTGGACTTTTAGTAAGGAGTGAATCACAAAATTTATAACCTAATTACAAAAACAATTATGAAATTAATAACCTAAAATTCTTCATTACAAAATTAATTACGAAGTTCATAACATAAGATTTTGAATTTCAGATCAATTTTAAACTATTAACCTATGAATTTCAGATCCATATAATTTAAATTGGTAGGAGATTCAAAACTAAGATTACTTCAAAATGAAATATTAATTTCAACAAATTAAACAATATTACTTACTTGGGGTCGGCCTGCCGGAGCTGGAGCTGACGACGGAGGCAGCCAGGCAGGTGGTGTGAGGTTGGGGGTTAATGGCTGCCGGGGTGGGGTTGAAATATGAGGTGAGTGAAGTGAAGAGACACGAGCTCATCTGTTATACACACCAAAAACACTGGTTTTTCAGAGTGAAATTATCATTTTTCCTCCCTTATTATTTGAAAGGGTAGTAGGTGAAGTAGTTAAATTTAAGAGTAAAATAGTAATTTCATTACTGAAATAAAACACTGGTATACGAGTCTAGTCTCTAGAGATAATGTTCAATAAGCCGTGGAGGTGAACATCTTCAAACCTCAGCTCGTTTGACTGAATCTTGATTTTTAACATTAGATTCTATATTTGATCATTCGAATTGAGGCACATCTTAAACTATTTAGAGCCGAATCCCCAAATTGAATCGAACTATCGAGAATTTTGTTCATAAGTAGTCATATTTGGTTTCTCTTTCTTGCAATTCAATTTGAGGATTCAGATTGTATTGAACAAAGTGCATAAATAATCCATTTATATATATATAGCTCAATTAGTAAAGAACTCTTTCCGAAATCTGATGAAGCAAATCCAACGAATAACTCTGTCATCATATCCTAAGACACAAAGTTGTCAAGGTCTTTTTTTTTTGTAAATTAGCGATGAAATGAGTTTCAAACCCAGGACCTTCTAGTCACTAGCGATGAAGTGAATTTCGAAACTGTCAGGATATTTAAGTTGAGAGTCTCAACTTTTTTTAGTGTTTATAAAATATTTACTTGCATCTTATTTTACCTCAATAATTCAGCTTATCAACTTCCTAGAAACTTAATGTGATACCTTCAATTCTATTCCTTTACAGTCCCTAAACATTCATGTAGTCTAATAATCCCACATAGAACAAAAAAATTGAAATATTCTGATGTAGAGCAGCCAAATTAGTAACACATTGACTCTTGTCAAAAGTCCAATTTTGAAGTTCTTGTAAATATTTACGTTCATGGACGAGTGCAACGAATGCAAGTATGCAACTATACATATCAGAATTTCTAAATGACGAGTACAATATAAATAGAACATATCCGACTGAGTCGCCACAGTTCCATGAGGGCAACAGCTGAGTATACTGTGTAGCTGTGGATGCCAATGTAAAGTATTGACTTGTGATGTACCCATGAAATAGCTATATTTCGCTTGTCGAATTTCAAGAAGTAAGAACGCCCAATGGATATCTTCCTCCAAGTTCAGGCTCTTCACAACGACAACTTCAGTTTTCATTTTCAGTGAGATTGTGCCCCGAGGAGAATGTTTGTGGCCACATTAATATCATTTCTTGCACGGATTAGTGCCTGTCTGGCGGAGTCTCTGTCAAAGCCCATTGAAACCAACATTTCAATGGAGTCCTCAGGTGGATCCATTTCTGTTAGCATGGGCGGAGCAGCAAAATTCCGCTGAAACGTAGAACATTGAGCAGGGATTAAGATTAACATAGCCTAATGGTTTCCGAGAGATAATTTTGCCTCCAGTACTACATAACAGTCAATATATAAAAGGCTTATTACTAATTCTTACTCCCACCTGTCGAGCCACATGGGATGGTGCACCGCCAAAGACGTTTCTATTTGGAGTTGATGATGACCCATTCCCCGCAGATGGCAAAGAAAATCGGGAAAAGAATGAAGCAATGGGTTCTGGAAACTGATACATCAAATACAAATTCTGTCAATTGTCTTCATACACATTAATATTTACTAAAAGCAAACATGCAAATACAAGTAAAAACATAATTGTAAAGCATGTAAGGAGGTCATGATGCTACAACAGACGGCTAATCTCAAAGACGAAAGCACTTAAAGAACACTCTCCTGTAGAAAACAGTCACCTTATGTCATTAGGACTAAGGACTGAACTCTAAAGGCATAAGGAATGAATTTATTACATTGGGATACTTAATCAGAGAATAAACATGACTCTATCGTCGGAGTCCGACTGCTAAAAGATTGTGAACAGAACTCTACTGGCAACCTGTTGATACAAAGGAAAAACATTTCCACCAAGCCTCACCATCACCCACCAATCAGAGATAATAATTAATAAATATAGAGCATAACAGCAGAAACCTACTACAACACAACCAGCTGCACTTCACCCATCAATAATCATGCTTTAGTTAACTCATTTCCTTTGTCCTTTAAGAAGGGGGACTCATTATGTAAAACTTCATAACAACTTAGTTATTTTCGTCACGATCTAGACCTTTATATGCAGCTTACAAGAACCTAGAAGCTGTAGTATGGAGTCAAGAGAAGCAATGTCCAGACTCTAGAGGAACTAAAGTGGAATTTCTCAAGGAGATTACCATTTATATTAGATAACTAATCAGAGACAAATCTTAAGCAGAGGATTCCAGATATAATACAACATGATGGTCTTCAGCGGGTCAAGGTTCTATTCAAGTAGAAACATAAATCTAAAATACTTGGACTAAGCAACGAAAGGAAACTGGTTATGCCCTGACCTTTGCTCTGCGGATGCGAAATACATTTAAGCGATATAAGCAACCCGCAAGAATCCCACAAATCCCTGGCAATATTGATTTTTTCCAAGATGATAACAGAAGCTGCAAAAAGGGACAGATAATCAATGCAAAAGTCTACACGTAGGAAGTCAGAAGGTAATAATAAGATACAGCTGCATTAAATCTAATGGAGAATTTACACCAAAGCAAGGATCCATCTAAGTTTAGCTAACCTGTAGGCCAGCTAAATATATGAAGGACTTGTCTGGTAACTGAAGGCTCAATACTCGGAACCTTGTTGAAACGGGGATGTCCAGATAGAAGGGTACAAATGAAGAAAATATAAGACCATAGGGCCCAGAAGTGGGAAACTTGAAGGAGGGATCTGAAAAAATGAATAGCAAGATTAATATTTTCGTTTGACAATTGTGTCGAACAAAAAATATGACCACCTTTAGACATATACACCTAAATTATCAATTTGGATTCCAAAGGAAGATGTATTAGCTCATAACAACCTTTAATTGCAAGACGAATAGTTGTACACAAGAGTTCAGATAGGCATGAAGTCAGGTTCCACATATAATTAAGAATTTTACCTATTTTGTAAATCAACTATGACTTGCTCTGTTATCACATGGTAAGACTGCAGACAATCCAATTCCTTTACCCCACTTAGGTGGGACTTGGGAGCCTCTTTATAGGCATTGAGGCATGTTATTGTACTTATAAGACTCCACTTTTTTCACTTTAGTATTGCCAATTGACAATGATGCCCCTCAATAGCATATGCATTAACCAATGTTAAGATGTCCACGGTGTGCAACTATACTTTTATCTCCATAATGGAGTGTAGTTAGTAGTGGAGTGTACAAATCACCACCCTATGCATACTAGTTCAAATATAACGAAGTGCATGGTGCCTTTGTAATTCTATCAATAAATTAAAGCTTCATTAAATACTAATATTCTTACATTAGAACAGAGCTTCCTTCAACAACAAACTGAAGTCTGAAAATTCTGTGAGATTGATACCAAACCAAATACTCAATTGTACTATTCATACCTTTTAGAAATTTCAGAGAAATGACTTGAAGCAACAAAGAGATGGCTACTGAAAACAAGGTGAATACCTACATTGGGGCAAATAAATTAGTTGTCAGGTATGAATTGATCACCAGGATAGAACATAGTATGTTTTCTTTCGTAGTCCGGTGGAAGAATTGTGGTAGAATTGTTTCCAAACAAATTAGGAAAGAGTGAATACTTACGCCTATCATGAAACTTCCACAGAGGCACAGACCAACATTAATATCAGTTCTTTTTTAATGATAAGGAAGGCAAAAGTAGAAAAACACATACAATGACGAAACAGAAAGCGGTATACAAATCCACTAGTTACAAGCTCACATAACTGAACAAGGTATGAACGTTAGTCATTTAAGTTTATGAATGCTGAGATCAGTGAACAAAACCAGTAAACCACAGCCTTGTGAGTGCTACAAGAGACTGATTTGAACAAAAAAAGTTCATTTTTCAAATAACAGATAATAAGCACTTACAGAGTACTTGTTAGAGCCAATTTGTCGCTCAAATACTCGAAAATAGTAAAGCAGATATGTGCCAAATATCAGCTCCGGTATTGATGAAAAGGTAAAAAACGATGCTATCAGTTTCCATAGCTGAAGCTTCTTAAAAATATCCTGCAACATCAGAAATAAGATCAACAATATGTTCAATTCCTGCTCTCACTAATGACTAATTTAAACATAAATCTTTTGTGGAAGTGAGCTTCAATCCAGACTATTTTCTCTTCCATTAACATATATGAAAGATAATTCTTCGTTTAACACAGACTTTTAGTATGATAGAAAAAGAAAAAAGAAAGACGTAACCTCAAAGATACAACTTTCATTCACACATGATCATCTAAAAAATACATTCTCAGACATGGTAGCTCAACATACATTAATCTCGCATGTCAAATAAGTATCGGATAGTTACCATATCGTGGAAATTATAAAATAATGATATTGACAGTAGTAATAACCTTCAATTCTAGCCAAAATTGTCCATCAAATTGGGGTAAATGTCTTCGACTCCCTAAAAGATAGTCACATTTCCATTTTGTTGGTAAAAAATAACAAACTTTCATGTCTTGATTGCTACCCAACTTTGATTTCATTAGAAAATACCACGTAAATAGCAACGTAGATTAAAAATACGGTCTAAAGGAAGTAGAGATCGGTGGCAGATTTTGAATCAATGGTCTCAGTCCATGGTCTGGGTCAATGAACTTGTCTCGTCCCCCTAACCTCCCCCGATTTTAGTTCTCGCGGAGAAGGATCGTCCTGTAACTACCAAATAATAAAATGCAAGCAAAAGTTCCTAGATTCATTATTGAAGGAGAGCCACACTTGAAACCAATTTTAACTAAATATATCATTTTGGAGAGGAGCCCACTACTGAACTTTCGTAACAATAACTTCTCATCACAATGCATATTTTAAAATTTTCAAAGTTGAGTAGGGCATCGTGCCCCTTGACCTTCTTAACACAGCCACTCATAAGAACTATTATCGCCCAATATAACAATAAAAACATCCAAATGAACTCATATAATACAAATAACATTGTAAAACCCCTCAAACAGAATCCATAATTACTTAACATCTCTATCTCATGCAGATTGTCTAGTTTTGATTATTGATGGTTGATTATTATAATTTTGAACTCAACTATTCGTCTATGTTATGTATCAACAATGAATCATTCTTAATGTACTTCACTATTAAAATGCTAATTTTGATTCAAATAAAAGTTATGTGTGTCAATAATGACTTCGAAGTTTGTTGCTTTTGACGATGCAAAATCAAATGAGACAATCTTCATGAGATAACCAGTAACATCAAACAAAACTCATAAAATAGAGGTAATTGTTGATTTGGTCTCACGTAGTGGACCAAGTCCCGTTTAATTACACAGTTGTAGACTAGACACAGTTATTACACATTCGTCCCTAAATCTGGAAAAATGTGCAACATTTGTCCACGTTTTGTCCGTCCAAAATAGGGAGAAACATGCTAACATTTGTCACTTTCGGGGACCATAGACTATCTGATACTCTATACAACTTGATCACGGGATCAAATCAACAATTAACTCTCATACAATACAAAAACAATCTAAAACCCCTCGAACAGAATCCATAATTACAAAAACAATCAACAAAAAAATGCTAAAAATAAACAGAAAAAAACCCAGAAATAAATAAACCTGATAAGACCAACCAAGCTTGTTGGAACGAGTTTGGATTCCGAATAAGATTGTAAAGAGTGTACAAGCTATCACAATCGTTCTTGTTACTGGTGCATTATCTGCAACAAAAACATTAATAATATATCAAAGAAATTGAATCAAGAATCATAAAAAAGATTGAAATTTGATAATTATGGTAATATTGATCGAAAAATTGCGTACTGAAACCAGATGGGCCGCCGTTCATCTTTGAAACGGAACCAACGACCTCTTTCGAGCTGTCTGTTTCTTTTTTTTAAGTCTTCGGCGTTTATTATGTTGTGTAGAGCCATACGAGCCGAGCCCCCCTTAAAAGAATTTTGTTCGTTTGACTCGATGGCTAAACAAGTCGGATAAAAAATTAATCTAAAAGAAAAAAAAAAGAAAAAAAAAATTAAAAAAAAGAGATGATTCAATGTCTATTAATGTAAATGGACAAAACTACCCACCCTCGTTTAAAAACCTACGAAATGGCCCAAAATCTTTCAAAACGGCCCAGTGACCAAATTTTACCGAAAAATGCAGTTGAGTGATCCAACATGGACACTTTTAAATGAGGATGATCGAACTAAAAATATTAGTTACTTTCAGTGATCTTTGGGGTGGATGTTGCTATTAACCCTTATAAATATGCACTAATTATTTTAGTATTCATTGTTATTTGCAATAAAAACCCCATAAAACGAGATATTTTTTCTCTTAACTCTTGAGACAGAGTCATTAATTTGTTCTTGAAACCCCTGATTCAAGCACAACTTGTCGGTTATTGACTTTGAAATTGGGCATTCATTCGGCTATTCCTAGTCGGGATTTTTTAGCATGTTAATGTTATTATAGATCGAATTGTTAATTCGTGCATCATCAGGTTTAGATGTAAATGTTATCTGTCCCTACCCTCTTAGGTTGTCATAATAGTCTAACACTAAATACGTTTTTGGAGATTTTGTAACGGAATAAGAGTCCTCTTTTATGTAATAGCCCTCAAGAAATAGTCCACACCAACAACTTCATTACATATAACGTTGTTGTTATACTAGAACAATGAAATGTGATTTGTTGGGGATTAGGGAAGAAAATATGTCTTTTCTTCCCTTGAGTTATTCGACTATTGTGAGAGTGGAGGAGAGAGTTCTTTTTTTGTTTCTAACTTTTAGAACGAAAAAGATGAACAGAAGTTTGTTAAGAATACAAGTGATCAAAATAATCTTTTCTTGATTGATTGTGATAAAGTTTTAATAGATTACAAGTCTTTATAAACCTTATCTCCCTTAGCCTTTTACTTAACTATGGGACAAATTTCATAATTGAAATTTGGCCCCAATTTTCCTTAGTATTACACCTCAACCCCCGTTGCTTAAGTAACCATATTATTATTCGGTTTGTTGTTTTGTGTTATATCTTGAGTCCGATTAATAAAAATAATATACTAAATAATACTAACCGTATATCATATTGATACATAGATTATGAATGGACTTCTAATAAACTATCATAACCCGTTTTATTAATACAAGTTATCCATCCATTGATTAATTGTCTAACATTTAATACAGTATATATTTTGAATTTAACTTGAAATGAACTAATCTACTGTCAAAATCTTATTGTTCAACGATAAATTTTTATGAAATTACTTTATTATCTTATTTTCATATCTCCCCCTTACCTTGGACGATTAGTTGTATTAAAAATTTCTTTATGGAGTGATTTTCAATAGTCAAGCTATGATAAAATTTATGTTATCAAACTCTTAGCTTGCAAATTCGCTTTTCCTGAATGCAAGAATCAATATCTGATATCTCGTCTAGTATTAATGGCGGCCGTCTTGATCCATCATCAATTTTTTTAAGAGGCTGGAAATCTATTGTTATATCCTGTCTACGATAATGATTCGAGTTTGGCCAGTAGTTTCGGCTTGCTATTGACCGGGCTACTACAAACTTGGGTAAAGTTTGTTTATGCACAAAAATGAGTTTAATAATGTCTTAAAATTTATTTATTTTTTGCCCCAAAAGTATACTCTAATCGCGTGTGGCTGATAAAGTTTAATTGAGAAATTAAATAAGACCTAAATACAACTTCAATATCACTATTATCGAGAATCGCAATGCAACTTGATCTCAGTATCGAAAACCATTGTCAACAATTTTCTCTAACCTACCACTCATATTTGTTATTAAATCACATTAGGCCGAGATAATACAGTTCCCTTGATTTGAATAATTACTATATTGTAGCAATTTAATAAAAAACAATGCATGCCACTCAAATAATTTATTATTTATTTACGGAGTATATTTTATGACAATATTCTAAACATATATATAATCGAAAAACAAGACATATTCCACGTCTCTTGTTTGACCTACTCAACATCAACCTTTACTTCACCATGTTCATAGGGACACTTCGCATTATCCATCACATGAATGCCTAAAATTATCCCAAATAACATACATCGCCAATCAACTCAGCTTTTGTTTTCTGACTCTTCATTTTCAATTTTCCTTTTTACTATGCATTCAATTAATCTGTTTTTTTGTTTGTAATGTACTATGTTGATGATTGAATGAACAAGAATCA
Source organism: Echium plantagineum (assembly GCA_003412495.2). Lineage (NCBI taxonomy): Eukaryota > Viridiplantae > Streptophyta > Magnoliopsida > Boraginales > Boraginaceae > Echium > Echium plantagineum. The sequence continues at coordinate 20,705,230 of CM016565.1, forward strand.
TATTATTTTTATGTTTCTATAGCTAAGATATGAAAACAAAGTTATAAAATACAAAACAATTATATTAAAGATCATCATATATATATATATATACATCATGAAGGCATGGGATGCAACTGTTCGGATGACACAAGCTGCAGCCAAGAAAAAAGCAAATGCAATATTTGGCATGTATGCACCAAATAGTAGCAATAATATTATTATTAATAATAATAATAGCGTCGAGGAAGATAATGCTGAGAGTGAGGATAATCTTGATGACAAAGAAGGTTCATCAAGTGGGAAGGTTCATCAAATAGAGAAGTTCCTGCCAAATGGCGATTACTATTCGGGTTCGTGGGCTAATAATATGCCCCACGGAAATGGTAAATATTGGTGGTCCGATGGATGTATGTATCTTGGAGATTGGGTTAAAGGAAAAACAAACGGGAAAGGAACGTTTAATTGGCCTTCTGGAGCAATGTACGAAGGTAATTTCAAGAGCGGTTTTATGGATGGGGAGGGTACGTATACGGGTCCGGGTGGGGATTCATACAAGGGTTGTTGGGTGATGAACTTGAAGCATGGCGATGGGATTAAGCAATATGCTAACGGAGACGTTTACGACGGCGAATGGAGTCGCGGCTTGCAGGAAGGGAGGGGGAAGTATACATGGAGCAATGGGAATTACTATGAAGGAGAATGGTGTAATGGTGTTATATCTGGTGAAGGGAGTATGAGTTGGACGAATGGTTGTTTGTATGAGGGCCATTGGGAAGATAATATTCCTAAAGGGAGTGGGACTTTTAAATGGCCTGATGGTGGTTTTTATGTAGGCACTTGGAGTAAATCTCCCAATGAACAAAGAGGAAACTATTTCCCATCAGGTACTATTATACATTAAAATTTTTGTAATATAATACCGTCAATTCGGAAATAGCCTCTTGATATAATACTATTCGATCCGTTTTTACACGTGCGAATGATTATTATTGAGCGAATTGTACAAATAGTCCCCGATAGTGTCACGAAGTTGCAGTTTAGTTTCCAATAGTGGCACCGTTGCAGTTTAGTCCCTGAAAGTGGCAAAAAAGTTGCAGATTAGTCCCCACGTTAACTATTTTATTCATTTTTACAATCAACACGCGATGAGAGGTGAAATCTGGATCAGAAAATGAATTTTTAAGACATAAACATATTTTTAGTGTCTCATGAAAACTCATTATGAAGCTAAAATGCAAAACTTCATTAATTTCTAACACAAAAAATGAGTTTATCAAAAAAAAATTTATTTTTTGCCCTAAATTTAACCTCTCATCGCGTGTTGGTGTTAAAAGTTAGCGGAATAGTTAACGTGGGGACTAATCTGCAACTTTTTGCCACTTTCGGGACTAAACTGCAACGGTGCCACTATTGGGGACTAAACTGCAACTTAGTGACACTATCGGGAACCATTTGTGCAATTCACTCTGATTATTATTCACTAAATGGTGGTGTACTATTGAACAGGATCAATGTTAAAAGATAATGCAGAATGGGATCCACAGGAGGTGTATACTGTTTATTTGAAAGACTGTGCTATTGGTCCTAATGAAAAAATACCAATAATGCCATCTCAAAAGAAGCTTGCAGGTGGGAAGTCTTGTTTAAAATCTGGGAACTCATACACTAGGCCTAGGAGAATGTCTGTAGATGGGAGAATACATGCAATGGTTGACAGGGATTTGGGGCTGGCTGGCCGTGCCTCCTATAGCGGCGGCCCCTCGAGTTGTAGTGTTCCCGGTAGTCCTGAGAGAGATTTTTTAAGAGGGCGATATAGCGACGCCGATAGTATTGGCATGGGTGTAGGTCTTCTAGAGGAACTAGATTTCAAGCAAGGAAATTCATTTAGGATGCCAAAGCTTGCCAAGAGACAAGGAGTCACCATTTGTAAGGGTCATAAAAATTATGAGTTAATGCTCAACTTGCAACTTGGAATAAGGTATTATCACCACTTCATGTTGTACAATATTATTTTTATATTTTATTACTTTTAAAGAATGCGTAAAAAGAAGTACGAGTATATATTTTAGCTTTATTATAATGAAACAGGCATGCTGTTGGGAGACCCGGCCCTCCCCCGTCACTTGATCTTAAACCATCTGCTTTCGATCCGAAGGAGAAATTTTGGACAAGATTTCCTCCGGAGGGCTCTAAACACACTCCACCTCACTCGTCATCCGAATTCAGATGGAAGGATTATTGTCCTAAAGTATTTAGGTAAATATATATCATTTTATCTTTGATAATATATATATTTCCATTTTCTAATATGTTGAATTGAAAAAAACTGTAGGACTTTAAGAATGCTATTCAATGTGGATCCAGCTGACTACATGTTGTCAATATGTGGAGATGATGCTCTCCGGGAACTTTCATCTCCTGGAAAAAGTGGAAGCTTTTTTTACTTGACTAGTGATGACCGTTACATGATAAAAACAATGAAGAAAGCGGAAATGAAAGTGAGATCACTTTTTTAATATTTTCACTATTATTATTACTCGAAAAAGTACCAAAAACGACAAAAGAATTATATATTTAATTTATATATGAATATTATTTGACAATTGATTGGTATATTTTGTTTGATAGGTGTTGTTAAGGATGTTGAATGCATATTATAATCATGTTCGAACTTTTAAGAACACACTTTTGACCAAATTTTTTAGCTTGCATAGTGTGAAGCTTGGCCCAACACAAAAGAAGGTATGATAATAAAATTATATCATTATCTATAAAATCAATTTCTTGTAATGGTTTTTAATATATAATTTGGTGGATGGTTTAGGTGCGATTCATCATCATGGGGAACCTATTTTGCACGGGATACACAATAAACACAAGATATGATTTGAAAGGGTCTACTTTTGGACGTATCACGAATAAACCAGAATCACAAATTGATTCAAATACCACCTTGAAAGATCTTGATCTCAACTTCATATTTAAATTACAAAAGACGCAATTCGAAGAGTTCATTAGGTAATTATATATATCACTTCCCTAATTATACAACATCAATATTTCTCTTAAACATAGTAATTTACCTCCTTCGTGTACTCTAGGATAAGACTGTAGGATAGGAGTGCGTGAGGGCCGTTCAGGAGCACAATTTCATCTTTATTTTTTTACTTATTTCTTGTCTTAGAAGTACATTATACAGTTCATTTGTTATGTTGTAGTACAATGTTGATTTGTAGCACTTCTCATATCCATCAAATAAGTTAGAGTTAGAAGTTGTGATATGATTTTATCTAACAAAAATGGAGAAATATATCTTGCAGGCAAGTAGATAAAGATAGTGAGCTTTTAGAGCAAGAAAGAATAATGGATTATAGCCTTTTGGTTGGTCTTCACTTTATAGATGCAAACAAAGATGATCAACAAACTCCCTCAGGTTTTCTTACCCCAAATGGTGAGGGATAATCAAGAAAATAACTTCATTTGTTATTATTTTCATTTTTCTAAACATATTGTTTTCGTTTTTTTCTTGTTTCCATGGAAATTTAGAGAATTCTTTGTCCATTGCAGGTGATAAGGCTTCAAGTGAAGAGCCTATCGGGTAATATATATATTTTATTATTCAAACGATAGAAGTTACAAATAGTCATACGATATCAACTACATTACATTTCTGAACTAGTAAATGGGAGTCTAAGCTCCAAATAAACAACTTCGTCTTCTCGACTACTGAATCCACGTAATCATTGAACTTCGCTTCCTGGATGTGAGCCCGATCCCCGAAGTTGTCTTGAAACACCCGGAAATCAAACAAAGTGGGTGCTGGAAATCGCCGAAACGCCTAAAATCCCACAGAGTGGGTGCTGTTGCACTAGCAGCCCTGAATACGTTGCAAAGGCAGCCACGAAAGCAGAGGAAGTATGTTTAAATATACTCCTCTGCGAGATTCGAACCCGAGACCTCTTGGAAAGAGGCTCGAGTCCGGTAATATATTCACTACTACAAAAATCATCAATTGCAAGGAGAAAATTCGTCGAATATTATTATTTTCATGTTATTTATGCATCTTATTGTTTTTCTACTATTGAACTTGACAGATGGGAAGATGTTAAGCTAGGAGTGAATATGCCTGCAAGAGTAGAAAGGACACAAAGAAAGAAGAATGAGGATGGTGAACTTCAACTAATAGGAGAACCAATTGGAGAGCATTATGATGTTGTAATGTTTTTTAGTATAATCGACATCCTACAAGACTATGACATTAACAAGAAACTGGAACATGCTTATAAGTCGATCCAGATTGACCCCAACTCGATATCAGCAGTCGATCCTAAACAGTACTCGAAGCGCTTTCGAGATTACATCTTCAAAGTATTTGTAGAAGATACTTGAAGGACATCAACAACAAAATGTAGATGAGTGGTAAGATGTTTCACCTCTAATAGAAATTGCAGGGGTTCGAGTCATCACGGGGCAACGGGAGACAAAAGTACAACACATGAATAGTGAGATTTAGATGCAAATGTATATGTTCAATAGATATACTAGAAGTATTTTGAGATTTAGTTTCTTTCATATTCATTGTGGAAAAGGAACACATTTGAGGAACATTTTTTATTTGTTGAATATGTTTGCTAGAAAATGTTTTTAAAATTTTGTCATTTGTACGCTACGCTATAGCTCTGAGAGCATCGGTATCTCTTACACCGTCACACTTGGAAATCTGCACAAACCATGACCTGTTCGAGATATATTTATTTTCATTAGATTATAAGAAAAAAATTTGAAATACGAAGAAAAATATATCAATTTAAAGTTCAAGAAAAAGAGTTACTCACTCGGATCTTTGGCGGTCTGCATAGCAAGCCCATTGAAGTGGCAGGTTGCTCCAGTGCTCCAAAACTTTGCCCAGTATGAACTAAATGCATAATTTGCATGATCTCTTGGACTAAAAGGTTGATAACACTGACCCTCAGGTCTAAGTTCATCACATGTGCCATTTCCATGTATACAAAACGTACTTGTAGCGTTAAGAAGCACTTCTGAAGTGTTCGTTTCGTTTGCTACAACACACCACAATTTTCCATGGTATGGATTGTTATTCGTTGGAAAAGGCAGCGGCCTGTAGTTAATTCCAGTTTGATTTCCCATCAGGTCTAGTTCATACATAGGCTTCCCAGATGGGCTAAGTAATCCCCAATTTCTCTCAGTCCCTCGCCCTGGTTTCTGGTTTTCGTTGTATAACGAAAATAAGAAGATTGGCATGTCAGATCCAGGTCTGGCTGGAGTGCCAGGATTATCCGTCATCTTCTGGATTAAATTACGGTGGTAGACAGCTGCATTATATATATTTGCACCTGGTTCATCAATGTCGCCACCATTAGGCCACCCTGTTTCAGCAATGCCCAACTTGATATAGTTATACCCAAGTTTTTTCATTGCGAATATCACAGAATCCAACATTTCATCGAGAAGGTTAGTGTAAACCAAGCCGCTTCCCAGATCCGTGTAAGTAGAATTCCCATTTTTGAACAATGCGAAATCAAGGCTAATATTTAGTGTATTACTGGACCAGGTGAAGTAGGGGTACACATCCAAGAAGAAGATGCCATTGGTTGCATTTAAGAAATGAAGTAACGGTACCATCACCTGTTCGATATCAGGTCTAAATCTTCCACTTGAAGGCGGATACGTTGTTGCCATCATATCCATTGCCAATGGTGTCCCAACTTTGATGTTACTAATATTGTGTGCCCTGATCGCTATCTTAATATTATGCATTGCAGGTACAAGATCAGCCCACACTTTTGTATCGTTGTAACTGAGCACTTCATTCCCAACAAGAACAAGTCTGATGCTGGTGCCCGGGTAATAAGGCAGTATATTGTTGTTAACCCATTGATTCGCCTCTTCTTGAGATGAAGCGACAAGTGAGATTTGATCATTCGGGACCATGATGGAGACATATATCCCTGTCTCGAATAACAACTTAAGTACTTCCGGATTAGCATCATAGATCTTCACCCAGCCAACTCTCATATCTTTTATGTACTGAATAGATTGATCTGGCAATGGCAGGTTGTCCCCGAGTCGTCCGTAGTTGATTCCAATCTTGCTCAAAATCATTCCATCTGTAAGTGGAAAAGAAACAACTAGCTGAACCTTAGTAGTGAAAAAAACAAAACTATACTTTTACCTATGTTTGTTCAGAAACTTACTCGAAAACGATACGATACAGAAGCAGTACAAAACAAAAATTGTCTTCTCAATAATATTTTCTTGAAACATCTCCATATTGCTTTGTAATCAACTAAATTTTTGTTGGTTTCTTTCTGAAGAAGTGAGGAAAAAACATAATGTTTTGGAGTTCTAAATTCAAAGAGGAGAATTTATATTTGCAGAAATATATCAAATTATCAAAGAAAGAAGCAATGCATTTTAGATGATCTTACATGTGTTTCACAACTAATTGAAAATAAAGAAAGGTTGATGAGTTATGGTAATTTATAACATAAATCAGGATCATGTTATTCAAAGGCAAAAATCATGAACTATATAAATTTGATACATAACATACCTAACATTCTTCCAACATCTTTTTGTTGCTTACTAAATCTTACATGTTATAAATAAACAAGTTTCAACATCATACATATTGTAATGGAATATTTTCAACACCTTACAAATAATATGAGAATTTTCTTTAGATTGCCACTATTGGAGGCACTTTATTATTTTGGAGCACCTTTTTTTCTTAGTAAATTACCACATTAGGGCGGTAAAATGATTAAACTGCCCTCAGATATTTGATACGCATTTTTTTCTACTTATTTTTTATTTATTTTGGTAGTTGTTTTGGCAAAAAATTTCGGTTTTCATAGTTTTTTTGTCAAAATAGTTCGATTTTGGTAGTTGTTTGAAAAAAAGTTTCGATTTTGGTAAGTTCGATATTGATAGTTATTTTGGCAAAAAAGTTTGATTTTCATAATTGTTTTAGCTAAAACTTTCGGTTTTGGCTAAAAGTTTCGTTTTTGGCAAAAATATTCGATTTTGATAGTTTTTACGAAAACCGAACTTTTTGGTCAAAACCGAAACTATTAGCCATAATAGAACATTTTATTAAAAAAACCCGCAAAGTCGAACCTTTTTGCGAAACAACTACCAAATTCAAAACTTTTTCTCAAACAACTACCGCAATCTAACCTTTTTGACCAAAACCGAAACTTTGCCAAAACAGAAACTTTTTGCCAAAACAACTACCAAAATCAAACTTTTTTTACTAACAAGATAAGAAAAAACAGAAAAAAGCAAAAGAAAAATATATCAAACATCTAAGGGCAATTTAGTCAATTCACCACCCCAAAAATACTATTTTGTTAAGAAAAAAAAAAGATATACTCCAAGTTAATAATGTGTCTCAAATAGTGTTAATCTTACCATTTTCTCCAAATAATATAAACAGTACTACTATAACAGAAACTCTACACATGTGAGCATCCTGATATAAAAGATCAGCAAAACATCTGAAATTTGTGGACTCCTAGCTACGCGAGGCAACCTATATATATCTTCAAAATGCTCACGGTCTTCTTCAAACCTGCAGGAACAAGATATTGGGAGTATTAAAATTAGGACGAAAGGGGCCAGACATCACTAACGTTTGCTCTTTTTTTTCACATTACCATTGACCTTCACTTTCGATCCAAATATATCAAGTTATCATTACTCAAACATTTTGACAAATTAAATGAATCAAGTACTCACCACTTAATCCAACAACATCTTTAGATTGTTGTAAGAAGAACCACCTTCTTTAACAGCTTCCAAAGCCAAACCTCTCCATTTCAATGCATTCCTTCTTATCTCTTCCCCTTTCTCTCCACTTCCCATAACAACATCCAAACACCTCCTCAACTCGTCCTTCTCCACCGACCCCTTATCGTTCGCTCTGGCTCTTAGCCCATTGCACCACACCTCCTCTATCAGCTTTGCATTTGTATGTTGATCGGAGAAGGACAAAGGACACCCGACGATAGGCACACCCGCTACTATACTCTCCATAGTTGAATTCCATCCACAATGTGTCACGAAACACCCAACTGCCTTATGATCAAGAACCTCTAATTGCGAACACCAGGGAACTATCAATCCTTTTTCTTGCACCATTTTCCTCATTTCATCATCTTCTTCACCATTTGGTAATGGCCTACTAACCCACAAAAATGGTCTCCCACTCTCCATGAGGCCACGAGAAATCTCCTCGTTTTCCTCATTCTTCAACTGAGCTAAACTGCCAAATGATACATAAACTACAGAGCCATGTTCTTGTTCATCCAACCAACTGAGATAGTCATTACCAGACTCGAATAAATCACAACCAAAAGACTTGTCTGAGAGGTCTACACCATCAGAAAATGCTGATGGGAGTATAGGCCCAACTGGAACAACATCGAAGTGTTCAAGTGTTGACAATGTTGGTTTCTCCAGGGCATCAAATGTGTTGATCAAAACAAGAGGTCTCGGGTTAGGATCACGCTCCAAGACCCGAATGTGGGCTCGAAAAGTGGGTGAAAGATAGGCGTGGTATTGATCATCAGGCAAGAGGAATGTAGGCATGTCATTACATGAAAAAGTTGGCAATCCAGGAAAGTTAATAGAAATCATTGATTGATCCATATTTTTGTTCTCGATTTCGTCTGAAAGGCCATCATGGCTATTGAAGAAGCGATCGTAAATAGCAAAAGTGGTGGCGCTTTGAACAGCAAGATAAGCAGACTTTATCTGTCAATGACGGAATCACGATTTTACGATTCAAATCATTCATAAAAAAGGGTTGTTATACACTTGTACTCCCTAAAAACGACCGAGTCTAGGTGAGAGTAAAACTTAAAAATTATCGTATGTAAGGTAGTTGAAACAATACAGTTAAAATAGCGTTGTTGCCCATCTATTAGTTAAAACAGGGTGTTACATAAAATTCTGTAACTACATAATTGAACAGGGAACTAAATCAAAACTAAAGAATTCAGCATAAATGGCATAAGACAACAATCAAAAGTACTGCACCATTTTTAGCAAACTTCATTATTAGCATCACTTTTCACTACATGAAACAAAAATAAGGACCAAGGAGTATTTAACAGACATCAAGAGGAATTAAATACGCTTGAGGAAGTGATATGATTGAATGTGGAGATCTTTGAGGAAGAAATATACTTGAGGAATTTTTATGACATATCAAGGGTTAATGGCATGAAAGATCTGAACTTTGCTAAAGTTTTCACTTCGATCACCCTCTTTTCAAAGTGAGTGTTTTAGATCACTTAATTACATTTTTCGCTAAAATTTGGTCACTGGGCCGCTTTTGAAAGATTTTAGGTGCATTTTGTAAGTTTTTAACGAGGGTAATTTTGTCCGTTCACATTTATAGACATTCAGTCATCTTTTTTTTTAATTTTAAAAAAATTAGTTTTTAAAAATAATATTTTTTTTATTCTTTTAAAAAATATTTTTTAATTTTTTAAAAAGTTATTTTTTTAAAAAAAAAAATTAATATTTTCTAAATTTGTTTAAATTAAAATAAAACTTGAAAAACTAATATACTAAAAGAATTTTAAAAAACAATTTGTGTCTTTTATTATTATATTAGTTTTTCAAGTTTTATTTTAATTTTTTTTTAAAATTTAAATTCGAAAAAAATTAAAATATATTTTCAAAAGTTAAAAAAAATTATTTTTAAAAATTAAAAAATATTTAAAAAAAAAACTAAAAAAAAGATGATTGGATGTCTATAAACGTGAACAGACAAAATTACCCTCGTTAAAAACTTACAAAATGCACCCAAAATCTTTCAAAAGTGCTCAGTGACCAAATTTTAGCGAAAAAATGTAATTAAGTGATCCAAAACACACTTTGAAAAGAGGGTGATCGAAGTGGAAAGTTTAGCAAAATTCAGTGATCTCTCATGCCATTAACCCTTATATATATATATATATATATATATATATATATATATATATATATATATATATATATATATATATATATATATATTTGGCTTATTTGCCTTTACGCCCCTCAATTATCGTGATCTTTTCAAATAATCTCTCATAGTATTATCTATTCAAGTAGTTCCTGATCTCATTCTTAAGAGGTATTTTCGATACAAAACTATATTGTAATCTTTAACCTTACCGCCATCCCGAGGCCATTGGTGCTACATTAACCCACCTCCCCTCCACCCGCCCCTACCACTACACAGACACCCCTGCCCCTACACCCCACCTGAAAACGCGGCCCCCACCACTTGAAAAAGCATCCCCCCACCCCCACACTATATCGCCTCCCCCACCTAAAAAAGCAACCCGCCCACCTCACTCACACCTACAAATAGCGACCTCATTCCTTCCTTTAGCCCTCAACTACGCAACCCCTCACCCCGATCTCCATTTTCGCTTTCAAAAGGTAGGGTTTCGATTTTCGAATCCAATTTTTGGGGGTGGGGTTTTGAAAGCAGTTGAGGGTAGTGATAGGAAGGTGTTAGGGTACAGGTGGCGGTATGAGGTAGCGACAAGGTTGAAGATGATAGTTTTAGTAATGTACCAAAATTGTCCCTTAGAAATGAGTTAATAATAGCATGAGATGACTATTTGAAAAAATAATAATATAAGGAATTATTTAAGAAGATAACAATAGTTGAAGAGACCAGAAGAAAAAAAACCTATATATTATAACCTATAGTGAAGGGAAACACTATAGACACCAGAACAGTGTTCAATTCGGGGGTGAAATTACTATTTTACCCCCAAATTAACTTACTCAACACTACACTTTCAAATAGATAGGCATAATAGTCATTTCAGAATCAAAATTCACTGTTTTGGTGTGTCTATAACAAATCAGTATAGTGAATCTATTTTTTTGTGACCTTAACATTGTGTGTTAATCGAATAGCCTAGTGCAAAAGATTTTTGTTAGTGACCAGAAGGTCCTGGGTTCGAAATTCACCTCATTTCTAATTTACAAAAAAAAAAAAAAAAATGACTCCTTCTAACTATGAAAATGTTATGCAATAAAGGTCAACAAATCATTATTAAAAGCTAGACGGTATTTTAGGATGGGAGGGAGTATAATACACCTATTTGGTTAAAAAGTCAAAACAAAATAAAATCTCATGTCATAGAATATTATTAGGAGGATAATATAATGTATCAAAATATAGAATTTCCTCCATTATGGCCAAGTTTGTGTTCCATTGACCAAAATGAAAGAGCTTTGTAACTTTAATCGACAAACATAATAACTTTCATGTAAATCAAAAATAAATTTAAAAATTCTATATTATGAAACTTGTTGTCACCAAATATTTTATAACTTTTACACAATCCACTTAAGTTCAAAATTTAAAATTTGAACATTTTTGGTCATTGGAAATCAAATTTCATAATTTTATGGCGTGTGGATTAATAAATAAATAATTAGTTTAATTAATCCATTTTACTTTAGACCAGCTATTTAATATTATTCACCAAGAATATTAATTTTTACTTTATTTTACTTTATTTTCATAGAATGATTTTATTTTAATTTTTTATAACATAATTAAATAAATAATCGTAAGTTGATCAAAAAACATGACATATTGACATGCAAAAAAAAAATTGAATATATAGGACTAAGTATTTATTATAAGCTCTTAAATCTGTGATCATATCATCACCTGAAGTTGATGAGCCACCTGAGCAGCCCAAGGGAGCATGAGAGTGTAAAGGATGAGGGTAACTGGGTGGCCTTCATCTGATAGTCTCCGGAGAAGCACGTCGAGGTTTGAAGGCCCGACGCGGTTGATCTCAGCCAGAAGGTTGAGTTTTCCCCCTTGCACCTCCGAGGTATCCAAGATAGTGTCGAAAGACAACCCCTCAATCTTCGGAAAGGTGATCGTTCGGTTACGACCATCTGTGGTGGTGGTGGTGACGAAGGTGACCCTCGCACCACCACGGACTAGCTGTTTAGCTAGCTGGAGGGAGGGGTTGATGTGGCCTTGAGCTGCATGGGAAAGGAAGAGGAAATGGTGCTGCCTCATTTGGAATATAATTCAATGGAAGCCAACTTGATTGACTTCAACAACATTTATATTGGTGAGTTGAGTCAATGATGTAAGGTGGTGTTGAATTTAACATATATTAATATTATTGTATCACTAACACATACATATCATAATCTTTAAAATATGACTTTATTATAACTTAATATATGGAATAATAAGAACGAGAGTATGTGGTTTATTGTCCGGGTATACATGGCTCTACTAGTAAAAAATTAGAGTGGAAAGTATGAGCTGTCTCGCCTATCATGCAATCCAGCTTTGATTATCATTGAGAGCAAACATTAACTTGTGTTTTGAAGCATACAAGCTCTAGTCCCATAATCAGGTGATATATATCTCACAATTTACCTCCTCCCTCTACTTTAGAGTAGGGTACGTAAAAATTATAAGTATGACGATTTTATACTTTTTAGACGATGTGGTTCATTATAGTGTTTGACGTTTCTAGAATTACATTTTTTCCTCGAGGGGGAGCTGGATATATTACATAGGAATATACCGATAGAAAAATCACTCAAATACCACAGACTTGGTCAGGCGGAAAAGTCAGAAGTGTAAACCTTTGGACTAGGACACCATTTTTTTTTTTGGGATAACGGGGAGGTTTAAACCTCCTCCTGCGGTATAACGTTAGCCTGCAAATCGTCACAGTCAGGTAAATCGGCATTCTATGTCTACCGATAGGCTCCCTCAACCCTGGCCTGGCGTCCCAGGCTTCGGTTCCTCTGAGTCACAAGGTCCCTCTTTAAACAATTCATCCATATATAATACATGTTATTGCCGTAGATCGAACCCACATCCACTACTAGAAAACACAGCATTTGCGTCGGGCAAAAATCCCGACGCCAAAATTTTGAAAAATAGCGTCAGGATAGCGTCCATATGGCGTCGGGAAATATGTGACCCGGATATTAATATGGGTTAACCTTTTGGCGTCAGTCTAGCGTCGGGATAGCGTCGGGTTTTCTTGAAATTCCACACCCGACGCCATTTGACGCTAACTTTTTGAAATATTTTCATTTTCGCGTCAAATGGCGTCGATAATAATATTTTGTGTTTTTTATTACAATTAAAAGGATATTAAATTAGATTAAAAGATAAATTAAATTTAAATATATTTATGTTGGCGTCGACCTGGCGACGGTAATAATATTTTATATTTTTAATTAAACTAAACCTATTTTAAATTAAATTAAAAAATTAATTTAATTAAAATATGTTCATGTTGGCGTCAGATGGCGTCGGGATTAATTTTTTATTTAAAAGAACTTTTACATTTAAATGAAAAACTTATTAAATGAAACTATAAATATTTTGCATTAATAAAAAAGTTAAAATTAAAATTTTTGCTTCCGGGGTCACAAAATTTATCATTTAATTAAAAAATAAAATAAAAACTAGCCCGATGTTACCTTAACAACATATTTATTTCGAATTTTATCAAAGTAATCGCATGATGATCTAAACTCATCATGTCTTATCTTATATCACAATCGTAGGTTGTAAAATGGTTATTATCAATCTAGTTGATTCTTGATTTCGATTATGTCTTCACACTCATATATGTGGGCGTATTTATATTGAAATCTGTTTTTAATTCTTTATCTTTTCAAGTATCAATCGTGATTAACTTAGTATATTAAAGACACACAATATATATTTCTCATATGTGGAGTGATTATTTTAGAATTAATTTCAAATTTTATCAATTTATTTTGGAACATCGAGTCGGGTTCGTGTCTAATGGCGTCAGGATGCTTGACTTTTTTCCAGAATTGGTGTCAGGTTAGTGACCAATAGCGTCGGACTTCTTGATTTTTTCACGAACTCGCGTGGGCTTCGTGTCCAAAGGCGACGGGATTCTTTTTGTTTCTTCCTTTGGATGCCGGCCTTGTTATAAGAAATTAATTATTTCATATTAAAGTAGTAGACATGATGATCTATACTCATGTCCTATCTCATATCACAAATGTCGATTGTGAAGATGGTTATTGTCACTCGAGCTCATTCTCGTGTTTTGATTAAGTCTTACACACCTATATATGTGATCGTGTTTACATCGAAATATATTTTATGTTATTTTTCTTTTAACTATCCATCATAATTGTCTTATTAGTATAGTTAGTGGCCAATAGCGTCGGACTTCTTGATTTTTACAAGAACTCATGTTAATTTCGTGTTCAACGGCGTTAGAATTATTTTCTTTTTCTTTCATTGGATGCCGAAATGTTTATAAGGAAATAATTATTCCACATTATAGTAGTAAACATTATATTCTAGAGTGATGCCTTATCTCATATCACAATCTTCATTGTGCAAATAGTTATTGTCTATAACGTTAATTCTCGTGTGTTGATTAAGTCTTTCACACTCACGTAAGTGATTGTGTTTACATCGAAATGTATTTTTTTTGTCTTTTAATTACCTTAGTATATTTAGCATGTACAAATTTATATTTCTAAAATGTTGTATTGATTATTTGAGAATTTATTTCGAAATGGCATAACAATGGCGTCGGTTTAGTGACCAATAGCGTCAGGATTCAAAAAAATTTAAAAATTTCAACTATCCCGCCAATTGTTAATTGCGGGAAATTCAAAATATTTGGAAAAATGTGGCGTCGGTATGGCGACGGGTAGCGACAGGATCGCAATATTCTAGAACTTTCTATCCCTCTCTATATAAACACTACTATTGACAATTTCACATCCTTTTTAACCCTAAATTTCATTTCACATCCAAAAAGATTGTGTACACATCTCTTTTGTTTAACACTCAATTCACATCTCATTTAATTTTTATGTTCTAAACTAACCTTTTCTTTTGTTTATTTTTGTAGGTATATTGAGAGAGGTAATATCATTTTTGTTTTGTTATTTCGTTTTTTGTTTACATGAACTAATACTTTTCTCTTATGTTTTTTAGGTAAATTTAAAGTTTTAAGAAGTCTTTTGATTTGTTATGAACTAATAGTTATTGTTTTTTGTTTTGTTTTGTTTTTAGATTATGAACTAATAATAGTTGTTTTGTTTTGTTTTTGTAGGAAAATTAAAGAGGTAATCATTATCACTAATTTCATTTGATTTTGTATATTAAAGTTGATAGTTTTGTAACATTTGTTACTTTTTAATTAAGTGTTTAGTATGGATATATGATTTGTATCTAATAGTAGTTGATGTTAAATGTTTATGTTTGATTTTGTGGTTTATTTGCTCTCGTTGATCTTTGTGTTCGATGGAAGTTGCAGTCTAGTTTGCACAATATTGTAGCAACCAGGCTGCAAATTTTTTTTTTACCATTTGGAGAAATAGCGTCGGGATAGCATCCAATGGCGACAGGCTTCAACATATGTACTTGAATATATAGCGTCCAATGGCGACAGGCTTCAACATATGTACTTGAATATATAGCGTCGGAATGGCGTCGGGTATTTAAAATATTAAAATATAAATAAATAATATATAAATAATAATGATAATTTAATTAAATAATAAATGAATATTAATTAAATGTTAGCGTCGGTATGGAGTGGGGAAAGATCCGAATTAAACGGGTTAAGTGGCTTTATATTATGCGTCGGTTTGGCGTCGGGATGGGATTTAGCGACGAAATATTTTCATGGGTCATTCCTGTCGCTAACCCGACGCCAAACCCCCTCTTGCAACAGGTTAGCGTCGGTATCGACCCACGCTTTTGCCGTATTTTCCAGTAGTGATCGTTCTCTTGAATATACATTTCCCCTGTTTCCTTGACCAGTTGGGCCATGCTTAGGCGTTAGAACACCATTTTAAATGTCATAAATAGGGCTACGAGTGAACGTAAAACGTTCGATTCGCCTCGCATTCAACTCGAAAAAGGTTCGACTCGTTGCTCGGTGCGCATATATTCTCAAACGTGAAACCACACATTAAGATTCAATGTTTGGCAAACTGGATCGAAAGGTGCGAAATAGTTCGATTCGCCTCTTAAATGTATGATATGCAACTTAAATATACATAATCTAAATATATATAATATATAATTCAATAGTAATTATTAGGATAATTATTATATTTTGTAAATAATATGAATTAAAGTTAACATATAATTAATAGGATTATTAATCGCAATAAACTAATTATTAAAATTACTATTAGAACATACTAATTTAACATATTTTATGCCCAAATATAAGATCTCACTTCTCACTTTCACGCCTTCATAGCCGCAGCCGCAGCTCTCCATTTTAAATTTCTTCATTGTTGCCCAAAATTACATTTCTTCATCAACTAGCCGGCCGATTCTTCCTCCAATATTTGCATATGTCAAATTGAAGCCCCTGCAGAACTGTTTGCAAAAATCGAACCAAACTATTTGTGCACCAGATATTGCATGCAAACTCGAACTTTTAAATTTTAGGTTCACACAAATCGGACCGAATCGGACCTAATGTGCGAAGCAGTGCGCACCGAACTCAAATGAGGGTACGTTTATTATAGTTTGGTCCGTTTACAGCCCTAGTCATAAACATATATTGTTCAAGATTGTAGGCCCTAGTCATAAACATATATTGTTCAAAATTATACAATCGATACACTTATTTTAGAGTTAAATTCAAATATATATTAATTGTACAATAATTATTATATTAAGATTTATTCGAATTGACACATTTTAACAAATGAATCAAAGCACTCACCACTTAATCCAACAACATCTTTAGATTCTTGTATGAAGACCCACCTTCTTTAACAGCTTTCAATGCCAAACCTCTCCATTTCAATGCATTCCTTCTTATCTTTTCGCCTTCCTCTCCACTTCCCATAACAACCTCCAAACACCTCCTCAGCTCATCCTTCTCCACCAACCCCTTGTCGTTCGCTCTGGCTCTCAACCCATTGCACCACACCTCCTCTATCAGCTTTGCATTTGTAGGCTGATCGGAGAAGAACGGGTACCCAACAATAGGCACCCCGGCCACAATACTTTCCAGCGTTGAATTCCATCCACAATGTGTCACGAAACACCCAACTGCCTTATGATCAAGAACCTCAATTTGTGAACACCAAGGAACGATCAATCCTTTTTCGTCCACCATCTTCGTTTCATCATCTTCTTCACCATTTAAGGATCTAACAACAAACAAAAATGGTCTTCCACTGTCTACTAGGGAATGGAAAATATCGTTCTTTTCCTCTTTCTTTAACTGCGCTAATGTGCCAAATGATACATAAACTACAGAGCCATGTTCTTGTTCATCCAACCAACTGAGATAGTCTTTATCACATTCGAATAAATCGCAACCAAAAGACTTGTCTGAGAGGTCCCCACCATCAGAAAATGCTGATGGGATTAAAGGTCCAACTGGAACAACATCATAGTTTTCATTAAGTGTTGACAATGTTGGTTTCTCCAGGGCCTCAAATGTGTTGATCAAAACAAGAGGTCTCGGGTTTGGATCACGTTCTAAGACTCGAATGTGGTCTTGGAAAGTTGGAAAAACAGCGGAGTGGTACTGATCACCAGGCAAGAGGAATGTAGGTACATCATTGCATGACAAAGGTGGCAATCCAGGAAAGTCGATAGAAATCATCGACTGATCGATGTTTTTGTCTCTGATATCATCTGAGAGACCATCATAGCTATTGAGGAAATGATGGTAAATGGCGAAACTGGTGGCACATTGAATAGCATGTAAAGCAGACTTCACCTGTGAATAATGAAATCAACAATGTATAGTTTTAGAGACAGTAAGGCATATTTATGTATCAAAAGAAATGTTATACTATCTCGTTCCCCTAAAGATTGTATAGTTTTGAATTTTTCTAAAGATAAAGAAGAATACGTTTAATACTTGTTAAAGTTGAATTGTTTACTAAAATGCATATTAACATTGGTCGAATGAGACAAGTTATAGAAAATAGCCAAGTTTGTAATTAGGCAATCTCACAATTTTAATAGTTATGTAATTCGTTCTTCGCTCTTGTATTAAATTATTTTAAGCATATTTTAATGCTAAAACCTTGTTCAGGAGGCATCTTAAACAATAACCGTAGTATACGGGACACATAAATAAACGCGATAGTTAAGGGGTGTTTAGCTACAAAGCCAAAACTATATAAAATTATAGAGTTATCTTTATCTTATAAAGATGGCTTAATTGATTTTTCAATGATGAAATTGATATGTATGGCCTTAACACTCTCTCCTTTACATATCTCCTTCTCGATTCACGGGCGAAACCAGGATGAAAATAAAGGAGAGCCGGCTGAAAAAATAATATAACGCAGGGCCAAACATTTAAAAAAGAAATGCTTAAAGTATCAACAAACTTTCAAAATATGTTAAAATTAAAAACACCAAAACATGTTTTATGAGCCTTGAATCAAGACCTCTTCACCAACCAACTAATAAGCTACAGTTACACATTGTTTACTTACGTTGTTTCTATTATATATCACAAAATTCAAAAATCGCATATACTAAATATAACATATCGAAAAACCTAGGGGGCAGTGCCCATCCCACCCCCCAGATCGCCCCTGTTTCCCGTAAAGATCGTATGCAACATGTCATATAATTCAAAACTTTTCAACAGTTACGATAGACTAAATACAGTAAAAACTCTATAAATTAATCATGTTGGAATCGTTGTCTTTAGGCGATTTGATGAATTTCTAATTTCGTTTTAACTAATAAACTTATTGTGTGTAAATAACAAGCTAAAATAATATTGTTAGATTTCGAGCATTTAACCAACTAGTTTGGCCTAGTGGTTATCGACTCATGCCTTCTCAATGGAGCTCATAGGTTTGAAAACTGGCGAGGGTCCAAATATTTACGGATGCCTCTCTCCCGTAGTGTAGATTCCCTCTCCGATAGTGTAGATTTTCTTACTTGTATGATGTCGATTGAGTTTGTAACGTTTCTAAGCAATTACAAGTGTTATCATCATTATTACCTGAAGTTGATGAGCCACCTCTGCAGCCCAAGGGAGCAAGAAAGTATAGATGATCATGGTAACTGGGTAGCCACCATCCGAGAGTCTCCGGAGGAGCGCGGCGAGGTTCGACGGCCCGACACGGTTTATGACCGTCAAGAAGTTATCTGCTGTAACTTTGTTTCCTTCTTCATCCTCCAATTTCTCCAAGAAACTGTCGAAATACAAGCCCTCAATCTTCGGGAGGGCGGTTATTCGGTCAAGTCCTTCTCTGGCGGTGGTGAAGGTGACCCTTGCACCACCACGGACTAGCTGTTTAGCTAGCTGGAGAGAGGGGTTGATGTGACCTTGGGCTGCAAGGGTAAGGAAGAGGAAATGGTGGTGGCTCATTGCAATAATGGTGTGTTCTGTTTGTTTTGGTTGGGAGTTATTGTGTGGGAAAGTCGAGTGGAATTCCACAACGTTTATATTGGTGATGTGAAAATATAAAGGCTTAAATTCTGACAAGCCCCTGAACTTTGCTCATCTGGTCAATTTGGCCCTTGAAGTTTGAAAATAGGTCTACTTGCCCCCTGAACTATCCTAACTGGTCATTTTGGCCATTTTCACCTTAAAATGAAGGGTAAAATAGGCATACAACAATAATAGGCATTACGAGTCAATTTATAATAGACAAAGTAATAAAAAAAATTTAAAATAATTAAAAAGTAATATAAAATGAATATTAAATTATTAAATAATAATAAACCACCACCCATCCCACCCTAAAACCGTTCACCATTGATAGAACCTGCACGAGAAGACCACCCTAGCCCCAACCCCGTTCACTAAATGACTATTTTGTCCTTCATGAAAAGTTAAAATTTGTTAATTTGCCCCTGAACAGTTATGAAAATGGCCAAAATGACCAGTTGTGAAAGTTCAGGGGGCAAGTAGACCTATTTTCAAACTTCAGGGGCCAAATTGACCAGATGATCAAAGTTCAGGGGCCTGTCGGAATTTAAGCCAAATATAAATGATAGCCCATCGCCTAACAGAGGAGGTGAATTCGGGATGTGTCTTTAGCGGCTCGGTATTTCACCTCAAGAGTGTCCAGACAGAGAGGCTGGGTAACCACCCACAAGTAGATCCTCCCTTGAACAACTGTAGAGTTACTCATACACCTGCCGTGGATCGAACTCACATACTTATGGAGAAGCACATTCTTATAGTGAAGTCCCTTACCATTTGAGCTATGCCCCGTGGGCGGTGATGTGAAAATATGACTATCAACTTATGAGTGATGAATTATGACTACGATCCAATAGCTAGTAGAGAAGGCTCCCATTAAAAATCAGAAGGTTTTAGGTTCGAAACTTGCGGAATCGCTAATTTGTACTCCCTTCAATAAAAAAAAATGTTTTTCTAAAGATTTTATAAAAATTAAGAAATATTTAATGCATTCAGAATTCTTTCTCTACCCCTATAAAGGTAATCATTAATACTTCATCTATCCACTTAAGTATGAAATAATCATTATTTATTTTGAGTCTTTTTATGTAAATAGGGATATTAAGGAGAAAAGTGTTTTATATATACATCGATTTATGTAAAACTACATTCTTTTTGGATATTCTTAGAATCTATAAAAATACATTTCTTTTTGGATTGGAGGGAGTATATAAGAAAAACTTATGGATGGACAAGGTAACTATGGAAAACACTACACACATCCAAACAATGCTTTTATGATTGAAATTACTATTTTACCCCTTCTTCATACTTTTTCAATTACTATACTTATAAACTGGAAGACATAATTGTAATTACAGTCCTAAATTATAATTTCAATTTTAAATATCACTATTTGGATGTGTATAATATATATGGGTAACTATGAAACAGAATTGTGTATGTGGGAGTTAATTGTCATTTTGTTCTATTGTTATTTAGTTAAATACTAGATGTTTGAGTACAGTTTAACTTGTCCAAATTTATTGATGATATTTATAATATTTATTTTTGATAAATTTTTACATGAACCTCATTATGACGACATATTATTTGTATATTACAAAAATAGATATGCATGGTACAAGTCACTAAATAAATATATCGATTTTTTATAATGCTATGTAACTCATTTTACTAATCTTAAATATAAAATAAGTAATATAGATTTGTTTTAAATTCATTTCAAAAAATAAAAATAATTATATTTGATAGTATTAGCTGATAAGCTATTATATAAAATAATTATAAAAACTAAATAATTTAATAAATTAATTATATTTCTATCATTTAAGAGATTATAGTTAGAGTTTGAAAATAACATAATATTTTCTCCTTCTCATCTTATATATATATATAAACAATTGATAACAAAGATTGATTAACAGTATGATTCATGATCTTACAATCTGATTTTAAATTTTATTTTGGATCAAGTCGACATAAGTTCGCTGATCGATGTTATTACGATGTACTATGAGATGCTACATCTACGGTTGTCTGACATCATTACAACAAGTATGATAGTTTATGAAATACAAGTACAGTACTTGTCCCACCAATCATTAATCACACTTAGCTTGAACAATGGTAATAATTCGTATGTGTTTTGTAATGAATTATTCGTACTAATAAAATCAAAGGGTAACCCCCTTTTTAGAAAGAAAAAAAAAGTGCTAAATGTTGGTATTAAAATTTAACAAAATAGTCAACATGGACAGTGGCGGACCTAGGGGGACTCAGGAGCGGATTTACCTCTTTCGGAATGGTGATTACAAATATTTATTAATTTTTTTTCGGTTTAAAAATATTGATAGGTATATATTTCATTTTTTCGATGTCGAGTCCAATCACGTTGATCAAATAAGATGACTTTTGCGGTGAAACTTCTATTTCCAACTACCAAACACCTGATGGTCGAAGCATTTTTCACCAATTTACAAGGAAAAACACCTCTCAAAATTGATGATTTTATACTCCCTCCATTTTTCTCTTTGTCGTTCTAGCTATTTTCACGTCAATTAATAAACAATCACATGTTACACACTTACACATATGTCTTTAATTAGTAAATTAATCAACAATTATGTTAAGATGCACACCCACATCGGATATCGGTGTCCTCCCGGGTCAATATATAAGATCTTGGGCTACTCCCTCTATTGCCAATTGGTTTTAGCGGGAACCCCATAGACTCTTAACATGGTATCATGAGCCAGTCCGAGTTATTGAGGCACGTGTAATTCCGCCGATGTTATTCCGGCAATTAATACCGGCATGAAAAAATTCCGCCGATGATTGGGTTACACGTGAGGGGAGTGTTAAGATGCACACCACATCAGATATCGGTGTCCTCCCGGGTCAATATATAAGATATTGGGCTACTCCATCTATTGTCAATTGGTTTTAGAGTAGAACCTCATAGATTATTAACAAATTACAATCATGTATTGGTATTATACTTATTGTAGTTTGATTACATTAAATATAAACTTAAAAAGAAATACCTATTAAAATATTATTTTGAAAACATATAACGCCAATTAAAAAAAAGGAACACAATATAACTTATTTAAGTTCTTTTTTTTACAAAATTTAAGGTGATTCAAATAAACCATCTTGAACAAAGACAAATCCGCCACGGGGGGCTAATATAAATGTTGCCGTCTCAACCTATTTTATATTTCACACGATGAAGCTTAGAGGTCTATTTTTTTTTTGTCCCTCCTATTTTATTTTTTTGAAGTTGGCTTTCCTTTATTTTTTTTAGTTCCACCTTTGATCACGACGACTAATCCGTAATTTTTTTACTATTTTTAGAACTAAATTTTAATCACACCACTATTAATAGTCAAATTGCAATTTAATAATATTATTAGGGATCATTTCAGTAATTTTTTCTTTATTTGGAACAAGAACAAGATATGCTTTATCATATAACTACTCCGACGGCAAGTTAACAACTATTGCATGCGGCTATAATTATTCTTCTTGTTCCTTCTCCTCGTAGCTTCTTGTGGGTAGCTTATGCAAGGAATATATTTTCAATCACTATGTATTTTAATATCTTAACAATTGATTATAAACTTACATCGAATATGATCATCATGGATTTACATTTTTTTGTCTCGTCATCGCAATACCCTTCATAATTACACATCATCAGATACTGTAGTTATAATATATCATCTAAAAATGTATTTCGTCCGTCCGTAAATGATGGTACATTTTGACTTTTCATAGTTAAATTTTAAAAAGTTTAATCATAAATTCTCATTAAATGATAGTAAGAAATAATGTAATCTTATGGTATCTTGTTAGATTCGTCTCAATACATATTTTTGAAATAAACTTTCGTATGTAGAATAAGAGATATTTACGTGTTAAATCGGATTTTGTTAACAACAAAAGTCAAAATGTATCAATCATTTAGGGACGGAAGTAATTTGGTTCTTCATACTTGTTTGCCCTCATTCAATATCACATCGAACCCTCAAATCTATTTCATATACATTAACTTATGAACTATTTGAGTAATATTAACAACTTTAAAATGTTATTTATATTTTGAAGGTCAAAGTGGTAAATACAAGAAGTTATGAACTACTTGTGTAAATGAAGTACATTGAATTGATAGAGGGGTGGATCAAGAATAATTTTTTAGTGTATTTGTTCAATTATTTAACAAAAAATTAAATTTATTCTTTTGATTTTTATACATCTAACTAATGAACCCCACTATTGGTCAAAGCACAGTGGTCTCTTCGCAATCAAACACAGTGCTGTCTAACAAGAACCATGAAAATTGCATAAATATTTTTTTCCCTTTTCTTTTTTGAAAATTGCTTATATATTTACAGATACTTCCAGCAGTAAATTTCAAACCTGGTTATGTCGTTGCACTCGAAAGACGACAAACTCGTTGAACCCTGATTTCTACTTTTAGTCCTCTTCCATTAAGCACTTGGAGAACAATTCTATCTCTTGTAATAATCCTTTCGACTTGGTGTTGAATGACGATAGATGAATCATGTTGCGCATAAGAACCCCAGATACTCGTTGAAGGTCATCTGAACCAGCATCTATTATCTTCTCTGTGTTCTCCTCTTCTCTAAAATCTCGAATTTCCCCTGTTGAAATATGCTTCCTACATGCCTGTGCAGATACAGTAAATTTAATGTGGTTCAGAACAACGAAAATGGGAGAATTGCAAGAGCGAGCTAAAAGTGTGATCACCTTTAACATCCTACTGAGACTAGCAATGTGATCAGGCTTCAAGTACCCCGCCAGCAAGAGCTCTTGGAAGAAAACCACTAACTCAGCTGTAAATTGATTTGGCGATAGCTTTTCAATGATACCAGATATACAAGAACTGTCCAACACTGTACTAAGCCACTTGGGCAGATTCCTCATTTTAAGCAATGCCACGGCGACATGGACTGCTGGCTTATGGTGTACCACAAAAGCTTTTGATGCTAAACATGGAGCTGCCAAGGACACGACCAATTCTTCTATAATTAACCGGCACCATTGGCTCCTTTCAGTGACCAATAACTCCATGTTCAGTTCTTCCCACCTCATGATGATTGCCAAACAGAGGGCACAATTCATGGAGACTCTGACATCCTCGTAAAAGATCAGACCTTCGAGAATAGCCACTAAAGATAACAGATAACTCGTTCTTATATCCAATTCAACATGCTTTTTAATCTTAAGAACAGATATTTTGGAAAAGAGATCCAGTAGGCAATGGGAGGCAATCAACTTTATCACAGGAGAACCATAATGCATCAGCTTGCACAAGTCATGGCAATGAATGCTGATATAGGACAGATGCTGCATCTTGCCTTGCATATCAAATACATTCTGCCAAACCAGGATTCCAGGTAGAATGGCGTCGAGACTGATGCAAATTGAAGTTAAACTCTTAATCATATTTGTACAGAGTATATACATATATGCATATAACGCAAATGAAGTGCTGACCTCCTCATAGAGTAGAATAGAAACAAAAGTAAGGATATGAGAATTTCTCCAGTACTCGTTTCCTCGTCGAGGTCAGCTAGTGCTGGTCCCTTCAAACAAGCATTAAATATTGTGCTGTTTATTGTTGATATTAAAGCAGTATTTAAAAGGACAGTTTTCGAAGCTTCAATCAGTGCGTTGTTTGTTGAGTGGTGCAAGACCAGAGAAAGAATTCCAACAATCATAAGAGTTTCTTTAATCCATCCTTCAGAGGCGACGGTGTGGACTAGACAGTCAACCAACTATGAAGGAGAAAAGATGGATCAGGTTCTGTCTAGAAATCGATTGCTGTTATCTTTTAATCATGGGACAGATGAGAGTTTCAATAAAACATAAATGACTTACCTTCACTATTATAGAACCCCAAGCATCACCATCAGAAATCGAGTTAGAACTTACTGAGTGTAGAAAGGTGAAAACTAACTGAGAGGTGACAGTGCGAATCTCTAGGGAAGAAGAGTACATTTGGTGATGGTAAATTTTTTGGATTGCTTCGCCAATCCCATTAGCAGATAATTGATTCGATGCAGTTGGCAAGATTTCCATCATTCTTGTTAGTATGGTCAAGACAGATAGGTAGTCATTCTCTTGGTCATTTTGAATGACATCTGTCAATAGCCATACCAGAACCAATGGAGCATAATTGTCTCCTGATGCTATTAGTTCTGCAACTACATTTAACTCTAAGAGGTGATCACCTTCTCTCTGGTCAACAATAAAATTGCTGTTGGCGCTGTAACTTCTGCAGAACTTCAGTAATTGGTCAGTCAATGACTTGCAGAGTTTTCCTTGCTGGAACAACCATTTACGGGATGATGTATGCATTCCTGAATCAAGTAAGTCACAGCCCCTTTCATCCATTACCTGGAAAATTATCTTTTCAGCTTCTGGGCTGTAAGGAATTTGGTAACCAAGTTTGGCAAGACTCCTGCAGAGACCGTAAAGGCTGACCAACCACTCCAGCCTTATTGGTGCATTAGCTTTTCCAAAAGATTCACTGAAGTTTAAAAGAACATATTGCTCCAGTGATGCAAAGATCAGTTTGACATCTGCAAGTCTAGCATCAGAGTCGCCAAAGAAAATCATAATATATATTCAAGAAAACATGAAAATTGAAAAACTTTGAAGTGAAGAGTTAGGATTTAATTTACCTATCATCATATAATGAACTCATATACAGTAAAAGCAGAATTGCAGATTGGCAGGTAACTAATTCTTGACTATCAAAGGAATTCTGCCCAAGAACAAATAATAAATCAACTGGATCAAATGGCATGTCAGAAGCTGCATCCCTTATAAGTTGGCCATAATTACTTCCCAAAAGCAAATCTGCTATTGAACTGAAAACAAAATAAATTCTCCATTTCATTTTTTCCGTCGGAAACATACCTAAACATCCGAACGAAAAACTAAACCATGAGGATGATACAAGATTTTTTGTGAACATATTAGTTTCGGGATTAGAATCTTGAAGCAATATGGCATGCAAAGTCTCCAGCACTCCTAATGCAATTTCTTCATCTTCAATGTTGTTGACTTCAGATAAGAACCATGGTAATAAATGCTCATTACATATTTCTAAGATCGAGTTCTTCAATTCCATATTCACAGAACCAGGTAAGCTTCCCTCATGAGCATAAGAATATGCCTCTTTCACCAAGTATAGTGAGTCCAAAGTGTGCTGAGGGTGTTTGGCATAATCTCTTAAACAAATCAACAAAGCGTCTTTTGATGAATTCTGGATTGATGTTGACAAACTTGAAGATCCAGAAGAGCATGAACATTTCATGAGAGAAACAAATATTGAACAGGACAAGCTGAAGCTTTCTGGAGGCATGTCGATCTCCCCGATTACATGCTTACCAAGTAATCCAGTCAAGACAGCACCGACTTCTTCAACATGTGAAGTGGCAACTGCTCCAGGGCAGTTTAAAATGCAGTTTAATATAAGCTTCATTGACTGAGTTTGAACAGGATGGAAAGGAATTTCAACTACAAAACGCAAAACAGGAAGCAAAGTCGAGAACCCAACAGCAAGCCTTTGTCTGAAAGATTTTTCTGCTGCCGATAGCAGGTCAAGAATCAAAATGCAAGAGTTGATCAATGGATCTTTGCAACCTGCACATTTTACAAGTGTTGATCAAGCACATCGTCACATGGAGGCTGATATTTCCAAGATCACAAGGTGAATATCAAGAGCGTAGTCAAGATGGTTACTGAGAACAACAATCACGCACAATTCTGATTTAAAGGACTGTAATGCCATATGCTGTATGTCATAATATAGTAGTTCATTGATGTCTCTAGTAAATTCACTAGATATCCATAGCCCAGTGACTATTATCGTAAGAAACAGTTTACGTGTCAGCTTCTACAGATACCAGTTCACTGCACTTACCTGACAGTCTCAGTATTTCGAAAATGTAATCTGCTATGTTCTCTTCAAGCAACACTTGGCATTTTCTGGAGTCACCTCCCCAAGACAAATACAAAACTATCAGATCCAATGTGGCAATCTGTACTTCGCTATCGGAGGAGAGCAGAGCACCTTTTAAGGCCTCAGCAAATATGATATTCAAAGGAGGCCTGTCTGTTTGTTCTGGTGTTCCCATAAAGTTGTCAGCCCCAAAGGCATCCTTGTCCAGTTGATTCTCCAATATCCCTCTTTGGGCCAGAACTTTCAGAAGAGCTACATCATAAAAAAAACTAAGTATCAATTGGAGGAGATGTCATACATAGGGCGCTTTGTCTTGAGAAAAAAGGAATATGCATGTGACCCACACGGAAGCATGAGTTCCTTATCTTGGTATCTTAGTTTCTTACAATCTGCCGCTAGTTTAAAGTTAGTGACCTATAGCATGATGAACATGAACATGAACATGAACATTTCACCCTGAACAATTTCTGATAGGAGTTTTTTATGTTGAATCCATGTACATTATGTATTACATTAATCTTGAGCAACTCTTGAAGATTAGGATTTCACGGGAAAAAGAACGCTCTTCCCTACTGTAACTGAAGGGGTAGTATTGCATAGCATAAACTGAAAGATTATAATTACGAGCATAGAAAATGCTGGTTTACGTGCTGGAAACAAAAAATATAAAGCTCGGACAAGATGACATACCTACACAATTAATACGAACAACTTCACTCTGGGTTTTCATGAGAGCTTCCAGTGATAAATACAAGAGCTTGGGACAGTTGGCTGATAGAGCATCAAACCAATCATAGTCTGATTCATCCTTAAATACTGATAGCTTGTATAAGACAAAGAGAATTTCTCCTTGAACCTCTTCACTGCAAAAACGTGGGAAGAATTATTAAAATTGTCCTCAACATTGAACTCATAGCTCAATTATGACATTACCTTGATAATTGGAGACCAGTGACCAGGTTGACGACAACGGCATACTTATCTTTCACATATACATACGGACTGCTTTTGTGACAATTCAAGAGTATTCCCAAGCAGTGCAGCTGCGTCAAGAACAAACATTAAAGAGGATGGCAGATGACTATAAACATAAACTAAGTTTTTTTTGAAACGACAAGCAGTTTGTAGCTGCTCTCACTCTTAATTTTTGTTATCCAGCGTTGTCAAGATAAGCTAAAAATACTTATCATGTACCCCGTCGCACCCCATTATACACTCTATTTGTGCAGCTATGTCACTATGCCACAAATTCAGTATATAGCTATCTTAGGATAAAGTCCTTTATACTCTTTAACAACAGTTAATTTTTGGTATCATGGAATGAGCATAATGTTAAGTGGCAACGAAAAAACAAGCCTCATCCATCTGTTACCTCTGAATAAAATATGCACAACATATGATAGACAGAGGCAAATTCAAAGTGAAAGCACTAGGTAGGCAGCCCCGAGGGCAGCGTCTATTCCTAATCGCTGTAACAACACAAAGCTAGCTGAAGTAGTTTCACAGTTTTAAATTAATCGTGAATCTCCAATCCTCAAGGTACAAAATCAAATACTATATGCTACTCCCACCTACACGAAATGCAGCACGCCAGCACCAACATCCAAATTTAAGAGAACTCAGGCTCACTGATTTATGAGCTAAATTAAGTATGCAATTGACCAAAAGTAAAACACACACCACTCTTCTCAGAAACCATAGTGAATAATGGTGACAACATCCAACCACAAAAATACAGAAACTATATATAAACTTTACAGGCTTACGGGCTAGTCACCCATTAACCCTAACATTGTATCAGACACCTGAGCCACAATCTCCCCATACACGTCACCATCACTTTACAATCTTGACAATCAACTTGGTGGCCTGATTCGCAATCGGATCATCTTCAACTCGGGCAAGGACGAGGAGGCAGGGGGGAGATGAGGAAGCCCGTAAGCCCATAAATTCAAAATGAATAACAAAAACAAGCTGAGATAGGGCGTAGGACACTGAACTATTGGCGATTTTCGGGTCGATGTTTAGCTTCATCTTAACACATTCAACTATCAAAATTCAAAATGAATAAAATTCAATCAACAAAAGTGAACTCTCGAAACTGGACATTTTTTGGAATGATTACACATTTGTATAAAAATTTGAAAATTACCATATACAGCTGCTTTCTACTCCAAGCAAGAGCACCACTCGACAGCTTCTCCGACACCCTCGCCACAATCTCCCCATACACATCATCATCACCATTCTCAACAATCTTCACAATCAACTCAGTCGCCTGATTCGCGATCGGATCATCTTCGATTCGGGAAAGGAGGAGGAGGAGGGGGGCGATGAGGAAGCGCGCGTGGTGGGTGATGAAGGCGTGGAGGAAGTCAGGTTGCGATAAGGCGATAGCGAGTTGCGAGAGGGCGTAGGACACGTGGACGGTGGGGGATTGAGGGGTGGAGATGAGGGTGGAGAAGCAGAGGAGGCAGATGGAGCCGCCTTCGATGGTGGGAACCTGGAGGGTGGAGCGGTGGCCTTGGCCACACGTCAGCGGTGGTGATGGGGCCGGAGATGGTGGATTGCGGTGGTAGGAGGTGGCGGCGGAAAACATCGGGTTTGATCTTGTGAGGGAGTGGGCAAGCGGAAGTGTTTGAATTTTAGCGGGAAAATGTATATATCAGGGGCAAGGGTCGAAATTTCGTTTCGAGACTAGGTTTCGGAGAACTAAAATATGGAAACGTTTCGGAAATTCGAGGAAACGTTGTGGAAACGCTGTAAAAGCATGGAAACGCTATAAAAAATAAACATTTAATAGCATTAATTCATACGACATGGATTTATTCATAGAAATAGGATGTCTTCAATTCAAATACGAAAGAAATTAGAAAATATTCTTGAAAATAAGCATAATTTCTAAGAAAATGAAGTAGTTATCCTCGGTTTCTTCAATAATCTTGATCACCGTCGACTGCCATGATCTTCATCTTGAGTAGCATGATCAAAGTATTGTTCTAAATCAAGGGTTCATATTGGGAAGATTCGACATCCAGATGACTAGTTAGAGAAGAATTATCTTTGGCAATAAGTTCCTGAATATGACTATCACGATCCTTATGCAAACTTGAAGTTTCAGTTCTGTGAAAAAAAGAGCTGGATTGTTGATGTGAGTTCACCATAAATAATGGATCATCACCAACATGTTCCGCATCATCAGTCTCGTCATCATCGAGTTCAGTAACATTGGCACCATTAGAAAATTGACTTAATCTTCCCGCCAGAAAGGTGTTTGGTCGTCGTTCACCATCGTCATCAAATTCATCTAAAACAGCATCACCTGGATAATCCAACCACTCGGAAAGCAAATTATCATCATCAAAAATATGTGCAACATCGATGGGTCTATAATCAACATCACCCTTTTTTCTATCCTTCATTAAATGTCGAAGCTTCAACCTCATATTATAATGAGCATAAACCAGTCTTTCAACATTTTCATAGTTCAAATGATTGCGCACTTTAGTGTGAATCAAAGAAAATGTACTCCAATTTCTTTCACACCCACTCGATGACGCTGTTTGAGATAAAATTCTCATTGCAATTCTTCTCAAATTTGGAGCATCGGACCCATAAGTATACCACCACTCAGCTGTGAAAATATGCACTTTAGTGTTCAGTTATATATCGTGTATGCTTCTTTAATAAAATAATCAAAGACTCACCCGGATCAAACATAGACCTCCGGCGAACAGCAGTTGAGTCGCCAAATCCGTACATAGCTTCTCTAAAAAATTTCCCCTAAAAAAGTCATTAAGTACTGTTCAGGATGCATGCAAAGGTGTAAGCGCATTCAACAAAACTAAACACATCAAAGTAGTAATCACCTCTGCAAGAGCTTTTGTTGTTAATTCGACATCAGGCTCTATTCTTTGGATGACTCGCTTTAATGCATCAAGAAGTTCTTCCTTATTGCTTAGATCCAAGTCATAATGAAATGTTGGATTCAAATAATAGGCTGAAAGAATGTCAAGTTGACGTTAATAACAATGAACAAATATTATCACATATGAGTTAATATTAAAAGATGCCAAATGAAGTGTGGCTCAAATAATAGGCTGAAAGAATGTCTACTAAGATACTTAACATATAAATGTATCAGAATCAAACCACAGTAAACAATCAAAAGAGAATAACTTAATATGGTTAACACTACAACAATAATTGTCGAGAGAAAACAGATTCTGGACTTGTCAGTTTATATATATGGAGATGGAGATGGAAGTAAGCACATAAAGCTTTTAATGAGAACTTACACGAAATATCAACAATTCCTATATTCTTTCTAAAGTTGTAGTGTATTGATTCACACGCGTTTCGTCTTTCGTCTTCCTCGCGCGTCATGATTTTCGTGCATAAACCTCTTGGACCTCACGCTTAATGAGTTAGACATCCATTCTGTTTCTCACGCGCTTGTGTGCATAACTTGCTTGTACCTTGCGCATTAAAAATGGCACATTTATGAACGTCATTTGCTGTGGTATACACGTGCTTCTGATCAACAATTCCCAATTCCTAAACCTATTTTGATATTCACTTCACTTCACTTTCTACTTTCTCCTCGTTCTAGGCGTATCTTTCTTCCCCATCTTTTATTTTCCCTTTCTACCACCATCTTTATCCTATCTTATTAGCACTTCAGTTTAAGTTCTTATAAATTGTTTGGCAGACCTTAGGTTAATCAAGATCGTTTATATCTAAGTAGAAGTTTCAAGAACCAAAGTAAATACTACCAATTTCAATTTGGGGTTGTTACGGTAAGTAACCTAACTCACCAAAAATTTAAAATCCTTATCTTGATTATAATGTCTTTGGAGTTTGTTGATTTACTAAAATTGTTATCTTGATTATAAATTTTTTAAATCTTTATCTTAATTATAATGTGGTTCAAGTTGGTTGATTTTCTCAAATGGTTAGCTTCATTGTTATTATAAAATTGTAAGCTTGATTATTATTACAATTACTGTCAGGTTTTATGTTGTTGAAATATATGAATTTGTTTCGATTAGTCGTCCCTTCAGTTTTAGGGTCGTTGCAACTTATTTAGCTTGGATGAACGGAAGGGAAAGATTCCTGCTTAGTGTGACCTCATTCTCGACCTCTTTATAAGAATTTAGGCTAGGGGATCGTGTTCTATAGAAAGACATAGGCGATCGTTTGTTTTCTATGTCTTCAGGTTAATATACTTCTGTTTTATATCTGTTATTTGTTGGATAAATGTTCAATCTGATTTATTGTAGGAGCTGATATGGAAGCACGTAATAAGCAAAGCCAACGCCAAGAATATCATGCAAGCCATAAAGAAGAACTCAACAAACGGCGAAGAGAATTGTATGCCGGTAATATATTTTACATATATGTGATCCTATGGCAACTTCATTGATAGTGCATATTTGTTATATATGCTTACAAAGAATATGGAATGTTTAGAAAAAAAGGATAAGGAAAAAGAACATACACATATGCCACGACGGCGGTATTATGCATCTCATAAGAAACAAATAAACAAAAGACGAAGGGAACTCTATGCAGGTAATCTCTGTTACACATATTTTTATTCCTTAGAACAGTTACACCTATAATGTATTGAGATGTTGTAATTTATGCTTCGCCAAATGACAAATATGTAGAAAGAAAAAGAGAGGGCCGCTAAAAATGAGTAGTGTTGAAACTGGATTATCTCAAAGAGATGATATATATGTTACACATAATCATTCACAATGGAGGGAAGAAGCAACTCAGTTCCGACAGACATATATATAAATGATGGGGTCATCCAAAATGTAAACCGAAATCTTCACAAAGAGAAACATGAGTATTATGGAGATTTAGGTACGTTGAAAGAAAAGCTCTTTAACATAAAAAGTGCAGTATTTACTTATAAATTTAGTCAACCCCGGGTCTAATGTACGAAAGTATTTTCATTGCATCGTCATCTGTGGGCATTTTTTGATAGATCAGGCCAAAGAGTTGAAGTTTGTCAATGGGAGTATTGATCAGAGGGGTAGTACTTGTTCCTTTGGTTTGACTTTTGGTTGTCAAAATTTGGCTCGAAGAAATGGGGAATTGAGAATAGTCAACCAAGTGGAGCAATAACAACAACATCATGCAGTGAAGAGTAGAACTAACCAAATCAAGAAGTTCTGATTATAGAGGTGTCCCTTTTTATAGAAGAACTGGTAAATGGAATCACATATATGGTAATCTTTTTGTTCCAAAATCGTTGTGTTTAATTATGGATTGTGATTTAGTATTGAGATGCATTCAGAAGATATTATAATACTATATTAGTAGAAGAAACGTAACATGATACATCTTAGTAGCTAGAGTAATGATGACTTCAATGATTTGCATTTTTTACATAAAAATGACAGCTTTTTGAATAGTCATGTTGTTTTAGTGTTCTTAGGACTAATTTTAATTTGGTTTTGATTAATGTTTCTACAGGACTTGTGGGAAACAAGTTTACTTGGGTAAGAAACTCATTATTTGATTTGACCTTTTGGTCTGCTTTTAGTTTATTTTTATTTTTTTGATGAGATTTCTTGAACTTATTTTTGGACTTTTTAGGTTGATTTGACACTGCCCAATGTGTTTCAAGGTAATAGATGATTGGTTGTTTTGTATAATCAAATACTAAAAGAAATAGATTATCACTTTCTTTGTTTTATTTGACATATGTGAGATTGTTTGGTGAACCTAATGTGAAATGGTTTATTGGTAACATATTTTACGATACTCAAGTGCCTATTGAAGCCACTGTAAGATCTCTTGTTCCTTTCTCTTTCAATTATCATCACCATGTGCACATAGAACTTTTCCCATATTCTGACATAATAGTAGCACTTTTGTACTTGAGGTTATAACATTTTCATGGACCCATAGCAAAAGCCACAATAATACTCTTGCACTTTCTCGGATTACCAATTGTTCTCAAGTTCTTCATGCCAAGGTACAGTTAAATTCTGTTCACCTGACTTAATGAGTTTATTTGTCAAGTACTGATTTAATCTTTCTTGGGCATCTTTGATAAATCATAATTTCTTTTTGAAGTGTTAAGTTTTGCTGCTATTGACTTCGTTCTTGTGGATATCGAGTTGGACTCTAGGGCTATTGTTGCCAATGAAGTACGGAGAATTCTGATCTTAACAATCCTTTAGTTACGATCGTTTCCTCTTTCTGAACTCGATCTCTAGGATTCCACTATGTTAATTTAGACTCTGTAATTTAGATTCCTCATATGGGCACCCGTACAATTGAAGTAAAGCTGTGAAGAAAATTGATGGAGTTTATGTTGCAGGGCCATGGTGAAAGGCTGAAGCGATGGGTCTCAATGGGGCTTGTGTTGTTAGTTTGAGCCATAGTTTTCATTTTACTAATGGTGAGCATATGTTTGACAACTTGCTGCATATTGAGATGAAAGTCCTTATGATCATTAATGATATTTATTTCCACTTCTTCTTGCAGCTATTCCTCTAGGATTATTGGATGTGATTAATTTTCTTGAATATTGTTCAAATGATTAGCAGTTCGTTTCTTTCAAATTCGATATTAGTTCTCCGCCGCCCTGCGTCTCCATTAATATTTAGGTATTTCTCTCCCTCTCTAATTCTTCTTTTTATTTCATTTTTTCATATATTTTTTACTTTTTATATTAATTAGAGGTGGAGGAACTTAATGTTTTAAATTAAGTTTCTCATTTTATTTTGCGTTGATGAAGATTGAATTTTTAATGAATGAACATGTTGTTCTTCATTTACTTTGAGAATTTTTTCTTACATTCCAAATCGTAAAACCTTTGATGTGATTTATGTATCAATTAAGGGTAATAGACAATCTATTTCAATGATCCTTAAATTTTTTGATTTATTTGTTTCTATTGGAAGGAGCTCTGTACACAAAGTATTAGTGCCCTTTTGCTCAGCGGACATGGATGATGAGGAATTGAAAGGTTTTGTTGGACAACCTCTTTGCTATGTTCGACTCATTTTGGTTCGAATTCTCAATCCTAATATCTCAATTTGTGTTTCCGTATTCAGGGTTTGCAAGACAAGATCAAGCTGGTTGGTATTAACGTTCAAAACAAACCTGTGTGGTACAAGGAGAAAGTCAATCCTGAGAGTAAGGTATCAAGTGTTCTATATACTCTTATCTCAAAGAGATTGTTCGGTTCAGATTTCTCAATTTGATTTTTCTCGAAGCAATATGATTCAATAGAGTTTCATTTGTGATTGAAATTGAAATTATTGAGTGTAGTGTTGGATACATGTTTATAGGTTATGCAAATGCCTCATCATATGCAACAACTACGAAGATAGACTTGGCGAAATCTCTTGGCATTGTAGATAAATATTTTGTTTGAGTGTCCAAATGTGACTGGTTTGTAATGAGATGTAAGTATCATTAATTTTCATGTTTTGGTCATATGTGAAAAGAGTCGATCAATATACCAATAATGTAACTATATATAGGTGTCTATTAATTATGGCGCTCGAATAGTTCATATATCGATTCTCTTGCTAGAACACCTATAGGAGGGGTGTGTCCGTGATTGTTTATATATGAAACTTTGAAATATTGAAACGAAGACTAGGATATAAAACTTTGATCCGTGTCATGAAACAAGATCATTTCATCACCATGATGCTTGTATAAACAATTTCCGGTTAGATTTGAGCGTTAATTAATCAAAGGAAAGGAAACTATTGTATCATTTATCTAGAAACATATCATAGCCCTGATCTGTGATATGCACACATAAAAATAGTCAATTTTGGGTGTGAAATTACAATTATGCCCCTATTTATAAGTATGACCGTTGAAAGAATTTACATAGGGGCAAAATGGTAAGTTCGTATATTAAATACCTATTTCCAAAATTATACAATATCAAACATATTTCCTCGAGGAACCTATTATAAAATCTATGCACCAACTGACATTAGACCCAGGGAATGTCAGAACAAAGTATCGGCCCGGCGGTTGCCGGGCCTTTCTCACTAGTATACGCATAAATAATCTTCCATTAAATACCAATAATTGGACAAAGCAAGCTATTAGTAACATGTTACTCATCTAACTATAAATGTTCAAAGCTTCTTTTCAAGACATAGCTCATTAACACCTCATGAAAAGATCCCCATTAGTGTACTGCAGAATGTAAATCAAATAAACTAACAAAGCACAATTCAATAGTTCAAGTATGTACCCGCATGATGTATATCCATAATCATTTGACGTCCCATTCTAGAATCAATAATGTCACAATATTTCGGTTTTTTCGGTGATTGCGGCGCGTAATTTCAAACCTTGATCAGGGGATTGCAATTGTTTCGTCTCGAAAATATTGTCTAAGTTTAATTTTCGACCATTAAAATTACCAAAAAGATGAGTTAAAAAGTCGATCATTAAAAATTAAAATTAACTAAAACCGTTTTCATGGATTACTTATCAATTAAGTTAATTCATTTTGATATTTTACATTTTTAATACCATCTTTAATTAAACAGACGTGACATTCTATGTAACTTCGGTGAACAAATGGGTCCATTTGAGTCATAGATGAACAAACAGGGATTTGAGTAAAACACATATGATAGTTTCAGCCATTTCCCCAAATTTAAATATTACGGAGTAAATCATTTTTTGCTAAAAAAGAATCGTATATATCAAATGGCCTCATAATCAACCTAGAGAAGGATCGCGTTGGACAAAAAAAATCTGCAAAACATCCCTAAAAATTTCTTGGACTAAAGAACATCCTCTCATGTAAATTAACTAAATTGCCCTTTTCAATTTTTTTGGACTATCAGTGTATAAAGGCGTTTACAGGATTTTAATGGTGTTTTTCATTGTATATAGACGTCTACAAGATTCTAATGGTGCTTATTAGTGTATATGAGCGTCTATAAGAGTCTAAGAAACATAACTACATGATCTCACGTCCAGTTTCCGTGTAGATACTTTCGACCACTTAACTAAATGAATAGCTAACGTAAAGAACTCATAACTAACGAAACAACTACATCAACTAAACAATTACACTGGGCCTAAACAACAAAATTCATAATAATGCCGACGAAAAGAATGCTTATAACAATTTTCATCATTAAACTCTTGTATACTAGTATACATTGGTACACGCCTCAATACACCTTTACCCTTATATACACTCATATATACACTATTGAAAATTAGGGGTGTTATTTAGTTCAAAAAGTTTGAAACGGGTAATTTGGTTTATTCAAATGAGAAATGTTATTTAGCGCAAAAAACTATGATAAATGTTATTTTTTAGGCTAAATTTCATATGCCCCTCAATTATTATGAACTGGTCAAATGAGGACAAAATTTTTGAGTAGGTCAGATTGCCCCGAACAATTTTTTAGATCAATTTGCCCCCAGAACAATTCTTCCGAGGCTATTTGCCCCCTTGATTTGACCGAAACAGATTTTTAACAGAGGAAATAGGACATTCATGAAAAATGGAACTTTGGGCTCAATTTTAAAAATATAAAAATTAAACTTTCTTAACAAAATTTATTATACCCTTGTTATGCTGTTATATTTATTTTTGTACACCCTCTAATCCAAAAAAAAATATCTTTCTAGAGATTTCATAAAAATTAAGAAACATTTAATGCATTCAAGATTTCAATCAACCCCTGTAAAGACAATCACTAATACTCCATCTATCTACGTAAGTATAAGGTGAGAAACTCGAATATCATAGTGGAAAAGGCTATCGCTGAAGATCCTGGTTCATTTTTATGTAAATAGGGGTATTAAGGGAAAAAGTGATGTATTATGCATTGATTTATGTAAAAAGACATTTTTTGAATATTATTGAAATATTTAAAAAGACACTTTTCTTATATTGGAGAAAGTATTATTTATTTCGATCAAATTTGGTGTGCAACTAGACCTTGAAAAATTATTCCAGAAGCAAATAAATCTGATAAATTTTAAATGACTAATTGACCTACTCAAAAAATTTGATCCCTCATCTCATTGGTTTTCAATAATTGAAGGGACATATTAAATTTAGCCTATATTTTTTTTTTTGTGAATTAGCCATAGATGTAAGTTTTGAACACAAAATTTTTTGGTCACTAGCAAGAACCTTTCCCATTAGGCTATTCGATTAACTCAAATTTAGCCTATATTTTAACTATTCTTGTTGAAGGATGTTTATTTAGCAAAAATTCTCGAGGGATCACTGAAGCCAGCATGGGTGGCGGAGATGTGGAAAAGATGGTGTTCGTAGGTCTTGTTTGGGGCGCAACAAATGCCTTCATGCGAAGGGGAGCACTAATATGGGACCAAAAGCTCAAATCACCCTCTCAACCAAACACTCCCCACAAAAACCCGATCTTGAAGACCATTTTCAATTGGGTCAACCTCCTCTTCACTTGGCAATATTCATTACCGTTCTTGCTTAATCTTTCAGCTTCAGCTACTTTCTTTGGCATTTTAAGCAATACCCCGATTTCGATAACGGTTCCTGTCACCAATGCCACCACTTTTGCTGCCACTGCTGTGTTTGGGATGATTCTTGGGGAGAAAATGAGAGTTGGGTTGGCTTTATTTGGGACCGCTTTTATCGTCATTGGTGTTTTTGTTTGTACCATGTAGTTTTTTTCAGGCGGGGTTTCATTATTTTAGAGAAAAGAGATGAAATTCAGACAAACCATGTTTTTTTTGTTGATTAGTCGTTATTGTCTCATTACCCTATATAGGCTTAGTGTCTATGTGTGAAGTAGTCCATAGTATCTGCACTCGACTCTTGGTCAATTTGGAAACGATCTTATTGTTATCATATGGGTAAGGCTGCGAATTAGTTGCCCGTTACCCCTGTATATGGGAGGCTCTTGGAATGTATTGGGGCATGTTATATCAATGTTAATCATTATTATGTGTTTCAGATTGATGAGACTTTCCCAATTTTGTTGATCTTTTTTCTATCTTCCAAGAGATAAGTGTTTTTTGATGATGTAAAGATATTGCCTATTATGTGGAGACACTATGTACCAGTGTAAGTGCAATAATGTTAGATTGATATGTTGAACGTTTAGACACTTTAGATATATTTATCAAAATGGTTAAATTTAAGTTAATGGCGTATAACTAAATTGATGGAGATACCTAAATTGGATAGTAAGTTCTTGGAGATAGTATATTCATTCCCATACGAAGCTTGCTTAGGATTAGTTGATGAACTGTTTGTTTTTGGAGCCACTAGGCTAGTTATAGTCATGGATCATGTGGTTATTTCGATCTGATTGATCTAGCCCTGCTTAGCACTAGTCAATTGTCTTTAGGACAGCAGGTTGCCCTGGCTTGCGGGGAAGGGTTTGGAAATCTGGCACCTCGACTAACGCTTGCTAGAGATACCCAAATTGGATAACGATTGCATATATAGTAAGTATACTTGCTCAATCTCCATTTTGACATAGTCTACTCTCGGTCTCAATTAGTTCTACTATTTGCGAGGACTACATAAGTTCTACTGATAGGCTCCCTAGGAATTCAAAGTTAATCCCCTAATATTTCTTCATTAGTGGTGCTGGTTTATTATAATGTAGTAGATTCAGCTGATACTTCATAAGATGGTAATAGTGTGTTTGCGAACATGAAATGTTCTTCTATTATGAAACGCTTGAATAACACGAGGTTCTCCTTATCTTGCTAGAACTCTTTTCTTCTAGGAGAAATCATATCTGCAGTTGTAGTTATAGCAAGTAAGTATTTATTTTCTTGAAGC
Organism: Echium plantagineum; assembly: GCA_003412495.2. NCBI lineage: Eukaryota > Viridiplantae > Streptophyta > Magnoliopsida > Boraginales > Boraginaceae > Echium > Echium plantagineum. The sequence continues at coordinate 20,745,491 of CM016565.1, forward strand.
TTGTCATCACCACTTTTTCAGCAGGAGAAAAACTAGCACCCAAGTCCAAAGATGTGCTCTTAAAAAGGTATCATTTACTGTAGCCTAAGCAAGCCTAAGGAAGTTGCGTCTTCGTAAGTTTTGTTACAAGTGAAAGTAGGTTACAGCCCAAGGAAGTTGTGTCTTCGTATGTTTTGTTTCTTTCGTACGGTTTGTGACGTGAATTTTCTGTTCATATCAATATACAATAGTAGAAATAGGCTCAACACAAGTCGATATATCAAGCTTTGCAATGAATTGGTTATGTAACGACCCACCCCAGGTCGGCCGCCCTGAGGTTATATATAGGGCCTCAAGTCTTTCCTAGCTAGCACCATTATTACTTATTAGCAAGAGCCAAGATGGGCTGCAAAAACATTGTTTATGTCTGTCTTCCATGACTGCTATAGTTCTCTTGATAATTTCCCCTGCAGATGTTGAGGCAGCTAGATCCTTGCCAGAATATCATAATTGTAAGTCCCTTCTTTTAGGTATTAATGTATCAAATAAGTTAGGCTATTGTTTCGTTTATCTTTAAATATCCTCAATATCATTATTTATGTCCGAAAATATCAAAATCGACATTCGATTTAAAGTATATGTCTCTAAGACTCTAACTAACACTATATCCAAGTCATGGAAAGTTAGGGGGTTACATGCTGTCGAGGCATTTGCTAAAAGGGGTCCAGTACTTGTTACCAAGTTAGTAGTTGAGTTTTGGAGTTAATTAGCTGAATGTAGAAAATTTTATGCAGTTAATAAAGAAGTGAAGTCGACAAGTTTGGTGAATAACGTCAAGTTTCAGAAGCTCGAATACACTGGAGGATATCCTAGTGGTGGTGGATATGGTACTATACCCCCTGATTATCCTTGATCGCACCTCCTTAACCTTTTATCTACAAGCGTATAAATATAAGTGGTTGTTTAAGTTAAAATTATACTGAAATACTATTATACTTTATACGATACTTGGGGGTTCCGTTGACTACTAAGCAGCTGGGGATTACTGATTGTGGAAGTGTTGTGGATAAAAGTAGCAGCAAGATCAATGGCTTTAGTAGCAAGCGTCTCAGCTTTGCGGGTCGGCTAGTTATCATCTAGACTGTGTTATTTGAAGTCTACAACTACTGGTGTCAGGTTGTTTTTCTTCCTAAGAAGTTTATCAAGGATATTGAGCAGCTGATCAAGAAGTTCCTGTGGAGAGGGAAGGAGAGTGTTTGGTTGTGCCACACAAAGGAAGAAGGAGGCTCGGGCATTAAGGATGTTCGAAGCTGGTATAATTCTTGTATGTCGATGCACATTTGGAATATTTGTAGTAATAAGGAGGCTTTGTGGGTGAGATGGATCAACACTGATAGGCTCAGAGGTTGGACTCTTTGGGGCTTGCAGAGTAGAAGTATTGATACTTGGTTGTGGACCAAGCTTCCGAGGCTAAGGGACATGGTCAGACCGTTTGTAAAAATGGTAGTGCACAGTGGGAACAATACTAGTTGCTTGTATGATGCTTGGCATCAACGTGGTGCTCTGGCTAGTTTTCTGTCTGACAGAAGCAAGAAGAAGCTGCATATAGGAGAGTGTGACACTGTGGCGATGGTTCAAGCTAGAATTGGTAATCAGACTAGGGCCTCTTTCAACTCAGAATTGCAAGACTCCATAAGAAGCTTCCCTGATGGTCTGAGTAATAGTGAAGACACCATTCTGTGGTTTGGTGTTGGTGCTCACTCTAACAAGGTGGTGTGGAATCAGTTAAGGGATGGGGCTGAGCTGGTTAGATGGCACAAGCTTGTGTGGTTTAATCGTCAAGTCCCGAGATATGGGTTTATTGAGTGGCTTATATGCTTTCAAAAGCTTACTACGATGCCAAATTGTGTGAATGGTGTGTACTTCAGGACGAAATTTGTGTGTTCTGCAATGTCGAAAAAGAAACAGAGCAGCATTTGTTCTGTAAGTGCTCATATACGGCTGATATATGGAGAAAAGTCTTGCTTTACCTTGATGAATATCATGCTCCAAGCTGTTGGGAAGCTGAGCTCGACTGGATGACGGCGCAAGGGGCTGGTAGATCCTTCAGAAGTCGGCTTCAGCAATTGAGCTTCTCAGCTTTGTTATATCACATTTATGTTGCCAGAAACAAGCGAGTGTTTGAGAACAAAGCTCACGAGGCTGGGATTATTATAGTCAAATTGCAACTTAACTTCAATAAAGGAGATCTTTCATTAATTACTTCACCTATCGAGAATGTTAGGGAGTAAACCCAGACCTATAAACGACTCATCACTATATAAACCTTTGTACATCTGTCAGACAAACCTTTGTATATCATTTGCAGATATATACACAATAGAAATCAAGCATTCAGGTACAAAATTTGGTCGCCCGGAGAGTTTTCTATGTAAAAGAGACCTTACTATTATCTCTCATGCATGCTCAATTGCTGAGAGACTGTTGCTATTATCCTCGCAACCACATTTACCCGATAATCGTTGTACCTTTAACCACGGGAAGCATTTTCAGTAGAGAAATCAAGCCCTTGTGTTCTTTGCATGACGCGCCACAAAAGAATTGACTATAGGATTCACGATATGAGGTGCCTCATCCTGTTTTGACAGAGGAGGAACTTTTTAGTTGTCCAGTTCATGAAGAAATACCAAACTAAGATACATAACCATTATATATCAATCTTGCCACTGCTTCTTTAATTTGCTAGTCTAGCTTTTCCAAAATCAACTCAAGAAAAAAAATAATGATAAAGAACAAAAAATCCAACAAGTGATTAGAATGGAAGCCGGAACACGAAACTGGAGTCCTTCATGGATGCACAAAACATAATTCTAGTTTTCTAGAGTGAACTCAATCTTGAGGTCCACCATGAACGCCAATAACTGTTATTGGCTTCCACAATGAGCGTCGAAATTCTATTTCCAGCCAGATGCTATTATTTATTTCTGATGCGTTCCATGCGCCAGGCATAAAAATAACAAAAGTCCAATTTTTTATCTTCTGGAGTGTTTTGCACAACTAGACTAAAAGGCAATAGAGGCAAGGGAAATGAGGGGTGTAAAGAAGAAGTTAACGATACACAGACCTGCGGGCAATGTCCAACACCAGGGAGGGCGATGAAATCTTCAACAGTGTTAAAGTTGCCATAGGCTCTACCTAGCTCAATTGGTTCCCATGGATCCTTATCACCCCATGCCACCAAAACAGGACACTACAAAGACCCAAAACAATGATTGAAGCGGCGTTATAGTACTACTCTCAATCAATGGACTGAACGGCAATAGTTCTTTATATTATATCGTAGGTTACGAGACTACAACCTTCACTTGGGGCAAAAGATCTTCAGGTAGAGGCCCTCCAGAATAACAAATGAACTCCAGGAACACATCTGCAGCACCAGGTTCAAGTCCAGGAAGAAGAATCTTTTCCACGAGTTCATCTGTCACCTGAGCTGTGTCGTGATAACACTAGAACTCACTCGCGTTAGATTAATCTAAAAATCCTTCATCTAACGCGGTAAATGATAAAATTCTATTTGAGGAACGCTAACCTATAAACATTATAGAAACAACATTACAATTATAAGGCCATCATCAGTTTGTATTTGGATATTTAACCCCTTATTAGTAGTTTGTCGTCGTTTCACAGAAATGATCATCTACTTTCTTTTATGCCCCCTGCTTCGGGTTAATTGTACATCATCTATTACAACCAGGCCTTCTGTTTTTTTAGTTGCTTAACTAGTTATGGCTGACAAAGAAGAGCTCGAGTATAGCTACCTGACAAAGAATATTCTTCACTGCCTCCTTGGTGGCAACGCTCTTAAAAAAGAATTTTCCAAGAGCTGTACTCCTGGCATATTTGTAACGTGTTTAAACAACTAGATACACAAAAAATTTAGTCGAAAACTGAGAAAAGAACCATAGCTTACCTTAGCAATTCCTGGAACCCTTTAATGAAAGGTCTTCCTAACCAAGGTTGTTTTGTTATATGAAGCATGCGTAAAGATATGTTTAGAACAAGAATACCCTTGCAAAGTTGAGGCTCCAAAACTGCAGCCTGAAGACCAACCACGCCTACATATAGTCCAAAATGTTCGAGTCTAAAGCACAGGGAGAAGTAACACGAAAATGAACAATCCGGATTATGAGAAGCACAACAAAAATATCCATCTATGTTTCAATCTCTTGTCTAATAAAATTTTGTGCAACCACATTGAACTGATTGAACGAAGTAAATTATAGGACATTGTTATTACCTCCTATAGAGTTGCAAATGAAAAATGCTTCATCCCTAACGACATCACGACAGAAGTCATTTATTTGACTTCCCCATGTCTCAAATGTGTAGAATGAATCAACTCCAAGTTTCTGCGGATTTGGCTTGTCCGAATAGCCATAGCCAATAAGATCTATAGCAAACACTCTATGCGACTCTGCAAGGATTGGTATATTCTTCCTCCAGTGATCACTGAGGAAAGGACAATTAGTCATTACTCATCAGTGAACATGGAAAATCATAGTACTGCAATGGGCATGGCATATGGAGAATCATATATCGGCCTGAATATTTAAATGGGATAACATATAATACAGAAACACGTTCAGACGTTCCAGTAAAACACGACAACTGAGAGTGGTAATGCAGACCTGTTTGCACCAAAACCATGAATGAGAACGAGTGCAGGCCCTCTGTCTCCAGCAAATTGGTAACGGATAGAGTAGCCCCTCCAGTTCCACTTACTATAACAATCGTAGAAATTGCAGATTTTGTTACTAAAACAGAAGTTAAAATTGTCAAAATATCAATCGGAAACAAGTTGTATGAACACACTTAAAAGTACTACATTGTGTCGCATTTGGAGAGATGGATATGAATTTGAAAATAAGGCTTCTAACTCGACATACATCAAGCAAAACTACATACTCAATTCCTCCATCTCTCAAGGATAGTCGGGTTGTTATATTTATGAAAGACATATAAAATAATTGGTATAACCTCCAATCTCAAAAAGATCGTCTAGTCTTGAATATTGATCATTCACTCGCTAAATTTTGAACTCAACTTTTCCCTCTCTGGTGTGTAATATTCGGTGAAAAATATATCAATAGATAGTCGTTTTTCGATCATAACTTCTTTTCCATCAACTATCCATTTCGCCTTATCTTAGGCCATTACTCACTAATTATAATTCAAATAAATATTATAACTATAAATAAAATATAAAACTTCGCAAATTAAGTCTCGTGCAAATGACTAGGACGATAAGTATATAACCTTGTTTTAACTTCTACGTGTGGAATATTCTGGTTCTCCTTCTCCTCATCATCAACTGAAGGATTTCCAGTAACAAGTGAGCTAGCTACAAACTTATTCGTTTTTCGAAATTTTGAACCTCTGTAAATAGTCTGGGAGCTTTTACAAGAGTTTAAAGAAGATGGAACATGAATTTTGGATATATTTGAAGAATATGGAACTGGAAAATCCAGTTTTGATGAAGCTAATGAAGAAGTTGTAGGATGAAAAGAAGCCATGATGTACGACTGTTTGGGTGTGTTTTTGGGGTGGTAATGGAATATATAAGTGGATAGTAAGTAATGTTAGTTTAGCTGGAGTTATACCAAACAAGGATTTGAGGTAATGTTGCAGCCACGTCATTATTAGAGTGCTGCGTTTGAGCGTACTGAGCGAACGTCCAAAAGCTTGTTCCACCGGTTCCGTCTTCCATAAAACCGGTTAGTTAATTCAGTTCTCTTTTTTTTTTTATCAACGACGAACAGAAACGTACACAAGCCTAGGGCTGGCAATCGGGGGAATTATAACAAGGTTGTTTTTTTCATTTAAACCTCATTTGAACGTCCACATTTAAATATCTCTTCAAGAATTTTTATGAATTTGTTACTGTGGTTTGTTGATAGATTTTTTTTTTCATTCAAACGATAGAAGTTACAAATAGTCCGATCCCTAAAGTTGTCTTGAAACATCCGGAAATCTCACTGAGTGGGTGCTGGAAATGGCCGAAACGCATGAAATCCCATAAAGTCGGTACTGAAATGTTGAAAATGCTGCAAAGGCAGCCACGAAAGCAGAGGAAGTATGTTAAAATTTACTCCTCTACGAAATTCAAACCCGTGACCTCTTAGAAAAAGGCTCGAGTCCGATACCACTAGGCTAAAAGCCTCGGATGTTTGTTGATAGATTATAAGGTTGTTTTTTTTCATTTTATTTTCTTAATCGGGATAATTTTGGTTTGTTTCACCCCTAACTATTGTGTTCGAACATAGATATATTATTTTATCCTTTTCTTAGACCACCCACAACAAGAAATCAATTGAACTCACTTTATTCAGTGTCACGTCAGCTTTAAACCCACTTACACCCTCAATTAAAATCAGTTTCCACAGCAGAGTTTTATTCAGGATTTTATTCATTTTCTCTCTCTTCCACATCACCATATCTATACCTTACCATATATTTACTTATCTCATTATTTATACATATATTAATTAATTTTTATAATATCTACACTATATTTAATTGGGGAAGGGGGGAATTAGTTATTCTTTGAGTGAAGCCCCATGTTCTTTTTTAGCCAATAAGCAAGTGACACATATTTAAATTGCATACTAACACTCATTTAGTTTTTTTTTTTGAAAATTTGCAAAGGCCTATTATTATTTTATACATTAAATTATTTAAACAAAGTTATTAAAAAAAAAAAAATAGTTACCTATATATAATGTATATTTATTTAATCATTTTTATCATGCACATATTTTGAATTTCACAAGAAATATTTAACATCATATATTCATGTAAAAATTAATGTAACAATATATATTTCAATATAATAACCGAACTCGCACAGGTGAACTGTGCACAAAAATCTAGTAATAAATAATATTTAATTTATTTGTAATTAATTAATTCATTACAATAAAAATTAATAATTTAATAAAATAAAAAACTAACATTTTATTTAAACAACACACAATATTATTAATCACTTGATAAAATAAAAAATTAACATTTTATTTAAACAACACACAATAAAAATTAACATCGGAGAAAGGTGTAAAAAAACTTTTTTTTGTCCAAATGAAGCAAATGTAACCTCTATTTGTAGATCTCGAAAAATAAAAAATATTGATATATTTTTTAAATTTTTATTTTGATGAATTATTGACTAAATAATACATTTATTAAATAAGAAAAAAAAAGTGAAAACTAGTCAATGGGGCGCTGCCACGCAACCCCCTACAGGTTGGTATAGGCGCGTGTATCCTGTACCAACCTTCATGGGGCTGCATGGCAGTGCCCCATTGGCTGCTTTTCAGCCGTGGGCCCCACATTAACCTCAAGATCTCAGGTTCAAAAGATTGAACCCTAGTTGAACCCCATTATAATTGACTTTTGTTGCCTTTGTTTCACCTCCAATAAAATCTATTTTGACCCCCACAGAAACTCTTGCTATGGGTGGTCTTAAGCATTTAGTTTAAATAATTCAAATAACTAAAGCATACTATCCGTTATTGTATATGAAACCTACAAACACTTTCCCTAGTTGTTGGATTTTGATTTTGATTTTTACCCTACAAACATTGATTGCTATACTCAATTCTTTAAAATTCATCTTTCACTTTTCTCTGTCAAAAATTTATAAAAAGCGATAAGAGTGTGGTATCAAAATTGGAATGTAAAATCAAAGGCCTAATTATGTTAGTACACACCAATTTAAGAAACGAAAAAATTATTTTGTCCCTAATCGAAACATCCTTTGAACTCTAATCTATAGTCTATACTAACAAAATAATGTAAGCGCATTTACACCAGATACCTCAAAACCAGGGCCAGCTCCTACCCTAACCTGGGGGCGACAGCGCTAGCCCCTATTTTAGAGAGGTCCCAACATTTTTAAAAATATTTTTATATATTATGTATTGATGAAAAAGTACTAGAAAAAAACCAATAGTAATATTGATGATAATTCATTAATAGTAATAGTCCTTCAAAAAATAGCATATCTATTAAGTAAAATTGATGATTGATAACATAACTAAATTAACGAACGTTTGTAGTATGTGCCTTATAATACAATTGATTTTTAAATGAAACAAGCAGATGATTAAACAAAAGGAGCAAAGGCAACAAAATCCATGGTTCTTGATCATCAAACAGCGTGTTCTTCGCTAAAACATTACAAATGGTGGGTTGAAATGACCATCTGGTACGACGTCGTTTGACAGTTAAAAACAGGGATGGGAATTGGGCGGTTATTAGGGGTCTGGACGACATCAATTTTGGTGGTCGGAGGTGGGTTATGAGGATGGGACGATCACAAAAAATATAGATATTCTTGGAGGAAAAAATTATTTTTCATAATAAAATATTAATAATCTTTTTCATTGACATTTGATATCTTAATTTAAATGAAAATATCAAGATAATAATAAAATACATTAAAGGTATTCTACACAAATCAAATTAGATATTAAAAAATGAACTTATAAAAATTTTTAAGTTTAATTATTTTTAGGAATGAAGAGTATGTCACTGGTATTTAATTATTGAATAAATCATAATTTATAATTAATGGAAATTTAAGAGATTAAGGTTGATAAAAATGTTATATATATATATATACGAGGCCTCAACTCTTTCCTAGCTAACACCATTATTAGTACTTTTTCTTGGAATTTAGAGCGGAAAAAGATCAATACAAATGTATTACTACAATAAATATTATTTTATAGCATACTATGAGTATATGATTGCAAAATTGTATTGATTCTAGTTTAGAGGCAATTTGTTTTTCGAACATGAAAAGGTATCCAACTAATTTAATGGTTGTATGATACCCCACGTGTTTAGCTTAATTTGTTTGAGGTCATTTCAACAACTTTCTAACAAATATGGAGTATGAATATTATAGTTAAATTGTAACTTGACTATAATAAAGCGATCTAAAACTGAAAATCTAAAACCAATTATATTAAGGCTTTCTTTCTCTTTTATATAGGCCCTTGAACTAATTTTTTTTTCCCAAATTAGTCTTTGGTGACCCTTTTTTTTTGAATTAGGCCCCTGTACCCAAAAAATGACACCTGAACTTTTTTTAAAAATTTCTCTCATTTTAAGTTTTAGATAGAGGGCAAATTAGTCTAATCACATCTAAAACTAACTCAACCTAATTATAAACTAACACAACCTTAAATATTTAACTCAACCCATTAATAACATCATCTTCAACCTTTAACCCCACCCCCACCCCCACACCCACCCCACCTTTCTTCTTCTTCCTTCACCCTCTCTACCGATTTCCTCACAATTGTTCTTCTTCTTCCATGGCCATCTATGAAGTGAAGCCAAGATCCATGGCCTTTTGCTATGAAAACTCAATCCTTTCACTCTATTACTCTTCCTTTCAAATTTTGTCAACATTTTATTCTCTCAAGCCCAACAAAAAATCGAATGTTTTCTTCAACAAAATAACAAAAATTCAATCTTTTTCCAACCCAAAAATAAAAACACAATACTTCTCCCAACCCAAGGAAAAACCAATATTTTCAAGAAAATGGAATAGTGGAGGCCTGTTGCAGGTCGCGGGGGAGGGATGTGGGGGGGCTGTTGCAGCCTGCAGGTGCGTGGGGGGAGGGGTGGCTGTTGCAGCCTGCAGGTGCGTGGAGGGTGGGGGTGGGGGGGGGGGGTTGTTGCAACCTGCAGGTGCGTGGGGGGGGGGGGGGGGGAGCTGTTGCAGGGGTAGGGGAGGCTGTTGCAGGAAGGGGGGGGTAAGGGTGAGGGTGGCGTTAGGGGGTGACTTTTTAATTTTATAATAATATATTTGTTTTGCAAGGTGGGGGCGGATAGAGGTGGGGGGGGGGGGCTGTTGTAGGGGCGGGGGTTTTAATTTTTAAGTTATTATTAATAATTATATTTGTTTTTAAAAAGTTTCAATATATTTCTAATTTAAAAAATCGAATCCGAATAGATATCGAATACAAGTCGAATATAAAATTTAAATACAAACATGAATTCGCGTTTCAAATACGTGAATGTCAATTTTTTTTTTGTTTGGTACCTAAACTTTTACTAAGTACTTTGGCGCTTAAATGTTTTCTTTCCGGAATGGCACTTGAACTTTTCTATAATATTTCCCTCCAAAAAATCATATTTTTAATATGACTAACTTGCTCGTGGGTTAAGGAATTTTTAAATGTCAAAAACCTGAGAAATTCAGAAAAATGTGAAAAATGAAAGTTCAGGTGCCATTTTTTGGGTACAGAGGCCTATTTGGAAAAAAAAGGTCACCAAGGACTGATTTGGGAACTTTTAATTAGTTCAGGGGCCTAAATGAAAAAAAACCTTATATTAACACATTTACTACATTATGGCATTTGGAGAGACGGAGTTCACAGTCGGTTTATATATTTTCAAGGCCTAAATTTCAACCATGTAACTTTTTCAAAACTAAATTCCAATTTCAAAGGTATCGAGATGAGAATAAATTGACAATCAATAATTGTTTTTTCAAGGAGAATTGCATTGTTATATCATTATTTCCAAATATAATTGATGATATATACCATGAAACGAATAGACCTCAACGTCCACAAGCTAGGGGGCTCCAACCAATTGAATATAAGTTGACAGATTACAGCATTGAGCAAATAATGATTCACCACCCATTACATCTACTACCTGTTTTTCTTATTCAATTGGTCAATTTAGCAGTATGAGTATCCTTCTTTTCTGAACAATCCCATAAGGATGGGTCCCACACCAATTACTATTGAAGCTTTTGCAGTTGGTCTAGAGTCTGCTAATAGTTATTGGTTGGTTTAATTCATTCAGACAGCTTATCATAGGTCAACCACATTTACTGCTGGAAACGAGTGGCTAGAGGACCCGGCTCCAGTACTCGACTCGATAGACCGCTCGTTAGTTAAGAAAAATGGTAGGAGTATAAGATTGTGCTCGTTTGAAATACCCGACTCACTCGCTAATTACTTGATCCGTTAATAAATAATTACATAAATTAATAATTTCAATATATATGTTAGAAATAATTATATGTAATTAAGATTTGTTCATTTTATTATGAATAGTTAAAATAATTAAGGTTTATTTAATTTATTAATATTTCAAATATACCAATACATTTTTTATTTGTGTTTAAAAATAAGTTTTTTCTATTTTTACCTTAACGAGTCGGTAATTTTTCAAGTCAGGTCTGGTAATTACCTTACCGAGCGGGTAAGTATCGAGTCGGGTGTCTTATTATCGAGTCGGGTCGGGTACTAAAGTCGAGATCGATACCTTATCGAGCTGGTCGGGTACTACCAGTCTCGTTTCCAACGCTACCCACATTTACAAAAACAGGTTGAACTGCAACTATAATGATCCGTCGCCTCCTGTCTTGGCCGTCGTGAGGAGGTAAATCACAGGATGTGCGTGCGTCAGATGGTAAGGAGACTTGAATGTGCCCGTTAACCACTTTCAAACCAGATTCTACCTCATAGGCAGGGGCGAAACCAGGATGAAAATAAAGGGGGGGCCAACTTCGAGAAAAATAAAATTGGGGGGGCCAAAACAAATAAAAATAGTGAAAAGTATCAATAAAAATGTTAAAAATGAAGCTTGGAGGGCTTGAACCCATGACCTCTACCAATTAAATGAAGGTTCTAACCAACTAAGCTACACATCTACTTAGTTTCCTTACACTTTTTAGTGTATATATCACAAATATTCAAAACATCGTATATAGATAAAACGATACCGAACAACCTAGGGGTGGCCGGTGCCCACCCCACCCCCTTGGGTCCGCCCCTGCTCATAGGAGACTTGAACCCAAGCGCTGCAGAAGAGATATGACGTAATGCTATTAAGCCCAAATTCTTTACTAGTAGACTTGTGCCCCATCGTCACCCACATTTACAATCCCATCTTTATAAACTCATTTCCTTGTGAGTACGTACATATGCAATTAATTTGGACAGTGGGTAGTAGATGAGACGCATTTCCTTCCCCCTCTACTTACACTTCACCCATCTTTATAAACTCATTTCCTCTACATTTTCTCCAACTCCAAATACCAAAACGTCCACCAAGAAAATGTATTTGTTGGATATAGCAACATTGTTACTAGCGGCCTTCTTCCTCCATCTATGGTGGAGGTATTCATCCGTCTCGGGCGGGAAACCAAAGCCAAACAACCTACCACCGGGGCCACCAGGGTGGCCCCTAGTCGGCAACCTATTCCAAGTGATTTTCGACAAGCGTCACTTCATCTATATCATACGCGAGTTACGCAAACAGTATGGTCCAATTTTCACCATGCAAATGGGCCAACGTACCCTCATAGTAGTCACAAGCTCGGAGCTCATCCATGAAGCTTTAGTCCAACGAGGCCCTTTGTTTGCAAGCCGCCCGGCGGATTCCCCCATCCGCCTCCTCTTTAGCGTTGAAAAATGCGCCATCAACTCGGCCGAGTATGGTCCCTTGTGGCGCACACTTCGCCGTAACTTTGTTACCGAGTTGATAAACCCTACGAGGATCAAGCAATGTAGCTGGTTAAGGAAATGGGCGGCTGAACATCACCTGACGAGGCTCCAAGAAGAAGCTTCTACGAAAGGGTTCGTAGAAGTAATGAGCAACTGCAGACTAACTGTCTGCAGTATTCTCATTTGCTTGTGCTTCGGAGCTAAGATCTCCGAACAACGAATCTTGGAAATTGAGAGCGTTCTGAAGGACGTTATGATGATGACGACGCCAAAGTTACCAGATTTTTTACCTATGTTATTGCCCTTATTCGGCCGACAAGTGAAGGAAGCTAAAAAGTTGCGGAAAAGGCAACTAGATTTAATTGTTCCGTTGATTCGAGCACGGAAAGCCTTCGTTGAGAGTGGTGGGATTAGTGATGATTGTAATGCCGAAATGGTGAGTCCAATAGGTGCGGCATATGTTGATTCATTGTTCACGATTGAGCCTCCGGGCCGTGGCAGAAAGTTAACCGAAGAAGAGATTGTCACGCTTGTATCTGAAACGATTAGTGCCGGGACAGATACAAGCGCGACGGCCATCGAATGGGCTCTGCTCCATTTGGTCACGGATCAAGATATTCAAGAAAAGCTATACAAAGAAATTGTTGGTGTTGTTGGAAAAGATGGGAAAATTACCGAGAGTGATGTGGAAAAAATGCCTTTCCTTGGGGCTATAATTAAAGAAACATTTAGAAGGCACCCACCAAGTCATTTCATATTATCCCATGCAGTTACACATGAGACTGAGCTAGGTGGTTACACTATTCCAGCCGACGCTTATGTCGAATTTTACACTGCATGGGTCACTGAGGATCCGGGTCTATGGAAAGACCCGGATCAATTCCGACCTGAAAGGTTTTTAACTGGAGATGGTGTCGATGTCGATATCACCGGGACGAAGGGAGTAAAGATGTTGCCGTTTGGAGGCGGAAGGAGAATATGTCCGGCTTGGAGTTTGGGAGTTTTGCATGTCAATATGTTGTTAGCTAAAATGGTGCACACATTTAAGTGGGTACCTATACCCGACAACCCACCCGACCCTACTGAGACATTTGCATTTACAATTGTCATGAAAAATCCGCTTAAAGCAATTATTTTGCCAAGATCAAAGTTTTGAAGTGGACACATGTTTTGGGACAACAACTCTTCTATCAAATGGACAAAATTGGTCTCGATTTAATGTTGCAGTTGGTCATTTAGTAGAATGGTTGTAGTTGGTGCTGCTAATTTATTACTTCGATTGAATTTTCGGAATTCTTCGAGGACTAGTGTGCTAATTAAATCTCAATTATTTATTTCTTTGATATTACGCCCGGAATTCTTCTAGGACTATGCCAATGTACTAAATACTTACAATTTACTCAAACACTTATAAAAATGTTGTTCTACTTATAATTATGACATAGTTGATTTTATTTTTCCTTAACACAATTAATGTTGTTATAATTGATATTACTTTCAAATAAAACTTAAACTTAAACTAATTAATAGCCCCTCCAGTTCCACTTACTACAACAATCTGGGGTGTGGAGGAAAACCGAAATTGAGCCGAACCGAACTGGAATCAAAATGAAAATAATCGATTTTTATGAAACCGATCGGAACCGAACCGATTTTGGTTCCGCCTTTAAGGGAACCGAAATGATGGGGTTCGGCTTATGGGAGAACCGATAAAACCTAACCGAACCGATGACTAATTTTATGTAGAAAAAGTAAAGCTTAGTAAAGGATAATTAGCGAGATGATTTAATATTGTTAATTATTAATATGATATAATAATAGATAAGTAAATATGTTTTAAGCTTTATATATTTAAAAGTGGTATCGTGTGATAAATGTGTATACGAATTTCGAAATTAGTTCTAAAGGGAACTCGCTAAACTTATATAGTGTAGATATATTTTTGGAACTTAATTATGAGTCACAATTAATATAAAACCATTTTAATCGCATTTAGATTTGAGTCCAAAAGTAACAATAATATTAACCAGACCCTAAATTTCAAGTAAAAAAGTCGGCTCAAAATTAGTTCCGAAACATGAGGCCCTGAACCGGCCCTAAACCGAAACCGAACCGGAACCGACATAGAACCGATCTGAATCGAACCGACATGAAACCGATCCGTACACATGCCTAACAACAATCATAAAAATTGCACATTTTGTGACTAACACTGAAGTTTAACTTTAACAATATCAATCTCAAACCAGTTGCACTAACACAATTAAGAATAACACATTGTGTCGTATTTGGAGCTCATCTGTTATACACACACATACATACCAGAATAGTGAGTTTTTGATGTCAAATGACTATTTTATCCCTCTTATTTGCAAGTATAATAAGGGAGATAGTTAAGTTGGGGGGTTAAAATAGTCATTTCACAATCAAGAAAAACACTGTGGTGTAAAAATAGTGTTGCCCCATTTGGAGAGACAAAATTCAGGGTTGGTCCATACATTTTAGGGGCCTAAATTCCAACCACATAACCACTTTTCGAAACTAAATTCCAACTTTAAAACTATCGAAATGAGACCAAATTAACAATCAATTATTTTCTTTCAATCTCTCGAAAATAATCGAGTTATTATATCATTATTTTCGAATTTAACTGATAATAAAACTGATAGACCTAAACTTCCACAAGCAAGGGGACTCCAACCAATTGAATATTAGTGGACAGATTTGAGGTATTGAGCAAATAATGATTCACCAGCCATTACATCTCAATATTACTACCTGTATTACCTTATTCAATTGGTCAATTAATATGTTATGCCCATACATGAATGGATACAAATCGAATCCCATGAGGATGGGACCCACATCAATTACTTTCAAGCTTTTGTAGTTGGTCTAGAGTCTGCTAATGGTTATTGGTTGATTTAATTCTTTCAGACAGCTATGATAGGTCACCCGGCCACATTTACTATGTTATGCCCATAGGTGTATGGACACAATCGGATATATCCTAGACTACGTTCCATGATTAGTGCATTTGAATTGTACATACTTTGTAGTAATTGATTAGTGTTTTAGTCTGTCTCCCTTTTGTGTGTTGTTTAAGATGATGGGCTTATTTTAAGCGTTCTATTTGGTTAGTTCATCACTCAATAGAGGAAGTAAATTCGCGATGTGTCTCTAGTGGTTCGATATTCTATCTCAAGAGTGTTCAGATTCTGGATAACCCCCACAAACAGGTCATCTCTTGAACAAATGCAGAGTTACTCATGCACCTGCGTGGATCCAACCCACACACTTGAGATGAAGCCCACTCTTATAATTAATCCTGTAACCATTCGAGCTATGCCCTGTGGACTTCTGTGTTGTTTAAGAGCACTCACATCACATCAAGAGAAAATTGGAAGAATAGCACATTTACAAATTCTTTTTAAATTTGGACCACACATTTACATTTCTTGCTAAATAGCACTCAGCGGCCATGAAATGACTAAAACACCCAGTATAAAATTAGAGAATTCTTGTTAAGACTTTTTTTCTATTTTGTTGGATTTTTTTCGGTTTTGGTAATTGTTTGGCAAAAAAATTTGATTTTGGTAATTTGTTTTGGCAAGAAGGTCCAATTTTGGTAGCTATTTTGGAAAAATGTTCGGTTTTAGCAAATAAGTTCGATTTTCATAAAAACTATCAAAATCGACACTTCGCAAAAAACTATTAAAATCAGATTTTTTTTTTGCTCAAATCGAAACTTTTTTGCAAACCAACTACCAAAATCAACACTTTTTCTTAAACAACTACAAAAATCAAACATTTTTGCCAAACCAACTATTAAAATCGAATGTTTTGGTAAAAAAACTACGAGAACTGAACATTTTTGGCAAACTACGAAGTCTTTTTAGCAAACAACTATCAAAATCAAACTTTTTTGGCAACAAACTACGAAAACGAACCTTTTGTGAAAACCAAACCCCTTTTACTAGGAAAAAATACAAAAGAAAATTAAAAAAATTGAAAAAAAATTTAAGAAAAAATTGAACAAAAAAATATATTTTCAACTTAAAAAATTTATGTAAGTTTATAGGGGGTATTTTAGTCAATTCATGCTATTTTGCAAAGAAATGTAAATGTGTGCTTCAAGTTTAAAAAAAGTTTTCAAATGTGTTATTCTTCCAATTTTCTCCTCACATTAGCTCTCCTAAAGTTAAAATAGGAGGTGAAAAAATAAAAAATGATCAAAATGTTGCTTTTCCAACTTTCTTATAATAGTTGGACCCCAAAAAAACTATTCACACGCCCTATTCATTTTTCAGAATTAGTTGTGTCAACTTTTGTGGATCATAGTATTGCTTACGTTCAACATCAATGGTGTGGCTATTTATAAAACAACTACATGAAGTGTTAATGTGTTGTTAGGATATGTTTTAGTTAGTTACTTTTTGTAGTATAGATGTATTGATGTTCGGATATTTGATTTTGACTTCATTATCTTAATATTTGAGTACATTTGAAATATAAATTTGATTGTGATATTGAATTTGATTTGAATGTCATTTAATATTTGCAGTTATGCAATATAAGGTCTATATTTTATTACATATTCACGTATATGAAAGAAATAAATTAAAAATTTAAATAAAAATACTTAGAAGGCGCCCTTTGAAACAGCGCTGAAATGTGCCTTTAAGCCAAAATTAAAGCGCCATTTAAATCCTTTTTTTGCAGTGATGGTTCAATACATTGATAGCAGAGCACTTTGATGTCTAAGAGACTAAATTTCTAATTTTTTCAATACATTATACGAATGAAAACTCTAGAGCACTCACATTAGCCTCCTTAAAAGCTACTCATATTATAAGTGTTGAAAAATATTAAAAATACGAAAAAAAAAACGTAATATAATATCAACTCTTCCAAAATAGATTGAGTCCCTACAAAAATTTACACAAATTCTTAGCATGGTGTATTTTGTAATTACAATATTTTATTTTCCTTGGGATCTTTCTTCCAATCGGTATATCCTTGCATGAAGCCTCAACTTGTTCCTTAGTTTATTAGGTTTAAATTCTGTTGGCTCCTTAAACTTTGCTTATCTGATCAGTTTGACCTTGAATTTTTAAATTGGTCAGTTTACTTCCTAGACTTTGCGTAAAAGTAACTTTACTCGTCAATTACTTATGTATAGTCGTATACATGATCGAAAACTACAAAAAGTATATTAGAAACAAGAAATTCAACTATATCAATTTATATTTTTATATTTTTCGAATAAATAAATACAAATTAATTATTTGTAATGAAGGTTCGACACTATTAGAATATTATTAGCATATAATTGTAACCTAGTTATCTTAGTCCACAAAAACTATATTGGCGAATTACGCATTGTCTAGCGAGTCCGCTACGCGTTTTCTGGCGATTTCTATATACATTGTTTTGCGAGTCCGATATTCATTGTGTGGCTAAAATAACTTGTGGACTAAGACAACTAGGTTACAATTATATGCTAATAATATTCTAATAGACACGAACTCCCAAAATACTTTTTGAAAGAATGGAGAGCGAAATCCTAAATTTTAATGATTTATTTCTTAAAACAAACTAATGTTTGAAAAAATTATATCCAATATATACTATCAAACTTATATTGCTATAGTTCCATCATTTTAATTCAAATTTAAATCATATATAAAGTTCGTAAAATATATTAATTTTGAACATTAAATGAACAAATCTTAAATTGACTAAGATAACATACGATGGATTGTTTAATCTATTGTTTAGAAAGATGGATAGTTAAATCTCTTATTCAAATTATTTTGATTTACGGATCATAAAAAATAAGCCTAAAGTAGCAACCTGGTCTGTTATAAACACTCAAATAATGATTTTTGGGAATAAAATTACAATTATGTGCTCTATTTGTAAATGTAGTACATAACTGAACAAACACTGTTTGGGTTGTGTGTATAGTGTTTGTTGCCCAAATATACTATATAAATGGGCGAATGATATATAGATCCCTGAGTTTTATATTAAATACTATTTAGGTCCTTGAGTTTTTTATATTATCATCTTAGGTCCATTGTTCAATTTTGATGATCTCAATTACTCTTAACCCTCGTCCATTTAAATATTTTATTATATCTCATATTAATTTTTTATGTGATGCCAAAATTTTAATAGACTTTTTAAAATATATTATATATATGTTTATACTTAATCCTATTAAATTATTAAAAATATATTTATTATTGTAAAAATACTTTTAATAGATAAAAAAGTAACTAAAAAGCATTGTTTCATTTTTTCAAGTTATAACTTTTTTTCAAACACAAATTAAGCACATTAGCAAATTTAAATCAACTCATTCATGCAACGACAAAAGATAGTTGAACGCCACATTAAGTTTACAATGTGTTATATTTATATTGAGAAATTAAAATATTTATAGCTAAATTGCTAGGAATTAAAACTTAACCAATATATCGTATTATCATTATTAATTGATTAAAAAGGTAAGAAAATAATTTACAGATCTAATATTTTTTATATAATTATTTTTTAAATGAAAAGAAATTAGTTCAGTATCTATACTTTATTAAAAGTTTATGATGTGAATAGAAAAGGGTATATAATAGTCAATAAGAGATTTTGTTTTATGCTGAAGGACCTAAGTCACAATTACAATAAAACTCAGGGACCTGTAATGATAATATAAAAAACTCAGGGACCTATTTGAAAATGGCAATTCCGACATCATCTTCATCAGCTAAAGTGGCAAGAATTAAGTTGGGTTCAGAGGGGTTGGAGGTCTCCCAACAAGGGTTGGGATGCCAGGGAATGTCCGGCAACTACGGGCCCCCGAAGGCAGAGCCCGACATCATCAACCTCATCCACTATGCTATCAACACTGGTGTCACCTTCCTTGATACCTCTGATGTCTATAGACCTCTCAACAATGAAATTCTCCTTGGAAAAGTATGTCTCTTTATGTTCTGTAATAATCATATTCCTTTGGTCCCAAATCAATTGTTTTGCCTAGTGGTAAAGAGGGATTAACACTAACTTTAGTGACTTTTGAGGTATTAGGTTCGATTCTCGTTGTAAGACGTGGTGGATGACTAGAGTCTAGATGTGTATTTTCATAAAAGAAATGTTAAAAGAGAAGAATTCTTAATAGAATCGTAACCGAACACTGTCTACCACTAATAAGTAAGAAACGTAGTTGATGCAATAAGCCAATTTGATTTACTTTATTATAACCATTCTATGTTTGTTTTATGATCAACATCAACATGCTCCAATTATTATAAGGAGTTCAGTAAGTGGAGTAAGAAGGAATCCGGTACTACCAAGCATGTAAAGAGGGGATTAAATAGTACATAGTCTTACCCCTGGATAAAAAAGAGGTTGTGTCCGAATTGATCCAAGAGTTTAGGCAAACACTATCTACTGCTTTATAATAGATAAAAAGAAAAGTGCAAGTAGTGTAATGAGCGTATACAAATTAAATGACAATATTGACATGATAATTTTCATTCAAATTAATGTTAGGTGTGACGTTAAACAACAAATTTTGATAGTTGAAAATCAAGTTTTGACAACCTCTTTGAGATCGAGAGAATAATTGATTTGGCTTTTAAGTTGGTCTTTTTGGTTCTCTTTTGTAACAGGGATCCACAGCTGCTACTCGTCCCTTTGGACTAACAATGGACAACTACTATTAGTTTCTTGATATGGAAACTCGAATTTGGATTTTGTAGAATCATATTTTCAAAAGTTGAAAGATGATAATTTGTTGCGATATGTAGGCATTGAAAGGAGTGGAAAGAGAGAAAGTGCAAATAGCTACGAAGTTCGGAATATGTCATCAAGATGGGGTGAGCGGAATTCGAGGTGATCCGGAGTACGTGAGGGCTTGTTGTGAGGCGAGCTTGAAGAGGCTTGATATTGATTACATTGATCTGTATTATGTCCATCACATTGATATTCGTGTTCCTATCGAAGTCACACTGTAAGTTCTTGAGACTCTGCCCATTCTATTATATTTTTGAAGTGTGGAACAATAGTTTTGGTACTTGTATCAATTAAGGACACGTTGAGAATAACTATCCTCTTTAAGTTCTACATTCTACGATGCTCGTGGGATTGACGTGATGGGGGCATGTATGGCTATATTTCAGGGAACGAACTGCGGGAGTTTCAAACTAAAAATTGGACTAATAATTTTTGGTTAGTTTTCTCTTTTGTCCCACCTTCAGAAGAATAAAGCGTAGGTTTTTCTACTATCATTAAAATATCTGACTGTTGATAACAGGATCCTCCAGCCTCCATGATATCAAAAAAGTTATCTTTATATATGTTGGAATTGTACAAAATCCGAATAACTGAGCATAGTTGTTTCTGAAGTGGAAAGAGGCATGAGCTCCCCCAGAGAGAGCGTTTGAGAGATCTTCTCCACCGTACCCCCATGGACGGTGCAAAAGAAGTCCCGAAAAAGCGGCCCGCCTTTCTTCATCTATACCAGATTTTAATTCGTTACTGATGGTCTTTTGTCTGGATATAATCGAATATTACCTCACAGATTGGTAATTGCTTCGTATGATATTTATAATCGTGCTTCTTTAGTTGCACTATTGTTTTCTCTTGGATTCACTCAATGGAAATTGTGCACATGATATGATGATCAACTAAAGACGACTTGAAACATGTTGTGTACGCTGTTAGTATCCCATCATGTTCACCTTCTAAGCCGTCATCTGTGCAAGAGTCGTTTCTGCTTACTTTTCTTTCTCTATGGAACACTTGATACTTCTCAACCAGGTATTTTGCTATTATACTATTCCAGAAGATGGCCATGGTTTTTTTTATGGGCACCTGATTGTCAAGGAGCAAACATATTACACAAAACACTCATTTATACATCAATATATTCTGGATAAGTTTTTTATTTGTAGCTGAAATATGTCACGAATATGAACTGTATAAGCGAAAATTGATCACATTCAATTATGTAAACTCTTGTATTGGATGCAAAGATTTCCATACAAAACTCTGTTCTGCATCGTATCAGTTTATTTTGTGGCATATTTTAGTTTTCTCTGTTACTCCTATCAGGTTGGGGAACTGAAGAAACTCGTTGAAGAAGATAAAATAAAGTACATAGGCCTCTCTGAGGCCTGTGCTTCAACAATTAGAAGAGCTTATGCTGTACACCCTATTACCGCTGTTCAGAATGAGTGGTCCTTGTGGTCAAGAGATATTGAGCAAGAGATAATTCCTACTTGCAGGTAACGATAACTCTGCTGACCTTGCAGCCCTTATGTAACCTGAGATAGCTGACACATCTTTTCACTATGTGGATCAGGGAACTTGGGATTGGAATAGTGCCATACAGTCCTCTCGGGCGGGGATTCTTCGCATTTGGTGCCAAGCTGATTGAGAACTTGACAGATAATGACTTCCGTAAGGTTGGTACTCTAATGGTCTTCGATTATTTTATGTTTAATTGACGCATTACAATAATGGTTGAAGCCCCTTGAGGCTTTTAAAAATGTAGCCACACTGGTTCTTGATAGAATTGTGTTTTTTTAGGAATTTTTCGTGCACTATCTTAAGTTCTTGACCCTGAAGATGTGTTGGCAATACTGAATGCAGCGAGTTTGCTAGAACTAATATTTTCCAGGAAGATGCAAGATTAAATGAAAAACTCTTATTTTGTTTACTACGGAGAATGTAAAACACGGAGGATATCACTATATTGAAATATCTTTATCATTATTTTGAAAGATGCTCCACTCCATCTGATTTGCTAAAATATTACCTAATTATACCAGATCTTTCCAAGGTTTAAAGCCGAAAACATGGAGCAGAACAAGACTATATTTGATCGAGTAAATGACATGGCGGAGAGAAAAGGTTGCACGCCAGGGCAGCTGGCCTTGGCTTGGGTTCATCACCAAGGTGATGATGTATGTCCTATACCTGGCACCACCAAGGCTGAGAATCTCAACCAGAACATAGGAGCATTGTCGGTCAAACTAACACCAGACGAGAAGAGCGAGTTGGAGTCTTACGCCTCAGTGGTGAAGGGGGACAGGCATGCTTTCATGGCCAATAGCTGGATTAACTCCGAAACCCTGCCATTATCATCATGGAAATCTCAGTGAAAAAATTTGGCATGTAACAAAAATTTGGATGCTATAATATCTCGACTTAGTCGGTACTTGGTAAGACTTGGTTTGATATCATTACGCTACACTATGAAGTGTTTCTGAGATGTCTAGCCTAGAGGCTTTCAATGTAAAGAGGTTTTATGTATAGGTTCCTCTACTAATATAAAATAAAATATGGTTTTCGTAAAGTGCGAGTCCGATTGCTTATGGATTAGATAATAAACATCATAGCAAGTGGGGCAAACATATTTCCACGGCGCCAAAAAATGAAGTGTGCGTTCGGTTTGAGGGTTTGTGTGTGATGTGCTGGTTGATGGTTTCAATAATTGCAGTAAGAGAACAGGAAGAGATGGATAACGTCATGGCTCACATCTTTATTTTCTTGTCAAAAACGTCAGACCTTACGTTAACTCTTGATGATCTAGTATTATATTGTTGACTACTACCTCTATATAAAGAGAAGGGTTTGAAATAACCATCACATCTCCATTTCTACTTTCACAAATACAACAAGTCAAGAATAAAAAATGGCATCTCCATTGTTATCGTCATCAGGTAAAGTGGCAAGAATGAAGTTGGGTTCACAGGGTCTAGAGGTGTCCCAACAAGGGTTGGGATGCATGGGAATGTCAGCCAACTACGGCCCCCCGAAGGCCGAGGCGGACATGATCAAACTCATCCACCATGCTATCAACACTGGTGTCACTTTTCTTGATACCTCCGACATCTATGGACCCTTCACCAATGAAATCCTTCTTGGCAAGGCAAGTCCAGTTTTAGTTTTATAATCTCCCTTCATTTATACATTTAGTCAATAAGACGACAACTATGTTTCGTATGTTTTATTACTTTCTTCGTTTTTATTTGAATGACATATTTTGACAGTTTTTAGGCTTAACGTCATATATGTATTATACAAAATATAGTGTTTAGGAGCTGTAGATATTTTAGATGTTGATTTTTTTGGTCTGGATCTAACATTCATCAAAATATCAGGCTCTAAAAGGTGTGGATAGAGAGAAAGTGCAAATAGCTACCAAGTTTGGGATAAATTTTAATGATGTGAAGTTTGAAGTACGAGGCGACCCAGAATATGTGAGAGCATCCTGTGAGGCCAGTTTGAAGCGGCTTGATGTTGATTACATTGATCTTTATTATGTCCATCGCATTGATACTAGAGTTCCTATCGAAGTCACGGTTTGTTCTTGAGACCACATTCGTTCTCCATTTTCAATATCTCACACTAATTTACAGGAGTTTTATTAGTCATCACTATGTTCATATGATACTAATCATTCATGGAACTGCATTGATATCTCTGTTCAGAACTTAAATTTATTCTAAACAACCCCCCGATAAATGTCATATAGTGTTTCATACACGTCCATATCATAAGGATGAGGGTTGGCCTAGTTGCAGTCGTGTAGACTATTTAAACGAGGTCTCGAGTTAGAACCTCATTGTTTA
The DNA here is from genome assembly GCA_003412495.2 of Echium plantagineum. NCBI lineage: Eukaryota > Viridiplantae > Streptophyta > Magnoliopsida > Boraginales > Boraginaceae > Echium > Echium plantagineum. Next base: position 20,769,651 of record CM016565.1, read on the forward strand.
ATATACTTTGTGGTGAAGCTGTGTTGGATATTATCAAGTCTCTGATTCTTTCTCAGGTTGGAGAACTTAAGAAATTGGTTGAGGAGGGCAAAATAAAATACATAGGTCTCTCCGAGGCCTGTGCTTCAACCATTAGAAGAGCTCATGCTGTTCACCCTATAACGGCTGTTCAGATGGAGTGGTCTTTGTGGTCAAGAGATATCGAGCAAGAGATAATTCCTACTTGCAGGTAAGTCATTTCTGTTTACCTCATTGCTCATATGGTCAATTAGTCATATGGAGACACTGAGACCTCGCGATTGTTTACCTTGTGCAACAGAGACCTTGGAATTGGAATTGTCCCATATAGTCCTCTAGGACGGGGATTCTTCCCATCTGGTGGTAAATTGTTCGAAAACTTGCAGGATGGTGATTCTCGCAAGGTTGGTGCATATGATACTGTTTCCTAATCATCTGGTTGATATGCTTGTTTGAATGGTTGGTTACATTGTCCTTTACGTAGCAGCGGAAACAGGATTGCTACTTTTTTCTTGGGGGGGGGGGGGGGGGGGGGGGGGGGGGGGGGGGGGGGGGGGGGGGGGGCAGTTCTTAAGAGAAATTGGGCAAAATAGCACTCATGGAAGAAGAAAACTAACTTAAAGCACCTTTTTACAATTCTTAGCAAAATGGCACTAAAGGGAGGCGAATTGACTAATATACCCCCCTTATAAAGTTAATGTTTTATTCAGTTTTTTTTTTCGATTTTTCCTGGTTTTTTTTTCAATTTCTTTTTGATTTTTTTTGTAATTTTTTTTTCAAAATCTTTTCAACTTTTTTTTCGGTTTCTTTTTTTCAATTTTTTTTCAATTTTTTTTCTTTTCGATTTTTCTTTTTCTTTTCGATTTCCTTTTTCGATTTTTCTTTTTATTTTTCTTTTCGATTTTTGATAGATTTTTTCGATATTTCTTTTTTCGATTTTTCGATTGATTTTTTCGATATTTCTTTTTTCGATTTTTTCGATTTCTTTTTTCGATTTTTTCTTTTTTCGATTTTTTCTTTTTCGATTTCTTTTTCTTTTCAATTTCAATTTTTTTTCTTTTTCTTTTCGATTTTTTTTTTCTTTTTTCGATTTCTTTTTTCAAAAAAATAAATCGAAAAAAAAAACTGAAAAAATCGAAAAAAAGAAATCGAAATCGAAAAAAGAAATCGAAAAAAGAAATATCGAAAAATCGAAAAAAGAAATATCGAAAAATCGAAAAAAGAAATCGAAAAGAAAAAGAAAAAGAAAAAATCGAAATTGAAAAGAAAAAGAAATCGAAAAAGAAAAAATCGAAAAAAGAAATCGAAAAAATCGAAAAAAGAAATATCGAAAAAATCAATCGAAAAATCGAAAAAAGAAATATCGAAAAAATCTATCAAAAATCGAAAAGAAAAATAAAAAGAAAAATCGAAAAAGGAAATCGAAAAGAAAAAGAAAAATCGAAAAGAAAAAAAATTGAAAAAAAATTGAAAAAAAGAAACCGAAAAAAAAGTTGAAAAGATTTTGAAAAAAAAAATTACAAAAAAAAATCAAAAAGAAATTGAAAAAAAAAACCAGGAAAAATCGAAAAAAAAACTGAATAAAACATTAACTTTATAAGGGGGGTATATTAGTCAATTCGCCTCCCTTTAGTGCCATTTTGCTAAGAATTGTAAAAAGGTGCTTTAAGTTAGTTTTCTTCTTCCATGAGTGCTATTTTGCCCAATTTCTCCAGTTCTTAATTGGACACAAAACAACCTTTTTCTGTATTAATTATTAGAATTAGTTCAAGGGACTCAATATGATCCTGAATTCTTTCCAGGTTTATATTCCACGATTTAGTGCAGAGAACCTGGAACAGAATAATAAGATATTCGAGCTAGTGAACGAAATGGCGAGAAGAAAAGGTCGTGCACCGGGGCAGCTCGCCTTGGCGTGGGTGCATCAACAAGGTGATGATGTTTGTCCAATACCTGGTACCACAAAAATTGAGAATCTCAACCAGAACATAGGAGCCTTATCTGTGGAACTAACACAGGACGAGAGGACCGAGTTGGAGTCGTACGCTGCTTTGGTTAAGGGTGAAAGACATGCACTCACTGGCATGAGTTGGATTAATTCTGAAACACCACCTCTAGCATCATGGAAATCTCAGTAAAGCATTCAAGATTGACATATGACTTCACTACACATTATATCCCCAAAATACGGAAAAATTTAGAAAATTCGAAAAATACCCTCCTTCCCTCTGTTTGTATACACAGACGTATCAACAACGAAGCATCTTATATTTGAAGAATTTCATTCCTCTTCAGAGTATAACACGATGTAGGATATTTGTAGCAAGTAAAAGATAATGTCTCTAGTCTATCCGCAATCAATCTTACCTTCCTGCAGGCTGCGGAATGAAACTGAAATCATCCACGACATAATACCCATGGTCAACACAGTATCAACATCTCGTTTTCCTCTACAAACTTTGCAGGAAGAACATTAGCTCCTTCACATACCAGCGTTGTAACTCTTGGCTTGGTTCTACCTTATGTGGTTATGCCAACAATAACCGATATTACTAGTTAAACCAAATAATATCCTATAAAAATCGTACATTCTAAACAAATCAATATTAACGTAGTCCACAAGTATTGCAGTATCTGTCAACAACTTCTTTCACAGTATAGCATCTTAAATCGAACAGTGAGAATAGAATCTATAGTATGCAGTAAGTTCAATAAAGAATCATTTTCGCTTAATACTGAACTAACAATCCACATTTGTCCGTATGAGTTGATTGTTTATCGATGTTGGCAAGTGTAATCCTTCAGTGTTAAAAACACGGGAATTAACAATCCACATTTGTCCGTATGAGTCGATTGTTTATCGATGTTGGCAAGTGTAATCCTTCAGTGTTAAAAACACGGGAATTAACAATCCACATTTGTATACACACTTTCAACTGCACATCTGACATTCATTGTTTGCTCAACACAAGCATAAAACTCCAATCATATATAACCACCCTACTCCCACTAGGCCACTACCAAGTTGGAGAACTTTGACATAAGAACTCCCCAAATGAAACCAATTGATCGAGATTTTGGGCTAAATAGCACCCTTCTAGACCAAAATTTAACTTAGAGCACACATTTACATTTTTTAGTAAAATAGCACAAAATGGGGATGAAATGACTAATCTACCCCTTTACAAACTTAGAGATATTCAATTGTTTTTAAGATTTTTTTCTTCGAGTTTTTTCGATCTTTCTTTTTTCTTAATTTTTTTAAAACTTTTTTTGATTTCTTTTCGATTTTTTTTTTTCAAATTTTTTTTCGATTTCCTTTTAAAAAGATTCGATTTTGATAGTTATTTTAGCTAAAAGTTTTGATTTTGGGAAAAGGTTCAATTTTCATATTCGACACACATGCCCGAACTGAGGTCACTTCCCGAAGATAGTAGAGTCCATCCCGTTGCTCACCCGCTCCAATCAGGGTCCGCGAGATTCGGTCTCGAATAACACACAACTTATTAGTGAATTGTAACATATAATGAAAATCATCAGTGAGCTGAGACACCGATATCAAATTGCAACTGAAATTCGAAACAAGCAAAACATGATGAAGTATCAACCACAACGCAAATGCACACTCCCATAGTGAGTAGCCATAGAACATTTACCATCCGGAAGACCTACCGGACAAGCCGACATAGATTTAAGATTAATCAAATGACGAATATCGCCAGTGACATGACTCGAAGTCCCTGTATCTATTATCCAAAAAATCTCAAGAGGCTTACCCATCAACCGATCATCATTAGTAAAAACAGGTTTAGAAAATAATTCTATAATTTGTTGCCATTGATCAGTGGTCATACTCGTCTCGAACAATTACCAAATTCAATCAAAGTACAGTAATAAATTAGCAGCACCAACTACAACCATTCTACTAAATGACCAACTGCAACATTAAATCCAATTTTGTCCCTTTGATAGAAGAACTTGTTGTCCCAAAACATGTGTCCACTTCAAAACTTATCTTGGCAAAATAATTGCATTAAACGGTTTTTTCATGACAATTGTAAATTAAATGCAAATGTCAGAGTAGGGTCGGGTGGGTTGTCGGGAATAGGTACGCACTTAAAACGTGTTCTGCAAAACAGATTGTGTGTGCACCATTTTAGCTAACAACATATTGACATGCAAAACACCAAAACTCCAAGCCGGACATATTCTCCTTCCGCCTCCAAACGGCAACATCTCCACTCCCTTCGTCCCGGTGATATCGACATCGACACCATGTCCGGCCAGTTAAAAACCTATGGCCACTTCTTCCGGAGAGTGTTATTATTATGTGAGAACTTCTAAGGAAGAACAATAATATTGGCTATGTATCACCAGTGTTGGCCCTTACTCATGGCGGGGCTAGGCGGCGCGGTCGCACTAGGCCCCCATTTTAGAAGGGCCTAAAATTTAAAAAAACAAATTATATATATATATATATATTATTTTACTGATTTAAAAATTAGAAATTAAATTATATATTTGAAATTTTTTTTGTTAAATAAGTGTTAAGTTTTATAATTTCAGATTTGAAAAAGTGATGAACGACATAAAAAAACATTATTAAAACTACGAACTCGGTTAACTATTAATTTTATAACGTTATTATTGTAACGTTTAATAATCAAATTATGTAAAGCAAACATGAAACATTACATAATGAGATTAGGATAACTAAGAGTCAGAGACAGAATTAATGTCTACTTAGGTTACTACTTACTAGTACTTTTGTAGTCTTTCGATCTTTCTTGTATAATATATTAGTTGTATAAGTAGAAGTACAAAGCAAATTTACTCATTATATGAGACCAAAATCAATGCAATATTATAATGAGACCAGAATCAATGCAATATTATTAATCTAATAAAATAAATCAGTTAATCCATTCATTGAATTGGTATTTGGTGAGGCACAATGCTTTTTCAATCTGAAGAATTAGAATCGTTTCATTAAATTTCAAGTGAAGTCATTCTTTTTTCTCTTGTTAAATTTGTTTATTTTAATTGATTTCATACTTTACTTTTTGTTTATTACTTAATTTTATAATTTTGTTATTTTATATTCTATTGGTTACTTGTTTAAATAATTGGTTGTCTATTTTATAATATATTCCCTCACAAATATTTATCCGGAAACGATAAAAGAAAAAAGAAAACGTGAAAAGGAATTATTGGTTTAATCACAAAGAGGAGCTCTTCAAAAATTATTTTCTAAAAGTAATCCTATAGCTAGTGATCAATTAAATGAAAAATTTTCATCAAACAATGCTCGAAGATACCGTTTTGTGTAATCTTGTAATTTTTATGTTTCATTCAATGAATAAAGATGAGTTCTCGGTAATCTAAATTTTATTAAATATATCGAGGACTTATTTTCATTTTTCGCACTAGGCCCCGAAAATCTATGGACTGGCCCTGTGTATCACTAATGCTGCTTATGTTCACCTGTTGTCCTAGCATAATCTTTTTGTTAAACAATATTTGTCGTTCTAGCATAATGAATATGTTGACTATTTTTTTTCATTAAATTATCAACTAGCGAATGATAAAGTTTCAAATAATGATTCTTTTACAATTTCATCTACAATTTCAATGTACTTTTTATACTTTTATTCTTCTTAATCTATACACATAACTAAAATGATAATTAAAAATGAACGGAACAAACCGTAATCTACAACGTCATCGAAACGGATCATTGCCTTGACACCTCTATTATATATATAGAGCAAAAAGTGATCGAATGCAACTTCATTTTATCTATCAACTTGAGTTAATTAAAGTTATCAAGAGCAATATATACAATGGCATCTTACAAACTTAAATTGATTTCAAAAAAGTTTATCAAGCCTTCATTTTCCACCTCATTACCACCCCCAAGGAGCTACTACAAGCTTTGTCTTGTGGATCAACTAATGAATAATGTATACATGCCCATTGCTTTTTTCTTTCCAAGCAAACAAATTGGTCCCCCTTTACCCACCAACATCTCCACTCTCCTTCAAAACTCATTGTCTAAAGTCCTAGCTTCATACTACCCATTAGCTGGAAGAGCAGTTGACAACCTCAACATAGATTGCTCTCAAATGAAAGCTACCTTCATCGAAGCTCACCTCGATTGCGAAATGTCTGAGATTACGAGTAACCCGAATATAAGTCCCCAGGATGTTATTTTTCCAAGCGGGTTGACATGGAGGTCATCGAAGGATGATGAAGATGATAGTCTCCTCATGGCTCAACTTAACCATTTTAGTTGTGGGGGAAAAGCACTGAACTTGTGCATGTCTCACAAGGTGGCCGATGGTCTAACTCTCAGTAATTTCGCTCGTGATTGGGCTGCTGTCACCAAACAATCAGGTACTAATACTATACGGGAGAGAATTGCCTAAATGGTCACCGAAAGTGGCACCATATTGCACTTTGACCTCCAATAGTGGCACCGGTGCAACATAGTCCCCGAAAGTGGCCGGAGTGTTGCAGTTTGGTCCCCACATTAATTTTTTCATTAAAATTGGGGCAAAAACATAATTGTTAATACTTTAACTTAGATTAACTTAGGGCCTGTTTGTTAAATCTGAATGTCTGAAATCTGAAGTCTGAAGTCTGAATCTGAATGACTGAATACTGAATGTCTAAATGACTGAATACTGAATGTCTAAATGACTGAATACTGAATGTCTGAATCGATTTATTATTCATTTTTTTTTTGTTTTTTTCACGATTTCTAAAAATCGAAAAAGTAATCCTGAAAAAATTGAAAAATAAATCGGAGAAAAAAAGGAAATCGGGAAAAAAATCGAAAAAAAATACAAAAAAATCAAAAAGAAATTGAAAAAAATAGAGAAAATAAATCGGGAAAAAATCAAAAAAAGAAATAGAAAAAAATCGAAAAAGGAAACGAGAAAAAATCGAAAAGAAATTGAAAAAAAATAGAGAAAAGAAAACGAGAAAAAAATCAAAAAATAAATCGAGAAAAAATCTAAAAAGAAATAAAAAAATCGAATGTTTAAATTGAAAAAAAAGTAACCAAAAAGTAATCTTAAGTATTTAAAAATTATATGATTAAGTGATTTTGGGGGAAGAAGGTTGATATTTTTAATTTGACCTCAAAACTAAGTTAATTCAAGTTAAAGTATTAAAAATTTTGTTTTGCCCCAATTTTTATATTTGTCATTATATCTAGTTTCACGTCAATTAAGAATCATATAAAGATACTCTCTCTGTCCCTAAATATTCACACATTTTGACTTTTCGTGGTCAAACTTTAAAAAAATTGATCATGAATTCTCATTAAACACTAAGAAATAATATAGAAATATATGAGATCTTGTTAGATTCATCCCAATATGTATTTTTGAAATTCAACTTTTTATAATTTTTTGCATGTAGAATAAGAGATATTTACGTTTTAAATTGTGTTTAGTTGACTATGAAAAATCAAAATGTGCTAAAATTATTTAGGGATGAACAAAGTAAATGACATATTAGGAGAATATATATCCTAATAAAGGAATAAAATGATCATTTATTTAATAAATGTATTGGTATTAAAAGATACATCCTCATTAAATAAGGATGACTTAAAGAAGACAATCAATCAAATATTGCATTGAAATTTCAAAATGAGAATATTCTGAAACAATTTTTTAGATTGGATGACAATTAAAAAAAATTGGAAGGAGTACTATAATATGATTCATTTCAAATTGAATATATAAATCCACCCAAATTAATAAAATTTAATTTATACTCAATATAGATTTTATTTTCAAAGTAATTTGAATGTCTAACTGGACATACACGTGCAATTCTACCAACGATAAGGAGTTTACAGTTAATTGCAACAATAATCCTAGTAAGTGGGGCCGAGCTACATTTTCATCTCAGTAAGTAGTACTGTTGAGGTAATAATCCCTAATAATGTACACCTAATTTGCATTTAGTCCCAAAATTAACTATGCCATTAGAATTTGATATTTTACTTTCATTTTTTGGGGTAAAAATGCATTTTTTTTTTAAAATGAGGTAGTTCCCAAACAGTGAAAAACATGAAGAAAGTTGATGTTAAGGCATTTAAATAAGGTTTGAAAACAACAATTCAAATTTTTGCCACTTGTTTTAGCTTGGCGGAAAGACATTAAAAATTACCCATATTTACAAAATTGCATTGTGACGCTCAAAATGTCACAAAACCTCAAGTTATAACGACACACCGTTTGGGTGTACACTTTCAGGGGACTATTACTGTAACAGTGCCACTTACTGGGATGAAAATACAATTTTGACCCCCACTAATTAGGATCATTGCTACAATTAATTCTAAGAGATCAATATAAGATTTATATTGTTACCTAGGCCGATTATGTCTTCCTATCTTAGTACGACTATGTGTCTCAAACTTATATATAGCTATATCTACTATCGAATTAATTGCTCATCAGATCTTAGCTCATAAAGTTTATTGAGGCTGCATTTTAGTCTTGAATAATTGGAATGTTTATATCTGATCCTAAAAAGTGAAGATGTGGGCGTAATTTAGTCTTCAATTTGATTTCATAAATTACATAATTAACGTTTTCATGAAATCGGAGACCAAATTACACCTACAGAAACACAACAATTTTATGTGACTAAATTCGAGCTTCTAAACTATCGATGATCAAACACAACTTTATTCTTGCAGGCCTCCAAGGAGATATGAAACCATCATCATTATATCCACAACTCAACGCTGCATCAGTTATTCCTCCTATTAATGATCCATCGATGAAAGCACAACTTGGGTTGTTTCCACATCAAGAAAATTGCGTTACCAAAAGATTATTTTTTGATTCATCAAAATTAAATCAACTCAAATCAAAAGTAACAGCTGAAACAGGAATAAAAAATCCTACTCGTGTGGAAGTTGTGACTGCCCTCATTTGCAAACATGCACATGCAGCTGTTTCAATTATTTATCCAAATTCATCCAAAATCCTCAGTTTTAATCAAGTTATCAATATACGCCCCTTAATCAACCCCCCACTTTCACCAAATTATGTTGGAAATATTTTGAACCTTTTTGGTATGCTCTTACCTAATGCAAACGATTTGAGCCATTCGAGATTCGTTAGCGAAATTCGTAGGGCCAAAGATGAATTTTATGATAAATTCAAGGGCATAACTGCAAACGAGTTTCGAAAAGAGATGATTAAAAAGGCTGAATATATGAGGATGCATAGTGATGGTGAGTCTAATTTGGATGAGTATATTTGTTCGAGTGTGTGTAGGTTCCCTTTTTATGATATCGATTTTGGGTGGGGCAAGCCTGGAAGAGTCAACCTTGGAGCTTGTCCGTTTAAGAATTATTTCATTTTGTTGGATGAAGCAAATGGTCAAGGAGTTGAAGCTTTTATTCCTTTGGAAAAGAAAATCATGGATGTGTTTGAAAGGGATCCAGAAATTGTTAAGTTTGCATCATTTCGTTAAGGTGTTTTTATAACATTGTGGGAACTTGTTACGGTGACAATTTCACACTACTCAAATATTTATGTCCACTTATTCAAAGAAAGTGTTCACAATTAATATTATATTTGGAGTTAGAGTGTCATCAACAATACTCCATATTTATGTATTGAATTTATTGTGAGATATTAAATGGTCAATGTGATTATGTTTAAGAATATTAAATTGTAGAGAAAATGGATAACATGAGAGAATTGTACTTAAAATAAATAAAGAATATTTATTCAGATTAGACACCCGCAATATATTAAATGAGTAATCGTAGTAGCTTCTTAGGATAATATCTCAAGATATATTTTGACTAATCATTAGATATTAATATAAGTTACATAGCAATCGGGATTCACTATACACACACCCAAATAGTGTTTTTAGAATTTAAATGACTATTTTACCTCTACATAAAACATCAGAAAACACTACACTTGCAAATGGGGATAGAATAGTCATTTTACCATATCAGAGGGGAGGGGATCCACTATACACATACCCAAATAGTGTTTTTATAATTTAAATGATTGTTTTACCCCTGCACAAAACTTCAGAAAACACTACACCTGCCAATAGGAGGCTAGAATAGTCATTTTACTTGGTAAAAAACACTATTTGGTCACTTTGTTTGTGTGTGTATAACATAGGGGAGAGGGATCCACTATACACACACCCAAATAGTGTTTTTATAATTTAAATGATTATTTTACGCATGCACAAAACTTCAGAAAACACTACACTTGCAAATAGGGGGTGGAATTGTCATTTTCCTTGTTATAAAACACTATTTGGTCACTCTGTGGGTGTATGTGTAACAGATCAGAAGGGAGGGGGATCCACTATACACACACCCAAATAATGTTTTTAGAATTTAAATGACTATTTTACCCCTGCACAAAACTTCAAAACACACTACACATGCAAATACGGGGGTAGAATATTCATTTTACTTGTTAAAAAACACTATTTAGTCACTGTGTTGGTGCGTGTATAACATATCAGAGGGGAGGGGATGGATCCACTATACACACACCCAAATAGTGTTTTAGAATTTAAATGATTATTTTACTCTGCACAAAACTTCAGAAAACACCGCACTTGCAAATCGGGGGTAGAATAGTCATTTTACTTGGTAAAAAACACTATTTGGTCACTTTGTTGCTGTGTGTATAACATATCAGAGGGGAGGGGGATGCACTATACACACACCCAAATAGTATTTTTAGAATTTAAATGACTATTTTACCCCTACACAAAATTTTAGAAAACACTACACTTGCAAATTGAGGGGTAGAATAGTCATTTTACTTGTTAACTAACATTATTTGGTCACTGTGTTGTTGTATGTATAACAGATCAGAGGGGAGGGGGATCCACTATACACACCCAAATAGGCTAGTACCCGTCCGAAGGTCTTTCATGAAAAAACCAAAAGGATCAAATTCAATGGAAACATTATTTTCGGTAGTAAATTTACGGACATATATAAGATTTTTAATAATTTTGGGGACATGAAAGACATTTTGAAGTTGTAGTGGCGGATGAAGTGAAAGTAAATAAGCATGACCATAACCACTAATAGGAATTGCAGTTCCATCGCCAACAATAATATGTTTTTGAGTTCCATAACTGAAATTAACATAAGGAGAAATGGTATCTCGATCCGAGTTTGATGTGATGTTGCTCTAGTGTCCATGTATCAATTTGCTTTCGGAGGGTTGAGCCACATAGTGGGGGGGGGGGGGGGGGGACGACCAAGTAAATCTTGGTGAACTGATATTGAATGGAGAAAAGAAACATGATTAGGTGCGGCACTTTTCCTCGCTGGTATTGATTGCCGGAACAACATCGGCAGGGTTACACGTGCCTCAATAACTCGGGCTTGACTCTGATACCATGTTAGAATATTGTGGAATCGGTGTCTGTATTATTGAATAATGATACATATTTACACAGAAAGATGCCTATCACTACGGGCTAATGTAGTCAACTAATGAATAATGATCACTAATGTTAATAATGGTCATTAATGCTAATAATGGTAACTAATGCGATATAGTCAACCAATGAGTAATGATCACTAATGCTAATAAGTATACAATTAATGATGTAATAATTCTAATAATTTGGCTCTACGTGAATAATATGGTGTTTAATGTAGTTGTGTTAGATACTCAAATTCTAAAGAATATTTTCTCACTATGTGGATGAAGATTGAGTTCAACCCCATGGCAGAGCATTTTTCTGTAGCTCCGATTATCACTGTTTGAATTCCCCTGGTAAGCCTCTGTCTCCGACCTTTCGAATACATCTTGAAGTGCTGGCCACCCATCTCATGAAATTGGATGAAATTATTATGCATGTTCTTATTTTAGGACTCATTTTGGCTAAGAACAAGTATCTTACGTCTAATCATTTCGTTACTGATTTGTTGTTCTCACAAATTCTAGCTAGATGTGGCCCTGACTTGACTAGGAATAGTGTATGAAACTTCTTTTGGAAAGATCATATTGGCAACACCTGTCTCACCTGGAGAATAATTTTGTCTAGAATTATTTCTATGGAAGGGTTTAGTTTCTCCACCTTTCGTAACACGTCGTCGAACACGTTTATTTTTTATCATGCATCTTTCATGTTTTATAATAGGTTTAATAGTTGGAGTCTACTCTTACCACTGTAATGACATTTCTTATCTATCGAAAAAAAATTTGTATCAACAGTTGACCATTAAATATTTAGTTTATGTTTTGGAAAAGTTACAAGAAAATAATATTATGAAAAATATACTTATTAGACAAATTTAAATATATTTAGCTAATATATATCAGAATAAGAATAACAATAAATAAGTAAATGATTCACGTTAATATATATCCAAATCGAATAGCCTTTTTTAAAAACAAAGGTGTGTTCGATGAGACATTTTGAAACATAGATTATCCACTTGTAACGTTGTGTAAACATAGATGATTGTCTCTACCATTAATATCATTCACACCTCTAACATTACTTAATTTAGAGACTTTTTAGTTTTTACGCACCTGCTACTTACATGGATCATTTGTGCATCGGTGCCACTTACAAAGACCAAAGTATAAATAACTCATTTACTGAAACCAATTCGACAATTACCTAATGTTGTTGAAGTCTATATCCTTTAATGACTAATATGTTATTTGTCTAAATTGATTGGATTTGTTACTTGTCCTAGTCTCTTGGACGTAGACAAGAGGATATCCATACATATTTATCAATAAATATATCTTAATATCTACTCATTCAACCACACTCTCAAGAAATGGTATCCAACTCTTTCAAACTCTCCCTACACAGAAGCAACTTACTTCTAGCAATCTTCTCAATTTTTCTCATTCCAAACCATTTTGACAATTTCATAGTACAAGTAAGGGCAGGTCCTCAAGCAATAGTAAAAGGGCTTAATTGGAATTTCTATAAAAAGTCATGTCCAAATTTAGAATCAATAGTAAGGAACCATCTTAGGACTGTGCTCAAGCCAGATATAGGTGAAGCTGCTGGCTTTCTCCACCTCTACCTGCAGGACTGTTTTGTTCAGGTATATGTTTGTTAAGAAAATTGTCAAAATGATCTCAGATAATATGTAGTTGCAATTTAATTTCAGTAAATATATGATCTACATAAATGGTCCTTGATATTGGCATAAAAAGTACAGTTTAGACCCTCTTTTGAAAGAAACGTTAAATTTTGACATAAATAGGGCCATCAAATATTTATTGAAAATATGCACTTTAGTCTCTGATATTGGCCGGAAAGGTGCAAAGGTGCACTTTAGTCCATTTTTTCGTCAAAATTAACGTCTCCCTCAACTTTTTCGATCAATATTACGGACCTTTTGCATATGCCGAATATTTATAAGAACTTAAGTGAAATTTACACATATTATCTGGGACCATTTCATTAATTATCTCTGTATTTATTATTAGTATTAGTTCGTATTTTATTTGAATAATAAATATCTGGACTTTACCGGAAAAATGTACACGAGGGACATGAGTATTATTCAATTCTGTCTCTTAGATTTTGAAAATTAGCCATACGCATGTCATATTTGATGGAAATTAACCACATACATACTCCTTGATCTCAAAAGAAGATGATTAAAGACACATTTGATCATATATATTTATCACCGCATCGCATCATATTTGGATAACACATATTTCATTTTATCCTATTTAATCGCATCTTTACAAAAGGGATCCTAGTTGTTATTGTATTCAAAACTTAAGTTAAAATTGGAAATTTTAAAACATGTGACACTCGTGTGAATGTCTCTTACATGTTAAATAAATTTCCTTCAATTATAGTCACAACAGTCCTCTGATGTTTTAAATTTCAATATTTAGTTGACATTTTGCTGGCAGTACCAACTAAAGAAATTTTGTAAGAATCTATAATTAAATGAGACAAAATAAAACATATGTAATGAAAAGATGACCCGATGTCAAGCATGCAATGTGTGATCAAATGTATCAGGGGCGAAACCAAGATCAATAAAGGGGGGGCCAACTTTGAACAAATTTAAAGGAGGGGACAATTTTGAAAAAAATTAAGTGCCTTGGAGGGCTTGAACCCATGACTTCCACCCTTTAAAGGAAGCTCCTAACCAACTATGCTAGACTTTTACTTAGTTTATAAACACTTTTTATTTTAGATATCAAAAAAATCCCAAAAAAGTATACGATATATAACGAAATCGAAAGACCTAGGGGGAGCCGGTGCCCCCTACCCCTGTAGGTCCGCCCCTGAAATGTACCTTTAATCCAAAGAAGATCGTTCATTCTTAATGCATATGATGAAATGTACTTGCATGTATTTTACTTTTTACATAATTTTGATTCTATTTTCAAGTTATGTGTCGATTTTTAATCGTAAACTTTATTATTAATAATTATTGAAAAGCAAACTAGTCAAACATATTTGTGTAATGTACACTTAATCTGTATCTACATATTTAGTCAATATACGTCAAGTTTCGTGTATCCTTAATCTTGAAATCTTGAATACTAATTTAGTAACTAGTTCCATTATATTATTGGTGTTTAACTACTCGAGCAATTAAAAAATGTAGACAAGTTAGACAACTGATGATTATTAAGAAAATGTAAAATTGGTATCGATCTACAGTATCTTATTACATTTTAATTTATTATGAACCCAATTATACAGAAATTCAACAAGATTTATATAGTCGTTGTCTTCAATTGTGTTGACTACATGTTATTAGCTTAGCCAGATTTGATTTGACCTAATAGGCTAATACGTCCATGCATATATAGTTTCAAATTGCAAGATAATAATGTTTGCCCACCACATTTGACTACCCAATATTATTGATAACCCCCCCCCCCCCCCCCCTCCCCACCTAGCTACCTCTCCTTTTGTTTATTCAATGTAACACTCAAAACATCTCAAATTCCATTTTGTAATTAATTATTTATATTTATATTTTAACCATATGTTAAATTGTTTATATAAAGTTTATAATGAGATATAATAATTGTGAGTTAATTTGCTGGAATGGTCCCAGTAAGTGGGTGTTTGTTGCACTTTGGTCAGCGAAAGTGGCACCGTTGCAGAAATGGTCCCTGAAAGTGTGTATATTGATGCAATTTGATCCTCATTCCGTTAGTTCCGTTAAATTTAATTGTGGGTTTTTATTTTATTTTTTCGATTTCTTTTAGATTTTTTTATTTCTTTTTTGATTATTTTTTTTCTTTTTCTTTACCTAGTAAAAACGGTTCGATTTTAGAAGTTGTTTTAGCTAAATGTTTTGGTTTTGGCAACACTTTAGGTTTTCATAGTTCTTTTTACAAAATTGTGCAATTTTGATAGTTGTTTGTCAAAAAGGTTCGGTTTTGATAGTTGTTTTAGCAAAAAAGTTTGAATAAAAAAATCCAAAAAAATCAAAAGAAAATCGAGAAAAAAATCAAAAAATAAAAAAGAAATCGATAAAAAAATCGGAAAGAAATAAAAAATGATTAAACTAGATTGTTTTCTTAATTTTAATTTATTAAATTGTTACTTTTATCTTTAACTTTTTGTTATTTATATTTTAGGCCCTAAATGGGGCTATTAAGTTATAAAAAATTTTGTTTTTACCCCAAAAATTGCCATGCACTCTGAAATTTAACGGAGCTAACGGAATGGGGACCAAATTGCACCAATCTGCACACTTTCAGGGACCATTTCCGCAATGGTGCCACTTTCGAGGACCAAAGCGCACCAGACCCCCACTTACTGGGACCATTCCAACAATTAACTCTAATTGTCAAATGTCTATTGTGCAATAAAAAAAACTGATCATGTTAGATATGTCTTGAATCCATAAAACTCAGCATCGGATCGGGACTTGGCATCAGGACATGCAAGTCCAGATCAAAACATCCGCAATCTGGTTATAGGTAGATCGGGACATGATCGGGACATGGTCGTTATTTGACCATGAACTGAAATCAGGTACAAGAAGGATCAGGACTTGGTCGACACTTTATCACATTTTTCCCAAATAGGGTTTGGCATTTTTGTGATGCGTTCCAGGCCAGGTCTCTTAGTTGATTAGTTTTCCCTAATTACCTATAAATAGAGACATCTTCGTGGTGATATATATGAGACTACAATACATAGAAAAATATTTTGTTATCTATTCATCTGAGATCATATTGGTCATCTGTAATCTGTGCAAAAACCATTATAGTGAAATTTCGGGTGATTCTGTTCGTTGATTAATCCTAACACATTTGTTAGGAATACCACGTCAGTGTTCTTCACTTTAAGCTCTTTACATCATTTCTTTATCTAATTTGTTTGCCAAAATTAAACTTGGTTAATTCGCTTTCATTATAACAAATCGTTATACAATTACACATGTTATTGACATATAGATTTATGTTTCAGGGTTGTGATGCTTCAATATTGCTGAGGGGATCACCGGTTCTGAGAGCCCTGACTTTGAAGGCCATAAAAGACCTTGGCAACATTGTGCAAAAAGAGTGTGGTAGAGTTGTTTCTTGTGCTGATATCATCACAATTTCTACCCGTGATGCTATTTTCCTGGTAATTAAACACCCTCAAATTAATTTATATTCTCTCCAATTCAAAAAAATAACTTTTTAGAATTTTCACACAAATAAAAAGATATTAAAATATTCTCACGCTGATCTCTATACCCTCATTTACTACATTAACACTCCTGAATCAATCATTAATAATTAGATGCAATTAATGCAACTAAGTGTATTTAGGGACGAAATGATGTATTTTGCTTTGGTTTATGTAAAAATTCACTTTGTTTTAAATAATCTTGAAATGTCTAAAAGATCACTCTTTTTGAATTGGAGGTAGTATATTCTTATAAATAAATAATTGTGTACAATAATAATAACAATTATGGAGTCACATCGAGTTTGTGTCTCGAAATTGATGAGTATAGTTCTAATTCTTAGTAAATATATCACGAGATAATTGACGATTTGATCCTAAATAGTGGGACGAAGTTGCACTTTGCTCCCAGATAGTTATATTGTTACAGATTACTCCCTGAAAGTGGCTTAAGTGTTGCGATGTAGTCCCAATAGTGATAACCTTTGCACATTAGTCCCTATTTTTTTTAGAATTATACTGCAACATTTGTTACTTTTGAGGACTGTATTGCAACACTTCTACCATTTTCAAGGACTAATATGCACTATTGTAACTATCTGGGATTAAAATACAACTACATTCCACTATCTCGAACCAAATCTGTTATTACCTCTAAATATGCCACTATTGTTTTCCCTTTCAGGCAGGTGGTCCTGATTATTCTGTTCCATTGGGAAGAAGAGATAGCCTAGCCAGCCTCCCACCCCCAAAAGACAGTAGAAAGCTCCCCTTCCCAGCACCCTCAAGCAACACAACCACCAACCTCAACTACTTCGCGCAACACAATTTCGACGCCACTGATGTCGTTGCTATCTCGGCTGCCCACACGTTCGGCCGAAGCCGTTGCCTTCCCATCAAGTCCAGGCTATACCCAAAGGTAGACCCAACCATGGACCCAAAATTTGCGAAACATGTTGAAAAGACTTGTGGTGTTTCGAATTCGACCAACAACACGACGGTGTTGATGGATATCAAAACGCCCAAAATATTTGATAACAAGTACTACATTAATATCATTAATCATCAAGTTCTATTTAATACGGACCAGGATTTAATAAATGATGAGCGTACTAAAAATATTGTTACTAGGTTTGCTAAAAATCAGTCTTTTTTCTTTGAGAAGTTTGTTAATGCAATTGTGAAAATGGGACAAATAGGTGTTTTGAAAGGGGATCAAGGAGACATTCGGAGTAATTGCTCGTTAGTTGCTCAGCCAAAATAGTGTAAATGGTATTGAGGTAGTTGTCTAGACTTGATGTGAGTGTGAAATTAGGTTGTTAGTTCTATAATTGTATACTATATATGGTGGAAATATTTCTTTTTTTCTATTTAATGCATGTACATATTTCTAATGGGTGATGTAATAAATTTAATTTAATTTAATTAATATTATTTATACCACAAAAAATTTATAAAGGTTATCAGACTAGTGGTATCTAGTTTTGACTTTTGAGCCTCTTTTTAAGAGGTCTTAGGTTTGATTTCCAGTAGATGTATGAACTACTTTACATATTCGATACAAAAAGCAACCTTGTAGGTTATTATGATGCCTAATGGGCTGGAGATGTTGAAGATTGGAAGAGCACATCATGAGAATGATTTTTCTTAGGTAACAATCTTTTTTCATGGTTTAGTAAGAAACAAAATTTTGTATAATTTTTTACTGCTGGAAGTATTTGCACACGAAACTCTTCTATGACAACTTGACTGCAATAAGTATTTCGAAGAATCGCGTTCAACATAGTCAAACCAAGCACATAGACATAAGACATCACTTTATTCGTGAGTTAGTTGAAGATAAAGTGATTACTTATGAACATGTGAGTATAAATAGACAGTTGGAGACATTCTCACAGAAGAGTTGGATGTAAATCAGTTTGAAGACATGAGAAAAGTTCCCGGGCTCTGAATTATGGTAGCGAGAAAATTGTTAAAATTGCCGCAATAAATATGTGTAAGTTGCAGTTTGGTCCTAGTTAATATTGCGTCTGCGGAAATGGTCCCTGATATTGATACAAAAGGTGCATTTTAGTCCTTAAACGTTGTTTTAGATGGAAAAGCATGATTTTGGGGCAAACACAAAATTTTAGCACAATTAGCACCTAATACGGAATTATAAATAATATCGGGTGAAAACCGAAAATCAATCCCTTATTAGCAATGGACTGAGTATATTTGTTCGGTATTTTCTAATTTTCTTTTTTTTTGTTTCCACATTAATCTTGGTTAGTTTTACTCCCTTGTAGTTGCATTTTCATAGCCAACGCCACTTATTGGTATAAGGTTTGATCATAAGAAATTGAACTCACACTTTATGAAAACCATCTTTTATTTATTGATATTAGTACAGGAGCATACATAAAACCTCTTGCATGAAATCACTTCATAGTGTAGCATAATGATATCGAACCAAGTCTTACCCACTAAGTGGAGATAGTATAGCATCCAAATTTTTGTTACATTCCAAATTTTTTCACTGAGATCTCCATGATGATAATGGCGGGGTTTCGGAGTTAATCCAGCTATTGGCCATGAAAGCATGCCTGTCCCCCTTCACCACTGAGGCGTAAGACTCCAACTCGTTCTTCTCGTCTGGTGTTAGTTTGACCGACAATGCTCCTATGTTCTGGTTGAGATTCTCAGGCTTGGTGGTGCCAGGTATAGGACATACATCATCACCTTGGTGATGAACCCAAGCCAAGGCCAGCTGCCCTGGCGTGCAACCCTTTCTCTCCGCCATGTCATTTACTCGTTCATATATAGTCTTGTTCTGCTCCATGTTTTCTGCTTTAAACCTTGGAAAGATCTGATATAATTAGGTAAGATTTTAGCAAATCAGACGGACTGAAACATCTTTCAAATTAATGATTAAGATATTTCAATATAGTGATACCCTCCTTGCTTTACATTAACATGTACTCCGTAATATAGTGATGTCACGTTTACATTAAATGCCTTAACGGGCTTCGAACCATTATTGCAATGCGTCAATTAACCATAAAATAATCAAAGACAATTATAGTACCAACCTTACGGAAGTCATTATCTGTCAAGTTCTCAATCAGCTTGGCACCAGATGAGAAGAATCCCCGCCCGAGAGGACTGTATGGGACTATTCCAATTCCAAGTTCCCTGATCCACATAGTGACGAGATGTGTCAGCTGTCTCAGGCTACATAAGAACAGCAAGATCAGCAGAGTTATCGTTACCTGCAAGTAGGGATTATCTCTTGCTCAATATCTCTTGACCACAAGGACCATTCATTCTGAACAGCGGTAATAGGGTGAACAGCATGAGCTCTTCTAATTGTCGAAGCACAGGCCTCAGAGAGGCCTATGTACTTTATTTTACCTTCTTCAACGAGTTTCTTCAGTTCCCCAACCTGATAGGAGTAACAGCGAAATCTAAAATATGCAACAAAATAAACTGCTACGATGCTGAATAGAGTTTTGTATGGAAATCTTTGTATCGATTACAAGATATTACATAATTGAATGTATAAATGAGTGTTCTGTGTACTATGTTTGCTTCTTGACAATCAGGTGCCCATAAAAAAAAACCATGGCCATCTTCTGGAAAAGTATAATAGCAAAATACCTCTCGAGAAGTATCAAATGTTCCATAGAAAAAGAAAACTAAGAAGAAACGGCTCTTGCTCAGATGACGGCTTAGAAGATGAATATGATAGGATACTAACACCGTACACAACATGTTTCAAGTCGTTTTTAGTTGATCATCTTATCATGTATTCATGTACACAATTTCCATTGAGTGAATCCAAGAGAAACAATAGTGCAAGTGTGCAACTAAAGAAGCACGATTATATTATACCCTACGAAGTAATTACCAATTCTGTGAGGTAATATTCGATTATATCCAGACAAAAGACCATCAGTAACGAATTAAAGAAACAACTATGCTCAGTTATTCGGATTTTTTACAATTCCAACATACATAAGGCAACCTTTTTTATATCCTAGAGAATCCTGTTATCAGTAGTCAGAAAATTCTAATGATAGTAGAATTACCTATACTTTATTCTTCTGAAGGTGGGACAAATGAGAAAAGTAACCAAACATTATTAATCCAATTTTTAATCTGAAACTCACGTAGTTCGCTCCCTGAAATATAGCTATACATGCCCCTCACGTCAATCCCATGAGCCTCTAAGTATAGAACTTAAAGAGGCTATTTATGCTCGCCGTGTCCTTTATTGATACAAGTACAAAAACTATAGTTCCACAATTCAAAAATATCATGGAATAAGGAGAGTCAAGAACTTACAGTGACTTCAATAGGAACACGAATATCAATGCGATGGACATAATACAGATCAATGTAATCAATATCAAGCCTCTTCAAACTCGCCTCACAACAAGCCCTCACGTACTCCGGATCACCTCGAATTCCCCTCACCCCATCTTGATGACTTATTCCGAACTTTGTAGCTATTTGCACTTTCTCTCGTTCCACTCCTTTCAATGCCTACATATCGAAACAATTTAGAATCTGTCAACAGTCAACTTTTATAAATATGATTCTACGAAATTCAAATTTGAGTTTCCAAATCAAGAAACTAATCCTAAAAGCCAAAGACACTATCTTAAAAGCCAAATCAATTATTCTCTCCATCTAAAAGAGATTGTTAAAACTTATTTTCAACTATCAAAATTTGTTGTTTAATGTCAAAAAATGAATGAAAATTATCATGTCGTCATTTAATTTGTATAGGCGCTCATTACACTACTTGCAGTTTCTTTTAATCTATTACTCCCCCTGTCCCTAAATGATTGGTACATTTTGACTTTTCATGATCAACAAACCACGATTTCAAACATAAATATCTCCTATTCTACATATGAAAATTATAAAAAGTTAAAATTTCAAAAATATATATTGAGACGAATCTAATAAGATCTCATATGATTACATTATTTCCTATTGTTTAATGAGAATTGTTGATCAAACTTTTTAAAGTTTGACCATGTAAGTCAAAATATATCAAATCATTTAGGGACGGAGGGAGTATAAAGTAGTAAATAGCGGTTGCAATGAACTCTCGGATCAATTCGACCCCCTTTTTACACGCTAGGTAGAAAGGCTCTTCAAAGACATTGAGACATATTAGTGTATGTTAATGTAATATTGCCCTTTCAATTAAATGTAATACGCGTCTAGTACAACGAGAATCGAACCTAATACCTCAAAAGTCAGTAAAGTTAGTGTTAATCCCTATTTACCACTAGGCAAAACATTTCATTATAGGAGTATTATTATTACAGGGCATAAAGAGACTTACTTTTCCAAGAAGAATTTCATTGGTGAGAGGTCCATAGACATCAGAGGTGTCGAGGAAGGTGACACCAGTGTTGATAGCATGGTGGATGAGGTTGATCATGTCGGGCTCTGCCTTCGGGGGCCCGTAGTTGCCGGACATTCCCATACATCCCAACCCTTGTTGGGAGACCTCCAACCCCTCCGAACCCAACTTAATTCTTGCCACTTTAGCTGATGAAGATGATGTTGGAGTTGCCATTTTTAATTCTTGAAGTTTCTTGTGTTGATGACTTTATTATGTAGTATGTTCCCTTTAAGTTGCTACTCTGGTGTGTTTGGTGTTTGGATCGGGTTAAATTAGAGGGCGAATTTTTTTTTTAAATTATCTTAGGAAAAGGAAACGAGTGAAAATTAGTGGTGATGGAGGGAGATAAATTTGAGGGGAATAAGTGGTAATGAAGGTGGATTAGTGGTAATAAATTATTCTATCTAGATATTAATTTAATTCACAAACACAAAAAATTATTTAATTTTCCTTGACTCTTCCTGATTCTCTCCAAAACAAACACACCACTAGCAAGTAGGCCTGTAATCGAGCCGAATCGAGTCGAATATTTGCAAGGTTCGAGTTCGGTATCATGCCTTCGAACCTTTTCGAACCGAACCGTTCGATTTTGGAAATACTTAAAAATCAAGGTTCAGGTATTAGTATCATGCCTTCGAACATACTTCGAGCCGAATCTTTTCGAGTCGAATACGTCGGACTATTTCGAACAGAGACGTTTGATCACAAGGCTAGGCATGCCTCATGAGGGGGAGCGGGGTGGGGTAGCGACTTTTGAGAAGAGAAAAGATGAGGGAGGGCCGAAGGGGAGGGGGAGGGTGATCTGGAGCGTAGAGATGAAAGAATGAGAGGAGTACACTGTACATATAAGGGAATATATGTGGGTTGATAAGGATTTTATCATTAAATACATATATAGTGATTAGGGTTTATATGTGGGAATATATGTGGGTTGAAGGGAAAATACATATATTAGTCCACAATGGTTCAGCCCTCTTATTTGATGACGGTGGGAGGGGGGGTGATCGAGCCGGACTAAATCGAACCGTTCGTCTCGATTTTGGAAATACCTAAAAATCAAGGTTCAGGTATCAGTATCATGCCTTCAAACATACTTCGAGCCGAATCTTTTCGAATCGAATACGTCGAATAATTTCGAACCAAGACGTTTGCTCACAGGCCTACTAGCAAGTGTGTTATTAAAAAAGTGTCCAAAACATTAATAAGTGTGTTATTCCAAGTTTGCCCTTCTTTTAAAATGAAATTTAATTTGAATTTGACATTTCAGGGGGGTAAATTGAAAAGAAGGATAGTTTGGACCCTGTTTTGAAAAGAAGCAAAGTTTGGGAGGCTCCCCGCAAACGTGTGGATACTTTAGGGGGCCAAAAGAAAATAAGCCTTCATTTTTTTAATGTGAAATGGCCTATTTGTCCTTACATAAGTTACATGTAAGCGAATAGGGATTTTGGCTAAACATGAGTGATGGTTCATGCCTTTTACCCTTTTTAAAATGTGTTTTATTATTGTCATGAATGTAATTTTATTTCGCTTCTTGATTTCATGTGGACGTGTAGATTCAATTTGATTTAAAATTACACACTTACGTTATTTTATTTGTTTCAAAACCTATTGAACTGAACTGATTTTGCTTCAAAACCGACATCAATATAACCGATTCAAGAGACTTCCTACTACTCACACAGTCACACATCAAAGAATTGTTCCAGATCAAACTGAAATTACATTCTAGACGAAATAAATTGGGAATCTAACCTCCAAATAAAGAATTCGCTTCTTGGAGATGAAGTCAATATACTCATCCACCGGAAACCGAACCTAAGACCTCTTTAAAAGACGCTCAAATCAGATACCACTAGATTGATCATCATCTTGACTAAGTTTTTTTTATGATATGAATAATATTAGTTAGATTAAGTCAAATTTATTACATTGCCCATTTTGAATGGAAGTATTCCACCATATATAGTTTACAATTATAGAATTAACAAGCTAACTTCACACTCACATAAAGTCTAGACAAATACCTCAATACATTACACTATTTTGGCTGAGCAACTAGCGAACAATTACACCGAATCTCTCCTTGATCCCCTGTCAAAACACCTATTTGTCCCATTTTCACAATTGCAATAACAAACTTCTCAAAGAAAAAAGACTGATTTTTAGCAAAGCCAGTAACAATATTTTTAGTACGCTCATCATTTATTAAATCCTGGTCCGTATTAAAAAGAACTTGATGATTAATGATATTAATGTAGTACTTGTTATCAAATATTTTGGGCGTTTTGATATCCATCAACACCGTCCGGTTATTGGTGGAATTCGAAACACCACAGGTCTTTTCAACATGTTTCGCGAATTTTGGGTCCATGGTTGGGTCTACCTTTGGGTATAGCCTGGACTTGATGGGAAGGCAACGGCTTCGGCCGAACGTGTGGGCAGCCGAGATAGCAACGACATCTGTGGCGTCGAAATTGTGTTGCGCAAAGTAGTTAAGGTTGGTGGTTGTGTTGCTTGAGGGTGCTGGAAAGGGGAGCTTTCTAGTGTCTTTTGGGGGTGGGAGGCTGGCTAGGCTATCTCTTCTTCCCAATGGAACAGAATAATCAGGACCACCTGCCTGAAAGGGAAAACAATAGTAATATATTTACTAAGAATTAGAACTATATATACTCATCAATTGGGAGAGAGAAAATTGTCAAAATGGTTTTAGATAATATGTACAAATTGCATTTTAGTCTCAGTACTTGTATGATCTGCGCAAATGGTCCTTGATATTGACGTAAAATGTGCACTTACTCTTTTGAGGGAGACGTTAAATTTTGACAGAAAGAGGGCCAAAGAAAGAATTTCCAAAACTTAATATTTTGAAAATGTGCACTTTAATCCTTGATATATTTAGGGTTGTGAACAAATGTCTCATAACCCTTAACCCTATTCTCACAATTCACAAATCACAAAACCTCATTCTAGTATCTTTTAATATTTTTAAAAGTTGAATAATATGTTTAAAACAATTTCAGCCCAAACTTTTTCAAACGGTTTGGTCCGATTCAAGCCAAATCAAATCAAATATTAACTAAAAATAACCCTTCAAACTCGAGCCAAATCTTAGAATTAAAGGTTTGGCCGGACCGGACCAAATCAAACCACCCCTTGAAATTCTTCGGACCAAATACAAACCTTGAAATAGTTTGACTCGATTCAGTCCGATTACAACCCTAGATATATTGGTCGAAAAACTGCATTTTAGTCTCTATTTCCGTCAAAATTTAACGTCATACTCATCAGAATATTTTTGAAATATCAACTTCTTATGATTTTTTCATATGTTGAATATGAGATATTTATGTTTGAAATCGTGTTTTATTGACCATGAAAATTCAAAATGCACCAATCATTTAGAAATTGAGGAAGTATAAATAAATTTGAGGGTGTTTAATTACCAGGAAAATAGCATCACGGGTAGAAATTGTGATGATATCAGCACAAGAAACAACTCTACCACACTCTTTTTGCACAATGTTGCCAAGGTCTTTTATGGCCTTCAAAGTCAGGGCTCTCAGAACCGGTGATCCCCTCAGCAATATTGAAGCATCACAACCCTGAAACATAAATCTATATGTTAATAACATATATAAACATCTGGTTGTATAATGATCTGTTATAATGGAAGCGAATTAATCAAGTCTAATTTTAACGAACAAATTAGATGAAAAAGTAATGTAAAGAGCTTAAAGTAAAGAACACCATATTTGAGGTGGTATTCTTAACAAATATGTTAGACTAATTCATGAGTAGAGCCATCAAGATTTTATCATAGTGCGTGGTTTCGAAACAGATTACAGATGATCGATATGATCTTAGATGAATAAAATACAAGAAATTTATTTCATGTAGTTTAGTCTCGTACATATGTTTTTATGGAGATGTCTCCATTTATAAGTAATGAGGAAAAACAGACAAACTAAAAGACCTGACCTGAAACCTATAAGCATAGGTGGATCTACAGGGATGTTAGGGTATTCATGTGAATACCCTACATCAAAATATATAACTCAAACGGTTAAGTTTTTGGTTAATTTATAGGAGGTCTCAGGTTCAATTCCTCCTTCAAATATGTCTTTTTACTTTTATTTACTTATATTTTTTCTAAAATACATATCTCAACTAAATTTTCTATTCTTAATGATAAAATGAATACCCATATTAAAATCCTAGATCCGTCCCTACCAATAAGAAAAATGCCAAAACCTACTTGGGAAAAACGCGATCGAAACTTGACAAGTGCCGACCAAGTCTCATTATAAAATTTATGTATATAATCGATTTAACATATGATTTAAATATAAATAAAAATAGTTAATTATAAAATGAAATTTGCATTGAGATTGTTTTTGAGTGTTCCATTGAATAAAATAAAGTAAGTAGCTAGGTGGGGATGTGGTGGGGAGGGGGGGGGGGGGGGGGGGGGGGGGGTTATCAATATTGGGTAGTCAAATGTGGTGGGCAAAACAATATCTTGCAATTTGAAACTATATATGCATGGATGTATTTAGCCTATTAGGTCAAATCTACCTAAGCTAGTAACATGTGTCAACACATTGAAGACAATGACTATATAAATCTTGTTGAATTTTCGTATGATTATTGGGCTCATAATAATTTATAAAATGTAAGATAATGTAGATCGATACCAACTTTACATTTTCTTAATCAGTAGTCTAAGTTGCTATCTATATTTTTTAATCGCACAATTAAACGCGAATGGAACTAGTTACAAAATTTAGTCAAGATGTCAAAAATTAAGGATACACGACACTTCAAGTATTTGACTAGTTTGATTTTCAATAGTTAAAACTTAAAAGTAATAAAGTTTACGATTTTTAATCGACACATAACTTGAGAAGTAAAATCAAAATTATGTAAATAGTAAAATACATTCAAGTACATTTGATCACATGCAAAGAATGAACAATCTCTTTTGGGTTAAAGGACGTTTGATCACACATGTTTGATACCATGTTATCTTTTAATTACATATGTTTCATTTCGTCTTTTCATTCAATTATAAATCTTTACAAAAGTTTTCGTAGTTGCTACTGCCAGCAAAATGTCAATTAAATATTGAAATTTAAAACATGTGAAGTTGTCGTGACTATAATATCGGGTAATTTATTTAACACTATTCACATGAATGTCACATGTTTTAAAATTTCCAAACTTAACTTAAATTCTGAAGGCAATAACAACTAAGATCACTTTTGTAAATATATGAGACCAAACGGGATGAAATAAAATATGTGTTATCCAATAACGTGGTAACATAATGACAACACGTATGATCAAACGTGTCTTTAACTTATTTTATTTTATTTTTGGATAAAGGAGTATGTATGTGGTTAATTTCGATCAAATATGACATGCATATGGTTAATTAATTTTCAAAATATAGGAGACGAATTCAATAATACTCCTGTCCCTTGTGTACTTCTTCCCGTAAAGTCCATGTATTTTACCATTCAAATAAAAACAAACTAATACTAATAACAAACAGAGAGATAATTAATAAAATAGTGTCAAATAATATATACAAGTTTCACTTTAATTTTTATAAATATTCAATCTACACAAATGGACCGTAATATTGTTCAAAAAGGTGTATTTATTGGTTCCTTTTTTAAGGGAACGTTAAATTTTGACGGAAAGATTGACTAAAGTGCACCTTTGCACCTTCCCGGCCAATATCAGATACTATAGTGTATATTTTTAAGAAATATTTAATGGCCCTACGTGCGTCAAAATTTAACGTTTCCCTTAAAAGAGGGACTAAACTACACATTTTACGCCAATACTAGGGATCATTTAAGGAGACTATTTATTTATAGAGACTAAATTATAACCTACACATATTATTTGAGATCATTTTGACAATTTTCTTAACAAATGTATACCTGAACAAAACAGTCCTGCAAGTAGAGGTGGAGAAAGCCAGCAGCTTCACCTATGTCTGGCTTGAGCACAGTCCTAAGATGGTTCCTTATTATTGATTCTAAATTTGGACATGACTTTTTATAGAAATTCCAATTAAGCCCTTTTACTATTGCTTGAGGACCTGCCCTTACTTGTACTATGAAATTGTCAAAATGGTTTGGAATGAGCAAAATTAAGAAGGTTGCTAGAAGTAAGTTGCTTCTGTGTAGGGAAAGTTTGAAAGAGTTGGAAACCATTTTTCTTGAGAGTGTGGTTTGAATGAGTAGATATTGAGATATATTTATTGATAAATATGTATGGATATCGTCTTGCCTACGTCCACGAGCTGATCTGTTACACACATAGAAATAGTGAAATTTTGATGTGAAATGACACTCTCGCCCTCATTCTATTTGTAAGTGTAGTAAGTTGGGCAAAATAGTTATGTGACACCCAAAAAAAACATTATTGTGGTGTGTATAGTGTTGCCCGTCCAGGAGACTAGGATAATTTTATTTCATCTAGTTGCAGTAACAAATATGAGCGAATTGCACAAATAGTCCCCGATAGTGTCATCAAGTTGCAGTTTGATCCTCAATAGTGACACCGTTGCAGTTTAGTCCTCGAAAGTGGCAAAAACGTTGCAGATTATTAGTCTCCATGTTAACTATTCCGTTACTTTTTAACACCAACACGCGATGAAATGTCAAATTTGGACAAAAAACTGAATTTTTAAGACTTAAACTCAGTTTTTGTATCTCATCAAAAAATTTATTACGAAGTTGAAATGCAAAACTTTATTAATTTCTAACACCAAAGTTTGTGTCTTCAAAAAAATAATTTTTTATCCCAAATTTAACCTTTCATCGCGTATTGGTGTTAAAAGTTAACGGAATAGTTAAAGTGGGTACTAATCTGCGACTTTTGGCCACTTTCGGGGGCTAAACTGCAACGATGCCACTATTAAGGACTAAACTGCGTCTTGTTGACACTATCGGGGACTATTTGTGCAATTTACTCTAACAAATACAATCAATTTAGACAAATACAGTAACACATTAGTCATTAATCTCTAAATTTCTATCAAAGGTAGTATGAAGCTAGGACTTTAGACAATGAGTTTTGAAGGAGAGTGGACATGTTGGTGGGTAGTGGAGATGTTGGTGGGTAAAGGGGGACCAATTTGTTTGTTTGGAAAGAAAAAAGCAATGGGCATGTATACATTATTCACTAGTTGATCCACAAGACAAAGCTTGTAGTAGCTCCTTGGGGGTGGTAATAAGGTGGAGAAGGAAGGCTTGATAAACTTTTTTGAAATCAATTTAAGTTTGTAAGATGCCATTGTATATATTGCTCTTGATAACTTCAATCAACTCAAGTTGATAGATAAAATGAAGTTGCATGAGGATTACCTTTTGCTCTCTGTCTATATATAGAGGTATTAAGGCAATGATCAGTCTAGATTACACTCTATTAGTTAAATAGTTCAAACACAACTACACAAGAAGTCCAAAACTATTGTCGATATCTTAATAGTCTTGTGGCATTTGACCCAATTTTGAAAGAGGAGGTTTGGTGTTCAGATTCCGTTGAAGACAAATTTATCTCATATTAGTTGTAGCTCTATTAATTAATAATTTCTATATATATTTCATATTTGTAATATTATTATATTTGTACATTTTTATCACTAATTTTGAAAAGAAGAAAAAAAAAGAACCCAAAACTATTAAATAAATACCCACAATATTCACAATGAGAGAATAGAGATAGTCAACCGAGATTTAGTCGTGTTCGCACTCGCTTTCAAAACGTGCGATGTGTTGTGACTTCGGATATACAAAGTATATGTTTTGACTTTTGAGCAATACTTTTGGTTGGTTTACTATCTCGCATGTAAACCATGTCAAATATATTTATAATACTTATATATTTCCTTCGTTCATATTTATTTATTTATTTATCTTTCTAACTTTAAGTTTTTGTTTCTAAATACTTGTCTTTTTAGCTTAATTATTAATCGTAAGTTTATATTTTCAATATATTTTTTTATTACTTTTTTTTATGAAATTATTAACCAACCAATTATATGGTTTGAATTGATTGTCATTTTACATTTTCAATGTACTTTTTGACTACTCACGGGCTTCACTATAAGAGTGTGTTTCTTCACAAGTGTGTGGGTTCGATCCACGGCAGGTGCATGAGTAACTCTGCATTTGTTCAAGGGAGGACCTGATTGTGAGTGGTTACCCAGAACCTGGGCATTCTTGAGGGGGAGTATAGAACTGCTAGAGGCACATCCCGAATTTACGTCCTTTGTTGGGCGACGGGCTAGCCAAGAGGGCGTGCTTAAGATGAGCGTATCATGCTTTTTAGTTTCCTTAATCTATAATACTTATAAAAGAGCCAACACCCTTAGGTGTTTCTTCCACATTTTGTCAAGACTATTTTACCCCTTCCCATTCATATGTTACTATTGATTTAATTTTTTAATTATATGTATCTTTTAATGAGAAGCTCAAGGGATGGGTACATTATGAAGTAATATTTTTGAATATTTGAAAAATGAATAATTCATCTCAACCAATTGTATCCATTAATTATTGGCCACAACTACATTATTTCATTCGAATGCAAATAACTCAGAGAAGGTGCATTATTACCGTTATTAGTGTTATCATTTCCTACAAGGGATGGGTACATTATGAAGTAATATTTTTGAATATTTGAAAAATGAATAATTCATCTCAACCAATTGTATCCATTAATTATTGGCCACAACTACATTATTTCATTCGAATGCAAATAACTCAGAGAAGGTGCATTATTACCGTTATTAGTGTTATCATTTCCTACAAGGGATGGGTACATTATGAAGTAATATTTTTGAATATTTGAAAAATGAATAATTCATCTCAACCAATTGTATCCATTAATTATTGGCCACAACTACATTATTTCATTCGAATGCAAATAACTCAGAGAAGGTGCATTATTACCGTTATTAGTGTTATCATTTCCTACAAGGGATGGGTACATTATGAAGTAATATTTTTGAATATTAGAAAAATGAATAATTCATCTCAACCAATTGTATCCATTAATTATTGGCCACAACTACATTATTTCATTCGAATGCAAATAACTCAGAGAAGGTGCATTATTACCGTTATTAGTGTTATCATTTCCTACACAATAAATGTAATTAAATGTATTATTTAGTGTAATTTTAGGATCATCACTTTGATGAGCCAATTCAACTTTCTCTAATAATAATTATATCAAAATAAAACTAACCATATATAATCAAATTAAACTAATACAATTTCAATTTTATAGCACATTCAAATACTATATTTTCAACAATCCTTGTGATAATAACAAGATAGAGAATTTCAAGAGCCAATAAGAATCACATCAAGAGTATAAGGCTCTCCATTAAATTTATTAATGACATAACCTAAATGCTCAAATAGTTTTTAATATTCCACGAGAGTCTAAAAAACAGCTAAAAATATTTATACTTATCAAAATCATATTTAACTCTAAAGATGATAATATGGAGAACTATTTCTTTTACATGATTTAATTACAAAATATCAATTGATATTGAGAGTTGAAAAATGACAATATGCATATTATGAGATC
Organism: Echium plantagineum; assembly: GCA_003412495.2. Lineage (NCBI taxonomy): Eukaryota > Viridiplantae > Streptophyta > Magnoliopsida > Boraginales > Boraginaceae > Echium > Echium plantagineum. The sequence goes on from CM016565.1 coordinate 20,801,368, forward strand.
AAAAAGCAATATTTAGACATAAAAGTTGCAAAAATTATTAAATATTTATAAGAGTTCGAATTCGATTATAACAAAAGTTAGAAGTTAAAATTAGTAGAAAGATCTTTAAAAGATTCAACAATTACTAAAAATAACATTTAGCTTTTAAAACTACACTATATAGTTGGTAATAATGCCAATTAAAAATCTAATTTAAAAAAATAATGAGAATAAATAATGTTTTTGAGAAATAATGACACTCAATAAATGTGTTCTAACACTATATCTTGGAGTTACCTTACTTTTAACATTCCTTTATATCCTTCAATCTATTATCATTTTTTCTTGTCTTTCATCTAAAGTAAATTCATTTTTTTTGTTAGAGCAGTTCACTTTTTCATTTTCATCAACATCGATGATTAAGAAAGAAAATCATACACAAATTCTCTGTTGTTTATCAACTAACATCGTTTTTATCTTTCATCTACAGGTGTGGACATACAATGTACAATTGAACAATCATCAGGAATATTGATTTGTTGTTGAGACTTCTCAATGTAAGATTTCCTTTATATTATAGTTCTTTACTTACTTTTATGAATTATCGTTAGTTCATTCACAATAAAAACTAGAAATATGATCAATATACTAAGGTTAATATATCTATATATAAAAAAAAAAGTACATTCATATAATATTAGTTAATTATTAAACTTGGATGAGATATGTAAAATTAACTGATGACTTTTATATTCTTTCTATATAAATTTATTTATGCATGAAATAACAATATGTCTTCTATTGATATATAATACTCAATAAGAATATTATGAAAATATTTCTTTAATGTTATGGTAAGCTCAATCAACATGTAATATTATTTTAAATTTTGTAAGAGTGTTCTTTTATTATATATTCAAACGATATATATACATACATATATATCTATGTATATATGATGAAATTATAAGGATCAAAAGTCAAATTAAAAAATTAAAATTGTTATTACTAAAATATAAATTAAATTCATATAAGTTAATATAAATTACTCCCTCCATCCCTTTTTGATAGAGCCATTTTGACTCTGGGTCAAACTTCGAAAGTTTTGACCATAACCTTTTATTAATCGATAAGAACTAATATAGTCATATGGGATCTTGTTAAATTCGTCTCAATATATATTTTTGAAATATCAAGTTCTTATAATTTTTACACTTGTAAAATTAAAAACATTTATGTTTTAAGTCGTGTGTTTTGGAGACCGTAAAAGAGTAGATGAGTCTGTCATTTAGGGCTAGAGGGAGTAAATGTTTGGGTTAATTTGCGAAATTATATATGACCCTTTAGTTTCTTTTAGAATCAACATATACAACTTTTTCATTGCACATTATTTAATTCACTATTTCTTTATAAGATTTTTCAATTATATGATTGATACTCAAATAAGGCTAAAATATGTATTTGTATGTATTTATATATGACTTATATGTAATATATTCAATTTTGTATAATATATGGCTCACATATGAATGTCAATTATGTAAATTGTAAAAAAACTTAGATTCATAGTTTATTTTAGCAAAAGTAGTCATCAAACCATATAAATCTCACAATTGGTTTAAAAAATTATTACCATTACATATCTAATTTTATTTGAATTTTGATCCTTAAAATTTCATGATTAATATATATTTTATTCGTGATTTGTTTTAGGAAAAGTAGTCATCAAGTTGTATTAAAGTTATTATTGAAAAAGGAGGTCTTCGGTTATTTATAATTTCAAATCTTTTTGACAATTTATCTCATATGTACTTTAATTGTATATTACTTAGAAATTTATTGTAATAGTTAAGTGTAATACCATCGCATTCATACTCTCATTGCTAATTTATATATAAAAAGTAATTGTATTAAAGTTATTATTAAAACATTAATTTCAACTATAGATTCAACTATATGTGGATGTATTAAAGCCCTTATATTTTAGTGTAATAATGTTTATATATTTTAGTATTAAAAATCATATTGATGACTTCAAATTTGATTTTTTACTTTCTTTTTATATCAATGTCATATTTCTTTTATTATAGAAGATCAATTTAAAACCAAAAATAAGTAGAACGGTTATATTGATTTTATGATTTGATTAACTATATTTTTTATACGAATAAAAACCATCAAGGTAACTGTTTTACAAGAGAACTATCTAAGAGACGCGTTATCGAATGACTTATATCTCTTTATGGATCGATATTTGAAGAAATAATAACAGTCGATTAGATGAAGTTCTTATAATCTTAATACTATCTAAGACCCAAAACATGTTATGAAACTTCTTCTTAGCGTGTCTCAATCTCATAATCTTTTTTCAAAGATGAATTGCAAAATCTTTGGTATGTACTTTTGTATGGCTCGTTGAAATTATAGTCAATTACTATTTTTATATATTGCACATATGCATCATCACATTTATTAATATAATGTAGTTATTTAGTATTACGTAGAAAATACATTAAGTAGAATGGTGAACTATCATATGCATATTCTTAGTAACAAATATGAGTTAATCCAAAAAATGTAAATTTTTTTAATCTTTTATGGATAATATTATTTGATTTAAAATCATCATCTATATATACTACAAATAGATAGATATAGTTGAAAAAGTATTAATTATTTTAGTTAGTAACAAACTCACTTTTAAAAGAGAGGTTCTTATGTAAATGATTTCTTTATTATATTTTTAAATTTAGATATTTTTGCTTAACTTTATATATTTACTACAACGATGACCCAGTAATGGTAATAATATTTCATAGTATTTCTCAGTTATCTATTAGTGATGAAAAGCTATAACATTTGAAGTGTTTATCATGTGAGATAATTTTCATTCTCTTTCATTAAATCGTTATGTATGAATTATCTACATATGGAGAATTTTAATAATAAGCTATAACGTATACGAGAGTGCATGTAGTCTTTGAGATATTTTATTGGTATATAGTATATCAATAATCCATATATGGATATCTTTAGTTAAGTATATCAATAGTATAATACTCTTAAGAAATTCATATTATATTACTTTATGCATAAGTAAATGTCTTTTTTAAATTCATTATTATTGATAAAATATTTATAATAGTTGTACACTTGTGTTTTTTTATTACTATTAATCAATCATGTGCAATAGTATAATTTCACTTTTTTGATATTTTCTTCAAGGAAGTTACAAATTGCACATGAACTGACATTGAACTCGATTAATGTGAAAAGTTACACATCCATATAAATTTTGATACATGTAGTATATATCATTAATAATTTATTCAAAAATTTATCACGTGCAACGCACGTAACATAATACTAGTCTATATACAAATGTCTAGAAAGACAAATAAAAAAAATTGAATTATTAAGTATTAAGTCATAGCGTATGCATGTATCTAGCGTATGCAATCCAATTGAATGCAAAAAATAATGAAAGAGCAAATTGTTGAAATGGTCCCTGAAAGTGGATTTAGGTTGTCTTTTGGTCCTCGAAAGTACAAAAGTTGCAAATCAGTCCACGATAAAAGGCCAACGGTTGCAGATTGGTCCAAAACTTAACAACGATGTTCAATGTTAATGGCCTACACGCCTCGTGAGTTACATACGTTATTAACAAGTTAAAACGACAATAATAGAATTAGCTTAGGAGTGAACTACAATCACCATTGGGGCGTTAAAAATTAACGTCTTAGTCAAAATTTGGACCAATCTGCAACCATTAGCCAATATCGTGGACTGAATTGAAACTTTTGTACTTTCGAGGACCAAATGACAACCTGAACCCACTTTCAGGGACCATTTCAGCAATTTGCTCAATAATCAAATGTCTATAACCAAAGCAACCTAATCATCTTCAACGTCTAGACCTTCGATTAGTCTGTAGACAACATGTAAGATACTTCCTCCATTCTTTTTTGATAGAGTCGTTTGTTTTTTCACGGTCTTCGAGTCACTATTTAAACATAAGTATTTTTAATTTTATATGTTTAAAAATTATAAAAGTTGATATTAAAACAAATCTAACAAGATCCAATATGACTATATTATCTTTTATTGACTAATGGTAATTTGTGGTCAAAGTTCGTAAAATATGATTCAAAAAGTCAAAATAGCTCCATTATTTAGGGATGGAAGTAGTATAAAATTGATTAAGAGCAACAACATGATGCTTAAATTGCTCCTGAGTGAAAAATAGGAAAAAAAAAAAGGTAAATGTCAAAATAGTATATTTTTTTAGATTACCTATATTGTGGACTGGCCCACGTTAAAATTTGAGGATTTTCTTTGAGGGAGTTTAAAAGTTGAGCTCCAAACTTCCTCCATATCGTCTTTCTTTAGCTCAATCAACCCTTCTCTCCCCTCTCTCTTATAGTTCCTTTACATATTTACATATTATTAACATTTTTTTGTTATAATATTTTTTCCTTGCTTTAATTTAATAATAAAAGTTATTATGCAATATTTATTTTTGTATTTTTGGGATCGAATTATCACAAATGCATTTAGTTTGTGAATAAAATACAATTTATTAATTTATTCAAATATTATTATTTTTATTTTCATATTAAAATGATTTATGTTTGCCTTCAACATTTAAATAATTCGAGTTTGTCTTGACCTTGGAGCTAAAAAACAAAAATGATTGATTTGAGGAGTACAAATAGAAAATCTGATTTTGTGTAAAATCTGAAGATAATTCCTAAATTTAATAAAGTGATATAAAAGAGTTAATTTTAGGAAAGAATCATAAATTATCTAGTATGAATGCTCTTAAATTGAGTTGCTCTATGGACTTCATATTAGTTTATTAAACCTTCAAATATATGTAACATTTGATATCAAATAATTGATTACTTTGTTACTAATCAAATGTTATGAATAATGACCTTCGTTGATTTAGCCCCGCCCAACTTCTTCAGCTATTGCCAAATGGAAACACTTCAAAATGCCGACCGGATCAATATCTCTTCCGACCACTTTGTCGAGTTCTTGTTAAACCTTTCCTAATTTAGTGCGGTGGTTTGTATATTTTTTAAAATATCTATCTGTATATATATAATTGGGAAAGGGAGAAATAGAAGTTATATTTTGAAGCATTTAAAGCCCCATGATCTCGTAATATATAGGAAACATAACTATTATGCAGTCAACTTTAGTGATGGAGATTTTAAGTTTCAACAACTCACCGATGTACCTTATTCTAAGAATTCGACATTGTTGAGGCTCATTCTTATGAAGCAACAGTAAGATTCTACGGTGGAAAGCTTGATGATGTCGGCAAAGAAGATGTTAAAGCCAAAAGGAGTCTCTAAGGCTACGCATAGGACTGCAAATAAAAGAGCTAAATTTTGACAAGAATATGTGCGACTATTTTTTATTTTACTTCCTATTATAACTATCTGTGACGATGGTTATAGCCAGAAGGTAAGCCAAATCTGCAATAGCTTTTTGTATACTTTATTGTCGATAAATATAATTGCAAACGGGTTTTTAAATGCCATGATTAGAGCCATGGACTGAAGTGATCATATGTACACTCCTCTCATGTAGCCACGCACGCATAAAATGATCAATGCATTTATCTAGTAGTACTAGTATAGTTATGTAGCTCATTAGGATTTCAAATTTAACATGTTTTAATAGGTGTATTGCAGTTATCTATTAGTGGTAGAAGTGTAGTCAGTTATATGCTATTTCTTAAAATAATTTATGGCTATATACATAGCCAAAACCGTGTGAATATTCTACCAGAAAAGTTGCATCATTTGAGTATGATTCCTTGATAGATTATAGTGTGTATTAAGCTCTGTTTTACATCATAAACATACTAGAAACTGAATTATTATCACAGAAACTCGAACAAATATACTGATCCAAATCAGACTCACCATCACCAATCATCCTCATATATTCGACCGATTTAATCATCTCTTTCCGAAACTCGTTTGCACTTATGCCCTTGAACTTATCATAAAATTCAACTTTGGCCTTCCGAATTTCGCTAACCAATCTCGAATGGCTCAAATCGTTTGCATTAGGTAAGGTTATACCGAAATTGTTTACAAGATTTCCAACGTAATTTAATGATAGTGGGGGGTCGATTAAGGCGCGCATATTGATAACTTGATTAAAACTGGGGATTTTGGATGAATTTGGATCAACAATTGAAGCAGCTTGATGTGCATGTTTGTAAATGAGGGCAGTCACAACTTCCGTACGAGTAGGATTTTTTAATCCTGTTTCAATTGTTACTTTTTCTTTGAGTTGACTTAATTTTGATGAATCAAATAGTAATCTTTTGGTCACACAATTTTCTTGATGTGGGAAAAACTTGAATTCTTTTATGGATGGGTCTTTAATAGGAGGGATAACCGATGCAGCGTTGAGTTGTGGAGATAATGGTGATGGTTTCTTATCTCCTTGGAGGCCTGCAAAAATAAAGTTGTGTTTGATCCTCGATAGTTTAGAAGTTCGAATTTAGTCACATAAAATGGCTATGTGCTTCTGTAAGTGTGTGATTTGGACTCCAATTTGAAGAAAATGTTAATTCTGTAATTTCTGAAATCAAATTGAAGACTAAATTACGCCCACATGCTCACTTTCAAAAATTTGGATCGTTGTTCCCAAACCATTCAAATGCCTTAACATCAACTTTCTTCAGGTTTTTTATTGTTTGGGGACAAAATAAATTACCTCATATTTTTAAAACATAGCGTTGTTACAAAAAAAAACTAAAAAAAATTGTCAAGTTCTGATTGCACAGATAATTTTGGAACTAAATGTCAAGCGGGTGTACATTGTACATTACTAGGAATTGTTACTGCAACCGTATTACTTACTGGGATGAAAGTGCCGCTCAGGCCCACTTACTAGGATCATTGTTGCAATTAACTCTAATCTCCTACATATTGTTGGCAGAATCCAGGTCTATGTCCAGTTACACATTATACTCTTTTCGTTTTAATACAAATTATTTGAAATAAAATCTATATTGAGTATAAATTAAATTTTATATTGGGTGGATTTATATAATAAACTTGAAATGAATCATATTTTAATACTCCTTCCAATTTTTTAATTGTACTGTCATCCAATCTAAAAAAGTGTTTGAGAATATTGTCACTTCGAAATTTATCGATTAATGAAAATTTATGGTATAAAATTTCAAAAGTTTAATTTTGAAAAATCTAAATGTCAATATAAAAAAAAGCGAAGTAGTTAGTAGATTAGACTGTAATCATTATATACAGTGGAGCCAAATGATTGTAGGTCTCATTCAATAATAACAATAATGATTGGCACCTATTCTCTCTCTCTTTCTCTCTTTTCTACATTTCTCTCTCCCATTAGTTATCATTTCGGTTTTTTCAAGCTTCACTCTAGTTCATTAATGGTTAATGTGAGAACTACTGAAATGGTCTTCAATAATATCATCAAGTTATAAATTAATTTTCAATAATAACATTGTTGTAATTTACTGAGTTAATTGTTAAAATGGTCCCAGTAAATGGAGGTCTGGTGCACTTTGGTCACTGAAAGTGGCACTGTTGCGGAAATGATCCCTAAAAGTGTGTCAAATGGTGCAATTTAGTCCCTATTTCGTTACATCCGTCAACTTTTAGTGTGAATAGTTATTTTGGGGGCAAAACCGGAACTTTTTATAACTTAATAACCCCATTTGGGGCCTAAAATGTAATAACAAAAAGTTATAGGTAAAATTAACTTTCTCCACTTCCAATTCAATTTTTATGGGATTCGATGTTATTTACATTTTAGGCCCCAAAGGGGGCTATTAAGTTATAAAAAATTTCAATTTTACCCCCAAAATCACTATTCATGCTAAAATTTGATGGATTTAACGGAATAGAGACTAAATTGCACAATTTGACACACTTTTAGGGACTATTTCCGCAACAGTGCCATTTTCGAGAGCTAAATTGCACCATGCCCCAATTACTGGGACCATTTCAGCAATTATCTCTAGTTTACTCTCCAAAAATGGCACCGTTGTAATTGTTAAATGATTTTTATTCATTTATTAATTATTAGGATATATATATATTTAATATGTCATTTCTTTTTATTTGATTCTTAATTAACGTGAAACTAGCTATGATGACGACAAATATAAAAACGCAACGACGTCTAATACCTGATTGTTTGGTGACAGCAGCCCAATCACGAGCGAAATTACTGAGAGTTAGACCATCGGCCACTTTGTGAGACATGCACAAGTTTAGTGCTTTTCCCCCACAACTAAAATGGTTAAGTTGAGCCATGAGGAGACTCTCATCATCACCATCCTTCGATGACCTCCACGTCAACCCGCTTGGAAAAATAACATCCTGGGCATTTATATTCGGGTTACTCGTAATCTCTGACATTTGGCAATCGAGGTGAGCTTCGATGAAGGTAGCTTTCATTTGAGAGCAATCTATGTTGAGGTTGTCAACCACTCTTCCAGCTAATGGGTAGTATGAAGCTAGGACTTTAGACAATGAGTTTTGAAGGAGAGTGGAGATGTTGGTGGGTAAAGGGGGGCCAATTTGTTTGTTTGGAAAGAAAAAAGCTATGGGTATGTATATATTACTCAATAGTTGATCGACAAGACCAAGCTTGTAGTAGCTCCTTGGAGGTGGTAATGAGGTGGAGAATGAAGGCTTGATAAACTTTTTTGAAATCAATTTAATTTTGTACGATGCCATAATTGTATATATTGCTCTTGATAATTTAATTTTGCAAGCTTGTATATAGTTGATAGATAAAATAAAGTTGCATGTCAATCAAGTTTTGCTCTCTCTATATATATAGAGGTATCAAGGCAATGATATCCGTTTATTACGTTTTAATATTGATGATATTGTTGATTACTACTTTTTCCGTTTACTTTTACTTGTCTAGTCTAGCTATTTATATACAGATTAAGAAAAAATAGAAAGTATACAAAAAAATACATTGAGACTATAAAAAATGTTAAGAATTTAGGGATTCCACTGAAACCAATTAGTAATAGAGGGAGCAGTCCAAGATCTTATATACTCCTATTAACCAAGAGTACATCGACTTCCGATGTGAGATGTGCATCTTAACACTCCCCTCTCGTGTAACCTGATCATCGGTGAAATTTTTCCTCGCAAGAATTATTTGTTGGAAACAATATCAGTGGGATTACACATGCCTCATTAAGGCGATATATATTTTAAAAATATATATTGAGACGAATCTAATAAGATCCCACAAGACCATATTATTTCTTATTATTTAATGAGAATTCATGATCAAATTTTATAATATTTAATCAATAAAAATTAAAATATAACAATTTTAGGGACGGAGGAAGAAGTACATTTTATTATTTACATAATTCAAGCAGAAGAAGTCAACCGGGAATTAGTGGATGCTTAAAACACATTACAATCAATTGAAGTTCTACAGCAAGCAAATGGTGTCCGCACTCGCTTTCATAGCATGATGTGTTTTGATTTTGTATATACAAATGATTGTGTGTAAAGCATTTCAATATATTTATACCTATATCTTGAATTACTAAGTCATAACGCGTATGCACGTAAGTTCGAATGAGATGTTATTAAATTATTGAGGTATTGACTATGGTATTACTCATTTAGATAATGTTTTACTATAGTAACTACAGTAAATTGTTGAAATAATTTTTGATAATATCATCAAATTACACCTTAGTCCTTAATAATAATATTGTTGTTGTTTAGTCCTCAGTAGTGACAAAAACATTCTTAACTGGTTCTCAAATTAACTTCTTTATTAATAATGAGTGGTCATATCTGGTGGAGAAAAAAACTTTACTGATCATTTTCCCTCAAAAAACAACTTTCATATTCACTTTTTGACCAAACTTTTAGTTTCTCTACTAAAACTTACGCTTCAGTTAACCCATGATCTTGACCTAGTGATTATCGACTCATCAGCCTCCACAATTAGAAGTTTTGAGTTCGAGTTTTGACAATGTATCCTAATAGAAATCGATGTCTCTGCCTCATTGTAAGTGTAAATCTCCCCCTCTCCAATATTGTAGAATTTATTTTCAGTTCATATCGTTTGTCAAAAAAAAACTTGCACTTCATTTATGATAACTAGTAATATGTTACGTGCGTTGCACGTGAACAATAATGAAATAAATAATAAATTTGTTTATATATTTATATGATACTTAACACTCATGATACAACTTCTCTTTCGTCTGAGTTTATTAACAAATTATGAAATTACTTCGAACAAAAAAGATTAAAAATCATTCGATAGTAAGGTGGAAATTCAAATACATAAAAAACAGAAACTCCAAAATTTCTGTTGTGTTTGTATAATATTTTGAAAGAATGTCTAACTTCTTACTTCTTTTTCTTTGATCAAAACTTTATTGACTTAAGTAACTATAGATTTGATTGTCTATTACTCATAGCTTAACGCAAAATCAATTCCATCAATAAAAGTATTAAATAATTATTATCAATATTATATGTAATATTAATAAAGTTAAAAAGTACACGATAGAGCAAATTGAACCAACTAATCATAAATGGGCAAACTATGATTAAACGATCCTTTATTGTTACTTCTTCAATTATAAAATATTAGAGATTTGATATTATACATTCTAAATAGATAAAAATTATTTAAGGTGGCAAAGGAAATTATTGTCATATTTTAATTGTTTCAGTATATCATTACGGATTTTTAAAAAATTTATAGTTTAACTTATTGTAACCTAATATTTGTTAATCTTCTCTATAGAAATCATATATATATGTTTAACCATTGAAGTCATCTTTATCAAGTATATTTCATATGAAACTAAAGAAAATAACAAATAAATTGGACATATATTTAGATAATAATAAAAAATCAAACAAATTATCAATATCAACCCAATTAAAATCATACAATAAATGAATAGCTGGATAAACATAAATGTAATCGATAAATACATAAATCAAATTGTATTAAAAATATGAGCTAATCACTGTAAACATACAAAAGAATCAAATTAATTGATCAAAATCAACCTAATAGAAAATATAATCAACTTTAAGATTCGAACTCCATGTAAATATAAAAGATCTAGTTGATACTTGATATGATTTTGCTCTCATATGTATGAAGATGATGATGTTGCATTTTTGTTTTGGTTATGATTGAATCTGAAAGTCTCATAATTTATAGTTTTAGAATGATCCTTCAAAAGTGTAACGGTAAATTGATTAGTTAAGAAAATATATAGTAAACATTTCTAAAATCGTTTATTATTGTAATAGTGGATCTTTAATTCAATAAATAAGTAATTGAGTAGTAATAATGATCAATTCAATTGGGATGTTTTAGTTCATGCAATTTTAATAATTATTCAATGGTTATATTTTAATATATAGATAATAATAAGATGTAAATAATTAGTCTATATTAAAATAAGCAATATAGTCTTAGCAAAAAATGAAAGAAATAAATACTCAGTTTAATTACACTTTTGAGAGGTATATTAGTACAATTATAGATAGATATTTCAAATATGACTATATTTTATAATTTTACTTTAGATTATATTTACAAAGTCATATATATATATATATCAATATATATTATATGAAAATTTTTTCTAGTTATGTAATTTTATTTGCAATATATGAGTTCCTGAAATTATAAATAAAACAATTCTACTACTTATTTCAAATATTTTTATATTTACATAAGAAATATAGAACTATATTGTACTTATTTTATTCAATTTGTGTTGAACATATCATTTTCTCTAACTATGTAGTTTAACTTAAAATATATTAGTTTCATAAAATTCTAAATAGAGCAACTAATTTTTTTTGTAACTATATGATTTTACTTAAAGTATATTAGTTCAAAAAATGTAATTAGAGCAACTCTTACACTTATTTAACTATTTGCATTTTGTACATAGATATATTAGTTCATAGATTTCATTATAATAAATATAGAAATATATTTTAGTATAGTTTTAAATTTCTTTTGAATATATAAAGTCACATATTTCATTTTCTATAATGACGTAATTATTCTTCTTATATATTAGTTCCTAAAATGGTTAATTGAATGACTCCTTAACTTATTTTTAAGTATTAATTGTGAAAAGAGTTAAAAATCATAACTACCACACAATTTAATGAGTTATTATTGACATGATTTAAATTACATGAATATATTTATTTATTTATACAATCATCATTTATCATTATAGAATATATTAAAATTTTCTCTAATAATGTAATTTTGCTAAAATATATTAGTTTCATAAAATTGTAAATAGAGCAACTGGAAATTTCTATAACTATATAATTGTATTTAAAATACATTAGTTCATGAAATTGAAATAGAGCTAGTCGTCGTATACTTATTTTTAATATTTTACATAGATATATTAAGCCATAACTATCTTTTACTTATAATTTTTATTTTCTTTTGAATATATGAAGTCATATATTTCATTTACTTTAATTATGTAATTTCATTTTATATATTATTTTTGAAAATAAATTATTTAATGACTCTTAAACTTATTTTTAAATACAAATTATGTTTTTTGCTGTGTTGAATATACTTATTCATATTATTCATTTTATCTAATTATGTAATTAACTATCTATATTAGTTTATATAGATAGTTAACTGAATGAATATTAAACTTATTTTTAAATATCAATTATGTTTTTTTTGTTGTGTAACTTTCAAATTATGAAAATACTGAAAGTCATAACCTCCATTGAATTTAATGACTTATTATTAGTATGAATTGAATGCATAAATTTAATTATTTATTTTGTTCCCTACAATCATGTGGATTCATATTATTCGTTTTTATCTAATTATGTAGCTCTACTTTATATGTATCAGTTTATATAGATAGTTAATTGAATGAATATTAGACTTATGTTTAAATATCAATTATGTTTTTTTGTTGTGTAACTTTCAAATTCTGAAAATAGTGAAAGCCATAACCTCCATTGAATTTAATGACTTATTATTAGCATGAATTGAATGCATAAATATAATTATTTATTTTATTTCTACAATAATGTGGTGTTTTTGTCAATTTGAATATCAATTTATGACTATCAAAGAAGAAAATCTTTTGCCATTGAAATATCATCTTCCCCATCAAATGAAACGTAATATTTTTATTATTTTGTTCTCTACAATCATGTGGATTCATATTATTCAATCACTATTTTCAGAATTTGAAAGTTACACAACAAAAAAACATAATTGATATTTAAACATAAGTCTAATATTCATTCAATTAACTATCTATATAAACTGATACATATACTTATTTTTAATATTTTACATAGATATATTAAGTCATAACTATCTTTTACTTATAGTTTTTATTTTCTTTTGAATATATGAAGTCATATATTTCATTTACTTTAATCATGTAATTTCATTTTATATATTATTTTTGAAAATAAATTATTTAATGACTCTTAAACTTATTTTTAAATACAAACTATGTTTTTTGCTGTGTTGAATATACTTATTCATATTATTCGTTTTATCTAATTATGTAATTAACTATCTATATTAGTTTATATAGATAGTTAATTGAATGAATATTAAACTTATTTTTAAATATCAATTATGTTTTTATCTAATTATGTAGCTCTACTTTATATGTATCAGTTTATATAGATAGTTAATTGAATGAATATTAGACTTATGTTTAAATATCAATTATGTTTTTTTGTTGTGTAACTTTCAAATTCTGAAAATAGTGAAAGCCATAACCTCCATTGAATTTAATGACTTATTATTAGCATGAATTGAATGCATAAATATAATTATTTATTTTATTTCTACAATCATGTGGTGTTATCAATTTATGACTATCAAAGAAGAAAATCTTTTGCCATTGAAATATCATCTTTCCCATCAAATGAAACGTAATATTTTTATTATCTTATTAAATAATATAGTTGTGACCAATAATTAATGGATACAATTGGGTGAGATGAATTTTTCATTTTTCAAATTTTCATTAATATTGCTTCATAGTGTACCTATCTCTTGACCTTCTCATTAAAAGATATATACAATTGAAAAATTAAATTAATAGTAATTTGTTAATGGGAAGGGGTAAAATAGTCTTGACAAAATATGGAAGAAACACCTAAGGGTGTTGGCTCTTTTATAAGTATTATAGATTATAGATTCGGAAGAAACCAATTGAAATCATTTTCATATATTACATCTTTCTAAAAAAATAATCAAATATCTAGAACGAAAGCAATCCAATTGAATGCAAAAAAAATAATCAAATGTCTAAAACTAAAGCAACCTTATCATATTCAACTTCTAGATCTTTGATTAATTAGTTTGTATGGAACATGTTGATTAAATTGGGTTGCTCTAGGGACTTCATATGAGCTCAATCTATACGAGAGAAACTAGAATTTGCATTAAAGTGAGTGGAAATTGTTTTTGGAGAGAAAAGGGTTGATAAAAAAATTTAGACACCAAATTTGAGTTCAAATTTTTAAGGTTTACTTTTTGTCCCAAAAACGCTAACAAATTGTGTGTGGCCATTAATTATTAGCATAGAAGTTAAGTCAGAGACCAATAAACAACTTTTTACCATTATCAGGACTAAACTATAAGTGTGCCACCATTCGAGACTAAATTACAACCTGATGACAATATCGAAGACTATATTAGCAATTTGCTTACGAGAACTATTTATATATATTTCAACGCACAAATCATTAAGAGAGAGACTTCATTCAATTTTATTCTTGTAGAACATACTTGACATGTAAGTGCCAAGTTGGGGACCAATAATCAACTTTTTGTCACTATCAGGAATATGGTAAGTGTATCATGCTCGAGACTAAATTGCAACCTGATGACAATATATCATTAATTTGTTTACGGGAATTATATATAATTTCAAGGCACAAATTTTTAACAAAGACTTCTTTCAATTTTATCCTTGTCAAACACACTTGACATGCATTTGTCGAGAGTGTGTTCGATACATATATGAGCAAAGAAAGTTCGATGTGGTAGTGCATCTTAACACTCTCCCTCACGTGTAACCCAATCGTCGGCGGAATATTCTTCGCCGGTATTAACTGCCGGAACAACATCGGCGGGGTTACACGTGCCTCATTAACTCGGGTTTGGCTTTGATACCATGATAAGAGTCTATAGGGTTCCACTCTAAAACCAATTGACGATAGGGGGAGTAGTCCAAACTCTTATATATTGACCCGGGAGGACATCGACTTCCGATGTGATAGTGCATGTTAACATATTTAGTATGCGTTCGATACAAACATCACAATATGCATCATATGTTCGCTTACTGAATCGTTGTTGTTGCTACTCCATCATAACTTATACATTATATATTGATGCTATGAAGTATGAAATCAGAAGCATACAAATTTGATTCCGCGATATCTGGTGTCTCAACCCAAATCTCCTTGCCACTTATCACCAGACCTCGTTAAAGCTTATTTAACCTGGAAGAATTCTGGAAGTGTGGCCCACATTGAAGTCTCACCAGTGAGTGCACGAGATATTACAAACATGCCAAACCCATGTTAGTGTGTGGAACCGATTTATCAAATCTATAAATTACCGACCTCTTATGCTAGGACGTGATGTATACATAATATTTTTCAAACTTTCGATTGGGTTATTGAGTACCGATATATAACTGGCGAGAAGGGAATTTGAAACTATTTTGAAGCCTCATGTTAACCATCTTTATAGGAGACATAATTAACAAAATATATTTATTTTTAGTAAATATTTTGTAGAATAACGCTCCATAAATAGTATGATATCATCGATAGTAGATATTCAAGATTGTTGATGTCTGATACGTATGGATGTTTTTGTTGGGTTTTGTCGGTTTTTCTCAAGATTTTTGTGTGAAGTCGATGTTATCGGTTTTTCTAATACACTTATTCGGTTGAAAATTATTTCGATTTTTATCGGTCCGGTTGATGTCGGTTTTGAGGTAAAACCAGTTCGGTAGGTTTTTCAGTTTTTGAAGCAAATAAAAAATCAAAGTGCACAATGTCATATTAAATAGGGTCTAAGCGCTCACATAAAGTCAAAAAATAAAATAAAAATACAATTAAAACAAAAATACATTGTAACAAACATAAACTTCCTCTTTGCTCCAGACTAAGCTTCCAAATGCTAGCAATTGAGTTCCACCTAGTATCCACATCAAGTACTAGACTTTTCTCTTACCAGTGTTCTCAGTAAATGTTCTAGCATTATCAAAGGATGTCTTTCTAAGAGGAGAAGATTTGGCATATCTAGTGACATTCCTAATTTTTAATATTACTTCAGCATATTCTTTCAACCCTTCTTGAGATGTAGACTTTAGAGTGATGGAATGGATAAACAAAAAAGATGGCAAAGCATATTCTTTCAATCCTTCTTGAGATGTAGACTTTAGAGTGATGGAATAGATAAACAAAGAAGATGGTAAAGCAGAGGCACAAAGTTAAAGTGTTTATTTTTAGATTTTGGTATGAGACTCTAAGGACCCCGTTTTAATTTGAAAAATTGGGTCTTGGGCTATGAGGCTCTTTTTAAAATCGAAAATTATGTAAGTAATGTAATAATTTTAAAAAAATCAAAATTAAATACAATTATTGTAAATATTACAAATATAAATATTTTAAACAATATATATAGTCGGTTTGGTTCGGTCGGTTTCGGTTTGGTTTACGGTAAAACTGAAAACTGAATTTTTTTGTGTCGATTGTGGATTCTTTTCGCACCGCGGTTCAGTGTCATTTTTAACAATCAAGTTGGTAACATTTCAGTTCGGTTCAGTCGGTTTGAAGTGAACTGAATCCCTGATGATATGTCTGCTCTTCTTTCCCTTCCGAACCTTTCCTAATTCAATGCGGTGTTTTATTTATATTTTAAAATATATAAGTATAATTTACTATGGAGTATGTTAGAATGATAATTACATTCAAATAAAAGATAAATTAAAATGACAATAATTCAAATGGTAGAGATCATAAGGTGAAGAGAAATTTGGAAGAATACCTCATCCAAGGTTTTTTTAACTTCTGCCCCCTTCCTAATTTCTTTGTTAAGAGTATCCTCTTCCCCCTTAATTGACTAACTTTCCCTTAATGAAACAATTTGCTAAAACTACCCCATCAAAAAATTTTCTTTTTCTTCTTCAACACCATCACACCACTATCACTACTACCACCAACCATCAAAAGTACCACCACCACCAATTAACACCCTAGCTTCTTCTTCTTTTTCTTCTTCTTTTTCTTCATCTTTTTCTTCATCTTTTTCTTCTTATTCTTATTCTTCTTCTTCTTCTTCTTCTTTTCATCTTCTTCATTATCTTCATTTACCCCCTCTTCTTCTTCACTTTTCTTATTTTCCACCATCCTACCACCATTACCACCACCACCATCATCTACAATATCCCTGCGACCAATCACAACCACAAAAAACCCCCACTATTTCTTTCCCACCCCATCAACTACCAAAATCGAACATTTTTTGCCAAACAACTACCAAAAAGATTCAATTTTCGTAGTTTTCGGCAAACAACTATCAAAATCAAAAATCGAACATTTATGTCAAAACCGAAACTTTTAGTTAAAACAACTACAAAAAATGAATCCTTTTTACTAGACAAAAAAATAAAATCAAAAAATATATATATAAAAAAACCAAAAAATTGAAAAAATGTATCAAAACTTACATGTATAATATTAATTTATTTAATATAAAAATAAATTTAATGATTTATAATGGCGGTGGGTGTGTGTACGTATTTATTGAGTTAAAAAGATTGATTTTGGGGGGAAAATAAGAATATTGGTGAGTTGTGGCTAAAATAGGCGGGTAAGAATGTATTAAGGTAACCAACTTCTCAAAATTTTCATTTTTGCCTAAAATTTCACTATTCACCTGAAAATGGTCAATATTAACGGATCATGGACCAAAATACACAATTAAACCCACTTTCATGCACCATTTCTGTAATAGTGCCATTTTCGTGAACCTAAGTGCCCGAGGCTCTTTTATTGTGAAAAGATTCGGTGCATCAATACTTCCATGCATCAGGTGCATCAGGTACCCATTCAAAGGTTTCACGTGGGTACTGTACCCACTTGAAACTTCATCATTGGTACTTATACCCAAATTGTACTATAACAATGGTACAATACCACATATTTATCAATCCAAAATAAATATGTGGTATTGTACCATTGTTATAGTACAATTTGGGTACAAGTACCAATGATGAAGTTTCAAGTGGGTACAGTACCCACGTAAAACCTTTAAATGGGTACCTGATGCACCGGGTGCACCGAATTATTGATGCACCGAAACCGGACTCTCTTTTATTAGGACAATTCCAACAATTAACTCTGCAAATGGTCCCTCCAAATGTGTAGCTGGATGTGTAACTCAAACTAAGCCTGGACATTTATCAAATTTCTTGGCATTACACAAAAGAGAATGAGACAACTGAAAATGTATAAACAGCCGTCCATCAGTTCAGTTTTCATGCAACTCCAAGAAAAAACATATTTGCCTTCATCTCGAGCTTCTCGCCCCATGCAAGAAATACTCTAAAGAAAAATGCATTTTTATATTAATAATTTAATATAGAGATATTCTGATAACTTAAGCTATTCATTTATGTTGCTATCTCTACATCTTCTTCTTCTTCACTTATGTTTCTCTGAATCAAAAATGGTATCACGTGTGGCTATTACCTTCGGCCTTCTAACGTTTGTCACCATTTGCACGATTATAGGTAATTCTACGTCTTCGTTTTTATGAATTGCTACCTTCGATACATTTTGGTTACGTTTTAGTTTAGTTTAAGTCACGCTTTTGTTTCTGGGACGAAGTTTTGCCAAAGTTAATCATGAATCATGCTCGAAAAACAAAAATGTCACACAATAGCTTGAATAGGCCAATAACGTTGTGAACTCGTGGATTAAGTAGTAGTACCCTTATCACACAATTGAAATATGTGAATGATTTGTTCATTTGTTTACGTATTATAGTATGAGTCATTTAGTCCTTCTCAAACCTTCAGAACTTTTCGAATTATATGTTACATTGTGCATCGATGGTTGTACTAATCCCTCTAGATTGAATATGAATACATTATACATGGCGCGCTATTGATTGCTGCATTGACAATCAGGTTGTGTATAGTCTGTTTTGACATAAATGAAAGGCAGGGGAGGGGTACAATTTTTGCCTGATATTACTGATACGAACTCGTATGAATTTTTTCATTTCGATAAGTCCTAATTAATAAATCTGTTTGGTACTTGCAGGAGCATTAATCCAGTTAGCAGTTATTCCAACGATGGAAGATGCTTATGGTAGTTCTTCTGTAATTAATTCGAACTTTTTAAGCATTTTGAGTAAAACATTTATCTGTGCTACCTTTCCTAGTTTAAGCATTCGCTAATATAAAGCTATATAGGTTGTCTTTAAATGTCTGACAAATATCTTGTTGGTAGGTTCTGAATTTTCGATTAGAAGACGGCTTGATACTCAGCTTGAAGGTAAATTTCCACAGGGCAGTCTACTTTTCTTTCTATAGAATTTGTAGACAATTTACCAATAATTAGTCTGTTTCAAAGCCTACCTGAACGACTTTGTGGCATCTTTTCTTTTGTTTCCCTTCAGCTATTTCGATACAGGAAGATGATGAAGCGGCCTCCATTTTACGCATTGGTCATGTACTATCTCGCTCTTATCTAATTCATTTAGTAGTCCTTTGAACTGCTAACCTACATATCCCTTATAAAGCTTGAATATAAATCACTATAGATACAATTATCTTTAAGTTGCAGGACTCAAAACATGCTTAGGATTAATCTCCAAAACGTTAACCAATAGCATCTTGGTTTTCTTTTTGTAAAGATTTTTATACGATGATCTGAACTTCTGCAACCTTAAATATGAGAAATGCTGCAATGAAGTTTTCGATTTTGTTATTGTTTCAAGTCAGTGTTCATTTCTTTTGTAAATTTTATGTCTGTGTTTGACTTTATATCTTTTTTATCTAGGTAAAGCCTGAAGTAATTAGCTGGGCACCAAGAGTCATTTTGTTTCATAATTTTTTGAGCTCAGAGGTAATGAAGCTGTACTCACCAAGTGCTCGACAGGCGCGCAATCATATTATATTATAGAGAATGATAATTTCACTTTAGGAACATTTCAGGAATGCGACTATCTTCGTGAATTAGCCAAGGATCGTCTTAATACGTCTACTGTTGTGGATTCAGCAAGTGGAAAGGTGAGGCGTGCTTCTACCGTATTTCTACTTTGAACATTTCAGGAATGTGACTATCACGAGATAATTTTTTTCATTTTTGTTCATATTGCTTTAGGTAATCAAGAGCAACTTTAGAACAAGCTCTGGTATGTTCCTCACTTTTAAGGAAAGAAACTACCCTATAATACAGGTCAGCATGAATGGAAACTTTGTTTGCAGTAGAAGCATATTTTCGCGCTTATTGTTCTTGTTAACTTACCGGAAAATGAGTGGTCTGGAATATGCTACTACGTCTTTTTCCATTGTCCACATAGATTCCTCCCTTTCGAAGGGTTGTGCATAGCCTGATTTGCTTTTTTCATCTTAGGCGATTGAGGAACGCATATCTGTATATTCTCAAATACCTATCGAGAATGGTGAAAACCTTCAAGTTCTTAGGTGAGTCCTGTCCATACTAGTGCTGATTTCCCTTATGAAGTGACGACTCATATACTTGAACATCACGGGCTCACGGCTAACATACGTTCAAGCACAGGTATGAGAAGGATCAGTTCTACAGACCTCATCATGATTACTTCTCTCGGAGTGTAAGTCTAATTGTATGGAGGTTTTTGAAATTCCATATGTTCTATATAGTTTAAGTGTAACTATTTTTGCAGTTATTTACCAAATTCGGTGGTCAGAGGGTCGCAACCATGCTTATGTATCTAAGTGACACTGTGGAAGGAGGAGAAACATACTTTCCAATGGTAGTTAATCTCTGAACAATTATATTTACTTGTTCGGAATCGAATTTTGTTCAAATGCAAATACAATTTTCTTTCCCAATGCCAGCATTCACATGTTACTAATTCAAGTTACAGTAGACATTGATGTTTGATCAAATTTATTTATTTATATTATGCTAGGCATTAACCCTGATTCTCCATGACATCAGGCCGGTGCAGGTAAATGTAGTTGTGGCGGAAAACCAGTGACCGGGGTGTGTGTAAAACCGAATAAAGGAGATGCTACACTCTTCTGGAGCATGGTATGTTTACTTCATACGTAGACGATTTAACAGAACTAACACCAGGCCTATTCTATCCAAGGACCTATTCTATCAGGATCTTTAGTCCCCCCCCCCCCCCCCCCTCTTTCTTCAAAACTTGATGTTTCTAAACATAAGTGGTTTTTTTTCATTTTTACACGATGTTACATACTTGCAAGTATTTTTTTCCAATATGGTTGGAACCTCATGAAATATGTAATTGTATCACCCGAAAAAAGCGTAGGCATTCATTATTGCCACTTGTTCTGATACTCTTCTTTTATATGCTGACGCTGCACTTCTTCAGGGGCTCGACGGAGAATCTGATCCTAAGAGTGTTCATGCGGGATGTGAAGTACTGGCCGGAGAAAAGTGGTCTGCAACAAAGTGGATGAGGCAGAGAAAAATCTTTTAATTCTCTTGAATTTTGCAAATAGACAATTTCCAGTAAGGGAGTCTTCTTGTTATCAATTGAGCAGTAGAATTAAATAATTTGTATTATTTGGAAATATGAATTTGAAGATTGATTGAATATATTTTCGCATAGATTGCATTCAATTATTACTAAGCTAGATTCTTCGACAAGTCCAACTATAGGAGACATGAACCTATCGCAACCCATACTAACGTTACAGAACCGAACTAAACAAAACCGAGCATTAGCCCTTTAAGTAAGGTCGGCTACATGAATATCAACGCTCCGGTCATGGTGCTTCTTTATTCTTCAAAGATAGAAGAGTAGAAAGAAAGTCATTCATAGCTTGAAGAGATGACCCCTTTTTTCCTTCTCCCTCATCTTTCACAGATGATCGAATCAAGTCCCCGATTTCGACAGCATTTTTCTTCATTTCTTCCCCTTTGCCACCTTTGTCCATCACAGTACTGATCACCCTCTTGACGTCGTCCTTGTCAACATTACTTTGCAACCCTTTAGCCAACACAATGCAAACTTCCATATTCTCAACCAACATCTTCGCGTTGTAGCCTTGCTCGGCAGCCAAAGGCCATCCGATGAGTGGCACCCCTTGGCTCAAACTCTCCATAACTGAATTCCACCCGCAATGTGTCAAGAATGCACCAGTAGACTTATGACACAAAATCTCCAATTGCGGTGCCCATCTATGCACCAATAGTCCTTGCTTTTTCTCTGCCACCCTCTTCTCGAACCCATCCGGGAGCCACTCAGCCCTGAATTCACCTCTCAAATCATAACCAAACGGTGGCCTGATTACCCAAATGAATGGTTTGCCACTTTCTTCTAACCCCATAGCCAAAGCCATCATCTGAGATGGACTAATTGTATTCTGTGAACCAAATGAAATGAACAAAACAGAACATTCAGAATGATCATCCAACCATTCTATGCACTTCTCGGGAGATAATCCAGGCACCCTGCCTGTCCTCTGGCCGATAATACTCGAACCGGATTGATCCAGCATTCTCGAAGGAAGCAGAGGTCCAATGCACCAAACAGGCATCTTCACATATTTTTTAAGTATGTCCAACCCCAAAGGCTCTATCTCTTCAACTGTATTACACAAGAAACCAAATGACTTCAAAGACTTCTCAATCTGAGGTTGAAAGAATGTAGACCATATATCATTACCATCTGCATCCAAAAGAAACTTATGCAACTGAGAGACATGGAAATAGCATGAATCAGGAAAACCAGGAACCCGAAATTCGTCTTTGTCTGTCAACCTATGTGGGAGGTTTTGCCAGATTGATAGATAAGCTGCAGTACCATAAGCACCACCAGTAGAAAATGTCACATTAATTGTCCCACAAGACTCTGCAACTTCATTAGCCCAACCCATGAAAACATCAGACACAACACACAAAGGAGGTTTACCATCACGGGCAATCAAATCCCCCAAAAAACGACGAAATGGAGGTTCAAGAGCAGCTGAAGAATGGAACATGAGTGGAATCTGGTGGAGAGGTAGACCCTCAGTGTTCTCACAGTTTGGAGGTAGTCCATGTTCCTCACCATTGAAAGGCAAAGCAACCAGATTGATTTGGGAGTTTGAGGGTGATATTGTTTTGTCTTTGGAGATTGAAGAGGTGAGATAGTTGATGTTTTGTGGTGTACTAAGAATGGTGACATGAACACCACTTGTCTGAATTATCTGTTTAGCTAGTCCAAGAAATGGTATCAGGTGACCTTGTGCCATCATTGGTAACATCACTATATGTTCATTACCTCCATTACTCATTCTTGGATTCTTGAAAGAGGGGGAGGGGGAGGAGGAGGAGGAGGAGGGGGAGAGGGAGGAGGGGGAGGAACAAATGAGAATGTAGGAATTAGGAGATGATCAAGACATGTAACAAGAGAAGTTCAATTTGACAAGGTACTGTTTTATATACATAAATGTACATCATATAAAATGTAATAGACGAGCTCGGGACATAGCTCAACTAGTAAATAACTATAGTATAAAGTGTCACCGACTTCTAGCATTATAGGCTCAATGTCCCTATACAAAACTTATCGACCTCGACTCTTCATATCGACTCTTCATACAATCCATATTCAATTTTCACTAAGATCGAACCTTATGTTTCGAAGTGTCGCTTAGGTCGAGGGTCTCCACTTTTGTAATAGAGATATATACTTGAGGTGATTAATGAGTAGTACTTGAAGTACGTGGAAGTCAGTGTTCCACTGGATTTGGATCAATTGGCATGGACGTAAACGTCTGCTAAAATGTACCAACTCAATCAGTTTCTCAAGTAAATTCATTTCGGAGATTAATGATGACACCTAACATTATTGGTCTATTGATGTACTCCGTCTAATCTAAAAAGAATGTTTTTTTAGATATTTTAACAATATTCAAAAAAATATTTTTTTACATAAACCAATGTATAATATACCACTTTTTCGGGCAACAATATGCACACACCAAAATAGTGGTTTTTTTAGGGGCGAATTTATTATTTTGCCCCTATATGAAGTTCCTCAATTGCTACATTACAAATAGGGGGGCATAATTGTAATTTGACACCCAATATTCACTATTTGGGTGTGCATATAACAGATCAGCACTTTTTCCTTTAATATCCCTATTTACATAGAGTAACTCAAAAAAAAAAAATGATTGCATAATATAGTTAAATGATAATTGAATTATTAATGATTGTTTTATAGGGGTATAAATGGAAATTGTGAAAGTAATGATTGTTTCTTAATTTGTGTGAAATGTCTAGAAAGACATTTTTTGGATTGAAATGAATAATTTTTTAAATTAAACTTAATTGTTAGTATTAGATTTCGATTTTGAATGACTAATTAAATAAAGATTGCCATTTATTTAGTAATATAATTGTTTAGATTAAAATTATATACGCGTCTTCAATTCTTTAAATACCATTTCTAAAAGTGGTAAGAAGAATAGAAGATATACATATCATTTATTTATTTTCAAGTGTCATAAATAATGTTCATTATTACTAAAATTTGTTACCAATTCTAATCTCCTTAAATAAATCTTCCTTTAAAAAAACTAATTTAAATTCATACTTAGAGGTTACTTGTTAGAAGATCAAATAAAATTTCAAGATTATATAATAGCTTTGGGGGAAAACCCAAATAAACAAAGTGATGAAGACGCATATTTGCTCTCAAGCGAATTTATTTGGTTATTATAATTTTTTTTTATAAAAGTTGATTATAATTTATATAGAGATAATTCAATTAAATAGAAACATTTCGATATCCCGGGTTGAATTTGGTAGAGGCAATAGTATTTCGAAATAGAGTTAAAGGCATGTTTGATCACACATGTTTGTCGCCTCATCACCTTTTGATCACATATGTTTCATTTTATCTCATTTGGTCACACATCTTTACAAAAGTGGTCTTAGTTGCTACTGTCGTCAAAATTGAAGTTACATTTAAAAAATTTATAATATGTGACGTTCATTATTAAATTCAATTAATTCCAATCTTACCATTATAATATGACAATTAGGGAAAATGATGCATTTTAGTTACATTCATATTATAACTCAATAAAATATATTAAATTTATGCTCAAAAACTCTTTTAAACTAATAGCCTAGTGAAATAGGCTCTCGTTAGTGACTAGAAGGTCTTGAGTTCGAATTTCACCTCATCGCTAATTTACTAAACAAAAAAACTCTTTAAACTAATAACAAAAATACATTCATCAATGCCAACAGTAGTAACTAAGGCCATTTTTGTAAGGACGTGTGACCAAATGGAACAAAATGAAACATGTGCGATCAAAAGTTGACGCGGCAGCAAACATGTGTGATCAAATGTGTCTCTTAACTCTTTGAATATTTTAGGCACATCTTTTGATTTACAACCCATCTACCCAAAGAGGCCTTTGACACAGGTGGGCTGTGGGGAGATCCAACTACCTTAACAAAAAACAAAAGAATACTCCCTCCGTTTAGATATGTTTAATTTTGGGGAGAAAATACTTTATTAAGGAATAGTACAATGTTACTAATATGTTCTCAAATAAAGTTGTTGGAGTGTTACTTTATTAGGGACAAAATGTACTTTATAAGGGCAAAAAGGAGAAAATAGACTTAAAAGTTCATTGGAATTGTAAACAATCTAACATTTTGAAACATAACAAAATTTCTAAACAATCAAACATATTGAAACTGAGGGAGTACTATTTACGTTCACTCTTGTTTCACTTCTCATAATTTATTTCATTTGACCAATTTTACGTACATTTAAGGAAATAAATTGATTTTAGTAATACTTAATTATATTTTTAAATATAATTGAGGACGTATACAAAAAGTTCAGATTTTTCCTTAAGACCCCTCAAAGTTTGACGATCTTCACAATTTCGTCCTTATAGATTGTATTTGAGCAAATTGACCCATCTATCTTTTGTATCATTACAAATTGCCTCAGTTGTTCATTCTATTTCATTTCCGGCAAAAGTGGAGTCGCAAATTCGAAATAATCAACAAATATAGCAATCGAATCAGGACAATTTGCAGCACCTGTGATTGGCTTCACGCCGTTGTACCTTCTGCTGCTACTGGTAGTACCTTCTGTCCTTCTCTATTATAATATATCTTCGTAAAGTACATGGATCTTGATAGAATTGATTTATTTTATTAAGTATCAAGAAGTATACTGAAATGTGGTTATCTAATTAAAGTTTTAATTTTTCGAATTATAGTTTGATTTTTTGTTTGTTTGTTGTTGATTAATGTAGTTTTAGCTAATTACTTTACTAGTTAGGCGAAACAAAAATTTCATGTAATTTGAATTAGATAGGAGGAGGGCGGATAGGATCCTCTACCTTATTTTTGTGCCCCTTATTGAGCCTCGTTGCTTTAATTGATTGTGTGGAAATGATCGACTACCTCTTTTCCTTGCTTCCTTTCATGCATTCCGCATTAGAATATTGTACATGAGATCGAACGAATTATTAAAAAAGGCATGAAAGGAGACACTGAAAGGAGGTAGAAGATCATCCCGTTGATTATACTACATGTATTCTACTGTGGACATCGTAGATAGTTATAATGTAACAACTAATGCATGATATGTAATCGTGTAAAGCAAGAGGTACAATGTGAGGCATTGGAAAGATTGAAGGAGGTAGAGGATTCTCCTTGGGAGGAGGATGTTGATAGTTAGGTGAGGTTACTCTAGCTTATTTCGATGCCTCCTTTCATGGAAATGGAATGGAAAGAATGAAAATATCATGTACGTTGGATTAGGTAGGAGAAGGGTGTTGATGTAAGAAGATCAGTTACCTCATTTCCGGCTACTTTTATGTCTCCCGCTTTACAATATCGTACATCATGCATACACAAGATGATACGACATAACTATCATAATGTAGATAATACATTAAGTTCAATTTTGTGACGCATGAGATGCACAGAAGGGGGCATGAAAATGAGTTAGAGTATCTTTGGGTGTTTCTAATTGGTGAGGATCTTGACTTCACTTCGGTGCCTACTTTCGTTCATCTTTCGTTTATAATTTGTATACCTACTATTTTTTATAGAATAGCTACATCATAATTACCCATAACTACTCATATGTCCTCAATGCATGATGTACAATATTCTAAAGCGGAAGTCATATAAGGAGATACGTAAAGGAGGTAGATGATCATTTATGTTGATAGTTTGCATTTGAAAATGTAATCTTTTTTGAAAGGAAAACTATACTAGCCAAGAAAGGATTAGAACAAGATTTTAAGGCAAGGATCGTCTATCTCCTTTATATGCGCCAATGCAGCTCATTCTTTACATAATTGACATGACGCATTGGTCCTTACATCATAACTACCCATTATGCTCACAATAAATTTTGCACAATCAACAAATGGAAGGGATATCAAGGAGGCAGACAATACTGCGCTTGCCTTTGTACATTGATGTTCCTTTTAATGGAAAGTACACAACTAGAATTGTCAGACTTCATGAACTATTAGGTAATATATAGGATGTACTATATCATTGAAGTCAATTGAGGTGAACTTTGCATTCATCATAACATAAACCTTGTTTTTAGAGAACGATACACCATAACAGATGTCATTCCCATTCCCAACTCTTAGATAACATGACTTCTGTTAGCGTCTGGTGAATAAATGTGTCTTATGTTTAGGATTATTGTTAAAATTAACCCCATACTAACTAAAAAACAGGGTGCACGTTTACTTTGGTTCTAGAAACGGTGAGAAAGATGCGCTCCTTAGAGGTTAAATGCTTTTAAAGGGAAACCACATGCTTGCCATTTCAGCATCGCTACAAGTATGAACATACCTAAGTGTGTTTGTGTGGTGTCCATGCTTCCTCTATTTGTAGGGATGTTCAGTTATTTGGCATGCATATTATATTGTTTGATTATGTCTTTCTGCTTTCTCAGGAAGTGCTTCTACATTGTTAGAAGAAGATATTTTCATCAACAAGATGGCTTATGAATTGACTGAGCAGAAAAGTGAGCATCTGATTGTTGGCATCCTCTCATGCATGCTTGGTTTATAGTTTTTCCGATTCCCCCCTCCCTATATAATTGCTTTTTAATATAATAATTTCAATACTACCTCTATAGCATGCATTTTCTCATATAAGTGTTCCTTCTGGAGACTTAGGAAGAACGTTTAAAGATTAAGGCGTTCAAAGAGTTATTAGAACTCATTGAATATGAATTTTATAATGTTGGTTACTTGTAGAGATTGGGCTCGGCCTCATTGGATTTGGCATCTTTTTCACTTTTCTTGGAGCTATTCTCTTTTTCGATAGAGGGTTGCTTGCTCTGGGAAATGTAAGTCCTTTGATTGCCTAGACTTTTTCTCATTCCTTTTCTTAACAAACAATAAACTTTTAATGCTCATGTTTTTGTTCTCAGATATTCTGGTTGTCGGGGGTTACTCTTTTGATTGGATTGAGTTCAACAATTCAAATTTTCACAAACAGAGCTAACTACAAGGTTTAGTGGTTACGATCTGTTTTTTTCCAATTTATTATATTTTGCTTCTTTCATTTTTCCGTTTCATGAGCCATTCTTCTGTTTCATGCCCATTTATGGGAACTGGATGGGTACAAATGCTGATGCTTGTAAGTAGGATTACTTAAGTCTCTATGTGCTGTTAAAGACTTTCATACTGTACTACATCGCCATTTCTCCATGTGTTCATCTTTCTTTTTGAGCACTATCCCTCATATTCTAGAGTCTAGACCTTGGTAATAGCTGTAATTTTGTCTTCGCTGATGGTTGGGTAATCTTTCTTTTGAGCATTATCCCTCATATTCTAGACCTTGGTAATAGCTATAATTTTGTCTTCACTGATGGTTGGTTAACCTAAGTAAGCTCTATCAAGTGACCTCTGTAGTTCCCTTCATCTAAGTTTACTGTCTGATAGCGCTTTTCCTATTAGAACATTGTTTATGTGGGGTACATTTTATTTGTGGTAGGTTCTTGTTAGCCAATTCATTCTATGGGGAACGGATCGTCTGACTATTAGAGTTAAACTGTGAACTATTAATGAAATTGGAAATGAAACACTTTTGGGTTTGCAACTGGTGTATAAGCAAAGATTTGTTGATAACTCGCATAATTTTTTTACATGTAAACCTTTTTGAGATGCATGTCTCTGGACTTTCCTAGCTGATTGGGTGACAGCTATAGAAAAACCTTGAAAGTAATCCCATATCATTTTCATTGGTCTTAGAGTCTTCGGGCTCTCTGTTTACAAAATCTTGATGTTTCCCATCTGCATGCTATTGTCATGGCTATGTCTGAAGACTTCACTTGTAGATACAACCAAATACTTAACCCGAAAAATGGCTGGAACTAAGTATCAGTGGCCACAACATTTGAGAATCTAATGGGTCGAATCTTCTCCTACTAACGGAGTAATATTGCCTATCAATTAATAAGAATTGATGATCAAATGTGTTAGTTGTTATATCACAATGCTTAAGTTATGTTATGTGTGGTTATTTATCTTTATGTTTATTGCAGGGTACTATATCGTTTCTCTTGGGACTCTTCTTTATATTTGTTCGTTGGCCAATAGTTGGAATAATCATCGAGATCTATGGCATTATCTGTCTATTTGGGTTAGTTTCAACACCTTCATTCTAATTGGAGGATTTTTTTTTTGTCTATCATGGAATTTTTGTATATGCATACTTAACATGTTATTTGCAGTGGTTTCTGGCCATCTGTGAAGGTCTTTCTTTATCAGATTCCTGTACTTGGATGGCTTCTGCAGTATCCAGCTCTGGTAACTAAACTGTCTCTTGGTTTCTGCAATATTGCTCAAGTTTCCTACACTTTCAGTTAGGGAAAACCACTCTACCGTAGTTAGTGTTACAGTATGTGGGCAACTCAATCATCATAAAGTGAAGGCTCAGTTCGCTGCATTTCTCGTATTGCTTTTAGGCTCAGTAGTCTCTCACATATCTCGCTTCACTGGACTGTACTGCTTCATGTCGTTGTTCATGATTTTGCATGAATAATATACTATTTTCCATGTAGGACAGATGCATGCATCATGCCTGTAGTGGTCTAGATCATGCTTCTGAAATCTGAAGTCAATAAACCATTCAGTCTGTACCACTAGGAATCAAAATTCTCCTTTCTCGGCAAGATCAATTTTAAGTGTATTAATGCAGTATCCAGTCGGAAACAGCCTCCTGCTATCATTAGGTTAAAGTTGTATGTTCTCCCACCCACCCCTTTACCCGGTGTAGGCGATTGAAGGGCATGCTAATGTGATATAAGTTTGTTTATTCAGTAGCCAGTTTAGAAGACTGACGCTTCTTAATGTGTATTTTTCAGCTTTTTGGAGGCAAATCTCACTGAGCTGACCTTTCCGCTTTCTTTAGAAGCCTTTGGTTACTGGCTGCTGACATAACTATGCAGTTGCAGAGTGTTGACAAGGAGGCTGTAGGCTGCAAATACTGTACCATAATTTCTATACAACCATGACAGGGCATGAAAGACATTTTAGTTTATTGCGTAATTGCTAACTCATGCTGTCTAACTTGTATGTTCATGTTGTTAGATTTCAACTTCAGGATAATGAATAACCATCTTTGTTTGATTAGTCGTAGTTTAGTCCCTGAAGCCGAAGAGTGAGGTGAATGAATGTTTTCAAATTCATTCTAATTTCTTGAAACTAAGAGAGTGCTACAAAATGAAAGAAAACTCATTGCTAGATTCTTATTATGAACTACATGTTACTATGGATCGACAATTATAATGCTTCTCCCGTTTGGTGAAGAACTTAGCCTATTTCTGAACTATTTGGTAACTGGGCAATGGCTATAGAAGTTGACTAACTAGGCGACGCCAATTTCGTTGTGATATTTGCATGCACCGTGAGATATGTTAAGACTGTTAATTGGGTAACATTTGCATTAGTCGTAATGTATGATGCTAGAGCTTATGACATTGTTTGATTAGTAACATAAATGCTCTTCTCCACACAATGAAGAAGTCATATATGGACTGATTAGACTCTCACCACCCCAAAAAAGAAGCACAGCAAATGTTTTCGAAACCTTCCCAGTATGTGTATATATGAGATGACGAGGACTGCATTCACTTGATAAACGTCTACAGCTTTGCGCCAACTCTTCTCATATAAATTGCTGCTAAATTCACTCCAAGAAAACCTGAATCCTGTCTCCCATTGTGTCGTTAAAATCTAACAACACCTTCTCGCTGGATTCAGGGGCCGCGTCAGCTAGCATTTCCTTGATGTTTACACCAACTAAAGCTGTGTAACAAGCAAGAAAGCATGCATATGTTCCAAGTTATTAGGAGTACAATAATAAATAACTTAATTCGAAGAATGTTTGTAACTCCAACAGAAAGAGGTGTTACCTGGCACTATATTAGTGATTCCTTCCAGAAAGCCAGCCTGAGGGAGAAATGGATAATATAAGTACGCCACATGAAAATTTTAAGAAATTGCTGAACATCACAGCAACTTCTCTCTTTGTTTATTCTTCCTCATTGTGTGAGAAATTGCCCAAATGAGTACTAATAACTTTATTGAGATGTCTTCACACCAATGGATCCTTATAGAAAGAAAAATTTAAGAATTTATATTATTCAAACCGATTGACTTGTCTATTATGAGAGATGTCTTTTTATGATCCTACAGAATAAAATCCTTTTCAACAAAGTCACTTCAATGATAAGAAATCTGGATATCTTATACCTCTTTGTAGGACATATCGAAGTATGTTTTTAAGGGTGACTAAATACAAATGCGCCAGTCATATTGCAGATGATGTTTGTTATTCCATGCATAACTTACCGGGACCGTGATATCAAGCTTTTCATATCCATCTCGCCCAGTAATCTTGACTCTCAATTTGCGGGACCAAACTCCAGAGGACGAGCCTCCAGAGCTATTTGCACCATTGGGGTTGTAAACCTCAGGAATTATCATTTCAACTACATCATCTTCTGAACTTTGCAGATTCTGTTCTCCATCTTGAAGATCGAATGCATCCTTACGTCGAGTTGGAGAATCTGTGTATTGTTTAGTGTTAATATCATTGGTAACTTTTTCAAACTTTTAAGTCTTTCAGGATAGAATTAGATCACATTTAAAGATAAGTAATTAATATAAATACGTAATCACTTGTCTCGAGCAGGATACTACGGCCCAGACAATTAGCCAGGGGTTGCAGTATGAGTGTTAAAATGGTACTTATAGATCTTGTGATCCGAAACAAAATCCAACCAATGATAGCTTCTGAAATATATATGGGTGTCCTAACTACACTCACCTGTTACCGACAATTGTTTCGCATGTACAGCATACTTTTTCTCTTCCTCGTAGTAACTATTGAAACCTAATATTTCTTTTAGTTCATCAAAGGACGGCATGCTGCCAGGGGAAGGCATTCGACCTCCTCGAATCGCTGTGAGTGCATCCTGTATGCAAGCTAAATTAATTAGTATGTTCAGAAGTTTGAGTTCAATAAAGGAATCATCTAACTGCATTGCAGATACAAGCTAATTTCAAAGTAGAGTTAAAAAGAAAACTGATACTTATAACATTTCAGTCCCAACAGGGTTTAAAGTAAAGATGTTCCTTTGAGTCACCTAACTGTCGAGCGTTCTCATTTTTTAACCATGTCCAAGAAGGAAGAGGGGTGAAAAAGGCCCATATCAGCATCTGCTAAATCTCAAATGAATCCTGGCTGTGATTCACTTTTAAGTCCTCAATTAGGTAAAATCGTATCACGTCCCATTTAGAACTTCATATCCATGGATAATGATCTACACGAACTAAGTATGTACGGAGTACTAAGAATAACTAACTTTAATAATCTAACCTGCATTGCACGGATAGATACACCTAGCAGAGAGAGTGGATATGCCACAAGTTTATACCCAAGATTTTCAAGCTCCATAGGATCCAGTATAGGTGTTTTACCACCCCCTTCAAGCATACTGGCCTACAAACATTAGAACTTTTATCAGAATATTTCATAGTCGTAACCTGAGATTAGTAACAAGTAACGAGCCTCATTTAAGAACTAATTCAAGTCGGGCTTTCAGCAGCAGCATAAAAGCTAAGAGAGAGGCTAATACAGATAGAGGACAATTTAGACCATATGAAGAAAATAACATTGCGCTACTATCCACTGACATGAATTAATTCGGACAAGGAGCAGCACGAGAAAGCACAAGGTCACACATTAGATTTCCGGAGTTCAAGGTGTTCCAAGGTAATGTATCTCCTAGAACATGTATATTGGCTCAAATTCATTAGTAGTGAAATCAATGTTAGCAAGGACAAGAGCCTATATTAGTAATACACATTTTTTAAGGTGTATACAAACAGCATCAAGTTGAAAGATGAAGGATTTCTCAAACTCAACAGGATAACTACACTCATTTGTACAATTAAAAAATCTAGCCAATCGCATAATTTCTCAAATCTGGCTAAAATTCTAGATGTGCATGGTTAGAGTTACTTAGCTTAACTGTTTACTGCTTTCCATAATACTTCATCACACATGTATTTGCAGAACCAACCCACTTCAAATGGTGTGACTTAGTCCAATTAATTATTATTGGGACTCCAATTGTGTTGATTAGTTATTGTTTGCTTGTAAGGCAAGCCTACTATTAACTACATAAACTGCTTAAAGAATATTGATTACTCTACTGATCCAATCATAAGATCCAATTCATAGCAATTAAGCCAAACTTATCCCAATGGTGTTCCTGCTAGCAGCACCAAGCTATGTAACCATGCAAGGGTATTGATCGACAACTGTTACCTTAAGCTGAAGGCAATAACTATTTCATACCATTTTAGGAACCAGGGGATAAACATCACAGAAGTCGCTCATCTCTTCTTTTGATTCGAGCGCGTCAATGAAGAGAACATCTGCCCCTGCATCAGCAAAAGCTCGTGATCTCCAAAGTGATTCTTCAAAGGATACTGCTTGACGAGAGTCAGTTCGAGCCACTATCACAATGTCTTCCCCACTTTCCTCTCGAGCATCAACTGCTGCCTTTATCCTCATAATGGCTTCCTCTCTAGACACTACTTTTCTGCCACTTGTATGCCCACAAGCTTTAGGAGCAACCTTGCAAAATATAACAATGTGTCAGATTCCTCAACAGCTTAAGATAGCACAGTATCATTCAAGGGTATTCACACTATATTCCTCACCATATTAACAGAATACTTCAATCATCATGGACATGTTTAGGTATCCAATAATTTTAGCAATGCCTATTCATAAACAGGAAGCATCAAAGTCTTCAATCTGGATTGAGAGATATTTGTTGAATGGCGTGGTATGGATTGAAGAGGAGAATGATTCTGTAATATGATTTGTCAACACAGAAAGGCGGACATTGAAGGAGATGCAAATATAAAGATACTCTTGAGCAAAGCTTTCCAGTTGAACTTGCAACTTACAAAATCCATCTAAAAGACTGAGAAGTACCAGAAATACTATTGGGGTGTCATTTGCAGCAACGTATTGAGCACTTCGTCGTTTCATTCCTTTTTAATTTACCTGACTAAACAGATTATTTTCCTTTGACAACTAACATAGAAATACTTCACTAATTTAATCATTCATGAGTATTCTTTCATATGATACACATTTCTTAAAGGTGTTTTTGGCTTACATGGATGTTCTCATAAAATTATGAGGATACGATTCACACATTCAGAAGATAATTGTAACATGTTTCATTGAAGTTATTTTTTGACGGAGACAAAGGTGCAACAAGCATAAGGTGCTATAATTTGTGGAAAATTGTTATTAGTAATTTACCTGATCCTCAATAATTATCCCGGCAAAGCCGGCTTTAATGTATCCTTTCACTGTTCTCTTGACATTCATGGCATTTCCATACCCATTGTCACCATCACCAATAACTGGTATTGACACTGCTTGTGTGATTTGTTGTCCTTGTTCCACCATCTCTCCATAAGAAATTAGTCCTGCATCTGGCAAACCCAACCGTGCAGCTGAAATGCAAAACCCTTGTGCACATAGGAAATACATCAGCCTTATTTGTCAAACCCAAGTTGAGGAATTAACTAAAAAGAGGGATTAAAAGGAGTTATTAAAACTGTGCCATATATCTCGTCTGACAAATAATTTTAGAAAGTACCACAACAAATAAACTTTATAAATATACTTGTATATATGCATGTTATCCTTTAGTGTGCTCGTTGATTGGGGAGGCAATGATCAATCTTTCGCAGTTCATCATGGTCAAAATAAAACATGATTATTTATTGTGCCTCCCCAAAAATACATTCTGAGGATGCAACTTTAACGAAACATGATGTAGAAGAGATTAAACAATCTATATATGAGCAGCAGCAAGAAGAATAATTCTTCTGCCAACCTCAAATAGGCCTTAATAACTAATCCAAACAACTAACATCACCTGCATAGTTACTTGAAATACACATGAATTTAATTCAGCCTACATATCTTATTGAGGTATGACCACTCCCACCCTATTTCCGTATCCTACACGGTCAAAGATTTTATATCCTCTGGCTCTTGGATATAATGGAATATATCAAACTACACTACCTACACTATTATCCATCGTGAAGTAGTCGATAGTGTGTGCACTCCACTCTTGAGTCAATGCGGAAAGAGCCTCCTTGTTATCACTCGGGTAATGGCATACGGCTGCTTACTATCCGATCCGTCTTTGCGGCATTTAGGCGGAGCCTCTTCAAAGGCAATGGAGTATGTTAATGTATTACCTCTCTCTCTCTCTCTCTCTCTCCCCCACCTCCCTCCTCCCACCCCACCAGCACTCGCACAGCTTACGCACTCCAAAGATGCCCAAATTGTTCCAACCTTACCCAACTTCAAACCAACATCCTACTCATTTATTATCTCAAAATCTAAAGTACATGATCATGACACATAGGTTAAAAACCAACGTATTCCATTTTAACATAAAAATCGAGTCTCTCATAATTAGCCCAAACTAATTGATAAACCAAACCAACACTTATCCCACTAAGTTTGGTCCCCTATAGATACGACGTCTTCAATCACCCCTGCACCTGAGTCTTCCCTTCTGCTAACCCAATGTCGATAATGCAATCGAAAAACAAATACCATCATCTTTAAATGTGGGTTCTTGATACCAGACCTGAAGCATGAGTCAAATGCAGCCCTTCTCCACAAACTTAAAAATTGAATCTTGTTTAACCACTAATTACCACTAACTAATTAACAAAATAACTGAAAAACAAATAGTAAATTAG
Source organism: Echium plantagineum (assembly GCA_003412495.2). NCBI lineage: Eukaryota > Viridiplantae > Streptophyta > Magnoliopsida > Boraginales > Boraginaceae > Echium > Echium plantagineum. Next base: position 20,838,005 of record CM016565.1, read on the forward strand.
TCAACTTTAAATGTGGGTTCTTGATACCAGAGCTGAAGCAGAAGCCAAATTAGCCCTTTTCCACAAACTTAAAAATTGAATCTTTTTAACCACTAATTATCACTAACTAATTAAAAATAAAAACTAAAAACAAATAGTAAATTAGTGAATTTTAAATGTGGATTCTTGATACCAGAGGTGAAGCAGAAGTGAAAGCCAGCTTTCTCAACAAGCTTAGCACTGAGAGCATCAAAACATGCAGGACCCTGATGAACTCCAGGCTCCTGTAACAGCTTTCTGAGCTTCTTTGCCTCAGACACAAATGAAGAATCATTGATTGGAGATTGGGTTGCTGCAAAAATTGCAATTTTCTTGTTTTTGAATATGGAAAATTGGGTTGTATTGATTTTGAAAGTAGTTATTGGAAATGGGAAGTTGGGTTGTTTTGTGCATGGAAGAACAAGTGAAGGTTGATATGTTGGGTTGTTTGAGGAAGATGATGATGAGAGGGGAGTTGATGGGAGATGAGAAGTTGATGAAAGAGACATTTTTTTTGTGTTGGTGATACTTTTGATGAAATGTATGAGCTATTGCTTATTTGCATGAGGGTGCCTAGTGGTGTGGGCGAACGTAAAACGTTCGATCCGGCTCGCATTATTCAGTGCGAAATCAAACAGTTCAATTTAGTTCGGCTCGCATATTAATAGATAAATTTTTTTATATATATATATCCTAAAGTCTAGAAAAATCACTTCAACTTGATATCTCTTCATTTCCTACTCATTACTCATGAGTCGTCTCCCTCGCATCTGTCCAAATGTCCAATTGCATCAAACATTTTTGCCAACCGAACCGAACTTGTTCGCATAGTTCGCATTACTTCTGTCCGGTTCGACCTCATGCGAACCGAACTCAAACGTAGTTACGTTCGGTATAGTTCAATCCGTTTACAGCCCTGGGTGCCTTATTTCCCCGTCCCTTCTTTCCACGACCCTCCATATTTCTAATTTTACTCTTTTTCATACGTGTGAAAATAACGTATGAATTATATAGGTATGATGCTCCTTGATCGATTATTAACCCTATTTTTCTCTAAATTTTGAAATCAAATGTGTGGAAGTATCATACAACAAAGGGATGTTTGAGAATCCCACACGTACTACCACTATTTTGCATTTCCTTCTCGATACATCAAATTTGATATTTTTATTATTAAATTTCGATCACTCAGTACGTTATTCAAAATTCACGAATGATTATAAAAAACACAAAATTCGTGAATTTTAAATAACGTGCCGAGTGATCGAAATTTAATATTCCCTCCATCCCAAATTGATTGTCTTATTTTGACTTACACGGTCTTCGAGACACAAGTTAAAACACAAATATCTCTAATTTTACAAGCGTAAAAACCAAGAAAAGATAATAATTCAAAAGTATAGACAAATCTAACAATATCCAATATATCAACTAATGAGAATTAATGGTCAAAATTTTCATAATTTGACTCTCAAAATGAAAATTAGCCAGAGGGAGTAATAGAAACATCAAATTTTCCTATTCTCAAATATTAATCCAAACGCAAAAAAAAATTGCCAAAAAATCCAGAATTACTGCACTCTCAACAACTATTAATTGATTAAATTTGTTGACAATTAAATAAAAATTAAGGGTGCTATTTGGTATTTCAACATTATTTGAATAGAGAAACATTGAATAAGAGTACACTGAGTACAAGACAATACCAACTACACCACCGTCCCGAGTTGCGGCGGCGATTAGCCGGAAAAGAGCACCACCCAGAAATCTCACAGGTTGTCCTTTTTACTTCACCTTTAGACGTATTAATTGATTGCATTTGTTGACTTGAGTTTCTACTAGAGTTTGCAACAATCAATTTGGATTAATGTTAGCCATTTACCTTAGAGGGCTCTTGAAGCCATCATATAATAGACAAATTTGTGCTTGCCCACGAATTTTTTTGCATAAAAATCCAATCTTTTTGGGGTTCTTTTCATCAGAAGCAAATGATGTGGACAATTCATTTACAGTACGATACCTAATTCATAAATGTGGGTTGTCTCCTGAAAGTGCTTTAAGAGCTCTAAAGACAGTACAGTTGATGTCTCCTAGGCAACCAGATTCTGTGTTGTCTTTGCTCAAGAACCAGGGTTTTAGCAAGGGACAGATTACTCAGTTAGTATCGAGACGCCCGGATATTCTTAATGCAAACCCTGAGAAAACCATTTTGCCTAAGTTGAACTTTCTTCTGTCCATTGGTATCCCGACTACTGCTCTGGCTGGCTGTTTGTCTACCTACCCGGAGCTTTTGAGGCGTAGTATGAGTAGATCGCTGATTCCTTGTTACAATTATGTGAAAGGATTTGCTGGCACTGATGCTAGAGTTGTGTATGTGTTCAAACGCTCGTCTAGATTGTTTGTTGATGGTTGGAGAAGACAGGTACCACAAAATATTTCTAAACTCAGAGATTATGGTGTTCCGGAAAAGAACATATGTTTCATGTTTGCTTTTCATCCCACGGCATTAATGCTAGGGAATGAGCAGTTTGTAAAGAAGATGGATAAGGTTGTTGAAATGGGTTTTAATAGTTCAAAGTTGGTGTTTGTCATGGCCCTTCAGGCACTTTGTGACCTGAAACAGTCGACCTTTGAAAGAAAGAGGAAAGTCTATCGTAGGTGGGGCTGGTCTGAGTCTGATATGGATAAAGCATTTCTAGCTCATCCTGTATGTATGAGCTTATCAGAGACGAAGATAGATTCTGCAATGGATTTCCTTGTAAACAAAATGGGTTTCCAGTCTACCGCCATTGCCAAGGTCCCGATGCTTCTTTTCTTCAGTTTGGAGAATAGGATCATGCCAAGGTGTCAAGTGGCTAAAGCTCTGATACTCAAGGGATTACGACAGATGAAAACAACTCATGCGTCTGGTTTTCTAATGCTATCCAATGAGCGTTTTATGAAGTACTACGTGATCAAATATCTGCAAGAATTCCCACAGTTGTTGGATCTATATGAAGGGAAGATCAATATCAACGACCTCGGATTTTCTGCAGAAGAGGTGAATCAAGTCAAACTACATTAACATTTCTAATAGCAAACAATAAAAAGGCGGTGTTACATATTCAAATTTATACTCGTGGCACCAGTTGAGAAATGTTCTTTTATTTAGACGTTGTTGATTTTGGTACTGCAGAAGTAGTTTAGGAACATTAGTATTCAGTTTTGCCTGGATGGCTGTATCAATGAGATTGTTCCATATATTTTAACAGAAAAGACGACTCAACACAAAACCGAGTGTAGACATTTGTATTCATATAGTCGACTCCACTTTGTGGGATACGGCTTGGTTTGGTTTTACTTCTCGATTCTTGTAATAGAGTCGGTTCTTTGATACTCCATTTCGATTCATGAATGATTCTTGACCTGGAATACTGGATAGTGAAGACATCAGAATATACTTGCCAGGTGAAATGTAGCTTAGAATTCACCTTGTTATGTGATTATTGTGATGAGTAGACAAGTGAAATGTCCTTATCAATTGTTGGAATTGAAAAATGTTTGATCATTATTAAAATATAAAATTGAAACCATTAGATTTGTTATTGAAAATATTTTTATAATATCATATTATATTCTGTACTGATATAATTGATCCTGCATTGTTGAGGCCGGGACGTTTTGACAAACTCCTATGAGTTGGTGTTAATTCTGAAACTTCGTATAGGGAAAGGTTTTCTATCCATCGATATTCCTTTTTTACTACTTCTATTTCTGTTCCTGGTATGCACCTTTTTCGTCCATTCATGACAATGGTGATATTTTCCAGGGTTCTTAGGGCTCTAACACGCAAGTTTAAATTGCATGATGATGTATCCTTACACTTAATAGCAGAGAAGTGCCCTCCAAACTTTACTTTTGCTGATATGTATGCCTTGTGTGCTGATGCTTGGTTTCAGGCTGCAAAACGTAAGGTATGTTAAATCTAGGTCATTCTACCAATTTCACTTCTCTCCCTGTGCTAGTAAAGCGGGGCGTTAAGCAAGGAAAACGATCTTGTGCATTGCTTATTGCATACAAAGTCAATATGATTAGCTCATATAGAGGGCATCAACAGAAAACAAATTTTTTGATTAGTTGTCTCCCTCTTCTCTAAATGTTTCAGCTGGTAATTCGGCTACTGCTGCCTCTGATGATGAGCAACCTGAATCTGTCATAGTTGACTATTATGACTTCGTGAAGGTACAATAATAAAACCCCTTCAGCAACCCCAGACCCCCCCCCCCCCCATGCACATGTTGTTCCTTGTTTGATACTTAGATTGTAAAAAGTTGCCTATTGATGGGCAATAACTTAATAATTCAGAGTAATCGCCACTTTCTTACTTTCCGTGGTCATCAGAAAAGAGTATCCGATTGGACGACTTTTTACATGCTGTAGATCTACATAACTAGTTTTCTTATCTCTTCTCTAGCCATCAAAAGATAAAAAGTTATTACGGGATTTGATGCGTAAAAAATATATTTGCTTCTCTCCTTTTGATTTTTGAATATGCATTACAGTATTTAGTTTCTTCATCCTAATGAATCGCCTGCTTGACACCTTAATTGTACCCTGAAGGTTTGATGAGTTGTTACATGATCGGTTTGAAGGAACTTCAAGATGACTGTTGTGTCTGTCATCATTGCCTGACCTCACATCAAGCACAACACATTCCTTCTCTCAGTTTGGAACAGAGCTGTGCGCCCCTCGTCGAACCTAGCTACCAATAGAGGAGCTCCACCTTGCCTCTCCGGCATGGCCGAGTTTCGTCTACATTGTCCATGGCAATTGTGATTAAATGAGAAAAAATGAAACATATGTGATCAAAAGTTGACGTAGTGGAAAACATGTGTGGCCAAATGTTCCTTTAACCCTTAAAATTATATATACATGTTTAGTTACTTTTTAAAAAGTGCCTCAAAAATAACAAAATAAAGTATCTCAAAAAACTAATAAATGTATTATTATAAGTTTATCTTAATTTTTACTTAGTTCAGGGGCTAATATTATGATTTAGTCGACAAAATGAAAGAGAAAAAAAAGTAGTATAGGAGCCAACTGCCAAGTAGGAACTTAACACAATATTAATAGTACTTCAATATTTTCGTGATTGTTAACGATACAAGACGAAAATAAGCCTTTAACTTAATATAACTCGTCAAGTAGTGCTGTAATGATGAAATTGGACGCAAATGATCGAATAAATAATGGCTTCATGAGTGACTTAACGATGAGTAATTTTATTAAATAATTAAAAAAGAAGAATAGTGTAGTGATGTGAAATTAAAGCAATCAATCATAGGATTTTTATCTATAAAAATGATTCTAAAATTGACAAATCCACAAAGACAATAATAGTAGTAATACTTCAATCTCTATCATGAAATGTATGGTCTTAGTCTAGTGGTTATTGGCACAACCTCCACATTGAAGGTTATGGTTCGAGTCCTAGTAAGGTATTTTAATGAAAACAAATGTCTCTGTCTCTATTGTTAGCGTAGATTTCCCCTTCCCAATTAATATAAGATTTATTTCCCAATTAATACAAAATTTACTTTCAGTATATTTGACATCGTTTGAAAAAAAAAATTTCACCATAACAAACATTTTGAAACATAACGACCAAATTTATTATTAGTCAACCAAGTCGGCGGTCTACATGAACCAACCATACTTTATAAGAAAGGACTTATCTTCTTTCATCACTCATGTTTTTGAGCTTTCTATCAATAACAATGTTTGATAATAATCATCAACAAAAGCCTCATGCAATTTTCGTAAGCTACCCTCTCCAAGGCCATCTCATACCCTCCATACAACTAGCCCTTAAACTTGCCTCAAACGGCTTCACCATCACCTTCATCAACACTCAATCCATCCATCACCAAATCACTTCAAAAACTGGGCACCAAGACGAGGACATATTCGACGAGGCACGGAGAGCCTCACCGGACCTTGACATCAGGTCAGAGGCGGACTGTTTTGGTTCACGCCCGTTCAGTACTCTAACATGCACATTTTACAAAAAGAAAATAAATAAATTGATATTTGTGTTTAAATAACAATAATTTTGAGTATGACATTTTGAATACTCACTTTATAATACTCAGATCCGCGACTGCATCAGGTACATGACTGTATCGGATGGTCTCCCGGTGGGGTTCGACCGGTCGTTGAACCATGATCAGTTCATGGAGTCGTTGTTGCATGTTTTCTCGGCTCATGTTGAGGAGATAGTGGTGAAAATAGTGGGGGAGGGGGGAGGGAGGGTGAGTTGCTTGATAGCTGATACGTTTTTCGTTTGGCCTGGAAGTTTGGCAAAGAAATATGGGTTGTTGTATATCTCTTTCTGGACGGAACCTGCTTTGATTTTTACTCTTTATTACCATATGGATCTTTTGAGAGCTAATGGCCACTTTGGTTGTATAGGTATGTGTTATTAATCTCTCTTTTCCTTTTAGTACTCGTGGAGCGTGGACGAGTAAATCAAACTGAGTAACTTTGGCGTTGATAAGAGTTTCGAACTCATGATCATGCGGCTGCAAACCTGCTAACTCCACTGACTTATCGACAACCCTTAAGAACTTTATTCTATTTGCACTGAATTGTCCAAAATTCTTTCTTCAAATTTTGCTTTGCTTTAATTTAATTTTATGTACTAAATAAATATAGGTCAATTAGATCATGTTAAATGATTTTTCAATTACTACAGTATCAAATATACATATATAAATGGAAATACTATTACTGTCGTTGTTGGTAATTTTTTATGTTTGATGATCAAATTAGATTTATTCACAAGCTAAAAACAACTCAGCCATGGTTAAGGCCATCAGTGTTGACCAGTATTTTAATCTATTAAGTTAATTTCTCAAAATAGTAAGAACATATCTACTATATAATGTCTAAGGACTTAAAAAGTTACATCATTATTTTGTTATAATTTTAATAGGTAATTATTTTTTCACTTATTAATATATGATAGTTACCAAAATAAAATTTAATGATAAAAAATATCTTTAATTATATGAAAAGAAAATTATATCTCATTTTTAAACTCTTTTTAAAAAATATATTAATTAAATTCATTTTAACTCCTAAAATTTGTTATTACTTAATTTAATCATTGACAAAATTTATTGTGTTCATTAATTAAATTCTTTTAACATCTTGAATTTGTTATTACTTAATTTAATAGTTGAAAAAAATTTATTATGCCAATTACTATTTTTAAATAAACAAAAAGTTTACTGAATAAATATTAATACATACATACATTCATTGTACACTGTAACTAGTATAATAATAGTATGATTACTAATAATGTTGACCAAGTCCATAAGTTATTCAAAATTATACTACTAGTAGTCAATGAAGTCGACTGCACTGACTTGTGTTGACTTGTTGAAAAACAGATGCACGAGAAGACTCTATTGATTACATACCAGGTCTCCCAACAATTGACCCAAAAGATTTAATGTCATATCTCCAAACACCTGATGTCACAGTCGTCCATCGAATCATATTCAAAGCCTTCACTGATGCCAAACACGCCGACATGGTCCTCTGCAACACGGTCGAGGAATTCGAGCCTCAGGTCATATCATCGATCCAAGCACGTGTCCCATTTTACGCCATTGGACCCCTGTTCCCGACCTCATACTTCAACAGGGACACCAATGTGGCAATGAGCTTATGGCCCGAGTCAGACTGCTCGCGCTGGCTTGATGTTCAAGAACCAGGCTCGGTCCTCTACGTCTCGTTTGGCAGCTATGCTCATGTGGAAAAGAGTGATCTGCTGAAAATCGCGGAGGGGTTAGCGTTGAGTGGCGTGAAGTTTGTTTGGGTGATGCGGCCTGATATTGTGAGCTCGGACAATGATGATCCACTGCCTGATGCATTCAAGACGGGGACTCGGGACAGGGGAATCGTCGTGCAGTGGTGTAACCAGAAACAGGTCATCTCCCACCCTGCAGTTGGCGGGTTCTTGACTCATTGCGGATGGAATTCGATTCTGGAGAGCATTTGGTGTGAGTTACCAATGCTGTGCTTCCCTCTCCTCACAGACCAGTTCACTAACCGGAAACTAGTCGTCGATGATTGGAAGATCGGGCTTGATTTGTGCGTAATGAGGAACCTGTTCACGGCTAATGAAGTCGCGAAGAACGTGAAGTGTTTGATGACGAAGGAATCGAGTAGCGAGGTGAGGAATGCAGTGAAGGGGATTAGGAGGATACTGGAGAAAGCTATCGAAAAGGGTGGTTCTTCATGGGGCAATATGAGCAAATTCATCAACGATTTTGAACTCATTCTTGAAAAGAAATCAAGGGGAAACTAATGTGTAGGTCACTATTACTAGCTTATAGTAAAACTATGGATGTAGTATGGAACTCGAAAGAATATCCAGTCTAATAATTTTATATTTTCGAGTTGCCTTCTGAATGTTCTTTTTTGTTATGAACACAGATACGTCAAAAAATGGAGGGACAATTTAGGTAGTTGGTGTCCTTCAATTCTAATTAATCGTACTTTACCTTTAAAATTAATCATATCCCTATCATCTTCCCCCACCCACCTTTATCTGTAAATGGGGCTCCAATATACACACATCAAAACAGTAGAAAATGGACTTGAATTTCTTAAATTACCCCTAAACTCGTTGATAACCTTAATAACGAGTTGCATACTCGTTTGTAAGCTTAATGACGTGTCTGAGAGCCGTTGATGAATAACTCGTTAATAACGAGTTACTACTATTATTATTTTAATTAATTGTTATTATTACTATTACTAGTAAGAGTAGTTTTAATAGTAATATAATAGTATTAATACAAAAATAATCACATAAAGAATAAGTTTAGATTTTATAAATCAATTTTGTAAATATCTATGTAGTTCATGAAGTAGAACTTATCGATCATATTTACAAATATGTATATAGTACATGTACGTAAATAATTAGAACAATTGGTACTATAATGGCTAAAATACGTTGCTCTTGCGTGCTTGTTGGTATCTCTGACGACGTGGTTCATCTGCTCGCTATAGTTCGTTGAATAAGTTTATTCGAGCTTCGTACCGACTTATTATTCATGCAATTGAGGAATGCCTTGCCTCTCTCCAATACATGTCCTCAGCGCCTATATCATTCATTCTCAGTTGGTGCAGATATTGCCATATTCCAACGCTGTTTAACTCATTCAGCTGCTGGTATCAAACTCAATTCCCTATCGGTGACAAGAACATATGGGTCATATCCATTTGTAAATAACGTCGATAGCCACTTGAGTACCCACGTGTAATTCTCCGTGCTCTCGTTTTGTAGAGAAGCATAGCAAACAGTGAATATTTTGTTCGTACTGGTTGAACCGACTACCTCTGGTAGTGGCATGTCATACATGTTTCGTGTTGTATGTGCGAGCATTATCACCTGGGAATAGGCATTGAGCATGGCTTGTGATGCTGGGTGGCTGAAGACCACGTCCCTATATCGACAACCCAGACAAATGATAGTCGAACACATAGTTATGATCTTGTAAAATAATGATGTTATTCGAAATTATGTTTATTGTTGTTATTATTAGTGTAATCCTTTTGAATTTTAAATCGAAATTATGTTTATTGTTGTTATTATTATTATTAATTTTATTAATGTTACTACTATTATTACTAAAAACACATAACATTTGCATTGAGTACACAAACCACTTTTAACCACGTTCATTAGCTCATTTGTAATGATAACAAAAAAAAAATACTTATTTCATAAAAAATCATAATAACAATATAACAAAATCAATAAAACATTGTTAAATTTCATTATAAATTTATTAATATGATTAATACAAAAAATTGTAATGTATTAACAATTGTTATTAAAATTATTAATATGATTATTATAATTGCTATTAATAATACATAAGTTAGACATTTTTCTAAACTCATTAATAAAAACATATTAATAATTGTTATTATATTTGTTTTTCTTAAAATAATTTTGTTATTATTATAATGCTATTAATATTATTAATTGTTAATTTATGATTCAATTATGATATAATATATTATTATAACAATTAAATTGATCCTGCACTTGTTGATTAGCTTATAAACGAACACATAAACTGTTAAATGTTATCAATGAGTAGGCCATTGGTTGTTTGGCTTATCAACGATCTCTCTGCTCGTTTCTCGAGTTATGAACGGGCACGTTACACGTTGGTATTAACGAGTTCCGGACACGTTAGTAAGGTTATCAACGAGTGCCACACTCGACATGTGGTGAACTTGTTAGGGGCAATTTAGGAATTTCAAACTCGATTTTAACTGTTTGAATGTGTGTATAACAGCTCAGCCATAAAGTGAAAGCAATTTGCTCAATTCAGAAAGCAAACAAAATGTTTCTTGTAACCTAAATCAATTAATATTACAATACATAAAAATAGGCGAAAAGAAAGTAAAGCTCTAAAAGTGTGTAACCTTTTCATTTTTAAAGGGAAGGGTGTTTCAACATATTTACGTGTATCTTTTTTTTTGAAACGATCGAATATGAAATCAATCAAACATAAATAAATAACAAGGGAACTATAAAGACTTAATTACGTGTCACTTTTCTCTGTATATAATTTGATGTATTACAGTACCTTATATGGCACACAAAATGTTGGGTGATTAGGGGGAGGTGAGGTGGGTTCGAAAAGATGACGAGGGTTGGTTAATTAGAAGTGAAGTATGTTTAATCAGAAGTGAAAGATAACGTACAAAAATTGTCCCTCTATTTTTTCATTTCATCTTTATTTTAAGCGAAAAAAACATTCATGTGATAACTTGAAAAGATAAAAGTATTAATGACAACTTAAAAAGACAAAAGTAGTATGGGAAACCGGAAAAAAAACCTAATAATTACTATTTTAAAATAATCATATGTTCGATTTAGGCTGCTATTTGGACAGAATCGAATCTGATATAACGGAAACAAGATTCGGTTCAACTTACATCATTCATTATTATTACTTTATTGTATACCATGTTAAAGCAAAATATCATTATTTGGATAATTTTATGTTAACATATCAAATTTATTTGTTAAATCTAAATTATGTGATGATAGATGTTTATCGGTAAAGGTAGTTATAAATCACTGCACTCGTATGACGAGAACAACTGAATGTTGTTCAAATATGAAGATAAAAGAAATGAGCAATTCTTTTTTTCTTGTATAAATTTTGGAGGGATATTTTAGATATTTCATATGAAGTATCGTATACATCATTATCTTTTTCAAAAATTGAATAAGCTACGTCTTATACATGGGCGAAGAAGGCAATCGGAAAAGGAAAAAAGAAAGCTTATATTGTATATTTAAAAGAGGCCGATATTCAATAGCATCGAAATCTCAACTGTTCCAAACATTATGTAGTTCTTTTATTATTATTATTTTATTTTGAACGATAAAAGCATTATGTAGTTCTCAGTTTGACACTTAGCTGGATCCAGCAACTAAAATACTTTCATCATTTTATCACAAACAAATCTCTTACCATTTTTGGACAAACCACCCAGCATCTTAGGTTTACTATACACACCCAAATAGTATTTCCAAGACTTTAATGACCATTTTACCCCCGATCCCCCCAATTTTCAAGTATAATTCCTCCAAAAGAATTCAAGTCAGGGGCAAAAATGTCAGTTCATCTATAATTACTGGTCAATCAAAATCTTCTTCAGCGGTTGTCCAGTTATACCCCCCTCCCCCCTCCCCCCTCCCCATCTCTTTGAAATGAGAATTTTGTCATACCATTTCAATCTATAACCCCCCCCCCCCCCCACCACCCTACCCCACACCCCCCCCTGCTCCTTCAATTACAGGAGAATTGATTCTTGAAGGAGCTGAAGGGAAAGAAAGATGTCAAGACCACCTACATCTGCTGCTTTTCATAAGTCCAAGACTCTTGAAGGAAAATATGTAAGCATTCTTCATTTTTTCAATCAAGATTCTGTCTTTTTCACATTTTAATTCTGAATTGTCTGATGGGCACTGTTAGTTTTTTGTTTTGAGTATTGTTTTTGAATTTTTTGCTGGAATTGAGTATCTTGAGTTTTACTGTGTTAGATCATCAAGTCAAAGAATGGTGTTTTTGGGTCCTTTGGTGTCAATTAGAGTCTAATGTTAGTAATGTAGTTGTTGACCACTTGGGACTGTTTTATTTGGCAAAATTCATGATTTTTTTTTTCGTAAATTTAATTCAAGAGTATGTATTACTCTCAATGACCGAGTCTTGGTTGCGAGTACTTGCAATGATAAGGGCCAACTACTTTTTTATCCAGCTGCATTCGATGAATAGATTCGTGAAAATGGGGCTTGGATTATTTAAATGGATGGTGTACATTTTTGTTTTAGCCAACATAAACTTACTTGTTTTAGTGAGATTCTTTCCGTGTACTGGAGAGGGAAGATAGTAGTCGTGAGATTACCTTGAAATATAGATATGGATGATGGAGCCAAAAAGGAAGGTTCTTTCAGAATAACAAATCTTCATTATAATAAACCAGATAAGCGATTATGTGTTGCTTGTAGTTTAGTGGTCAGTTTTCACTTATGTTTTAAATTGGTCTTTTGAAATGGAAAAGGCTTGATAGCTCACCTTCGAAGCTTGGAGTTTGGTTGTCACTCAGTAATTGCTCTTAACTGTAGCATAGTAATTATATGGTGTAAACAATATATTGCAGTTACGAGAAATAACATAAGCAACAGAATAACCAATTTTAGCCTGGTTGTCTACATAGTGCAACATAATGCTTGTTTATTGATTAGAATTTGGCCATTAGTAATTAAATTTGTCTGACGGGGCTGGCCTTTAGCCTTCATAGAGATTTTCGTTGAGATTGATTTCAACTCCTTGCTTGGATCAAATCACTAGGACTTGTCTAATATATTCTATAGACTAAGTTAGCCAACTTCATTTTACATACTTCTTTCATACACTTTCTTTATGCAATTGATTTATTACACTAATTAGATCATGTACTGCTTTGTATTGCAATTCTGTTAGCTGTCCTGATTAGAAAAGGTTTTATTTAAGCAATGTTCGCCAATGTTTCTTTTAGTGCATGTGTCCTGCGTGGGGAGGGTGTAGTATCTCTGAAATTGCATCTTACGGTTAATTTTCATCATCAGATGATTGGAGAAGAAATTGGAAAAGGGGCATATGGGCGTGTGTACAAGGGTATTGATTTGGAGAACGGGGATTTTGTTGCGATAAAGCAAGTATCCCTCCAAAATATTGCTCAAGAAGACCTCAACATTATAATGGTATTGCTTGTCAGTCCTTTAACTTACAATTGAGATACGTATTGCTGTGTATATCTGTGCTATTCTCTCTTTCTAGAAAGTAAAAAATGAAGCCTGCTTGCAATTAGGCTTCCTATGAGCAAGTGGTAGATTGAACCCTCTCTGATAATCATATAAACATAGTATGGTTTAAATGAGAAAGCTCAAGTAATAAAATTTGGAAATAGTAGTGCTTGACCATATTAACATATATGTTCAAGATTTTAATTACTACTTGGCCAACTAATTTTTTATCGGTCTTTTCATCTGACATGGTACAGATTGTTCAATTTGATCTGAATGTACTTCTGCTAGCATTGGAAATGAACTTCTGACTAATAGAGGTTGTTTATGTTTTCCTTAATTTGACTTACTAATTATTGTTTTGTTCTCGTATCTTCATGAATGCGTGGATTCACCAATATGCTAGCAAGAAATTGATCTACTCAAGGTAAGCTTTTGGCGCAGCTTCTTTAAATGAATGTTATACTTTCTTAAATGCCTTACTTTCTAAAAATCAGGCCGTTCGACTGTTCCTTAAAATATATAAGCCTGGTATTGCAGGTTAACAAAATTATCTTCATGTTAACATTTCAAAGTAATGGTAATATATACAGTATATTAAATATTTTTCATTAACCTTCATATGAAATTTTCCATCTTCGCCCCCATCAATAGTTAGATACATCTACTATCCAGCCAGGCATCAATCATTTGAAAATCCCATCTTACGAGTTATTACACTTGCCTCTTACTGTCGAACTATATTTATCTGTTCTAAATTCAAGTATTCTCTTATTATCCTACTATATGATTCTACTATTTGTTCTCTCCCCCACAGAATCTGAACCACAAAAATATTGTCAAATATCTTGGCTCTTTGAAGACAAAGACTGATCTTCACATAATTCTTGAGTGAGTTCGACTATCGTCCTTCCTAAATATCATTTTCACTTAATCTTATACTGAGATTTAATTGAGCTCATATATTACTTTTGAATCTATATTTAAAAGATATGTGGAGAATGGTTCACTCGCAAACATCATAAAGCCAAATAAATTTGGGCCATTTCCAGAGTCACTGGTGGCCGTTTATATATCCCAGGTTCAGCAACGTGATCCTATGGTTTCTTTTCCTTGCACTTTATCAGTGTGTAGTAACTTTGTTCTCTTAAATTTATGCTTCATATACTATTAACTAGGTATTGGAGGGGCTGGTTTATCTTCACGAACAGGGTGTGATTCATTGTGATATCAAGGGTGCAAATATATTAACGACTAAAGAGGTATTCAGTGTCTTATCTTGCTCTGCTTGTACTGTGCTGCTAACTTATTTGGCATTGCTGCTAATTCATTTCCTACCTTACCTTCTTATAGAGTAATTCGTAGATGTTCATTCTACTGCTTTTTTACTTCACTATTTATGTGTTTTGAGAATCTTCCATTTTTCTTTGCCTTCAAGATTAGGCAGAATCAAATAGGCATGTCTTAACAATATGGATAAAATGTAATTAGATATTCATAAATCCCACAATATTTTTTTAGCTGATATAACAAGTCAACTAACTGGTGGTTGCCAGGGTCTTGTGAAACTGGCAGATTTTGGTGTTGCAACAAAACTGACCGAGGCAGAAGTCAATACACATTCAGTTGTTGGAACACCATACTGGATGGCCCCTGAGGTAATTACTTTATGTAAATCTAAGTTTATATATAATATATTTCTTGCTCGAGTAGGTATATTGGAATCAGTTTTCAATGTCGTTTATACGTAAGTTGTTTTTTCATAGAAGTTCAATTTCGAAATTATTTTCTCGTCTTTGTTATGAGTTGTTTGTGACTGTTCGAATACCTTTCTGCAAATGAATGACTTCATCAATTTATGTGACAATCCTCAACGACACCATAAAACTTTTATTGGTTAATGGGCAGCAAATATATTATTTTTTATTATTTATGTTTCAGGTTATTGAAATGTCGGGAGTATGTGCTGCATCAGACATTTGGAGTGTAGGCTGCACTGTGATCGAGCTCCTTACATGTGTTCCTCCGTATTTTGACCTCCAGCCAATGCCTGCATTATTTCGGATTGTTCAGGTTTAACCTTTTGCTATCCACATCGCCCCTTATTTTAAAAAGCTCACTTTCATTTGCTTATATAACCTATAAGTTGGAGGGGTGTTGGTTGAGGACAGTTGAAGGCGTTCAAGTAGGTAAAAATGATGAATTTTAAGTCTTATCTTTTGATATTCGCTTGTTCAGGATGAGCATCCTCCGATACCAGATAGCTTGTCTCCTGCGATGACGGATTTTCTTCGTTTGTGTTTCAAAAAGGTAACTAAACACATTATTTCTTGTTGGAACAAAAGATAAGTGTGGAAACTCATAAATATATAATGGTTATATGGTTTTTTTTTTCTGAGCCTATTTGTTGATCTTAGTGGATATTGTTTGGTTTGTGTATCGATATGCTCATCCTATCCTGCATGTAATACTACCACTTTAGTTAAGTGCTTTAAATTCCTCTTAAGCGTAATTGGATCTTAAAAATCACTTATCTGTATTCAAACTAGATAAAATATCTCAAGTTACTCACCAACTGCACCAGCTATATTCAACATGTCCTTTTATATCCCTAGTTTTTTTCTCCTAAAACAATATAACTTATCAAGTTCAATTAATTGCTAATAATTGGATAAAATTCGAACAAAGGCACTTCCATTAAACACTTGGTTTGGAGAATGGGTTCTCATTTTCTTAAAGAAACTTGTTTACGTTCTCCACATCACTCATACCTTTTATTTAATTTGGTGGAGATAATGTCTGTTAAAAAATAACATAATTGAAAAAATTAGTTTGAAGATTAATGTTTTTAACCAGATAACTTGGAGCATGCAACCACCTGCTGGCATATCTGAAGAACCTGGCGGCTGGTTTTTCCCTTCGAGTCTTTTCATGCCTGCTCTAGTGTGATGTCTAAAATTAGAAATATAGGGAGATAATAGCTTAATTGTTTCCATTTTTTATCGACTTTTCAAGTCTTTTACACTACCATTCGGGATCATAGATCCCCTTACGTACTCAGACTTTTCAGAAAGCTTTATATATAATATGTGTACAAAGGCATACATATCAAGTATTGGCTTAGTTGGCCCTCTCAACCATCTACTTCCTACTCCATCTAGGATCGAATCCCCTTGGCCTATTCTTTTTTTTTTGAGTTGTTGTATTATATTAAAACCCATACCACCAACACACTTAATTAATGATGGAGTATAAAAGTTGCTTACTCAATTAGAGTTGTTGGACTATACTATCAATCTTTTCTTTTTTTACTTATATGTCATTCAATTTGTTATTAATTTAGATTTTATATTATTAAAGTTAAGAGAATTAATTACATATCATTATTTCAATTTCACTTTTTTATCATTCGTTAAGTAAGTTGCGCATTATTTAAGCAATATTATTATTAAACTATATATATTATTAGTAGTATTAGGTGTACTACTACTAATGATATTTATAGATTGGTAGAGATTTATACATGTTTTGTGAATATATTAGTGTAGTGCTTAAGAACTTACATTTTTTTCGATTATTGGTAGAGCTTTCTTTGTGAATATATTGGTAAAATTGATATTGATATTGATATTAATTGGTAGAAATTAATATATTAGTGTACTACTTATCTAACCATATATAATATAGGAATTGATCAATTAATTATTGAAAAATATGAAGCCTCATGTTCTCAATTCTCCATAAATTATTTTTTGAATTTTGAATAAATAATTTTATATAATCTATCTATATTATTTTGAAGTTCCATTTAATAATATAATTATTTTATTTTGTAAATATTTTGCACAATAAATACTCACTAATATGCATAATATTATAAACCATATATTTATCAATTGATAAGAAACCATATATTATAAAGTATTGATGAATTAATTGTATACAAGCTGGTACAAACATCTAGTATTAATATTAGTGTACTACTTATATAATATACATATATTGATATTAATTGGTAGAGACTTATACATGTTTTTAGTGCGTAATAGTTTTTTATTATCGGTAGAGTTTTATACGAAAAAAAAGTGAAAGTATCTCTACCGATAGTATTATCGATAATTATGATAGAGTAAAAGGTCGTAGAGTACCTTTAAGATGAACTTTTTAATTTTTGTTAACGAATATTTCAATTTTACAAGTTATATGTATTTATATTTATATTGTGCCCCCTTACAATTCCATCCTGGTTTCGTCCCTGTCTCCATTGATACTTTAAACACCAAGAAGATGCCCCCAATGCTTCAATAGGATCCCGCTTAAGAGGGGTAAGAAGTGGGGGAGGATTGCAATCAACCTTACCCCTGTGATAACAAGGAGTTTTTGCCAAGTTGACCCAATATGAATTGCAAAGACTATCTACCACTTTCACAATAGATGAGAAGCTTATGTAGTGTAATAAGCTATATTTATTTGTTCTACTGTATCCAAGAGCTAGAGAGTATAACATCTTTTGACTCCACAGGACATGAAATACTCCATCGATACTTCAAACATGGTAAATAGTTCTGTAATTGCTCTATAGCACCAGCTAATTATTTTCAAGAGAGAGATGCATGTTGTTCTATGATCTCATGTTGGCCACATGAGCGATTCCATATAGGTATGGAATATCTTACATTTTTCCTTCTTGCCGGCAGTTCGGTGACCATCCCTTTCCAACTGATCCATGTTAGCTGGATCACAAGCTTCATGTGCCTTTTGTTAGGGTTAACCACGTCATATTTATGCTTGTTTCTATATATAACAAATAAAATAAAAGTCAATTACTTGTTCCTGCTAGTGTTGAGCTTGTTTTATCCCACAGAATAAAATTTATTGCACGACGTGGAAACTAAATTACAAGAACAAAAGCCCTGAAGATTCAAAAAACAACTGATTTCCATAGGATGGCGAAAATGTTGCAATTCTTCATTCGCCGATCCTTGAGCACCATAATCCAGTCTTTCTTCTTTCAGAACTTCGAGTAGTGTCAAAACCAAACCCTGATAAAAGAGACAATCATAAGCGATATAGATGTTGTGGTAACTCTGATTCATAATTAGGAAAAGTCCCGTAAAGGAGGGCCTCCAAAAAAAAGAGAGAGGGTTTTGCATTAGGATCCCAGATTTGATTGTTCATGTTATCAGTGTTGTAAGTGAGAAAGCCATCAATATTAGTTCGAGATCCATGGATCTCTACTGAAAAAGGAATTTTGGGCACGCCGCCGGAGGACACACCAATGCAGATACTGGAGTCCACTTCCCACAACCCATACATGAGCAAGGAAGTAATGGAGTACCCCTATTAAACGAACTGGTATGGATTTCATCACGGGGATCTCGGACCAGAATCATAGTAAGGCTAAAGTTGAGCTTCCGAGCTTCTACTTAGATATAATTTGATTGAGGATGTTGAAAGTGTAACAGTTATTTGGGTTGTAAGAGCAAATTTTTTTAGGGAATCGTTTAGCCAAAGGATCTTTTTGACTTACACGATGACGCTATGGCTTGACCTCGTACTTTTTTCTAAGTATGGGTTACTTACAAAAATTTAAGTATGTTAAACTGCTGAGATGTGTTGTAGTGAATTAGTGTTGGATATTACTACTGAGATCATCAATGTGTGACTTCCGTAGTAATGTGCATGTATATGTGAATTGTTATTTATAAACATATCAACCAAGCCTAAGCTGAGGTTTACTATTCAGATTTGCGGTTCAGTTATGTAGAAGTCCATGTGTTTGTGTATCATTGAATACATACTTGTCAAGCCAGGTGAGTCGAGGTCAACTTGAAACTTCAGAATCTTTTAATCTGGCTATTCTCCGTTACTTTTTCCTTTTTCGTGTCTCTTTATTCTTGCGATGTTTATCTTTACCTTTCTACCTTTCTTACCTTTTGTGCTTTTACACCGTCATTGCTCGCAATTCACGCCTTTAGTACTCTGTACTTACATGCCCATCAGATTCTCATTACATGATATACAATCTATTTATACCCCTTTGGTATCATCGATTACAATTTAGATAGATATAAAGCTGAAATAAATATACCAACATCTAAAATATTTCTTTTTTTGTGAAGTTCCCGAAAGAAAAATATTTCTAAATTATTTGCTTCAGTTCATGTAAAAATGAGATACCATTAATTACTTCTGATTTCTTGACTCTGGCGTTCGATCACGATTCCATTCTGTCTAATTTGGAAGATATTAGTTCAGTGGTTTCACTTGACTGTCATTGAATGCTTGAGTGAGGAACTCGTTATGGTAAGTAATTTACTATGGTTTCTGTGTTAACAATTTGACGATATAGACTGGTATTTTGGGGTGTGGCATTGTATTTAGGAATTATTTGACCCTTCTTTGGTGTTTGGATAGGAACTTGGAGTTTATAACTATACCTTGTGCGGCAAATACAGAATGCTCAGCTATTGTTATTATATGTTTTCTTGGACCATAATGTATATGACTAATTTTTTTGAAAGAAGAAATTGGAATAAATAGAACGAATTCTGTCTCTAATTTGTTGTTTTAGGAGATCTAGTGCATGACGCACTATTTATAGCGAGATATATGTTCCTTATGTTGGTGACTTTCAGTCTGTTGATTGGGCTCTAAATAATGAACTTGTTTCAGGATGCTAGACAAAGGCCCGATGCGAAAACCTTGCTATCACATCCTTGGATACAGAACTCTAGGAGGGCATTGCAGACCTCTTTTAGAAACAGTGGCAAAATAAGGTACATATTTCTTAGACATGGTTTGCCCTCCACACCTTTTTTACTACTACTTAGTCGAGACTGAAAATGTTTCTTCTTCATCCTTATTTCATCTTTTCCTTGTTACTATGTGTGCAATGTGGTTTTGTCAATATTGATGTTTTGAGTTATTCTATTTGTAAACATTAGCTGATTGTAATTTTTGTCCAGATGAATATACTACGGCCGTGTCACACTACTACTTGTTCATTTTGGCTCTGTATCTGTATGTTTGGATCTACATGGTTGTATCTGCAGTTTATGAAGTTGTAGTTTATTTATCTGTCGTTCTGTTCTT
Organism: Echium plantagineum; assembly: GCA_003412495.2. Taxonomy (NCBI): domain Eukaryota; kingdom Viridiplantae; phylum Streptophyta; class Magnoliopsida; order Boraginales; family Boraginaceae; genus Echium; species Echium plantagineum. Next base: position 20,858,493 of record CM016565.1, read on the forward strand.
CACCAATTTTCCTTTTTTTTCTGTTATATACTCAGTTGACAATTGTGAAACTGAGTGTTCAAACTTCTATATTTCTATGCTGGTGATTGTTATCTCATTCTTACACAACAGCAAAGTTTTCCCAGTTTGTTTTTGCATCTATTGGGTCATATTATTTAGATTTTCACTATTTGGTATGATGAAACAATTCTAAGACTACTGCGCTTGCGGGGTTCGTGATGATGGATACTGAACTTTGGGTCTTAAATATTGGACCTCATGTTAGTATAATCTGTAGTATAGTCTGCTTTTTGGCTCTAGTGTGAATTTCAGCAATCTGACTGCATACTTTATATGCAGAAGCATAAAAGAACCCCGATCAGTGGAAGGAGAAGCTTCAAAGGAAGATGACCAAAGAGCTAATGAAAGTTCTTCACAGAAAGTAAATTTTTTGTTTGAATTCATGGACTGCACATGAGTTATTTGAGTTTTCTGCTACCAATTTTTTTTATTATGTAACTGAATTTGATTTGACCATTTCTGGAACATAGGATTATAATGTATTACAATCAACTGAAGGTGGTCAACCTTCAAACACCATGGAGAATGGGAGTGCCGATACTGATCCAATGCAGACAACAGCAGACAAGGATGATGGTGAAGATTTCTCAGAAGTTCCAACCTTAGCTATCCATGAGAAGGGTCAAATAGAGATGAGTACTGAAGAACTAACGGCTGCTAATAAACTAGTATCTTCAGATTTTGGAGAGGTTCCCGACTCACTGAAATCAGTCTCAGAAAAGGAAATCTTAATGAATAATGATCTAGAATCTTCAGAGAGTAAGGGGAAAGATGTACCTAATATGAGGCAAGAAGTAAGTAAACAAGTAGACGAGATGGGAAGTTCTGCACATGTTAATCATGGATTAGATAGTCGCGGCCTCGGTCCAAGTCAGGTAAAGCTGAGTTCAATATTGCTTGTGTCAAATATTTTTGTGTAGAAAATTATAAAGCACAAGACATGTCAATTAGTTTAAATGATCCTGAAATGTGTACTTATGTTTGACAAATTCCTTATAACCTTTAAGGTTGTGAAGGTGTCGATTACATCTAAAGAAAATGAGCTGAGTAAATTCAGTGACAGCCCTGGAGATGCTTCCTTAGATGACCTATTTCATCCGCTTGAAAAGAGTCTGGAGGATCAGTCGGCTGAAGCCTCTACTTCAGCTTCTTTTTCACTAGCAAATCAAGTAAATGTAATTAGTGAATCTGGGAAAACAGATCTCGTAACGAAGTTGAGAGCTACAATAGCTCAAAAACAAAGGGAGAATGAAGTGGGACAGGCACATGGAGGTGATATTCTTCGTTTGATGATGGGAGTTTTAAAGGAAGATGTAATTGACATTGATGGTTTGGTAAGATTGAACTATCAGAGCACTTATATTAGTTTCTTCCTTTGTCCATGTTTGATCACTCTGTGTCATGTTATCAGGGATTTGATGATAAGTTGCCTACAGAGAACCTACTTCATCTTCAGGTATCGTAAATTTCGCTCAATTGACTTTTAACTAAAAACCAATGATCTCACTGATGTTACGACTTTCAGTTATAATTCTTTCAAGAAATCAGACACATTAAAATTTGGGGAGCTTCATACCATCACACAGTTGTTTAGTCCATAGTTTCCAGTGCGTTAGAAAAGAGTTGATTGGTTTCTCTACAGCTGTTCTGATTCTTATACTTTTTACTATTTTGCTATTGTAGGCTGTTGAGTTCACTAAATTAGTTTCATCACTGAGACCAGATGAGTCAGAAGACTCTATTGTATCTGCTTGTCACAAGTTAACTGCTTTCTTTCTGCAAAGACCTGAGCAGAAAATTGTGTTTGTTAACCAACATGGTTTTCTACCTCTTCTGGAATTACTGGAAGTTCCAAAGACCAATGTAAGTCATGTATATGCATCTTCATAGGAAACTATTAGTTGGCGTTGTAATATGTTCATTATCTGTTCTCATTCCAGGTAATATGTTCAGTGCTTCAAGTTCTAAACCAGATCATTAAAGATAATACTGACTTTCTGGAAAATGCTTGCCTTATTGGCTTCGTAAGTAAACCATTTTTTTGTTCCGACTTTGACTATGTTATGCCAGTAACCATGTTTTCGTTAAACAACTTAAAATTCTTCACAGATTCCTATCGTGATGAGCTTTGCAGTGCCTGATTGTCCTCGTGAAGTGCGTATGGAGGCTGCTTATTTCTTGCAACAGCTTTGTCAATCTAGGTTTGTTGTTTTACGAGATTTCCCTTCTAATGTGAAATTAGTTTGTTTCCCCAAACCTTGAACCGGTGTTATTTATGCAGTCCTTTGACCTTGCAAATGTTTATAGCGTGCCGAGGTATTCCCATTCTAGTTGGCTTTCTGGAGGCTGATTATGCTAAGTATCGGTAAGTATATCGTTATTATCTAGCTCAGGCAAACTACACAAATATATATGGTGAGAAACCAAAACTGTTTCGGATCTCTTTTTCTCCCTACTCTAGGACCTTTCTCCATGTTCAGACTTCGAACAAAAATACTTAATAATGCATATATATGATAGTCTATTTAATTTCTTTGTGATGGTAACTACGAAGTGAACAAAAGTACTTAATAATACATATATATCGTCCACATTTCACTGTTCATTTTATCGGGATTGCTGAAGTCTATATTTTACTTCAGTTATGCTCCTAATTATTGTATGCTTAGTAATTTTGAGTCTTAGCCTTATCAAGATTTTTATAAAATATATCATAATATCTGACATTCATATAGGAGTTGCCAACAAAATATTTTTCGTAATGGGATTATAATTTTTGAGTTCTACTAGTGTATTGTTAGTAACTTAATTTAGAATACTCGAATACAGGGAAATGATTCACATGTCGATCGATGGCATGTGGCAAGTATTCAAACTCCAGAGGTCGACGTCTAGAAATGACTTTTGTCGTATAGCTGCAAAGAATGGGATATTGCTCAGGCTCATAAATACACTTTATAGCATGAATGAGGCTGCTCGGCTTACAACTTTATCTGGTGGAGGTGTGTATCCTCCTGATGCCCTATATCAGAGACCGCTGTCTGGTCCTTTGAATCCCAGCAATCCTTCCTTTTTGCAGTCGGACGTGCCGATGTATGGAATGGAGCAGTCTGATTTCATGAAATATAAGCATGGTGTAGTAGATCAAATGTCACCAGCTGGAGTACAAGAGCCTGCACGAGCGTCTACCTCACAATCATCAGACTCTAGATTCTATCCCCTGGATTTTGATAAACCACGTTCAAGTAATGCAGCAGCTGAAGCTTCTGGCAGTTCAAGGTTGATCGACTCGGCATCTCTTTCTAAAGGGCGAGAACTTGATCAAAGGCAACAAAGGGGCCCCAATACTGCACACCGGCCATCTTCTGACCGCCCTAAGTTAATGGAAGGGGGGTCAAATGGAAATTTATCTACTACTGCTCAACAGGAAAATATTCGTCCCCTTCTTAGTTTACTGGAGAAGGAACCTCCATCCCGTCCTTTCTCTGGCCAACTCGAATTTGTTGGTCATCTAAGTGGGCTGGATAAACATGAAAGCATATTTCCTCTCTTACATTCTTCTGATGATAGAAAGTCAAGTGGGATGGACTATCTGATGGCTGAATTTGCAGGTAATGATTAATAGACTGTCTATGCTTTCTGATAAAGTCCTCTAAAAGAACCTCTTTCCATTGCTCTGGGAGCAGAGAGAGTTAACATTGTTTTCCCGTTGGAACTTGAAGTAGTTTGTTGATTTTATGTGACACCTGCTTGCCACTGATTTTGTCATTCTGTGAATTCATGAACGATTCTTGGGTTTGAATCGTAATATTGTGATTTCTTAGTTAATCACATAATGAAATGTAAATTATCTATTAATGTATAATAGAAGTTTCGGGGCGTGGAAGGGAAAATTTGAACTTGGAGCCATCATCCAGAAACACATATAAATCAGCAAGCAAGAAGGTAGGACTTGTGAGGTCTAATAATGGAACAGGTTCTTCTTCTGGACTTGCCTCTCAAACTGCTTCTAGTGTGTTGTCTGGTTCTGGGGTCCTAAATGCTACACCAGGGAGTGCTACATCTTCTGGATTGCTTTCCCATATGGTATCACCTTGGAATGCTGACATTGCTCGAGAATACTTGGAAAAGGTGGCGGACCTTCTCCTTGAGTTTGCTGCTGCAGATACAGCAGTGAAATCCTACATGTGTAGCCAAAGCTTGCTTAATCGTCTGTTTCAGATGTTTAATAAGATTGAACCTCCTATTCTACTGAAGGTGCGATAAATAATTCATTTGTTCATACTTTATTTAATTTGCAGTTATATATACTGACATGTTTCTTTTTACTATTCTAATAGTTGTTGAAGTGCATAAACCATCTATCGACTGATCCCCATTGTTTAGAGCATCTTCAGCGAGCTGATGCCATTAAATATTTGATTCCTAACCTCGACCTCAAAGAGGGCCCGCTTGTCTCCCAGATACATCACGAGGTTTGTATTCTGATATTTTTTGTCACTTCTTTTTACTTCTCAAGGATGAATTTTCACCTCCTTCACTAACTTAATTACTCAATTAAATAAGTTACAAGATGTTGCACCTTTCCAAACTAACATCAAATTGGATTATTAAATCCATGTACTTCCATCGCAAAAAAACTAATATCACAAAAAAGAATTATATACATCAACATGCTCCAATGCCTTTGAAGAGGCTCCTGCCTGAGCGGAGAAAGGGAGGGTCGGCTAGTACCAGCCCTGTGATAACAGAGGCTATTTCTTACCCTGTGATAACAAAAAGTTAAATTACTGTAACCTCACGTTGAACCTTGAAATTCATAGGCTTATATATTATTATGCCTACAAATTATTTCAAATATATATGGCCCAACAACTAAAACTTAAACCAAACAGAAGAAAATTGGTCGCTGTCATTCAGGTATGTAAGATATGGAATCATTGGAATTATCTGATTGAGGACTCTTCAGTATGTAAGATATGGAATCATTGGAATTATCTGATTGAGGACTCTTCATATACTAGATGTTCTAATTAGAAACTTATTTTGCTTAAATCCAGATTATCTAAGACTTCCTAATTTCTATGCTTAAGTCACACTCTCTCACCCAAAATAATGTACAGGGGATTTTTAAGTTCTTTAAATGCTTTTTTTTTCTTTTTTTTTTTTAAGTTCTTTAAATGCTTTGATTGCGCATACCTGAAATTTATTATATAATCGAATTTCTGATGTTTTAAGGTTTTTAGTTTTTGGAACTAACTATATAGTACTACATTCTGTTACGACAACTAAAGCATATACTTTAAGCGTGATTATTAGGATGACTGACTTGGATAAATGTTCCATAACAGAATTGGGAGGGGGTTTAGCTGTAGGTAGATTGTCTTTCTCTTCTTCTTCTTTATCTTGGAGTGATACTCCTGCTTTGGTGGAACCCAGGACCTAGTGTACATATCTCATCTCTAAATTACAATTATGCGAACCACTGCCTTCAATTTGTGGTAAACAGCCTGCCAAAGGACATATTATTCCAGAATGAAATAAAAATTATGTTGCATTGTGAAACTGCTCGCTAGTTAAAAGAAAGAATGCTTTATGAAAGTGTTGTAAAGTTCGAGGTTGCTGAACATATATACTTTCAACAGGAACGTCAAGAAGATTACATGTAACTTGTATACTAAGCATAGTATATTAAATTGGTTTTGAGGCAATTCAAATGCCCCCTTTCCTTCATTAGATATGTGTGCTTATTGAGCAAGTGCGAGTACTACATGTCTGCTCACGACAAATTCTTAATTGTTTGAAGGTCCTCAACTCCTTATTCAACCTCTGCAAGGTCAACAAGAGGAGGCAAGAACAAGCAGCAGAAAATGGCATCATTCCGCACTTGATCCATTTCATTGTCAATGGCTCTCCATTGAGGCAATATGCTTTACCTCTTCTGTGTGATATGGCTCATGCATCACGCAATTCAAGAGAACAATTACGAGCCCATGGTGGTCTAGATGTGTACTTGAGCCTCCTAGAAGATGATTTCTGGTCTGTGACTGCACTAGATTCCATTGCTGTTTGCTTGTCGCAAGACAATGAGAGGAAAGTGGAACAAGCACTACTGAAGAAGGAGGCTCTACAGAAATTAGTCAGATTCTTTAAGTGCTGTCCTGAACAGCAATTTCTAAACATACTGGAGCCATTTTTAAAAATTATAACGTAAGTTTTGTTCTCTTTTTGTTGACTAGCTCATTCTTGCCACACATTTTGGTGTTGATTTAGGTTGGTAGGCATAGAATGTGTCTCACTAAGTATGTTCGTGCTAAATGCCTCATCTGGTGGTAATCTCATCATGATTTCAAATGTTATCACATGTTTGGTAGCATCATGTTGTGCTATTTTATTTATATGAACCACCAGAGCATGAAAGATAAAAGCTACAAACTCTGATTGCAGGAAATCATCTCGGATAAATACTACCCTTGCTGTCAATGGCCTTACTCCATTGTTGATCTCACGGCTTGATCATCCAGATGCAATTGCTCGTTTGAATCTGCTGAAATTGATAAAGGTTAGATTTCTCACTATTTGTCCTCTTAACTTTTTACCTCAACACTTACATCATCCATCCACATATTGAATTGGTTCCTATGATCCTATTGGTTCTTGGAAAAGTGATGATGATTTGTTTTTGGTAGAAATATTTTATACTCATTGAAACGAATCTAACCTATGATTTTTTGGTTATGGGACCTGAATTACAAATTAGGCTAAGCCACATCGCTCATTAAGTGTTTGGGATGACCTTAAAGTTTAATATGTGACGAGATGAAAGTGTAGTAATCATGCAGATTGATTAATGCTTCTGATCATCATGCATCCTTATTGTGTTCCTTTATTCGTTAACAGCCCACTTTTAGGGGAAGGGAGCATAAGGTATATTGGTGTATCAGTAAGAAATATCTGACCCCCTCTCCCTTACCCCGCTTAGGCGGAGCCTCTTCAGAAGCATTTGGCATTCCAATGTAGGAGTAATAAGTTTTCTTGTTGCTTATAACCTTCTCTTTCTGGTGACATATCTTCGTGCAGGTCGTGTATGAATACCATCCTTATCCAAAGCAACTGATCGTGGAGAATGATTTACCTCAAAAGCTTCAGAATCTGATCGAGGAGCGTAGAGATGGACAGAGCTCTGGTGGACAAGTGTTGGTGAAACAAATGGCAACTTCATTGCTCAAAGCACTTCATATAAATACTGTTTTATAAATGTAAGATGCATTCCTGCTCCCCTGATGTTGTAATTAAAGTTCCCCCTAGGTTGTGATTTGGACGTATGTCACAAGACAATTTCGTAGTCCTACAATCGATCTGAAACGTTGGACGAGGTAACCCTACATCGCGCCTTTCATGCCGAACACCAAATTGTAAATTGCGCCATGTTTTGCTGAAAGCTAGAAGTTACATATATACTTGCTCTTGCATTAACATTTTTCGATCCCCCTCCCCATCCTACTACGCAGACAAACGTAGTTTATATGTGGGGGGGTAATCCTTCTGATGTCCAACTTGGTCTAAAACTTCATATTTGTGGGGGGGTAAAATGTTCTTGTTTTTGGTTTGTGTATTTGATCATATATTAAAACATGGTTGATTAATCGAGCATAATATAATGTGTTCGAAATGTATGCCAATCGCATTTACCATATGTACTATACATTTCGTCCACTAATTGGTTCATGTGTTCGTTTATGTTGGTCAATAAGTGTATCGACGCCTATGTTGCACGCGATTGGTTCTGCAAATAGTTTTTAAGGGATATTAGCGAACGCACACGCGTTCAAGGTGCATTTTGGATGCATGTCCGATATGATGCTAAGGATAAAATAAGAAGAATAAAATAACTTGGAAATCCCCTCTTAGATATAGGTTTCACTATTGTATTTGGAGTTGACAGGCTAGTGAATAATGATCATAACTTAAGAATTGAGGGACGTTGGCTAATATTTATATACCACAAATAGTTTTTCTAGACCTCTTTTCAGAAATTATGTTACTCAGAATAAAAACTGGAGGAAGTAGAAAACAATTTGAGTTCGACTTTTTTAAGAAGTGAACTTCGTGTTGATAAAGTGGTTAATAGACAAATTTTGGTCCCCTGATCAAGTGAGACATATTTTGTAATTAGTTTCTTCATATTTTCAGAATAGGTGGAGATTCTTAGTGTGACAGTTTCACAATTTATAAAGATTTTCTTATGTACCCCCAGGACATAGGTCATTAGTAAAGAACTCGAGTGCTAAGTACCAACAACCTCGCCTCTTCACCCAACCTACTTTGATCATGCAAGACACATTCGATGATTTACTTCATTCGTGTACTCTGACTGCAAGGGCACAAGGTGACCGCTATTGTGACGGTTTCACACTTACGAAATTATTTTTTTTGTGACACATGGGTCGGTAGAATGACAGATTTCATCATTTTATAAAGAATTACTTATTTTTTTCTTTTCATGACAAAGTCGGTTAATGGAGTAACATATGGTGAACAGAAGATAATTTACAATTGAAAAGAAGAATTCAGCAAAGTGTAGAGCCTGAAGAAGGCTCATTTGATGACCCTCTATTCTCTAATGCCATTACATAAAACATTAAACACTATCAAAACTGTCTCATGCTATGGAAGAATTGAGTGTTGTAACTTCGCCGCGCTGCTCTCTAGTCATTAGTTTATCAGAATTGTAAGTTACTTATAGCCTATAGGTTTCAGAAGCCGAATGGAGACTTTCTTCGGCTTCCACCTTCTCCGTACTGCTCATTCCACTTCCGCAACTCATTCATGCTCGTAGCATCATACGCTACTGATGGCCCCACCTGAAACATAATGTTACCACTCTGTAAGTCTGAGTATAGAGGAAGCACAAGGCAATACCCCTTTCGTTAACAAAGACAGCACAGAGAATTTGCAAGGCTGAAGTCCAAAAACTGTATAGCCACAACTTAAGTGGGGCGTTGTCTTTCTTAAATCTTCAAAACTGTCTTATTTATGCAGTTTTACACTCACTTGAAGGCTACCTCCAATTCATTCCTTTAATGTTTTCTAGGGCAACATCCAACTTAGATTGGAGAGCATATTCTCCAAGAGCGGCATGAAAATAAAAGTGAAATTTATCGAAATTGATACAACCACTATGACTTCTATAGTGGTCAGTAATCAAACAAGTAATTTCTGAGGAAAAATTACCTTCGCTTTAGACTGAACAAAATCAGCTAAATCCAATGGTCTCAAAACTGGTGTGTCATTACTCGCATAATCCTGCAGCAACAGGATGAAGATGTTCACTGACAGTAGAAGAAGCCTCAACAAGAAAATACGTAATTTTTAGACAGAAATGCAATATATAGAAGGCTCGATATATGATATCTAGTATAATCTATTTCTCTGACATGTATTGTAATTTGTAACTGAAATAAGAAAGGGTGTACGAATGCCCAGATTATTTTCACTCTTTGCATCTATCCAATTGTGGTCTTGGTATGAATACGATCACATACCACTATTTGGGTAAGGCAGGCCAAAGCTTTACGCTTCAAACTAAATGTCATTCTCCACCACAACCAACAAACAAATAGAGATATAATACAGGAACAGATTTCACCGAAGACAAAATTGATCGAACATCAAAGAGACCGATCCACCCACAGAAGAGTTCACCACTTCCATTCCTAAAAGTTGACGAATGTAGCAATAAAAGATTGAACGCAGATTACCCCAGCAACCAATTTTACCTTTCGTTCGTCCTCCAGAAGCTCTTGTACTGGCCTATATGCTGCCGCAACGCAGAGGTTCTACACAGAACGTAAGACTTCAATGCATATTAACATATCAACAGAAAATGTTTACACATATATGTAGGAAAGACTAGTTAACAAACCTTCAAATCACTTCCTGAATAGCCTTCAGTTTCATCAGCAAGTTTCTCAAAGGAGAACCCAGGTTCCAAATGTTCATTAGCAAGAATTACTTTTAGGATCTTTAGACGGTTGGCGCCATCCGGAAGATCCACATATATCCTAAACAAGCAGCCTTATTATTCAGTTGAACCTTCAAATATAAATAAGAATAATCTAAAACCAAGTACTAGTCGTCTTGAACCGCCGCGTGAACCCAAAACATAAATAAGAAAAGAATGGATGGTCTCCACATAAACTTACCGTCTTGGAAGGCGACGAATTACAGCATCATCCAGGTCAAATGGACGATTAGTGGCACCAAGAATAAGGATTCTTTGGCTGTCTTTCGACCTCAACCCATCCCAAGCAGCCATAAACTCATTTCGCATTCTTCGTGTTGCTTCGTGCTCAGAGCCCCCACCACGAGCACCGAGAAGACTGTCAACCTGGATACCATAAACCCATCTTCATTGACCCAAACGCAGAGAATCATAATCGTTACATGACTCCAAGGTAAGAAGGCAAGAAACCCAAACTTTTATGAAGTTAAACACGTGATATAATATATTTAATTATTCTCAATTTTAATGTGAATAAGTTCAAAGAATCAAAAGCAAATGAATTAGAAATTGATCTCAGTGTTAATTTCTCAAACAATAATGGCAGTCCAACGAAATCAAACAACCACTAAGTGATGTTTTTTACAGCTAACAAGAACACACTCGATTGGTTCAGTACCAAAGCAAGCTTCCCTTGAAACAGATTATGCATTGATAGAAAGGAATATGTTTGCATAGGGAGTCTTGTGAAGCATTGTGGACCAGAAACTAGGTACCTCGTCAACAAATATAATTACTGGTGACAATTTGCTGGCAAACGAGAAAAGTGCCTTCGTAAGTTTTTCAGCATCCCCAAACCACTGCATCAATAGAAAGTTATATGTTTATAGTCAAACAGCAACATCGATGCATCCTCCTTCTAATTCAGTAAAATATAATCTTAATTAATGAGCCCAATAAGGAGTTACAGTAAAAAACGAGTTACACTCTCAATTCAACAACTCAATATGCCTCAATGCCTCTAAGTCCTCCAGAGAAAGAGTATAAAAAGAAACTTTGTTAAGAACGGATCAGATTGCAGAGAAGAATTCAATATCCACGAATCAATCAACATAACAAAAGTACGAGGACCTAATGGATAACATAGAATCATGTGGGATGGATCAAACAGGAAAGTCTATTAAGAGAACAACGATCCCGAAGAGCCACTCTATATGGTCACAAGGAACATAATAAAAGGCTATCATAAAAACTGACTATGCTCTATGGATTAACATATCAGTTTGCAAATATATTGAAAAGCGGATCGTCACAAGCTTAAATTACCTTCGACGTCATTGTGGAACCTGTAATACTAATGAAATTTACTCCTGCTTCAGTAGCAAGTGCCTTCGCTAGGAGAGTCTTTCCAGTTCCAGGAGGCCCAAAAAGTAAAATTCCTTTGCATGGCTGACAATATCACTCAGTTACTAGCTGAATAGCATCTTATAGGAGTTAGTAAAAGGATAAAATTGACCTACCCGCAACAAATTCCCATGAGAAAAAAGTTCCGGTCTCTGCATTGGGAGAATAACAAGTTCATTGAGGGTTTTCTTAATTTGTTCAAGAGCACCAATGTCATCAAACTGAATTCCAATTTCACCGGGTGGTACTACAGCAGAGACAAAGTTGCTCTCATATTCATCCGTAGCCAAGCTCTGTCAGTTATAGAAGTATGTTAACTGAAATGTATTATATAGCTGCAGCATTATAATAAGCCCAAACACACACCTTAAAAGTTTGAGATGGTTTCTTGGATATCAGTTCCATTTCCTTCAGTCTTCGAATGGCAATTTCAAGGCTTCAAAGAAGACAAGAAACAAAAAGTCTTTAGAAGAAGATACAAAACTCAGCAAAAATAAATGCACAGAAACAAATATGTATATGCATCAGACATGACTACCTTTCTCGAGGAATATACATCCTGTCTTCCTTGATCGAAGGAAGAAGGCAAGATGACAAGCAATGGTTTTTGGCCCACCCAACAACTTTCTCAGCTTCTGCATTATTTACCAAAAGTTTTAGCTTAAGATATTAGGGCGAGAATTTAATTTTATAAAATCAACTTCGATCAAGAAAACAACAAAATTATATGGCTTAAGGGACCCTAGATACCATATATTGGGTAGAAGAGGACCATAGATGAGGATTGAGGAGGACATCACAAATAAATCAGCAAGTAAGTGGCATTGACATTTCTTTAAAACAGCCCATAATCCACCATTGAATGGGTATAGCATTACCGTGTTGCCTCTCATATTGGCGATAAGCATTTTTACTAATTTATTTCTTCAACAATACGCATTATCCCTGAAAGGTGTCCATGATGTAGATATGATCACCTTAGACACACTAGAACTTCAGGTTTTGTTTGATCAATAGTGAAGTCATTTCATTAAAATTAGTAATCATTGTATATTGTCGTCAAATTATTACATTATACCACCTATACTTCTTTTCTATTGTGAAGTGGTAAATAATGTTTGTGCTCCACTCTTGGGTCAATTAGGGAACAGCCTCCTTGTTATCTCATGAGGTAAGGCTGCATACTACCCGACCCCCCCCCCAGGCATTGGGGCCTGTTAATGTAATGTATGTATGCACAGATTACGTAATGTACATAACTATTATAATATTGTAAAGGCTAAAAGACTATTTTGAACCACACACTGTTGGTTTGCTATCACAACAGTACTCTACTCTTTGAGCGAGGTCCTATTGACCTCTGGTACACAATGTTGCTTCAACTGTTCTAAAAGAACCTTAATGGTTCAAAGAGAAAAGATCATCTGTTGCAGAATCTAAGTAGCACACATAAGAGGTTCTATCATACAAAATGTACAAATGGTCAATATTTATAGGACTGCTGACCTATGATAACATGATGCTTGAATCACACTAAGGAATAAAGTCCAACAAATCAATTGTTGTATCGTACACTCGCGGATAACTGAGTTCAATTGACAATAGGACAGAAATTAATGAACAGCTCAAGGTCTTACTTTTCTTCGTCAATATTATACCATCAGTATTAACATGCAACAGGTCCATGCATGCTAGTTCATGCTCTTCCAGGACCTGAAATATCTAATTGCATGAGACTTCTACAAGACAACATTCAGTTCATCTCTGTAACTTGAGGGACAATTTGTAAATACCTTGTGCAACTCATTTATATTGGTCCGTGCAATTACAATTCTACCGTCTTCTTCAATCTGCTTCGTAAAGGTACTAAGGAGATCTTCATCCTGCAGACAAGAAATATATACACATATTAAGGCTATTAGCAAGTAAATGAGATAGGGCATGAAAAAAGAATTCAACCATTCCCCTGCAAGGTGAAGTTCTGATTTCGCAGTATCTGAATACATACACATACACTATTAAGGCTCTCAAACGGGTACCATAAGACAGTTATTTCATCCACAGTATTAAACAATACATTATAGGTGCAGTTTACCTTAGGAGGGTGTGCACAGATAACATTGGTAAATATCTTGTATATATCATCATCTTCTTCAGACCGTTTGTTTGTTGTTAATCCTTTTGTAAGTTCCTTTAAGGGAAAGGGCTGAAAACATAACAGAATTGGAGTTATTCATAGTAAATAACTTAATAGAATAAGGGCATCTGATGATATTTCAAGAGACATGTTGCACGGAAAAAAACACTGACATCAAGAATCTGACTTTGCTTAATATTATTGAACAACTAAAAATGGGACATCAGCAATATGAAAAGAGAAAAACATTGCATATTTATAGAAGTTAACAAAATACATTCTTAGATTGTTGACTACTTTATGCTGTCTGTGCATTAGAAATTAACCTCTGCCAAACCCAGGGTTTTGATAAATTAATGTTAGCAGATTCTTTTGCAGGATATTAATTAGAATACGCACCAATGGCACCATATCGTCCAAATTTTTTCGGATGTTAGTTCTAACAGAATTAGAAAATCTCAATATTTCTGTAGTTAATTGCCTATCGAACTAATACACTGGTACATGAGTACAAAGTAATGGCCAGGAAATATTTTACTCTATTAGTTAATACTCCCTTCGTTCATTTCTACTTGTCGTTCTAGTCATTTGCACATAGATTAAGGAAAATAAGTAGTCAAAAAGTAAATTGAAAATGTAGAAGAACAATTATTTGAAACTATCATTGGTTAGTTGTTAATTTCATGATAACAAATAGTCGCATTGAGAATGTAAAGGTACAATTTTCAATGCTAGAAAGACAAGTATTTTTGAACAAAAAACTTCTGCTAGGGCGACAAGTCAAAATGAATGGAGGGAGTATAATATTCCTAGAAATAACATTTCAAGCCATCTATGCAATTAGAGAACAAAATGTCATCATATGATATAAACGCCTAACCATGCAAAATATGAGATAACCCAGAAGTAGGAAGCTGGAAATTAACAGTTTCATTTATTACTGACTATTGAAGGCCCAAAGGAAAAAAATTGTTGGTAGTAGAGGACTTGACATACCAGTTTAGCAAGACGACCGAAATCCGGAAGTATCATGGTCTGTTGATAAAACAAGCATCAAAATCATCAGTGTAACGTCATATGGACTAAAATTTAATAATCTGCAAGAAAGTTAAACTGCGATAAACCCAAACTCACAATCTTTCCTTTTTCTTTTGATCCATTTTCCCCTTTGCTTTGCCCACAAATTAAAAGAGCTGGTCCAGTTATGCTGTCAAACATTTCTTGCACCTTCCTTGTGAATTCTTTTCGATTTGACTTGGAAACAGCTCTTGACATCCATGAAGATGAATCCGGAAAGTATACTACAAGAGGTTGCATGGTACCTAATACCTTCAATCACACAAATACAAAAAGAGTCAAGCTAAGGTGACGGCTATGGTGCTGGAAAGTATGGCTTAAATAAATTCTCACCTCCGCAAGTGCCTCCATTGCAATGTAGCAATCTTCAGCATGGGCTTCAATATCATATTCAATATCTTTAGCTGTGACACAGAACTAATTATGTTCAAACAACGTAAGGACCCCGTACATCATACTGAACCACATAGGCTAATATTAATTGACACCCCTTAACACTTCATTCTGTTGAAGGAATACGATGGATTATTGGATTTGGTGGGAATTGGAACTCAAAAATAGGTTTGCACCCCCCCCCCCCCCACCCACGATCACACAGGAAGCTCTCATCTAAAAAAAAGTATATTAAGGGATCATATATGTTCAGAAACAGCTTAGGAGTCAGGAGTTCATGCTTTAGAATTGATATGGAAAGCAATTAGTCACTCATGCACCCAAAACATCAATCGAGGTAGTAATAGAGTTTGACCATAGCCCCAAGTTTCATGTAAATTTTAATTTTACAGCAAGCATATTTGAATATAGAGTAATGAGGTAGGATAAGTAATATTGTAATGAAGCTTTTATATAGCTCACTTATGTCCATTCTTATATCATAAGAAATACAAGAGAAAACTTCCCCCGCCTCTTGTTTCCATTTTCTCTTCACTTCAACTCTTTTATTGCCTTGTGTTCAGGTTTACAATTATAATGATAACCAACTAAACCATGCCATAAGATATATAAAAACTAGAGCCTAATAAAGAAAATACTTAGGAAAATTAATTCTTGACATCAATATTACTTGATAACTTTACCAAATGAGGCACAGAAAGAGAACAACATGACACGACCACATTCCTTCACTTGTAATTAAGAAACTAAAATTTAGAATTGACCAGCCTGAGAAACAAGTTATACCATGAATCCAGTATATGGATGGTTTTTGTTCATCTTCACTAGCCTTCTCACAATTTTCATTTTTATCTGCCTTTTCACCACTAACGTCCAAGATTACTGCAACGTTTTTCCCATTCACATCATAAACCTCTCCTCTTTGGCCACTAGGCAAGGTCCTGTAAAAACGTCTCTATAAAGATCAACCAACATATAGCCAAAGGCAGATGAGAAACGATTAGGCAATTGATAAAAATGAAAGTCACATCCAGACACTAGACGTTTATGCGTAACACTAATTAAATGTAAGACTAAATCTACTTCTTATGGTTGCCACAAACATTCATCCCCCAAACTATGTAAAAAGAATTAAAATTCTCATACAGGGGCACCTAGTGTTTTTATGAACCAGACTTATAATCCTTGAGAGATGAGTCATTAAGCCTAGAGTCAATGAACAAGAAAAAATCAAAAAACAGTCAGAAAATTAATCATTGTACACGCTGCAGCATGTAGCGGTTTATATTCTGCATTATTGAGATAAAATATTGAAGCATAGCCTACCAATTATAATTCACAAATAGCGTCAAGAAAACATGATCAAAAGTTTGGACCAGTTAAGTAAGATAAAGAATGATGGTTAAAAAATATAGAAGGTGAGACCGTGAGAACTTGAACTAACGAGACTGCTGATACCCAAGTAACTACGATAGGGAAAGCACTGTTTAAATTAGGTCCAAAATCATGAGTGGAGTATCTTAATTAATCAAAAAGCACAGAGGTGGAGGTAAGAAACATAAAAATATGCCATGGGAGACAGTGACCTATTATCAGCTTCAACAGTAACAGAAGGTCCAACATACTTCACAGGATCTCCTGGCAACCAAAAGAACCAAGAGTATAAATTTGTAATGAAAAAAAAACAAAGGTTATGTGAGTAGCCCAACTTTGAAGGGAACAGGCTATGCAACCTTCAGTTAGGTGAGGGAAGCAAATATGCATAATCATTTTCCCAAAAAGTATCAATATGTCCAAATTCTAATTATATTTGATGCTTAACTTCCTGGGAAACAAAAAGGTATATACTGCTGCAGTAATGATATACAGTGAACGGCCCACGTAAGAGTGAAGTGCTTAACACAAACAGTAAATATCACTGGATCACCGCTTGACAAGGTATATTAAACTTTAGTTTTTAAGGCAATGAACAGACTTTAGTTTTTAAGACAATGAACAGACTTTAGTTTTTAAGGCAATGAATAGCGAACGAAGATGCATTATATTATAAAAATAATATGCAACAACCAGCATTCACATAATTTTAGAGCCTATGAGAAGGAAGCAAACCAAGCTTATCTTTTACCAAAACGCATGAGGATATGGTTTTCAATACTATCGCTGACACATCCACATGTCAAATTAATTTTAAAAAATAACAATGGATAAAACTTGTACCTATTTGAAATATAAAACAATACAAATTCAAAGTTCACTTGATTCATTGTCCAACTAGAAAATAAAGAAGTGTGTAGCGCAAAGCATTTTAATTATTACCTCTCCTCAGTGCCCGTTTGGTTGTACCAGAAGAAAGCTCTGTACCCTCTGCTTTAGATATTTCAGATGAATCGTCAGAAACTCCAGAAACTCTCTGCCATAAACAACAAACAAGAACAAAAATGAATCAGGAGTCAAGACTCTTCAGTCTTCACCAGTGAGAACCAGCAAAATTATATGACAACTCATTGTGATTGATAAACCATACAAGCGGCAAGATTGACTGTAACACTCGTCTTTCCCTTCCAAAAAACATAGTGAGGAAACATTTTTTAGCATGTAGGCACTTCATATCCCAACTGGGACATATATAATAATAATTTCAAGAAAAGGAAGATTTCCAGTACTTATACCTTCTCAAACTCTTCGAGGTTACAGGGCAAACATTTCCTCAAGGCTTCAGCAGTTGCTTGTACATCAACTTCATCATCACTGCATTCTGACTTAGCCTCACTGCTACTGGCAGCATTCTCATCTTCAATTTCTGATTCAGATGTACAATCTTCCCCTGATTCTTCATCTGATTCACCCTCAGATTCAAAATATTCACTGAGATCCTACATATAGAGATCAGATAACAAAAAATTAAAATTTTTAAATTGTTGCAATCCAGATATTTGATAACACCAAAATGAAAAGAAGTACCAAATTGTGGAATCCATGCTTACATAAGGAGCCAAGATTCTGCTTTCAAGCACTAATAGTGGAACTTTCATATCCCGTGCAAGCGCTCTTACCAATCTTTCTCTATAAAGTTCAGTGCCTGCATTATGATGATGCAAGTGCAGTGAAATTTTATTAGGAGGGAAACAATATTGACTATCCATTATACATGTTAATCTATTTTTTTTACTATCAAGATCAACGGACCCTGAATGCTCCAGAGAACATCGAATGACCTAGTGGTTAGGAGGTCTTCTAGTGACTTAGAGGTCCTGGGTTCAATTCTCATTGTAAGGGGGCGGTGGGTGGGTTTTTAAAATAGAAAATAAAAAAAATAAAAATAAAAAAAGACGGACCCTGAATGCTCTGAAGCAAAATCCTTCCACTTGAAGAATTCAAACGACCACCATATGACCCAGTGAACTTCTTTTGCTTCAAGTGTGAAGTAGCACACTCCATCAATACATTCTTAGTTGTTTCACTATAAAACATCAACTTGAAGACATTATTATTGTATTTTTATGGAATAGAAATCAAGAGTACATAATGCTGGAACTTACTTAACATAGTAGGGAAATGTCTCCAATGAGAGTGAGATCTTCTCCCATGGAACAACATGTTGTAAGAACTCTTTTGCGAACCTTTCCTTTCTTGTAAGAAGAGGAGACTCCTTTTTCTTTCGCTCAATCATTAATTTTTCAGTATGTAGCCATTCCTGTTGATCTTCTTCTCCAAGCCGAGCATGGGGATCACGACGTGTCACACCAGCTTTTGTACTTTCACTTCGATGCTTTCCTCCCTTTTCGAAGTTCACTCCATCTTTCAAAGCAGATTGCTTATCTTCACTCGTGCTCTTACCATCATTTTCTGAGCTGTAAAATCTTACGGATCCACCTCTGAGGCCAAGGCTAAAATTTGCATGTACACTTCTACATTTTCTTCCAGAAGAAAAATTTAATAAAAGTATTTGGGGTACAGATTTTCTAACTAAATTTTCCTGTGAACTAAAGATCACATCGATTGGTGCATGTGCTAATAACTGTTCTCGATATGGCGGACTTGTGAAATATCTGACCCGTTGAAATAACAAGCTCAAACCCCCATTATTTTTCTTTAATCTTCTTGCAATCATTGCAACTATCTACACCTGGAACATAACTACCATGTTATGCATCATCATACATCAAGACCAAAGCTCGGATGAGATTGCCATATAACTGATGCATTTAGCTAGCAAGCACTAGGCGTCATATATTAAGAACATTACCAACAAAGAACGCCTTCACGAAATAAGTCCAAGGCCAAGTTTTCCATAGATGTGACAGTTCACATCTTCACGATCTCACAAAACTAAACCATAAAGCTTATATAGATTTACAGTATGTTATATAAACATACTATATATTTCCATGTCCAATGGAGTCGAAGATTTTATATTCCCCAGCTCAAGTATATAATGGAATAATAAAAAGGCTCATTACACTACACTACATACATTTCTTGTACAAATTCTCGAATAGTTGGTGTTTGCCCTCTTGGGGCAATTCGGAAACAGCCTCGCATGGGTAACACGACCTACTACCCAACCCCCTTACCTGTTTAGGCGCGAGCCTCTAATAGGCATTGGCAAATGTTGATGTATGTAAACATACTTAATCCTATTTCGATAAAAGGCAATGTAACAGAAGATAGCCATTTTTTCATACTATCATATACAAATTCTATTTTACTAACACAATATATAAAAGAACATAAGTTGCAAAGTTCAATAAAAGCATATACAGACTCACACCCATACATAAATTGTGTGTTAATCGACTATAGCTAACAAAAAGATTGAATCTTTATTGGCTTATGCATCAATAAATTTCATTAAAATCTAGAAACAAAAGAGTATTGAAGGACATTGATATGAATTAAAAAGTGTACCCTTTTGGTTCTTGTATTGTGAGTATATTTCAATTGGAGCTCAAGAAAATGAGATTTTCCAACAAGAAAGAGAGAGTTTCGACAGGAGGGGTGAGGGTCGGGTGGGTGGGTGGGTGGGTGGGGGTGGGGAGTGTCTCTGTTCCTTTGGAGTTGTAATTGTAAACATGTAAGAACGCAGCTCGGCGACGGAAACACTAAACACACATCCAAATTGTAGTAATACCTACCGTTTCTTTAGTTGTCGTTTTTAGACTTTAGAATAACAGTTAAGAATCTCATATTTTTTACTTCTTCTGTACCTTTATTTATTATACGAATAAACAATATTATCTCAAGTTTCAATGTTCATTTAATGATAAGGTCATAATAGGAAAATTAAACCAAAAAGTGTCTTAAAAATGTAAAACGACAATTAAATAAAAACAAATTTGTATTGCTAGAACTACAAGTGAAAAAAAATGGAGGGATTTTTTTTTTATACTCAAATACTCTCTTCATTTTGCTTTTGATTGATTTCATGTTTTTAGAAATACGACTTTAGTCATCAATTATTTTATATTTACATAATATAAAACCATAAAATATACATCTTTCATCTCTAAAAGATTGTCACATTTTGACTTTTGTTGGTCAAACATTAAAAAATTTGGTCATGAATTCTCATTAAACGATAAGAAATAATATAATCTTGTGGGACCTTGTTAGATTCGTCTTAAATCTCAATATATATTTTTGAGATATCAACTTTTTATAAATTTTTTCGTATATAAAAAAAGAGATATTTATGTTTTAAATCGTGTTTCGTTGACCACAAAAAGTCAAAATGTGAAAATAATTTAGGGATGGAGGGAGTATTATTAAAACATTTTGAAAAACGAATTCTACTATATCAATTTTATATTTTCCGGATCAATAAATATAAAGTAGTTTGTGGTCAAAATTTGACACGAATTCCTAAAATGTTAATTAAAATGAAATGGATGGATAATATTTCTTTCGGAATATGTCATTTAACTTCAAATTGATAACCATTGTCATAAAGCCAAAAATAGTAACGAAAATATCAACTCTCTATACTTTGCTTCGAAGTACTAGCTTATTAAGAACCATATCACCAATTAAGCTCATTCTTCAAATAAAAAACCTAGTACATCACAAATGTCCTCATCTCTGTCACGTTAAAAAACAATACATGTATATATAAGTTGATTTTTTTTTCACGAGCGATATGATATCATTAAAAATGACAAACGAAAAATACAAAATTCGTGGAAAAACAACCCAACTATGACAAATGGGCTAGTAAGGTTGTCTGTAACCAATGAGGAGGGAAATAAAATCAAAATGCTTTGTTCTCCACTCCACAATTTCAATGAGCTATAGTATGAGCCACATTGTTCGAGTCTCTCCTAATATATCAGTAACATGTATATATAAGTTGAAAATTTCATTGAAGGAATCAAAAATCATAACCATAACAATCAACAAAAAGAATGATACATAAAATGATGGGCAAACATGAATTTATGTTTGCTCATCACCACCCCGGATGGAAAAAAAGGAGTATATATTTTGCGACATGCAACGCACGTAATAATGTACTAGTATATCAAAGTCCGGCTTTGAAGATGACTCCAGCCTTCGAAAGCCATTTGTTTCCACTGATGAAGTTTTGTACTGTAAATTTATTGGCTTGGTTAGCATTAAGATTGAGTCTGAGCCCCCTCCACTTGACCCGATTTTTCGTTACTGCACCGGGTCCAGTGTTTTGGAATTCGGCGTAAAATATGGTGGGTGGTGCATCATTTCCTATCCAGGGTAACCATCCACTGGGGTGAATGAAGCCTGCCATGTTGTTCTTCATGAACACAGTTGTGGAATAATTCTTCCAAGGCCTGCCGAGGTAATTGTTGACGTTATCAAGGTTGTCGAATGGCTTAATGACGCAGTTATGGATGGCGATTCCTGTGTTTTGGTTCGGGTCAATCTTGCCCTGAGCTGTTATGGTGGTTTGTTGCCCTGGCATGGGCCTTCTTGGAAGAATGTTGCAGTTTTGCAGAACGACAGCTGAATTGCCAAAGATGAAATCGACTGTACCCAAAATGGTGCACTCGCGGTAGAATTGGCGATTTGAATGGGCGTAGAGTGTGTCCTGGAATGCGTTCATTTTGCATCTGTAGAAGACTGATAAATCTGCAGTTGACATCAATGCAACCGCCTGATGCTTTGCCGCGCCAGCAGAGTTGACGAATGTAATGTCACGAGCGATAAAGCCCTTTCCCTTCACCGCTGTCAATCATAGCAAAATCAGAATTCAGCATAGAGGAACACTAAATAAAGAAAAAAATCGAACATTCAACTAAATTAGGCGTTAAGGGAGGACGTTTGGTATAGTGGTAGGCACTCGAGGGTAAGGATATAGGTCGTGGGTGAAACCTTACCAAATGTTGCAGACTGGAACGTCGGAGTACCATCGATGAAGTTGAGGTTGCCGGTTACAACTGTAACATCTATTCCATCACCAACAATCATCACATTCCATTGTGTCTTATCAATTGTCACATGTTCATTGTAAACTCCTTTTTTCACATGGATAACAAATCTCTTATCGCTTTTCTCAGGGACATCCTTCAGGGCATCTTTGATTCTCTTGTATTTCCCTGACCCGTCTTTCGCCACAACAGCATCAAACTTGATCTTAGAGCTTGGTGCCTGAAGCAACTTCCTCTCGTTGAAGGACAACCATTTAGGCGTTCCATCCATCAACAAGCGTCGCTTTCCAATGGAGCCCATTCCATTCACCGAGTCAAATGAGCTCTGGATCGAACTTACAATGGCAAGACAGTTGCTTGTATACTGTGATGGAAGCCTCAAAACATCAGAGGCTATAATGCTCAATGGCGATGATGTTGCGTTATTAATCTCGAGTAATCCATCAATGCAAGTGTCCTGGTAAGTCCCTGCAGAACTTAGCCATGTACCAAGATCATCAAACGCCTCAAGAATCGACTTATCAGTGACCGCCAATGAGTCGTTTAGATGATCAATTGCAAGAGACAGAAGCTCCTGGCAACTTTCCAGGGCAAGCTTTGTCATATTATCCTTGGCATTCTTGACTGCCTCGTTCGCGAAAAAGCTTTCGGTGGCCCTGGAAAGCTCATTGATGGCCACCTGGACAGCCAACTTGGGAAAATCCTGAGGACCGACATTGTTGGACTTCACAAGAGGGGACATACTAGAGTAACATGAATCAGGATACAGAGTTGCATCACAAACAGCTTTCAATGCAGAAGATAAGGAATCCTTCCCGCCTGATTTATCGCCTTTGGCGTGTGAAGTAGCAGTAACAACTGCAGCCACCACGACAGCAACAAGGACAATGGAAGAAAGACTAATCACAAGAACTCTCTTCCTCGTATTACGACGCGAGACGAGCCTCTCCTGATCAGCCTCGCTCATTTTTCCATAAGGATTCAGGGGGGTGGCCATGTTCAAAACTTGGATAAAATGAGATGCTGATGATCAATTAGGCTAGGCTTTTTAAATTATTACATTGAGTTTTTTGCAAATGCATATATAGAGCAAAAATATACGTGCATGACATAAATAATGACAACATTTTTGGGACAACTTAGAAAAGCTTGTTTTCAAAATCCGCGGTCACAACTAACAACGTGCTTAGCATCAACATAAGAGGGTGTTTGACATTTATTTAAATTTGATAGTGGCCTACTGGGTATTTCTTTATATTTTCGTATATACTCTGGGAACATATTTTCGATCCATTTCGACGCGGGAGTATAATATACTCAAGTAATTAGGGAGAACATTGAAGAATTAAACTAGATATATACTAATTTTTATCAAGTTCTTATAGGATAATACTAAGAGCATTAAAGTATAATATACTCACTAGTAAGAGTCTTTTCCACTAGGCTATTCGATTAACTCATTAAAGTTAGTCATTAAAGTATAATATACTCACTACTAACAACATTGAAAAATAATTGCCAACAGGTTGTTGTATAAAGTTCTTATAGGATAACTATTTCTCTTTTGTTTTGACTTTGGAGCTTATGATTGTTATGTAAACTTTGTCTCGTATCAGTTTTTATATTAGAGGAACTGTTTGGCACTTTTTAGGCCTTGAGTCAAATATAATTTGGTTTAACTTAATTTCTTTTATTGAATATAATCGAAATAATATACAAATTTATTATTTAATGAATCACTCAAGGCGATTTTTAAAATCTCCACTTGCCACTTTTTTTTATCGTATCACTAAAATTCCATTGGTGCGAAAAAATTGATCTATACAAGTGCTTAAATGTAGTATCTCTACGATTAGTTTAAGTGTACATGTGATATAATATATTCATTTCATTTTAATTGGGTTTGTGCTTTTCAAAACACAACTTTAATGAGTTAATCGAATAGTCTAGTAGAAAAGACTCTTACTAGTGACCAGAAGGTCCTGGTTCGAAACCCACATCTATGTTGGTTTACAAAAAAAAACACAACTTTAATGATTAAATCTTTTGTAAATACATTACTAAAAATTACAAAAAAAAATTACAACAAAATATTTTGATAAACGAATTTAATGATATTAATTTTATATTTTGAATTAATGTGGTCAAAGTTTGATATGAATTCATAAATATCAATTAATTTAAAATAGAGGAAGTATCCATTATACTTGCTTTTATCTTGAATAAGATGTAATTTTTTATACTCAAACTAAAATCTGAAAACTTCCGGAATATTTCATAATTTCATTTTTAATGTTTCTATTTTAAAAATGAATTACGAATTACTTGTTTATAAAGTAAAATAGAAAATAAAATACATGACTTGGTATTAACCACTAAATACCATGTATAATACATGAGTTTAGTGTTTTTTGTATAGAAATGATACTGAAAGATCCAATGAACGAACATATACCCATTATAGAGAAGTTTCGGGAGTTACGAAGAAAGTTTCAATTGTTCATGGGTTGAAATGGGAATTGAACTGTATGAGATTTGATCTCTCGTTGTTCATCAATAGGTCAATAATAGAGCGGTCAGCTCTTATTTTCACATTTTTTATTTTGGGGTTGCGATCTCAACGTAAAGTACCCAACTTTTAACTGCGACTAAGATCTTTTACACACTTAGATGAAAAGAAGGATTCGTCCATACCATCGGTAAAGTTTGTAAGACCATGGCTGATCCTGAAAGGGAATCATTGGGAAAAAGAGCATGTCGGAGCAACGGATAGTTCTGAGAATATTTGATTTTGATCGGGCTAAAACCTTATTGGAATTCTTGGAAGGAGCAAAATGAAATTAGGTCAATTTAATAAATAGATAGGATCTAGGGCTTCAATTTCAATTTATTATTATAATAAATAGGGAAAGACAAAGTAATAGACTTTTGTTCTTGATAAGAATAAATTAAAATTAAAATTGTTGCAGTTCACAAAATTAGAAGTCTTTTCGTAATTTTCTTCTGATCACGATAAAGCTACTCAGAATCAATTAGAAAGAGGTCAACGATTACGTGAATTGTTTAGACAATCCCAAACCACTCCTCTTACGTGTAATAACATATAATGACTATCTATACCGGAACAAACGGTTGTCCCAACCAATTAGAAGATAGAGACTAGGGAGAATGTGACTATTTATCCCAAACAGCTCATCCGTTCTCATTACAAATCGACGGCTATAATGAGTATGTGACAATTGACTCCCATGAGACTTCTTTTTTTTTCTTCTGTAAATTAGTGATGAGGTGAGTTTCGAACCCAGGACCTTTTGGTCACTAGCAAGAGCCTTTTCCACTAGGCTATTCAATTAACTCGACTCCCATAAGACTTGTACCTAAAATCTCATAGATGGAAACTCACTTAGATATAAGGCCAACCCAACAGTTGACGGATCCGATACTCACCAATCAATCGTTCATGTCCATTAGGTGCCAAATCCATGTCCATATTCCAAGTTTCAATATTTCAATGTTCATGACTATTTATGCTAGTTTTTTTTTTTTTTTTTTTTGTAAACTAGCGAAGAGGTGAGCTTCGAATCCAAGACCTTCTGGTCATTAGCAAGAGCCTTTTTCATTAGGCTATTCGATTAATTCTATTTATGATAATTTTATATACCTATTTAAACCATTAATGAAATTTCCGGTTAACTTACTGCCTCAAGTTCATTTGAAAATTTCACACTTTTTGGGATACAATAATAATTATCAATTGGCTCATATATGCATTGTAGAAAATTATAAATAAATATTATGAAGATATTTTTAAAAATAAATTCACTGATAGTAATTTATAGTTGTTGGAACAATAATTTAAAATCAAAATTTGACATAAAATTTTAAAATGTCTAGTTGAATTTGAGGAAGTATATAAGAAGGAGGTTGTTCTATCAATAATCCAATAAACATATTTGTCCTTCAAAAATTGTCTATCAATTTCAAATTCTCTAATAAAGTTCAACAATGTTTTTTAACTCATATTATTTATATAAATTTATTTTATATTTCTTTTTTGTTGTATTTGTTTTTTGTTTTGTTTTAATTTTCATATTTTTAGTTTTATTTTGTATATAATTATATATTTTGTTTTTGTTTTACATTTACAATTTACGCCATTAAAATTTTACTGTTCATACAAAGGGCCCACCTTTTAGTTTTGTATGACCCTCGAAATATCAGGATCGGCCTTTGGTCAGATGCACCAGACTATTGAGTCATCGATATCATTTTCGATGTTATGTTCATGTATGGTTTAGAATATTGGAAAAGAATTTCATTTTTGGACAGTGGGGAATGGAGTTACTTGATAGTTTGTACAAATCTTTTTATTTCACTAATTACGACTATTCTAAATACATTATGGGCGAAATTAATTATTTAACTACAAAATCAAATTTAGATTGTAAAATAAAATCAGCCAAAGGAAATAGTCTTTACCATAGAAAGTTATGATACATTAAATTTTCTTCAATTAAAATTTCTCTACATAATTAACATAGTAATCTATAAAATAATTGATATACGAATTAATTATGTAATTTACATTAAAAAAATCTAAATAAAAAATTATTAATAGAACCATAATCGGTCCTGGTTTTACCCTACAATGTAAATGATTGCGTCTAATATTTGCTAGTATGTTTGGATTTTGCGGTCCTCCCTTTCCAATCCAAATTTACTTTTATTTTTAATTTCCAATTTTTTGTGGCAACGGTTTTTTGAACTAATTCCAAATAGTTCGTTTCTTACACTCCTCGTAGTCGTCCTTCTCGTGCCACCTTCTTTCCTTTTCTTACCCAATTTGTCCCAAAATTGTTGTCCCATTTCTCTTTTTCAAGATAGTGCTTGTTGGCTAAAAAGATCAGAAGCCAAGAAGGTAGTGTTTGTTTTCTGGTTAATATTTAGAGATTTTATTACATTTAATTGTAGCTTTTTCGTTGATAAAGGTAAGAATTACAAAATTCTGTAATAGCTTGAGTACTTCAATTCTCATTTTTTTTTTTGATGGAACCATTTAAATTTAGCTGAGGTTTAGGTTACTATGAAAAGATTCCATTTTGACCATAGTTAACCTAGTTCAAATCTTGGTCAACTCTGAAATAATCTGTCATAGGGCTATGGAAGTGTATTTTCCGACCCCCTTTACTCCGCTTAGGGTGGAGCCTCTTCAGAGGTATAACAACATGTCGATGTTGGTTTTTTAAGGGAGTTCAAATCGTGGGTCGATTAGAAAAAGTCGCCTTGTTATCACATGGTAAGGATGTGTATTATCCGAACCCCTTACCTCGTTTAGATGTTTGAGTCTTCAGAAGCATTATGATATATTGATGTTAATCTAGTTCAGATAAAGAATTGATGTTCAAAATTTTGACCTATAGTTGAGCGGCTTGAAGTATTTGAATTTTATGTTCACAGGTTTGACGTATAATTGATCAGCGTTAAGTATCTAATAAAGACATCTAGCAATAGTGTCAATTTTTTATTAAACTCAAAAGGTATATAGATAAGTTCTTGTTTCAAAAGCCAGTTAACTATTTTTTATGAATAAAACCTCTACTTAGATTGGGATGGAGGGACTGGCAATGAAATTGAAAGGATCGCTTCCTAATTAGGAGCTTAGGTTGTTATCATCATTTTTATGTCGTCTCTGTTCGATTCGTCGTGAGTGTCAATGATATCTGGTATGCTGTTCATGACTGTCCTTGTTTAAAACTGGAAATCATATTGCCTAATCGAAGGTTTACATCTGATTATGGTCTTCACATGGTCTTGATTCTAGTATACATGTCTCTTAGTGGTTAGTTCAAGGAAGTAATACTTGCGTGCTCAAGATTAAATCATTTTTCTGGAATAATATAGTGTGTTTACCCGCTTCCATACCACATTATAGAGTTAAGTGTTCTGGTTTGTAACTTACTTTGAGGAGTAGGAAGATGAGGAAATAATATAACGAGTAGTGTAGTTTTGTCAACTTCTTGAGAATCTAAAACCGAGAGGGCTTATGTAGTTCTTACGTTTCAATTTATGAGAGAGTGCACGTTCGTCTGCACTTGGAGTGCATGGTGTTGAAAACTAAGCCACTGCAGTAGTCAGATATCTTTATGGATGGTAATTTTGCACATAAAAGCTATGCTTGGGAAGAATTGGTAATGTGATGCATAGCTTGGTTGTCGCTAGTCAAGGAATCTATTTGTATTGGAGCCTGCAATGTTGGATGAAATTTTTTTCAGAATTAGTGGTTGTGTAGACATTAAGTTTAAGCAATGTTGGCTCCCTCTGTAAAACGCAGAAATGTATTTTTTCTTATTCAAGGAAGTTCAGTGTGGGGACTCTGTGTGTGTGTGCGTGGGGGGGGGGGGGGGGTGAAGTAATTGACTTGAGATATTCATGAGGACAGGATTATCTGTTGCATATCCTTTTGGTAGCAACTCTGCTACCATGACCTTAAGCTTGATATCATGCATTCAAATACGACCTTTTCTGTCTCCGATTCTTTAGCCATACAATCAACTTACCTATAATTATAAGGCTGATGGTAACTCTTTCACATCTTAGACATCCGAACTTATTTACTTCTTGAAATTAGGCGTATTATGATATGATAATCTCTGATCTTTCTGATTATGAACACGAAGTTCAACGTTAACGGTTCATCCAACTCATGTTGAACTTCTCAGTATGTTTAATGTTCAGGAATGACAAGTATTATAACATGCCACCATATACGGCCACTAAAGATTCAGGATAGACATCCAAAAGAAAGATCTACAGGATTTCCATATTTCTCGAGTTTGGGTGGATCACCATCCAATGATTTCTTTTCATGTAGAAGTTTAAGCTGCTCTTCGGGGCATAACCCCAAGAGAGTTCTTCAAAGTTTAGCTGGCACATCTAATGCGCCAGTGGATCCTGATGATTCTGAAAATGGAACAGATAAAGATAAATCATCGGGGAAAAATAACAATGAGGTATGTTATCTAATTCGTAATAAACTAATGTCCTATTTATAACAACTGATAATATAGGCCAAAGTTGTGAATTTCAGAGTCCCGAACTTTTACGTTCATGCATTGGGTATTTAGTCACTTTCTGAGGTAATTCACACTATATACTGGCTGCGTTTCTGTTGTTGAGTAAATTGCTAACATCTCTCGAATCTACAGCAGCATAAATGACTTTCTGGATTGAGTTAACAATAACTGAGATAATTTCCATGTGTTTCTTTCCTTTGGATCCATCTAATTGATATCCTCCCAACCAATAGAAACAATGTTCATTTTTTAGTCCAATTGTCTTATGATGTGTGCTTTTGTTTGGTTGTTCGTCTCTTTAATTTTGTTAACTCAACCCTGAGCATGACTTTCAAATGAAAACATTGATTAGTATCTAGTGATTCATTTTCAGTTCATGTTTGTATTCAATTTAAAGATAAGTTTATACACAGTGAATATAATAAGTAAAAGTTTTACAAGAGGTGTCTTCTAAGCATAGAATTTTGTTATTTCTTCCGACCAGTCACCAGATGTGTCTTGTATATTCTAGAGAATCCAATGGGAGGGTGCCAGAATGGTTGTTTTCTTGCATGTCTATGTGGATACTGCTATATGTGCACCAAATGTTTAAGATATCTCTAGTAATTACTTCCCTTCTTACGTCTCCATCCTTCTTTTTCTAGGTAGGTAGAGACGAATTTCGAGATAATCTTGAGAGAATCGTTGGGACAGATGATTCAATGTTCAGTGGAGTTGATCTTGCAACTCTCATAAGGAACAAATTTGGTCGATCCTATGATGTTCAATTGATAAAGAAGGTAAAAAGATTTGATACTTATTTTCATTTTACTAGTGCTCTTAATGGCTCTTTTAATGAATTGAATGAGTAGCAAACAGAGCAATGAGAAGTTGTAGTTGCATTTGGATGATGTGTTTCCATCAATCAAAAGTCACTTGACACATGAGATTTTGTGGCTTGTCTATATAGAAGTCACTCTCATCGAATATTTTGGGTTGTTAGAGGCAAACATAGAAACTTATTACATCTAAATACTTCCATGTTAGGTTCTCATAGATAATTTGAGCCGAACAGAGTATTCGACTAGCGTTATGTCTGATAAAATTTCCGCATTTTCCTAGCTACCTTATACATTTGGAAGCTTCGTTTTATAGTTGACACTTGCCATGTAATAATTTGTGCAGTGTTTCGTTTTACATGGGGCTTGTCAATTGATGTATCAAAATCATAAAGTTATAGATTACTCTATTCATCTTATCATATACAGGTTTAAAGCTGAAAAATCTTATCTATATCCAATGCAGGAATTCATGGGTCGAAATCTTCTAGCCATGAATGTTATGTGGAAGTATATGGAGCAGGTGATTTGAATCTCACTCTCTTACAACCACTAGTTGATAATTACGTAGATCTTCGGATATATCAAACTTAATTCATATATCTAAGAAGCAACACAACCAAATTCTTCTCACATATTGTATGTAATAGAATAATGATGATAAGTTTGTGTTATGTAGCCGTCTTGCTAATCTGGAGTTGTTTCAATGCAAACGTAGAAGAAACCCCACTCATGTTTTGAGCAAACCTTGTTGAAATACAAGGATACAGCCAAAACGTATATTAGGTCGATAGGGAGTAAAAACCAGCAGTCACTAGTCGGTAGCATGGGCTAATTTTGTGAAGAACAAGAACTGGTTATGTGAATGTTAACTAGACTAAGATTATCTCGTTCAGTACAATCGTTAGTACTACTTTTCCACATCATAGAGTTTATGTGAATGTTAACTAAATTCACTTTGCTGATTCTTCAGAAATCATTTCCACTCAGTGAGGAAGAGTATATCTTAAGGCTCGATGACGTGGCAAACTCTTTGAGATGCTGGGGAGCCGTCTCACACATACGGAGTAGTCTTGCGAAATTAAGGGAGAAGGAGAGACCTCGGATCGGAAAGGTATATTGTCAACTTTTCCCTCTGTGATACTGAAAACTTGATCTTAGTACCCATAGATGTTTGCATCCCTGCATCACGTTGACAACCTGTTCTTCCTAGTAATTGGTAAATACGATTTTGTTAAATCTGAAGTACTTAGTGCAATGGCACGTAGATGCTTACTATTGCCAAATGCTTTTAGATTTATGCATGATTCGAGTAGAGTATACAACAACAACTGCCAGAATTTGTGAGTTACCATGTTCTTGCGTGGGAGGGGGGGGGGGGGGGGGGTTGTGTTGTATCTACCCTTACCCATGGAGACGAGACTATCTTCGAGTATATCTCCACAGAAAAGTTACTTATTGGCAATTTGTGAGTTGTGACACATTTTTCCCGAACTAGTTTACTCTGTCACAATCGATGATGGAATTGGTCTTCCTAATGGAACACAACTACACAAGCTTGATGTTCCATTAAAGTAGATTTGCGAGGTGGACTACGCTAGGACTTCGAAATGAACTTGACAATCTGAAGACTATTATCATCATCAACATCCTTTTCTTTCTTGTTCACTGCAGGCAGTAAGCATATTTATAGACTTGGACGAATCCGGTGGCCGAGCTGATGAATGGATCTACAAGTAGTTTCAACAAGAGTGACATATTACTGATTGGAAATTTCAGTAGGTGTATATACTATATAGTGAATGTCATAACTCATACGGCAAGAATATCTTCATGTACATGCATGCATCATTGCATCAAGACCTCTGATAGCTTATAAATTATGATGGTGGCTGCTTTGTGTGTGTCATTTATTGTAGAATCTTTGAGATAATGTAATGTTTCTCTTGTGAATTGTTTAAATTAAAATGATTCAAAATATGACAACTAGCCCTCTTGAATTATATTTACATAATTGGGTGAATCTAGGCGAAATTGTAACCAAATCGTGTTTAGGAATCAATTTTTTGTATTCACTTAAATTATGTAGGTTAAATGATTAATCTCCATTCACCTATAGTAACGTCCATTCATTAATCCCAAATTGGGGTGTAATGTAGGTGAATATTGTTTTTAGTAATATTTCTTATCGAATGCCTTTCTTTAGGTTAGTTTTTAAGTCCTATCTTTACCTACATTCATTCCAATCCAAACAAATCATGATACTCGAGGCTTGGATTTGCAAGTTTGAGGTGATTGCATAATTTTTAACAACGATTCATACGAGTCTGAGGATAAGAACCAATTAAGATCCAGTCAAGTTATGAGAAATGGTACAACGAGAAATGAAAAAGAGTGAGATTACACCTCTTCATGTGTAGAGTTGTTTCGGATAACATGATACATTTTTTTTGCTCGGTATGAAAAATCCAATTCAATTGAGTGATTATCAAATTGGACTCGGGTAAAAAGGTATCATGTGATACATAAAAGACAGATTATTAACCGACTCAGTAAAATGGACACACGAGAACTGCTAAAGGCAGACTTATCAGTAAAGTTTTAAACATTTTTATAAGTATTTGATTGTGCAAAACATGATACTTGCACATTAAACATCCGGATCAGACAACACGGAAACTTCGCGACATCAAAACAACCATCTAATTAACCAACTCAGCAAAATATTCACTCGATCGATTTACTTGGTATCTGATTGAATTCGATTCGATATCAAACTCGAGTCTATACAGATCAGGCCTAGTTGCTTAACCGGTAGTAAATTGTAACACACGAACTGGGTGGGCTGAACCTTTTTTAATAAAACCTAATAATAATTCAACCCATCTTCAAGCTTTGAAAAAGTCTTGAAAAGTTCAGATTTCATATAAATTGCTAAACTTACTAATTTATGAAGCTTTTCAATTCTTACTCTCTTCAAGTTTTCATCTTTAAGCTTAATTAAGGTACTCTTTTATAAGTCACCTCAATTGATTAATTGATCTTGCTATTTCTCATGTTGAAATTGTTTAATTTTTTATGGGTATTCTTGCCTTCAGTAGCTTTATATTAAAAAATAATTTTCAGTAGTTTTATATTAAAAGATAGTTATCATGTTATCCACTATATATAACATATATGTTTAATCATATTTTTTGTATAAATAAGTATTTTATTTTTATAAAATAATAATTATGCAATATTATTTTTAATTATATATATTTATATATTTAGACATATGTTTAGTCATATTTTTATAAATAAATATTTATTTTATATAAATTATAGTTTCAACTATAAAAAGTTATTATTAAAAATATCTATACTGTAAAGTGTGAAGGCCTTTAAATGTTGATGAAGCCTAACTACATGATTAGTTATGCCATGTATCACTTTGAAAGATATAATGGTTCATTATTTAGTATTGATGGTTCACTGTAAACAGATAAATAACCCTTCAAAGACAACCCTTCAGTAGCTTTATATTAAAAAATAATTATCATGTTATTCACGACTATTTTACAAACATTAACTCAAGCAAGCAACGGGTTTAATCTAAGCTCATGATGTATTATATATACACATACATACAAAAACAAATAAAATAAACAGAGACATGGTGAGATGGTGATGGAGGCTTGGGAGTAGTACTTGATTATTACCTCATTGTTGAAACATTGCAAGACTGCGAATAGATAATAATAACATTCACGTCTCAATTTTTTTTAGTATAAAAAATTGATGGGCAAATGAGAAAGAAAAAAAATTATACATACATTGTCGGACTTCAACCCAGATTAGTTTCAGAGTTAATTTATTGATCGATCACTTGTGTTTATGTTGTAGTAGGTGTATGCTCAGAAAGAGACATGTAGTGTCTTGAATCGGAACACTGACTAGTAATAAATACAATGATCAAATGGACTCTCCTAATTGCGGAGGAGGTCCTGCTATGATATTGTAACAACAAATTTTCACAAGGTCTAAGAAAGTAAATCAAAGACTGGAAAATAATGCGATTGCAAATAATATTTTTATTGATGATTTATTTGAATGCGATGTGAGTCACAATCTCTAATATTCATTTGATTCTCCTATGAAGTTAAGGGCTTTAACAGCTTGTTCTTGAACTTCTGAATTTGTTGAATACTTGAATATTTGAAGCTTGAATATCTTGAATATTTGAAGATTCGTTCTTGCACTAGATTGTTGATGAATTCAGATGCAGGTTGAATGTTGAGGAAGTGTTCTCTGATTTGTAGAGTCTTTATCTTCTTCTGCTTTGTATCAAACCTTGCAAAAATCAAGTCCCCCCAAATGAATGAGAATGCCTCTATTTATAAGCAAACGGATCCATGAGCTTGGGCTTTGACATGAGCTTGGACTTTGGCTTGGGCTTGGACTTTGACTTGGCTTTGTACTTGGGCCTTCTTAATAATTATTCTCTTAATTTAATAAAAGAATAATTATATGATTTGTTCGGTAAACTATATCTTTTTATTTGTTTAACATACATAATTATCTATTATATTAATTATTTCCACGTATTTATTTATTGAAAACAATTATTTATTATGATCCTGATATTTCATATATCGGACCATAATTGGATGATCCAAGTTTCTGCGCGGCTTTATAATTTAGTAATGAGCGCCACATGTAATCTTTTAACTGGGCTGTGCGATTTAATTAACTAAATTCTAAGCTATAATTTATTGACTTGAAATTTAATTAATTGATTTCAATTGGGTATTTATTGAATAAAAATTTCATTATCAACAAATATATATATACATATATACATAATATATATATTAGTTATGATACAAGAGTTTACATTAGAAAAGAACTCTAGAGAATTATCAAATACAACCCTCGTTTTGGCCGCCTCCACAATCCGCGCTGGTCTACAATCCGTCAGTCGAAGCATTGTGACGTGCACCTTCAAATTGGTGACTGCCACGTGGCATGCTTCTTTGAGCATTTAGGCCGAAATTTTATTTATTTATTTGATGGATCCATAGATTTAATTTTTCAAAGAAAAATATGTTTGTTGAAGTAATTTTAGTTGGTTTATTATTTTTCTTGAAGTCATTTCAGTTGGTTAATAGTTAAACAAACATTTATTTATTTAGTTAAAATGGGTATTTTTATTTAAATATGCTTTTAAGGTAAATATACATAGGGGAACTAGGATATTTATCATATGGTTGCCGTTTAAAAATAATTATAAATAATAAAGTTTAGATAATTATACGTTTTACATTTCATCAAAATAGATAAATAATTCCACATTTCATTTTTTAAGTGCCAATGTTTTGGAATATTTGTAAGATAAAATGAGAAAATGAAATGATATGCTCAAAACAAGTAGTTATAGAGATCTTGAGTCAATATTGAATAACTATTAAAATATTTTAGGAACACAAATTAGTAAAAATATAAAATTGTTTACAAATGTAAAACTATTTACAATTTGTTCATTGTGATATTATATGATTATTATGTTCATCTTCTTCAAAAATATTATAAGAAATTATTAAAATGAAATTATATGAATTAACAATTAGTTTGAGATCTTAAATCAATATTGAAGTTAGTAAAAAGAACTAACAACATTATAAATTTTATTACACATTATGTATTTCATACCATTAATTTATATGTTAATTGTTCGCTAACTTTGTCATATGTCAATCACATGTCGTATCACCTCTACCATCGCCATTTATAAGTTTTGCTATTGTCAATTCTATTCCCAAGGTATATTTTGTTGCAGATGGTTTTCTTAGATTTTAGTTTTTTAGAATTATCTGATGTTTGATAGAGAAGGAAATAACATGATTTTTGTTGTTTTTTAGATAGCTTTTTAAAAACCGAGAAATTAATTGTTTTTAATATTTTTGTTGCATATATTTGTCTGGGTTTGGTTAACAATCACAACTAATGGAAGTTTGTTAAATAATGGAACGAATAATATGGATTTGGTTGTCCGTTATTAACATAACATGTCAAAATCACAAACTAATAAGATTCACAAAAAGTTCAACAAAGTATAGCATGCGAATAGGTAGGATTTATAACTAATGAAGAGATTAGAATATAGTCATCATTCATGGTGCATCAATAAATTAGAGCATCCAAGAAACTAAAGTTCATAATTTTGGAAGATGAGGAGTTCTAAGGTTGGTATGAGATTAAGGTCAAATTTTGTGTAAAATAAGTACGTAATTTTTGAAAGGGATATCATATATTTTTTGTGTTAAACAAATAACATCATTTTAATAACGTAGAAATGATAATAAGATGTCATTTTTATAAATTTTGATGGAGTGTGATATTATTATAAAAAGTTTACAATATAATGTGAGTGTTGAGATAAAAATTAATGTATATGACAAATAATAAACTACATAGATTCTAGTTGGGTGTAAAGGAAAAACATTCACAATAGCTCGAAATTATGAAACCAACCTCTTTAAGAACAAGGTGAACAGCTTAGCGTGTTTGCAACCACACTGCGCTGGCTATTTGAATATGGAACATCATAACAACGAATAGGAATGAAACGGCTATAGCTTCTAGAGTCATCAATCTTAGTGAAGATATTTTTAGCTTGAATGACTTATGTTGAGCTTTTAATATAAGGGTAAACGTTTAACATATGGGGAACTTGAATATAAAATCTCTAGTTATCGCGTAATTAGAGTAACAAAATAGTTGTATATATTTCAAAAAAATCATATTCTAATTTGACATAACTTTGAATTTATTTGGTCTATGACTTAAACTCATGAACTATATGATTAGAGAATAAAGGTAGATAATAATGTAAACTCCAAAAATACTACTCCCTCCATCACTAATGATAGAAATATTTTGACTTTTTAGGTAAAATTTTAAAAACTTAGACCATGAATTCTCATCCGCTGATAAGAAATAATATATTCATGTGAGATTTATTTTGTTAAGATTTTTGAAATATCAAATTTTTATGCATGTAAAACTAAAGGTATTTAGGTTTTAAGTCGTGTGTCGATGATCGTGACACGTCATTTTGACCCTATCATTTATGGATGAAGGTAATAATTAGGCACGAAAAATAAGGCTAATTTTTATAAGGCTCCTTAAACTATTGACAATGCTGAGGGACCGAATTTCTGAATAAGTTAATTTGCATTCTAAAAAATTATTTTAGATTAGTTTGCATCGTGAACAATTATTTTTTATCAGTTTGCCTCGTGAACAAGTATTTTAGATCAGTTGTCTCATGTCGTGATTTTTCATTAAGGGTAAAATGAGAATTTCTCAACTATTAAAGTTTTGGACAATTTCACAAAATTTTAATATTTGTTAAAGTCTCGGATTGCCCTTCATGAATAATCACAACAAAAGACAACTGATCTAAAATAATTGTTCAAGGACACTTCTCTAAAAGAAATTGTCCAATGAATAAAGTAATTTATTCAGAAGTTTAGTCTCTCGATCGAACAATTGAGAAATATTTGAGGGGACCGTTAGGACTTTTTTTAGGTAAACAAGTTCATTTAATCGATCCATCATAACCCAGGCCGTCCAATAGCCTATAAGCCCTTGTCAATTCTCCTTCTCAGACAATTGTTGTTTGAGAATCCGAGCAGCAAGCAGCGAGCAATAAGCAGCCCCCAGGTTTAATTTGTTTAATTTTTCGATTAAATAAGAAAAATTTGAATCAATTGTTTATTTAACTGAATATGTAAATTGCCATTTGTATATAGTGTAGATAATATTCGACTTTGAGGATATTTTATTTTAGTCTTCGAGGTTTTGTAATGTTCGTCAATTGGTACACTCTCAAGTATAATTTATTGGGAATAATTGGCTGATTAACGAAATATCGACCAGTGTTCCTCTCACCGTATTATTCGGAAATAATCTCTGCTATCACAGGGGTAAGGTTGCATACTATTCGAACCCTCGTGGGAGTCGTTGGGGCATATTGTTGTTGTTGTTGTTGTTGTTGCTGTTGTTGTTGTTGTTGTTGTTGCTGCTGTTGTTGTTGTTGTTGTTGTTGTTGTTGTAGTTGTTGTTCTGTTACAGAAGTACTGATCTAGACATCTTGGAATACATTCATTACTTTCTTTTACAGTTAATCCGATGTTTACTTTACCATCGGTTCAAATTCATTTTTAGCAGATTACTTAGCGGTGAACTTCAGTGCTAGGAAATCACAGATTTGTAGGACAATGCGATTTGTTTTCTCGTCATTTGTTTGAATTGTGGGTCACGCTTACTAAATTTTTACATTCAATGACGTCTTGATGCATGTATTCTAGTTTCGGCTTCACTAAGAGAAAATGAGTGCAGCTGCCGAGAAAGGGTCCACTGGCACAAAAACACCAGCTGACTTTCTCAAGTCTATTCGTGGACGACCTGTTGTGGTCAAACTAAATTCGGGTGTTGATTACAGAGGTTGGTTATTTTTGCAGCTTCCCCTATGTTCATTTTTGTTTATTGCTGGGAATTTTTAGTCTCTCTTCGTTTATATAGCACTACCGTCTGTTTTTAGATCTTATGAAGTGTTTGTGTGAACTATCTTTGTCAAAGTTCCCCTCCATAGTTATCAATGCTAAACAGTAAGGCAATGAGCAAAGGGTATAGACGCATAGTGATAAATTTGGCACATCTTATACTTATGAGCCTGGCTGCCGCTGGCAGTATGGAAAATTAAAGATCATGTGAAATGGCGATTTTCAGTTGATGTTCCTTAATCTCATTGATTCTGAGAAGACAATTAAATGCAGCCAAATCCTGCTCAACATTGGATATCAACACAAATTATGCAACCACTGATTCTGTCTGTACAACTATGTTGCAATTTACGATCTATTTTTTAACAATATAGACTGAATTTCTCCCTCTATATTAGTTTTGTCCCCCTTAAATAGGTTTAAACTTAAGTTTTTTATTAGGTTTATTACAAACCTGGAGGACAACTTTTCATAACCTTTTTATGCAGCTTTCTTTAAACCAAAGCGTAATTTTGTTGAG
This sequence comes from Echium plantagineum, assembly GCA_003412495.2. Taxonomy (NCBI): domain Eukaryota; kingdom Viridiplantae; phylum Streptophyta; class Magnoliopsida; order Boraginales; family Boraginaceae; genus Echium; species Echium plantagineum. Next base: position 20,897,927 of record CM016565.1, read on the forward strand.
GCTTTTATGAGTTTGTTAACATGCCTTTTAACTCAGATGAGTTAACAATTAAGCTGTAAGCTAACATGTTTTTCTTGGAATCATCAGTTGACCCTTCTGCTACCTAAAGATGAGATGGACCTTCTTTACTAATTAAAAATGTTTCTGCTAGTTCGGGTGTTTTGTCCACATAAGGTTTCTTCTTTGGTATAAAACGTCTTGCTTTATAGTATTAGTGATTCATATGTTCTGGAATCTCTCGTTTGCTTTCGGAGGTTACTTCGGAGGAGTATGGGTACCACGGGTCAACGTGGGAATATAAGCTAGTTTGCTTTGTCATATATTAAAGTTATTTTAGGAATATAAGTTGTATTACATGATTATAATCTAACAACCCGGTTAAGGCGATGTGGGAACAATTTTCTAATGTTTTCTGAAATAGGACAGGCCCTTTCACATGGTATAGGAGATTTGCATCAAGTTATAGGAAGTTTAATTGCAACTAACATTCTCATTCTGCCTATGCAGGTATTTTAGCTTGTCTTGATGGATACATGAATATAGCTATGGAACAGACAGAAGAATATGTCAACGGCCAACTGAAAAACAAATATGGCGATGCTTTCATTAGGGGAAATAATGGTAATAGACAAATCAAGTTTCTTGCACTTTCATGTTTCCGCGTCTTATTAGCTTTTCTGCAATATAAGTAACCCTGAGCCTTTTATTGTTTTGCAGTTCTTTACATCAGCACTTCTAAGAGGACACTGTCTGAAGGCGCTTAATGTACTATTAGTTATCACCCAATGCTTCTGACGGTTATATGTTTCCGTAGATTGTATTGTGCATCATGTACACCATGAACAGTTCATTAGCTGTGTAATTCTTGGATATTATTTGCTTTCAGACTACTGCCTATATCTCTTCGCGTGTAGTTGGAGCTCTATGCTACTGTTTTTATTTTCTTTCGTCTGCTGATCCTGCGATTAGGACATTCTATTAACGTGTAAGTTATGTCTTTCACGAAATATATGCAAGACTTCATCTGAAAACTGGTGTTTGTAATTTGTTATCTGTTTCTCATTTTGAGGACGTTTTAGTGTTTTCGGACAGATATATAGAAGATGTTCGATGATGAGAAATCATGTCCCAACTTGGAAGTCACCTAACCTAAAAGAAACATCATTCACATTCCCTTCCAACCCATCGACTGTTCTACTAACATTTGGCATCTTGTCCCACCATGTCCGATGCCATGCCGCCACGCCACCACCGAATCTACCACGTCGGTCGCCTGTTTGGTGGCATTGATTCATAACGTGTTGGTGGTCACCTATTTAAGATTCACATCAGTTATGCAGCCTCCAAAATTGGCAAAACAAGTGAGTGAAGCATGCACATATAGCTGGATCCAGTGAATGTGCATCAAAGAAGCATAAATGAGGTAGCTGGGACCAATCTATATCCTTATCTTGTCTTCATGTAATTATTTCCTCTTACTCCGTTCGATTCAAATTATATATGTATTTTTTTTGTTTTTCGATGTCTAACTTTGATTAGCAGTAACTAATTAGTTATATTACAAAAAGTTATAAAAGTTTACTTTTATGAAAATAATCTTAAATATAAATTTATTGATATTAATTTTATATATTTTGAACTAAAGAAGATAAAAACGAAAACGAAATTCAATTTGAATTGGTGGGAGTATTATCTTTCATATTTCTGTTCTAAATTACTCCCTATATATTTTAATGCTAACAAGGAGTCAAGGACATAGAAAATGAAGAAGTTAGGAAAAATATTGTGTTTATAATTATGATAGAGCAAAATGGGTCATCTAACTTTCTTCCTTTGGCAATCACTATTTGATCTACATTTTTCACGGCTCATACTGGTGGGGAACTTAAAAAATGATAAAGTGTTCATTGTTACCGATATTTTCATCTCGTAAGTTAATTTAGATAATATTATTCGTTTCATCGAGAAGGAGACTTGAATCTTTTATTGAAGAATGATGATAGGAAATACCAAAATAGTGCAATATTTTATGGGCTTCAACTATTATTGGTTATTTTACGAACCTCAATAATATTGCTATTTATGATTTCGATAGTGTTAAAGGATTTCTCGACTTACAAGTCTTTTGTAATGGCCAAAATGGCCTAAACAATGATGTTTTAATATTAGTGCTATGGTTACCTATCAAATAACAATTATGACTGTTGTTTATTTTCTATTGAATAATACAAATTGACTTAATGTTTGGAGACATCTAAAAACATTAGTCATGTCAATTTTTTTTTGAAATGGAGATTTTTAGCTCCTCATAATTCTTTTTTTTAATACAAAATTGACCATTGGAATAAGACTTTACACAACTTTTTTCACCATTAAATTTTCTAATTTTCTCTAAATTCAAAATTTCTTTTTGGACCCCCAAACCAAAATTGGTGATGTGTGGTGGTGAGATTAGATTAAATTCACCAAAAATTGACTAAAGAATCAAATTCAATACCAACCGAATTAATAGCAGCTAATAGACGTTGAAAGAAGTCTGTTAGGTACTAAATGCACACTAGACTTTATATAACACGTTTCATGCAAATTTAAAAATACATGTAATATTTTGTGAGACAAATTGATTAATTTCAATTTATGTTTTATTTTGTATTTTTATAACACTTATAAAAATTGAAAACATGATAAGTATCATGATCTTAAATTATTGTTTTCATGTCTTATAATGTCGTTTTAGGTGTTTTTTTTCACAATTTTTTTTTTGTAAAGTAGCGATGAAAATATGAATATATTACCGTAAGTGCTAACTAATGAACAATTATACTATAAAGATGAGATAAATTGTCTTCAACGAGATTAAAACTCAAAACATCTTCTTTGGAAGCTTGAGTCATATGCCACCAAAATATTGAGCCGTTGACGTGTTTTTTCAGAATCCTATACAATAAAATAAATCAAATGACTCACTACACTAATTACATTTCGATATACAATAAAATAAATTATAATGACTCTTTACATTACTTACATTTCTCCTTTATTATAAAGAAGTAGATATTACTTGCATTATACTCTTGGTCAATTCAAAAACAAGTTTCTTGTATCGAAGTTAATCGGATAGCCTAGTATAAGAAACTCTTGCTAGTGATCAGAAGATCCTGATTATGTAATGCGTAGTATATTACTCCTTCATACCTTGCTTAGGCAAAAGTATCTTCACAAATATTAAGGTTTGTTAATGTATGATCTTAAATGACTAACAATAATTAACATATAAAATGTAATTAATGGTTTAAACTTGATCTAAACGCACGGCATAATTACCCGTTCGCCTATTTTTCAAGATGACCTAAACTAAACAATATTACTTGGTACTCAAAACAACTGGGTTATTACTTGACTTGATAAAGTACATGCACCCAGTACTCGTCAAATCCCATTGTTACCTTACATGTTATTATGTACAAACTGATCCATAGAATTCGAAACAATACATGCTCTATCAATATCCGAGTCGCACTAGAGTAAAAATTCACTAAAAATACAAAACAATCGCATAATTACCTAATTTGATAAAATGTCTGCATAATCAGAATACCCGATATCCGCTCGAACCCGTTTGGCTAACACGACTAGATAACACGTCACAAACGCAACCAAACAAATATCCAAAGCAAACACCCTACACCTCTCCCTCCCCCTCCCCCTCATTTCTCCTCCTTCAGTAGAACAGCCTCATCTCTCTCTCTCTCTCTCTCTCATCAAAATCCTCTGAATGTGAAGAAAAAGCCACAAGCTCTGATAATGGCGGCCACTCCCCCCCTCCCCCTCCTCCTCTTCCTCTTCATCCTCCTCCTCCCTTCCACATACCCCCAACCCACCCCCCCAACAACCCCAGACGACACCTCAATAATGCAAGAACTCAAAAAAGCCTTAAACCCCCCAAATTCCCTCAACTGGCTTAACCCAAACCCATGCAAATGGACAGGTATTTCACACTCTTCCTATATACTAACTATATGTTCATATCTATATTTTCGGTCGAAGAGGATCATCTACCTTCTTTCGGTGCCTCCGTGCTTTAAAATATGTACATCTTGCATTAGGTATAATGTAACTACTCATGATATATTAGGTACCTTCGTAATTGTACAATATTCTAAAGCGGGAGACCTACGCCTTTGGGTTCTATTTTTTGTGTTCACTTAAACTAAGTTATATGATTACCTTTTTTTTGCCTCGATTCACTCCAATTTCATGTTCATGTTTCAACAGGTGTACAATGCTCGCCGGAAAACCGCATTACACGTATCCAAATTGGGAACAAAAACCTCTCCGGTGGTCCCCTTCCACCTTCTTTATCGAAGCTCCAATCTTTACTAGTTTTTGAAGTGATGAACAACGAAATTACCGGCCCTGTACCGAATTTATCAGGAATTAGCTCACTTCAGAGGGTTTTAGTGAATAATAATAATTTTTCATCAGTGCCCATTAATTTCTTTAGGGGTTTAAAGGGGTTGGAAATTGTGTATTTTGATTACAACCCTTTTAAGGATTGGGAGATTGATGCGAGTTTGAAGGATTGTGGTGGTTTGAAGGAGTTTTCTGCTAATGAGGCTAATTTAGTTGGTGAAATTCCTAATTTTTTGAATAGTGAGACTTTTCCTAGTTTGGAAATTGTTCATTTGGCTGGTAATGATTTGGTGGGTGAGTTGCCTTCGAGTTTTGGGGGATCTTCGATTCAGTATTTATGGCTTAATGGGCAGAAGACGGAGTTGAATGGGAGTTTGTATGTTTTGCAGAACAGTACCGGGTTGAAAGAGGTTTGGCTTCATGATAATTCGTTTACTGGGCCTTTGCCGGATTTTTCGGGGTTTGTACAGTTGGCTGATTTTAATGTACGTGATAATAGTATTACTGGTCCGGTCCCGGATTCGTTGTTGAAGTTGGAGAGTCTTAAAGTTGTGAACTTAACTAATAATATGTTACAAGGGTCGACCCCCGAGTTTGGTAGTGGGGTTAGTGTGGATATGAGGATCGATTCAAATAGTTTTTGCTTGAGTGATGCTGGGGTTGCTTGTGATCCCCGTGTTGTCGTGTTGCTTGACGTGGTTAAGTATATGGGTTATCCAACGGTGTTTGCTGAGAATTGGAAAGGGAATGATCCATGTAAGGCAGGTGAGATTTGGAAGGGAATTTCTTGTAATAGTAAGGGGGAAATAATTGTTATTAATTTTAGGAACATGGGGTTGATTGGAACCATCTCACCGAATTTCTCACAGCTTTCTGCATTGGAGAGTTTATATCTTACTGATAATAAGTTGACTGGAGTTGTACCGAATGAGCTTACGACTTTGCCTAATCTGAAATCCTTGGATGTGTCTCATAACAACATATATGGTAAAGTTCCAGTGTTTAGGAGTAGTGTGAAGGTGAATTCTGTGGGAAATGTCAACATTGGGAAGGATGGTCCTCCTCCAGGTACTCCAGTGCTGACCTCTGGTGGTTCGCCTACTTTATCAGGTGGAGGTAGTTCTCCAAACGGTGGGAAAAAATCTTCAACGGGAGTTATTGTTGGTTCTGTGATTGGAGGTTTAGGGGCTGCTCTTGTGTTTGCAGGCTTGCTACTATTCTGTCTTCGTAGAACTAAACGTAAGCGTTCTAGTAGAGTACAAGGCCAGACCACTACCATGATGATTCATCCTCGGCACTCTTCATCAGATCAAGATGCTGTTAAGATAACAATTGGTGGTCCGAATGCGAATGTGAATGGCCAGCCTAGTGAAACTAATAGTCTTGGGAATAGTGGGTCTCGTGACCTGCAAATAGTCGAGGCTGGCAACTTAGTTATATCTATTCAAGTTCTGAGAAACGTGACTAATAATTTTAGTGAGGACAACGTTTTGGGGAAAGGTGGATTCGGAACTGTATATAAAGGAGAGTTGCATGATGGCACAAAGATTGCTGTTAAAAGGATGGAGTCTGGTGTAATGAGTGAAAAGGGGCTGGACGAATTTACATCTGAAATTGCCGTTCTAACAAAAGTTAGACATAGGCATCTTGTTGCACTTCTCGGTTATTGCTTGGATGGTAATGAGAGGTTGCTTGTGTATGAATACATGCCTCAAGGTACCCTCAGCAGCCATCTGTTCAATTGGAAGGAGGAAGGTTTGAGGCCGCTGGAATGGACTAAAAGAGTAATAATTGCACTAGATGTTGCTAGAGGAGTTGAGTATCTGCACAGTCTGGCTCAGCAAAGTTTTATTCATAGAGATCTGAAACCTTCAAATATTCTTCTAGGTGATGATATGCATGCCAAAGTTGCAGATTTTGGTCTGGTTCGTCTTGCTCCTAATGGAAAAGCTTCTCTTGTCACGAGATTAGCTGGAACTTTCGGGTACCTTGCACCTGAATATGCTGGTATAGCTCTTTCACTTTTGCTATATATTTCGGATTTCTATGCTCATTCAAGAACAACTAAGTAAATTTCATAATTATTACCATGATAGCTATTTTAGGCAATAATGTGTTCATAATCTCCCTTTCGTGCCTCAGTGGGCTACTCCTTTAGGTATTAAGCTATGGTATTATGTTGCGTGTGAGATTTATTTTGTTACAATGTATGCAATGCTTGAATAACATGTACACTCTAAGACTATATGTCGATCATTTTGTCTGGAATTTATATCACAGTGAGAACTTGTAGATAGCAATATTGAAATGATGACTCTTTATTGCTTGGTTTTGGCAGTGACTGGGAGAGTAACTACAAAGATCGATGTATTTAGCTTTGGTGTGATTTTGATGGAGATGATCACGGGAAGGAAAACTCTGGATGAAACCCAGCCAGAGGACAGAGTACATCTTGTCCCTTGGTTCCGCAGAATGCAAGTTAATAAGGGCACATTTCGCGAAATTCTAGATCCAACAATTAATCTTGATGTTGAAACTCTTGCTAGTGTCAACACTGTTGCTGAACTAGCTGGGCATTGCACTGCTAGAGAACCCTATCAAAGACCTGACATGGGTCATGCTGTCAATGTGCTTTCATCTCTTGCTGAGCTCTGGAAACCATCAGAACCTGATCTTGATGATGCATACGGAATTGATTATGATATGACATTGCCCCAGGCCGTGAAGAAGTGGCAAGCTCTGGAAGGAATGAGTGGCATTGACAACTCTTCGTCTTTCCTTGGTAGCACCGACAATTCCCATACAAGTATACCCACTAGGCCATCTGGATTTGCAGATTCATTCACATCAACGGACGGGCGCTGAGGATCGTCACACCAACCAGTTTCTGCAGAGTTTTGCTTTTCTGTTAATTAGAGGTGTGCTTTTATTATTCTGCTTTCCCGTTAGGAGTCCCACGTGAATATAATTAGGCGTTGTTCCTTCTCGAAGAACCCTCCATCCTATTTCTCTACAATATCGGTACTACATTCGATCTTCAATCCTTAATGTTCTTGCTTGCTAGTACCTTCGAGCCATTTGGTCTAGTGATTTATTTACTTCTCTACTTTATTTAAGAATTATTATGATTGCTTGTAAATTATGATGGTTGGAATAGTTGTACTAGAGTACTCATCATGTCCTCAATTATTTCTCCCATTTATCACATTTCATTACCTCTTGGTTGGTACTTTTCATGAAGTGCTATAATTGCTACTAAATTATGGTGCCCCCCCACCCCCCCCCCCCCCCCCCCCCCCCCGCCGCCCCCCCGCCCCCAATCACATTTCATTACCTCTATGTTGGTATTATCCATTTTATGATGCCTTACAAAATTATGCATAGTGCATCGGGTGGTTATTCCTAACTATCCACGATGTCCACAATATATGATATATTAGCGAGTAACACCGAATTCCTTTATCTTAAGAAGGAGATACAAAATGAGGCACATGGTGAAGTACTCATTAACATTCATAATGTTCTTGGAGAGGTTTCATTTTCATTAAGCCAAATAAATCATAAATTAGTTAGGGTCCAATAATCATGATAATGAGTATACAAAATGAGGCACATGGTCATTTTCCTTCATAATATTAATGAATATCATAAATTAGTTAAGAGGAGGGTCCCATAATATGTTATGTTATGCCGTGATTTAAGTAAATTAGTCAAGTGTCAACATCGACTAATGTGAACTTTTTCTATTATAATGTTATTTAAATCATAAGATTTAGTTGGTCAGGAAATGAGGAGATATAGTCAACAGACTAAACATTATCTGGTGTTTATTATGGAGTATTTCTTACTCTTAAATTAACTAGTTGTTTGTGCATGTGATTGTCTTATCACAATGCTCTTTACCTAAAACACTAGTACCTAATTTTTTGTGGATTGAGTTTTATAATTCGTAAATTACGTCAGTCAAGTAATTTATATTAAATATTAGGTATGTTTTATGTGATAAATACGACCAAGAAAATATTGATAGAGATAATCGATTTTTTTGGTCGAAGGACGGAAGGAGTGCTTACTTTCTGGGTAAAAACCATGCATCTAGCAAATTGAGAATCAATTAAGATGATCTACTTCTAAACATCTAACTGAAATGTTAGAATATTATCCGATTAATGGGAGGATAAATAGGAATTGTCTATAAGATCATGAATTTTGATTATTATTGCTTAGTGCTTCTTTTAGATAAATTATTCTCGTCACTTTGGTGTCTTTATAGTTTATTTAGATGTTCTTTTATGCCATCAACCACGTATCACTAATTCATTATTGTGATCACATGCAATAAGACTATGTTTTACTTATTACATAAGTCAAGCAACCACTTATGAGGATTTGGAAATGGCATCCTTCATGTCATTTATTTAATTTGAAACATCCAATAATAATTTTTGTAGAAGAATAATAGACGCCCCATAAATTGACTATTTACTATTAATGATAAAATCATATTCTTTTTCTTCATCTTCTTCTTCCTTTTCTTTAAACCCTATCTCCACCATCACAGTGAAGCTACCACCCTGCCAATCTTGCTTGAAATCAACCAACCAACCCTCTCCCCTGCTTGCAATTGCCTCCCACCCCAACCCCTACTCGAAATCGCCCCCACCCCGGCCCTTCTTGAAATCACTCCCCACCCCCGCGCCTGCACGGATTCAGCACCCACACCCTTCCCTTGCAGTGATTTGTCCTTCTTTTTGGTTGGTAATGTTTGGTTGTTGTGATAGTTGGTGGAATAAAATTTTTAATTGAGGATGTTTTATGGTAACAATTGGTGGAGAGGATTAGTGGTGGTGGTGGTGGGGTAGATAGTAATGATAGGAAGGTTTTTGGTGGTGGCGAAGTAGAAGAAACAAGAAGGAAGAAGGGTATGGAAAAAGGTTACTTAAATGAGAAAGAGATACAATAAAACGTCTATAAAGTAATACTCTATAAATTAATAATCTCTCTAAGATAATAAATTTGTCCGGTCCCGACTTGGGCTAGTTAAAAAAATTAACGAAATAGATAAAATTAAAAGATAATACTTTTTCTTTAAAATTTCTTTATAATATAAGGTCCCACCAAAAATTATAAAGTAATAATCTTTAGAAATTGAAATAGTACAATTACAATTTATTTCTAATATGACTCTATAGAAGTTTGTTTTTTCTTAAGGTTTAAATCACATTGGAGTTCATCTTTAATTTTTCTTATTGCATCCATTATATTAGTTCCGTTGTTGTGTTTTCGAATTGTAACATAATTTTGTGAAGAGTTTTAGAGGCCAAAAGTGCTTCCTTTTGGGTAACAGGTTCTGAAGACATGGTATCATCTTCATCTTCATCATCAATATTGTTGTCAATGATAGTAATAATATCATTAAACTCTTCATGTCATTAAACTCTACATATATTTATGCAAAAATTCTTCATCTCATGCAAAAACACTTTAATTAATAAATTATTAATTTATAGATAGTTAATAACTCTCTAAATTAATAAATTTGGCCGGTCCCAACATTATTAATTTATAGAAGTTTTACTATACTACTTTTTTGTAAAAATTATATTTGACTGCTTCAAGTTAAAAAATAACACCAAAGGTATCCCACTCTTCCAGAATTCGTAACCACTTATATACAGTATAACTTCTATAAATTAATACTTTATAAATTAAATACTTTATAAATTAATAATCTCTCTAAGATAATAAATTTCTCCGGTCCAGACATGGGCTAGTTAAAAAAATTTAAGATAATGATCATCAACATTATTTTTAATGATAGTAGACACAATTTCTTTTATAGTCTGCACCTCTGAACATGCTTCATTTTCACCCGGATATAGAGTTCATTAGATTGTTGATCTCCATCTTATTATCATAGCCACATTGATTGATCATTGTCTGAAGATATGATTGAATAATTTTAGAAAGTTCATATTATTTATATACAAAAGTTCCAAAATTACTTTATGTAAAATCTATGTTGAATATATTACATAAATATGTAGTTATATACATTTTTGTAGATAGAATGTATACAAATATACTTATTTGAATTCAATGTATCAGTAACTTATGTTAAAAAAATTTCATCTAAGGCAGAAACTCTTCATCTCATTTCAAAAATTCTTTAAATTAATAAGTTATTAATTTAGCGATAAATTAATAACTCTCTAAATTAATAAATTTGGTCGATCCCAACATTATTAATTTATAGAAATTTTAGTGTATAGCAAACAATTATTAGAAGATGGAACATATTTTGTGTCACCAGATCCCGTACCATACTTCCATTTTCTTATGCATAATTATTATGAGTACGTCGTTTTTGTTTTGGTTTCCTAAGATTCGGCGTTTATTAAAATAATTGCTCTATTATACGGTGACTGGTTTCTTTAATAAAGAATAAAAGAATGTGTGTCGATGTGCTTGCCAGCTTCACCCACTCATGGCCTAACTTTGGCAACTTGTCAATGTATTTTAATATATTGGTCCTTATGTGAAGTTATTGGATCTAAAAAGATTTCAAAATTAAATTAATACTCCCTCCGTTTCTTTTTATTTGATTGTTTGGGGAAAAAGTACTTTATTAAGATATTGTGAAAAATTATATTGGGATTGTAAAAATGTGTATTGGAATTGTAAAAAGGTGCATTGAAATTGTAAAAAGGTGCATTGAAATTGTAAAAAGTGCATTGAAATTGTAAACAATCAAATAAAAAAAACATAGAAAAAATGCTCAAACAATCAAATAAAAAGAAACGGAGGGAGTAATTCATATTTACTTTGATGAAAAGATAAGGTCATATGAATATATTATATTGATTTATTGACCTTTTAATTAAAAAAAAAATCAAAAATCGTGAACTTTCAAATTCTATGTTTCGTACGATCTCAATTTCTGAAAAAGTCTTGATTTATTGACCTTTTAATTCTTTTCTCAAATATTATTTAATATATTGTTAATTATTTTGTGAAAATATATAAAAATATAATTTTTTTTTTTTTGTCATAATTGTAACTTGTAAGAAATTTCTTAAACGGGTCTATGTCATACCCATACAATGAGAGAGAACACACTTCGGAAACCCGTAGTACATCTAGTTCATACTTTCAAAGTCATCTGAAGATTGAAGAAGGTTTTATTTTGTTGGTGATTGAAAGATTCGAAACTGTGGTAACGATTTGTTGAAAGATGACTTCAAAACGGCTGATTTCCAATGGACAATCGGGGCTTGCATTGGGGAAATGAGCCCCCATACGAGTTGGTGGTGTTCCTCGTAGCAGATCGGGGAAAAATCAAGGGCAACATCACTCGATGGAAGCCCCAAGAAGGCCCAATGGATGCCCCGATCCGGGCAAGTTTCTGGCATATTTTGAGGCTCACTTAAGTTCTAGTTAGAATTTTTCTTACACAAATAAATCGAGAGTTATTCTAATATAATAGAATTAGACTAAATACATAGACAAAATTGACTTCAGATGTCTATTCATTTGAGATCATATCGATTATATGTAATATGCTCTCACATTATTATAGTAAAATCTCTAGTGGCTTTACTCATGAATTAGTCCTAACATATCGTTCGAGATATCACGTTAAATATGATGTTGTTTATTTTTAGTATTTTATCAAAATATGCTTAGATAATTCGCTTCCATTACAAACATATATACAGTAAAATCTCAATAAATTAATAAACTTTCTTTGAACAAAATTTGTCCGGTCCCGACTTGGGCTAGTTAAAAAATTAACAAAATAGATGAAACAATAAGATAATACTTTTAAAAAGAATTCCTCTATAATATTAGGTTCCACAAAAATTATAAATTAATCATTCTTAGGAATTGAAATAATATTATTATAATTTATTTAAAATATGACTCTATAATAGTGTGTTTTTTCTTAAAGTTCAAATCATTTTTGAGTTCATTTATAATCTTATTGCATCCATTAGTTCCGGTGTTGTGTTTTCGAATTGTAACATAAACTCTGAAGAGTTCTAGACGCCAAAAGTGTTTCATTTCGAATAACAGGCTCCAAAGACATGGTATCTTCATCATCAACATTACTTTATGTAATGTTGCGAAAAAAAACATTACTTTATGTAATGTGCGTTGAATATAGTACATAGAGAGGTAGATATATACATTTAAGTAGGATGGATGTACCCAAATATACTCATTTGAATTCAGTGTCTCAATAACTTATGTATAGTACGTTAAATATATACTAATAATATTATTAAACTCTTCATGTTATTAAACTCTACATCGACTTATATAAAAATTCTTTAAGTTAATAAATTATTAATTTATCGATAAGTTAATAACTCTCTAAAGTAATAAATTATGCCGTTCTCGACATTATTAATTTATAAATATTTTAGTGTAGGAAGGATTTGCTTCTATAAGTTGTCATGGATAAAATGTAAACCAGGGTCCAACCGAATTAGCTGGCCCTTTAAAACCCGTCCGTTTGATTTTGACGTCTAGTATATAATGGTAGTGAACTAATGGGCTTAGGTTGACAGAATTTATTCAAGTCTCTAGGGTCAGCCCTGCCCAAGAACCCAAATATGGGCCTTGCAATAGCCGATAGCATCCAGACATGGTTATAACTTTTACACTGAAAATAAACTAATACAAACATTATCCCACTAAAAGGTTCGATTATATAAATACGAACGCTTCAATTCGTCATTTGTTGGATAATCCCCTTCTTAAGCTTATTAGCTAATTCTATGTAATAATCCTTTCATCTTCTTAAGCCATCCCTTTCCAATCATATATCGACTTGGTGGTTAATTTCGTCATTTAATTATATTTCATTAATACTAAAGCTCAGGTCGAACTAGGACTTTTAACGAATTTATTTTCGATTAGATCCCCTTCTTTGATTTATCTAGGTTTTTTATACATTAATGTTTGTATTTGAATGTTACTTTAACAAGAAATATTATAATGAAAGTTTTAACTTAAAAAAAATCAATATTGTAGGCCACCCGATTATGAATTTGGATCAATAGAAAAGAGAACACCAATTATTCATGTTAAGATTAATTATGTAACTAACTAACCATTTACATATACTATATAGTTCATCTATTATTTCAAAAGCACCTTGCTAGATAAGATTGAAACATGATATGCATATTAGACGAATCTTTATGGCTTTTTCTAAAAATACATCCTTTTGGTCTCATTTGCTACAACATTTTATTAATCTCTTTAATTTATTAGAGTAATCTTTATGGCTTTTTGTAAATTCTAATCCATACATCAAGAAATGAATGACACGTTTGATACCATATTATAAGAATATTCACAAACCCAACTTTTTATCACATAGTGGAGGACCATAGAAATTAATGTCACTTGTCCATGTAACCATGTTCCATGTACCATCTTACTTCCACTAAATCACTTACTTTCTTACAACTTTTTCATTGTTTATATTCATCATAGTCATCATAATGTAATGATGTTTTTGTGTATTTATTTTCTCTATTAAACGATATCATACTTAAAGTAAATCCTACACTAATTAGGGAGGGATGCTAACAACGGGACAGAGACATCTGTTTCATTAGGATGCCTTGCCAAGACTCGAACCCCATTACCTCCAATGTGAAGGCTAGATCAATAACCACTAGGCCAAGACCATGAGATCGTTTTTGTGTATATGTTACTTGTAAAACTCATCACTAGTGTTTTCCCCATAAGTAGCAATGAATTGTGAATACAACAGTCTTACAAATAATGAATGCAAAAATTTATAATTAATAGCCGCTAGATTAAAATAAGAAACAAATTTGTCTCTAACATGATTTAAACCCAAAATCTATCGCATGAAAGGTTGAGTCAGATGTCACAAGACTACTGATCCATCGATAATTAATAACAAAACAAAAAACTTTTAGATTGTTTATAATAATATGATTTTCTTGATCCATTCACCCCTATATATTCTTGATACCTACATCCACAACAAGCATCAAAATATCAATAAACATGATGAAGCAAAACTACCCACTAATTGTATCACTACACCTCAACATTTTTCTTTCTTTTTCTTGTTTAACATTGTCCCAAAACTTAGTCACATCCAACAACATACCTGTTCTAGACACTGATGGTCATGAGCTCCAAACCACTTCAAAATACTTCATAGTTCCAGCTTCAACTAGTAATAATAATGGAGGTGGATTTTCCCTAGGAGCCAGAGCAAGAGATAGAGCATGCCCTTTTTATGTCATGCAAGAAAATCAAGAATCCAAAAATGGGCTACCAATAAAACTGTTGCCTCTAGATAATAAGCAGAGGACCATAACTTTGTCATCTGATCTCAATATAGTGTTCTCTGCAGCTACCATTTGCGTGCAATCGACAGTTTGGAGGCTCGGGAACGACGACGAGATCACGGGGGAGAGGTATGTGATGAGTGGTGGTGTGATGGGGCGTCCGGGGCCGGATACATTGAGCAATTGGTTCAGAATTGAGAAGCAAGGAAATGGTTTTGTGTATAGAATTGTGTTCTGTCCCAATGTTTGTAGTAGTTGTAAAGTTGTGTGTGGAAATGTTGGTTTGTTGAGTGATAATGGTAAGAGATGGCTTGGGTTGAGTGATGAGCCAATTTTGGTTAGTTTCAAGAATGGTTCTAGTTAGATGAAAATGAGCATAACTATACACACCACAACAGTGTTTGTTAGAGAGGTGAAATTACAATTTTATCCCTACTTAACTTTCGCAATTATTATATTTCCAAATAGGAAGGATAAAATAGTAATTTAACTATTCTGGTGTGTATGGTAGATTGGGATGGAAATGGATGAGATGGATGAAGTGATTAGTGATCAAGCTAGTATTAATCTCATCAAGATATTGATCTTGAGAGAATTAAGATTAAGTCTATGTTATTGGATATGTTTGGCAAGGTTTGTACACGGTATGGTGTGGGAATATATGTGTATTTACTCATTTTTAATCAATAAAAAATGTCCAACCTATGTTGTTTGAGTTTGCTAAAATACTAAACTAATCACAAGTTTAAGGATTTAATTGAGGATGATGAGGTTTTATCACAAGTTTCACGATGATTTTGAGTTTGTGTTTGATGAATGGTTTAGTAAAGTTGATTGTTAAAAGATATTAAGTGATTGATTTTTTTATTTTGGTTCAACATTACTTATGATCTCGTATTAGGGTGTTAATTGTGGTAAAACTTTGTTTTTTTTTTCCCCCAAAATCACGTTTTCCCGTCTAAAACTAGTGATTAGGGAATAAAATACACATTTTGTATCAATATCTAGGACCATTTCTGTACACCCAATAATTAACTAGGACCAATCTACAGTTTGCACATATTTATTAGGACAATTTTAACAATTTTCTCTGCAGAGGTTTCTACTCAATAGTGTATTTATTAACATCTATATCTATACTAAAAGAATGTACATTTGTAGATTTGAGACGAGGGCGGCCGTTGGGCATGTGATTGATAATACTTTTGAATTGAGGTGAACTTAGGTGAGAGTTAACACTTAAAATTAATTTAGGTTAGTGGAATATAGGTGAATGTAGGTAAAACAAATATAATTCTTGTTTCGATATCCTTATCCTTCATTAGGTGAAACAACATAAATATATAATTAATAACTTGAAAGATAATATTCTAAAATTATAAACGATTGGAGCTGATCGATGTTTTAGCGATTTTTGGTTAGGTTTGTGCACCGTTCGTCCGTTCGGTTAGGTATGGTTTTTGGACAAAAAAAAAATCGAACCTGCCTAATCGTTTTTACGACAGACGCAACTGAAATCGGTTCGGTTCCAAACAATTTGGTTCATATCGGTTCCATGTAGGTTTGGGTTTGGTTTCGGTTTTGGGCCTCATGTTTTGGATCTAAATTTGAGCTCATTTTCGCCCTTGAAATTTTGGTTATGTTCGGTCCTAGCTAATATTGTTATTCTTTGCATCAAATTGATGTTAGAAAGTTCAACCTAACAACCATTGGTATATACAACAAAGAATCGGATACAAGTTGGATACAACTAAAAAAATTGGATTAATTTATTAAAATTAGTACAAAGCACAAAGAAATGTTGATTTCTTTAGGTATGGAACAAATAAATTTTACTAATATATTTGAAGACTAAAAGAACGATGAAAAAGAAAAAAGAATTAAAAAAGAATCAAATTTATATTCTTAAACATGAATCTTTTCTCCAAAGGCCACTCGCGCTGCTTTAGAACTTGAACTCTTTAATACTTCAGCCTGAAATTAAACCAAAATTGAATTTATAGGTTGATTATCATTATTGCTGCCCGCTCGATTCCGAGGAATAAAGGGAGGGCTTTGATCCATTGTGATAAATAATTTAATTGAAAAAGTGTTAAATTGAATCATAGTCAATTATAACAGTTTGTATCATAATAAACTCCAACTATATCAACATTATATTCTAACATTAAACAACTTAGATGAATTGTAACTACACATAAAGTACATATATTATAAACTGTATACTCGATTATACTTCATTATAATTTATTTACTTAATTATATAGTGTTATACTTATAAAAAAAATGAGACTATATCAACATAATACCCTAAGATTTGAACAAAACAACATCAAATCTTCAAATTACATACACGTAACACACATAAAAACATAAATTTATAGTTTAAACATTATTTAAACTCAAAATCTTGTGTTGAACTTAAAAAAATGGCTTTTTTTCATCTGGGCACCTGAACTTTTGATATTATAACAAACAGGCACCTGGTGAACTTTTTATAACAAGTAGGCACCTGAGACGAAAATTTGGCACCTGAACTTTTGGTTCTCTTTTTTCAGATTTTAAACAATTAGATGGAGGACAAAATAGGCAGATCACATCTTAAACTAACTAAAGCAAGGATTTTAACCCAACCTCTACCCACCCATTAACCCAACCCCCATTAATATCTATTCAAAACAAAAAATCCACCTTTTCAACTTCTTTCATTCCTTCATCAACCTTTTATTTTTTTCTTCAACCATAAAAATCGTCGATGATAATCACCCAAAAAATATCTTTTCAAAGGTTCTAACTTTATAGTTTTCAGCAACTAATAACCCAAATAAACCACTAATAATCAATTAAAATAGACAAATGAGGTTAGTTAGTCAACCTCAAAGTGGATATCTTTCCTGGTAAGAAGTTCAGATCCTTTTTCTTCTTCTATGTGGTATTTTTTGTTTTTAAATGCCAAAATTTATAAGTATCAATTTTGACCGCCAAATACAGCTTAAACACCTCCTTAATTAGTGATCTGGATACCAATCATTACTTGCCTAATATTGGTTTATTCTTACTTGAAGCCCAATTTGATGCGAAATTCATATTTAAATTTTTCGTGATGCTATTATTTGTGAGAAGATGAATTGAAAATTTGGAACTCAACAAAATAGACCAAATAAATATGAAAAGTATAAGTTATAAAAAATTAAATTGGGAAAAAAAAAGATGAGATGGGTGAACTATATCCTGGTTGGAGTGTTCTAAGCAAATCTATTCTAATTTTGGGACTGTGAAATTGATTTTTCATCTGGGCACCTGAATTTTTGTATATATTTTCCCTTCAAGATGTTATATTTTGAATATGACTAACTTGCCCTTGGGTTAAGAAATTTAAAATTGTTTAAAATCTGAAAAAAGAGAAAATCAAAAGTTCAGGTGCCAAATTTTCGTCTCAGGTGCCTACTTGTTATAAAAAGTTCACCAGGTGCCTGTTTGTTATAATATCAGAAGTTCAGGTGCCCAGATGAAAAAAAGCCTAAAAAAATTCAATTTTTGTACAAAAAACAACATTAAAGTACCCAAAGAACAAATTTTACACACATATATAATTTTTAGTGCAAATATACCCATATAACCATAAAAATCTTAGAAAAAAAATTCAAACTGTTTGTTAAAACATGTTCAAATAACAAAAAAACAATACATATAAAGTATATAATTAATTAAAAACATGATTTTAACTCAAATAAATTGAAAAATATGACTTTGACTCTACGAAATTGAAAAAGATTGAAACTTTTGTCGAAAGACCTTCAAATAACAAAAAGGCAATACACATAAAATATATAACTAATTGAAAAACGTGATTTTAAGTCCACCAAATTGAAAAATGTGATTTTAACTCAACTAAATTGAAAAAGATTTAAACTTTTTGTAAAAAAATAACTTTAAGGGACCAAAGTATTTATAAAGAAAGTGAAGATGCCGATTCTGGTGAAGGAGCTGGGGGGCGAAGTGAGCATCGAGAGGAAGAGAGAAAGAGAGAGACGAAAAGAGGGAGTGAGAGGAAGAGAGAGAGTGATGAGTTCATGAGAGTGTGTGAAATGAAAATAGACTAAAGTATTTATAATAGATTTATTAAAGAGTAATTTAGTCATTTCATCCTAACTTTGTGGTATTCTCCAATTAAAACAAGTTTTGGTTATTTTTACAAATACCATGGGTTGATTATGGTAGTTTGCAAATTTCTCAAGTTTATACACAATAGTGCGTTTATTAACATATATATCCATACTAGAAGAATGCATTGTGGGTTTGAGACGAGGGAGGTGATCGGAGGCCTGCTAATGATGTTGTGTTTGAATTGCGATGAACTTAGGTGAATGTAAACATTTAAAATTAATTTAGGTTAGGATAATATAGGTGAATGTAGGTAAAACTTTTATTGAAATAGTGATCCACTAGTCGAGTTATACCAAGTGTTAAAATAACCGGTTAACATAAAGGAATAACTGTAAATGTAACCAACACAGAAAACTTGGTAACCTAGTTCAGTGCACAAGCACCTAAGTCTGGGAGCAACCTGCCCAGGGGAACAATCCACTATACGAAAAGAATCTTACAAGGAGGGACTTACTAGTATGCTCACATACTTTCTATTGCCCTAGCTATGCTTTTCTATAGGTTCCCTATAAGTCAATGTTATCACTGTCCCAGTGACTAACAATCTACAGTTTGTTTCAATGTAAGAAAACCTCACTGTTGTTGCTCTAGTAACAACTGTACAATCAATGTAGAAACTTAAAGAATAAAAAGGCTTCTACACACAATATGATCTAGTTACAAAGATAACACAATGTGCTATATAGCTACTTGTGTGAAATAGATAAAAGGTGTAAAAGTGTGTTCTCTTGTGTAGCTTCATACTCCTTTTATACTTGGTCATTGGTCCTTGACATTAATGTGGTCAACCTTGAATCATTACTCCCTAATTAACAAGGACCGAGTAAATGTCTCATTCTTTCTCGTCTTCAACTGAGACTCTTGTGTCCGCAGCACAAATCTCGTCTATTAGCATTAATTGTCGTTGACTCTTCTAGAAGGAGATGATTGATTGATCACGTGTCACAATGCTCCATTGATTAGCTTCTTTAAATGCATTGTTATTAACACTTGATGTATGAAAAACTTCATCCAACCTTATGCATTAACAATTATAATTCTTGTTTGAGTTAATCGAATAGCCATGTGGAAAAGGCTCTTACTAGAGACCAGAAGGCCCTGGGTTCGAAACTCACCTCATCGCTAATTTACAAAAAAAAAAATTATAATTATTGTTTGAATACCAGTATCTTTCACTAGGTGAAACAATATAATTAATAATTTCAAAAATGATATTCTAAAATTATAAATGATTGGACCATATCAATTTTTTAACTGATTTTTGGTAAGTGAAAATCCAAACCGAACCGGTCTAATCATTTTGTTTACAAAAACTGAAACCAAACAGGTAGTTAAAACCGATAAAAACAGCCGATTATATTAAAGTTCCACATAAAATCTCAGCGCTTCCCCTACCCCACCTCTGGTTATTCTCCACCCACTCTATCTCCATCCTCCATCCCCATATTTCGACAATCATCCTCACGCTCAATCAATTTAATTTCCTCGTTATCCTTCCCATTCCCAAGCCTCGTAGTCCCTTCTTGAGAAATTTGGAAGAATGATACCTTTGTGTCTTTTTTATTTTATTTTTTTATCAATATAAGCACACGTTGCACTTTTTTCTTGCCTAAATGGCACATTGACCACGTGAAAAGATTATTTTGCCCCTATCATCTATCGCACCCATCATCTACTTCAACCATCAACCACGACCCTTCACACCATCAACATCTACCTCACTACCACCACCACCAAACACCCCAAAGTGCAAACCAACATACAACACCACCACCACCACATACCAAAATACTTCTCCCCCGCCCACCCCTTGCGCGAACGACCTTCCCCCATCCCCCCAACGCGCGCCCCTGCTGTCAATCGCCCCACCCCTTTAGGAAATCGCCCCCACACCCGCCCCCTTTTTGAAATTGCCCCCACCCCGCCCCACTTTTGGTTGTATTGTTTGGTGGTTCTGAAAGTTGGTGAGATAATATTTTTAATTGAGGATGTTTTTGGTAGTGGTTCGTGGAGAATGTTGGTGGTGGTGGTTGTGACTTAAGTTGTGATGGTGGGAGAGTGGTGGTTGAAGGTTGGTGTGGTGGTATTGTAGTTGAGAGTGGTAGAAATTTGGCGGGGGGTTGAGAGGTGCAAATTTGAGAAAAGACAAAAAGGAAGAAGGAATGGTTGGGGTATTTTTGTATTTTCACATAGTCAAGTTGCCATTTTGACAAAAAATTTGCCACTCGATTGTTAAAAATGGCACAAAAATACCGTTTTTCTAAATATCTGGTCCCTTTTACTCCATTTTGTCCCAAACAAGTTGTCCAGTTTGACGGGGGCCGGGTGGCCTGGTAAATTAAGATGGGAATAAGAATGGGTGGAGTGAGTTAAGGGATATGAGAATGTGGAAAAGAAAATACATTATATTTTGATCCTTTATTTGAAAGTGTTTCAATAGTTGGAGAGGGGAACAATAAGAAATTAAAATCATCATAAATCTTCATCGAGCCACTATCACTCCTTGGATCAAAGCTTCTTTGAGGTTTAAACCCTCTAAAAATGCTCATCAATGTACCCAAAATAAGGAGCTCAATCCCCAATTAGGATCTTGTTACTCCATTATTATTACCAAACAGTGTCATCACATTTGCAGCAAAAGAGATGCAAGAGTTTGTCTTGGAATATCTTTTGAAGAAACCCCTTGTTTGCTCGTTTCCAAGAATATTAGAGGAACGAGACAACAATTCCAGGGTTAATCCATCTTCTGTCATGAAGAGAGGGCAATTCCTTCACCGATATGCCTTCTTTTGGAAAAGTTATCATCACCATTTTCATTCTCTTGGATCATTATAATCATTATAACATTTTCATCATTAGTGATGGGTTTACTTCACAGATTTGGCATAGTCTCTTCAGAAAGAACACCAACGAAGAATGGCAGGTGTTGAAGAATCCCATGGTGCAAAGTAGTTGTGGTATTTTGTAGTTTCTCAATAATATGAGATAATTTATTAATCTGTACGATGTTACTATAAACTGTTTTAATTATGCGCACTCTTTTTGTATGAATAGAGTTTTAAAGCTTAAACTTTAAATGTTATGAAATGAATGCATTATCTATAAAAAAAATCAGCTGATGAAGACTAGGCGTCTATCTATATTAAATAATTATATATTTTATTAAGTTGTTAGTTACGTTTGAATTTTCTTTTTCAGCAAGTTAGGTTTGAACTTTCTTTTCCAACAAGTTAGGTTTTTAGTATTTAAACACCTTCCGGCGTTTGTTATTTGGTGATTGATTATTATATAAAATTTTGAAAACATATATATGTTTTTTCTCTCTTCCCAAAAATATTTATCAATTGTATTGTTTATACAATTATATTATTTTTGAAGCCTTAACCTTCGATATTCACGCGTGAATAAATAACGGTTTGAAGGGATAATACTGCCGATATTCGTTAGAATCAATTGCCTTATTATTATTTATATCTGTAACGAAAATTATTACAACTATTTTAATTTTATTATATCCATAGCTTTGCGCTACATCATCAGCCTAAATTTCTAGTAAATAGTGTTTTTATTGACAGGAATAATATACTCCATCCATAGCGCTCTTTGTCTGGCGATGTTATGATGCATATGACTCGACAACTATGGCTTTCGAAATATTTAATTTAGGCATGCAAATGTTGACTATATGTAAAGGTTGCACTTAAGTAATTTTTCAACTATTATATATTCTACTCTATTAGTCTATTTCTCTATCAATCTCGTCATCATAGAATATTTTGGAATTTTAATTACATGTTCTATAATTTTTTCGTTCTCAGTTTTTATGGTTATTGGTTAATATACGAGTCTGCATGCATGACGCCAGGCTTAGCTTTTTCCTCTTGTTATAATCAAAGTTAGTCAAGCAACACTAATTATCATAAATATGAACATTTATTTATAAATTTTCATTAATATATAAGTAATGTAATAAAATCTTGAAAGTATACGATTGATTAAAATATCTCAGTCGAGAAATAATTTTGCTAGAACTTTAAAACAATTTCCTTCTAGAAAACCTTCACAATTCACATGTATAACATTTGTAATGACTTTGTATTAGTTGTCGGAGTGAGACCATTTGAAAAAAAATAACTACAAAGTTCATCTAAAAATATTCAATTTATATCATCACTTATCAAATTGATGAGAGCCATAGGTTGATATTTCCAATATATCTTAACATAAACACATATAGAAAAAGTTTATATTTTATATGTAAAAATATTATGTCTCTTTTTGTAAAAAAGAATTTGATAATTTGACAATGCAATCCGAACATTTTTGTTAAGAGTCTGTGTGGTTCCACTCTAAAACTAATTGGCAATATACGGAGTAGCTCAAGATCTTATATTGACCCGGGAGGACATCGACTTCCGAAGTGGGATGAGCATTCTAACACTCGGCGGGGTTACACGTGCCTTATTAACTCGGGCTTGGCTTTGATACCATGTTACACTCGGCGGGGTTACACGTGCCTCATTAACTCGGGCTTGGCTTTGATACCATGTTAAGAGTCTATGGGGTTCCACTCTGAAACCAATTGGCAATAGAGGAAGTAGCCCAGGATCTTATATATTGACCTGGGGGACAACGACTTCCGATGTGGGATGTGCATCTTAACACTCCCCCTCACTTGTAACCCAATCGTCGGTGGAATTTTTTTCGCTGGAATTACTTGCCGGAATAACATTGTAACGCTCCGCCCCGGAACACCAGGTCGGAACGTTATTTGATTTGATGGACTGGCCTCACAAACCACCACGAGTCTTTCCAGCACGTTTTGTCCTCACTCACGTGCTCACAGGGACACTTCCCAGTGGGTCACCCATCCTAGAATTACCCCAGGTCAAGCACGCTTAACCTTGGAGTTCTTCAGAGTTGGGCTACCGAAAAGAAGATGCATCTTGATGATATGAGTAGTACCAATCAAATCATATCAAACATATCACATTGCCCACTCTAGGCCGGGTATTACAATCTCCCCCACTTAAACACTCAACGTCCTCGTTGAGCCACATCCACTCCACTTCCAGAACCGTACCATCCGTGTGAGACTCTAGAGGTGGCTCCTACGGCCTCAAGAGGTCACTCCCGTCCTCGACGTAGCACTTTGCGCCGCATAGCACTTAGATCTCACATTTCGGACAACCTGGCTCTGATACCATTTGTAACGCTCCGCCCCGGAACCAGGTCGGAACGTTATTTGATTTGATGGACTGGCCTCACAAACCACCACGAGTCTTTCCAGCACGTTTTGTCCTCACTCACGTGCTCACAGGGACACTTCCCAGTGGGTCACCCATCCTAGAATTACCCCAGGTCAAGCACGCTTAACCTTGGAGTTCTTCAGAGTTGGGCTACCGAAAAGAAGATGCATCTTGATGATATGAGTAGTACCAATCAAATCATATCAAACATATCACATTGCCCACTCTAGGCCGGGTATTACAAACATCGACGGGGTTACACGTGCCTCATTAACTCGGGCTTGACTCATGATACCATGTTAAGAATCCATGAGATTCCACTCTAAAACTAATTGATAATAGAGGGAGTAACCCAAATTCTTATATTGACCCGGGAGGACATCGACTTCCGATGTGGAATGTGCATTTTACCAATTTTTATCCTAATACTGCCTATAGTTATTAATTTTGCAGGAATACTAAAAAATGAGTACTCTTTTACCCACTCCAGCTCCCCCGAATAGTCCGATTTTTCCTCCACGGCGATAAGGAGCTAAAAGATCTACTACTTCTTTCTGTTACTTCGAAAGTAGCTGCTTCAGCTTCAGCCACTCGAATTTTCGAGATTCCTTTTTTTTTTCATCGGGTCCGGGTAGAGACCAAAGATCTTGAGCGGCCGACCCTTACAAGGTCTACTGCGGCTCAACTCCATGGTGATCTATGAATTATGTATAGTAAGATGGGGTACCCCTTTGCTTACAGTCCTTCGAGCTTTTCCTGGGAGTATGGCATGGGTTACTTCAGCACTGTAGCGTCTCCGAACCTCTCACTGGAGGAGTTGGGTCTTAGAAGGCCGGTCCTCATGTCTATGATTACATTTAAGTAGTCCGGTACGCGTAGGTAAATAAATCCTAACGATAGTTCAAAAATCAACCGACAACCGATTAAAAAGCCTAAAAAGTTTATTATTACTTCCAAATCATGGACACGTGAATAATTGCATTAATATAATCACAACGATACCATCGAAGTTATGGTTTATTTTTATATTAAGATTCTCGATCTACTTAAAAAAAACCTACGCTCTGATCGGTCCATTTCACGACATTTGTATGTTTTCTTCACCAAATACCAACCAAATTTCTATAAAAACAACAATCCTCTCTTTCTTTTTATTGTATTTATCATATTAGAATATTATTAATATGATTTTGATACATTTCTTTTGAACATTTAATGTTATACTATTTTAAAGTATTATATCTTAGTAATGAATTAATTTATATCTACCAAAAGAAAAATCTATCAAAATAAATAATAGGTATAATCTTTAAATTGAAAATAATTATATATATTAGTTAATAAACATTAATAAACGATATTATTAATAAATACAGCCATTCTCATTTTTATCACGTACAAGGTACTAACAATATTAGTAGTAATAGTGAATTCAAAGAGGCACACTCTGATTCTGTAAACATTTGTTAGGTTCAACTTTTGTTTAATCACCACACAAACTAGGCAATGAAGACCCTCAACCTAATGACCTGATAATTTCTTGTTTTGGGTGTAATATTGTAGTTATTCGCAGATATGTCATCTCTAATCAGGGATTAGAGTTTGACGGTTAATTATATCAAAATATTTATTTTCAATGAGAATCGAATCCTAGTTGTATGAAAAGACGAAGTTATTAGCAGTTTGCACTCTAATATTATATCAGATGAGCTATGCTCGGCAGCTCGGAACACAAATTTAAGCAATCATGTTCCCTTGAAGAGTGGAATGAATATTTTATAAACAATCCATTATTTTAATCTAAAATCAACAATGTCCTTCTAGAAATACTCCTTGTTATTAGCACACACAGTTGTATAGTAGGCCACTTCTTGATTAAAGTTCCTACCAATTTCTACTACTATTAATAGATGTAATAGGTTCTAGCAATCTTCAAACATTTTGCTATACCTAACTATATTACCTCCCAAAAACATCATCAAACTATCCAAATTATTGTTTTTATTACAAGATAAAATGAGTGATCATCAACTACACATAATGTTTTTCCCTTTCATGGCTGCTGGCCATATTATTCCTACACTAGACATGGTCAAACTATTTTCTTCCCATGAAAATGTCAAAATCACCCTTGTATACACCCCTAGTAATGCTTCCATGGTTGCCCAACAACTCAATATTCAAGAAAATGTTGCCTTCAAACAGATTGATTTCCCAGATCCTGAGGCTGGTTTACCTCCAGGATGTGATACTGTTGACAAAATCAAGAATGCCCCTGAGCTGTTTCCTAAGTTCTTCAAGGCCCTGGAATTGATGCAGAGCCCATTTGAGAAAATCTTGCAAGAATTTGGCCCTGATTGTCTTATTGCAGACATGTTGTATCCATGGGCAACAAATGCTGCACAAAAGTTCGATATTCCGAGGTTGGTTTTTCATGGTGTTTCTTTGTTTGCACTTTGTGGATCAGAGGTTATGAGAAGAGACAAGCCTTTCAAGAATGTTTCATCTGATACAGAGCCTTTCGTGTTTCGAATTTCCCTCATGAAATTATCTTCACGAGGGAGCAACTTTCGGACACAGATAAGGAGGATGTTGAGACAGATATGACTCGAATGATGAGGACAATCCTGGAGGCAGACAAGAAAAGTTACGGCATTATTGTTAACAGCTTCTTGGAGCTTGATCCGGACTATACTGAGTATTATAAGACGGTTTTCGGACGAAGGGCGTGGAACATTGGCCCTCTGCTGCTATCCAGGAGGCAAGGAAGGGAACTTCAGTCGTCTGGCGACGAAAACCAATGTGTGAAATGGCTTGATGGTAAGGAGAAGAATTCTGTAATCTATGTGTGCTTTGGGAGTGGATCAATTTTCACAACAGAACAGTTGCAAGATATTGCTTTTGGTCTTGAGGCTTCTGGACAACAATTTATTTGGGTTGTTAGACAAAAAGTTGATGAAAACTGGTTGCCTGAAGGATTTGAGGAAAAAATGTTGTCTGATAACAGGGGCCTAATTATTAAGGGATGGGCACCACAGGTCAGTTATTTTAAATATTTTTTCGCGTATGATCAGGGGCGTCGATAGGGATAAGGGGGCATTTGCATCTGCCCCCATATCGAACTAACATTACAATTTTTTCTAGCTAATTCTTCAAAAATATGTCGCGCTAACTTTTAGACATGATCTATTTTGTTCCCGAGCCTAATCCATATCTTGTAAATTGCCTCAGGTCAGTTATTTTATTTTAAATGTTTTTTCGCCTATGATCAGGGGCGTCGTTAGGGACAAGGGGGCATCTGCCTCCCTTAGGCCTTATTGAACTAACATTACAAGAAATTTTAGTTAATTCTTCAAAAATATGTCGCGCTAAGTTGGATCTAATTTAGTTTGTTCCCGAGCCTAATTTATATCTTGTAAATTGCCTTAGGTGCGGATTCTTGAACATGAAGCCGTTGGAGCGTTCGTGACTCATTGTGGATGGAATTCGGTTTTAGAGGCGATATGTGCCGGCGTGCCTATGGTAACATGGCCATTATTTGCAGAGCAATTTTACAATGGGAAGTTTGTGACACAAATTTTGGGGATTGGAATTCCTGTTGGGGTACAAAAATGGGGTATGATAAGTAGTGGTGTGAGCAAGGAAGCCATAGCTAAGGCCTTGAAAGCCATCTTGGAAGGTGATGAAGCTCTTGAAATTAGAAACAAAGCAAATAAATTCAAGAAATTGGCATTGCAAGCTGTTGAAAAGGGGGGATCATCTTACAATGATTTGAGTGCTTTCTTGGAGGAAATTAGGCAGATGAAACATTATTAAGATGTAGCTTAAATGAAGGAGAAACTGAATTTGGACCTTGATTTGATTAACGTTTACGCATGTTTTTACTTATTGGCGATCGGAACGGTTATGATTTTATTACGAATTTATCTATTAATATTTTTCTTAATGTAAAATTGCACGCGTAATCTCTACATCAATATATAGATTATCATGATAGTACGTTAAAGAAATATTAGTAGATAAAACTTAATATGACCATAACTTTCTTTTTAATCAGCATGGTAAAATACATTTCATTCGTTTTTTTAAGTTGTCGTTCAAATTTTATTTTTTTTGTTTCAAAATAATTTTTATTGTAGATATACATTTTCACCATGATTTTTGCTTTCCTTTTTCTATTTAAATTATCAACCATCCCAATAATAATATAATTTCAATCAATTATCATCTTATATTTTCAATATTTATTTTATAACTATTGTTTTAATTAATCAATATAAAAATAACTAAAACAATTAAACAACCACTAAAAGAATGAGAAAGAGAGAATATAGCCGGCCTTTGCATATACACATGTCCAATTAAAAAAATGGTATACTTCATATCTTATATGGCGTAATGAGAGGGTTGGTGGATGGTGCATTGAACTCCATTTTTATAAGTTTATTATTTTATTTCGTTTTATTGTCTCATTCATTTGTACTTGGTAAGTGCTAGTCTCTTTCTTGTCATTAGTTTATAATTAAACGAAAAATATCAAACATGCCACAATCATAATATAGTATAAACATAGATTTGATTAACAAAAAACGAAGTTCATTAACAATCCAAAAACATAGTAGTTGTTTTTCTTGCTTTTTTTAATACAAGCACTTGAACTAACAACATCATTTTAAATAAGCACTTATATTTCCATAATTTTTATTATTAACCAAACCCATTAATATATCTTATTTCAAAAAGTTAACATCTTCATACCCGATCGACCGTCTTCAACCACCCAAACCCCTTCATCATCATCTTCAAAAATAATCACACTATTACTGAAACAATGCCACCACGAAAAAGAAGTAAACATTCAGTTCCATGAGAAGAATATGTGCTGCCTCTTAGTCCACCAAGAAATTGGAGAAAAAATACTGAGCATTTTTTTTAGTCATGAATACAGTAAGTCGGTTATGCTCAAATATTGTGCAAAATTGTGATTTTTCATCGATTGTTGTTGTTAATATGTAAAAACAGACGATTCTTTAATCTTATTTGGTTAAAAATCCTAACATGCATAATCTTTTGCAGGGCAATATAAGGATTTATTCACTCCGAGACTTCATGGAGAAGGAGAGTTAAAATTTGAAGGGATCTCGAATTTTTGTTGGTGAGTGGGTTAGGGTAACGGTTGCTCCGCAAAGAGATTTGGGATGCGCCGTTTTTGCTTGATATTAGTGGGCAATTGGGTTGTAAGGGGTTAAGCTATTATTACTATGAGAAGCCCATGAGAAGCCAGGACACTGGATTAGTTCATTTGAAAATGAATTATGATGTGGCCGAAATGTAATAGTGGGTTCCGGCGTGTAAGAACGTGGATGTATATCTTATACATTCATGGTGGAATAGGATGAATTATGATGTGGCCGAAATGTAGGGGCGTGGGGTAGTGTGGTTGATGAGGTATTGGTGAGGCAGAGTTGGGTGATGAAAGAGAAAAGTTCAAGAAACACTAAGGAAAAGTTAATATGGGTTGTACTCTTTTTCTTTAATAAAAGTTTTGTTTTATATAAGTTTTTCTTATTAAGATCTTAAAGTAATATTTTATGTGTATATTGAAAATATGTACTTTTTGTCTTCTTTAGGATATATACAATTTTACTATTAACGTATGATTATACTTTAAAATTAAATTTTAATTCATACAATTTTAACTTTTACGTATTTTTTAGTTAATTTTAAAATTAAAAAATGTTAATCATAACTAGTTATGATTACTTTCTCCGTTCTTAAATAATAATGACTTTTTATCCAAAATATAATCCTAAATTAGTTTTTGTTTTGACTAATTTAAGAGTAAAAAGAATTAGAGAAAATTTATGAGTAAGGCACAAATTTAAATTTTCTTAAAATAGTCAAAACATTAAATTGGTACTCATAAGCTTCTATATTAGTACAACTTTATATTTATGCTTATGGTTAAAATATTTAGGATAGTATAATTATACTCTTTTTATAAAAAATGTGAAATTATCACACTAACAATCTGTACGTATTTCTGTTCTGATGTATATAGGGAGATAAATCGTGAATGTGCCTCAATTAATCAGAATTAGGCCGCACTTAAGTCTTAACCACTTCGAAATACAAAAATTGGCTCGCCTCATCGTGTTATCGTGTATAATTCTTTTTATACGAACACACGTACAATATTACTGAGACTCGACTCACTCATCTCTCTGATTACACTCTTTCCACATAATCTGGTACTGTAATTCTTGTCTCGTTTCTTCACATTTTTAATCCAATTTTCAATTTGCATGAGTTAGACTTTCTTTATTTTATTTTCCAACACAAATAATTTCTTACATGTTATATTATTCAGTATTCTAAAAATATATAGCCATTTTTTACAAATAATTTGCGTTTGTATGGTGGGGTGGGGGGTGGGGGAGGGGGTTGTATGGTTATCTTTATATTATTATATAGCCATTTTTGTTACTTATACTATAAATAACTTTTAGTATATTATAGGAATATTTATTTATGGTTAATTTTATTATATGTAGGTTTATTGTGTTTAATTAATGTGCTTGCCTACCGGTTTACATTTGTTTGTTGCTATGTTTGATCATCATTTTATAAAGAATGTTGTTTGTATTTCGAATTAGTGGTTTGGTTAGTTTAGTTTAATTTGCGTTTAATTAGCCTTATCGGTTTAAGGTGATCAATTTCCTAAGTATATATGATTAGCACATTAAAAAGATGATTTTCTACTGACTAACTTACTATCTGCAAAATATATTTTACATTTCCTATCTTCAAATAAGTGATTTCATAAATAAACGGTATTTATGTTTAAGACGGGTAATTTGTTTTAGTCAAACGGGCTATTGGTGGTCACGGTAGCTAAACTTGATTACAGATTGTTGTTGAATGTTGATTAGGTTAAGGATAATGTGTGTTTACCTTCATATATCGATATATGAATATACTTGTGAATTGAACTCCGGAAAGAGAAACTCAGATGTGTAGTAAGAATGTCGGGTTTATTTGAGGGAGGGAGAAGGTGTTTTTTTCCCTTCCCGGATAGCCAGGTGGACGGTGAAGGTTGGATTGTGAGTTGTGAGGTGTGAAAATGCCTTCCATACTTATATGTTATGCTTCAAGGTAGGACTGTGTAACCATTTTTATGTTGTCGAAGCTTGTAACGCCTTTGTCCGTAAAAGTTAAGTTGTTTGTGGTTGATCTTATCTTGTTAAGTATGTTTCAAAATTCAGATTATGTTCTAAGTTGGAAAAGATGGTAATCTGTTAATGGGGATTCCAGTTTATGAGGACGATACTTTCTTATCTATGTCAAAGTAAGTTAGAGAATTCGCGTAAGTTTGTCCTAACAATTAGTATAACTTGTGATAACTTGCTTTTGCTGATAATATTTCTTACTTTGTGGCACGAGTGGAATTTATTAGAGACTGAAAGCGGGTTCTGTTTGCAATTAATCAGAATAATGTTTCTGTATGCAGAGGATATGAGGCCTGTTCTTTTGCAACAAGAACGAAATTAAAGTGTAATATGATGCAACTGTTTTAGTAATGTCGAGCCTCACTAGTGAAAATCTGGGAATTATGATCCATCCTTACATTAAGCCTTTAGGAAAGCTAAGATGTGTAGTCTTTTGATTTCTTTCTTCTTCAAGAATTAATCGAGTTCAATCTTAATTGTCGACTTGAGTAACGGATGGTTAGTTATTAAAGAAGGAGATAATACTACTTCTTGTTGTGCATTATAATGATTGAAGATGATGACACTGAATGCAAACTGGGGAATCTCGCGGATGCTCCAATCGGTTGACCCTTTCTTTTTTATCTAACTGTTTTTGTAACATCTGTAAAACCAGAAATGAAACTGAGAACCAACCATGAAGCTAGAGCTCACCGGGCAAATGGATTTCAGAGGGAGGCCCTAAATTGGGTCCTTGTTGCAGGCAGCGCTTTGCTAAGTACCCTATCTATTCGCTTTGGTTATAAACTGAAGCAAGTGCTTGAGGCTAAGCCTCAAGAATCCAGTGCCAATGGTTTAGAAGGTCTCGTACCGTTTAAATTATTTTCTCAGATTCTTGTTTAAAATTGTAAATATGCTCATAACTCAGTGCATTGTCATGATGCAGAAAATGGAAAATATGGCGCAAGGAAGAAGTCTGCTAGTATTCATTTGAATCAAAATGCTTATTGGGTTGCCCAGGATGTTGATGAATGCTACGATTGTGTTCCAGGTATCTACCTGAACCAGAATACATGGCTTTTATATTGAGTAGTTATGGTGAATTGATGCATCTTTTTTCCTGAGCTTTCTTTAGTTTGTGCAGTTTCTCTTGGTGATCATGTTTCTTAGTTGTGTAAGTTATATGCCTTGTTTTCCATCTTCGATTCCACAGTTACACATGTCGATGGATTGTGTCGTGAAGCAGGATCTGAAGGTACAGTAGAGATGAAACAGGATTGTCATGGACAAATGATAACAAGACCTGAAGGTTCTTTGCCTCTTGCAACGTTTTTCGCTTCTGAACACGAAAAAGAAAATGGTGTGATCTGGATATCATCTACTGACCGGTTGGAGCTGTTGCAGAAACCATTCAACCACTCTAACAGCTCAGATTCCCCTCTTATGTCCGAGTCAGGTTCCGATATATACAACAAGAGAGAAGTAATACAAAAGCTGAGACAACAGTTAAAGAGAAGAGATGACATGATCCTGGATATGCAAGATCAAATATCCGAGTTGCGGAGTACTCTCACTGCTCAACTCTCTCATTCAGCTCATCTACAGTCAATGTTGGATGCTGCACACGCGGAGTCCCTTCGTTCAGGAAGAGAAGTTCAAAGACTAAGGAAAATCGTTGCAGATCATTGTAGAGACAAGGCGATAGTCACGAGAGACCTCCTAATGTGATTATGTGAACAATGTCCATTCAAATGGATATTTAGACAATAATCAGAATGGCGAGTCGTCGGAGAAGGGGAGAGGAAGGGAGGTAGTAGAATTGAAGGATGTCGTTGAGGGAAAGGAATTTCTCCTGCAAAGCTACAACGACCAAAAGGTAGATCTTGCAGTGAAGGTTAAAGACTTGCGATATAAATTGGATTCTCAGTTGCCTAACATCTTTGTAAACAAAATTATAGTCTTCGTTCATTTTGTTCTTGCCCCGTTTTCTCTACTCTTCAGTTGACAGGTTTACCCTTGATGACAAATTGATAGCATTAGACAAGGTTTTGTGGTTGAAATAACTATTATACCCTTAGTAACAATGAACACAAAGTAAGATTTAATCGATTATAACATGTTATAAATGTATTATGATTGATGTTGCTCGTTTCTCCCTTGGGCTGGATCCGAGTGTGTTTCCCAAACCCGACCTACTGCTGGTTGGTAATGCTGCTCCCGAGGAATTGACTCTTGTTGTAGGCCGAGGGTGTACAGTAAACAACTGGTCCGAAGGTATCCCCTTCGGCTACTTCCTTGCCCTTTTCCTGAGGATTGTGTGATGTACCACTGCGAGCTCTGGTTGTTGTACACCATCGAGAATTGCCTCCGAGGGTCATTATCTTAGGTACCTAGACCACGATCGGAGTCGATCGTGGTCAATTCGATGGTCAAGTTAGTAAAGTATCGAAGTGAGAGTGGAGAAGTATGATCAGAACTGAATTGACATTACCTTTACACTGTTGGAATGAATGAGTATATATAGGTAAAGATAGTACTTGTTTGGCTTCTGAGATGGATACACGTGGAGGGCTCAGATTGATTCATACTCTTCAGATGGGCCTTGCTTTAAATGGTACATGGGTTGTTAGGCCTTTTTCCCCTAAATGGATAATTCCTTTTGAATAAATAAAAGGAGGGCCTCATAAATGCCCCATCAATTGCCCCTTCAATACATCACCTACCCGGTTTCATTACATATTAAGGGAAGGTGTGTGTGGTATTAAATCTGCTGACCCATCATCTGGAACCTTCTAGGTGGGCCAAGAAGCTCAATCGTCGGCCCATGATTCTTCAGGTGCCTCTAAAAGGTAAGTTTTCCGCACTAAAAATTCACTTAATATTTTTCTCTCATTTTCGGATTCTTACTCTTCCTTCTTTCCGTGCTTTCCTTCTTACTTTTCCTTCGTGATTTTCTACCTCGGTTACTATGACTAACAACAGCTCTCTTCCCCCAGTACTGCTTTTGAAGGCGCCCCGTCTCTCTTCCTCTTCCAGCCTCGGGACCAGAACACGAGGCAGCTATTACAGACATTATGGATCAGGTACGCCTTTCCAAGGGCTGGGCTATAATTTTCGACACCCAGATTCTCTACGATAAAATTCCCCTCTCCCATCTATCTAATCCCCTCTTCGAAATTTTACCCACGAAAATCATCATTGTTCCTAATGATACTATATATATTCAGAGTGGTTAACCGAATACGAGGGATCTTCAGAACAGGAACGTAGAATTTCCTGAGGTGGTAGCCGAAGATGTAATCGATGCTCTTCCTCTATCTTCGAGGAAACCGCCCTCAGGCCCCAAGGCCTTGTGGTCCCAAGCTCCTGCCCAAAACCTAAATCGAAGAAGTCAACCAAAGGGAAGGGAAAGGTTCCTTCGGAGAATGGAGGTTCTACTAAGGTGGGTCGGAAGCCGCCTACTCTGGAGGAGTTTGTGGAGAAGACTTTTCTTGGTTTCGTCAGAACTGCTCACCTGCCCCACATTCGGAATTATTAGGATATCCCTTCCTCGGTGGAATTGGTGGCCTCCTGGGTATGCAAGGATACTGCTCCTGAAGACATCCTTGTCCCTAATATTCCTCGGGGCGAGGGACTCACAGCAGTTTTCTGGGAGTCCTTCAATCTGGGGTTGAGGCTTCCCATTTCTAGCTTCGTGAAGGAGCTTATAATGGTGGAAGCGAATTAACCAAATATATCGGATGCGAATCTTATACACAAAATTAAGTAAAGTGCACGAAAGAAAAAATACCAAAAATTTAATGTGGTCTTTCTAACAATGTGTTGGGACTACTGACAAGCAATTCACTACAATGGGAAGAACATATTACAGAGTTGATCAAACTAAGATCTCCGATGAATAGAATTATTAGCCTACACTATTCCCAGAATATGATTATAAGATTCACTATTCCAGAATTCTTTTTCTATGTGTTTAGTGTAGGGAACTGATAGGAAAAACAGAAGAGTAACAGATAAGTTTAGCGAAGAAATTCAGTCAACGAAACATTCACAAAGGCTTGTACTACAGTTTCCTTAAAACGAATTTGCCATTACCCAATAGGTGCTAAGGTATAATGAAGCAATCGTTTCCCAGGATACAATGGTGTAAACCAACGCTGCCTTAGAAGTACTATAAACAGCGTAAGCGAACCAAGAACAAAGCAAGAACTATTACCAGAAAAAGAGTTCTTGATTTTCGTATTTTGTTGTGTATTTTGTAGGGGAGGCTGATCCACTATATATAGATGGTTCAAGGGTGGTGATCAGTCACACCTTTACTTCACCATTCATTGCCATCTTAACTCTGCAGTAGTTAAGAGGCATAACAACCAATGGATTCAATAGCTGAGTCCTTTCAACTCAAAAACGGAAGAAGGCCAAATGTCAGAAAACCTTTGGGATACAAAATTGAATTTGAAATACTATTGGGTGTAAAGTCGAATTTCGAGTTTAACCAAGACCGCGCAAGACCCCCTAAGGCCCCAAGGCCCCGCTCCCGGAATAATATATATTAGTCCAGTCTAATGATTTTATTAAACGTTTTGTCATGGTCTTGCACCGCTCACGCACCCGCGGAAGCTTAGGCATACTAAGAGTATTAATTTACTTAATGCCTAATGCACCCACTATATAAAGTGGTTAACTTTTCAATAGTCCTCCTATGTGGTACACAATTTAATTTTGCATTCACTCACTAATTCCAACATTTAGTCTCATTCTGTCTCATATCAAGTCTCATAGAATATAGGCTTCATTAAGACACCTAAAAAGAAATTATTTTTCCTACAATAAAACTTATTTTCCAAGAAAAACTCACAATAGTTAACTACCTAATGCAACTAGTATTGTTTCTTAAAAAAATGACCTTAATAGATAATAACTTGTTTCCCAATTATTTACTTAACGAATATGTCTATTTAGTAGTTCAGGTAGTTCGAGAGACTACTGACCTAATTTAAAACTTTAAAGGATAAATTAATTGGTTCGTTATAGGGACCAAAGCACAAAGTCAATATAAACAAAAACGTTTTTCATTATTGTGCTCGGGCATTAACAATAATTTTGTATAAAACAAGTTATAGGTATATAATTGTATGTTAAATTTTAAATATGTAAAGTTGAAGGAGACCGTCCTTGTCTTCGTATCTCTGCTCCACTAACGCAGACCTTTATCGATTAGTTTGGTGTCCGAGACGATCATTGCCAACTATATCGGCCAACAAAATACATATAACAATATTAAGTTCAAGATACCTAACGTCGATGAGGACATTTATAATAATCTTTAAATCTAAATATTTGTAATTAATTTTTCTAAACAATCAACTCAAATATTATATATCAGTGATATATACCTAGTGAAATATATCATAAGGTAGAATTTTTAGTTTAGTTTACAACTATAGTTATAATTTTGATCCTAATATATTATGATTATTAATAAATATCTATAATCTACGGTTTGTATATCGTCTTATTGATGTATGAGCGACTTTTAGTGCGAAATTTACTCTATATGTTACAATAATTAAAAAGTTATTATTAAATTTTAAAAAAAGGTCAACAGCCACCTTAACACATTTCTGCACCCTGCCCTTGGGTCCTCACGAAAAGATAAATTGAGGGATGTGCCTTAATGGGTGAAGGGACCTGCTTGGGTGCTTGTTTACCACTCTAATCTCGGGTGACGGACTTGGACTACTATTTATTGCTCCAATACGAGATTTTTTCCCAGACGGAACTCGAACCCACGCCATGTGAAAGAGATGAGACTTATAGCTCAAGCTCTCTTAACCAATTAAATTATGCCGCTTAAACGTAATATAATTGTGTTGTTAGGGGTTGTGGATACTACTAGAGAATATTTTTACATCATGTAAATTACAAATATAAAGATTAATAACCAATCAAATAAACAAGTATACATTACACGGCCGGCTACCCTATGTAGAATTGATGATTTTAGAACACAACGATCGAAAGCGACCGAATGTTATAGTGATAGAAGCGAGGTTATCTAATTATCAAATGAAGTAGAGCTTTATAAAGAGATCGATCAGTATTAATATTATGAATAAAATTGATGAATTTGTTAGTACCAGCAAACTAAGTTGATCACAAAATCAAATGCTAAACCCTATTTTTATCGGAGCTCTTTTCTTTTTTACATCATTTAGTTAGTACTCTTTTAACATTTATGTCTCTAGAGCACTCTTCTATTACATATGTAGTGATGGAACATTAAATTTAATTATTAGCTTTATGAGTTACTGACATTATTATAAAAATCTACTTGGAAGGCACTTCAAAATATATTTAGAGAGCACATTTAAACGTCCTTCTTAGTTGTGCTTTCCAAGTAGAGGGTTCAAGTGCTTTCTTGGACAGCACTCGTATGAGCGCCCTCCAAGTGATTTTTTAATTTTCTTTCTCAATGCTCTTTCTTGTTCTGATGATTCTTCAACATAACAAACTCCACTTTAAATTATATTTATTTGCTTGATATTTACCAATAAATAATTATATATACTCTTTTCATTTCAAATTTTTTCTCTTTTTCCTTTCTTTTTTGGAGATCACAAATTTGATTTCCTTTTAATTCAAATTTATCAGGAAAAGATTGATAATATAATATGAATTTGAATTTTTCAAAAATTATTTACAAAAGTAATAAGACATACAAATTGGCATGGAGGGAACAACTCTTATAAAGTAAAATTACTGCGATACTCCTTAATAAAAGTGAAAAATTGGAATGTAGTTGTTAATGATTCAAGTACAAAAGTAAATAAATAAATAAACTATACATATTTATAGATAGTGCAAAATCTTAGGCAAAGGAAAATTGTCTCAGGCTTTCAAATTAAATCTATCTTGAAATCTAGTTATATATATACTGTATATCTATGCTTGTATGTCTAATCTCTAATGGGTAATTTGCACCTTGTCCCTTTATAAATTTTAAGATGTATGTTTTACATCCTTATAAACTTAAAATGGTACAATATCCATTTTACACTTAAGAATGTTGTACCTTTTCTTTATGGTGTTAAGTTTGGTGTTCAAGTTAATATAAAGTGTACTTCACTTTATTTAACAATATGTATAAGTGAGAAAGATTGTTAAAAGTTATTACAACCTCCGTCCCTAAATGATTGATACATTTTGACTTTTGTAGTCAAATTTCAAAAACATTGATCAACAATTTTCATTAAATGAATAGAAATAATATAGTCATGTGAGATCTTGTTAGATTCGTCTCAATATATATTTTTGAAATATCAACTTTTTATAATCTTTCTGCTTTTAGATTAAGAGATATTTACGTTTCAAATCGTATTTCGTTGACTATGAAAGTCAAAATATATCAATCATTTAGGGATGGAGGGAGTATTAAATAACAAAAATCATATATTCATCTTAATTATATTAGATTACAATATAAGCATGAATAGATTTTTAATTATATTATAACATATTACAAAATAAATAGTTTAAAATATTTTCTAAAATACTAATTATATCAATTTTATACTTATTATAAATTAAACACAAT
Source organism: Echium plantagineum (assembly GCA_003412495.2). Classification (NCBI taxonomy): domain Eukaryota; kingdom Viridiplantae; phylum Streptophyta; class Magnoliopsida; order Boraginales; family Boraginaceae; genus Echium; species Echium plantagineum. Next base: position 20,936,904 of record CM016565.1, read on the forward strand.
TTTGTTATTTAAACAATCGTTGCTATATAATACTTTTAATTTTATTTAGTGCAACAATAATACTTATGTTACAGAAATGATAATTGTAATGATCATATTTATTTTCTTCTCATGTATTATATCAGCCTTATATTCTATTAATAATTTTTATTTTACGTATTTTATATATTTAAGATTATATGACATCATTTTTCATTTTTTTAGCTTTCTGAGGTTAAATTTTATGAAAGAAAACATATTCTTTTTTTATAAATAAAGTCATATTTATGAATATTAATAGTAAAGACGATAACCCATCTCATGTTTCTTTAATAATGTTAAATCATTTAAAAGAAAATTAAATATTGATAGTTTTTCTAGCACAACAAAGTTTACTTTAACCCTAAGAGGTATAGTCCAACATTAAACTTTATAAGGGGTATCATGCCCTTTTAAGTTTACAGGGAAGTCTAATACATATTTAAAATTGATAAGGGATATAATGCAAATTACCCGATCTCTAATAATGTGGTGCCATAATTCTTTAATTTCTCCTAATTTTAGGTTTTTTATTTAATCCTTACTAATATTTGCCATTTTTCTTTTTGCAAGATGAAATGATACCAATGGCTTTTGCACAAAGTCCTCCTGGTCTACTAGATTGTGCTATGGTGTGCACTTTGTGGATAGAGTGGTGTCCAAAAAGAGGATGTGATTGCTTTGAAGCTGGCTTTTTAGTGGGATGGTGTTTTCCATCATGGACCGATGATCAACATAAGATTCAATGTTTATCTCATAATGATTGTAATACAAAAGCAAATAATAACACTAGAAATTATTGCATACGAAGTATTAGTGCTCGTAGAGGCTTTTGTATATCATCAGAATATGATGTTACTTAACAAATGTGACATATACCATGTTAAACACGTAATCGAATGGGAGCAAATTGCTGAAATGGTCTCCGATAATATGACCGAGTTGCACTTTGGTCCCCAATAGTTACACGGTTGCACTTTAGTCCCCGAAAGTGGCCAAAAAGTTGCACTTTAGTCCCCACGTCAAGTTTTATGTTAACATTCCAGGTTTATGAGTTAAAATCGGGGTCAAAATATAATTTTAAATATTTAAAGTTGATTTTTTTGCCCCAATTGGTGCCAAAATAAAACTCTACAACCCCCTCTCGCCAAAATTCCCTTTTTTCTTCATTCCAATTAGTGTTGTGGAGTTTCATTTTAACACCAATTGGGGCAAAAAATCAACTTTACGTCTTAAAAGTTACACTTTTACCCCAGTTTTAACGCATAAACCTCAAATGTTAGCGGAATAGTTGACGTATGGACTAAAGTGCAACTTTTTGGCCATTTTCGGGGACTAACGTGCAACCGTGTAACTATCGGGGACCAAAGTGCAACTCGATCATACTATCGGGGACCATTTCAGCAATTTGCTCAATCGAATGGTTACAATTCATTAATAATAACTTTCATTAATCAACATATATAATTATTTTCAATTTAAAGATGATACCATTACTAAGTTATAAAATGGAAAAATAAGTTTAGATGATTGACATTAATGAATTTTTTTTTGACATAATGGTACGTATTACCTAATATGTATCAATCGAAGAAGAAAATATAATTTAAATTGATACCATATACATTTTTATGATTAATGAACCATTAATGAACGAAAAGCTTAATGAATTGTAACTTGTTCGAATGAACCGCACTGGAGCAGGTTACCATGAGACAAGATTTTCTTTCTAAATGTTAGGAGTAAATTGTTAAAATAGTCCTCGATAGTGTTATCATGTTCCAAACTTCAACAGTGATATTGTTGCAGTTTAGTCTCGATAATAACAAGACAGTTGTAGATTTATTTCCAACATAACTTTTCGGTTAATAGGTAACATTAATACGCGATTAGTGAGTACTCTCAATATCATATTTGGTGTCTTAAAAAAATTTACCAATCTTTTCTATTTAATGGTAAAGTTTTTAAATCACTATAAAAGAAGTTGTGTGAGGTTTTTATATCACTATGGAAGGGTTGGTGAAGTTTTTAAATCACCATATATGATTTTCAATTTTTAAAATTCATTTTCTTTCATTTTATAATTTTTAAAAGTTTGATTCAAAAATAAAAAGAGATTTTAGAAAAAGGGACGGATGAAATATGTATGTGTATATATCTAGTGTGTTGTTTAATTATAGTGGATAGTATATTTGTGTTGGATGTTTTCATCACCTTTTGTTGTTAATATGATAATTTTAGTGCACATGAATGTAGTACTTTCTAAATGTCAATTAGGATTGAAAATTTAGTTTCCTTTTACACTTTTGCAAATAAACTAAGCAATTGAATCATCTTTAAAGGTGGCTCATCAGTTGAGTACTAATGTGAACTATTGTTGTAATAGTCGCGAGGTAATTGCAGTAATAGTCTTAATAAGTGGAGCGGAGCGGAGTTGCATTTAATCTCAGTAAATGGTACTGTTGTGGTGTACATACGGTGTGCAAATAGTCCCTATTTTGATGACATCATTAGTTTGAACGTTTTTTTTTATATTTTGGGGTTACAATGAAAATTTTGAAAAGTTTGGATCATGTCAAACTATTTGGGATCAAAATATTTGGAATTAAACTGTCTTCTTCCTTCTTATTATTATCATTAATATTATTATTACTTTTATTATTATTCTCGTTGTTATTATTATTATTATTATTATTATTATTATTATTATTATTATTATTATTATTATTAATCCAACTTATATATCGATCAACTTCTAGACTAATCAATATCTTTTAATTTTTTAAATAATAATTCATGCAACTAGTGGTTTCTCTTTTTTTCCGTTGGTTTCAAGCCATTTTTTACCCTAAAATGGTGCAAAAATTGTTCAAAATTAGTGTTTTTGAGGCCTTATTTGGTCAGAAACAGTGGAAAATGGTGAAAACGATGCAAAAAAGGTCAAAAACGGTGAAAAATCAGTTTGGAATCGTTGGAAATGGTAGTCTCTCCACTAATAGGTCATCTTCTCCCAAGTCTAAATCAAACGTGAGTATCCAATAAGAATAGAATATCAAATATCAAAATAATAAAACTAATTAATCGAATATATTCACAAATATCGAATCTAAAATGTTCTTAGTTTGCTAAACAAAGGCAGTTATGAATAAGAAAAAACTTTTTTTTGGATTTGCACTTAAATCTTTCATCTTTCCTTTCAAAGAATTATATTTTCACTATGACTAACTTGCCCTTGAGTTAAGCAATATTCAGAAGATTTTCGACCAAAATTGATGAAAATCCCAAATTTGCAAAGTTCAGGTGCCAAAAGTCCAGGTCAAGTGCCTATTTGAAAGGTTGGAGAGTATATGTGCTTATTTGAAATGATTCTGTTAATTTATTTGCCTATATGAAAGACGCCTAATAATAATAATGAAAATAATACTAATAAATAGTGAAAATAATAATAATAATAATAATAATAATAGTAATAATAATAATAATAGTAATAATAACAATAATGATGATGAAAATAATATTAATAATAATAATAATAATGATAATAGTAATAATAAAATAATAATAACAATAATGATAATAATAAGAAGGAAGCAGATAGTTTTGACCGCAAACAGTTCTTCATGGCCTAAACTTCTCAAAATTTTCATTTTCACCCAAAAATATGTCCAAAAACGTCAAAAACCAATCAAACTAACGGTGGCATCAAAATAGGTACTATTTGCACACCATGTGTACACTATCAATAACTAATACTGCAACAATGTCACTTACTACTTACTAGGACTAAAGTGCAACTCCGCCCCACTCACCGGAACCATTGCTACAATTATCTCTAATAGTCATTGACCTGTCCAGACTTTCACGTTTGTTAGCTTGGGAATCTAGCCTTGTTAGTGTTGTTGTTTTTTGGAGGCATTATCGTGAATATATGGTCAGGTTCGACCACAAATACTCCGACATAATGCAGACCCGGCCTCTGTTGTTGAGAAAATTGCCGAAACAGTCCCCGATAGTGGAATCGAATTGCACTTTAGCCCCCAATAGTTACACGGCTATATTTTAGTCCCCGAAAGTGGCCAAAGGGTTGCACTTTAGTCCCCAGATCATGTTTTTCAATAAACTTGGGGTCAAAACACAATTTATAACAATTATGGGGTCAAAACATAATTTTTAACACCATTTCGATGGTTGTTTTCCAAAAAGTCTACCATTATGGGCTAATGGACAAACTATAATATAATGGTTGCCGAAATAGTCCCCGATAGTGGGACCGAATTGTTAAAGATCGTATTTTGACCCCATAATTATTAGAGAACGTGCTTTGACCCCAACTTTTTTGAAAAACATGACCTGAGGACTAAAGTGCAACCTTTGGCCACTTTCGAGGCTAAAATGTAACCGTATAACTATTGAAGGCTAAAGTGCAATTCGATTCCACTATCGGGGACTATTTCAACAATTTTCTCTAATTGTTTGAACTGATCAACATAATGTAACGTTTTGCCATGTCCATTCTTACTTACGAGCGATTAGTGCAATAACTTTTTGGTGTCCGAGACGATCATTGCCAACTACATCGGACACTAAATATATAGTAATTTTTTGTTAAGAGGATACCTAGTGTCGGGGACATGGGGGACTGCCTATCTCGAGAATAATATATATATATTTAATTCTGAATTTAGTAAGTAATTTTTAAACAATCAACTAATATATTATATATACTAGTATTTTTATACAATTATTACTTATGCATTACAATAACCTTAATTCAATATAAATAGTGATAGTGATATTATATATTGGCAAATTAATCACTCTATAGTAATTATGGATACTTATTACATTTTTAAGTTGGTTATATAAAATTGAGAATTGTCATAATTATTTTTTAAATTGATTATTAAAATAGACAAGTGCAATTAAACAGATACCACATGACTAACTTGCATGACTTTTATTTATAGGCTTCACCAAACAATTTAGTCATTTCCACTATATATATTATAGATATATCCATCATAATTAAATAATTAATGAAATATATCAGAAGATAATTTTTTAAATTCATTTTATAATTGTAATTAGACTTTTGATTCAAATAATATAAATATTGTTAATGTTTAAAATCTTCATTTTATGTATCTTATTAAGTGAAAAGTTGTCAAAATGGTTTCAAATTGTATGTTCTGTTTACACTCCAGTACTTATATTTGATATTCATGTAAAAGGTGCATCGGGTTAGCCCCTTTTTCGAGGAGACGTTAAGTTTCGACGGAAAGAGGGATTAAAGTGCACTTTTTGGACTAAAACTAATATCGATGACTAAAGTGCACATTTTCAAAAATCATTTAAGTGTTAAAAATTACTTTTTCCGTCCCTAAATGATTAGTACATTTTGACTTTTGTGGTCAAATTTTAAAAAATTTGAAAAAAAATCAATATATATTTTGAAATATCGACTTTTTATAATTTTTTCGCATGTAAAATAAGAAATATCTAAGTTTTAATAAATCGTGTTTTATTAATAATGAAAGTCAAAATATAACAATCATTTAGGGATAAAAAGAATATATATAAGCCCTTACCTGGTCAAAATTTAATATTTCCGCCAAAATTCAAAAATGGACTAAAATATAACTTTCGACTAGTATAAGGGACGTACCATTTCAACAATTATCATACTATTATTAGCATAGGTCCCTTAATTCAATTTGATATGTTACAATTAATTATTCGTGCAGCAGTCCCTAGGTAAAATTGATGAATCTTAGAAGGATCTAAAACGACCGAATAATATAGTGATAAAAGCGAGGTTATAGAATATTTTCATCAACTCAAGTAGAGCTTCTATATATAAAGACATGGATGAGTATTAATAAGCATCCATATGAAATACTGTAACATATATTAGCAAACAAAGTTGATCACAAAATCCAATGGCAAAGCTCATTCTTATTGGAGCTCTTCTCTATTTTGCATCATTTAGTTAGTCCTCCTAACATTTTTCTCATTGATATCTCTAGAGCACCCTTATATATCTCTATTACATACCTAGAGATGGAACATTGAATTTAATTAGTTTTATGAGTCAATAATTTTCTTTCTCAATTTTGTTGTTGTTCCCATTCCTTCACATCTCACATTCCATTTTTAATCATATGTATATCAATAAATTATAACTATATGTACTTCTTTCATCCCAAATAAAAATTCTCTTTTAATTAAAATTTATGAGGAAAAATGATAATGTCAGATAAATTTGAATATTTATAAAACTGTATGTATTAACAGTAAACAAGACAAACAAAATAAGATGGAATGAGTAACGCTCATAAACCAAAATGAAGATTAAAAGTGAGAAATTGGATTGTGGTTATCAATGATTGATTTGAGTATAAAAATCAAGAAACCATATATACTCATGGATAGTGGAGATAATTGCTGAAATGATCCTATGTCCAAGTTGAACTTTAGACCTGTAAATGTTTGGTTTGTGCAAATGGTCCATGATATTGGTCGAAAAGGTGCACCTTAATCCCTCTTTCTAGGGAGACGTTAAATATTGACGGAAAGAGGGACAAAAGTGCACATTTTCGGCCAATATCAAGAACTAAAGTGCATATTTTCAAGAAATATTTAAGCCTTGAAAATTCTATTTTCGCCCTATTTCCATCAAATAAATTTTAACGTCTCTGTCAAAAGAGAGACTAAACCGCATCTTTTATGCTAATATCATGGATCATTTGCGCATATCATACAATTACTGGGATTAAGTGCAACTTGTACATATTATCTGTGATCATTTTGACAATTTTCAATAAATAGTGCATAATATCAAGAGATTGTTTATATATATATATACACATATATATCATTTGAATTTGTCCTAATTTTTTGTGTTTCATTTAATCTTACTATGTTTTGGCATTTTTTATTTTGTTTTTGCAAGATGAAATGATACAAATGTCTTTTGCACAAGATCCTCCTGGTCTACTAGATTGTGCTATGGTGTGCACTAGGTGGATCGAGTGGTGTCCAAAAAGAGGATGTGATTGTTTTGAAGCTGAATTTTTAGTGGGATGGTGCTTTCCATGGACAGATGAGCTCCCTAAGATTGAATGTACATCCCATAATGATTGCACTACAAAAACAAGTAGTAGTAACACTAAAAAGTTTGAACCCGTCACACAGATGGTCTTTACGTATCCGTACTCTGAAGTACACGAAGGAGAAAATAATAACAACACTAAAAGTTATTGCATACGAAGTATTGGTGCTCGTAAAGGTTTTTGTGTATCATCAAAACATGATGTTACTTAATCATGCAACCTCAAATATGACATGTATGTAATATGTTAAACACTACACACATTATATTCCTCTTATTATAGAATAATAGTGTTGGATGTTGGAATATGATGTAAGAATATTATTATTTGGTATTGTAATATTATTACTACAATAATATAATGATATAAATTCAAAACCATTTGAATTTAACTCTCGTGAAAATGGTTATTAATAAGATGTTTATTTTTATATTAATGTTGTAAATTCGTTATAAACATTACAACCGATGATAATTAATATGACAATTACTAAACAAATAGTAAACTAAATAAAATATTAATTGACTTTTTAAATCGAATTGGTGACTGAATCATATTAGAAACGCCGGATTAACAACGGATCAAATTCTGTCTCTATCTTGTCACTCAAGATCTTTAGAGACGGGATAGAGTCAAAATACCCCTGTCACTGTAGGTCTATTTTCTAGTAATATGTACAACGCGTTTACTAATAATAACCCATATGTTTACTTATTACTCCCTCCATCCCTAAATAATAGTCCCATTTACTTTTTCACGGTCTCCGAGACACAATTTAAAACGTAAATATTTTTAATTTTATATGTCTGAAAATTATAATAACTTGATATTTCAAAAATATGTATCGAGACGAATCTAACAATATCTCATATGACTATTTTATCTCTTATCGATTAATAGCAATTTACGGTCAAAACTTTCGAAGTTTGACCCAAAAAGTCAAAACGGGTCTATTAAATAGGGATGGAGGGAGTATAAATTAAAATATGAATCATAAATGTTTACATTAGGATAATAGTAACACTAATAAAAATAAATAAAACACACCTCAAGTCCATTTTCTTCAATTTGAGTGATCGAAAACATAAACTTGTAAAAATGTTAACGAAATGAAAAAATAAACAAAATTCGATAATCTAACCCAATTTAATACTATAAGATAGTACATATTATTGCATAGGAAAGATGGTCCAAACGCCGAGTAATATGCTGAAACGGCCGACCTTTCTGAAATTCTCATGTTATGAACTACCAAGTGAAATAAAGATACTATAAGTAGATGAATAATGGCTTTGCATAAAACAGATTATATCAGCAACCACCAATTAAAGTAACCAAACAACCAAATGAGGAAGTTTATTATTGTTATATCTCTTTTCATTTTTGCATCATTTAGTAAGTGCTCCTCATGTTTTCCTTCATTAAAGCCCTTTATTTACTTTATATTTAATTGAGAAAAGGAGTATGGAAATTACATAAGATTAAATCTCATATTTTTATGTTGAAATTTCATAATTTATTTTGACCTATCAATAAATGACATTTAATAAGATCTGTTTGTTTTTTAACTATTTTTATGTAATTTTAACTATTTGTATTTTTTATATATATAGAATATTGATGCCCTTTATGTTTCTTAAAATATAATTCAGTTTTAATTGTATACAATCTTAAAAAAAAAATAGTTTCTCATATATATGTTACAATATAAAAAGAGCAAACTCACTCAAACTAGATTGTATACAAATGGTTAGTCATATATAAAGGGTGCACGACATATGGATCCTCGAATTTTGTCTGTAATAAATTAAACCAACTAGTTTGGCCTAGTGGTTATTGATCCATGTCTCCTCAATGGAGGTCATGGGTTCGAAATCTAGCAAGAGTTCAAATATTTATTGATGTCTCTGTCCCGTTGTAGTGTAGATTCCCCTTCCTGATAACGCAGACTTTCTTCACTTGTATGATATCGATGATTAAAAAAATTGTTTGTAATATCAATTGAGTTTCTGAATTGTTTATACTATCATTTTAGGTCTTTTAACTAATCTTGAGATGCTCAATTACTTTTATAACTCATATATTTTTAATCCTTAACTATATTACATGTTAAAATTATATTTGTAATAATGAAAAATAATTTGATAGCTTAGGATTTAAATAAATAAATTGTATATAACTATGTATATTCAAACGGATAGTTTTTGTTAAGAGACAATCATTATTTCTCATAATCATTAATTTACTCTTTAGTATTATTGATTAAATTTTTATAATTAAATTTTGCACATAGTTATTTTATTACATAAAAATTAATAATGTTGAAGTGTTTATATAGAAGGGTATAACAGTCAATAACAAATTTAATTTAATGTTAAAAGACTCTATTGACATATAAAATAAAGCTCAAGGACCTAAACCTCAAGAACTTAATCTTTAAAATAAAACTTAAACACCTCGATGTCATTCAGTGGTGTATTTAGATCAGGGTGAATTAGAGAATGGGATTTCAGTAACTCCACATATATACCATCTCTATGCTGCTATTGCACAAGTAACAATCTTCCAAATTTCGGAAGCATTATCTACTGAAATATTTATTTATTTTGAAATTCTTTTTCTTTTTCATATAGATGATGATCATCGAATTATACCAACCACTTCGGCACAAGGTCTTCTCGATTGTGCTATGGTGTGCACTAGGTTCATCGAGTGGTGCCCTAAACGAGGATGTGATTGTTTCGAAGCTGATTTTTTAATAGGATGGTGCTTTCCATGGTCAGATGATCAAATTAAGGTCGAATGTTCATCTCATAATGATTGCACTGGAAAAACAAGCAACACTATAAATTATTGTATTCGAAGTATTGGTGCTCGTAAAGGCTTTTGCGTATCATCAGAACATCATGTTATTTAATCATGCATCTCATAATGATTGCATGTGTATGTAACTTGTTGGGAATGAGTGGACTTAAATAAATACTCCTATAATGTTGTCGTTTGTAACGGGAGATCAGCAATCGATGTTCGTTGTTTGTATTAAGGGATGTTTGATTCCTAACAAAAATAAGATTACGTAGAATTGTTAATGAAATTATGCATGGAAGTTTCATATTCGTTACAGATTTGAGAAATTTTGTTGATTGGCGCCTGTGAGACACTTGTTAACTTAGATCATCTTTTTTTTTGCATTAGCAACATAGCACTTTGAGTGTTAAAATAACTAAATTGCTCTTACATATTTCATATGCTTTTTTCCCTCTTATCATTTTTTTTTTTTTGTTTTTCTCTTTTTTCTATGAGTAAAAAAAAAATTCGATTTTGATAGTTGTTTAGACGAAAAGTTTCAAACCTAAAAGCATTATGCAAATCAGATCTCCAAGGAGGAACTATCTATTAGGCATATACCCCGAAGCTACCAAAAGCAGATGAGGCCATTTACAATAACCCCAAGACATCAAAATCTCACAAATTAGTGTACTTTAACTAAGTGTTGGTCTGTCAACATATGTACTCTAACAAAATCAAATTTATTATGTGTCGTATATTCATAATTGGGTTTTAAAAGAGTTTTCCGTTGACTGTTGAGACCTAACACAACCCTCCTCCTTAACGGGTTCGAAACTGACAATGTTTTACGAAGTAAGAAAACACAGGAAAATCGTCCTTTCTCCAGCGCTTCAGGCTGATATGCTCATTGTGATCTGCATTCTAGAAACTCACAGATCTTACAAAAGCTAGTGCATGAAGGAAGTTCAGTTACATGTACCATATGTCTTATGCAAGAGAAACTAAATTGTCTGAAATATCCTCTACAAATGTAATCGTTGTGAGAAGTACATGCATGCATAATATTGCATATACTGGTGCAATCATGTACGATATTGGTTCGGTCAAAAAATTGCAAATTGATCTCGGTATAGTCTATTTAAAATTTCTTGCATTTGTCACTACAAATATCAACTAGGATACTATACATGAGGTTGCCCTTCTTTATGGATGAATATCTGCAAGGTGTGACAGAACTTCCTTAGTACCTTGAAGGCTTTGTGAGCCTCGTCAAAAACTATCAGTGTCGTCTCCAAGAGTGGATAGAGAGAAAGGAGCAATAGCCACGTTAAATGTGCTTGTGCCTGCTTTATCAATATGTTTCATCTCAAAGTCCCCTTCCTGCAAAGTAAATATCAAGACGTATATGAATACTACAAGAAATCTTGTGGAAAAGTTAAAAGAAGACAACGGGAACAAATTGGATCTAATTCGACATATGCAGCTGGAAAATACAAGCAAAAAAACAATTGAGAACAAAAAAGTCCTGGAGAGATAATGATTACTCTTAGGGGCTGAAAAACAATTGAGAACATGGTCTCTACAAGGATATGAAGAAGCAGAGATCAAAAGAAAGAAAAAAACAAAAAAACAAGAGTGCAAAAGCTATGTTGAAATGCCTTTTTACAGTTTTATAGTAGATCCAGTCTTGCTAGGTGTTCCAGACTTCACATGCAATAAACGAGATGAATTAAAAAGAACTACAGATTTATGACACTTGCAAGTTGTAATGGAAATGAAAGATGTGTAGACTTTTCCCCTGCTCACCATTCTCCCACTAGAAGTCCGTAAAGGGCATGCAGATGTGTATTCAAAATGAGTATCAGGAAGTAACACTGGCTGTTCCCCAATGACACCAGAACCCCTGCAAAGTACCATTACAAACATAATGGTAATCGACTAACGTCAAAAAAGATGAAGTTATTGTTAATAAGCAATTAATTGCATACTTTTAGATAAAAGAAAATCATCACACTAACCAAACATTCTCAATTTTTCCTTTTGCGTCAGTGATGATCCAGTGTCTCCTAAGAAGTTGAACTGGGCGACTAGAATTGTTAGTGATTCTTATTCTGTAAGCAAAGAAATATTGTTCTTTCAAAGGCTGACTTCGACCATCGACATAAACACTCCTAACTTGTACTCTGATTCCCTGATAAAGTGAGGATGTTCATCATCAAAAAATAAGATCATGTCCAAGCTTGAGATGTGTTAATGCTGTAATAGTCTAACTTCAAATATGTGTCTACAGTATGAAGAAGGAGAGACTGAACAAGTCAAAATTGCATCTAAAGTAACAGTTCTAAGTTGAATGCTCTGATTCTGGAGCAACTGAACTTTATACTCTATCTCTAGCAAGAGTAAAGTCGTAAGATTATAATACTGGTTTGATGAATATGATTCAGTTGAAAAAATGATACTCTGTATGATGAATATCATTTAAAAATTATTGAAAACTAAAAAGTATTTCACTAAACTTAAGACTAGAACTTGTGCTACAATTTGGATTTCCCATCTTACCAAGGTTGTTGCATCACTAGAGCACTTCAAAAATGAGTGTGGTTCGATTTTGTTTAACTCGTCTCGACATTTGGCAGCATCCTGGAGGTTCAAAGAGACAGAGTAAACAATCAGAGAAATAGTTCAATTCGTTTAAGCATTGCACATGTTCTGAACAAAAAATACAGCTCTTGCAGTGACCATATCGGTGGTGCCTCTCATTGAGTGATATTCTCGTGGGAACGCAAACAGTATGACATCAGGATTTGAGGGTCCTCTATTGCTTACGAAATCGAATAGGTTCCATAATGTTGGACTAAGCTAATTATCGCTAAAGAAGTTTAAAGCAAAACCAACCTAAAGTACTAATATTGCATAAGCAGTCTGACAACATCTCATAGTTCGAACTTAACAGACTATCAAGAAGAATATAAAGCAAAATGTGAGATATTAATACGATCAGAAACCATACAATTGGATGTTCAATAAGTTGGATTTTCCACATCAACAACACATTTCAAAATTTAAATCCATAGCACCTCAAAACCAATTAACAATCAATATGCAATCAAAGAACATATTAGCACCTTTTTTTATACTTAGCAAAGAAATCTGACTCACAGACTTCAATTATTACCTCAAACCTCTCATCGGCAATGGCCTCTTTCAGCAACTTCCTCATGCGTAGCACTGGCTCCTCCTCCTCAAACTCTTTCAGCGAATCACGAAGCCTCGCTGCTTCTTCAAAATCCTTCAATCACAAACACACATCATAATTCACAACTAAAACATAGCATCACATGATTGAAGAATTTCAGTCACAAATAGCAGTCAATTTTCATACAATTATCTCCATAACAAAACTTTGCCAGCAGAGATTTGAATACAAAATTCAGCCGGGCTTTATAAATATACTACAAATCCAACTCAAGGTTACAACATTGATCAAGCGTAATGAAAATAAACACCACTGAATGGTGAAATTTGCATTCATAAAAAATTTATGTAGCATAAACAATAGTCCCTAAAAATGTACAGTCTCTTTTTTCAATTGTCTAATTTAAGAAATTTCATTGTCTTAATTAACACTTAATGACACGCATAACTTTAATTTAAATCATAATTATGACCTCTTTATATATTTTTCTAATATCAAAGTTCAATTAATTACTTGAATTGAACTTATCACATTCTAAATATATTTTTGTATTCTAAAATCAAAGTTCAATTAATTGACATTTGTATTCTAAAATTAGCTCATATTTCATACATTTTCACCAAAATATATTTGACTTAGGCCTCAAGTTCCATCTGAAGTTGAATCAGAGCATGAATTCGACTTAATTACTTGAATTGAACTTATCGCATTCTAAATATATTTTTCAAAAAATAAAGTACAACACCAAACTGGACAATCATTTTGGGACAAACCTCAGATTTAGCAGCGACTTCCATCTGCTGTTTAAGCAACGCATAAGTTTGACTTCTGGAGAGTGACGAAATCGGATTTTGAGTTTCTTCTCCTCCGCCATTATCGCTCTTCTCCGACGACAAACACACCAAAACAAGTCTTCTACACGTAGGCTTCAATTGCTCTCTGCAACTGAAATTGGACCGAAGCGGTTGACTTTTCTCCACATTCTCAAGTCCGCATGGGCGTTGACTCGGCCACGTCATTTTCAAAATCAACGACTGCATTATTGATTTTGAATTTATTGATTTTGAAGTTAATGATTTGGTGTGTGTTTGGGAGAGTGAGAGGGAGTGTGTTATTTGAGGGCTCAGGCTTTTGGGATTTTTCGCGGTTTATATATGGAGGAGGAAAAAACACGTGGGAGTTTCAATAGTGATCGAACATTCCATGAAATTTGTGTGGATATCTCATTTATGAAATGAGTTAAATCTCATCGATTTAAATTCCAGCAGCCACCAAACCTATACCGCTATACATGATACGGTCACTTATCGTCTAACAGACAAGATAAATTCGAGATGTGCTTTTAACAGTTCGGTATTCCATCTCAAGAGTGTCCAAGCTCTCTGCAACTACACACAAACAGATCCTCCCTTAAACAAATACACAGTTACTCATGCATTTGTCGCATATGTCGTGGATCGAAACCCACACACTTATAAAAAAACACACTCTTATAGTGAAACCTGTGACCATTCAAGCTATGCCCCATGAACAAACCTATACTCTATACATACACTCTCCTTGGTTTTGTTGATAATAACTAGCATGACATTACGATTTGCGGCAAATAACCCGACCGTCACCCATGTTTATAGGATATTTTCATAGTACTTATAATTACCAAATAATTGATAAATTGGATAAAAAAGTAATTTTTATATTTTATGATTTATAAAGATAAAAAAAAATATGAAACAAATCTCATCATAAATTTGAAAGGGGTACTTTTTCAATTGGATGGGATTTGAATGGAGAAATGTTAAACCGGGCAATATCGAATCTGGAACTTTGATTATTCCACGAATTATTACAACTATAAAATATATATATATATATATATAATAAAACCGTGAATTATACGAAGTAAATTTCTTTTTTTTAAATTCTAACAAAAAATGAAAATTTGGGCAACTATGAATAAAATGAAAAACAAAAAAACAATTATTTTATTAGATGGTATAGAAAAATAAAGAAGAACCCTAGAATAAGGCGATCTTGAATTAAACGTAAGAAACCAAGGCAATCTTGAATCCATTCTATCAAACCAAGAAAAGGGTATTGAAAAAAATGATGCAGAACTTAATAATAATGGTCCGTTTGGATTGGGATGAACATAAGTGAATCTAGGTGAAATTATCATTCACCCCATTTGAAACCAGTTTTTGTTTTTTTAAGGTTAATGTAGGTCAATCAAGGTTAATGTAGGTTAACACATTCCCCTCCATTCACCTTCAAATCGTTCACCCCCAAATTGGTGGGTAATGCTAGGTTAACGAATTAATTTTTCTTTATTAGATGAGACTAAACTACCCATTAATAATATTACTCTCCGCCAAAATAACTTCCCTCATCATATAAATTGCCGCTTCATTTCTTTCTTGCGTATTCTTGCTAACTCTTTCTTTCCGCTTGAAAAAACAGTTTTTTCTTGGCTGCTCTTTCTTTCTCGCTTGAATAATAAAAAGATCATATTTTTTTGCTTTTCAATCCGTGTGTACTATATTTGTTTGTTGCTACGTCTAGCTTTTTCTAAACACACCATAAAAGGCGTAACAAAAGTAAGATGGAAGCAGAAATAGATCTCTTCCTAAAAAGCTATTTTCTTTGTCCAGTCAATGACCTGTGTTTTAAAGTTTTCCATTCCATCACCTATGTTTCGAAATGAATTCCACTTGGTCACTCCGCTAAGATTTCGTGGAAGCCTTATTAATTCAATCACTTGCTTGACACATGACATTTAGGATAGGGTGTTTTAGTAATTTCACATACTATTATGCTTGGAATGCATCACTTATGACGGAAGCAGAAATGGATCTCTTCCTAAAACGTCGAAAATTCCCCCTAATAATGTTGTTACCCGTCATGTCCTGTCCGGGCATCCGCTCTCCCGGGAGCCGGACCGATAGGTTACCAATCTATCCGGTCTGGACTGATACGGGTACATTTTTTGGACCGGTACCAACCCGATAACTCATCGCATGGATACCAGTTCCAGGTATATCTGATAAAAAAATATTCAATATACAAAAAAACCTTTAAACAAAACATTTCCTTGAAGAGCCGGACACTAGGTTCAAATCCGGCTCTTCAAGGAAATGTCGGCCCATTTAAAGTAGGGTAAAAAAAGCACCAATCACAAAGGGGCACGCATCATGTAACGTGCGAATATTGTGGAGAAGAACACTACAAATATTTGACCTTGTTCATAGATAAGGTAACGATGTTCTCTCCCTTAAACACTTTATTCTAAAATACTCTTGACTGACTTGATCGTCAGAGTGTTTATAGTCGAACACACAGATCACACTTACAACAAGTAACATGGCCGGAGGATCTAAACCACCGTCCAAGACTGGACCGACAACTCAAGCTTCCCAAGAGGTTTCTAGATAGGACCTACCAAACCAGATTTGATCCAATAAGAGAATCGGCTAGTCATCATACTCGCCCTCGTGCAGATCTCCCACCGATCCCTCTACGACCGTTAGATGCACGAAAGAGGCTGAATCAGTAACCACTCTAAATATTTTACCCAAATTATACTTAATAAATATATGTCTTCAATTTTTTACAATATTGTACATTATTATATATTAAAATGTTAAAATATAACTAATTTTATTTATATTAGACAGTCATAAAAAAAACACAAAAAAGAAGGTTGTAGATCTTCTCATCCAAAACTATAAACATATTTACATACATAAACATATAACTCACAAAATAAATTTCATTTATCCATCATCATTATTATATCCTCCACCTCTCTCTCCTTCTTCAACTCATTGTTTTCCCATTTTCTACCAAACCAAGATCAAGAAAATGGGAAAGCCAATGAAATCTTTCTTCAGCCGCAAGGAAAGGGACGACGATCTACCCATCACGACGACGACCTCCTCCAACAACACCATATCCCTTGCGAATTCGCGAGTTTCGTCGATAAACTTCCGCGCAAGAATGGAGGAAGAACTCGAACAAGTCTTCAAGAAATTCGACGCGAATGGGGACGGAAAGGTGAGCGCAACCGAGTTGTGTTCGATAATGCGTAGCCTAGGCACGAGCCCCACGACGGAGGAGGCAGCCGCGATGATCAAGGAAGTGGACGGAGATGGAGATGGACACATCGACCTTAAAGAATTCATCGAGTTGAACACCAAAGACATAGACGCGAATGAGGCATTGGCTAACATACAAGACGCTTTCGCGGTTTTCGACATGGATAATAATGGTGCCATATCGGCTGATGAATTGATGAATGTGTTGAGGAGCCTTGGGGAAGAATGCTCGTTGGCGGAATGCAAGAAGATGATAAGTGGGGTTGATTCTGATGGTGATGGAACTATCTGTTTTGAGGAATTTAAGGTTATGATGATGATGGGCTCACGTTTCGATACCAAGATTATTTGATTCGTGTCTATAATAAACGAGACGATTCTTGTGTTGACTAGTTTGGTGTTATTTTTAATAGATTTGGTTATATCGAGAGTCTTATTCTTTTTTATCAATTGTTTTGATTAATGAAATTATTCCCTTAATATTTCTTGTTTTGGCTAGGGAGGGACAAAAAGAGGAGCGTGGATTATTTTATTCTCAAGCATAAAATTTTAAAAATGTTCTTTTGTTTGTATTGATTTTTGTAGCAGATTATACAAACTTTTTTTTTCTTTTATGAATTACAGTAAGAAACAAACCTGAAAACATACATTATGGATTTCAAAATTACTTTATTAATAGAACTTCAGAATTATTGTAGTCAAACTGACTATTGTATATGTTATTGGAATGTAAGAAATATGTAAATTATTTATCTTTGTTAATTGAATATCTTCAGAGCTTGCAGGTTACGAATTGTTTTAGAATAAATTGTTGAAATGATCTCAAGTCCTTTTAATTGCACATTCTGTGTAAGTGGTCGTAAAAAAAAATGCATTTCAATCCATCTTTTGATGGAAAGATGATCAAAATATAATTTTCAACACTTATTAGTATATATTTTTAAAAAATGTGCACATATTTCTTAGCCGTTCTAATATAATCTTTTTGCATTGTGAAATTTGAGCTATGATGTCATGTCATATGTGGTCATATTTATAATGGGTATTGTCATATTATCTTCAATTTAAGTAATGTTTAATTAACTGACATGCGTACGAGAATAATATTAATAGTAGTCGTTATAACTATATTCAAGGATAAAAATAAGGGTGAATGATTTTGTTCATCATCATCCACTTTCAAAAAATTAATACTTCCCCTTAAATCAAGTGATGAATGAGGATCCATATAATATGACATATACTATGCGAGTAAATTCTTATTATACATGTGGAAAAGTTATAAAAAAAATTGATATTTCAAAAATATATAGTAAGACGAATCTAACAAGATTTCACATGACTATATTATTTCTTATCGTTTAATAAGAATTGTTGATCAAAGTTTTTAAAATTTAACCACCAAAGTTAAAATTTATCAATCATTTAGAGACGGAAGTAATATATATGAAATCGAAATATTTCAAGAAGATGAAGATAAGGAGAATATTCAAATCATCAATCAAGAGAGTAAGTATCAACACTGATGATTTCAGTTGCTAAATATATGAGCTGAATAAGAGACGAATAGGTTGAATAGAATGGAACTTAAATATACTTTGTCTTGGAAGCTTTATATCTCCAAATAACTTCACCATCATTCTTCCATTCCGCATTGTAATTAAGAAGGACAAGAATATCTGTAATAAAATACAAGATCATCTTTTTTCGTGATATTATAAGTGTAAATATGTCATTATAATCCATTATAATTCGTCAATGAAATATAATGTTAAGATATATTCTAATTTAATTTAGTATACACTTTGTAAAATATCTATCAAAAATATTGAACCCAAAAAAAAAATTGAAACCTAAAAATTGTATAGCAATCGTACCTTTTTGCCCTGAGCCGATCTTCATGAGTTTGTTTGATATGGAAGTAAAAATAAAGAGGGAGTTGTGTTGAACCTCCCAAAAACTTGAAACATTTATTGCCAACTACAATATGACTATGGAGAGACAAAACAAAGCCCAGAAAATACAGGATATGAAGATTGAGCAGATAAAAAGATGAACCACGAGAATATGAAGATGAATTCCGGCGACGAGGGTGGTGTGGGCGGTGTAACTTAGGGGAGAGAGGAGAGAGGCTTTATATTGGATGGCTTGGTGAAAGGGTTTAATGAAGGGCAATTTAGTCCGTTCACCCAACTTTTGTGGTAGTTTCCAATAAAAAATAAACCGTATATCTACACTATATTTAATTGGGGAAGGGGGGAATTAGTTATTTTTTTAGTGAAGCTCCATGATCTTTTTTAGCCAATAAGCAAGTGACACATGTTTAGATTGCATACTAACTTCCATTTAATTTCTTTTTTTTTTGAAAATTTGCAAAGGTCTATTATTATTTTATACATTAAATTATTTAAGCATAGTTATTAAATATAAAATAGTTACCTATATATAATGTATATTTATTTAATCATTTTTATCATGCACATATTTTGAATTTCACAAAAAATATTTATCATCATATATTTATATAAAAATTAATGTAACAATTTATATTTTAATATAATAACCGAACTCGCACAGGTTGAACTGTGCACAAACATCTAGTATTAAATTAATGCCTCAAACCATGGCTTCCAAATTTCTCATTTTTTTTCTTTGCTTAATATTCACATGAAAACACGAAAAACCCCTTACTAATAGTCATCACGTGCATTGATCGGGCGTTGACCAGCCAGAAAAATGATCGATAGACCAACTAAAGCAAACTAAACAGGTCGATTTTAGAAATTCGAGATCAAATTAATCGATTTTAGAAATTTAGCGGGCAAACTTAATTTAGAGGAAGAACGTAAGCGTTGATAATAAGAGTTGGTTGAACACTCCGTCATTTATTATTCAGATCAAATTTATGGATTTTACTTTAGTGAACATAAGTTCCCACAAATACTGTTTATATTTACAACAACTAAATATTTGTTGTCTGTAACTATAAGAAGGGCAAATGACCGTAACAATCACCTGCTTTTAAATGGAGGAAAATGAATTCCTCCATAATCAATACTACGGACGCCATAACAATCACATGTAGTTCAAACTTCTAAACTCTGTAATAATTTGTTAATGTCTTCCCATCTAGTTCCTTGGTGAAAAATCTTTTCAGATAATCTGGCAATAGAAATTGGCGGTATCGCGCAGGGGTTTCTGCTGATAGAAGTTCAGGCAAAGGTCCATAGAAGTCGTCTCGCTTGCTAGGGTTGAGAAAAACAGCAGCTGATACGCGAGGTTCTGGGAATGGATTAGCCAATACTCTGTGCTCCACACTTTTGTATGTATCATTGGATAAAATCTGCAAAAGAACAGAATTTCTTCATCAACTTTGATTCACTTTCAACTGTTGCTATGAAGATCTTACAAATATGTGCAAATTGATATTACTTCATTTGTTCCACAGTAAAGAGCATAACCAACAACATAATCATATCGCAAATAAGTACCTAATGTTAGTAGATTACTATTATTTACACTTGATAGTAGACATCAACGAAGACCATTTGAAAAAGGATGACGGGCAAGAATAACCTCAGCAAGAACAAGCCAAAAAAACAGTAAATGGGAGAATGTAAACTCTAATAACAATTTGCAAACGCGAAGTGTTTCATTCAAACTTGGCGGAACATTTGTCTTATAGGTCACTTCCGTGGCTCGAAAATGATATTTACCTAGAGGATCAACCAGAATACCTTTGCTTACTTGTACCAAAGATCACAAGTTCAATTCTTGTAGAAAGTAGGATTTTCCTTGATCTTATGTGGTGATTTAGGAATTGAAATTTAAATAATCGAATTGAACCCAACTATGATTAAAATGTCTAGCTAATCAGTCAAGTGGACTATTTATTGAGCAAATGTTTAGAGGGAAGCAAGTATATCTAATATCTAATTGTCACTTGAAATCACAGATAACCAATCAAAACGAGCAGGCTATAACGTCAACCCGAGGTTTACATGATACCCAAAACCAACAATTGTGTACAGAATTTGCCATACCTGAAGTATGTCACCAATATTGAAAACAATTCCTCCTTCTAGAGGCTCCACATCCACCCACTCTTCACCAACCTTAACCTGCAATCCAGTCACCAAATTCTGAACCAACACCGTCAACAAACCTGGGTCAGTATGCGCGGTCAACCCGGCTGTCAAATCCGGCTGGGGGCAGTACGGGTAGTAATGTGCCGCCATAGTCCTAGCACCCATACATGACATATCCTTCAATCTATTACTCTCAACACCCAATCCTTCACAAAGAATCTGCAACATCTTTGCCCCAATGATCTCCACCTGTTTGTCCCACTCTTCCAAAGAACCCCTGCAAACAGTCGCGTAATCAGAAATTTTATGCATGGGAATACACCATACAAATGGCACTTTTTAACATTACTTTTGTAATTTTAACACAACTTACAAAAACTTGCATAAACATGTTGTAATACTAAATATATCCCAACATTCGGAATTTCGTACCATATAAATTGATACATACCATAGTCACATAGTACGGAGTACGGTTCGGAATACGGAGTACGGCTCGGTACAGAGTTCGGTTAGTGTAGATAAATTCAGTACGGTGAGGGTAAACTCATTTTTTATTTTTTAATAATATTATTTTATATTAACCTTTAAATCAATTATAAATAAAAATATTAATTAGTATTAGTTTTATCAATGATTTATTTTTTATTTGAATCCAATCATAAATATAATTTGTTTAACTTTTGAACTTAATTTTGAAGGTTCATGAAGTCCAATTATAAAGAGATGATAAATGACAACAATAGTTAGCTCAACCCACCAAAAAACCAGTCTACCCAAAAAATCTAAAACCCTAAACTTCCTTCTCCCTCTCTTCCTCCTTCTTCCGGTTGTGGCTTCTTCTCTTTACTTTTTTTGTTTTCTTCTTCTCTTCCATTTCACCCACTACGTCTTTAAACCTCCGAAGTTGCGAATTCGCTCCGGTACGGCGTCAATGGCCGAATTAGGACCGAACTGAAATCCGATTCGGTGCGGCCGAACGGAGCTCGGAGTACGGGAAGCTAACTACCGAACTCTGTGACCATATGATAATTCTTATAATTTATGCTAACTTCACAATAAAATTTTACAAATTTGCCACCACGTACAAAATAAGAGAAACTATAAGAAGACGATTTTGATCAAAATATTTTTTGATAAAATGAATACATTTCAATTTACTTCATAGTTTTGGTAGTTTATATGCTAAAAGTTAATCATTCTTACAAATTTACCACCAAACATACACCAAAAAATATGTAAACAATGGAAACAAATAATTTTCGAAAACATGAATATTTTCTTCATTTGTAATTGTCGTTTTGTACATAGAATAAAAAAAAAATTAAAAATAGTAAAAAATTACATTGAAAACTCAAAATGACAATTGATTGTAATCGTATCATTCGATGGTTGATAACTTCAATTAAAAAGTTAAGCAATAAAGTACATCGAAAATGCTACAATGACAACTAAAAAACAAAAAACTTATACTAAAAGGACAACTATGAAAACAAAACTTTTATGGTTCGTTTGGATTGGGGTGAATCAGTGGGAGGAGAATTCCTTAAAATTATTCTAGGGGAAGTGAATTAATGGAAATCAGGGAGAATATATCTTATTGTTGTTTGGGTGGAGGAAAATATAATTAAAAAGGTGATTCTCCTCCAAATCGGAGGTAAAAAATTTTAGGAGAATCACTGGCAATGGAGTGGATCAGTGGTAATAAATTCTCCTGCCTAAATTTCAATTTGGTTCCCAAACACAATTTTTAAAAATATTCCCCTTTATTCCTCATAATTCTTCCCAATCCAAACATACCATTAGTCTAAAACGACAACTAAAGAAATCAAAGATAATAATTTACCTACAAATCGCAGGCATGTTTGCCCAATCCGGTTTTTCAGGGGCCAAACGTGCCTGCAAAGTATCACGCCAGCTGGCCGCTTTAGAATTATACAAATCAAAGTTCGTGGAGTACGAGAATCCATGGGTTGGTTCACGCCTATAAAATTTCATTTTTTCTTCTTCAGGTTGCTCAAAAAACCTCTTAATCGACTCAACTATCTCCTTAACGCTCTCGATTTCAATTCCATGATTGATTATTTGGAAGAAACCCAATTCACATGCAGCTTGTCTCACTTGGTCGACGATGTTTTCATGTGGAGATGAGAAATCGATCACTGGGATGGAGAGTCCCTTGATCGAGTTTCGGGTCGGCTCGGGGCGGTTTGGGTAGGAGTGGACGAAGATGGAGGGGATGGAGGTGATGCCGCGGTCTACTAAGCCTTTGACGCCGATTTTGGATTCGTCGAATTCTTTGACGAGGAGGAGACGTTGGGTTTGGTCATGTTCTTGGTTGTTTGAGCTTGGAGTGTTGATCATGGTGGAGGTTGAATTCTTGGTGATTTTGGTGTGGAATTGGTGGTTTTAGTAAATGATTTGTTTATTTTTGTAACTGTGACAATTGATAGGGTGCCTATATTTCCAAGGCATAAATTTCCAAGGCACGAGATTCTGCCCATTTTACCTTTTTCGAACGGATGAAAGTATCATAAGAAATATAAACTCACGTGTGAAAGTATCATAAGAAATATAAACTCACGTGTGAAAGTATCACAAGAAATATAAACTCACGTGTGAAAGTATCATAAGGAATATAAACTCACGTGTGAAAGTATCACAAGAAATATAAACTCACGTGTGAAAGTATCACAAGAAATATAAACTTATGATGATTCCACAAGTTCGTTTCAATCTTCAATTAATATCATTTGAATCTATATTAAACAAAATTATTTTTGTAAATTATTTTTGATATAATCTCATATTTTCTTAATCATTTTGATATATTCTTGAAAAAAATACTAAAGTTTTTACTTTGGTTGAAAACACTACATAACTAACCAACACGTAAAGCACGAGTGAATACAAGAAGTATCAAAGTTAGTACAAATTGATAAGTTTGATTAAATGTTATAATTTTTTTTTGATTTTTAATTGTTTTAATAACAACGTTATATCATTTTGGACAATCTCTTGACTTAAAATATATTAAAAACATTTTTTATAAATTAGTTATGAGATCAAAAGGATATTAATTGGTCAAATTTACTAATCAAACGTGTGAAATTTTTATAGATTTCTATTTTACATCTACAAACATGTCATTCCGTATTCACAGGAATTGCATTTCAATGATGATTCCACACATTCGTTTCAATTTTCAATTAATAATACTTGAATCTTTATTAAAAAAATTATTTTTATATGTTATTGTTGATATAATCTCAAATTTTCTTAATTATTTTGATATATAACTTTGAAAAAAATACGGAGTACTAAAGTTTTTACTTTGGTTGAAAACCCTACATAACTAACGAACACGTAAAGCACGAGCTGATACAAGAAGTATCAAATTTAGTACAAATTGATAAGTTTGATTAAATGTTATAATTTTTTGATTTTTAAATTTTTGAATAACAACGTCATATCATTTTGGATCATCTCGTACCTTAAAATATATTAAAAACATTTTTTAATAAATTAGTTATGAGATCAAAATGATATTAATTGGTCAAATTTACTAAACAAACGTGCGGAATCATCATCAGTTTAAAATTTGAACGTGTGTAATCATCATAACGTTTTATGTCTCATGATACTTTCATTCATAAGGGTAAAACGGGCAGAATCTATCACAAGAAATATAAACTCATGTGTGAAAGTATCACAAGAAATATAAACTCATGTATCAAAGTATCACAAGAAATATAAAGTTAGGATGATTTCACACATTCAGATACTCATATTAGTTAAGGTTGAAACAAACGTGTGAAATCATCACTAGAATTGCATTCCAATGATGATTACACACGTTCATTTCAACTTCAATTAATATCATTTGAATCTTTATCAAACAAAATTATTTTTATATAATATTTTTTATATAATCTCATATTTTCTTAATTATTTTGATATATTCTTGAAAAAAAATACTAAAGTTTTTACTTTGGTTGAAAACACTACATAACTAACGAACACGTAAAGCACGAGTTAATACAAGAAGTATCAAACTTTGTACTAATTGATAAGTTTGATTAAATCTTATAATGTTTTAATTTTTAAATTTTTCTAATAACAATGTTATATCATTTGGGATCATCTCGTGGCTTGAAATATATTAAAAACATTTTTATAAATTAGTTATGAAATCAAAAGGATATTAATTGGTCAAATTTACTAATCAAACGTGTGAAATTGTCATAGCTTTCTATCTTAAATCTACAAACATGTCATTCCGTATTCACTAGAATTGCATTCTCATGATGATTCCACACGTTCCTTTCAATCTTCAATTAATATAATTGAATCTTTATTAAACAAAATTAATTTTATATATTATTTTGATAAATTCTCATATTTTATTAACCATTTTGATATATATTCTTGAAAAAAAAACTAAATTTTTTTACTTTGGTTGAAAACACTACATAACTAACGAACACGTAAAGCACGAGTGAAAACGAGAAGTATCAAACTTAGTACAAATTGATAAGATTAAATGTTATAACTTTTTGATTTTTAAATTTTTTTAATAACAACGTCATATCATTTTGGATCATCTCGTGGCTTCAAAAAAAATTAAAATAATTTTTTATAAATTAGTTATGAAATCAAAAGGATATTAATTGGTAAATTACTAATCAAAAGTGAGATATTGTCATAGTTTTCGATCTTAAATCTGAAAACATATTATTCGGTATTCACTAGAATTGTATTCCCATGATGATTGCACACGTTCGTTTCAATCTTCAATTAACATTACTTGAATATTTATTAAACAAAATTATTTTTATATTTTATTTTATATATTCTCATATTTTCTTAACCATTTTGATATATATTCTTTTAAGAAAAAATATTAATACTTCTTACTTTGTTTAAGAAAAATATGAGAATATTTTCAAAAATAATTTATAAAAATAATTTTGTTTAATAAAGATTCAAATATTAGTTGAAGATTGAAATGAACGTGTGGAATCATCATGAGAATACATTTACAATGATGATTTCATATGTTTGGTTCAACTTTAACTAATATGAATTTAAATCTGAACGTGTGGAATCATCACAAGTTTCCATTTCTTATGATACTTTCATCCGTAGAAAAAAGGTAAAATGCTAATATGAATTTAAATCTAAACGTGTGGAATCATCACAAGTTTCCATTTCTCATGATACTTTCATCCGTAGAAAAAGGGTAAAATACTAATATGAATTTAAATCTGAACGTGTGGAATCATCACAAGTTTCCATTTCTCATGATACTTTCATCCGTAGAAAAAGGGTAAAATGGGCAAAATCTCATGCCTTGGAAATAAATGCCTTGGAAATAGGTTTTGCCCAATTGATAACACATCCAACTTTAGTGAAAGTAGATAAATAAAGGCTTAAATTCCGTCAGGCCCCTGAACTTTGATCATCTGGTCAATTTGGCCCCTGAAGTTTGAAAATAGGTCTACTTGGCCCCTGAACTTTCACAACAGTTAGGATAGTTTAGGGGGCAAGCAGACCTATTTTCAAACTTCAGGGGCCAAATTGACCAGATGAGCAAAGTTCAGGGGCCTGTCAGAATTTAAGCCATAAATAAAGGCTTATCCAATACTTCTAGCATAGTGGTACTGGGTTCGAGCCTTTTTAAAAGAAGTCTCGAGTTCGATTCTCGTAAAAAATATATTTAATCATACTTTTTTTGCTTTCGTGGCTGTCTTTGCATCGTTTTTGGGCTGAGACTCTCATTTACTTAATTTATTGACAATTTCTTTGATGGTATATTATCTCAACTACATCCAAACATAAAGATAATTAGTGAAATGGTCCAGATAATATGTGCAATTTACACTTTAGTTCCTATAAATATATGGTCTGCGCCAATGATTTCTGATATTGGTCGAAAAAACGTACTTTAGTCATTCTTTTGAGGAAGACGTTAAATTTTGACAGAAAGGGGACTAAAGTGCACATTTTTTGCTAATATTAGGGACTAACGTGCATATTTTCAAAAATAATTAAGTTTTGAAAATTCTGTCTTATTTTCGTCAAAATATAACGTCTCCGTCAAAAGAGAGATTAATTAAAGACCATTTGCACATATCACGTATATACTGGACTAAAGTGTAACTTACACATATTATCTGAGATCATTTTGACAATTTTCTCTTGAAGCATAAATATTTGTCTAGGAATTTTTCTTACCACAAGTTTTTGATAATTTTACCCTTAATAGTTAGTCAAAAAAGTAAAATGTCGCCGTCAAAATATTGGAGGTACCAAGTGCGATACTTTTTAAAATATATATAATCAAAAATATCATTTTGATAATGTATTATTAAATGGTGAATGTTAAAAAACAATAAAACATGTACGATGATTATGTATCAACCCTTAATCAGAGTACAAGTGTACAATAATGAATTGAAAACCAAATAGTACTTGTACGTCATTTTCGACAATAAATAGATGTTTGAATAGTGATGGTTGAAAATGGAAGAGAAGTATGGGAATAGTACACTTGAGCAACATGTATCTTACACGGCATTCTTACTATGGCTTTATTCTTAGACCCCTCGAATATGTCGTACTTCGTAATTCAGACACTACACTTCTTTTTCTTCATATCTATCCCCTAAATTTCGTTCGAGCTCGTTATAGTAAGCGAACGTCTAATTTTGGACAAGTAAGCTACTGAGAACCCAGACGGGCGCGTTATAGATTTTTAACGAGCCGACCTTGAACACATATTTTCTCGAGTAAAATTAATATACCAGGTAAATTCAGTTTTTAGTAGGTTTTTAACCTGGTAGCATGTTCACTACACAGTAAGTATCACCCTTCTGCTTTAAGACAAAATTGGCCATTTACTGATGCATGTAAAACCTATCTTTAGTCGCATATCACCATACTGTACATATCTGTATACATTTCACATCAATTCTACAGTAAAGTTAATGCTCGAATTGCTTCCTGGCGTTGATCTTGGCTCAAAAAGAGATTTCTTTGCAATAAGCTTCTCTACCCGATTTCATGAGAACGAGGAGAAATGTTTACTCCAGGAATTGGAGTCATGTATGCAGACCTTTAGAAATCACTGGCCTTCTTCCTGAGCTCATTCAGTTCTTTCTCAATTTCAGAATCTTGAAACGGAAATGGTGTGCTGGAGCTGGCAACTGTTGTTCTTCCAGGGGGAAGATCTCCTTTCTGATTAGCAAAGAACACAAACCATGCATGGACGGGAAGTTATTATCGTGTGCAATAAGGAGGATTATCATAGCAACTATTACCATAACGTACAGATTTTGTATTTGCTAACAGTGCAGACTCTTTCATAAGTTCATTTACCCAAATGTTTAAATAGCATGACACTGTTTCGGCTTAGAATAGTGTTTCTTCAGCAAACTATGAGAAAGTGAAGCTAAATTATGGCGTTGTATCTAAATTATGGCTCAATCCAGTAAGTTTTACTACTTGTGAACTAAAGTGCGGTTTAAGCATGTGAAATCTAAAAAAAGATTAAATTGTCAAGTATGCACCTGGGCATAGGAGAATTCACGGGCACTGTAACTATAATAAAATAAGGAATAGTACAGTGAAGTGTTTACCTTCGAGCTTCCAGTCATTTCCTTCTTCAAGCTCGCAAAGTCATCATCAACAGATGAAGTCTCCAGCATTGCAAACTGAAAGATAGTGAAAGTTGTGATGACCTTTATATGCGCTCTGCTCTCATATGTTTTCAGTAACACTTTTATACAGTGTGCATTTAATAAAATGGTGATACACTGGAAAAATATATACCTTTCCTTCAAGTTCATCACTGGTAAGTTGACCAAGTGCATCCGCCTGAGATTCCATAGCCAAGACTAGAAAAAAGAAACGGAAATATGTTTTGTTTACTTATATGACTCTACAACACTTCAAAATAATATAATATCTTCACAACATATTTATTCAGGAGAACACAGAAGTCTATGCAGTTAGTTTTATACACAACAGCCAGACCCACTGCAAAAAAGAAGAATATATATAGCTACCCACCAAGAAGAGACGCTATAAACATCAATGTTCCATTATCAAATGGACAACAAAACATTGAGTTACAAGCACCAAAATTCTTGAATCAGCTTTCCAACATCCGAGTGAAAAATTAAAAAAAAAAAAAGATTGCAAGACAAAACAAGAAGTCGATTACGGTTCAATGGAAATTTTTAGAATGGTAAAAACAGTTTCCTCTACCTATTACTCACTTGATCGTAAGAAGGACCTTCATCAACATGTGACCTATATATACTTGTTACATTATTTTAAAAATAGTCTTGCAAGATTAATGTAAAAGCAGCGTAACTCTGACTTAAAGCATCAAGATTTGGTCCCATTACATTTAATTTCTCTTGTTATATAACTAATACACGCTGGGGATAAATAAATTGATATATTAATTAATAGCAAGTAAAAGAAGAAAATGCAAAACATTTTTGAACAAGATATAACAAAATAGACAAGAGGTATAATCTATCATCTTACCTTTCTCCTCCATCTTTTCAAATGCTGAAAGAGCACTGCTAGTATTAACATTGCCCAACATTTCAGTTACTTTAGTTGTAGTCCTTCAAAGAAAGAAAGTAGAGAGACAACGAATCAGAAACATAATGATTATGTAGAAACGGTTGGATATCAGTTTTTAGTGTAGTTACAAACTTGGCTGACTGTGCACGAGCTTTTAGAGTATCTTTCTTTGACCTTGCCTCCTGTATTTTGCTTTCTAGAAGCTGTCACGTGACATTAAGATAAATCAGAAGTGCAATTTCATGTGATCTATTTTGATTAGCTTGATGAATTAAATTAAAGATATAAGGGTTTCCAATTAACTTAAAGATGGAGCAACTAACCCGTGTCTTTGAGACAAGATTATCAACTACGCCCTTCTGTTGATCAAGTTGTGACTTTAATCCACTGGCACTATCCTGTGGCGATTGTTACAAAAGACGGAAATTAATATGGTAGTATGGTACATTGAGAACAAATCAAATACCAGCTAACTGGTTAAACAAACAGATGAAGCATGTGAAACCATACATAGTTGAGTTGGCTCTAACAATGATCATTTTGTCTAAATGAAAAATAGTTAGTGTAAACAATCAGAAAAAGATGAATGGGCAGGTTTTTCAGACTTCAGACTGCACTTCATGAGATGACAATCAGACTGCACTTCATGAGATTAATTTCAATCGACATAGAACTCAGTCAACCTAAAGAAAAGAAAATTACAGTAGGAGTAGAATTATCTTACAGAATAAGCTTTTCGTCTTTTAAGAGCTTCACGGGCAAGATCTTCATCTCCCTTCGCAAGTGCTAATTGTGCTCTACGATACCTAAGATGAGGAGAAAGCTACCAACTATCTTACACAAGAGTAGACAAAATTAACATGCTCTTTGAACTTACCAGTCCCCAGAAGCTTGCTCTGCACTTTTATATTTATTTTCCAATTGCTTTTGTGAAGCTAAGACCTTAAGGAAATACAGAAGGGAATGTCAAATAATTCAGATGGTAATACTCCCTTTTCTTGAAGTAAGCTAAACTAAGTGTAATTAAAGAAGAAAAGAGCATAACAAAAAAAGCGAAGTACCTGTGCAGTAGCTTGACGTAGCTTTATTAAATCGTCATTCATTTCAAGAACAGTTTGTTCCAAGATCTTCTCGGGATCTTCAAATGAGCTGATGATCGCATTTGCATAAGACTATGCTTAAAAGGGCATGAAAGTAAAAAAAAAACCTCAGATATGCAAAACAGTGCAAAAAAACAATAGCAAGAAGCAAACACAGAAAATATGGCGAATATGAACTTCTAGACAACCTTTATTACTCTAGCAAAGCGATCAAACAAATTCATCCGAGCACCAAGCCAACCCCCAGGATGTCCACTAGATCTGGCTTTTAGTGTATAAGCCAACTGAACCCCTCTGTGATTCAAAATACCCACTGTAACAACATAAGAAAACGTACCATATCAAAAACTATCGAGTGATTAGCAAAACAGTATGTTGGTGTTACAAAATGTAATGACTCTGTGGAAGCTAAAATAATCCTAGCATTTAGAAGAAACAAGAAAATAGCATATTAATTTAGCTCAAACTCACATGAAGCAACTTGAGGGCCAAACAACCACACATCTTTAAATTAACTCCAGATTCTTGATATGAAGAAAATACTGCTTTTTAAGCAACGACACTTTCTAACTTTTTAAACATTTATCAGAAGGAAAACTTGACCATACAAAACTAATACACAACTCCTAGACGCGGATTGTGACTATGTGACCTTTGATTTCTTCCAAAGACTGAAAATAATTAATTCCTTCTCCCATCTTCACAATTGCTGTAATCAAGTGATAACACATGCTATACTGAAAGTCCACACTCACCGCAATTGTCAAAATCGCTTTCTCTACAGAGAGATTTTAAAAAAACTCACGACTTCCGACATTCTTGATATGTTTACACCATATCTTAATGATTAATAGTAAAGTTTCAATCTTTAACATCCAGACCCACAAAAACAGGAAGTTCCATCGACAAAATCAGAAATTCTTAGCACAGACAAGATAAGATGGGTCCAGAAATCCAATACCAAGCGTACTACGTAAAATCACTACACAGTTTCTATCATCCTGCAGTGCTGCACCATTGACATCGACTATAATCAATTTAGCGTAAGCCAAACTAAAAACAGCATACCATTTTGCTAAGGAAAAATTAACAAGTACCCATTCAAACTAAGATAGCTCGAAACAGAATACACCTTTCAACACAGTGAAGTAGTCAGCATAAAATACAAACCACATCTACAAAAAGCTTAAACATTTGTTCCATACTACTCCCTCCAATTTCTATTATCGACATTTTCATTTTTGCGTGTCAAGCTCTGAACAACAATTACTTTTTAGTTATGTTGTCAAATTACAAGAAACTGATTTCATGAGAAATTTATAAAGGCAAAACCAATTCTATCAAATTTATTACAGTAATTAATAAAAAGAAATTCATGGTAATGCTTGACACCGAAAAATAAAAACGTCAATTAAACAAATTTGAAGTAGTTTTGGATACTACTCACCAAACACAAATATCAAAATCGAATCTTGTTAACTAATTAGTCAAAAGTGGCACTTGAATTGAGATGGAAGCAATACGAAGTATGATGAAACAGAGCAGTTGAGAGTAAAGCTTTAAAGGGGTTTTGGAAAAGTACCTCCTTGTCCGAAAAATGATGATCTTGAAGGTGGAACCTTAACACAAACAACCATATTTGTTGAATGACATGAAGGAGAAGGTGTGGATGTTGCTGAAGCAATACTGCTCATCATACCTCCAGCTGCTACTGCTCTTATTGCCATCTTTCAGATGGATGGGTGGGTAGGGTTGGGGTGGGGGGGGGGGGTTCGGGGGGAGGGGGAGGGAGGAATTGTTAGGTGTGGTATGTTTTTGTGGTTGATGATAGAGCTACCATGTTAAAATTCACCTATTTCGGTTCGAGTTTCGAACTCTCGGTTTTATGTTAAATTGAATTGTCCGTCAACTTTGATCAATAAAATGAATTATCAATCAAAATTTTGATCACGAGTTTCAAACTCAACCGTTGTGTTTAATATCTTTTTGGGTATGATTTATTTTAAGTTGGGTGTAGTTTAATTCTGATTTATGATGAATTGGTGAAATTTTTTTTTGTCACCCCAAGCTTTTTGTAAAAGAAAAAAAGAAATATGAGAAGACAAAATGAAAAGATAGCGACATTACATAGGCACAATAAAAAGAATTATAATTTTATAGAATAGTAGTTATTTTGTAATAATAGTAATTTTAGTCTTAGCTAATCATGAATGGTTCAATAGCTTAGATGTCAACTTAGAGGTCTTGATTCAAGTCTAATTAAACATAATTTACAAACAAAAAAAAAATCTTAGCTACTCAATCGACAAGATTTAAGCATTGGATTAACACTATTTGGAAACATTTGAATGTAGAAAATTCATATTCTTTAATCCTTTAAAAATAGTCCAATTTATAATTTTATGTGATCATAAATATTTTTTAGATATGCTTTTATAATATTTTCATCAATTGTTTTTCTTTGAAATGTCCTGAAACATTTGCAATCTTGAACAAATATGCTAAATGAGTAATATAACAGTACCAAAGCACAAGAATATATACCACACAACAAACTGGTGGGAACTCATCAAGTAATGTTTCACTAATTACCATTAATTTCAATTTATCGATACATCATAAACATAAATAAAAGCATCATAATCTGGTTTTCATCTCTTGATCTTCATAATGGAGAAACCTTATGCTAAAAACGACGTTATAACATGTAATGTCGATGATGAATATATTTTGGAGGTAAATATACATGAAATGCAGCAACTTCTCCAGAGCATTGATGATGTTATGGCACCCGGAAACACACATTTAGAGGGCGATATAAGAAATAATCGAAGCATTGCTCGAGAAGAATTGAGTAATACTACTACTGCATTTCTTCAAGATTTTGAGGAGTTTGAGAAGTCGTATTTGTCTACGTGTGGTAGTGAATATGCATCCATTGATGCATCTATTCTGCAAGATTTCGAGGTTTTTGAGAAAACAATGTTGCCTCATATAAGTCGTGGTAATATGAACAATGTGGACGATGATGTTCTCATGTCAATCGCAGGTGGAGAAGGAACGGAGGAAGTTATTAAGGAAATGGTGAATGAGATGGCAGATGATGGGAATGACACAATCTTGACTCCTACAAGTTATAGTAATATGGACGGGGATTTTCTCGTGTCAAATGATGTTGGAGAAGTAACAGAAGAAGGCGTTAGGGAAATGGTGAATGAGATGACAGATGTTGAGAATGAAACAGTTCCCTTCATTGAGGGAGTGGATGACTTGATAACGCTTTACTTCGATGATAGTGATTACAACGAGTATGACTTTGGCGAGGGTGGAAGTGGCGGGGGAGGAATGGATCCACTTCTGGCACCACACGGAGGTGCAAAACGGGTACATTACATAAAATGTTCAGGGGACACAAAGAGGCCGCCTCAAAAAGGGATGAGGAAGCATAAGAGGAAGTATAGAGGGGTTATCGAGACTGAAGATCAGACAGCTGAAAGACTGGAACTCACAAAGATAAAAAACAGAGAGACCGCTACGCGAGCTCTTGAGAGGAAAAAGGTAAGATACTAAGATAATTTTAGTTACGTAAATATCATATGTTCTTATGCCTTACCCCGCCAAGGCGGGAGCCTCTTCAAAGGCACAAGGAATGTTATATTCATATGCTTGTTCTTCACTGACAGGAATATGACGCATGCCTACACGCTCTACTTCAGAAGCTTCGTTGGAAGAACAAGTATCTGAAAAACTTCGTCAAGGTAAATGGATTAGTGTACTTTCTCAAATCACGTCTTCTTCAAGATTAACATTTCATTTGTCATCTTCGAGTCGTCTTATGCAAACTGTAATTTCTCATCTTTTTCCCCCTGCAGTTTCTGGAAAGTCCCAAGAGAGAAGATATGCAACTACAACCATTGAGAAGGACCCTATCGGGATTGATGTAGTTTATTACAGATTTTTCACTCGGAAAACTGAAACTTGAATATCCATATTCGCGTTACTGAACAAACAACGGATGATTTTATGTAGTTCCCTTTCTACCTTATTATTTTATATCCTTAGCAATCTTGACATAATGGTAAAAGTTACTGTTGCATGTTCGGGATCAAGGTCTGCATCGCAAAACTATTTCTTGTGGTTTAAGGTCAGATCGCGCCTAATAAACCTGAAAATAGACGCCATTACCACTTGCATCCCTTAACACGTTGCAGACTACAAAATTCTTACTAGGAAGACAAATATCGACTGGTGAAATGTCGATTCATGCATGAAAGAAGACAAATATGATGACCAAGTCTAAAGATGCATCAGATTTTTGGATTCTAAATCATTTGAGGTGAAGGTTCAACTAACTTCCAAACACTGATTGCTATAGTTGATCAAGTTAAACCATTTACTAAGTTGTAGGAAAGGGACTGTAAGAAGATTCAATGCATACAAATGTAGAATCAGGAACAGATTTAGAACATAAGTTTGCAAATATTTAAATATGAAAGATTTCTGACGAACAATTTAAGGCATCAACCGCCAATGCTCTATAATACTTATCAATGTCACAAGGGAAGAATAGAAGACTCCCCAAAGAATGTGAACTAAGACATAAATTTTGTACTTGATTGCCGAAGACTAAATGACATTTCGATAAACCAGGCTTAACCACACAATGTTTCTTGTAACGACATCCTGGATAACTTATTCATTCTTCAGCTTGCACTTTTGTTTTACTAAGGCGTGACACCATGAGGAGAAGTTCTGGATCCAGGTGGGGGTGTTTGCCCATCCGAACCTTTTGACGGGTCATCAGATGATTGCCGCAATGCGTCATCAGAATCACCTCTATGCATATTTTCGATCAGTCTCATGACCTCAGTAATTTCTGGCCTCTGGTCTGGCACTGTGGCGACACATGCCATACCAATCTGAAGAAGCTGAACCATCTCTTCTTCTACGTTATGATACCTCATTAACTCAACATCGAACACTTCGGCAGTCCATTCTTCTCTAACCACACTTTGGACCCATCTAGGTAAATCAATTCCTTCTTCACCCAATGAAGCCTGATTTGGTGCTTTGCCTGTCAAAAGCTCTAACAGAAGTACCCCAAAGCTGTAGACATCTGATTTAAATGTAGCCTTGCGTGTTTCCAGTACTTCTGGTGCACGGTAGCCAACAACCCGGTGGTTGGGTAATGTTGCGGTAGAGAAAAGGGGGTTTAAGCCATAATCTGAGACACAGGCATCAAGGTCCTCATTCAGAAGCAAGTTAGAAGACTTGATGTTCCCATGCACTACTCTTCCTGAAGTATGAAGGTGTGCAAGCCCTCTTGCGGCACTCACTGCTATCTTCATCCGACTGTTCCAGTCTAAAGGTGTTCGTCCAGACCCTCTGCTCCCTGCAATACATCATAATGCTGATCAGTATATATCCCTCATGCATTTAAATATGAAGCTAATTGTTCTAGGTAGTTTTTTCCCAAGAATGTTACTATCTATATTACACTAAACAGCCGCAAATACATGACAGCACACTTTGCGCTTACAAGTTAGAATACTTTTCCAGGTGACCAAGAGAAGGGTTCACATGATAAGTGACCTTAATATAGCTTGTTTCACCATTCTTGATATATGGTTCATGAACGACAAAAGGCATGAAACAATCAAGATAACTGAAAATAATTGAGAAGTGAATTCTATCCAAGATCATTTGATGGTGATCTCTATATAATGATGGTCTGACTTATTCAAATTAAAGAAATATGACGTTAATGATACACGTAAATTCCAAACTAGTTGCCAACTGTGGAAAAAATTGGTTAGGTTAAACAGAGGATATATAGTGCTGGAACTAAACATAAATTATATCTACTAGCAAAACAATTAACAAAGAAGAACAGGGAAATAACACAGGACATATATTTTAGGACCTTAACTCATAATTCTGGTTGCAATGTGAATAATATAAAATAAACAAAAGAAGTAGTAGTTAGTAGAAGTTTCTTCTTAGCCTATATAAGTTTATGTAGAGCTTCGTTAAGGAATCCAATCAAATGTAAAAGGAAATATACTTGGGGAATGAGCGAGGGAGGAACCCCTACCATGGAGAAGCGAAGACAAGCTGCCAGCAGGCATATAATCAAAGACCATCAGTTTCTCATCCTTAGAGTAGTAAAAAGCTCTAAGTGGCAACAAATTTCCGTGCTTAATATTCCCCAACACCTCCATTTGCTGTTCAAATTCTTTCTTTGTCACTACCACATCTTTCAGTCTCTTTACGACAACAGTTGTGCCTTCTTCCAAAACTGCCTTGTAACTTGTACCCATGCTTCCTTTACCCAGAACCTCAGCAGAAGCCCTCAGCAAGTCCTCCAGATCAAAATTGTAGCCTCCACCACCAAAGAATATAAGCTTATTCCTCTCAGCTTCAGCTGATCCCCCTGTCACATCATCCTTAGATGATGACGTTCCAGCCTCCCCTACTGCCACTGCAGGCGCCCTTGACGCCACTGTTGGCTTCTGTTCTTTATTTACCTTTCTTTTCTTTGTTCTCAAGCAAAGGAAAAGGATTAATAATAGGACAAACAGTGCTAAGGCAGCACCAACTGCTATCCCGATTATTGCAGCTGTTGAAAGCTTTTTAGACTTCTTATGAGATGGAGTAAGTGGTTGTGTCTGTTCTGAGGGGGCCGGTGAAGGGGAAGCAAAGAACGGGTTGCAACTTGGCAATGGTTGTCCGCACAATTCAATATTTCCTGAAAAGGAAGATGCTGGGAACTTTGATAGACTACTAGGGATGGAGCCGTTTAATTGGTTGTTCGAAACATTGAAGTCTGTCAGGCCTGTTGGATTAATACTTGGAAGAGTACCTGTAAATCCATTGTTTTCCAGAAATAGACCTGTCAACTGTGTCAGATTGTTGACTGAAAATGGTACAGGTCCAGTTAAATTATTTGAAGATATATCAAGACGAGTAAGCCGGGTCAACTCTGTGATACTGGGAGGAAAACCGCCAGAAAATTGGTTGTTCTGAAGGTAGAGACTACGTAAAGACTTCAGATTCGAGAAGTCCAGAGGGATTGAACCGCTCAGCCCATTTGAGCGAAGACTTAGAACCCGTAGTTCAGTCAGAAGTCCCAAAGTGTTCGGCGGAATTTGACCTACCAGTCCAACACCAGGAAGCCTCAGATACTGTACAGATGCTTGGTTAGCATCACATACGACACCAACCCAATTGCAAGCTGAATCAGAAGCATTCCATTGAAGACGATTTGAATGTGGAATTTTCGAAATGAAGGCAAGAAGCGCTTGCTTGTCCTGAGTTGGCTCTGAATTTGCTAGATGATATGTGAGACAAGTACATAAAGAAAACAAAAGAGCACATAAGAGAACACTTGATTTCAACTGTGCAGCCATTCCTTGTTTACCTTCTCCGAAAGCAAACAACAGAGAGAGTAGAATGAACAAATCTTATACCAGAGCTAAGGCTGTTGTGTTTGACAGCTTATGCCCGCCCCATAATTGCAATCCCATGAATATACAAGTACCACAGAAGGTATTTGTATACGAAGATGAAAAGGCTAAAGCCACTGAGATTGCACCTTTTGTAATATTCCTTTTCTAAACAAATTCTTCTGGCAATTGCTCTAATCTGTCATTTATATCAATGCAACACAAATGAAGAAATAGGAAGGATCCTGCTATTCCTTATGAGCTTGAATTCGAACCTGCAAAAAGACATCACAGACTGCATAATTTAGGTGTTGCAAAAAAATTATATATACAAAAAGTATTAATTGAATGCATATGATAGACCCAAGCATTTCATAAACCAGAGTAGTAAACGTTCAACGGGGAGTGGAGAAGAAATTGAACATGTGACAGCAGGGAAGCAGTATTTTCATGAGGCCATCCAAACGTAAGGCGGTGTATTGAGTAAATATTCTGTTGACACTGAACCAAGACACTGGGGATCTAAACTTAACTATCAAAGAAAATATCTTTTGACCCACTCTCCCCCCCCCCCCCCCCCCCCCCCCATCACTATTAAGACAATTTCAAAGAAACATTTTTTGACCTCAGAAAACAAATTAAATAAATCCCTTAAGATTTAACAATATCATGAACATCCATCAAATTTTCCTAAAGTAATAATCAAAACAACAATTAAACGAGCACAAATTCCATTGTTGTCAAATGCCAAACGAAGAACTTAAATCACAAACCTATAAAGAAAATGGCTCTCTTTGGCTGCTGCTGATATGAAATCAAATACCATTAACGCAGTGTCATAATTGCCATAGATGGAACCAAAGTACAAGCCATACAATATTACTCCCTCCATCCCTTTTTGATAGGGCTATTTGACTATGCACAAAGTTTTAGGCCAATTTAAATTTGTGTCTTGTTAATCATTTTCCCTCCATTCTAACACATTGATTTTAGTCAAAATAGGAATCAATAAAGGGATTTCTAAATAAGGAAAGTGACTCTATCATTTAGGGATGGAGGGAGTAAATAAAAGGAAACTAGATACAAATATAATCCAATTATACCTCAAACAGCTAGTCACACATTACAAAGACTACTTATTTCCAGCCTTTACTTAACAGCTACCAATATTTCTCTCTGAACAAAGCAAAATAAACTCCAACCCAAACAAAGACGCAGACCGAATAAAACAAATGAAAAAACCATACTCCCTCCACATAAATAAGATCATCTAGCCTTAAATTCTGATGGATCAAAAGATATTATGTTTGTAGTAATAAAAATATCATAATTTCGACTATTAAAATACCCCAAGTCACAAACCTTTCACACTTACAACATCCTAGTACACCAAGATACACCAATAATGCTACCAACATACAATTCAACTTTGAGAGCATATCTTCAATAATTATTTACTACCATCGATTAAAATCTCAAAACATATCATATGTTCGTTCTTGACAATATCTCCCCCCCCCCCTCCCACACCCCCTATAGCAGGGGACAGTCCCACATTGACACCCGCCCATGTGATCCGAGAAGATCGAGTTCCATTTGTGGGAGGGTACTGAACGAGCACACGTTGAGTACGTTGAACATACTTTATGATCTATCGCCAATTGTTTTAGTATGATGGACCTTTTAACACCCGCCCCGCCTCCGTTTCAGCTTAGTTTCACTTCTACTATAGCTTCTCACAACATAAAAGACATTATAAACTGAAAAAAAAACCCAACAATCTAAGATTAAGCAGCAAGAGATTAAGTATATTACTAGATATCAATTTTCTTTACCTCAGCTAAGCTCTGTTTGGTAAGAAGCTGACATTTTCTTGAGGAAAACGGAGAGCAAAATGAATGTGGATAAGAAAAATTAAAAGGGCAACATCTTTGTGGGGATTTAAGACTACTACAAGGCTGAAGTTGTGAACTGAAAGCGTTTCTTCAAGTGGTGAAAAATTAATGTAAATTCAAGAAAGAGAGAGAGAGAGAGAGAGAGGAGAGGAGAGAGAGAAAGAGAAATAAAGCGTTTCAGACAGCTATAAGTGGGAATGGGTCACCGGATGCTTCGGTTGCCATTAACATGTGTCTCGTCTTATGTGTAGGCATGTAATCAAGTCGAATATTT
This sequence comes from Echium plantagineum, assembly GCA_003412495.2. NCBI lineage: Eukaryota > Viridiplantae > Streptophyta > Magnoliopsida > Boraginales > Boraginaceae > Echium > Echium plantagineum. The sequence goes on from CM016565.1 coordinate 20,977,517, forward strand.
GGAAGTTTGAGTTTGGTTTGACGTATACAAGCCTGAACCGGCTCGGTCAAATTTTAAAAATTGGCGTTTGACCCAAATTTGAAGGTTCTAGCCGAACACGTTTGGCTTGGTAACTATTGGAAGGAATATCAAGAACGAAAACCTTATATGAACAAAAATATCGAAAAATAACAATTGAAATTGTAATTGAAGCTACAATTGTACAAACAAAGGCTGCTCAGAACATAAAAGACCACATACAAGTTGATACAACTGATTTAGAGAAAATCAACTTAAAAGTCAACATTCATCTAAATCTAAATCGAACTAAATGGGTATTTCACCTGTAACGAGGGACAATAATGTTGACATTGACTTGATTTCAGAAAATTACAACTAAGGGAGGAGTGATTATTAATTTTTTTTAGAGAAATTTTGAGGTAGTTGAGAGAGTTTTCACCTCTAAAAAGCAAAGAAAAGGAAGAGAGGGAGAGTTTTGAGATTTAGGTTAAGTTATTTGTGTTTTAATACCAAAAATCGATATGGACTTAGTATAGATGGGTTACTAATGGACTGAAGGAACCGAGTCATATCACTTATTCAGTTATTCATCATTAAGTCCATATACCCACATATATATAAAATGGCGGAGGGGAATCAACCGAGCCAAACCTTTTCAAACGGTTTGGCTAATACTCATTCCCAAGGTTTGGCTTGATATTTGATATCCCGAGCCGGATTTTCCGAGCTTTTCCGAGGCGTAACTACAAGTAAATTTAATTATTTTTTGTCACAATATGAGCAGAAAATTAAAGAATACCCCCTCCCTTTTCTTTTCTTTTTTGCCTCCTTTTTTTCTTTTTGGCTTTTTAATCGTTTGTCCCCTTTATTATCGTTCAATTTGTTATATGGTCTCTGAACTATAATTCTTTTTTTTGTGAGGTGCTTCATGTACTATTCTTCTTTTGGGGTGGGGTGTGTTGAAAAAGAAATGGGTAGAGTTTAATTTTAATTATGTGAAATATGCCCCTACTCTTTAGATTAGTATTAGGGTATAATATTCATTTTATCTTTTAAATATGAAAACAATGACATAGGATACAAGCTGAAAAGAAGAACAGTAAGGGTACATTGGTGAAAAGAAATAATAGTTGGAGGACCACATAAAAAATTATAGTATAATGGACACATGGGTAAAAATGCTTTGTTCTTCGATTTCCCTATATTCTTATTCTTGAATGGACAAAACTGCCTTTAGTGAACTCTCCCCCTTACTAGATTTCTTTACCACATCATCCTCCTCCTCCTTCGATCTTCTTCTTCTTTTTTATTATCCTACCACCATTACCATCACCATAACCACCACCATCACAAACCTCCAACATCAACTACCATCACAATAAAAAACACCTTATCGATTATTTTATCAGAAATAATAACTGCTATATTTTAGTAAAATATCATCTCTACACATAGTCTAATTTGCTATGTTGAGGTGTCCTCACCCAATTATTTTAGTACATACCATTAGACTATATATATCTAAACTCTGATTTTGAATTATTAATGGTTCTAAAATGGTCATGTAAATTTTATCTGTGAAAAAGTCGAAATTTATAAATTAGATGATTTTAGTTTTGTATGCAAACATCTCAGAAAGTTGTAATATAACAACTAAATTTCATTTCTTTTCTCTTTACCTATTAATTATGAAGTATAGATTTGAATTAGTTTGTATCTTTTTGTTTATTTGTGGAAATGATTAGGCGATGGAGCACTCGGTTGTTGAATAAGTTTGCTGGATGATAAATTGAGTACAATTATTATCTTGGTACGTACTTAATTTGGACTTCAAACACATTTGGAAGGAAATCAAAACATACTTAAGGTGTTCTAAAATTAGTTTATCTAACGTGTACGGTGTGTAGACTATTAGTACTATTTTACTTTAAAACATATTTGGATTAAAAGCAAAACATAAACTTTTGCTTAAATGCATATTTGGTGCGAGTTGGCAGGAATATATAATCCTAGCTTTCTCCATTTTCTATCATTAATTTTTTTGCATTGTGACATTATCATTACACGCACCTAACAAGATGATTTATACTTCCTCCGTCTCTACTTCCATGATCAACAAAACACAATCTAAAATGTAAATATTTGTCATTTTACATGCGAAAAATTATAAAAAAATTGATATTTTAAAATCTATCAATCTTTTAGGGACGGAGGAAAAATTTATTAACAATTATTGTTATGTCATGGGAGATTCACAAGAACTTTAATTCAATTTGTTGGCACTGCAATTTTACGGCCAACAAAATTTGTCAAGTAAAATTAATTAATTAAATATTATATATTATGAGATTTATCAATTAATTATTCAAGTCACGTAGATATTTTCAATGTGATATTATTATGAAATTATAATTGTCATTAAAAAGTGATATATGACTACTTAATTAAATATCAATTAAGTATATTATAAAATTTACTTCCTCCGTTTTTTTATATGACGTTTTACAATTTTAATGTGTTTTTTACAATTTCAATGTACTTTTTAATTACTATTTTCATTGAAATGATCAACTTACCAATAATATAGTGACAATTAATTGTTATTTTACATTTTCAATGTACTTTTGACAACTTTTATATAACTTTTAATTTTTCTTAATCTATGTGAAAATGTCTAGAACGACATATAAAAAAACGGAGATAGTATTAATTATTTATCCAAGTCAAACAAATACCTACAAGGTGATATTATTATCAAATTATAATTGTCATTGAAATAAATGTGATTAATAGATTAGGTTTTCATGTCAACCAGATCGTATTGCAAATGGCTAGAGCCTTTGTTGGCTACCCAAATGTCTATACAAGGAGGGACTATCATCATTTGAGGAGGAAAAATGAGATGCTCAAGTTCAAGAGGAAGACGTAGATAGAATTTGTTAAACAACAAAAGTTCTCTACAAATTCAAGAACCTCTTCAGAAATATTGAAGTCTTCAAATAACAAGTTCATAAGTCCAAGCAAGTTCATGAGTCCAAGCAAGAGTAAAATTCTCAAGCAGTAGTTAATCAAAGCTAAGATCAAGTGAAAGCTTTCGAACTATCATTCTTTTAAATTTATCCCCTATTTTTCCCGTTCTGCCCCTGAAGTATTTTTTTCGCCAAAAAAATTAATTGAGATAAGGGCAAAATAAAAAACACACATACAATTAAATTTTAAGGCAATTTTTTTTTAATAATTAAAGAAGAGGGTTCACTAATCAAATAAAAAAAAAAATTAATAAAATAACTTCTTTTTTTAAACCTCCTCCTTCCAAACACACACCTCGCCTTCCCACGTACCCCACCCAAAAGTAATTATGATGATGGTTGCTAGTAGAATTGTCAAGCTTAGAGGAGTTGAAAAAGAAAATTAAAAATTGTGGTTTAATCAAACTTTGCAGCTTAAACTACGGAACCATTTTTGTAGTTTAATTCTACTATAGTACAAAAGTATGAAACATTCTTCGCCTGCAATAGTTAATGTGTTCAGACCGCATTCTCATCCGCATGTCGGCATGTGTTTTGAGTGACAAGAATTTAGTACTCCTACAATTATACTATCAATATATACGTGGTATTTTTAAAATGTTATTTTAGAGCACGTATTAAGTATTAAATATAAAAATAAAATTTAACATATATAAATATATAAGATAATATATTTAAAATAATTTATCATGTCAAATTCAAATGTAGATTAACTATCAATTATACTCCCTTATTAACCTTTTAACGTGTATCCTAAAAATGCATTCTAAAAACCCATCAATATCAGATTAAGGAGTACTACATGCTATACATACAAGATTGACTTTCTTTTCAGATTTATACTAATATACACATAGAGCTATATACGAACCGAGTCGAGCCTGAACTCAAGAATTTTTTGCTCGGTTCATCACTAAATAAGCCTCAGGTTCGGCTCGGCTCGGCGAGCTTTCACCGAGCCGAGCCACTCCCGAGTCGAGCTTCGAGCTAGCTCATTTCGAAATTTCAAGTTCAATTTAATTAACAAAAAATTAGTTTACATAAACAATTAATAATATTATTAACATGCATGTAACAATGTAAATAGAAATATTAAGTTGACATTAATCATAATAATTGAAATGCCTAAAAAAAGTATAATATAACTAACTTTATTAAAAATAATATTAAAATATGTATTATCGAGCTACCGAGCAGGCTTCCCGAGCTAGCTCGCGGAGCTGACGAGCCAGGAACCCGACTCGCGGCTCGGCTCATTTTGTTACGAGCCTAGGCTTCCCGAGCCGAGTCGAGCGAGCTAGCTCGGAAACCTCTATATACACATGGTGTGATATGGTTATAGCTGAATGCAATAATTTTCCTATTTAAAGTTTGACACTGTCAAATCTTCATATACATAATACATGTAAGTTTTCATTACTGATTTTGTTCATGATTTAAAATAGCTATTGAATACTACGTATTTTAGTTCAGTTTTCTTGAAAATAAACTCCTATATAATTGCCAAGATGTCATCACCAATTGATTCAGGTGTAACCCAATTACAATAGTTTCCTATTGAAAGCTTTTTATTAAAAAAACAAAATAAATAAGTTAGGTCACAGGCACAAAAAACTGTACTGAAGACTAAGTATATTTTTTCTGGCTTGAATAACGACAGAAGACATACTACTAACATATACTCCTAATTAAGATAGCCTACTACTATCAGAATACATGGAGTATATAATGATATATTAGGTTAGGGTTGGGTATTATTGAAAATAATAATAATAATTGCGCTAGTTGATTTTAGGTCAACGGATATTAACAATCTCTATTTTATTTTTAAATTTCTTTTGATACTTTAACTATTTTTCATTTATTTTGGCCCCTATTTTATTTTTATCAAAATTAGTCCCCCTCAATTTTCATCCTGATTTTGCCCCTGGGTACACAGATTGGGACAAGGGAAACAAACTAGCTAACCAAGCCCACCTGCAGAGAAACTCATGTCATGTCAAAGAATCTTGAACTTTGACATAGGTTGATCGAACCGTACATATATAAAACTCGATGACCATCCATACATATATGCAGATCAGTGGGGAGGTGGTTATGGGGGGGCATGGTGTGACTAGCGAGGAAGAAAGAGGGGTTATTTTTATAATAACTTTATTAATGAAAATGATTTTGTTTTATTTTTAGTTACTCTCATCTTTGATTATTAAAAGACTCGCCACAAAATATCATTTTTTTATATGTTTCCTATTATGCCCTTCAATTGCTTCATTTTTTGGTGGTAAAACATATATCACGGGGCAATTTGAAAAGAATTATAGTTCCATTCCTTATTTGAAAAGTAAGATAGTTTGATCCCTCATTTCTAATCATTTTTCGAAAGTTCACAGGGGTCGTAAGAAAATTAGCCAATTATATTTTCCTGATTCCCCTAACTCACATTTATGGTACTCAAACGACAATAAAGTATATTCTTCTTGATTCCCTCTAATTCCATTCCCGTAGGATAATTTTAAGGAATGACTCTCCCTGATTCACTCCGATCCAAACACATCATAAAACTTGTTGGAGATCATCTCTAATTTCTCTTAGGTTGTGCTTGGTACGCGGGAATGGAATTAAATTAATTTGTATTACTTAGATTTATATTCATTAGTAACCTTAGTATCCAATAGTTTTAGTGTTAATAAGTAACAAAAAGTTCTCAAAAGTTTTATGGTAATAATACCATATACTAATAGTACTTATGGCAATAATTTCATAATACAATATACTAATAATACTTGTGGTAATAATAACATATCATACAATAAGAGTACTTATAGTAATAATAATAATACTATACATCCTTTTCCAAAATTATGGTAACTTTACAATAATAAGAGTACTTGTGATCATTTCATATAATACAAATATACTAATAATACTTGTTGGAGTTCATGAATTACATACAAAATCATAAAATTATGTTTTAAATACGATAGCAATAATGTTATACATCCTTTCCCAAATGATGAATTCCAGCATGCATATACTCAAATTTGAGGTCCGCATGCAATGTTGTCTTTTATTTTCATGATAGCTTTTCTTACCTTTAAACTTAAGTTTTACATATAGGGATATAAATTATACTAACTTTATGCTTTGCTTGGAGAACAAAGTAAAATATAATACAACTAGTCGTTACTCCTTTGGATGTTTTTAAACCATCGATTTAGTAGTTTTTATATAGATTTAGGAAAAGATAGAGCAAGTAGATAATAACAAAAAATATGTAAAGTTATGGAATCGTCTTTTTTTGTTTTGATTTTGAGAAATGCATTTTTTTTAATAATTCACTCATATATTAATGTTCAAAGATAATATACATGAGTATTGTTCATAACGTTGTCCAAAAGAGACAGTAACTGAGGCTAGAAAATATAAACACAATATATTTCGAGATCTACTAAAGTGCCTGAAATGGCTCAAAACTAGATCTAAACTAGGCTACGGGAAACTTGATCATGGAAGTACGTTGTCGTAGTAGGTTATAAGATGACCGTCGTGGTGCTGGCAACATTGTCCGTTAAAAGTGATTCCCATGACACGTTGTTCCTGATACGATATAGTAACTTCGCGATAATACCTGTGAAAAGAACAAATCAAGAAAGACGTGAATATATTGGTGTTTTCTTGAGTCTTTAATGGCTGTATACGAGTACACTAAAACTAATGGTTTGATAGAGATAGTATTGGTAGGTGACTTGAGTATCAAGGTGTGGGATTGGAGACATAAGTGTGTTCTTCATCATAGTATTGGTGGTAAGATGTGTTATAGAATTTACTGATTATGTGTGGTGCGTTATCGTAAGATATATTGAGAGTGATGAATGATTTAGAGAGATTTGTTGTGGGTGTTGGAGGGTAGGGTTGGATTAGATGGATAATAGAGTAGTTTGTGTGCGTTGTTTGTTTTTTGTTGACTTTACTGTAGTAGTGGTGAAGACATTATGCCATTTGTTAAGTGTTTTGTTTCTGAGGGCAATAATGGTGGGTAAGTTAAAAACTTCTTTGGAGAATAAGATGTGGTTTCTATGATTCCAGATGCTCCAAAGGGTATCGATAAGAACTATTATGTCATGGTATTTCAGATGAATGTGTTTCTAAGAGGTATTTAGGTGTTGGGAAATAGTATTGGAGAGAGGGCCGTAGGGTAGATTGTGATGAAAAGTAAGGCTAGACCAAAGAGGAGTAATTTTTGGGCAAGAGCGGAAGAGATGATTTGGTCTTGGCCATAGAATACACAGTTTAGATTAACTGTTTTAACAATTTTGCGACTAATGTGTAAAGCGGTCAGAAATCTATTGAAAAGGAATTTTTGTATGAAGAGTTTGATTTTGTGGGGAATGTGGAGTTTTCGTAGATGTTTCCAAGTATGTTTGGGTATTTTATGATAGTTCCTAGGAGGTGTGATGGGATGGGAAAGATTTTGCCATAAGTTTTGTAAGTTTGTTTGGTAATAGGCTGGGAAATGAAGTTCCAAGCTATTTTATCTTATTTAAGGTTTAGGGGTTTTGTTTTTATTTGTTTAACAATGGGTTGTGGGTGAAGGGTGTCAAGAAGGGACAGATTTCAGCGGTTGCTAGAGGCGAAATCAGAGACTGTTTTATAGCTGGTTTTGATTAAAGCTTTGAATTTGGATGGAAGATGAGAGTCCAAAGAGGTATTTGGAGGGAGGGTGCCCAAGGTCCAACCAAATATAAGTTTGTTGGTCGGAGTCAATAATAAGACATTAGGCTTAAGTAATTGATAACCTAGATTGAGACTTTTTCAAGTCCAGGTAGTGGTTTGTTTTTGGTGTGGGGTATAAGGGGTTAAGGTATTAGGGACATATTTTGATTTCAACATAAAATATGTAGGTGTTTGGGGATTCTTAAGAATTTGCCAGGTGGTCGTAGCTAATAAAGCAAGATTGAATGTGTGAAGATCTTTGAATCCTAGTCCTTTTTGGTGGAGGGTTAATTTTAAGAAGTGTCAGTTTATCCAATGTAATTTGTATGTGTGATGGTCATTCTAAAAAAAGTTTGAGAATATGGTTCCGAGTTTGGATATGGTGTGGATTGAAAATACATAGATGGACATTGGATAAATTAACATACTAGTGAGGAGACACTTAGTAAGGATAAGTTTACCAGATTGATTTAGAAATTTATTGTTCCAGGAATTGATTTTGGTATTCATTTTGTCAATAATATTTTAAAAGATATTAGATTTGTGAGTGACAATGTCAAGGTTGATGCCAAGATATGTGCCATAGTGTGAGGTTTTTGTGTAGGGTAGAAATTGCAGAACTTGTTATTTTTGTTCTTTTGAGGTGAGAGAGCTAAAAGTTATTTAAGATTTGAAAAAAGTTGACCATTTTGCCTAACTCTTTGCAATATGTTTCCACAATGGATATGAAAGTCAAGATAGTTTTCTTGTCTAGTTTAAGAAAAAGAAGTTACCGTCAGCAAAAAGGAGATGGGTGATTTTGGGGCTGTTACGAGGGGTTCCTATGATTTTGATGGTATTGGAAGCTTGTGACATTGATAAAGTAGCAGAAAGTGCTTGTGCAAAGAGAAACGAGAATAGAGGAAAGTGGATTTTCTTGACGAAGTCGATACGAGAATTTGAATGATGGGGTTTACATGCCATTCACAATGACAGAGTATTGTATGGTAGTGAGGCATTTTGTGATGATGTTGATCTAGTTAGTAGGAAAATTGAGTTTTTGTAAAGTTTGGATAAGGAAAGGCCAGCAAATATGATCGGAAATTTTGCTCATGTCAATTTTAATAGTAGCAGAGCCATGTTTTTTTGCTTTCGAAAGTCTGATGGAATTAGTTAATTCTTGGGCTAAAATATTTCCTTCAATAGACTGCCCAAAAATAAAATCATTTTGGAATTTGGTGATGAGGTTGTTAAGAAAAGGTTTTAACCTATTGACAAGGGTTTTAGAAGCAATTTTATATAATATAGTATGTAACGTTTTAGAGAAGAATTTCCTTCGTGAACTAATGGCATACACATCATAACGAACCCCTCAAATTAAAGTTGTTTTTTTCTTGGTAAATTAGCATGTCGTCTTGTATTTTTCGGGGCATTGTGCCACATATGGAATATGACCCTCTTCTCATGACAATAGTATAAATTAATCATATATAGAAAAATCGGTTTTATATGCTATTCCAAACATTATTTGTAGAAAATAATATTGCCAAAAATGAAACAATTCAAAACATTACTCTCGATTGTGATCAGAGTCGACCCTTTAAGTCTTCTTTGAGGCATTTAAGAATGAATTTAGGACCTACCAATTTCATTTTTGAAAGTTTAGTTTGCAGGTGCAAGAGTAACATACAAGAAAATATTTGTAATAGGCAATAGAAAGTATATACAAAAATTCTGCTGCAATTCAGAGCATTAGACAACAGATTGGGGGTCTAGTTTCAGCGAGGAACCCGATCGATTCTTGTTGAAATGGAGTGGTGGGGAGTTCTCGTTGGGGAGACTGTGGCAGCAGGTTCGCAGGCGATGTGAGGCTAAAAGTTGGGCGCATATATTGTGGCATAGCAAGGCAGTGCCAAAACATAACTTCATAAGTTGGATGCTTTATTTAGGGAGACTATGCACTAGAGATAAGCTAAAGATATGAGGGCTTGTAGATTTAAATGTGTGTAGCTTCTGTGATTGTGAAGAAACAACAGATCACCTATTTTTTAAGTGTGAGTTTTCAGCATATGTTTGGCGGAATATGTTGCAGCGCCTAAAGGGGTATCGAGCTGCACAAGGATGGGAGTTCGAGGGACATTGGTGTAGTGCGGAGTTTCGGATTAAAAGTCTAGGAAGCATGATTGGAAGGGTGGCGTTGTGTTGCACGGTGTATTATATTTGGAGATAGAGCAACCAAAGAACCTTCTCTCAAGAATACAAGAGTCGAGATCATATTATTAGCCTTATTTGTCGAGACATCTCATTAAAAGTGGGTTGTTAGAGGCGTGTTAAGGCCTCTAGGTCGAACTTAGACATTTGTTTAATTAGGGAATTAGCTCATCTATCTTTGATAGGTGATATGTACGAGTTAATTTCCACTTATATTCTCTTGGTTTGCTATTCAATAAAACTCTTTGACCTTAAAAAAAGTATATACAAAAATAAATTAATCAATTCCTATTAAAAATATGATAAGACAATAATAATTCTCAGCTACCTAACATTTCAATTTCTACTAATTATAAAAACAACTATCTCATTCAATCACCACAATATTTATCTTGGCCAATATATTTTATTGACAATGTTTGTATTTTTCTTTTTTTTTGGTAATTAGCGAAAAGGTGAGTTTCAAAATCAAGACATTCAGGTCACTAGCAAAAGCTTTTTTTTTATTAGGGTATCCGATTAACTCACAAGTTTGTTTTTATTAACAAGCAAATATATAGCATTTTTTTTTATCATGTTCCATAATTTGTAAGATTCAATATAATTAGCATGCATTAAACAATCTTATTACATAATAAGATAATTCATATATACAGGTTGTAATGTGAACAAATAACTAATATATGTAATATGACAAAACCAAACAGTGGCCATTAACTAGTATTATATTAGTTTCGTAGATTGAATATTAATTGATGTGTAGGTTACTATATAATATTTATGGGTAAGTTTTTAAGAAATTAGGGCCTTTTTGAAATCGGGGCCCTGTTCGAATCACCCGTTATCTCTTTATTAAAGATTCCTCTGAATTAGTGATAAATTATAAATACAATAATATTTCAACAATAGAGGTATTATTAGTTAATGGGCCGTTAGTGTAGGTGCGAACTAATAAACATTTAGAATAAAATTCGAGACCAATTATCTTCAATAAGAATTGAACCAAAACATTTTAGGTATAAACTTGGATCAAATATGGTCAGACTGTTGAGTCATCGACTAAAGCTTCCATATTACTCATTATGATAAGGGTTAGTAATTAATGATTGTGATATGTATGTACTGCAAAATAAAATTAATTAACCTCCCCAACCAATCAAAAATCATACTTCTTATATATTATATCACATGATATCAAAGACACTCTCATAAAAGATACTCCCTCCGTCCCTAGAAGATGATCATATTTTGATTTTTGATGGTCAACAAAACACAATTTAAAACATAAATATCTATTATTCTACATGCGATAAGATTATAAAAAGTTAATATTTCAAAAATAAATATTGAGACGAATCTAACAAGGTCCCACAAGACTATATTATTTCTTATCGTTTAATGGGAATTCATGATCAAATTTTGTAATGTTTGACTAACAAAAGTCAAAATGTGACAATCGGAGGGAATAATAAACTGCTTTTATTTTAAATCTTCTATATATATGTACTTATGTAGATTTCAAGTACAATATAGTGAAACACTAGACTTTGGCCTAGTTATTATTGACCCAACCTCTACAACTGGAGGTCCTGGGTACGATTATTATTACGCTAACAATGTAAGAAATAGGGCGTCTAATCTTGATAAATGCTAATCTCATGAGTAACTCTTATTTGGTTGCCAACCTACTGGAATAACATTGTAGGAAGTAAAAACTTCGTGTGATTCTTTAGTTGTTATTCGAATAGAGAATGGAGGGTTTGTTTGTCCTGGATATATATTTGCTTTCCAAGTTGCTCCAAATACTTGTTGCATTGTTATCCAATTGCCAGAATTTGAAGGTTTTAGCTCAGCCTTGAGAATTGTTCCATCTTGAGGTATATCTTCAATGGCACATGCAAAATAGTTTGGATTAGAACCTCCATCAACCTTGAATGTTATCTTCCAATTATACTTGCATGGTACCCTGCAAATATTTTTCAAGGAAACAAATGTTGTTAATATTGAGTAATTAGTGATTAACCTCGAGGCCTAGCTCAACTGGTAAAGAACTAGGGTGCTAAGTACTAGCAGTCTCGCATTTTCATACAACCTGAGTTCGTCTCTCATAAGAAGCGAACCTTGTATTGATGAAGCGGTTAACAGACAAACTCTAGTCCGCTGATAATGAAGTTTCACACTTTTGAGTAACTAATGGTTTTTCCCAGGATATGGAGCAATGTGAGCCTTAAGGTAAGAGATTCACCTTTTGATTAACTATTGCTTAGCATAATGAGTAAGGGGTGGATATATATAGTTCCGCTTCGTGAATTTTCAAGTACTAAATTTGAAAATTTTTATCCTCACCAAACACATAAAACGTTGGTTTGGTATTTGGGATGATGATTCCATCCGTTTGATTTTTAAGATAATAGCTGAATACGTAGCGAGCACATAAAAATCTTTGTATAAATGATATACTTTGGATAGACACCTAAACCAAAATTTTCATATGTTCGTTTGAAACATCAAGATAATTAGTTCCAATGCATGGAAATCTGCAAACGTACACACGTTTTATCTACAAATCCAACGCATGTTTCATGTATTCGATAGGAATAAAAAACGGAAATAAATTTACCTTCCAAATTCTACATCAATTCTTCCCAACTTTCGCAATGCATCTCCTTGCCCTTGTTTTGCGAGATATCCAAATGCAAGGCCACTTAAATCAAAATGAACTCGCTCATTATTGCAAGCACCAGGACATTGATCTGTAATTGTCACATCTAGGGCATATCCTGAGCAATATGGGTTATTTATACATTTCACCTACAATAATTACAAGTACTTAATGATAATAATATTTGTGTCACATTATTATTATGAATAATAATAACAAATATAAAAATTTGTCAGATTTAGAGATAATTGTCAATTTGGTTCCAGATAATACGTAAGACGAAGTTATATTTTGATTACGATGTTGCAGATTAATCCCGGAAGGTGGTTGAAGTGTTGCGATATAGTCCCCAATAGGGACACACGTTGCACATTAGTCCCAATTTTTTCGGGGACAATGCTACAATATTTGTTACCTTCAGAGACTATATTGCAAACTTATGCCGTTTTCAAAGACTAATTAGCAACATCGTAACAATATAGAACTATAATGTAACGGCATCGACACATCCCATTATCTCTGACCAAATCTTTAATTACGTCTCATATAATTTATTATTAGTACTCCTTCCTTTTCATCCAATCTTTAACATGCATAAGTTCTCTATATTCGTGAACACATATGTAGTATAACGTTAAATTACATGCATCAATTTATTATTCTCATGTTGATAGTATGAATTGAATATGTTAACGTTTGATTTCATTTTTGTTGTAATCATCATATAACATATATAAAACAGTTGAGTTTAAAATATTAATATTAGATATCAGAATTTAAAATTGAACATCTTTTTTAATTTAATTTGGAGGGAATAATTTGTTTATATGATTTATTACCCAATAACAACTTCCACAACCACGTCCTCCTTGAAATAGATAATCATTTCCAGCTGATATCATTCCACTATAAGGAGGAAGTGATACATCATTTCCAAATCCACATGCTCCTCCTGCAATTGAGTAATATGAAGAAATACATTATTAATGAATTAAATCTTGTCCTTACATCTTACTATATCTATTTTATATATAATGTCTAAGGGCCAAAAAAAATCAATTTTAATTGATATATCACATAATAAATTATTAGCTATTTTTAAATATGGACGAGTACCATTATTAGTGATGGTTTCAAACTTTTATTAACTCAAAACAATTGAATAACAAATGGCATTTTAATTGATATATTCACTTTTTTTACAAAGATTTAAATAAAATATAACAACAAAAGGATTTTCCAATTCAACTTTTTATGATGAATAATAACGATAAATTTTGTAACTTTAATTGATATCAACATCTTTTATGCGATGCCACATATTTTATTTTAATAGTAAAATAGGTTTTAAATATCATTTTTTATATTTTTATTTATATTATATACAAAATGTATAAATGACATTAAATTCATAAACTTTAAAAACTAATCGCAAAAATTCTAAATGGCTAGTTTTATATATAAATGGATGTAGTTATTAGTAGAATTAAGAATAAATAAATAATTACCACTTCCAGGCCCTTCAGGTGGACCATACCATGTTGCTACCGCACGTTCGACCCCATTTGTTACAATATTGGAGTCATTGAAGAGCAATGCATGAATACAATATATATTATTATACAATAAGAATATTATTAGAAATGTAAAGCTATGATATGTTTGCAAAATCTTCATTATTTTGAGTATATGAATATTAGCAAAAAACTGTTTTACAATATTCGAGTTGAAATTGATGTAACACTATCATATGATGGATGTATATATATATTGATGGGAAGTGATGAATTTATTTCTAACATATTGTTGTTACGTGTATTGAATGTTGCTTTTATGTGTGCTAAAACCTTATTTGGTATATAATAATATTATTAGTTACCATATACACCTCCAACATGTATGGAATAAAATCAGTTAGATCCATTTTTCAGACCTAAGGGAGATTTAGTGGTTAGGATAATTATAGTTATTAGCAAGCTTGACATAGTATGTATTTTTGTAATCTGGTAACAATTAATGTAATTTTATACTATTATAATTTGTGATAATATAATGTGAATTATCAAAAAAAAAATCAGGAAGATGTTTTATGCATAAATGTAGATTAGTTGCCACATATTTCAATTTCGTTGATAATTTACAAAAACAACAAATTTAATAGGCAATATTTATTATTAATTAATTATTAATAATAGTAATTAGTAATATTAATCAATATTAATATTAATACTTGAGAATAATTAGTTAGTAATACTAGCTAGTCACTAGATAATATTATTAATTATTACTCCCTTAAATTCAAAATGATTGTTTTTTTAGATATTTCACACAAAATTAGAAAGTTTTAATACATCCAAACATTCCATTTATACTCAATTGCACATTAATACTCCACTTAAGTACATTAACTTACGTATCCAAGGCTTCTAGTTTAGTGATGGGCTCGAGTCTCTTTTCAAGAGGTCTCGAGTTCGATTTTCGCAGAGGAGTATATTTAAACATACTTCCTCTGCTTTCGTGGCTGCCTTTGCGGCATTTTTACACCCACTCTGTAGGATTTTCGGGCATTCCAAAACAACATCGGGAATCGGACTCACATCCAGGAAGTGAAGTTAAAGCATTAACTTACGTGAGGCAATCCATTAATAGTCCAACTTCATTATAGAATTCATTGCAGAAAGAAAGTTGTGCTCTTGGAATTTGATGTACGTAATAATCATGTAGAGTAGTAATAAGTAATATTTTTTTTTTTTTTTTGTAAATTAGCGATAGATGTGAGTTTCGAACCCAGGACCTTTTTGGTCACTAGCAAGAGCCTTTTCCACTAGGCTATTCGATTAACTCAGTAATAAGTAATAAGGAACATTTTTGAACTTTTTTTATGCAAACAAGGATATTAAGGGGAAATGGTGTATCGTACTTCGATAAATACAAAAAGACAATTATACTGGATATTCTTGCAATGTTTAGAAAAACAATCTTTTTGAATTAGAGGGAGTAATAATGAATTAATGTTAATAATTAATAGTAACTAATAATAAAAATAACAATTACTATTAACAATGATTTTTATAAATAATAATTGTTATTAATTGTTAATAGTGATAAACATGTATTGATTAAGTAGTAATTAATTAATAATCGTTAACAATAATAAATATAATAATAGGAAATATAATTATAATAATACTCCCTCCATCCCTAATTGATAGGGACATATTGACTTTTTTGGTCAAAATTTACAAATTTTGACCATTAATTTTTAATAATCAAAACAAAATAATATAATCAAATGAGATGTTGTTAGATTCGTCTCAATGTATATTTTTAAAATATATACTCCTTATAATTTTTTCATTGACAAAACAAAAGATATTTACGTTTTAAGTCGTGTCTCGAAGACTGTGAAAAAGTAAATGTCCCTATCATTTAGGGATGGAGGGAGTAATAATTAGTCGGGTTATAATAAAATAACTACATATTAGGGAGGTGAAAAGATTGGGTGCATCAATACTTCCATGCATCAGGTGCATCAGGTACCCATTTAAAGGTTTCACGTGGGTACTGTACCCACTTGAAACTTCATCATCGGTACTTGTACCCAAATTGTACTATAACAATGGTACAATACCACATATTTATCAATCCAAAATAAATATGTGGTATTGTACCACTGTTATAGTACAATTTGGGTACAAGTACCAATGATAAGTTTCAAGTGGGTACAGTACCCACGTAAAACCTTTAAATGGGTACCTGATGCACCGAGAGCACCAAATTATTGATGCACCGAATCCGGACTCATTAGGGAGAGTACAAATTGAAGGGTGAGTGAATAATTTAAGGGGTCAACCTATTCTAGGGAACCTGGTTTAGTGATTTCAACCTCTATTATAACTTTAGGGAATGTGATGTACATGCTCTTAAAAGGTCTAAACTGTCCCTTTTAATTTCTACCACTCTTCACATTTTGTTCTTCCCCATCTTTCTTTCTTAAAAGCATGTGCATCAGCTCCCTTATAAGTTATAATAATGGTTAGAATTATTGAAACTGACTTTTTCAGCTCCTCTAAAATAGTTTGGCTCCCTATAAATTATTTACTCACCCTCAAATTTGTACCCTCCCTATTTTGTAGTTATAATGATTATGGTTCAATTAATTGTAAATAATAGGGGATCTGCTAAAGAACAACTAATCCCAAAAATAGAAAAGTGGCAATTTAGGGTGAATTATAGAGGAAATTTTAGGGGAGTTGATGTACATGAGCACTCACATTAGCTTCTTCAAATATTCTTTAAAATACACTCTCAACCGCCACTTTTTATATTTTTGGGGTTCACTTTCACATATATACTTTAACAGTTTTCACTCTAAATTAAAAAAGAATTCACATATCGTAATAGATATTTAGGATAAAAATAAATTTTTAAAAAGTATAAAATAATATATTACATATGTATATGGATTGAAAGATACTTTTAATTTATACTTATATACGATACCACAAATTTAATTAGTTATTTATTTTTATTTTTATATAAATAAAATCAAAGAAAAATGAAAGGAGAAAAAAATAACTATCAAATTTTGAGAAGTGAATTGGGTGTGTGGGTAAATTTTTGGGGCAAGGTTATGGTGCTAACAAAATTAGGTGCTAACAGAGTATATTTGTACTCCAATTTCAATTATTAGAGTACATTTGCGCTCATTTAATGTTGCTAACAAAATTAGGTACCAACAATTCCAAAGTTAATGTTGTGAATCGCTTTCTTAGTATCGTCCGAGTATTGCACTTTCCAAAGAGAGGATAAGCATTTTCTCCATTGTTTTTCTCTTCCTATGATAAATACAAAACAAATATCATAGCCCAAAACATGAACAAGTTACAGAATTGAAATATGAGCAGCCACCTTTCCATATTTTAAACATGTTCAAAATTCAAAAATAAATTATGATACATACAAAATGATACATCAAGCATCTCATCGAACACTTAAAATACTTTTATAGAAATGCTTACATATAACAAAACATCGAATGAATTAGTTGGTGAATATAATTAAATAAACTAAAGAAACAAAATTACAGTAGAAAATTACCTTATGAAGCCTAATAATTCTCGTCGATTCGCCGTCGTCATTATTATTAACCTCGATTTTGACTTGTGAAGTTGAAGATGAAACTGGTCAATATTGTAGTGGTGGTTTACATAATTAAGAATGGGGGTTGTTGGGTTGCTGGTCGAGAGAAGTTTTGCAGGCTATAGGGGTGTTGGTTGATAGAAGTTAGGCTGATGGGTAGCCGAGAGAAGTTTGGAGAGGTTAATACGCTAAGAAAGTGAAGCAAAGTGGGAAGATGGAGGAAATGGAAGAGAATTGGTTATAGATTTAAGGTACAACTCTTAATGCTTGGAGTACAGTGGCATGAAGCTGGATATAGGATGACTACGAATGTACGACACTTAAAGTAGGGAGTACAACTGGTGATGCACGCGCGTCGATATGACGACCGCGCGTGTATCACACACACATTGAGTTTTTATTACTACTATAGATATTACTCGCTCCCTCCATCCCTTTTTAATATACCCATTTTGACTTTTGGGGTCAAATTTTAAAAAATTTGATCTTAAATTTTTATTAACCGATAAGAAATAATATAATCATATTGGACCTTGTAAGATTCCTCTCAATATATATTTTTGAAATATCACGTTCTTATAATATTTACTTATGTAAAATTAAAAATATTTACGTTTTAAGTCGTGTTTCGGAGACTGTAAAAAAGTAAATGGGTCTTATAAAAAGGATGGAGGTAGTATTAGAAATGTAAAGCTATAAAATGTTTGCAAAATCTTCATTATTTTCAGTGTATAAATATTAGCAAAAAACTATCCTATAATGTTGGGATTCAAATTGATGGAATAGTAACCCTATTATGGTTATATATACCATTGTGAATTGTGATAAATTACATATCTTAAATAATAATAAATGAGACATTATGGTAATAAAAACTGATTGGATAACTGATAAAACTTTTAATAGTGAATGCTAGTCTAGTATAGTAAGTTTTTCAATTTTTAAAGGATCAAAATGAGTAACATTTGGATCATTTGGAAATTATATATTGAAATATTTTTCATAATTAATAAATCTATATATATGGGTGATTTTATCAATAGTTGTTAATAACAACTCTAGATATGAATTCACGTATGAAATTTCAGATGAAGTTTTTATGAGTTCAATTTTATTAATCTTTGTTAATATTATTTTTAAGTTTTTATGAGTTCAATTTGGGAGCAATAGCAGCGTGCATCCCAAATGCCTCTTTCGTGTTACAACTGCCAACAAGAGATCGATGCATACTCTAACGGCAAGCTTTCTAGAACCCATCCCTCAACCACATGAGGGTACGTGCCAAGTTTAAAATGCATCTTTGTGGTCACTGCGTTGGTTTCCACATGGTAGAAGAACTTAGCCCAATCTTTCACAAGTTTCTCAAAAATCAACCTACCCCATTGGTACGCGTTGAAAGCTACCGGGTCATCGACTAAACAAATGGCCTTCCAATTGATGGAATACCCAGAATCCTTAACAAACACCATACTATTTATGATAAAAAGGGCACAAAGCTTTCTCACGTTATCACCGCCGGGATCAGTTTTACTATGCTCCCTCATCAACTTCACAATCTTCCTAAACAATACAACAACCTCCGGATGGACCTCCCCATCTGTTACCAACACCCGAAAAGGTGTCTCCGAGGACTCATCACAATCAGGGTGATCTCCGAATGTCAACCTCGTTAGCAAACTAAACTCAACCTCCCCGAACCAATGTTGTTGGCCACCAATTTCAAAGCTAAGTGTACGCTTTGCCGGGTTTGTATCTTCCTCAATTTCACTCTTTGTAACCAACCATTGCACAGTCTGCGTGTGCATGGGGAACTTCTCTAATCTACACACAAGGTCAACTAATGTGTAATCCTTGCGCATTCTCTCAAAGTTTTGCTTACTCATGAGCTTCCGTGCTTCTTGGATACACTTAGGCCTCGATCTATTAGTCACCGTAATCATAGCCATATCTGCAAATCAGAAATATATAAAATATCACTACGTATCATTGCATACTGTTGCATATCAGTGCATAGCATCGCATAAAGAAGCATAACAATGCATATCAGTGTAATCAACCACTATTCTCTAAAATATCATATCATTCAAACCCAAAAAACTTAAAAACATGAAGAAAAAAAAGGAGCAACATTGTCCCAAAGAACATCAAAATCCGCCAATAATGTCCCAAATTATATCATAAATATTTTATAAAAGAAATCTTTAAATGTTCATACATTTTAAAGCCTAAAATCACCAAAAGAGGAAAAAACCCTAAATTGCACTATATTACTTCAAAAATCATCAATAATCTCAAAAATTAAACCTTTGCAACACTCACAAACATGAAAAAAAAAAAGAAGTCTCTAAAAAATTCAAACTTTCCCATTTTGAACACCCTAACAACTTTCAACTCCAAAAAAACCCGAAATTAGAACTTTTTAACAAAATTTAACACCAAAAACCTAAACATGTAGCCACTGTTTAGCATGGAACCAAGTTTCAAGAAAAAGAAAAAGAACCGCCACCAAACTACCCAAAAAATCGCCACCATAATCACAATAAAGTTGCTTACTTGTGTTTTGAAGAGACAACTCGAAAACCTTAAGCGGATTCCGGAAAAGGGGAGCTTTTTTTGGTTGATTTCCGCTGGTGTTGCTGCTGCAACTTTTCGGACAAGAAGGAGAGACAAGAGGAAGGAGAGTAGGTGAGACAAGAGAGAGAGAGATGACAAAAGAAAATGGTGGAAGTTGTGATGTATACTGTCATTTTTTTGTTTAAAAGGGGGTATTTTTGTCAATTCATCTTCATTTAGTGCCATTTTGCTAAAAATTGTAAAAAGGTGCTCCAACTTAATTTTTCTCTCAAAAGTGTTATTTAACCCAAAAACTCCTCAAATTCCTATTCCTCCATTTAGAGAGATTCACCAGAAGCCTTACACGAGATTTTCTTTTGAGGGAGTTGAAAAACATATTAAAACTATACAATGTAAAGTAATTGTTACAAGGTCTAAGATTTGGCTAATAAATCATGTGGAGTCAGGAGTCAGGTCTGAGATAGACTTTGGAGGAGGAAGGTGATCATCTCTTTTTCCAACTTGAGTGTTGACAAATGTCACGTTTGACCACACATGTTTATTGTTGTGTTACTTTTTGATCACATATGTTTCAATTTGTCATATTTTGTCGCACATACTTACAAAAATTGTTTTTAGTTACTAGTGTTAGTTAAATTCTTAAGTACAAAAATAGAGAGAGAAAATTATATTTGTGATAGAGATTTGAATTTTTTTAAAATTATATGTAAAATTAAATGAACCTTAAATAAAAGGACGAAAGTAATAGTATTAAAAACAAAATAGTATTTGATATTAGATGTATGAAGAAATTTAATTCGATAAAATAGAGTCCTTCAAGAATTGAACAACCAAATAAAAATTATAATTAATGCTCCATCTATATATTTTTATTTACAAATAAACAAATAAAATATAGAAAACCACTTTTTCATCTAATTTTGATTTACAAACTCCTTTCTTTTTCTGAAATTTGAAATCCCATTTGTTTAATCTGTCCAAAAGTTAACATCTTTAAAAAGTCTGATTTTATCGATAATTATTATCCATATATTCACAAACTTTCTGCTAAAAAATCAAAAAGAGAAAAGATAAAAACCCTTTCTTTAATCTAGTTTTTGGTTTAAAACCCTTTCTTTTTGTAAATCGTTCTCGATTTTGGATTTCTCGAAACCCATTGTGTTTATTTGGCCAAAGAAGTTTGAATTTTTATTAATTAAGGTGGTGGTGGTGATGGATACAACGGTGGCAATGTTGGGGGTGCGGTTGAAAAGCGACGCCGTTAGCTGGTGGGAAGAAGTTGATAACTCCCCTTTATGGCAAGATCGAATTTTTCATGTCCTTTCTGGCCTCTATGGTATTGTGGCAGTTGTCGCTTTGGTAATTCATATTTTTAATATTTTTAATATGAATTTTCTTTTTCGTTTATTGAAATTTCTTATTTGAGTAAGGTTGCTTACTATAGACCCTGACCCGCTTGCGCGGGAGGTTCTTCAAAGATATTGGGATATGTTGATTTATGAAAACTCCATTATTCGAAACAACCTCCCTGTTATCTCATGTAAGGTTGCGTATTCCCGCCCCTTAGCCCGGTTAGGCGGGAGGCTCTTCAGAGCCAATGGGGCATATTGGTTAAGTAAATTTGTTATTTGTGTGTGAATGATGCATGGAATTTTGTTGTTGTAAGTTAAATAATTGTGTAGTTAGTTGAGAATGTTGGCAAGTTGTTGTTGATATGAAAAGGGTAGGGATTATTGTTTGGTTTGTGTTAAGAATTCATAATGGTTGGATTTCCTTTTTTGATTAATAACCTTTTTTGGGTTTGCATGTGAATGATACCAATTACTCGTATGTCAATTGTGTAGTTAGTTAAGTACGTTGTGTGCACGACCGACTCTTTTGTCTTCTCTGCCCTGTGTCAAGTGTTACTATTCTAATTTATATTTTTAATATGAACTTACATTTTTTTTCAAATATAATATTTGAAAACATCCTCACAGGGTAAGGTTGTGTATTATCGTGCCCGCCTTATCCCTCTTAGGTAGGAGCCTCTCCAGAGGCCTTGGGTAATGGGTGTTTGTTAAAATTTAATTTTTATTTGTAGCTAGAAGGAACTGTTTTCATTTGCGTAGTAATGTGACTCTATGTGTTATTGGGAAATGAGTACTCAAAGTCTTTAGAAGAGGAAAGGGTGGCATTGTGATAATTATATAAAATTGATTACATCAAGTTGCCATTAAGCATAGGCTTTAAGTGATAGTTCGTCATCTCGTACGAATTTTATAATAAATAAAATGATAGTTGATGCTGATATGTCATATTTTTATCTAAGCTGCGTGCTTATCAAATAGAAATTGCACTTTGAATTGTTTCAGTTAAGGTAGTTGCGTATTGTTTCAATGTGTAGTTTGCTCAAGTATGGTAACTAATGGTTGAATTATTATTGTAAATCAGCTTCAACGAAATAATCAAATTTGAGTTTTGGAGTAAGCTGCATGTATTCTCCTCTCCTGTACTTGTGTTCTGAAAATTAGTTTCCATTTATCAAAGCCCATCGTATTTGAAGGCTAACTTTTCATGAGCTTTTATGACATAAAAGTTTCAAGTTTTAAGTTTTCTTTAAAAGATAACTATGTATAAGACTCTTGAAGAGAAACACTATGTCCCTATGAAACATCTTGTTTTACTCATTTATGAGGTTGAATCTCTTGAGGTAAGAGTTATTACTTTGAGTAAATAGATTGAGTTCCAAGATTTCCTAGCTAAATCTATTAAAAACGAATGCTAATTGTGATCATATATTCAAGTGAATCTCGTTCTTCTGAATAGTAGACGATACAGATTGTTTAACTTCTTGTTGTCCATCTTTAAATGTTATAAAAGAAAGTTTGATATTTATACTAATTTTTATATTCACATTTTCTCTATTTTGCTGTTTCTCTGATTACTTATTTGTTCAATATGCTTTGTTGTTTCACCCTGCCTTTGCTGATCTTGTTATAATACTAGGTGCAATTGGTTCGTATACAAATGAGAGTACCAGAATACGGTTGGACCACTCAAAAAGTCTTTCACTTCCTCAATCTTCTGGTGAATGGCTGTGGGTTCTTTACCTATTCCTTTTTAACTTCCTTTTGATGGTTTCGTTTTGCTCTTTCTGCTGAATTGAACTTTCTTTTTTTGTCAGTTCGATGCTTGGTTTTTGTATTCCGGAGGGACGTTCAGAAAGTGAATCCAGAGGTTTGCTAATATCTAAAATATGTGTAGTTGCATACATGATTGTTCATAGTTTTATGGCCATTTTTGAAATATAGCATTTAAATAATAATCACTCTAGCTGTGTTTTGGCTTTGGTTGATTATTTGTAGATTGTCCAGCACATCTTGCTTGACATGCCAAGTCTTGCATTCTTCACAACTTACGCACTTCTAGTCTTGTTTTGGGCCGAAATATATTATCAGGTATAGTCGTGCTTTTCTATCACTTTGCAAGAGTAGATGGTGTTTTTCTCCTAACTTCATTTGAATATTTACAGGCACGTGCTGTATCTACAGACGGGTTGAGGCCTAGGTTCTACATGATTAACGGTGTTGTATATACTATTCAGGTGAGATTTGTTTTCCTGCTTGAGCAATTGTTCAATCTGAATTTGGCGAACTTAATTTTTGTTAGCAATATGTTTAGCTTTTAGAAATCTTTAGTATCTACACCATATGTAATATGGGAAGGGGGGAATTAGATGTTTCATTTGTAGCCCCATGATCTTTTATAACCAATAAAAAAAAATGTCAGTTGTTGATATCTTCACTATATGTAATCTACATTATATGTAATATGGGAAGGGGGGAACTAGAGGTTCCATTTGAAGCCCATGATCTTCTGTAACCAATCAAAAAATAAAATTTGTTGATATAAAAAATAACGACCATTTATATTTTATCTACTCATCATGTAATTTTAATTAATTATATATTTTTGTATATAATATTGATGCACTTACGTATTTTCAAATTCATTTTTCAATTGTATACAATTTTTTGTTTAGATATTTTATCACATACATGTTACAAAATTTTAACAATATCAAAATTAATTATACGAAGTATAGACTAGATTGTGCACAGACGGCTAGTATATGCAAAACATGCATGGCATTTCTGTGAAATTCTATTGTCGGTATACACGTGGTAACTTCACAATTGGAATTCATTAAAAAATACTTAGAAGGATAATATAGGTATCTTAAGAAGTACCGAGTGATGGAATCTAGTTGGCTGTAAAAACTTCTTATCAATATGGACACCTTCTAATTTAATTTATAATAGTTGTAGTATCCATCTTATCTATCCTATATATAAAGTGGGGAGACCAATATTGTTTGGTGAAACCTACAAGATTATTTAAGTTAGCCATGTGGCATCATATTTATTCGACACTTGTCCAATTTTATCAACCAACTTAAGAAAATAAATACCCATAATTCTCATTCTTGAGTGGTTATAGGGCAAAAGGCATGGATCATCAACTATTATGTTTTATCCTGGATCCTTTTCGCTCACTCATGTTTTAAATGTCCCCATTTGCTCATCCATGAACAAAAATAAGATTATTATGATGCACTAGCAACGATTGTGCCAAAATACTAGTGTTCTAAATGCTGGAACATGTATAATAATCTTATTGGTCTATTTTTCCATTCTAGGAGTTAGTTGTACCTATTTTGTCCAGTAACGTCTATTTTCTTTCTTTCCTACAGATTCTATTGTGGTTGGTAACATGGTGGAAGCCTGTCCGGTTCCTCATCATTCTATCCAAATTGTTCTTTGCAGGTTTGATATGAATTTTCAGTTGTTTGTTCGGACATTGGACACGATAGCTAGAGATAATGGCTGTACTAAAAGTATATTGTTTGCAGGTGTGTCTATGCTTGCAGCCTTAGGTTTCCTTGTATATGGTGGCAGGTAATATTCCTGGTCCTTGAAATTTGTAGCAATGTAGACAGCGAATACATGCTTTTTTCATCACCATCTGGTGATTCGTCATCCTTTTTAACATACAATGATAACTGATATATGAGGTATTTACCTCTATGGTGATGTCGTGGACTTCCCGTTGTGGGCAATCTTTCGACAACTAATAAGGCCTTAAGTATCATTATAACTAGTGCCAGACTAATGCTTGTATTTAATAGGACTTTTGAGTTCCTAAAAATCCTTATTGATAATCTACTGAAATTATTATGTGAAATACTGAAGTTATCGTAAATCATCTTGTTGTAATGGTGGAAGATGGGGTGTCTTACGTTATATTTTGGTGATATCTTTAATTTCCTTTCTGTCTTTGTCTTTATCCTTTTGTTTATCATAATTGTCGGGCATTCAGATTTGGGTCTGAACTTGCATATGCCTTCAATTATATGCTGGAAATAGGATGTTGAAGAAGTAAAACGTTTATCGAACCTGTGCTCTCATCTCCAAAATGTTAACCCTATAAAATCTATGAGGACAAATAAAAAAAGATAAATCCATCCCGACTGTTCGTATGACGAGTGATATTTTATTTTATGAAGAGAGTAGAACACTACACAAGACTTCACCTTTTATTTGTTGTTGTCATTTTCTTGTGAATCCATTTATATATTTTGATATCTAAATATCACCTTTTTAGGCTCTTCTCGATGTTGCACCGATTCCCAGTAGAATCAAAAGGAAGACGCAAGAAGCTGCAGGAAGTATGTTCTTCTCGTTTATGATCTGCATTCAACATTCTTTTTCATTTGTTTTTAAAATGTAGTTACTTACTGACTGTTGTTGGGTCATCTAGGTTGGCTATGTCACCGCTGTATGTTTCACCTGCTTTATTATCAGGTGCATTATGGTAAGCTTCTAAAGATAATTTTTTTTCTTAAGGTTCTATCTGTCAGGCACAATTACGTAACTTCTTCGAGGTCTATATATTTTATCTTCTTTGTGGGGGTATGACCACTAGCCAACTAGTAGCGTTAGGACTTCCAAATGTACTTACAAGCTTGACCGCCATCTACATATAAAGTAAAGAAATAAATTGATCTCTACTTCAATTTCCGATGTTTTATTCTTTGTGCTCTTTGTTGCTTCTAATGTATTATTTGTCCATCAATTCTGTAGATTTGCTTTGCTGCCTTTGATGCAGCTGCAGACCTGGATGTTTTGGATCATCCTATTCTGAATTTTATATATTACCTGGTGAGTTTCTTATTCTTATTGCCTCTTTATGTTTCCATTTAGTTGAAGGGAAAACTGGGAATGTTAAGATCGATGGCTTGGGCTGACTGCAGTTGCTCTTCATGCTCGTTCCTTCGCCACTCGTTCTTTCTGTTCTTTTCTTATTGCATGGAATGATTTGTTTACTGTCGAACTATTATGTTATAATGCAGCTAGTGGAGATATTGCCTTCTTCACTTGTTCTTTTCATTCTGAGGAAGTTGCCTCCAAAGCGTGGAATCACACAGTATCACCCTATTCGCTGAAGCAAAGAAGAACAGGAAACGGTTTTCTTTCGTCAATTAATGCAGGAGTTCTCTGTTCAGTGTGTTCATCAGATTGTTTGAGAGAGTTATGAAGTGTACAGGCAAGTGCGCGAGTCTAAATTCAGTTGTTACCTAGACTACACATTGATAGTGTCGTGGAATGCGAGGAAGATGTGGAGACATGTTCCTGTTGTACAATAATGACGATCATCAATTTGCATTTTCTTTATTTTTGCTTTTTCTTGATATGTCCTCTGTATATTAAAGAGTAGAAAATACAATATTTTCTTTATTTTTAAAGCGATAGTTGGTTCGTGTAACGTAACATTTGGAACTCTAAAAAGAGTAACTGAATAGATTACATACGTTATCACATCGATTGGGTTTTTTTTTAAAAGTAATTAGTCTAACCTTAAGGTCAAGCTGAGATGGGGATGGTAATTTTTATTGGCTCTACTGTTTCTTCATCCAGATCCCTATTAATTCGAAGCACCCTTCAGAATAATACATTGACTCGTGCATACATAATTAGTTCAGCAATGAAGTTTTCTACATATGCTGATATGCATCAACGTATAAACACATAAATATTTAAGATTTTTTATATGTTAGCACTTCTAAATGACCCTATGCATTCTGAGGCATTTGCATGAGCTTGGGGTGCGTTGCTGCATATATGGAGGTGGTTACATCAGTTGTCAAATGACGAAGAAGATGTGCTACATCAGGGCGTAAACTTTCAGCTGCTCTCCCACAAATGGCAAGCACTTCTGCTCGGGGTTTACTGTTTGGCTGCACCGGTCCGCCCTGTCCTTCATAGTGCACAACATGATGCCTTTTTAGGGAGAAAGATAAGAAATGGAGAAATAGATGTGTTAGGAAGGAAGCCACCTGAGAGTTCACGAGCTACTTAAATAGAAGAAACAAAAAAGATCTTACAGGAAGTCAATGATGTCTGTTATATCGGATGCTTCAACCGGTGCTTGAGGTTGGGAATTCCGCCCAAATACATCCACCATTATGTTGAGAAGGAGCGACAACGACTTCAAGCACGAGAGTCAAGTTATTCACAATACGATGCTAGTACATGCTTATTCACAGCTTTCAATATGAGACAATGATAAAAACTATATACATTTTCTGGAAGCTATTATACATTGATTGATATTCAACTCCAAGAGAAGAAAATAATGCTCCCGATATATTTGCACGACAGAACATTCTGTCATGAAGAACACAAATCTATATTCTAAATAGATAATGAAATGATTGCATTCTCTACAATCATTTTCTCAAGTACAAACTTACTAGTCGTTTGAGCACAGTCCAATTTCTGCCTAGGGTTTTTCTATTGTGGAGTTGATATTATAATTAAACAATGACTAGAGCATAGGATTTTTACAAAGACTACTATGGTGGATCAGTAGGGAAATTCTTCCCCAGATCTGATCAGAACCCCAACAAGAGTATCCATTATCCTCTACTAGAACAGGGGCAATTTAAGTACATACTTGAGATTTTATACATAGGTACAACCTAGCAAGTGCAGCAACTCAAAGTGGTGGTAAGAACAATGTAGAAATGGACCGAGTTCATTCTTCTAAATTATTTGCGAGTAATTTAGCTCATGCAGAGTGCAGGTGGGAGTATCTAATCTTGAAGACATGCACTTAATAATATGTTAGGTATTGAGAACTGAGTTTGAAGGCATATACCACTAACTTAGAACATCACTAATTAAAGCCACACAGTACACAGACTTGTCCAAAAAGCTGTTATTCCTTCGGAACAGGAGGAATAGATTCTGGGCAATAGATCATAAAAGAAGTACCTTCGTAATCAGAAATCGCAGTAACAAATAATTAATCAACAATTAGAAAGAGGCAAATATGCAATGTTAAAGACTTAGGTGTACCTTGCTGAAGAGAGTGTGAGCATTTGCCAGCCTTGGAAGCAAGGGTCCCATAATCCGAAATGCTATTCTTAGCACGGAAATTGATGTCACAGGTCTGAGATGTTTAATAATAAGATGTGTTCCCTCTAACCATTCTTGTGGAAGGTTACAGAAAAAAGCGTGAAGCAGTGCTACCACATTACCTGGATTGCGTACAGATTATACGGGATCAATCTCCATAATGAAAACATAATTCAACTCAGAATCGTAGGACTTAAAATCAAGCTCACAGTATCACGATTAAATATACAGGATCTAGCATGATTTATTGCCTTTAAAACCAATCAATAGAAAAAGTGATGCTGGTTTGAATGATTACAACATACAAAATCAAGCTCACAGTACGGGAACTTGTTTGAATGATTGCTGGTCATTCTTTCTAATATGCATCTTACTCAATTTAAACAATTTCCTCATTTAGTCTTTACATTTTTAATACTATTTATGCGAGACCAACTCATATGATCACAAATTTGCAACGAAAGACAACAGATATCTTTTGATTCAGGTGGGGTAACATTGATCCATACTGAAAACCAAAATGAAGTAAAGGTGTCTTGTCTTGAAAGTTTTAGGCGTTGTGTGTTACGGTCACACATAAGATGAGAGAAATGGAAGCAACTGAAACAAAAGTGGTTCAATCTGTGCAAACAAGATTAGGTATTACAGATACTTTAACAAAAGGGCTAAAACATAGCATCCCTCGCTACAGCCCAAAAATTGGAAAACCAATAAACAAAAAAGAAAGAGGCGCGAGATCTTGTGGGTGCAGTGAAAAAGAAGAGATATCTGTCACTGGCACAATATATGAAGAGCTAAACTAAGACTCCCTCAGATTAAATTAATTGGCGTTTTTGCTGTTCAAGGTGTGTGCTATTATTACTCTTTATAGTGGCAATGAATTATGGGCCAAGTGAGGAAAAATGCAGCCGTGTTAATAGAAAAATGATATCGACAAATAAAAAAAGTGGAAATGGAAAATGGATATTAAATAAATAGACAAACACTTCGGGAAAATTAATTGTGGCACAACTCAGTGAATCACAGTGACTAACTAACTCGAAGCAGGTAAACTGATTAATTCTGTCCCCAATCCCATCCCAAAATATCCCCCCTGACTCAGGTGACTAAGCTTCACATTACCTTTATCAAGATTCACAAACTCCCAACATTTATCAACTGGATAGAAAGAAAAGAAACTGGTAACAGGAAAGGAATCATATTTAGATATAGTTTCAGCTGCAACAATAGGTTTTATAGTCATCTCTATGACCCATCAATCAAGAAGATGATACTTTTGGGACGACCCCGACAACGAACACTCAGACACTTGCAAAAATAATACGATTCTTGGCTCAAGGACTTGGATAAATTGTTGGTCCTTGGTGGAAATGTAGAACTATTGTTGTGCTAAAACTATTCAACACCATGTGACAGATTATTAAGAGGTATAGAGATATTTAGTTACTCCCTCCATCTTTAAAAGATCGTCAAATCTGTTTTTTCACTGGTAAAATTTACAAACTATTTCTTAATGGACTCACACACTTCGATTTGAATCAAAATTATAATGTTATTTGTTAAGTAGGGTGAAAATATTATATTTTGATATATTTATCATAAGATATTATACATGTAAATGAGGCCAAGGTTTAAAAGTCCATACATCACAATTAGAAAGTGGTTGATCTTTGGGGCGGAGGGAGTATTATGTAAGATGTAGATTCCAATCAGTGTTGTCGTAACTTCATAGAATGTAACAGGAGCAGTCAAATAAACAATTCTTATGCTAATCATGGACAGCACTATAATGTTTAGTGAAGAAATTACAGAGTCAACAATATTGCAATAATTAAATCACGGTGTTCTTCCAACAATGCTGTGAAGAAAAAAAATCCCCTCCAAATAGAAAACATATTCCTAGATCAGAAAGGTAACTTACCAATTGCGGTGGAGGTATTATCCTGAGCAGCCCATGTTGG
Source organism: Echium plantagineum (assembly GCA_003412495.2). NCBI lineage: Eukaryota > Viridiplantae > Streptophyta > Magnoliopsida > Boraginales > Boraginaceae > Echium > Echium plantagineum. The sequence continues at coordinate 21,008,250 of CM016565.1, forward strand.
ATCCAGCAAAGCATAGCTTACAGCAGATTCTAATTCCTTGACTGACCTTTTACCATCCGTAAGCCACCAACTATCTTTTATTACACGTGCTGCTTCAATATACAGTTGTATGTGAAAATCTGGAGGAAGCTGAGCCAACAGAAGACCACAAGCTTGTATCAACAAACATGACAACTGCTGGCAAGTATAACCACTACGCCAGACAAAGGAATAGCTATTCATCCCTGACCCAGAAGCAGTTGTTCGAGTTGCATTTAATGAATCAGCACTTCCACCAGAGGGAGAAGTTGGCAGAACTGAACTTTGCCCAGCAGCGGGAGCTCCATGTAGGCCATTGCTGGATTGGACTAGTGTTGGCTGTATGTGAACAACAATTTGAACAAGAGATGAAACAATTTGCGAAGCAGATACAGGAAGAGAAAGCAATTCAATCACTGCTGTTTCGAGAACAAGCTGAGTATTTGTTCCAGGATCTTGAATTTGATAAAAAGGTTTTTGGCCTTCAGAAGCATTTGTTGATCCAGACTGAGATGGTTGAGTTTTGTTGTGTGCACCACGAGAAGAACCGGAGTCCAGCCCAGTCCCAGATTTTGTGTTATTTAACTGAGGGACAACATGATTCACCAGGCCCAATAGTAAAGTAGCAAAGTAGTCTAATGGTGGACATATGCCAGCATTTGATGAATTGATATGTTGAGGAAATGACTCAGAAAATGGAATCTGCAAAACATCACAATAAACCCAAGGGTGGGGAAGGAAGAGAAGCTTAGCGGAGGAATCCAGAGGTAAAGAACGAAGAAAAGGAGAGAAAGATGCAAAGTTACCTTTTTAACATCCAAAACGTTCAATATTCGAAGAATTAACTTCCCAGGGAGATTCCCATAGAAATATGCAAGAATATCTCGGACAAATGTAAAATTCAAAGGATAATAGTGAAGAAACGCAGAATAAACTTGAAGGACTCTATCAGCGGCATCCATTGCATCGTTTTCAATAAATCTATATATGATCAGAGGGATGACTGGAAGTAATCGAGCAGCAATATCATCAAAGAATGTTGGGTACCTAGAAATATTATTTTTAAGGCAACAGAACTTAGCATCTGAAAAAAGAAAAGAAAAGAAAAAGAAAAATAATCTTTCACGATTTCTTTTTTATGGCTCAAAACTTAGAACCATTTGTGTTAGGTGAAATGAAGAGACAATACATATATATATTATTTACTAGTACCAATTATCAATGTAGTACAGAGAGCCTGTACTCCTGATCCGTGCATAAGTCGAACCAATAAAAATGAACATTGTTTGACAACAGTAAACAACCCATGATTCTGAAAACAAATTTCCTTGTCGATATATTAAACTTTCACAGGCTAATAGTAAGACATTATTGCAGTGGAAAGAAAAAGTAAAAATTCAATACTGGCATAGTATGCAACATAATAATAATAATAAAAAGTTTGATAAGTTCAGCGGGGTACCTACTAAACCATAGATAATAAACGCATCTTAGTTATCGATAACCTGTTATTGTTGTCATTTAATACTTTTAAAAAAAAGACAACAGCAAAGTCATAACAGATTAAATTAGGTTGTGATTTTGCTCTGATTTGGCTCTATCACCTGCTGGTCACTATGTTGAATATCTTCTCAGTTACCTTGTTGCCTAACTCATGTATGTTTGCATAACAAAACCCTTGCACTTTTTTTAACCTAGCAGCTAAGGTTTGAACCATCGACCTTCACCCTCACAAGTGAGGCGCTAATCACTACATATGTTTAAAAGTTTACCTTTCCTTCCATGACAAATGATTCCCAAGAGCTTTTTGCAATTCAGCTCGTTTGTAAGATCCAGAGAACATCCAGTGCTCAGGTGGGCCACGGTTGAGAATATAGAGCTTTACTCTTTGCGAAAGCTCTTTGCTGTCAAGAATGTTTATCTGAAGCATTAACATAAGAAACACACTTTAGGCCAAAGACTAAAGTTACACGAGCTTTTGCCAGTGGAATACGAGTCAATTGTATTAGCATCACTAAAGTGGCTAATCCTAAACATGAAAATGCCAAGACGAGGTATTGACGAGGTCTCGGGCTCGACGTCCTTGCAATGACACGGGCCAATTTTTTAAAGAAAAACATAAAATGCCAAAGGTATAGTTAGGGATGAAAACAATTTAAACAGAGTAAGGAAGAGAATATTTATTTTAATAAGGAGAAAAAGGGATGAAATATAATATGAGCAACAACACAGCTGATGTACCGAGTTACGTTTTTTCATTATTTAAATGGTAACACTGGCAATCATATCAATTCTTTACAACAGATAACTCAAGAATCAGCTAGTAGTCACACAATATACAATAAGCAGAACAGGGGAACAGTAGTGGAAGTTTTTGTGGGATGACTCTCGATGTTATTATTACAGAGAGTAATTATCTATCATTGGACCAACTATTTTGCTTTCTTTGCTTAAAAGAGCCTTCTGTGGAGCTATCTTAAGCTCAAGTAAATTTTGCAAGTATTGTGTTTTTGTACTGCCTTGCGAAATAAGTAGGAGCAAGTATTTTCTCCACTCTAAAGGTTATTAATGTACTCATACTAAGATTGTTAACCAATAAAAAGAGAAGTGGTCGAATAGGACTCTTAACAGAAGAATAATTCATGAGGGCAAATACAAATAACCCAAGTTGGAAAGGCAGAAGATTATTTATAGACAATATAAATAGATAACATATTTTATGAATACATTTGGTACTACCATAAAACCAAGGCTTTTTTGCATGTAGGCACCTGAACTACGTTTATCTTGTCAAATAGCCACCTGTGCTTCTTTTTTTTAGCAAATAGCCACCTGAAACATATAATGACACCTGAACTTTTGTCTTTCGGGTTTTTCAGCATTTTTTAACATTCTAATTTATTTCATAAGGGCAAATTAGTCAAGCCACCTTGTAAACTAACCAAACCCACAAAAACTAAGGAAATCCATTAACTCAACCTCAATTTGTTAACCAAACACTATTAAACATCATCTTCAACCTCACCCCACCCACCACCCCCACAATCCACCACCTCCAGCATCCCAATAATCACGTATGAATCTTATCTCGACAGAAGAAGTGACAACTTGGAATTGAATTACATCAGCAACAACTTGTTCACTGAAATTAATTATGGCAAAAAGCTTCAAATCTAGGAGAAAATCAGAAGGGGATCTTATCTCGACAGAAGAAGTGACTTGGCGATTGATCTGCAGTGTGGATCTGGAAGATCAGTTGCTCCTATCAAGGCTGGTTTTGACGGCTGAAGTTCTATTCGGTGGTGGCGTGGGAGTTCGGCTGGGAATGAGGTTGTTGGGGTTTCGTGGTGGCGTGGGAGGGCTAGGGCTGGTGGTGCCGTGGGAGTTAGCTTTTAGGAGGGATTGAGAAAATTGGAGGGGAGGGTTATGAAAATTGGCAGTGATATGATTGATTTTGCTGAGTTTAGAAGAAGGGTGGGGAACATCCAATTTCATCTCCTGAAGGTTGAGCAGCAGATCCTTAGAATTCAAGAAGACCTTGTTTGCTGAATCAGAGATGGTGTGTGCAATCTCTTGCTGCTTCAATTTCGTTAGTGATAGTATGGTAACCAATTGAGCAATCAATGCTGGTGGTCAGGACTCTACAGACTCTGGACTTTCTGACATGATTATTGATGAGAAGGATTCTATTCAGGAACTCAGGATGTATGCAATGTGGACTTATGAGTGAATTTGTTGTTTATGGAACAGTTGAGGTAAGTCTAATATCGAAGAGTAAGAATTGAGTACGCTGATGCTGGGAAGTCTAATATCGAGGAGTAAGAATTGAGTAGCTTTTTAAGATTGTTCCCATATACCTGCAACAAGATGGCCAGAGCAGAAAACAATTAAAATGGAATTCTTACAGAATACCATTTTGGAATCCACATGTTGGGTGGGGTGGGGTGGGGTGGGGATGGGGGTGAGGGTGAGGGTGGGGTGTGAGGTTGAAGATGATAGTGAATGCAAAGATTTTTTTTTCTCGTGGCACCTGAACTTTTCTATAATTTTTCTCTCCAAGCAGTCATATTTCAATATGACTAACTTGCCCCTGGGTTAAGAATTTAAAATGTTGAAAATGGCTGATAAAACCAAAAAAAAAAGTTCAACTGCCATTTTATGCTTCAGGTGGCTATTTGCAAAAAAAGAAAGCATAGGTGGCTATTTGACAAGATAAACGTAGTACAGGTGCCTAGATGCAAAAAGGCCTAAAACCAATTGGCCACAGGGGAGAAGTATAAGAGATATAAACCACCTCGTATAACAATAACAAACAATAACATGCCCCAATGCCTTCACATAGGCTGCCTCCTGAGTGGGGTAAAGGGGGTCAGATACTACACAGCTTAGGACCTGAGTGCTTTATCATATTTGTTGAGACTTGAGAGATAGCATAACGTTCAATAAGCTCCCCAAAAGTGGAACCCCTACTCTTTATCAAAACTAAAGCTAGCCTTGAGAAAACGAAAACATAAATTCCTCTTGATGCATAGTAGTCAAATGCAACAAGAGGAAACTAGCGCAAGTTAATGAGCTATAGCACAAGGTGCGAATTGCAATGTGCACTGCATCAGGTACTAGAGATATGTTGCCTTAAGTCCCAAACAAAGAATATATTAAGAAAGTTACACTGAACATGGAAACAAAGGAAATAGCATATTTTATTTTTCTACTCTATGCTTCCCTATGAAGAAAACTGCCTTGGACAGTAAAGCTATAGTGTATGCTACATAAGATATTTGACTACTATGATCTGGTAGTGACTAAGAACTTATAATTAAATTATGAACTCATAACTGAATTGCTTCAGATGATTGAGTAGAAAGAATGAAATGGCAGTGAAAACCCCCAAGTTTAAGGCTTGGACTAACACAGCAAATATAATTATAAAGTATGTTTTAGTGAGGTGAAATGATGGACACAATAAAAGTTACGGAAATGCATACCACTATACGCAAAGCATGTGGATCATCATCACGATCAATAAGCGCCAACAGCAAAATGTCTAAAGGCAGTAGCTCATGGGTCCAAATGAAAAACGCAAGATTTGCACAAGCTTTAAGCATAACATCCTGAATAAGGAATGAAATGTTGCACGTCAAACTAAATATTAACGGATAAGATGACTAGTAATTTAATGTGGGAATATCAAATTGTCCTTGTGGGTTAGGAGGTCTTGCTGGTATGAGACCTAGTAATTAATGTGAAATTATCGAAATGTCCCACTCCTAAGTTTGGTTCTCATCAATGCTGTATTTAGTCAGAAAAGGTTACAACAAAACAATCTTGGAATAAGTCATATATTTCTGAACGGAGGAGACATTCAAAACCTGCAATGAGCGCCCACGCTGCAATTCTAGGTGAATATGATGCAGTAAAACATCCACCATTGTGTAAATGTTTGCTGTTACTTCTTCAGGCGAAAATTCCCTTAAGACGCGCCCCTGATTTGCAGTTACATTTACAAAACTATGTCAATCCCAGATTCCCAGTACTAAACTGCCAGAGTAACTTCAGAACAGCATATGCAGGACCATATGAACAAAAGAGAACTCTTACTAGGTTCGCACTATTAATGTTTTCCGGGTGCCCATGCATCAGTATCCATGCACCAGCACAGAAGAATTGTCGATGTTGAGGAAAACTATGATTTACGTAGGTATCAACATAAGCTGGATCAACTGACGGTGAAAGCAGCTGAGTGCACTGATTAATTACAGTTGTTTCTGCCTGTCAAGAAACGATATATATCTAGTACTTAATAAGTGAACCAACACAAGAAAGTAGACTGCTTGGAGAATGAAGTTAGAAGAACATAATGACACATAATTTTCAACTTGAATCTAATGTCCAAAAATATTATCCTCAACTGGATCAAATAAGTGGATAATACCCTTGACAGGATCATACTTTTGCTAATATTTTCGATCATTGCTATAGTACTTCTATCTCAAATCCATATGGGCTGTATATTTAATTGATTTAGTCTTGGACTATAACTGTTATAGATCTAGAATAAGTCAACACTATTTGTTCAGGTCGATCAATGAATGGTCATATTGGTAAGGACCAAAAACTTAATTCTCTACCCAAAAGGATTCTACGATGAATTTGGTCGTGGACTTAACGATAATGATTCATGATTATAAAATTGACTATGTTTGCAGGATAATGTATTTAACTATGTTAGTACCCTTAGGTTAGTTCTTTCAGGATTCAATAATCTAATTCAATAAAAAGAGGGACAAGAAATGAAAAGGAACCAGCAGCCAACTGAGCCAACATCCAACTTTTAGGTGATTTAGATAGCTAGATGAGTAAAGTGACAAAAATTGTATACATGGCCACACACACACATAAAGCACAGAGATATTGAATATTTATCCGTAGTACCTGTTGCCATGCTTGGATTGCCAAACCTCTTTTATCTATCCGCCCAGCCAAGGCATCACGTAAAATTGGAGGAAAATAGCGCAGGGACTTCTCAGACCATGTATGCTGACTAGTTGCAAGTATCTGTTCAAGCATGGTCTGAAGATAAAGCAAATGCTCAATCTCTGCTATTCCACGAGTCTTGATAATGATAGCAAGAGTGGTTATCGTTATCCGGTTCAATGTTTCAGTAAATTCGGTTGGACCCTGCATTCAATTTTAATAAAGAAGATAAACTTTTAACACAAAATATTATGTGAGAAACAAAATTTTCAGCTGATCTTCCCACCTTCCCTTCTCTTTTGACAAAGAAAAAATCTCTCATTGACAAGATAAGATTCATGCACAAATTCTCTGCCAATCTGAAAATGCGATGATCCCCACGTTTTCCTTTTAGGGTAGCTATCATTTTTGTCACATCATACATCAAAGTCTTGCTCTTCCCTTGGTACCTATAATTACACAATTGAAAAGAAAAAGAAGCTTATCCTTTCTATTTCAAAACAATGTGACATCAAAGTTCCAGTTAATGGAAGGAGCTGCCAAGTGTAACAACTTTGTCGAACATGGAGCCACCATAAATAAGTTAAAAGAAAATGCTATTATATCATTCTATATTCGATATATACATAAGTAGATTAGGTCTTTGTACACTACACCTCATATTATGAAGGAGTCCTTGCCACTGGGTTTTAAGGAAAAAATATGATTACCTCGTAAAGAGCATGTGATATAATTTTATATTACCTGTACAGAGAAAGCAACCGGTAGTTAATCAATTCGAAGATTAAAATTGAAGCTCCAGGTTTGCTTAGAGTGGCTGGGTTTCTCTGGGTAAGTTGCTGCAGAAACACACAAGCAAGAATACAAATGATACTTAATACTTGCAACACAAAGATCATGGTACTCAAATATTTAGATCATCCTACAGTAATAAATTATTGCAAAAAACAATGTTAATTATAAACTTAACACAAACATTTGATATGGAAAAATAGAACGAAATTACCGTTAAATGTGTGCGGAACATTGAGTGAGGGGCAATCAGCAACACTCTTGTGTATGTTTCAATCATTCCAATACTAGGCACAACCTGTAATTTACTTCTTGAATCAATGCAAGTTTCTTCTTAGTTAATATAAGGAGAAACACACACAATGGCTTCAGAGTTAAGATGAAGTCTCAAGATGTGAAATATGGAATATAGATGAATATAAGTATTTGTAATGTAGTGTTAGGGAATGCAATATGTAATCATCAGATCTAGATTGATTAGAGTAGATAGAGATGTGAGCGATTCCTCTAGTGTGATAGAAACTAATCACTTTAAAGGTCAAAGAAAACCATTACAAGATGGAAATATGGCCACATAAACTATGTTAACCAGAGCATGGGACTGTTGAGTATCAGCGTGTCTATATAAAGGGATGACACACATAAAGTTAAAATAAGTAGAATTTGAAGGTAATGGGAAAGTATGTTCTGCAGAGGTTCCCATAGAAAGTGTGAAGTTATGATGTCTGGGGATCACTGGAGGGGATAATGAAAGCAAAGAAAATAACAAGTCATAAACTCTAAAAGAAATACCTAGAGCACATGGAATCATGGAGGTAATAGACTCACATAATAAATAATGATATCATATATATTATGGAGATCTCTTTAATAGCTTTATCACAGAAAAAACAGAAAGTTTAAAATGGTTTTTTCCTTCTTTTTCCGACAAGACTCCCTCATAGTATGATTTCTGAATATCACGAATCATTACATAAATATGACATGTAAAAGTGAAGGGGAAAGCCAATATTTGAAGAAAATTTTGGTTGAAGCAGGCAGGTTGAAAATATGCAAGGACAATGACTTGCAAAACTACATGTTGATGAATGTAAGAGGAACGAGCAATAACTAAGACCTCTTTTTGGTCCATCACAAACAGAGACCTCTTATTTTCGCAAGGACCATCCACAAAAAGACAGGTGTGCAGTAAATTCAAATAAGAGATCAGTTAATGTATATGGCAAACTAAACTTAGTTGATAGAAAGAGCGTTTCTGCGGTAATTACCTGTCCAGAGAACATAACTTCTTCCAACAGAAAAGCCAGTTTAAGACATAAGTTTGTTGAGAACCCCAATAACAATGACATCGGTAACGGGCTAACTTCTCGTACCACCATTAACCTCTCATTGGACTGCACGTTAGGTCCTACCAACAGTTCTGTAGTTCCAGCAGATTGTAGCCAACTCATCACCATTTCGGAAGCAGGATGTGCCATGGTGTAAGAAACAACCCAAAACATCCCCGTTGACCTATCGTCCAAGTTCATGTAGTCCATCATGCGATCTGCTGACATTACATTAGGTAGGAGAAATCTTTCAGAATGCATAAAGAACATGACCAAGCTTGTATATTTTTGCCAAACATAATATCATTATGAAAATATAATAGCTATCAATTCGTTTATACAGGTAATAATGGCCACTTGCCAGTCGTATATAGAATTAAAACAGTCAACCTAAATGAGAAGTACAAGATCATACAATTTACCTTTACTTACTTGTCTCCACCATTCATCTATCTGTTTTCCCTTTTGAAGCAGCTCATTATTCAAGTACTCTCGGGTGGCAGTATTAATTGAAAATATGCGTAAGTTCTGGCAACTGCTTATATAGTCAAGCAAGAGAGATTGGGGACTGTTAAGGTCGGAGCTCTTGTCTTCTTTATGGAAGGAAAGTATTTTTCTGGTCGTCTCAACCTATTTGACCATCAAATTCAACTATTATAAGAATATGTCAAAATTTACCAGATGATAAACCATATTTGCCATAGGTCAAGCTATAATATACTGGAATCATCACTATTTCTAGAGAAACAGATGTTAAATAATAATAGCAACACAATACAAAGAGAACCAAGATTACCAATAAAAAGTGGATCAGTGTATAGTGTATACTGTTAATATGACAGCAATCAGAGAATAACCATATTCTATCCTCACCTTTCTTGCGTCTGTATTTAAAGCGTTCATAACTAGCTCAACCCTTATAATTTGAGTAAATAACCATGTCACATGATTTGTCCTAAGAATCTGTTCATCGCTCTCCTGCAGCCGGAACACCAACTTGTCCACAAAATCAACAAAGTCAATGCATCCACTTTTAATAAGGAAAAAGAACACATCAGAGAAGGTTAGCCAGTCCAGCCAGCAGTTTACTTCTGCGAGAAAGTAATAATTAACAAGTTAGAGAACAAGAACACATAATCCTACTCATCAGCAGGAGGACACTACTGACCCGACAAGAAAATCTTACTCAACATATGAGGGCTTATGAAAGATTTGCTTTCACCACCAGTGTATGGAGTGAGGTAAACATTCTTTAGTAAGAATTCAACTCAGCAATTGGAAGTGGAGTGCAAGTTTTTCTAAGGATCGGGAAGTTTGGCAAGGTTTGTTTAATGGCATCAACAACAGACTATAAGAAAATTTTACATTCGTAACTCCTTCCTCTTTTTTTTGTTCTTTTTCCATATTCTCCATAGTCAAAACTCCATTTCTAACATCAAAGATCACAACAAATTGAAAAATTTTAAAACTTACAGGTTGATGTTTTAGGCTAAGACATTAAGTGCCAGTGGCCTGGTATATCATTTAATTGTGATAAACTACCTAACCTCAGACTACAGTACTTAAAACTAAAAGATGGATATAATGTACGAAGACACAGTGCATTGAGGTTCTCCAAAGAACATTATGTGTCACCATGCTCCAATAAGTTGTTTATCAGTAAGTTCAGCTAAATTGTGGGTTGTTGACATTATGAAATTTAAATATTGTAGACTGTAGAGAAGTCACGAGTTATAGATAAAATGAACATCATGAAGCTTTCTATCTAATTTCCATCAGTAATTGGGTAGATATTTAGTAACTTTCTACATCATGATGGACATAGAAACAGTCATATTAGTAAATGCTAATAACAGGCATAGTTTAGAATATCTTAAGTCTGAGAATATTGCCTGAATTTGTCAATCTTAGTAGTTCAACAATCCTGTCAACTGTAGCCTCAATTATCATCTCAGAAGTAAAGACAGCACCAGGAGTTGGTGGTTGAGAATGAAGCCTATGACAAGGTGCCAAAAGAAGCACTCTTCTCCACCAGTCAGGAGATGGAGTGTTACGAAGAGCATGTCTAATGCAACGCACAGCACGTTCCCAGTCAAGGCTTCCTTTCTGGATAGATGCAGCAAGATCCTATCCCCAAAAGAGAATCAAATTAAATACCTCAGGGTAGCTTCACAATCAGAATTATCAATATATATGAAAGTTCATTGTTTCATTGTAAATGAATATTAACAAACTGCGTCAACTGCAGTAACTAGGCAGGTATACTGAGAAGTGGTATGACGATGTGATGTATACATTAGATAAAACCAAACAAAAACAATGCCACACAGCTTATAAACATTTACTATACCATTAAAAGATATCAATTAGTGTTTATCAACAAGTATATAAGATTAGGATAACAAACTGATATACATGGTCAGTACAGTTCCGTAGATTGAGAAGTGGTATGATGATGTGCTGTATATATACATAAAATCAAACAAAAACCAATGTGACACAGTTATTAACACTTAATATATCATTAAAGATGAACAACTAGTGTGTATCAACAAGTATATAAGAGTAGGATAACAAACTGATAAACATGGTCAGTACAGTTTCTTATTCCTTTTACTCTGCAGTTAACTATTAGTAAGTACATTATTGGCACAGAAAACAATCTGATATCAAGATAAGATTTCTGTATATGAGCTAGTTGTTTTCTTTTAAAAGTTAAAACATCTATGGAGTGATGATATGACTGCAACCTCGATGGTGCATGCAAACCACGCTTCTTGGTGAAGGCAGGATTGCAAGAAGCACCCTAAAGATCTGTGCTTCTATGAGAATTCCTACCAGATGGGCACACGGATCTTCAAATATTTCATTGAGTCATACCAGAGAAGCTTCGTTTGTGGTGATTATAGGTTTGGGAAACACATACAGTAATTTGTAGCAGCTGAAGGACAAGGGCACGTTTTGTTATTGCCCTTCCCACCTTCGACATCTTTAGATTGTGAACTTTCAAAGATAATGGACTAAACTTTTAATTACAAAGTACTTGCGGTATCTAGTGAATCATCGAAGGCCCTCTTCCCTTCTCTTATAAAGGATAAGTGCTTGCTCCAAATATTTTAAACCAGTAAACTACTAGGTAAATCATCCCTTCATACCTAACTCCCAACTTTTCAAAAACTAAAGGAGAGCATGTGTAACAACTTATCTTTCATCTAGTCTCTTCACAAGAAAAAGAAGGAAAGTACTAACTCAACTTAAATGTGGTTATTCAGGATGGAATATCTGTGTGCAAGGAAGAAAAGAATATAATACTGTCCAAAAAAACAGGATATGTCATCACCTCTCCATGCAAAGGTTCGCCAAGCACGCTGGGATATGTAATTGGGGAGTACCTCATGTTAGTAACTGTTTCTCCCGACATATTGGTTGTGGCCTGCGGCAAAAGGCGAGGCGTTCCAAAAGACGGGCAATGCAGGTGTTGATCTAACATTTGCATGTGCATTGCCATGGTATCTCGTCTCCTGTGGATCTCCAGAATAAGTGTAAATAGTGCATCATCATCGGGTATATTTTCAATGAACTGCAAACCACTGCGTAGTAGCTCATAAAAGGGTACACGGCATTTATCATCCTCCACCAATAGGCAAATTACATCCAAACAGCAATGTAGCCACTCAATAAGGGCCTTATCAGGCTTCAAGAATTTCGCACCATCTGATTCATCATTTCCATGCTTTTGATCCCAAGAGATAAGCCAATTCAACATGTGGGTCAGAATATTAGCATGTGTGGCAGGCTTAAGATTGTAGTCTAGTCCAATCAAGATTATCTTGCAACACAATTGGCGGAGACTACTAATTGCGTTATGTCTTATAGATGAATTGATCCTGGCTGCAGACTGTTGACTGGCACCATTGGCATCAGATGACTTTGTATTTGAAAGAGCATTTGACATTGACGGCTCTGCTGACATTGATGGGGAGCCAATAACAGGAACTGAAGGTAAGGGATGAGCGGGATTTGATGACTGAAAAGTAGATGCATTTGGAACTGTGCCCGAAGAGGGCAGCACCCCTGATTGCGATAGCATTGAGCCAGAAGCTACTGACTGACCCTGGTTGATTGACATTTCTTCTGAAGATTCTGAAGATAGAAGAGAGGGCATGAAAGTATCCCAATTTATATGTCCTATACCACACAAAGCACGTAATGCAAAGAGAAGGAATTCTGCTCTAGGTGCATGATTGCTGCACTGAATTACGAGAGAGATGAGAACAGATTCTGTCACACCACGAAGTTGCTCCAGGTCCTGAAATAGTATAGCTAAAATTAACAGATATGTGCCTAGTTCGACGACGCACCTATATTTCTCAAAGAGGATTACATCAGAGTAAAATGTTATTGTGGTTCGAAGGAGGGGCTCACAGCAAATTGGTTTTGTAGCTGCCCAAAGTCTACTAGGAACTGTTCATTTGGTGGAGGGAGGTGTCTATTGAGAGCAGTAATGCGCTTTTGGGTCTTGTTTCTGCACATTGAATCAAAATCAGCATGGAGAATTCACATATCTATACCAACCAAGAGTTAGGTCCACAAGGCTAATGATGTTCAAATTAAAAAAGGCTCATGACACAACTTACGCTCTTATCTATGATGAAGTAACAAATAGCCTTTGCAATTCCTCTTGGGTCAAACGGGAACAACCTCCCTGTTCTCATAGGGGTAAGGCTGAGAGTATGATCTGACCCCCACCACCCCGCTTAAGTTATTGGGCATGTTTTAATGTATTTCCATAGATACTCGTCTCATGTTAACCTTAAGTACAAATTTTCACACTCACTCGGCTTATTTTAAAACTACAAAATACCCACCTAAAGATCCATCTTTTTATCGGAAAATGCATACCCTCATCATAAAACATTCGAATGAAGTTCACAGCTAAAATTCAGCATCTCTAGTCTTGTAGAGGAATACCTGCAAATCTAAGATGCAAATTTTCGTGCATGTACTCCAACAATATCATCCAAATCTTATTCCTTAGACAGCATTTTAATTCAATGAACTGCATTTGTACTACTACAAACTATTGCAATGTTCATGTACTCCAATGAAAATCCCAAATTAACCTAACAAAACACAGGCCAAAAACAACTTTTCACAAAATAGGAGCCAACACAAAGCCAATTTTCATATATATATAGAAGTGAATAAAAACAAAAGGCAACAATAGGTATAAAATTCAAATAAATAGGCAGACTTATCACATACGGTGGCTCTCGCATAACTGCCCCATCATCTGATTTCTGCCTTGAGTTTCTCTGCAATCAAAACAAAAAACTTTAGAAAACCTGGCTTCCGGAGCAATCCTAAATTTAAACTCTCCATTTCAAAAAGATATATTAACCGAGTGTTGAACAAACGCCTAAGTAGAAAGAGAAGAGATCAACAACAGCAAGTCTAGTTGGGTGAAACATATATCAAATGCCAGTAAACCACTATCAACACGAAATTTTGATTCAAATCACGTCAATTAGGCCTACGAGTTCATCACATTAGACCATTAAAAATCAAACTTGACAATCATTTTGGGACAGCGGTAGTAATTCAGTATGGAATTTCCATCTAAATAGGGACTGAAGATATCGATAACAGCAAGCCTAGCCACCTGGTACATATATAAAATGCTACTCCGTAGTACTAATAATGTACTATTAACTTGACTTTTTATTACTTGAGGTCATCAAAAATCAAACTGGATAATCTTTTCGAGACAAATGGAGTAATCGAGTATCAAACTTACGCCTACAAAGAGAAAGAAGAGATCGAAAACAGCAAGTCTAGTCGGCTGAAACATATATCAAATGCCAGTACTTTTAAGGCACTATTAACACGATCATTTCGATTCAAATCCCGTCAATTAAGCCTACAGAGCTCATTACATAAGACAATTGAAAATCAAACTGGACAATCTATTTACAACAAACTGGACAATCATTTTGGGACAATCTAAACTGGACAACGAAGTGATGGACTTACGCCTAAGTAGGAAGTGAAGAGGTCGATAACAGCGGGCCGAGCGGGGTGGAAGTGGTGGGCCCTAGCTGGAGATTGTCGTTGAGTTTGTTGCAATTGTTGCTGCTGAAGTAATTGTTGCTGTTGATTTTGAATATTATTATTATTATTATTATTATGATTATTCATGGTTTGGTCGATTTCAGGGGTGGTGGTGGAGGTGGGGGTGGGGGTGGGGTGGGGGTGGAGAGGGTGGGAGTTGCTGCTACCTGTTGGACCTCGCAACATTATTGTTTGATTTTTCACAAAATTAATCAGAAATTTCACAGATTAAGGTTTTGGATGAATTTGATTTCACGATTTGGGTTTCGGAATTTTCCGTGTTGGGATTCCTTTGACCAGTAACCTCACTGTGTTTACTTGTTTCTAAAAACACTTTCATGTAAATTAGGACAAAAAGTTGATCTACTTTCATTTACTTATGTTTTAAATGTCTTTGATGTTTTCATTCGTTTGTGATGTTTTGAAAATTTTCATTTACTCACTTTATTATCGATTCCTTTATTAGTTTGGTCATATAATATGACTGTTTTTCGTGCGAGAGTCAATTTTTGTATTATTTTTTTATTTTTTACTAATTTTAAAATTATATATTTATCTCTACAATAACTACGTGGTTAGCAAATGACTAAGTTGAAAAAGATTTGAACGATGAAATAGACTGTTGTGTTGAAAGATTCATTTTTTTGTTTATAAGTGAACGAATGAAGAGATTTAAAACATGAACGAGTGAAAGGAGTCTATACTAAAACATGGATGATAAATTGTGTCTTTTACCCTTTAAATTAAGTTATCCTATTACCAGAACTTTCATCAATCTTTTTAGGCTTTTTTCATATAGGCACCTGAACTAACGAAATCATTGCAAATAAGCACATATACTTTCCAATCTTTCAAATACGCATCTGGATTGGACTTTTGGCACCTGAAATTTCGTGTTTCAGCATTTTCACACTTTTCCAACGGTTTGACTTCAAAATAATCTTTTGCCCAGGGGCAAGTTAGTCATATAGAAAACATGACTTCTTGGAGGGAAAATTTAAGAAAAGTTCAGGTGCCAATAATAAAAAAATACATTTTTTATGCCAATAATAATGAAAAGTTCAAGTGCCAATCCAAAAACTTTTCTTTTTTATTTGTAACAGCCATTGTTTAGCAAACTAACAACACTTCGGATTCGATATTCGATAAAATATTCGATTATTTCTTTTATTAGGTTGATATTTGATATTCGATTCGTATTAGATACTCGCGTTTGATTTATGACATTTGTATTTGAAATTCGTATTCAAGTTAGTATTTGAATTTGATATTCAAATCGTATTCGATCTGATATGGACATATTCAAATCGTATTTGATATGGACATATTCAATCTGAATGCCCAACGTACTTAAAAAGACAACATAAGAACTAGTGCACCACTTTATCTGATGATTCAGATGAAGAAGAGGATGATGATGAGGTGATTGCCTTCATCACAGTAGAAGATGTCTCCAATTAGGAGAAACCAGTTGTTGCTACCAAAGGGGATGACAGTGATGAAGAAACAGAGATTATCCATGAAGAATTAGTTGTTGATTGTGGGAAACTTTATCACAGCTGGACAGAACTTACACAGGCTTATCTTATAGCAACTGCAGAGAAAGCTAAGAGTGGCACATGGAATCAGGAACTAGTACAAGAGAACACAGCTCCAAACACAAAGTTGGTGTACTAGAAGGAAAGGTTCAAACCATGGAAAAGGGTATCAAAATGATGAATTCTAGTACCAATCTTTAAGATGAAATTGTAGAAAATGGTAGACCATATAAAAGTACCAGTGGTATAGGTTATGGAGAGGATCAAGAATCTGATCATGACAAAAGAAAATCCAAACCAAAATGGAGATGTTACCACTGTGGGAAGAAATGACACATTGCACCATACTGCTACAAGCTCTATGGTAAAGGAAATAGTAGATACTCTCAAAACACCAGACATGTTTGGGTCCCTAAAAAGCAAACCGTATGAGTTCCTAAGGAACAAACTGTAGGACATGTTATACTGACTTCCTTAAAGGCCACTGCTTGGGCAAGCTGGTATTTTGATAGTGGTTGCTCTATACACATGATTGGTAATCGAGCTTATCTATCAGAAATTAAGACATTCAAGCAATAACATGTCACCTTTGGAGGAGGAGCTAAAGGTACAATAGTTGGTAAAGGAGAGCTGAATGTCCCTGGTTTACCAAAACAAAACAATGTGCTATTGGTTGAAGGATTGAGTACTAACCTTATTAGCATTAGTCAATTGTGTGATGATGGCATGGACGTCCAATTCAACAAAAATGCTTGTGAGGTCAGAGATCTGGAAAACAACCTACTCATGAAGGCCAACCGATCTATAGATAACTGCTATTAATGGTCCTCACATAAAGCACTTAGTTGCCATACTAACCATGACACTGAGATATGGCACAAGAAATTGGGACACACAAATTATCGAAATCTTCAAAGATTATTTCAAAAAGACATTGTTAGAGGTCTACCCAAGATAAATGTTCAAGAAATTCAATGTGTCGAGTGCTAGGTAGGGAAACAGGTCAAACTGTCACACCAACAGTTACAACAAGTGGTATCCGATCGAATACTTGAACTATTACACATGGACCTCATGGGACCAATGCATGTTGAAATTATTGGAAGGAAAAGGTATGTGTATGTTATAGTTGATGACTATTCAAGATATACATGGGTGGTGTTTCTACGAGAAAAGTCAGAATGCTTTGATACCTTCAACAAACTGGCTACTCAGGTTCAAAATGAAAAAAAAGTAAAGATCATTCGTATTCAAAGTGATCATGGGAAAGAATTTAAGAACAACAAGTTTGATGAATATTGCATCTCTCAGTGGATCAATCATGAATTCTCTGCCCCTATTACTCCATAACAAAATGAAATTGTGGAGCGAAAGAATCGTACTCTGCAGGAGATGGCCAGAGTTCTCTTACATGCAAAAAAAATTCCTCTAAAGTTTTGGGCTGAAACCATCAATACTGCATGTCATATTCACAATCGTATCATTCTCCGGCCAGGAGCTCTGTAAACACAATATGAAATATGGAGGGGGAGAAAACCCAATGTTCAATATTTTCATATTTTTGGTAGTGAGTGCTACATCTTGACTGACCGAGAGCACAGGCAGAAATTTGATGCTAAGGGAGAAAAAGGAATATTTCTAGGCTATTCTACCAATAGTAAAGCATTTCGAGTGTTCAATCTTCGCACAAATTCCATCATGAAATCTATAAATGTTAAGATAATAGATTAATCATTCACTCATGATGAGATATTCGATGTTTTACCTATTGAAGTTAGAGAACCCCCTCAGGTTGTGATACTGTACCTAGTGAAGATAGAGGACCCTCCTCAGGTTCAGAAAATACAGAACATGATAGTATCATTGAACCACCAGCTCATATCTAGAAGAATTACCCAAGAGAGGTGATTATTGGAATGATAGATGAAGGAAAAGTCACAAGAAAGAAAGATAACGTGGACTATAGAAGAATGACTGGTATGTTAGGTGAAACTTGTTTTATGTCTAAAACTGAACCACAAAATGTTAAAGCTGCATTGATTGATGAACATTGGATTATGGCTATGCCAGAAGAACTAGCCCAATTTGAAAGACATGAGGTGTGATAATTGCTTCCTAGACTACCTGGACAGAATGTAATAGGAACAAAGTGGATTTATAAAAACAAGAAGGATGAACAAAATTAATTGTTTTTTAGGGTTATTAATTAAAATTAAAGCCTTAATTAATTATTTTCAACCCATGAGTTGTTGATTTGGTTGTTACATTTGATGTACAATTAATTACATATATGTGTTATAATTGTGTGTACCTTATTTGACATCCTTACATGTTTTACTTGATTTAATTCATGTATTTTATATATTTTGATATATTGGATGTTTATTTTCATTGTGAATGAATGTTGGGATAAGTGATATGATCTGGTTTTTGAAATACAATCTGCGTACCGTCTTTTATATGACAACTTGTGTCACTTTTATTTTATTATGTATTATATTGACCTACGTGAATGTATATATGCATGTATGATCATGATTATATGTTTATAACTAATCATACCTTAAGTCAAGTAATTTGCCATACCTGAGCCTAAAGGCGGAGTAAGTCATACGTATGCATGGACCTGCCAGATTGGAAAACGTGACATGACCTATGACTTGATCTTGATGGAGTGACCGAATGATTTCCGATTCAGAATCGGGCTTCGATTGTTCATTATGATTTTCATCAGTAGGCCCATATTACTTGAACAGTGATTCCCATAATCAGATTTGGGTCTGTTGGCAAAAGTTGTCACCAATGCAATCTTGTAAGATTTTTTGTGACACCGAGAATTATGTCTGGCATAAATGGTGATGATTCACCTACTCACATGATTGGTAGTCGACATGTTGCGTGCTGCCGTTCGATTATTAATTATCTGAGTTCTCGAATACATTGTGTGTTTTAGTAAGATTATGAATACATTGTATGAATTCGAATATTTTGATATTTTGAATTAGCGCTATGACATGCTTATCTGAGTTATTTATTCGCTTTTTCCTGCCGTAGTTATCATGTCTACGAACGCTAAGAACTCTAAGTCTCTCCGCTCCGCTTGGGAGAAATGCAAACTTAATGGCACAAATTTCCATGACTGGGCTCGCAACTTGAGAATTGTCCTCAAGTCTGAGAGAACAGACTACGTGCTCACCAGTATGCTTCCTGAGGTCCCTGCCACTGATGAGGAGGAGCTTTATGTCCATGAACAGCACATGAATGATACTACAGATGTCCAATGCTTAATGTTGGCCAACATGGAACCGAATCTTCAGATTCAGTTCGAGAAGGTCGAAGCTTACGATATGTACCGCCAGCTGGAAAGCTTGTTCCAGCGGGAGGCACGCAACGAGAGATATGATACTGTTTGTGCTCTCGTTGACTGTAAGCTAGGCAATGGACAACCAGCAAGTCCCCATGTCATCAAGATTATAGGGCCGGTCGAAAGACTGGCCTCATTGGGGGCACCCGTCTCTAAGGATATTTATGTGGATATCATTCTTAGGTCGCTGCCTGAGTCCTTTAGTGGTTTTGTGTTGAACTATAACATGAATGAATATGACAAGGCATTGTCTGAGATGCATGGTATGATCAACAAGTGCTAAACAAACATTAGGAAGGCTAAAAGCAATTCTTCCTCTGTTCTAACTATTCAGAACAAGAAATAGTTCAAGAGGAAGAAAAGTGCCAAATGTAAGATAAATGTTGCCCCTCGTGCAACGGCTCCTACTCAGAAGGCATTCAAGAAAGATGTGAAAAAAGATGACAAGTTTCATTATTATGAGATAGTTGGCCATTGGAGGAGATTCTACAAGAAGGACCTGGCAGACGAGAAGAGTGGTTCGACCACTGCTACTCTGCCATCATGATTAATGCTATAACAAGTTTTGTTTTGTTTGATGAGAATTGGATTTATATTTACAAATAGTTAATGATACTGTTTTCTTATGATGTGTTCGTTATAAGATTAAAAACGATAATTATTGTCAATGTTTAATCTCGAAAACAAAAACGTCAATCATAAACACTGGAAGAAATATTGGTGAAATGGTCTTGGTTCCGTAGTAAAATTGGCGTATGTGCATTGTTAGTTGTTTTACTCCAATTACGTGAGATCGATGAGAAGTTAGAACAATTCACTTGATGATCCTGAATTAAGACAATTAAAATTCATGAATAAAATTAGTAATATAAATATTCCCTACATCTAGAAAATATTTTTTTTCCAATTTAGAGATCCTAAAGTAGGTTCTTTTTTTGGAGTCCAGTTTCGGTGCATCAATAATTCGGTGCATCAGGTACCCATTTAAAGGTTTTACGTGGGTACTGTACCCATTTGAAACTTCATCATTGGTACTTGTACCCAAATTGTACTATAACAATGGTACAATACCACATATTTATTTTGGATTGATAAATATGTGGTATTATACCATTGTTATAGTATAATTTGGGTACAAGTACCAATGATGAAGTTTGAAGTAGGTACAGTACCCACGTGAAACCTTTAAATGGGTACCGGATGTACGTGATACATAGAAGTATTGAAGCACCCGATCTTTTTCACCTTTTTTGACTATTTTGTGAGAGAGTCGAATATGGTGAAATATAATTCACCTCGTCTCATATAAAGTAACATATCCTATATTTATTAATTCAATACGTTGCAATGTGGAAAAATATTTAAATTTGAAAATAATTTTCTTAAAATTTAAAAGAAAATGAATTGTAAAATACTTCCTCCGTCCCTAAAAGATTGTCACATTTTGACTTTTGTTGGTCAAACATTACAAAATTTGTCCATAAATTTTCATTGAACGATAACAAATATTGTAGTCTTGTGGGACCTTGTTAGATTCTTCTCGATATATATTTTTGAAATATCAATTTTTTATAATTTTTTCGAATGTAAAATAATAAATATATACTTTTTAAATTGTGTTTTGTATGTTGACCAACAAAAGTCAAAATGTGACAACTTTTTAGGGACGTAGGGAGTATCTTTGTTTCATCATTGCATCGATCAGACAATATTCGGTGAATTTAATTCAATTAAATTTTTCTTTTCTAAATCAATCACATTAATTATGGTCAACTAAGTATTAAAAATTATATATATATATACGCATATAGAGCAGGCAAATATTCTATGTACAAGAGGGAATTGTGGGAATTTGTAACAAATTAAAAACATGGCTAGAGCTTCTTATCTCATCGTTTTATTCTTCACTCTTTCAGGTAATGCCGATCAAATACCTTTAAAAATGCTTAATTAGATATATTTTCACTTATTCACAATGTATCTTTCATATAACAAATTAAGTATATGATGAGTATGAGTATATTGTATATTACATTTTCACTTTGTTTATTAAGTTTACAATGAGTTTTGTAGTAATTTTGAGTGAAAGTGGAGCGAACGTTGACGCAGAAATTTGCACAGTAGAATTGGACCCAAGACAGTGTGTCCCAAACTACTGTAAGTCCGAGTGTTCACAACAATATAAAGGCCAAGGATATTGTCAAGGTGGTGGTCTTGGAAAGTGTTATTGCAAGTTTGAATGTAATCACCAACTTTCTTAGACTTCAATGATTTGTTAATTAAAATAACGCGAGTCCATATTCTCGTTTATTTTAGTTTACATACTAAATTTTCATGTTAAGACTTGAATAAAATTTTGTTTGTGGCTCCTTATTCTAAGTTTCTTTTGATGGGAATTGGATTTATATTTACAAATAGTTTATGATATTGTTTGTTGATAATGTCTTCGTTATACGAATGAAAATGATAATTATTGCTAAAGACGAAAACAAAAACGTTAATAAAAAATGTTGGAAGAAATATTTGTGAAACGATCTTGGTTATGTCATACGAATTTGCCTGCATTGTTATTTGTTTTGTTTACATTTCTCAAGTATTTCAAGTATTAGTGAAGACATTATATTTTTTATATAGTTAATTTACTCCAACTATAAAATGTTCTTGTTCTTCTTTGTAATGTAAATTAGTGATGAAAAAAATGCACCATATAAAATAATTGATTTAGCATATACACATTTATTGCAAACT
Source organism: Echium plantagineum (assembly GCA_003412495.2). NCBI lineage: Eukaryota > Viridiplantae > Streptophyta > Magnoliopsida > Boraginales > Boraginaceae > Echium > Echium plantagineum. The sequence continues at coordinate 21,030,623 of CM016565.1, forward strand.
TTAGATTAGATGTCCTCCAAAAATATAATGACTAAAAAGATACACCATATAAAATAATTGATTTTTATTTTTGTAAAATAGCGATGAGGTGATTTTTGAATCTGACTTTTTGGTCACTTGTGATAGAATTTTTCACTAAATTATTTAATTAACTCCGTAAAATATAATTGATTGAGAAGCAACAAGAACATATTGAAATAATAATTATAGGAGTTCCAAATATAACAATATGCGAGAAAATTGAAAAGGAAAAAATGAAATGAATAAGTTAGGCGAGCAATTTGAAACTCAAATATCATCTTACAAAATTAATGTAAGTGCAAGCAAGAATATATATAGTAAAAAAATTTCCTTAATATTAATATAAAAAAATGACAAGTTGAATTAGAAAATAACAAGGACACATATCCATAATCTTAGAATTTACTCATTCCCTATATTTTATAATTTTTATTTTCGAAAATAAAACCTGAAATCTCTTAGATTTCTTGTTTTAAATTAGCCATCAGATGAAAACCTCTCCAAATATACTGATGTAATGGTTTTAGAAAATGGCAAGTTTTAATAGAAAGTAATAAGGAAATTTATTCATAAACTTAGCATTACTTCATCCCTACAAATTAGCAAACAGTGCATTGAGTTAAGAGGAACTAAATATTTTGAATTTTTTTTTTGAAAATAATATTCATAATCCCTAAAATATTCTTGTTTTAAATTAGCCATGAGAAGAAAATCTTTGGGAAGATACTTATCTAATGATTTTGGAGGCACTTAAGCAATCTGTTTAAGCATTTCCTTAATCATCTAAGTTAAAGATTTTGGACCCTAAACTATGATGAAAATTTCAAATTGGACCCTAATACTATCCTAAGCCTCATATTGGACTCTATACTATGATTTGTCTTATTTTACCCCCTAAAACGCCATATATGATGTAATTTCATTTTAAAATAAGGGCGAAATCGAAATAGCACATATATAAACTTTTGGGCACAATTCACAAATAACAAAACTTATTAAATTAAAAATAAATCTCAAGCTTATTTTTATTTTGGACCCTGAACTATCACGTAAGTTTCAAATTGGACCCTGATACTATCATTAGTTATTTGTAAAAACTCCCCAAAAGTTTGATATATGTGATAATCCGAATTTGCCCTTCTTTTAAAATGAAATTCAATCTAAAATTGGCATTTGAGGGGGCAAAATGAGACAAAACGTAGTATAGGGGCAATTTGAGGCTTATGATAGTATCATGGTCCAATTTGAAACTTACGTGATAGTTCAGGGTCCAAAATCAAAATAAGCCAAGATCTTTTAGGAGTTATTAAGAGCTAATTGCAGTAATAGTCCCCGATAGTGGGTTCGGGTTGTACTTTGGTCCCCAGTAGTTGACGGTTACAGTGTAATCCCCGATATTACCAAATTTGTTGCACTTCGGTCCCCAAACCGTTAGTTACGTTTAAAAGATGCCATTTTCACTACTTTTTGGGCCAAAATTGTAATTACAAAATAAATTGGGGTAACCGTTAGTACCGTTTGAAAGGTGACGTTTTCACTAATATTTTTTCTCAATTTTTATAATTTTCCTTTTTGATTTTTTTTATTATTTTCTTATTCTCTTTTTTCTTTTCCAAGTAAAAGAGGTTCGATTATGGTAGTTATTTTAGCTAAACGCTTTGGTTTTAATAGTTTTTTCACAAAAACCGAACTTATTTTGCCAAAATCAAAACTTTTTGCTAATACAACTATGAAAACCGAACTAATTTTTGCCAAAATCGAAACTTTTAGCTAAAATAACTACCATAATTGAATCTCTTTTACTTGGGAAAAAATCGGAACAAAAAAATCAAAGAAAAATCGTAAAAGAAAATAAAAAAAATCAAAAAAGAAAATAAAAATGGAAAATTTAAATAAAAAAATTTGAAAAAATATTCTAAAAAAATCAAAAAAGAAAATAAAAAATCGAAAAAGAAAATAAAAAATATCGTTAAAGCGAATAAAAATGAAAATCAAGAAAACAAAATAAAAAATAGTCGAAAAAGAAAAAAAATAAGAAATGAAAAAGATAATAAATAAAAAATTGAAAAAGAAAATAAAAAAAATTGAAAAAAGAAATGGAGTTTTGGAAGGGAAATTATTGGGTCAACACTTACAATCAAGATTTTGGCCAGCCAAAATTAACTAGGTTACCCCAATTTATTTCGTAATTACAATTTTGACCCAAAATATTGTGAAAATGTCACCTTTGAAACAGCACTAACGGTTTGGGGACCATAGTGTAACAAATTAGGTAATATTGGGACTAAACTGCAACTCGTCAACTATTGGTGACCAAAGTACAACCATGACCCACTATTGGGGACCATTCCTGCATTTAGCTCAAAATAACAAGGGTATTATTTCACCGAATCTTAAATCTTAAATTCTCTTTAGATTTGAATATCGAGAACGACGAGAAGTGAGAACGATGAGAAGTGAGAATGGTTGATGGTAATGAATTAAACCATTAAAATGATTTATGGATAAATTACTAATATAAATATTCCCTACATCCATAAGTGATACAGATATTTTTTCCAATTTAGAAATCTAAATACAGTAAAACGTCTATAAATTAATACTCTATAAATTAATAATATCTCTAAGATAATAAATTTGTCCAGTCCCCACTTGGGCTAGTTAAAAAAATTAACGAAATCGATAAAATAATAAGATAATACTTTTTAAAAAAATTCCTTTATAATATAAGGTCCCATCAAAATTATAAATTAATAATTCTTAAAAATTGAAATAATATAATTACAATTTATTTAAAATATGATTCTATAGTAGTTTGTTTTTTCTTAAAGTTCAAATCACATTGGAGTTCATCTCTAATTTTTCTTATTACATCCATTAGTTCCGGTTGTGTTTTTGAATTGTAACATAAATTTGTGAACAGTTTTAGACGCTAAAAGTGCTTCCTTTAGGGTAACAGGTTTCGAAGACACGGTATCATCTTCATCTTCATAATCAACATTGTTCTCAATGATAGTAGTAATATCATTAAACTCTACATAATTTATGCAAAAACTCTTCATTTCATGCAAAAACTCTTCATTTCATGCAAAAACTCTTCAAATTAATAATTTATTAATTTATAGATAAATTAATAATTCTCTAAATTAATAAATTTGGTTGGTCCCAACATTATTAATTTATAGACGTTCAACTGTAGATTCCTACTTTGACTATTTTTTGTGAGAGAGCCTAATATGGTGAAAACTATTAGTAAGAAACACATTTAAAGTTTCATAGTCAGTCAAACTTTCGTATTAATTGGGAATAAAGGGTGTATTAATTAACAAAATAATTGAAATTCTATAGTAGTGTAATGGCAAATAATTGTCCACGTTTGATATATAGTAACATATAATATATTTATTAATTCAATATGTTGCAATCTGGACAAATATGAAAATATTTTTCTTATATTTAATGTGAAAAGAATTATGGCATATCTTTATTTCATTATATTATTCGTTTTTAAGCATCATATTTTTTTTCATTAATGAATTCGTCACACATGCACGGTTCCTATTGGTAGTGCCATATAGATATTTTTATTTATCACTAAAAGAGTATATAAATTTCACTACAGTGTTTACATATTTAATGTGTTTTCGGTTTTAGTAACCACAAATCTTACAATATTTAGTCAATTTAATTCATTTGAACGTTTTTTATGTAAATCAATCACATTAATTGTGATCAACTAAGTATAAACAATTATATATACGAATATTGAGCAGGCAAATATTTTATGTACAAGAGCTAAGTTGTGGAAATTTGTAACAAAGTAAAGACATGGCCAGAGCTTCTTATCTCATAATTTTATTCTTCATTCTTTCAGGTAATGCTCATTAAATACCTTTGAAATGCTTAATTAGATATGTTTTGATTTATTCATGATATATCTTTTATATAATAAATTAAGTATGACGAATATGAGTATATTGTATATGATGTTTTGACTTCGTTTATTATATTTATAATGAATTTTATAGTGATTATGAGCGAAAGTGGAGCGAATGTTGACGCAAAAATTTGCATAGTGGAAATGGACCCAAGACAGTGTGTTCTAGGCTATTGTCAATCCGAGTGCTCACAACAATACAAGGGCCAAGGATATTGTCAAGGTGGTGGTCTTGGACAGTGTTATTGCAAGTATAAATGTGATCATGAACTTTCTTAGTCATAATGATTATCTAATTAATCTAAGGGGAATCAATATTCTGGTTTATTTTAAATTTATTATATATTAAATTTTCATGTTAAGACTTGAATAAAATTTTGTTTGTGGCTCCTTGTTTTAAGTTTTTTTTCATGAGAATTGGATTTATATTTACAAATAGTTTATGATATTGTTTATTTATAATGTTTTCGTTATACGATTAACAACGATAATCATTGCCGAATTTAAACTCAAAAATAGAATGTCAATCAAAAACATTGGAAGAATACTAGTGAAGACACTGCTTATATAGTTAATTTATTCAAGATATCAAAAGTTGATGTTCTTTTGAAACATGCAACGTAATCCGATGAAAACTTGTTAGTTTATCAAAGAAATCTTAATGACGAGACTACTTAGAACTTGATGCTAATCAAATCGCTTATAAAGTGAAGAGACTATTCTTATTTTTTAGACGGTTAGAATATACTAGAATAACTACATCCCAAGCCACAAATTTAAAAGGGAGAATAAAATTGAAGATACTATTAAAATCAACATTTCATTGTTGATACACAATAGAGAAGAAAATAATGCATATATATACACATTTATTGCAACACTTAGAATAGATGTCCTCTAAATACATAATGACTAAAAGTATACGCGAGTATGATTTATTTTTATTTTTGTTTTTGTAAATTAACGATGAGATGAATTTCGAATCAAGAATTTTTTGGTTATTTGTAAGTGACTTTTCCACTAGCTTATTTAATTAGATACTTAATACTCCTTCCGTCTCTAAAAGATTGTCACATTTTGACTTTTGGTGGTTAAACATTATAAAATTTGATCATAAATTCTTATCAAACGATAAGAAATAATATAGTCTTGTGGGATCTTGTTAGATTCGTCTCAATACATATTTTTGAAATATCAAATTTTTATAATTTTTTCGCATGTAGATAGTTACGTTTTAATTCGTGTTTTGTTGACCATGAAAAGTCAAGATGTGACAATCATTTAGGGACGGAGGGAATAGTATATACTTAATTGATTGAGAAGATAAAAAGACTGATTGAAATAAAAATTGTAAGAGTTTCAAATTTGACGATACACGAGAACCGTTTCACATGCGAAATCTAATTCAGGTGGTGGCCCGTCTTAAACCTCAACGGCTACACCATGTTAGACTTTTTGATGCTGACGAAGCTATGCTAGTTGCACTTGCTAATACTAAAATCAGTGTAGTTATATCTGTTCCAAATGATCAATTATAAGGAGTTGGTCAGAGTTAATTGAATAGCGAGAAAATTAATGAAACGGTTCTTAATAATGGGTCTGGATTGTACTTTGACCTTTAATAGTTATACAGTTACACTTTAGTTCTTGAAAGTAGTCAAAAAATTACACTTTAATTTCTACATCAATTTTCTGCTATCATTTTCAATTTGAAGTGTTAAAACATAATTTTTAAGAATTAAAATTTCTTTTTACCCCAATTGTTGTCAAAATGAAATTTCTCAATTCCCTCCTATCAAAAGTCCCTTACTTCTTCACTTTTTACCCCATTAAAATTGTTTGCATTTTACTGCAATTGAAGAAGAAAGGAACTTTTGGCGCGAGGGGAGTTGGGAAGTTTCATTTTGACTCTGATTAGGGGCAAAAAGTAATTTTAATTCTTAAAATTGTATTTTAACTGCAATTTTAATTCCTAAACATCAAATGTTAACGGAAAACTTGACGTGGGATTAAAGTGCAATCTTTTGATAATTTTCAAAGACTAAAGTACAATCAAATAACTATTAGAAACTAAAGTACAATTCGATTCCATTACGAGAGACCATTCTTCATTTATCCTTGATTCATTTCCACCATCTCAAGCATTTTTCAATCGTACGTGGAATCCTGTAATGGTTCCCTTGCTCAAATTTTTGCAGTCAACAAATTCTTATCTTATGCTGAACGTGTATCCTTATTATAATTATATGCAATCAAATGGAGCTATTCAATTAGGAGAAAATTGAAAGTATATCACTAAGTCAAAATTTATATTTGTTTAAGAAAACATATTTTTTTTATTGTAACTTTACCGTATTTTGAAAGTGAATGACTATTTTATCCCTTAGCCAAAATATGAAAATATCTCTCTTTTTTTAAATCCACTTTCTACTGTATTCTATTGTAGTTTATTGTGTTTTATTGTATTCTATTATAGTTTATTGTGTTTTACTATATTCTATGGTAGTTATTGTATTTTATTGACGTTTAATACAGTTCATCGTACAAATACAGCAAAAATATAACAAAATATAAAAAATATACATTTCTCTCCAACTCTCTCAAAACACAAAACAACATCTTAGAGGTTCATCATCTTCATCTTCAACATAATAGTCACTTTCATTTCCATCAACATCTAAACGTTCATTTTCTTCAAAAAGGTATATTTTTTATATCTGATTTTAAGTTCCACGGAGGGGAAGAAAGGTATATTTTTCTTCATTGCAACAGACTTGAAGTTCTCATGTTTTAGATCTGATTTTAAGTTCCATGGAGGGAAGAAAGGTATATTTTTTATATTTTGTTATATTTTTGTTATGTTTGTACGATAAACTCTATTAAACATCAATAGAATACAATAAAACACAATAAACTATAATATAATATAGTAAACCAATATAAACTATAATAGAATACAATAAACCACAATATAAAGTACAATAGAATACACTAAAAAATTATTTCCAAAAATATTCCTAACATCCATAAATGATAGAGATATTTTTTCCCAATTTGAAAATCCCAAAGTAGGTTCGTAGTTTGACTATCTTGAAAGAGAACTCAATATCTTGAAAACTTTTAGTAAGAAAAAAATCAATTTCATTTATATGTATTATAAGTCAAACCTCCTTATCAATTAAGTATAAAGGGTGTAACAACAAACATAGAATTGAAATATTTCTTCTAAGTAATGTAGCGGAAAATGTTTAACCTCATCTCATATATATAGTAACATATCATATATTTAGTAATTCAATTTGTTGCAATGTGGACAAATATGAAAATATTTTTCTTAAAATATCATATAAAAAGAATATTAAGTTCACCACACTATTTACATATTTAATATGTTTTCAAATTTAGAAACTACAAATTATGATACAATATTTAGTGAACTTTTTATTCAATTGAAAGTTTTTTTTTGTAAATCAATCACATAAATTGTGGTCAACTAAGTATATATAATTATAGACATGGCTAGAGCTTCTTATCTCATTGTTATATTGTAAAACAATCACATTAATTAAAGTGAATATATAAATAATTGAACATCAATCACATTAATTATGGTTAACTAAGTATAAATAATTGTTTCATTCTTTATTATAGTTAATATATATAATTATATGTATATACATAATATATATCATATATACACATCATTATATATATTAAAAATAATTTAATATATACAATTATATTTCATATATATATATGTTTAATATATAATTATATTTAATATATATATAACTATAGTTGATATCTATAACTATCTGTATATATAGTATATATCCTATATATTAAAAATATATAATTTAATATATTTAATTATATTTAATATAAATATATATGATTATATTTAATACATACAATTATTGTTTATATATATTATATGTATACATAATGTATAACATATATATATATTCAATATATATAATTATATTCATAATATAGATATATATATAATTTTAGTAAATATATGTTATTATATGTATACATAATACATATCATATATATATATATATTCAATATATATAATTATATCTAATAGAGATATTTATATAATTAATATGGGTGATGGTTCTAGCTATTTACCCAATAATTATATATATAGGCATATTGATCCAGCAAATATCTTATGTACAAGAGGGAAGTTGTGGGAATCTATAACAAATTAACTAAATGGCTAAAGCTTCTTATCTCATTGTTTTACTCTTCGTTCTTTCAGGTAATGTCCATCAAGTTGCTTAATTAGATATATTTTCATTTATTTATGGTGTATTATCTCTCATTTAATAAATTATGTATGATGGATATGACTTATGAGTATATTGTGTATTATATTTTCGTTTTGTTTATTAAGTTTATAATTAATTTTGTAGTGATATTGAGTGAAAGTGGAGCGAACGTTGATGCCGAAATTTGCACAATAGAATTGGACCCAAGACAGTGTATCCCAAGCTACTGTAAATCCGAGTGCTCACAACATTACAAAGGTCAAGGATATTGTCAAGGTGCTGGTCTTGGAAAGTGTTATTGCAAGTTTGAATGTAATCAACAACTTGCTTAGTCTTAAATAATTTGCTAAGTAAAATAACGAGAAATGATATTCTCTTAAATTGTCATGTTAAGACTTTAATAAAAGTTGGTTCGTGATTCCTTATTCCAATCTTCTTTTGATGAGAATTTGATTTATATTTACAAATAATTTATTATAGTATTTGTTTATAATGTTTTTGTTATACAATTAAAAACCATAATTATTGCTAGAGTGTAAACTCGAAAACAAAAATATTAATAAGAAATATTGATAAAAATATTGGTGAAATGATCTTGATTCCCTTATAAGAATTGGTGTATGGTGCCTTGTTAGTTGTTTTGTTTCGATTACTCAAGTATTTCAAATACTAATGAAGACAGTTTTTATATAGTTATTTTACTCTAATTGTCAGACATTCTTGTTTTTTTAAAACATTTCACATAATCCGATGAAAACTTGTTAAGATATTAAAGAAATCTTAATAACGTTACTACATAGAACTCGATGCCAGACAAATCGCTTCCGAAGGGAAGAGACTATCCTTATCTTTTAAACGGTAGAATATACTTGAAACGCTACATTCTCAAGTCACAAATTTAAAAGGAAGAATGGAATAGAAAATAATACTGAGAAATTAACATTTCATTTTTTTTTTTGTGGTAAAAAGCAATATATTAATGAAATATGTACAAACGAAAAGAGGGAGACATTACAATACATCCTAGATCAAAACTAAGTCTCCCCACTAAGGCCCAAAAGCTTAGAAGTTCAAATAAGACCCCAACCCAACACGGGTGGGCCATCAAATGAGAGGACCAAACCTTTAAAAGTTGCTATAAAAACCTGCACTCTCAGGCGAAAACCAACAAATATTGAGCCTTTTGTATCCTCCATCATCCAAAGTTGTATCCGGAGACTTCAATGAGGTTGAAAGCACCCTTCAGCTCTAAAATCAAACCAAACTGAGAATATTCAACGTTTTGCCTTGGAAACAGGGTCGAAATGTTATTTGATTTTATGGACTGATGTCGCAAACCACCACGGGTCTCTCCAGCACGTTTTGTCTTCACTCACGTGCTCACCGGGACGCTTCCCAATGCGTCACCTATCCCAGAACTACCCATGTCAAGAACTTTGGAGTTCTTATAAGTTGGGCTAACGAGCAATGTGCCCTTTTTTCCATAGTTGTGGAATCTCCGCTTCCTTTTATGACTTCCAGAATACTCGTCTCTATGTGTATTTGAACTATTATAACCAACTCCACTCACATACTTATTTGACGAACACAACATACACTATAATATTTCACAATAAATAAACATTCAAGATAAAATAAGATGCATAGGTAGTGTAATTGTAGAATATGAAACCCTCACACTTTATTGACAAACAAGAGTACATATATATACAAGTATGTTAAACCTAAGGGGCTAACAAATCTACAAGCCCGAGAATAATATATTATTGACTAATATTGTAATTATACTAATATTGCCTAATACCACCGCTCAAGTTGGACCATGAAGATCCAAAATGCCCAACTTGTGAAGTAAAAACTCGAACTGCTTTCTCCCAAGAGCTTTGGTAAAAATATCTGCTAACTGATTCGCGATAGTCACATGAGTCATGTGAATGATGCCTTTCAAAAAATCATCCCGTATGAAATAACAATCAATCACAATGTTCTTAGTGCGCTCATGAAACACCGGGTTCCGCGCAAAATATATTGATGACTTTACTATCACAGAACAACTCCATAGGCCGATCATGGCTAATCAAACTCCGAAGAAGCCCCTTCAACCACTTTAGCTCACACGTCACCAATGCCATGGCCTTATACTCAGCTTCTGCTGAAGAGCGAGAAACTATATCTTGCTTTTTGGACTTCCATGACACAGGAGACTGTCCAAGAAACATTATCCACCCTGAAAGAACGGCGAGTAATAAGACAACTCGCCATATCAGAGTCACACCACCCAGAAAGCTCTAGATTACTATCTGCTCGTAAAAGAACCCCTGACCAGGGCACCTTTTCAGATATTTGACTACCCTCAGTGCTGCATTCTAATGATCCTGACGTGGCTTATGAACAAACTGAGAAAGGACAATTACTACAAAAGACAAGCCATGACGAGTGAAAGAAAGATACAATAAGCGACCAACAAGACAACGATACCGTTCTCCATCTTTCAGGAGCTCACTAGTAGACAGTGCCAACCATCAATAAAGCCAAATTTTCTTCGCGCAATAAGAGATAAACGAAGCAATTTGGACCATTCATCATAATTATTCCCATTAAAAATCACAGTACTAATAGTATTTCCAGGACTATCACTGGAACTCAAATAGAATGGAGAATTATGATCAACCATAGTAACTTGGTTAACAAATTGAAACGTGAACAAAAAAAAATGACCTGGAGATGGAGGAATCTCACATGGAACGTGAATAACAAAGAAGAACAGAAAAATATGGGGGAGAAGTTTTATTTAACAACGTAACCGTAATAGCTCTGATTCCATGTAGAATATGAAACCCTCATACTTTATTGACAAACAAGAGTACATATATATACAAGTATGTTAAACCTAATGGGCTAACATATACAAGTATGTTAAACCTAATGGGCTAACAAATCTTCAAGCCCGAGAATAATATATTGCCGACTAATATTGTAATTATACTAATATTGCCTAATAGTAATGAATCATTTTAATTAAATTTCGAATCGATCCAAAATTAAGGTAAGAACTATTTACTACTTCATAATGAATAAAAGGCCTATAATGTATAACGAGTCATTTTCATTTATTTCATTATATCTAACAATTTCAATTTCAGATGATTCGCCTCGATGTGTGATTAAACTATTATAACCAATTCCACTCACATCCTTCTTTGACGAACACAACATACACTATGATATTTCACAATAAATAAACATGCAAGATAAGTAAGAAGCATAAGTAGTGAAATAAATCATTTTGATTTATTTTGAAATGACCCAAAATTAGAGTAAGAACTATTTACTACTTCATAATGAATAACAGGCCTATGTAATGTGTAACGAGTTATTTTCATTTATTTCATTGTATCTAGCAATTTCAATTCCAGGTGACTCGCCTCGATGTGTATTTAAACTATTACAACCAATTCCACTTACATCCTTCTTTGACGAACACATCATACACTATAATATTTCACAATAAATAAATATTCAAGATAAATAAGAAACGTAGGTAGTGCAATAAATCATTTTAATTTAATTTCGAACCGACCCAAAATTGAAGTAAGAACTATTTACTACTTCATAATGAATGAGAGGCCTATGTAATGTGTAACGAGTCATTTTCATTTATTTCATTATATCTAATAATTTCATTTCCAGATGACTCACCACGATGTGTACTTAAACTATTATAACCAATTCCACTCACATCCTTCTTTGACAAACACATCATACGCTAATACACCATAATATTTCACAATAAATGAACATTCAAGATAAATAAGAAGTGTAGATAGTGTTATGAATCATTTTAATTTATTTTCGAATTGACACAAAATTAAAGTAAGAACCTCTTAATGGAAAAGAGGCGTATGTAATGTGTAATTCATCATTTTCATTTATTTCATTATATCTAACAATTTCGATTCCAAACTCCAGTAGAAAAAGATAACTAAATAGGGGAACAAAACTACTTTTAATGTAAAAGATCTCTTTTCGCAATGCCATCGATCAAAATTACAAATCCATGAAAAGTTGAAATTAAGTCAAATCAGCAATTACATGATACTGCATATATAGGATTCCGCAACTAAAATGAGTCACATTCAGATTATTAAGTATAAAAACAAGCCATCAAGAAGTAATATTTGGCTGCCATATTTTTCTATGTAATAACAGTTGGAGCCAATCGACCAGTGAACGCTTCCATTTTAGACAGCTTAAGTGCAACCTCCACCTGTTCCGAACAAAAACCATGTTAAACTTTATGAGTCGATGCAAAAGTATTCTGAACTAAGACGAGGTTTCTTTAGTTCGTGCCACAATGGCAATCCACCCAATTAGAAATGGAGACGAAAGGATGGGTGTGGGCAGAGAGGGCTTACCAATGGAGCAAGTGCGTCCGCTGATTCCCGCCCAGTCTTGGATGAATCTTTTTCATATTGCTCGATGTACAAACGAATAGTAGCTCCCTCTGAACCAGTTCCAGAAAGTCGAAAGACCTGCGAAAATACAGAGATCACTAAATACATAGAACCAAAGAAATATGGCGACAAGTGCAGTCGATTCATTTGTATTGTTAACATTTTATTGTATTCAGCCAACGTTTTTGTTCTAATATATAGCAATAACTGTCCAGTATTAACATCTGTGATCTTGAAGGAAGTTTTAAAATGTTGGTGAAAGAGCCCAATAAATTTCAGTAATCAGAATATCAGGTGATAAAATTTAGGGGATTTTCACACTTACTCCCCTAAATTTTAACATCTGATAGTATTATAGTTCCCAAGAAAATTAGAGCGATTACCAATCGTGACCCATCCGCAAACAGATACCGAATACCCTGATGCTTTGAGATCGAACCATCAACAGGGTCCTTGTATTCAAATTCGTCAGCATTAACAACTTTTGAAACATCTGAGCGAATTCCGCTTATAATCCTACAAAACACAAGACATGGATTTTGAGAACCATAGGATGATGCAAACTTAACACAAGCATCTCGTAGATTTAAGAACGTGGTCTCAACACATTGACATTGCATTTGTCACATAACAAGGCATAGCTTCAAATGGCTTTTTAATACTCCCTCCCTCTATTATATGGCGCCAACTAGCGCTTAGTTTTAAGTTTAACTACAAAACTTATAAACTTGATAATCCTGTTTCGACTCTAGTGTTCATTTACCAAATAAGATTTTTTGGATCCTTGACAAGGTAATATGACAATCATAGTAGAGTGTAGTTTTTAATAATCTGCATATTAGGTCACGCTCAAGAAAACTCCAGAATAACATACTTGTTAACTTCATCGAGGTTGGATTGTAGCTGCACCAAGTGAGCCATCAGATCCTTTGCACCAGATGCATCGACATTCTTCATAAAGGAGGTGAATCTTAGGTCAGCTATTCCAAAAAAAATAAGCACCAAGGATGAGAAAGGTAAATATTATATTTACCTCATAGTCATATCTGGTGTAGTAGTGACGTCCATAAGTAGCCCAATGCTGACGAACAATGTCTTCAACAGATACAAGTTTATCTCCGCTATGGTTATTCTTATTTTTATAAGCAAGGATAGATAACCAAGCCAACACTGCCCAGATTCCATCTTTTTCACGTATATGGTCAGAGCCTGCCAACAAAGAGAACTATAAGCATTCAGCAAACATCACTAAATATGTCGAAGTATCTTTTCCTATAAATGCAGACAAGCTAATAGACTTACCAGTTCCAAAACTTTCTTCTCCACAAACTGAGCACATTCCAGCATCCATGAGATTGCCAAAGAACTTCCAGCCAGTGGGCACCTGTAACAAAATGATGTACCGGACATTAATGACATGCTAATAAGATGAAGGCCAATTATATTGCTGTGACAAGTACCTCAAAAAATTTCAAGTTCAAATGTTTAGCAACTACATCAAGGGCAGCTGATGTAGGCATGCTCCTGCATTCAGAATAGAGATGCTCATAAATTATAGGTCCCGAAGTCAATGGATAATATAAGAGTATCTACAAGATATTATTGAATCACACTCAACAGAAAAGCAGAACCTGGCAACTCCTTTGAGTCCACCAGAGAAGTAAGGAATAGACTCTACAGCATTTGCAGCAATGATTGCAACAGAATCAGATGGTGTAACAAAGAACCTAACATTTAAAAAGAATGTCAGGATATAACTTAAAGCAACTTCGATCGGGAAAACAACCATGCGAATAGAAGATACCTCTTGCCAAGGACCATATTACGGTCTGCATCTCCATCAGCAGCAGCACCAAATTCTGGGGGCTCGACACCAGACTCTGTGTTTCCCAATCCCATGCGAGCAACAAGCTCCTTTGCGTAGGTTAGATTAGGATCAGGATGCCCACCACCAAAGTCCTCCTGCTCAATTTATGCAATGTGATGATATGAAAACCTTCTGAAATTGGGACAAATCTTGATCCATAAGGTAACATATGCAGTCCGAAGACGTATATACCTTTGGGACACAGTTCAGCAGTGAGCTTTCTTGCGCTCCTAGCTCTTCTACAAATATGCGATGGGCATAAGCTCCAGCAACCCCATGAAGAGCATCATAGCTATAAATTATGACATCACGCATTAATTAAAGACAAAATAAGTAAATAAAAATTATTGCTGAAAGTTAGAATTAAGATGGTTCGGGAGCAAGAAAAAAATAGTAACATACCAGAAACTAAATTTTGGATTAGAAATCAGCTTCTGGATAGACTGAAAATCAAAAATTGACCTGCGAAGGAACAAGATACCTGGCTAGTAACTATTATCATTATAATAAGAGAACCAACAAAGGAAATTGATCCAGTAGGAGAGGACTCAAAGACATGTAAGTACATCTAATACTCTAATGTCGACATACTTCATCAATTTGACGTAGTCTGTAGCTGAATCGAAAACATCAACATCAAAATGTCCTTCTGGACCTCCAAAACTCGACACACCAGTAACTGAAATATTCACCTGTATTAAGTGGAAGTATTGTCATGAAAAAAAAAATTGACATGAGCAATTTTGTATACATAATTAGAACAGAAATTTCTAAGAAACATATCATACATCTGGTAAGCCTTCAGCAATTAAGTACTCGGTGATTGAAGTGGTGTTCTCATATATCTTATTTGTCACTGATTCTGGTGCAGGTCCACCATTTTCCATGTTGTATTTAATCCCGAAGTCCTGTGAGTAATCCACATGGTTGATTTTAGAACAACAATAAATACAATTGTTTCAACAAATCAACATAAATTAGGTTTCAGGTTTGGATGTAGATAGAAGCTTTAACAACGTTCACTACAGATAAATGCATAATTCTTTTTACAAGGGCTTGAACATCATGAAACAAATCACAAAACCATATAGTTTTGCCAGTTGGAAGTAATTGCACTAAACATCAACATTATCATGCCCAAATGCGTTTGGGGAGGGTCCGGCTTAAGTTGCGTAAGGGGGGTGGGGGGTCGAATAGTATGCAGCCTTACCCATGTGAAAATAAGGATGCTGTTTTAGAATTGATCCAAGAGTAGAGTGCAAACACTCTACTACTTCACAATATTTAAGAAGTCTAGGTAGTGTAATGAACCATTCTGATATATTCCATTATATCCAAGAGCCAGAGAACATAAAATCTTTGACTTGGATATAATGGAATATATCAAAATGGCTCATCACACTAGCCTACGCTTCTCATCTATTGTGAAGTAGTAGTAGACTAGTGGTGAAGTAATTTCCCCAAGTGAAAAGAATACCATTCATGCCAGACCAAAGAAATACTAGTTGTTACTTCCCATCAAGTTGTTAGTGAAAGTCCATCAAGTGCCAAACCAAAGAAAATTAATTCTACCAGGGTGCTATGCAGGGTTCCATCAAGTTGGAGTATGCAATTCCATAGTTGGAAGTAATTTCACTAAATTTTCCAATATGATTTCTATTGCCAGCATTAATATAGCAGAGGCCAGACTAAAAACATAATGCAAACTGTGGTTCATGAAACAACATGGAATTTATACAATGGGAAATTTGGTTAATTTACTAAATCTAAAAATGATACTAATGTCAAAAGAAGTTGGATGAAAGGATGAAAATAGAAAACAAAACTTCGATAACGGAAAGTCATAGTGCATAATGATGGCATACCTCATTAGGGCCTCCTGGATTGTGACTTGCTGTTAATATAAATGAACCATTTGCTTTGGATCCCTGCATGATAAAAAACAGACCAGAGTTATTGGTGTTCTCACTGAAGGAAAAAAAATGAAATAATTATCATTGCTTCTGACGACTACTTACATCCGGTCCCACTCGATCACGTATAACACATGATACAGCAGGGGTAGACAATAATCCGTTCTGACCAACCCAAACCCGCCTTACTCCATTTGCAGCAGACATTTTGATAATGATCTGAAAATTTCACCAAACTTATCAAGAGTGAACAGCTTTTCAATGTGAAAAATTGGCTTAGTTTTACAAACACAGTACACGCCTTTTGGTTCGTCGCATACTTGAGGAAAATTGATTTGTGTATAGAGTAGATCATCACATGTACTGTCCTCTCATAATTAACAAACTTAAATTGGAGAAAATGCGAATAAATTACAAGATGAAGCCGAAACTGAATACAAATAAGCAACTTAACTATGACAATGCTTTCTTGTCTTTCTAGGCCAGTAAGCAGAACAAATTTCTGTAGTTACAGAGTATAGTGTTGACGTCATTAACCAAACATAATGGTCTGAAGGACTTTCAGGTTATGACTAACAATACGCATCTTGTCTCTTTACTCTTTCCAAAAGGGACCATTCAACACAGTTCTCACAAGATTGAGTGTAAACCTCCGAGTTTTCTAACCAGTGTGCATGTATTACTTAATTAAATGGACACTTCATATGTTGCAATAATCTACCGAAGTATTCATCATAGCATTACTTATAAAAGTTTTAGTAACATAATTTTAGAATACGCCATCTACTAGTACCAGATGCAGAGAGTGCCTAACAGTTGTGGTTAGGTGCATTAGCATGTCTCATACTCTCATCTTCATTTAAATTTAAGTACTGCCATGTACCTGGATAGCTTCCTTTGAGTAATAACGGCCATCACCAGAAACAACAAGGGTAGCACCTACAAAAGCAAATAAAATAGAAAACAGAAACTGTATTACTGTAAGGAACATAATAGGACATTCGGACTTAGAGAGCCTTAAGTCAATTTCAACAGCAAGTGCGAACCTGACAACGCCAAAAACCCCATTTTAAGGCCAATCTAAGATTCTTCCCCCCAAAATAATATTTTATTGAATTCTGTGCAAACTATACTAGAAAAACTGAAGTAACCTCATAACTTGAAGTCAAAAGAACATTCTTTCCAGCAAAAACATGTATTGGTAAATTAGGTATTAATGCTACTAAAATTAATAGATGAGATAAGCAGTGATGCTTTTTAGTAATACACAGTCACTTCTTCTGGTAATATAAGACATACATTCTACATGATGCCCCTAGGAGTGAAAACTTTTGTATTCTCTTAAGCAGTGGTCCACGTTCTAAGCATTAGGATGAGCGGAGACTCTGGGGGTCACCATTTCGGGAATGAAAGAAGGAGAAGAAAGGAATTTCCTATCAATTATGCACAGATCAACCATGATAAAATGTAAAGGACTACCACAAGTACACAACTATCAAATACTATGTCATCAGCTTCAAGGCAAAGTCTGAAGTATAAAACTTTTGGTTCAACTTGAAATGCATACAAACATTGTAAAAAGGAACGGTAGTAGAACCCATGTGCAGTACCCACCTCTAATTTTATCACCTCCAAGAGCATTAAATGTTGCTTGAACAAAATTTTCCAAGTAATGAGGTTGCTTGAAAACTTTAACCTGAGACAGTTATAGTACACATTACAAATGATTATCAAGATGTTAAACATGACATTGTTTCGGAAGTGCTCAATAGAAGAGCAGTTAATGACACAGTTACATTAGAAAACAGAACACTATGGAGCATGCACATCTATAAAAATAGAAGAAAATATTCACTAAGCATTCTAGTGAAAAAATATTCGCACCAATTTTTGGTAAGATTGTGCTGTAAATAAAACAGACTAAGGGTGAAAACACCTTCTAAAGAGCAATATGTATGAATTATGAACTTAAATTAATTGCTAAATATCGTACAGTTAATTGCTTGATGAACATTAAAGGTAAGAATAATCAGAACGGTAAAAGATATGATTGGAACAAATATCATGGTCTTGAAATCTATCCATACAAGGTTTAGCATGCAAGAAAAAATACACAAAAGACATCAGTAGCGGATCTAGTTGTTTTAAATTGCATGTTTGAAATCGACATAATTTGTAAGTGGGTGTTCAAAACACTTAAATATATTCAAATATAATTTAAATGCTAATTTTTACATCAATCTTTTCTTTGTACATATATAAATTTTTATTTTTTCAAAAAAAGTGCGTGTTCGACTGAACAGGCGTGAACACATAACGGTCCGCGGTCCGCCACTGAAGACAATACACGAGACAAGCAGCAAATGGCGTTGCCAAAATTACAACAGTGGATCCAAACACTTAGATTCATCTAGCTGAATCAAGTACTCCCTCCATCCCTTTTTGTTAGAGACATTTCATTTGGCACAAAGATTTAGGAAAATTCAAATTCAACTCACAATCTATATTTTCCCTCCACTTTTTTGAACTAAATAGGAACCAATTATGGGATTTCTATTTTGGGAAAGTGTCCCTATCAATTAGGGATGGAGGGAGTAATAACTATGCTTATATGGAAACATGATCATAACCATTAAGACAACATATATATTATGCTGATTTCAAATATAGCCTAATGCCAATTCCTTTGTACCAGAGTATCTGAATCTATAAACTCGGTTCATAACAAAATTATAAAGACCTATTCCAGGTATTTGAAAAAACCTATTTACTCTTGATTTAACATATGCACTGAATGCAAGATTCCTGTTTAGAATCTATCAAACCAAATCGTTCCATCAACTACATCCGTCAATATCATTTCTCAATCATTGATCAAATATCACTACACATCTATCCAGATCCGCGACTAAATGAAAATTCAATAATCAAACAACATCCAAAACACATCCAGATCAAAACCTAATCAGATCAGAACTGATCACACAAATCATTATCTAATCTGAACTTAATCTCAACAAACTAGGAATAGATCATAACAATTAACAAGTGATTAACTGTTAACATGATACTTTACCTTCTTACGTAAACCGGAGGTACCAGGCTTTTGCCCCTCAAACGGGGTCGTTTTAACACGAGAAACACTGAACGTCACCATTTTTTCCAGTAGTAAATCCTACAAAGAAAAAAATACAAAATCAAACTAAAAATTGCTGAATTATCATCCATGTATACACACAAATCATCAGAACAAAGATCACATGATCTCTCCGTCCCAAAAATATCACATAATTTCGATTTCAAATTATCAAAATCAACAAACTTCATAAACTTAACAAATATATTCAATCTACACAAAATATCAAATATTTGCCAATCATCAAAATTAAAACCTGACAAAAAAATTTGGAAATGGAAGTAAAAATGAAGAACAATGAATAACAAATGGCAGAGATCAATAAATACCAAAATCGATAAACAAATAGCAGGAGATTCTCATGCATGTATATATAAATATTTATGTATATAGATCATAAAAATGAAAATGAAAATTATGAAATTACTGTGTCCCAAAAAATTGTCACATTCCATAGTTCAGAGTGAGAGGATTGAACCTTTTTGAATTGCAAGATATGTAGAGCGCAGAAGGAGGAATGGTGTATTAAAGAGCTAAGATAAGGACATGTGTTATATCGACAAAATTTAGTATCTCAAAATAAATGTATATTAATAAGAATAAAGTAATAAATGAATATTTAATAAGTACGAGTATATTACTCCCTCCATCCCTAAAAGATTGTCACATTTTGACTTTTGATGGTCAACAAAACACGATTTAAAACATAAATATCTATTATTCTATATACAAAAAAATTATAAAAAGTTAATATTTAAAAAATATATATTGAGACGAATCTAACAAGGTCCCACAAGACTATATTATTTATTATCGTTTAATGGGAATTCATAATCAAATTTTGTAATGTTTGACTAACAAAAGTCAAAATGTGACAATCTTTTAGGGACGGAGGGAGTAATATATTATTCATATTATGTGTAAAATAATCACATAAAATAATATTAATGTATCAATTTTAGCTATATATTCCAAAATAGTTAGCTTTCATTTAGTTAGTTTTAATTTTAAAATTATATTGTAATATTATTATATTTGAAGTAATATTTTTTTGATATTATTATCCTATACTACTTACACTAGTTTAAAGATGTTTTTCAAATAAATGAAAAGCAATCAATATTAAAGTATTCATAACAATTATATTTTAAGGGAAATTAATATTATATTGTATTGGACTATTCAAATTTAATATGTTTAAATTGAGTGACATCAATATAATTTATTACTATAAATTTATCATAAAATATTTCCTAAATGAATATCATAAACATATATATTTATTAAAATAATAAACTAACATATTACATAGTCCTTCCAATAAAAAATATTTGTTTTCCTCACATATCGTGGTAAATCTTTCACATTCAATTGCTATATAATTTATATTATTAAAAAATTATCAAAGTACATTAAAAGATGAATTTAACTATACACATTTTAGTTTTTTTTAAATAAGTTATAATTTACAACAAGTGGTCAAAGTTCAATTTCAAAAAAAGTCGAACAACAATTATTTTGATTGGAAGTCGTATATATATATTAATATAGAATAATAAATTTAAATGATTATATTATATATAACACTTTAATATTATATGTATTGTGTTTATAATACTAATGGACTTTAAATGCCCTCGATTCTGTTTATATTTTCGCATACCAAACGCTATATAATGTTAAGACATCACCATATTTATTTATTTTGTCTAAATCAATATGTCATATTCCATATAAAATGTTAAAATTATTGTAGGGGATATTTTATGATAAGTTTATAATAAAGTTGATATGACCCAAATTTAATATATTATGAAACTATATCAGTTCCCGTGAAAATTAACTTTAATGAATATTCTAATATTAATTTATTTGAATTTTTTTGAAGATATTTAAATTAATTTTTATTTTATAATATCATTTCAGAGTAAGTGTATCATAATACTTACTCGACATTGTAAGTTCAAATTGTATTCTACCCATCAAGACATCTTGCCCCAGTGGCAAGCATGGTGACACCTCTATCGGAGGTCTCTGGTTCGAACCCTCTTGCTAGCAAGGAAATTGGTTAGAGAGATGATTGATCTCACTAGTTTGATGCTAGTCGCCTCTTTCCTTGAATTTACGAGTTTACGAATTGTATTGATGTTTCATGATTGTAATGTATTATTCGTATTAATAAAATCAAAGGGTTCCCCTGTTTAAAAAGAAAATTGTATTCTACCCCAAGACCATAGCCTAGTAGCTAGTGGTAAGGGATAAGGTAATTGGGGTGGAGATTCCTCGACATCGTGGGTTCTTATCCGTATGGAGAATGCGATATTACAAGGATTGATTCCGGTTTTGTGTCGTGTTGATCCTCTCTCTTACAGTATTATTATTAGGACATATATGTTAATTTACAAGTACCTGGCAAATGGGCCTCCAGGGAAGATGCAACTTCCTTAAAAATAGTTCTATTTTGATCATCGTTATTTCAAATGTTGCCGTTTTTAGTCAAGAAAAGTAGTTATATGAGTACAATTTAGCTTTAATTCGGTCTCGTATTCATAAATTATGAAATTCATATTTTTGCAAAATTGGGGACCAACAGGCACTTTTTGGGACTAAATCGCAATTTTTGAGCTATGAAGGCCTAAAACGAAATTTGGAACCAAATTGATAATTAATTCTGAGTTTTATGCGCAATTTCTAGTTTAATTTTCTGAGGAAACTAAGACATGTGATAGGATATGACAATCATGATCCTAACATAATGTAAGATAGATTGTCATATAAAGTGTAACAAATAATAGGCTTCCATAACATTAATGAATATTTCAAACGTCTCTCTTTCTAAGGTTTATTTCTATTTTGGAGTTAAACTTTGAAAACTTTGATTATGAATTCTCATTAGCCGCTAAGGAATAACATAGTCACATGGGATATTGTTGGATTCATTTCTATATATATTTTGAAAATATCAATTTTTTATAACTCTTACGGGTGACGAATTAGATAGATTTAGAGTTTTAAGTCGTGTCTCGGTAACTTAGAAGATAACATAACTGTGTCCAGGTTATGATACTGGACTCGACCGCCATGAGAAACTTAGAAGATAACATAACTGTGTCCTAAAAGTATTCTCATAGAACTTATGTTGAATGGTGATTCTTAGACCTGTGTGGCGGGAATGCGCTGGCATGGAACTTGTGTGCTTTGACTATGTCAAACATTCTCTGTAAAAGGAGGACTATAAAGGCATATATTGGGTATACTCGTAACATGGTGGAACATTCGCTGACCATCAGAGGGGATTCACACAATCGGTTATGTCGATTGATCCTGGATCTCGGTAGTTTAATGGTGATTAAGATGGCCATCTCCAGTAGTGTACTGGGTATCACATTAAATCTATGTATCCGAGAAAACTACAGGTGCAAGAGTATGGTGCCACATATCTTACCATAGCTTGACTGTTGGGATCATGATGCGAAGGAATCATTTCATAAGTAATCCAAGGGCAAGTGGGAGTGTTAGAAGTATGAGGTGTTTGACACGTCATATTTATGTCCATTGTACAATATGATTGTGAAATCGATTACTCATTCAAAGTCAAGTTCAGGTGTATATTTTGTTGGACAATAATATACACATTAGGAATGAACCCGAAATACATTAGGGGTCACGATGGTTTTGCTAGAGCCCGCTCGTGATCAATGTGTTATTAAGATACTTCGGTTGATATTTTACTAACACATGTCGAATGTTATTTTGGTCCTAAAAGGTCACACACATTCAATGTGAGTTGATTTTTGATTTGATCGAAACTTCCGGGACAAAAGTGTAACATATGATAGAATAAAGGGGTCAAATTCAAAATGGAATTTAAGCCCATTATTTCGGCCATTTGGGAGGGGACAAGTGTCATGTACTTGTCTAATATTATATTGAAGTCTTTCTTGAGCCACTAAAAGGCTTCATTGTTTTAAGGCTTTTTGAATATAATATTCATTGTTTATTTGATAAATAATGAATAAGTTAGAAAGTAATGATTACACTAATCCATTATAAAAGGAAGAGTTGTCTTCTTTCTCTTCTAAGCAAGTAAGCTCTCTTGGCCAAATATACACAACAAATGTTAAGAAAAAAATTGTTTCTTGCTTAATTTCATTCTTAGTATACACTTGAGGTCTAGTTCCTCCAAGGAAGAAATCAAGCTATACATTGGTGTGGACTAATTAGAGAGGGCACACTTGAGCTCTTCCGCTACGCACTCACGCTCCAAGAGGTATATCACACAAAACCCGTAGATTAAATGTGGTTTTTGAACTTGTATTAACGATCCATCTATGCATTTTATGTAAATTCGATATATAAAATGCGTAGAGAAATCTAACATATACTACATATAGTCAGCAGCCTAATAGATAATAAAATATGTAGTTATACTACATATCACCAAAAGCCCTATCATATAATAAAATATATAGTTATACTACATATAATATGTTTTTTTGGGTTTAGATGGGGGTTTAGTTGAAAAATTGTAGTATATTTTTTAATAATCTGATATTTTTTTTGAAGTAATAATATAATGAGTTATATTTATGTGGGATCTTGTTAGATTCGTCTCAATAATACATATTATAAATTATATATATTTTAATTACTTTTTAGATATTTAATTTCCGAAAAATCAAAAACATACTCATATGACTAGTTTGATGTCAAATAACCTTAAAATATTATTGTTATATGAATATTAATGATTAAAAATGTAAACTTTCATAATAAAATATAAATTATATATATTTTAATTACTTCTTAACTATTTAATTTTCCAAAAAATCAAAAACATACTCATATGACTAGTTTGATGTCAAATAACCATTATTTATTTAACATTCGTGCCACTTTATTTGATGAATAACATAAAACGTGGCATTTCGTCTTATTTTTTTCCTTTATGGTTTTAAGGTTCTCATATTCGTCCTTTTTTGTCTTTTTTTGTCTTAGAATGAAAATGATTTAGGTGTTCAAATGTGGATATCAATTATGCTATTCGGAAAGACGAACCACCCGATTTATTAAAACTAGCACAATCATTGAGATTGATCAGATGGTAAGCTGCTAATATTCAGCTCTCTGGACAAAGTATCAGACGGTAAGCTGCCACCGTTCAAAAAAATAAGACGAAATGTCACGTTTTGTGTTATTCATCAAATAAAAAGGCACGAATGTTAAATAAATAATGCACGGATTATCAAAAGTGTTTTCAAATTACATAATAAAAAATATTGGAATAAATAATTCGAAAGGTTCATGGACAAGAAAAAATAATTCAAAAGGTTCAAAGACTAGAAAAAAGAAATACAAGTAGAATAAACGATATAGTACTTGGGTGGAGTTTCGGAGTTCGAGAAAATAAATTATTATATATTGTCAAAAGCCCTAACATAAATAGTAACATAAATTGTTCTGGAATAAGACATAATTTAAATTGTTGATTATTTCAAAACGAATAACATGGGATAAGTCTTCAGAATAGAACAACCTCCTTGCACTTGACCATAGAGTTGTCTTCTTTACCAAACCACCTAGTAAGTGTGACAGCAAGGGTCTTCCTGTAGTCACGGAATCAGTGGAGTTGGAGAAGATTCAATGCCTCATTCGTAGTTAAACACTGAAGGAACTTGCATGCATAAACTCCACAATCAGAATTGTTGGTTTGTCGGGGGACATCATGAATCTTGACTTCAAATGGCACATCTAGATCGAATAAAGGGGTGGCAAAACCCAAGTTGTATAGGCTCGGAGCAATGATAGCATGTCCTTCAAACAACTTGGTCAGTTGCTCATTAAACGGGTCCTATATTGAGTCATAAACATTAATGCACTTACCTTTGAAGTCGTATGAATATGCAGCCCAGTGACATTCCCCAATATGTGCAATTCCATATATCATATCACAAGTCGACCATGCTTTGCTAGGCCAATTGAAATTGATTCCCAACAACATAGTTGTACAAATCTGGTTCAATATCACCCCAATGAACGTTCCCATCTTCAGTCACCTTCTTCAATATTCTCGACTCCTTGAATTTTTCAAGGGCACTTTCGACAGCTGTGTTGTACAACGTTCGCAAACAAGTCCATTTCCCTCCACCAGGGAACATATTCGGATAGTGATCTAATTGCATGTTCAAGAGCTCCAACGAGGCATCAATCACCTATTATATAGTATTATAACATATTATAATAGTTTATAACAGATAATAACTATAATTCAACATATTATAGGACATTATAATATATTATAAGGAATTATATAGTACTAACATACCTCACTGCTAACCCATCCACCGTTCATCAGTTCATGAATATCATATAGGGTGCACACAAAATTCAATTCCATATTGTTTCAACTAATTTTTTCTCTTGTTACACAAAGCAACTATCTGTTTATGTTTGGCCTTATCAAAATCAAAGTCCCAGGAAGGCCTTTCCCAAGGTTTGGGCAAAGGAAGGGCATCTCCAAGATCAACAACTTTTTTGGCCTTCTTTTTTGCCATTGGAATAGTGAATGGAGATTTGGAAACAGGGGCAGGCCTTTTATTCCTTTGCGAAGTCCTGACGGGTGCTGGATTTGCATCAACTGGGCCTGCATCAACTGGGCCTGCATCTGGGTCATTAGTTGGGTGGATCCCTTCAACTGTTATTATAGATGTTAGTGGGCTATCGAATGTATCATCCAGTTCTGGGTCAGCCTCATTAATAGGGCTAATTCCTGTATGGACCAATACAATCTGCATATTAGATGGATCAGCAGATCTCTGTGTATTATGGATTGACCCAAACTCATCATAGCAATCCCCACTTTGATCATCAGCAGCCTCACCCTTACCTTTATCTAACCCATGACCCCTGAATTTCTTCTCAAAATCATCAAAATATGTAACTGGCTCAGGACTGTTACGTGGACAGTCCTTCAATCCCAGTTCTGCCCTCAATTGTTTCTCCATTCTATTCTTGGCCAAATCAAACCATTTGACAAGACCCTTCATATCTGGAACATTCCTCTCAACATCTTTTAATCTCCCATCCATCTCAATCAATTTCAGATTAATATTTTCAAAAGTTGTATCAATTTTGTTGTTTAACTTCCTCAAGAGTGGTAAAATTATCAATCCCTGACCATGGCCTGCTGCAGGTTGCTCATCAGCTTCCTCAACTGAAGGAGAGGATGGAGCACGTGCTGTTGCATTCCACTCAACAGAAGTCTTGTAGTAAGAAGTTTCCAACTCAGCAGATGTAGGAACCAGTCTCTTGAAAGGCACCTGGCAGATGTAACATATTAAATTTAATATAACTCATTATAACTTATACTTATTATAACACATTATAACAAATTATATCACATTATAACTCATTATAACTCATTATAACTCATTATTACTCATTACAACTAATTATAACTAATGAAAATTTTTAAAAATTATTTAAAGTAAACTTACCACAGCATTATCATTTTCCAAGAAAGTTTGTTTGGCCAAAGTGTATTTTTTCATCTTACGTGTCTTCCACTTCAGCACACGTGGCACGACAGCCCCATCATCGTTGTCCTTGTTGGGTTCGGCCAAGATGGTAGCATAATCAGACCCTAGACATTCGAAGGCCCATGCTTGCATTATATATGGGAATGTACCAATCTTAATTTGTTTAGATGGGCTCGACTTCCAACGTTGAAACCCATGGCTCCACTCCTTTACCAACTCATCATAAAGCAGCCTACCCCAAGGAAAAGCATTGAATCTTGCAGGTTCATTTGCAAGATATATTAGGATATCAGATATACAGTTACCAATATGCTTCACAAAAACCATGCTTGAAAGAATATAGACCACAGCTAATTTCCGTGCCAAAATGCTATCGGCATCTTTAGTTGCAATCTTATTCAATGTAGTTGAAAGTAGCCCCATTGTAAGATTGAATTTTTCTTCCTCATCAAGAAACAACCTGTACAATGGACTATCCTCAACATTTGCTGGTGGAAATTCACCATAACTGAACCCAGACATCAGGGCACACTCTATTGGACCAAACTCAAATACCCTATTGCCAAATGAGAAACCTAATATCCTTTTCAAAGGACCATTGTCTACAACAACTGATCCATGTTTTATTAACCACCCGATTATTGGGCCCTGAACATCAACCCCTTCAAGCTTGTACAGGGTGTCTATCAAATGATACTCTTCCCTCATAATTTTAATGTTCTCCTCGGACAGTATAGTCCGTACAAAATGCAAGCAAGTAGTATTGGCCCAGTTGTTTATTCTAACTTCATGCACATTAGCATCATCTGATGTACTATCTTCATGAGCCATCCTTTTTCCTTTTCCTTTTCCATTTCCTTTCCTAAGCCTCATATTGTCTGTAAAATAAATAAAAACATATAGTTATTGACAGGAGTATAATCGATTACATTCCATTATGTTCAATTATTTCAAATTCAATTCAATTATACTCGATTACAAGGCCATTATATATTAAAAACGGGTATAATATATAAACACGATGAGGAAACGAGTTGTCTTATACATTATAAACGAGTATAACATATTATATTCAATTATGTTTAAACTCAACAAGTTTTTTCAACTAAAAACCCTACCCATAACTGTATCAGCAAACCCTTATTTTAAACAAACATGAAAGTCGAAATCTTTTGTCCAAAATCCATATTTAAACTCAACAAGTTTTTTAAAATAAACACCCCAACCATAAACAGCAAACCCTTATGTTTTAAACACGAAAATCGAAAACTTTTGTCCAAAATCCATATTTAAACTGAAAGTTTTTTTAAATAAACACCCCAACCATAAACAGAAAACCCTTATGTTTTAAACACGAAAATCAAAAACTTTTGTCCAAAATCCATATTTAAACTGAACAACTCTTTTAAACTAAAAACCTGACCATAAACAGCAAACCCTTATGTTTTAAACACGAAAATTGAAAACTTTTTTGTTCAAAATACATAAAAATCAGTTTTTGATGTTTCTTGTATGTTTTAAACACGAAAGTCGAAATCTTTTGTCCAAAATCCAAATAAAACAAACATGCAAGAAGGCAAACCGTTTCTCAATCCGAATCGAAGTCAACTTAGTGAACAAAAAAACGAAATACCCTACTTACTGTAGGGAACTAACTGGAAATACGGAACTAAATATCAATACCTTACAGATGAATAATAATAAATTACACATGCGATAATCGAACAGAATATGAAACTATTACAAAAAGATCTAGTCAAGTCTTGTGCAGCACACTCTCCTTAAAACAGATTCGGCTCCTATCATTGGTGCTTTGGAAATCTTGAAACCGTCCGTTTCCCAGGATAAAATGACCAACGATTGACGTAGCTAGCACTACTACTCAATCGTCGAACTGTTAACGAACTTGTTGAATCACCGGACAAAAACGAATAGAAAAACAGAGGGTTGGGAGCTCTCTGGTTTGGTGTTTTGTGTATGTGTCTGTGTGTTTTTGTTGTATTCTGAATATGAGAGGGCGTGGACAATTATATAGGCTACTCAAACCTCGTGCATTAATTGGCCCATTAAGACCGTATCAATCACAAAAACGCGTGCATTATTTGTTTCCTTAATCACGCGATTATATTCTCTTTATCAACCACCATTGATTGTTTCCTTAACCACGCGATTATATTCTCTGTTAATGACACAATTACGTCATTAACTGCACAATCACAATAGTTGTCCTTTCTTTAATGACCATATCAATCAGCCATTAAATAGACAATCAAAACTGTTGACCTTTGAATTCAAAGGAATTCAAATTTGAGATTGATCAAGGGCAAAACTCGGCTCGTACGAGGCCGGTCTTTTCGAAACTGCATTCGTGTCCGCAGGTCGTGCACACGCACCTGGGCTCACAAATTTTTTCAATTTGATTCCATGATTTGCACCCCCTCCCGCGCGAGAGGCCTTAGCATAAAGTTGTAACTTATTTGCTAGGCTTTGGGAGGTCTCTTCTTATGAAGTGAACAATTTCCCCATGCTCATCCTATATGGAGAAATTACTTCATCTTCCATTCAATCACAAATTGTGCACAACTCTTTAGCAATCATAAAGGTTGCCAAATTATGATTCAAACCTCTAATTATCCAACACTTACCAGGCTGTCTTGTGTTGTTCTTGGTATTATTATGGATGATCGGAGTGAATTTCAACCTTCGAAAGGCTTGCGTTTGAAGATGGAACGGTTGGAGATGGAAGGTTTAGAGAGAGAAGTCGAGAGGAAATGATGTAGAGAGAGAGTGAAAAGTTACAAAAGTTGGTAGAAAGTGATTTGGCTGCCCAAGATTTTTCTTGATATACTCAAAAAGCTGATCGGTTGGTACGAATTGGCGCTAAGGGCAATTTAGTCCGTTCAGTGCAAATGTGTGGTACTTTCTTAATTAAAAAAGTTATGTCCATTCTAGCAAATAGGGACCTCAAAGTGTGGTATTTTCACAATTTTCTCCATTCTAAGCCATTGGATTTTGTGATTTTCGCACTTTTTAATTTTGTGGCTGAAATTAAATTCAGACATGATTGGCATTGGCTAAAAAAGTTAAAGGAAAAAACAAATTTAATTAGGAGAAGAAATTGTTAATGGTAATAATCAATTTATCACATATGAGAGACTTTTTCCTTTTTCTGTGAGAGATCTTGCATTAAGAAAAATTAGAAGTTGTCAAAAAGTACATTGAAAAAATAGAAATACAATCATTTGGAACTATATGATTGGTTGGTTGCTAATTTCAAGAGAAAAAGTAGTCAAATAGTGCTAACTACAACAACTATTTTGGAATAAAAAAATAGTGCTAGTACGTCAACTATTTTGGAATTGAGGGAGTATAAGATTATTAACAAAAATTTATTAGATTGTTTTCTTATCTTACTTTTCTTTTGTTAATTTTTTCGGAATAGTAGAGGTGCCTTTGTGATATGTTATGATGGCATTAATTGACTACACAATAATGACACCCGAAAGTAGAAATATGACATGCTATCAGTGTTTTCTTTTTGTCATCTTTCTTTTTTCATTTTAACCCCTCCCATGAATTCTTCAATCAATTAGTTGCCACCACTTTGATCTAATTATTTTTCTATTTTATCTTAATTTTGTCACTGTTGATACTGAAATTTTATTCCATAAATACCCGAATTATATCGGTTAATTAAATTTCAAGTTAATAAATTATACTTCGGAATTTACTTAATTAAATCATGCGGTCCGATCAAATATGTACGTGTGACATTTATTATCAAATTATAAATGGTTACATGGAGATTGGATCGTCCAATTATGGTTCGACATATGAGAAATCGGGATCATAATAAATAATTATTTTCACCAAATAAATAAGTGGAAATAATTAATGAAATAGATAATTATGTCTTTCAAACAAATAAAAAGATATAATCATCGATCAAATCATATAGTTATTCTTTTTAATTAAATAAAAAGAGTAATTATTAAAAGTCCAAGCCCAAGTCAAATCCCAAGCCCAAGTCAAAGCTCAAAGCCCATGGATTTGTTTGCCTATAAATAGAGCATTCTCATTCACTTGGGAGGGGGATCATTCATTTTGCAAGATATACAAAAAGCAGAAGAAGATAAAAGCTCTACAAATCAGAGAACACTTCCTCAGCATTCAACCTGTAACTGAATTCATCAACATTCAAGCCTTTGAATCTTCGAATATTCAAGTATTCAAGCTTCAAGCATTCAAACATTCAACAAGCAAGTCTAAGAACAAGCTGCGAAGGCCCTTGACTTGTAGTCTGAAGTAGAATCAAAGGAACAAATAGAGATTGTACCCAAAATCATCAAATATATAAATTATTGCGACTACTTATTTTCTTGTTGTCAATTAAATTCAAGACTAAAGAAAATTTGTTGTTACAAATTTGGCACGCCCGGTGGGACTATCTCTACCTTTCATCTCAACTTCATTCAAGTATATTCATAACTCAAGAACTAATGGCTCCAAAGATTGATACTTCCAAGCCTCTCTACCTCAACACCTCCGCAAGCACATCACCAAGCAGGGGAGTGATTACGCGCAGCATGACCAAGCTTACTGACAAGCAAGGATTGCAGATCGCGCATGGTCAGACTCCAAGTGTTCAACCAGCAATGCAAGGAGAAGAGATGTCAGCGACTAAGAAGACTCTCCTTGATCCTGCATACTCCAAGTCCTCTTCTCCAGCTGATGATTCATCTTCCAGCAAGGACTCAACAGCATCATCACCTCATGAGAATGTTCAGTCGAAGGATCTCATGCAGGAAGACCTTATTGATGCTTATACGCCAGTCATGATGACCACCTCTTCGAACTTGGAAGAACAAGTAGCATCACTTACCAAGACTCTGGAGGGACTCGCGAAGTACATCGAAAATCAAGATGCTAAGATTACGATGATCATGGAGAGGGTTGCAACCAATGATGAAGGAAGGAACAAGACTGACGTAAGCTCAAAGGCACCTATCATGCATGAGTCCGCTGAGAGTTCTGACAAGAACAAGTTGAAGGGTTCAGACATCAATATCTCAACTGATGGACTCATCCCTGTGAATCAACTTAAGGAGTTTATCATGGGGACGATAAAAAATAAATTGGAAGATCCAAGGCCCTCACATGCTTATGTCAAACCATATAGTCAGCGTATTGACGCGATGAAGATGCCAAATGGCTATCAGCCACCAAAACTCCAACAGTTTGATGGAAATGGCAATCCCAAACAACATGTTGCACATTTCGTAGAAACTTGCAACAATGCTGGAACTGAGGGCGATCATTTAGTGAAACAATTTGTCCGCTCTCTGAAAGGAAATGCGTTCGATTGGTTCACTGAATTGGAACCTGGTTCGATTGACAGTTGGGCACAACTAGAGAATGAATTCCTCAACAGATTCTATAGCACTCGTCGTACTGTTAGTATGATAGAACTCACAAGTGCTAAGCAACGGAAAGAAGAACCGGTAACTGACTTCATCAACCGGTGGAGGAATCTAAGTCTGAACTGCAAAGACCGCTTGTGTGAAGCCTCCGCAATCGATATGTGCATTCAGGGAATGCATTGGGACCTCCAGTACATCCTTCAAGGGATCAAGCCCAGGTCATTCGAGGAGTTGGCCACGAGAGCTCATGACATGGAGCTCAGTATTGCTGTGAATAAAAATCACAACTCTCCCGCTCAAGACATCCGAAGAAGTAAAGACAAGTATGAGTTCAAGAAAACTGGAAAGAGCTTCACGAAGGATGATGCTAAACAGGAGGCGCTGACAATTGCTTCTTCCTCAGTTAAACTCTCTGTCAAATCCAAGAAAAAGGAAGGAGAGAGTCCTCCACTGGACAAGAAGAAGGTCTCATTAAAAGAGATGCAAGAGAAGAGTTATCCTTTCCTTGATTCTGATGTCTCTGGAATGTTTGACGACCTGCTGAAGGAGAAGTTGATAGAATTGCCAGAAATAAAGCGTCCGGATGAAGCTGGAAGAATAAAGGACCCAACCTACTGCAAGTACCATCGTCTAGTTGGTCATCCAATTGAGAAGTGCTTTGTCTTCAAAGACAAAGTAATGGAGTTGGCTCGTCAAGGTAGAATACTTCTTGAAGAAGAGAAAGCTGCGACTAATCTGGTAACAATCGAATTCGGAACGGTAGATCCCATAACAGTTAACGTCAATAAGGATTTGTCCTTACCAATGATTGCTAGAGTCACCAATGCTAGTAAGCAGATTCACAAAAACCAGACGAGTGTGTCAATGCAAGATGTCGACGAAGGCGACTCAGAGGAAGGATGGATTCTAGTCCAAAGAAAACGACGTCTTGTTCCCGCAAAAGTTGGTGTAACCCAACCAAGGAGGAACATGGTCATGAATCATCGCAAAGGAAGAAAGCCGTCGAGGAAGTCTCTCTCTCCCAGACGACGAGCAGTAGAGTGTAGTCCATTGAAAAGACCATCACCAATCACTTTAAGGGAATTCATGCCCAAGACGTTCTGGGAAAGCCAAGAATTTGAATCTTGTCACCATGTGTACGAGGATGAAGATGAAACTCCCAAAGAAGAGAGTAAAGAAGCAACATCGCATGTAGATGAGGAAATTTGTACATTCTCTATCACATTTACAGACGAGGATTTGCTTTTGGGAGAGGTTGACCATAATCGACCACTATATGTATCAGGGTACACATGTGAAGAAAGAATTAGTAGAATGCTAATCGATGGAGGATCAGCGGTGAATATTCTACCCCTGAAGACCCTCAAACAAGTTGGCATTTCAGCTGAAGAATTGCAACATAGCCGTCTCATGATTCAAGGCTTCAACCAAGGAGGCCAAAGGACTTTGGGAAAAGTAGCCCTCCGCTTATCAATTGGAGAAATGGATTCTACTTCATGGTTCCATGTCATTGACGCAAAGACTACATACAATATGTTGCTTGGAAGACCATGGATACACTCCAACAATGTCGTTCCTTCTACACTCCATCAATGTTTCAAATATAGCAAAGACGGGGTCGAAAAGACAATTAAAGCGGATGATAACCCATTTACAGAGTATGAATCACATTTTGCGGATGCTAAATACTACATCCGAAAGCATAATGGAGCTGAAAAATCAACAAAAGAAGAAGCTCCTGAAAAGACCAAGAGTGACAAGGATGTTAAGACTGCAAATCCTACCAAGTTAGAAGGTCTGAATCTCCCAGTCACTAAGGTCAAGAAGATGAGTTTAGTTTCTACACCATTGAAAGGATTTGTTGCCCCTGCTGATGGTCAAAAGACTGAACATGGTGATGAAGCAACCCTCTTAAAGGATGTAGCATCAGGGTCGAAATCATATGAGCTCTTGGTCAAAGCCGGTTTCGATCCTACAAAAAATGACACGATGGGAAAGTTGTACCCCGAGTTGACGGGTGAAAAGGTACATGGTCTTACTGAGACCCAGAAAATGTTGAAGGATAGAGGATATACCATCAAAGGCTCACATGCAGGACTCGGGTATACACCACCACCTCCAGTTCGAATTGCTATAAAGAGAGTAAACAATCTCTATATTTCTGAAGCAGATGATGTCGCTTCAAATGAACCAGAGGTGTGTATTCGAGTAGAGATCAATCGCCCCCGAAACATCAGACTTAAATCATCCAATGAACGACGAGAGTCAATATTTCAAAGGATGGGAGCACCACTTCAACAACGCAAGTCTGTCTTCCAACGATTGGGGGCACAAACCCATAAGCAGAACTCTGTATTTGATAGACTGGGTCCTGTTAGAAGAAATACTTTAGCCTTTAAAAAATCAACAGATATAAAGAAGATGATCAAGTTAGAAGGGAAAGGCAAGAAGAACCTTCAGCGTCATAAAGCTCCAGCAATCATCAACCAATGGAGGGTAAAGCCAAAGCAAGAACCTCAGGTCGACGAAGCTGAACAACCCGAAGAGAGTGTCGGATCTTCAAACCATATCACTATAAGTGAAGAAGAGACCATTGAGGAAGACGTTGAAGATGCCCCATTAACACTCGAGGAAGGCGTAAAAGCAACTGTTGACGAATTAAAAGAGGTTAATTTGGGCACCGATACCGAACCACGCCCTGTATACATTAGTGCTCTTTTAACTACTGAAGAGGAAAAGGAATATGTGAGCCTCCTTCAGGAGTTCCGTGATGTGTTTGCGTGGTCCTATACAGAAATGCCAGGCTTAAATCCAAAGGTCGCTGTCCACCACTTAGCGGTAAAGAAAGGTGTTAGACCAGTTAAACAAGCACAACGAAGATTTCGTCCTGAGTTAGTCCCAGCAATTGAAGCTGAAGTAAACAAACTCATCAACGCTGGTTTCATCCGAGAGGTGACTTATCCAACTTGGTTGTC
Source organism: Echium plantagineum (assembly GCA_003412495.2). Taxonomy (NCBI): domain Eukaryota; kingdom Viridiplantae; phylum Streptophyta; class Magnoliopsida; order Boraginales; family Boraginaceae; genus Echium; species Echium plantagineum. The sequence goes on from CM016565.1 coordinate 21,066,164, forward strand.
AAATATAGTCCCTGTTAGAAAGAAGAATGGACAAATCCGAGTTTGTGTTGATTTCAGAGATCTCAATCATGCATGTCCAAAAGATGATTTCCCATTACCTATACCAGAGCTGATGATTGATGCAACGATGGGACATGAAGCATTAACATTCATGGATGGTTCTTCGGGGTACAATCAGATACGCATGGCACCGGAGGATGAGGAGTTAACTTCCTTTCGAACTCCCAAGGGTATATATTGCTATAAGGTGATGCCATTCGGCTTGAAGAATGCTGGAGCCACATATCAAAGGGCTATGCAGAAAATATTTGATGACATGCTTCATAAGAATGTCGAATGCTATGTCGATGATTTGGTGGTGAAGTCAAGGAGCAAGGAACATCATATAACTGACCTCAGGATAGTGTTCGAAAGACTGCGCCGCTACCAACTCAAAATGAACCCTCTCAAATGTGCTTTCGGAGTAACATCAGGGAAATTCTTAGGGTTTATAGTTCGTCGGCGAGGCATTGAGATAGAACAGTCCAAGATAGACGCCATCATCAATATGCCTGAACCCCGCAACATTCATGAGCTTAAGAGTTTACAAGGAAAGCTGGCTTATCTTCGACGTTTCATTTCAAATTTAGCAGGAAGATGCCAACCGTTCAGTCATTTGATGAAGAAAGGAGTTCCATTTGATTGGGATATGTCTTGTAGTAATGCCTTTACAAGTATCAAATCATACCTCATGAAACCGCCGGTCCTAGCTGCACCATTACAAGGAAAACCATTAATCCTTTATGTTTCAGCACAGGAACGATCGGTGGGGGCATTGCTCGCACAAGAGAACGAGGAGGGTAAAGAGAATGCATTATACTATCTGAGTCGGATGATGACGCCGAATGAGTTGAAATATGCCCCTATTGAAAAGTTGTGTTTGGCACTCATCTTTGCAATCCAAAAATTAAAGCATTACTTTCAAGCACATACAGTGAATCTAATCTCGAAAGCAAATCCAATAAAGTATGTCATGGCCAAGCCAGTCCTCTCCGATCGACTAGCCAGATGGTATCTTCAGTTGCAACAGTTCGAAATAATCTATGTTCCTCAGAAGGCAGTTAAGGGACAAGCTTTAGCAGATTTTCTTGCAGATCATCCGGTTCCTGCGGAATGGGAATTATGCGATGAACTACCAGATGAAGACGTCATGGTCATAGAGATATTACCACCATGGAGGATGCATTTCGACGGGGCAGCTCATCAAGAAGGTGCAGGTGCTGGAGTAGTATTTGTATCCCCTGAGCAAGATGTACTACCATATTCATTCTCACTAAGTCATAAGTGCTCAAATAATATGGCAGAATATCAAGCCCTGATACTTGGACTCGAAGTAGCTACAGAGATGAAGCTGCCACAATTAAAAGTATATGGGGATTCACAATTGGTGGTGAATCAAATACTTGGTGTGTATGAAGTTCGGAAACCAGAATTGATCCCATATCATAGCTACGCACTAAGGTTGATTGATTCACTCCAGAAGGTCTCAATCGCACATGTACCAAGGAAAGAAAACAAACAGGCGGATGCATTAGCAAGTCTAGCTTCAACACTAGCAATCCCTGATAAGAAAGTTCAAGTCTCAATATGCGAGAAATGGGTTGCTCCACTGACGTTCGGAGAAGATGAACATAGCAGCGACTCATCCAGCGAGGAAGAAGATGTCTTTGCTATATCCATAAGAAATGTTGACAAAGCAGATTGGCGGGAACCTTTAATTGAGTATCTTCGAAATGGAAAGCTGCCCATTGATCCACATAAGAAGGTTGACATTAGACGAAGAGCTCCACGCTTTGTCCTGTACAAAGACACACTCTTCCGTAGATCCTTTGAGGATATACTACTACGCTGTCTTGGAGAAGTTGAAGCATATGATGCAATGAAAGAAGCACACTCAGGAGTTTGTGGTGCTCATCAATCTGGTGCGAAACTTCACTTTCAGATTAAGAGGTTGGGATACTACTGGCCTACCATGGTTAAAGATTGTTTAGATTACTCCCAGAGTTGTAAGCCGTGTCAGTTTCACGGAAATTTCATCCACCAACCTCCTGAGCCTTTGCATCCTACAGTCGCTTCATGGCCTTTCGACGCTTGGGGACTCGATATGGTTGGTCCTTTGCCGAAGACATCACTTGGACATATGTACATCCTTGCAGCAACCGATTACTTCTCTAAATGGGCTGAAGCAGTGCCATTGAAGAATGGAAGACAAGAAGAAGTGGCTAAATTCATTCGGGTGAATCTTATATATCGTTACGGTGTGCCTAGACACATCATAACTGATAATGGGAAGTCATTTGATAACCGCGTGATCACGGCCTTATGCGAGAAGTTCAAGTTCAAAAAGCATCATTCTTCGATGTATTATCCTCAGGCCAATGGGCTAGCTGAAGCATTTAATAAGACTCTATGCAATATTCTGAAAAAAGTGGTCAGCAAAACCAAAAGAGATTGGCACGAAAAGATGGAGGAAGCTCTGTGGGCATACAGAACAACATACAGAACACCCACACAGTCAACCCCTTACGCATTGGTTTACGGCGTGGAAGCTATCCTCCCATTAGAGCGTCAAATTCCATCACTGCGGATGGCTATTCAAGAAGGTCTCACTCAAGAAGAGAATGCCCGCCTGAGACTGCAAGAGTTAGATTCCCTGGATGAAAGAAGACTGGATGCGCAACAAAGATTGGAGTGTTATCAGTCCCGCATCTCCAAGGCCTATAATAAGAAGGTCCACCAACGATCCTTTCAAGTTGGAGACATGGTACTCTCTGTTAGAAGACCAATCATCACCCACAAAAAAGGGGCCAAGTTTATGCCAAAATGGGACGGTCCATATGTCATCCGAGAAGTGTATACAAATGGGTCATATAAGATGGTAGATCAAGACGGAGTCAACGTAGGGCCAATCAATGGTCGCTACTTGAAGAGATACTACCCATAAGTTGAAGACACCTCCTTGACATGAGGATAAACTGTCTCCATTCAAAAAAAAAAAAAAAAAAAAAAAAATGAGAGACAACTCCTAAGTATGAGGATAAACTACCGACTCCTTGACATGAGTATAAACTATCTATAAACTCCCGGACATGAGTATAAACTATCTATAGACTCCCGGACACGAGTATAAACTATCTACAGACTCCTAAACATGAGTATAAACTGTCCAACACCCCTCCTTGATATGAGGCTAAAAGGTCAACCCCACTGAACTACGTTTGACTTGATCCCTCTGGGTACGTAGGCAGCTTGGTAGCCCCAAGTTCAGTCATAACATCAAACAGATTCCTGTCTGTCCCATACCACATAAGTATAAATATGTTACGAAGTATGGTGGAAAAGAATAAAGCATGGAAAATGCAACAAAATAACAAGAACGAGATTCCATTAACTTCAAGTACTTTTCAAAGTACAAGAGGAAAAGAAGACATGTTATTTATTCATAAACAACTCATAAAGCTGAAGAGTGAGACTGAAATCTTTCAGTTCATGGCTTCCATGTCTTCCATCATCTTTTGAACTTGCTCTTTATCGTTCTTGGTCATTGGAGTTGTACCCTGCAACAAAGTTTTCTTTTCTTCAAGAGATGATAATTCAGCTAGCACTGACTTCAGGTCTCATAAAGAAAAGCGTGAAGGTCTTGTTTCCCATTTGCATGTTCCTCTAATTCATGCTTCAATTCAGCCTCTTTCGCATCTGCTTGACCTAAATCCTTTGTACCTTGCTCCACATGCTTCGATCTATCTTCAATCTGGGTCTTAACATGGGTCAGCCTTGCAGTGGAAGAAGATAATGTCTGACGATCAGAAAGTCATAGTTGCGCACCATGAAGGGGTTGTACACTTTCAAAGCACAAGTATCGATGCAAGTATCTGTCATACTAGTGTCTGTTTATCAGGTACAAGTAACTCAAGTACAAGTAGATGTCTCAGATACAAGTACTTGTCTATCAGATACAAGCGTCGATGTCACATATACAAGTATCCGCCTATCAAGTACAAGTATCGATGTTTCGGTTACAAGTATCTATATATCAGATACATGTAACTCAACTTCGAGTATCTGTCTACCAGGTACAAGAATCTCAAGTACAAGTATCGATGTGTCAGATACAAGTATCCGCCTATCAAATACAAGTATCGATGTGTCAGATACAAGTATCCACCTATCAAATACAAGTATCGATGTTTTGGGTAAAAGTATATGTTCATCAGGTACATGTATCGATGTTTTGGGTACAAATATCTGTCAATCATGTACATGTAACTCAAGATCAAGTATCTGTGTATCAGGTACAAATATGTCAAGTACAAGTATCGATGTGTCAGATATAAGTGTCTGTATATCAAATTCAAGCGTCGATGTTTTGGGTAAAAGTATATGTTCATCAGGTACATGTAACTCAAGTTTAAATATTTGTCTATCATGTACAAATATCTTGAGTACAAGTATCGACTTCTCATATACAACTGTATACCTAACGAAGAAAGTGTACGCATAAAATCAACAACCAATGGGATTTTATGTTAGAATTGACCACACCCAAATAAACTTCTAATATATGCTTAGTGAAGTAATACATCAGTATATATATGTATACGTGAAGACCTTGCTAACAAATGCTAAACTGAGACCATTATGCATTTGTTAACTTCCAATGCTCACTGAAATAGTACATCAATATATATGAGGTGCCTTCATCAGAGATGGTTGATTATTTTACGTGCCTAGTGCCTGCAATGAAACGGAACTTCTCAATACTTCGGGGGAGATTCGTATGCCATTAAAGATGTGTTCATTTGATCCTTACGTTGGTCAATCAAGTCAAAAAAAAAAAAAAAAAAGAATATGATTCGGGTAGAAATTGTTACATGCATTATACGTAGGCTGTGAGGAATTCGTACCTTATGACAACAAATAGAGCCAACGTCAATGTCAAAAGGAGTGCGAAGCTATGATATGAATGATAGGCAGGGAACTATAATTAATCTGAGTCAAGATGTAAATACCAATAACGCAGTTCGCTCATTGTAGAATATGAGGCTAAGAATCGACATAAACAAAAAGGAAGTCGAAAGCATACACACTCTGTGGTCAATCAACAGATCAAAAGACCAATTATTTCATACTTACATATATGCTATGAAGAGTTTGTAAAGAGCGAGAGATTGATTACCAGATGAAGTCGATGTCCGATGCCAAAAGGAACGTTAACGGATTGACAGCCCGCACCAAGGTTATCGTGAAGCAATATAATAACCTGTAATAGAGCGAACATTAAATAGTTAAGGTTGGATCATCATAAGTTACCTAATGGGTAAAGAAGAAAACAAAAAGAAGAAGAAAGTAGCTGATAGAAGTGAACGTTGCTGTACTGATGCAAAGATTACCAGCAGAGTTAAAGCCTTTTTATATAGGCAATAGATAGAGACATAGAGTATTATGTGGTAACCGTTCACCAAGATATCCTCCACAAGACTAACCTACATGAGATATTTGAGCTGTCAGTTACAACAAACTATGGAGGCTAACGGACTCGCATACATTCCTCATTAGAAGATTCATTATTTGCTTGGACTCTTATATTGATTTAGGAGTACCTCTACTAGCAATTCAATTTCAAATGTATATATGATGATCTGCAAGAAGCAAAAGCCACGTGGGATGTTAATTGATATTCGTATGATAAAGCCACGTGCAATTGGCAAAGGAAACAAGAAATCCTTATTTGATTTAACTCTAGGCGTTCGGGAATCGTAACTAAACGATACTTGCCATTCATTATCAATCGAACTTGACTACTCTAAAGACTCTACAAATTTGAGTACGTATGCCAAGTTCGAGGGGGCATTTGTTGATACTGAAATTTTATTCCATAAATACCCGAATTATATCGGTTAATTAAATTTCAAGTTAATAAATTATACTTCGGAATTTACTTAATTAAATCATGCGGTCCGATCAAATATGTACGTGTGACATTTATTATCAAATTATAAATGGTTACATGGAGATTGGATCGTCCAATTATGGTTCGACATATGAGAAATCGGGATCATAATAAATAATTATTTTCACCAAATAAATAAGTGGAAATAATTAATGAAATAGATAATTATGTCTTTCAAACAAATAAAAAGATATAATCATCGATCAAATCATATAGTTATTCTTTTTAATTAAATAAAAAGAGTAATTATTAAAAGTCCAAGCCCAAGTCAAATCCCAAGCCCAAGTCAAAGCTCAAAGCCCATGGATTTGTTTGCCTATAAATAGAGCATTCTCATTCACTTGGGAGGGGGATCATTCATTTTGCAAGATATACAAAAAGCAGAAGAAGATAAAAGCTCTACAAATCAGAGAACACTTCCTCAGCATTCAACCTGTAACTGAATTCATCAACATTCAAGCCTTTGAATCTTCGAATATTCAAGTATTCAAGCTTCAAGCATTCAAACATTCAACAAGCAAGTCTAAGAACAAGCTGCGAAGGCCCTTGACTTGTAGTCTGAAGTAGAATCAAAGGAACAAATAGAGATTGTACCCAAAATCATCAAATATATAAATTATTGCGACTACTTATTTTCTTGTTGTCAATTAAATTCAAGACTAAAGAAAATTTGTTGTTACAGTCACCATTATAGTAGCAGACTTATTATCTTAATTTTGTCATTAGTCTTTTTTCTCCTTTTATTTTAATTTGCCATGATTATAGGGGCTTTGGCCGAATGAAATCTTCTACTTTTCTGATAAAAAATAAAAAGTGAGAGACAAGAACGGAAAATTTAGCACGATTTTTCGTTGTCCTCCATTAGCAAATCGGATAAAAAGTGCTAGAATGAATTTAAATATGAATTGGATATTTTCGATTTCGAATACAGTAAAGAAGAAAGATGCAATTCTAACGAAAAAAAATAAGATAATACTCCCTCCAATCCAAAATAAATGTCTTCCTAGACATTTCAACAATGTCCAGAAAATAATGTCTTTTTACATAAATCAATGTACAATATACCACTTTTTCCTTTAATATCCTTATTTGTATAGAAAAACTCAAAAAAAATTATGATTGCATCATATAGTTAAGTGATAATTGGATTATTAATGATTGCTTTATAGGGACATAGATGGAAAGTGTGAATGTAATGATTGTTTCTTAATTTGTGTGAAATATCTAAAAAGACATTTATTTTGGATTGGAGGGAGTATATGCTAAAGGAAACATAATCATATCAAATCTATTGCTTTAGTTATTGAAAAAACTAATTGAGAAATTTGTGAGAGACCGAACCTCACACACGCGTTTGGAAAGTAAGGCATAGAATTGTTTATTATATAATAGTATTATCAAATAATTACAATACTCAGTATTATCATGATAATAACTATAATATCATCTAAATACAACTCGTTTTATCAATTGTGTCTTAGTTATACAATATAATTGAGAGGGATAGACATTAATTACTTAAAACATCTTATGATTTGGACAAAATTTAAATCACTTGAGTCAGTCAAGTAACCTATTGAAAAAAGACTCTTGCCAGTGATCAAAAGTACCTAGGTTTAAAACTCGCCCCATCTCAAATTTACAAAAAAAAATCACTAAAACGAGTTTCAATAAAGAATGGGAAGATGTAGTGTATAACTCAAGTACTTCAAAGATCATCACATGCCTACATTAAGATAAAGAAACAAAAAGAAGATGCCATCAAATGTACATCACCCACCTAACATTTCTTCAACGATACAACATCAACAAACTCACGCTCCACAAACTAACTAAACCACAAACTACAAGGACCAAAGAGTTAATAAACTAAAAACAAACAATTAAAAATTCCAAAACTCCAAAAACTACAAGAGTATTCGAATTTCACCCTTCTAACTTCTAAGGACCAAATAGTTAGAAAAATTAGAATCTCCTAAAAACAGATATTACCAATTTCACCCCTTAACTTCTAACCCTCCATTTCAAGACCCACAGGTCTCGCCTTCGGCGGTCTCCCTCTACCTCTACGAACACTACCATCACTCCCCTCAATCGCCACGGGCACCGCCACAGTCGCAACATTCCCAGATTTCGAAGGTCTCCCCCTCTTCCTCCCGGTAATACTTCCGACGGTAGTAGGCGACTTCAAACTCGGGGGTGAATTAGGGTCACGTTCCTTAGGCGGTCTTCCACGTGGCCTCGGGGGAGGCGGAATGTAGCCCGGAGGAAGAGGGGCCTTGGGTTTAGGTGGCCGGCCTCGGCCGCGGCGAGGAGGGGCATTTAGGTCATTCTTCATATAATTGTTTTTGACCATTATGAGTTGGCCCATTTGTCTCATTTTGTCGAGATGGTGAGAGAGTAGAGCTGAGTGAGCTGGCGGAAGTGTGCCGTACTTTGACTCAAGGTGTTTCGAAATCGTTGACTTGTTTGATCCCTTTTTGTCGTTTAGCTCATCAATTGCCTTCATTATCATCTGAAGAAACAAACCCCAAAAACCAAAACATTTAACAAAGCTTACCAACTGAAATAAAAATTACTAGGTGAATTAATAATTATCGAAATTAGGCTAATTAATTCAGATAAATTAATAACTATGTAATTTTCATGTATCTCACCTGATTATTAATTTAATTTTAATAAAAAATTAACCGAATTTTTGTTCTTTTAGCAAAAGGGATCGTCTCTTAGACGTTTCTCAGTTTCTCAATTCCCTGGGAAGAGGGTTACCACAAGAAAAATTAGCAGAACCCATTTCGAATTTCAATTGATCTGGAAATAATAAGCAGTATTTGGGGAAAAAGAGGTTTAATTGAGCAATTAAAAGCAGGAAATGAATATAAGCATGTCGATTAATCAAATTAAACTATAAATTAAGTGGACTCCTATAAATTAGCAAAATTTATTTGGAATTTTAGCTGATCTATAAATAACACAAGATTTGGGGAAAATCTATTAAACTATATATAAAGTGAAATACTCTATAAAAACAACTTGAAATTAAGTGAATAATGTAAATTAATAAAAACATATCAGTTAAGTTATACATTTGGTGACATTTCATAATAAAATTAGCAAAAAGTAAGTTGAATTTGAGCTGATCCAAAGATAATAAACAATAAATGAGCTGAAAAATTACCTCTGGGTAAGATGGGAAGGTGGGGGAAGGAGCTGGATGAGGAGCAGTGGTTGTGTTGGTATGTTGTTCTTCAACACCCATGTTAAAAAAAGTCAAAGTCAAAATCAAAATCGAAGTAAAAATTGAAATTTGAATACTGAGATTGAAGTTTTGAAAAAGAAATTGGACAAGTAATTTGATTTCGGACAATGTTGAAGAAAAGGAGTGAGTGAGGAAGAGGGGTTTTAAACAGGGGAGGGGATGATCTGACGGTGGAAATTCGTTTGATTAGGAGTTGATCGAGCGGTTTGATTTGAGTTTAAGATGGTTGACGAGGATCGATGACGTGGCTGGTATGTTTATCCTGATCTTGTTTTTTGTTGTGAATTTTATGGAAGGCCGTACCATTGGAGTTTGGACTATATCTACATGTCTGAACTCTGAAGTCCCATCCAAGGACTCCAATCTTTTGATCCATTAACCACCTCTGACCAAGTTTCGAGCGGTAATAGAACTAGCTAAAGTACCGAAGTTGATATATTAATTTTAAAATTTTAAGTATTTTTTAATAGGTCTCGGGAATGCTTGTGCATCATTTTAGCACCTATTCTATGGAATTTCAGGCGTTTCGGCGATTCACTGCACCCATTCTATGAGATTTTCGGTATTTTAAGACAACTTCGGGATCGGACTCACATCCAGGAAGAGAAGTTCAAGGATTACGTGGATTCAGCCGTCAAGAATACGCAACTGTTTATTTGGAGCTTAGACTCCCATTTACTAGTTTAAAAATATAATGTAAATATCGCATGCTATTTATAACTTTTATCGTTTGAATGAAAAAAAAAATATCTTCAGTTAAAATATATTTTCAATCACTTTATTGTAAAATACTACATACGCTGCTCTTGCCCAACGATAAATGTAACTCGATTAGAATTTATCTAGCATTAACTACTGACTTCATGCGATAACTAATTGTAGTTTAATCATAAATGTGATGACGTCGAACTTATATGGACCAAATTCATCATTACATAAGCTTGTGAAAGAAAGGGCTTGAGAGTTTTAAGGTATGCAAAAGTACAATTCTTTATAGTTTGAGTCGAACTGGATCCCCATTTCAACTCCAAACTACATAAATCTATATATGGTTTATAATTTTGGCTTAATTTCATCTGGGCACCTAAACTATCAGAACTTTCTCAAATAGGCACCTGATGAGCTTTTTATTCTAAGTAGGTACCTGGACCGAAAAATTGGCACCGAAACTTTTATTTTTCTCATTTTTCTTAATTTCTCATTTGACATTTTAAAATCTTTAACCCAAGGGCCAAGGGCAAGTTAGTCATATTGAAATTTGAAAATATGACTTTTGGGAGGAAAAAAATCAAGACAAGTTCAGGTGCCGATTATAAAAAAACATTTTAGGCATCAATAATTGGAAAAAGCTCAAGTACCTTTCTTCCTGATTTATCTTAAGTCCTAACTCACCATCTCCCTTTTTCCACCCCCTCTATGTAATGATGCTTTCTTCATCACCCCACTACCTACCATCATTACTCCACCTTCAACGGCTCAATTTGTCTTGATGGACCGAAGGGACGCAACTAATCAGCAAACCCGCAAGCATTCTTCAACCCCCTTGTAATTTTCCAAATTATCCAAAAAATATTTTTGATCTTAACTCAAAAAAAAGTATAGATCTGAAAAGGAAGGAGCAACAATGTAATAAACAATTGTAATAAACAAAAAATATGCAATTTGTGCTTTTCTACTTCTTCTCCATTATAAAGGTCCAGTTTTGCTAACTGATGAAAATCAAGCATCAAACATCCTACTTCATATGTACATACAAGAACAGTTTTTAGTGCTTTGTTTTGCTCAAAATATGCAGTTGTGCTTTTCTATTTCTTCTCCATTATAAAAAAGATTGAATTTTTATGTAGTTTAAGTGGTAAAGAAAGGTGAATGTTGAAGCTTTATGTAATAGAATTATAAAAGGATTAGGAAAGTTGAAGGGTGGGGTTAAATTATTGTTCAACATTTTACCCCTTTATGGTGGGGATGGGGTGGGGTGTAAGGTTGAAGATAATGTTTTTAATAAGGTTTAGGTGGCCTGGGCTAGGTATAGGATTTTGGATTGTGGTGGGGTGGGGACGTGGGGTGGGGTGGGGGTGGGGTGTAAGGTTGAAGATGATGTTTTTAATGAACTTGGGTTAAATATTTGAGGTTGGGTTAGTTTATAATTAGGTTTAGTTAGTTTTAACTATAGTTTGACTATTGTGCCCTCTATCTAAAATTTTAAAATTTGAGAAATTCTAAAAAATTGTGAAAAACGAAAGTTTAGGTGCCAATTTTTGCGTCCAGGTACCTAATTGGGATAAAAAAAAGTCATCAGGTGCCTATTTGGGAAAGTTCTGAAAATTTAAGTGCCTAGATGAAATCAAGCCTACAATTTTCCATAATTTATCATATTAGAATTCGAGACTTTCTTCGACCTTCAAACCGCTGAGATCGAAGCTCCAACTCTGATTTTTACTATTTGTTCGAACCTCGAGCCTAACCAGAATGTTCAAATTATTCTATTCGAATAGAACTAAACCATTACAAAATTCGAAAAAGCTTGCCTCAGTTTACGGTCACAAACAAAGTTACTAGTTCGCCATGTTTAAAGAAGTAGTCATACATAATAAAAACAAACAAACACTCGTCCAAATAATTTACAGATTAAGTAGTCAAATGCATATACAACCCGTGACCTTGGCCTAATGGTTATCAACCCAGCCTCCTCATTGGATGTCCTGCGTTCGAGTCTATCATTTGACAAAAAAAAATGCATATACAACTAAGACAACTGTGCCTGCAAATAAAATGAACAAACCCTCATGTAATGAAAATATACTGAGGTATGGTACTTGAAAGTGGTTACTTACCACCCCCTCTCCACTAAAATCTCAAAAATTTAGCAGAAATCAACAAAATGGAATTTTTCTAGTCCTAATTGTCTGTGAATAAATACCCTAATCACCTAGCAACCTAATAAACTCCTAATGAATCTTTTTTTTTTTTGGTTTTTTCTTAAGGCAAATACAAATAACAGGGTGGCTTACCCTCACTAAACTACACACACATACACTCATCATCCCCTTTTTCCCTAAAAGGAGAAGATGCTTGAAACAAAATAATTATAGCTCTGGTAGACCTCCCATTGTACACCCCCCCCCCTTGTTTTTGCCTTCGTCGCCCTCACTCGGGACACAACCAAGGGCCTATCGGTTTTGAGTTCGAGAATGGAGTATGATTAGCACACCTACTTCATACTAGGATCAGTGAGGTTCCTTACATGGAGATCGACATTGCGCAAATCTTTTAAATGATGAAGAATTTCATGAAGCAGATGCATGCCCTTGTCACCTTTATTTAAGGAACCGATGCAGTGTTTAAGGAACTCCCTATCTGCCTCGAGAGCTTGCAGCCTTTCGTAGAGATGATCCAACTCCTCTTCAACTGCAAACCGCCTTTTGCTTCCTTCATCGAGTGCTGGCAAAGAACTGTTGTCCATCCCATTATCATAATCATGAAATCCATTTTCATGGCCATTAGACAACATGATATCACCATTTTCATCGCTTGTAGCATCAAAGAGTGGTAGTAGGCTCTTTCCCATGGGGCCGAGAACATTGCTTTTCAGTGGATGATATTTATCATTGACATTCTTCTTTGCCAGAATTCCATTAGCAGCATGCCCATTTTCTAGGCCTTCGTGATGGCCATTTTCATTGAGTACATTATTTCCATTACTCTCATGATAATCAATTGGACTAGCAATGTCTTCAAAACGATGAAGGTATGCGTCTTCATCATCATCATCATCATTATCATCAAGAGTCATGAGCTTTTCTTCTAGACCCTTCAACTGCTCCAATATGGATAATCTCTCCCCTTCAAAATCAGCTATCGAATCTTCCAGGTTCACGACTGCACTGACGGGAGTATTTTCATTGTCAGAGTCCCTATGCCTATGGCTATACAAACCATCTTCGTCTTCCTTCACTTCTTTATTGAGATCGATTGACGCTGCATCGCTTTCCTCAGCATTGCTGCATGAAGGAGAGGAGAATCCACTTGTACCGCTGTTATCGGTATTCATCCTTCGCAGCATCCTTAACTTTTCTTTAGTCTCATATTCCAACACCTTCTTTCTGTAGGCATCCAATTCCTTCTCCAACTCTTCCTTCTCTCTTTCCCTCTTTACCATAAGCTCATTCAGTAACTGTAAAGCCTCTTGATCATACTCAGCTTGTTCTTCCATCATTCTTTGATACTGCAGAGCTTCCATCTGCATTGCTGCCTTCTCTTCGTGAAGCCTATTGATCATTGCCATTGTTTGATTAGCAGAAATAGCCGAAGCATTCCTTTCTTCTTCTAGTTCTGAATATATGGCATGTAACGCCTTCCTCTCCGCTTTGATGGCTGATTTAAGTTGATCAACTGTAATCACACCACCATCACCAACCATGCCTTCCAAATCACTCGTAACACTACCATCCAATGAGTCTTCAGTGCCCGAATCCCTCTTTTCAAGTTGTAACAATTTCTTATGCAAGTGATGCAGACTGTCTACTGAAGTTGGTGTATCAGGAACCCTGTCTTCTTCAATTTCACTCAACTCTATAGATAATGATCGCGCTCTTCTAGCATTGCCGTTCACTTCAATAGTCAAATCATTGAATTCTACCGTTTCTTCCTTAGTTTGGAAAGAACCTAGGAAATGAAACAGAACGAAAAATGAGAAAAGATTTATAGACAAACAAACTTTCTTTAGTGCTATAAGCATTACAGCTAATTTTATAACTCACCATGAACATATGCTCCTGAATCGATAGGACTCGTTGAATTATCTTGTTGTGTATGAGATCCCTCCTCCTCTTCCTCCTCGTCCTCGATGTCAGGAATCTCTGTCCCTATTGAGACATCAGCATCAGTTCCATTCTCACTCATGTGTGTCTCTCCTTCATCTTCATCTATTACACAGTTTAAATAATAACATGTCAATTTTCAGCTATATCAAGATCATACACTACTGAATCCATTTTCAATTGTAGAACATATGAAGAATACGATGTAGGTACCTTTTTTAACATCCGAAGGCTGTTCCTCTTCCTCTTCTATAGCTTCCAATTGTCGAATAACAACATCCCTTTCTGAGTCATGAATTGAAGATAGCTCCAACAGAGAAGTGGGCTCATTAACTTCTTCCCTTTCCGAAAAGTCTTTAGCATAAAACACCAAAGAGTTGCTATCTTCTTCGATTTCCATCAAATCCAAGAATCCTTTAGTACTCAATTCCTCATTGTTAACTGAGGGCTTTGCATCATTATCATCATCAACAACATCAACAACATCGTCTTTCCTTTCTTCATTAATCAACAAATTGTTTTCCTGACTAATGTCCTCGCTTTTATAACCTTCATCCATCGGTACTTCTTCCTCGGCTTTTTTGTGATCTTCATCTGTTGCTGAATCCATTAATTCAACTGGAACAAGCTTATGACCACTGCAATCAATGAAAAATTCCAAATGCTGAGGAAGAAGCTCAAGTGAAAGGTCATCTCTAACAACTTGAACACCTTCATCTTTCTTCAAAATCACAGTTTCTTGATTTTCCTCCACATTTCCCTCTTCGTTCCCTTCTTCGTCTTCATCGTTCTCCTCCACACCCTCTCCTTTCCCTTCTTCGTCTTCATCGTTCTCCTCCACACCCTCTTCTTCTTTCAAAGTATGCAAAACTTCATTTACATAAGAAACCATCTTTTCAATATCTTCTGATCTGTTTTCATCACAAAAATTAAGCCCCTTCTCCACTTTTTCAACATCATCAACCTCAGAGATCAATTCCCCTTTCTCTTTTTTGGCAAATTCAAGAACATCCCAAGATGGCTTTATTACAATATGATCTACCACCTTATTTTTCTCAAAAAAGACACCACAACAACAACAACTACAATTCAACTCATTCTCAACAGTGTTTTTTTCAATTCCAAAGAAAGCAAAACCTTTTGACACCCCACCAAACACACCCTTAGAGGACAAGCAATCCTCACACAAATCTTGAGACTGAGTCAACTTGTGATGATTTGAACAGTAACTCAAGAAAGAAACCTCTGTCGCATGAGCTTCACATAGAAGATCTCTATGCATGTTCTTCTTCTTATCACCATCAAGAATATGATCAATCCTGGAACACCATAAACATGGGGGCTCTAGACCAACATACTCAGCAAACTTGATGATCAAATATGAAAACAAGGAATTTAGAAGAAGTGAAGCTATCAAAATCCACTCCAAAACTGCATAGATTAGAATCATTGTGAGTTTGTTTGTGTTTCTATGTAACATGGTTGCAAACTTGTTTGCAGCCATGGCTAATCCTCTCTTAAACTCTAGTACTATATACAAATCAAGAATCAGAGAGATTGAAAGACAGAGAGAGACAGAGAGAGATTGAGAGAGAGAGAGAGATGAATATTTTTGGTAGGAGAGAGATGAAAAATGTGTTGAGAGAGAATGAAATACAAAATAAATTTGGAAGTGATTTATTGCCACTTTTTATATAGTGGATGGACGGTTTGAAAATAGAGAAGCCAAAAAAGACTTAAAAATAGTCAAAATATAGAAGAAAAAAAATCAAGATTATATGATCAAGAAGGAAAATATAAAAATATACATGAGGGGTATTTTTATTGTTTAAAACAATTTAGTTAGTGATGCTAAATAAAGACATATACATGTGGGGTGTTTTTTATTTTTTTTTCAAAGAATTTAATTCTATTGATGAAAAATAAAGAAATATACATGAGGAGTATTTTTAAGTTTTTTTAAGGAATTTAATTATATTGATGAATTAAAGATTCAACAACTTCTACAAATATGATTCTAGATTGATCAGAAAGATTTGTTTAACTAAGGTTTATGGCAAGATCATTCTTGATGTTATGTTTGAAGAACTAAAATATGTGAATATGCCACTGTCTTAAGCAAACAATTTGTACTTCACTGTGAGTAGTCAATACATAACAGCTAGTGGAATACTATTAATTTTCCAACTACAAATCTATAATGATAGTTCATTAAATCCTTCCATCCCAAATTATTTGTCCACTTTCTATTTTGAGAGTTAAATTTTAAAAACTTTAATCATGAATTAGCATTAGCTGATAAGAAATTATACAATCATATATAATGTTGTTAAATTTATTTTAACGTATATTTTTGAAATATCAATTTTTTGTTATGATTTTACGCTTATAGAATTAGAAATATTTACGTTTAAAAGTCGTGTTTCGGTGACCGTGAAAAGTCAAACATCTCAAACGATTCGAGAAGGAGGGAGTACATAAGTTGAATAAATCATTAAAAAATTCACTAGAATATTTATAATCATCATAAGATTTAATGATGCTTTTTCAGTTATAAACAAATTGTAAATCTTATTCCTTACACTGTTATGATTAGATGATCTAAGTCAAAATAATTATTTTATTAAAAATTGGATTGGTATATCTAAATCTACCTAATGTCATCATTATAGATATGCCAATTTGATATTCTCATCATAAAATTATTTAAATTTGTTTATAATTCATTAAACTTTTGAAGATTAGACAAAATATATAAAGATTAATTAAAATTTGGGTTACTGCTTTATCCATATCAAAGTTATGTTTGATTTTGGGGCTAGAAATGCACTACTTTGTATTTGGAATTAATCAAATACAGAGCTAGAAACTTTTTTCTTAATTTAAAGCCACAAATCTTGTTTCAAATGTGATTAATTTATTCAATAATGAATAATCTAAATCCAGGAGCCTACTCAAAAGTTTCTAGTATTGTTTCTGTAACGTGGGCTTCCATTTTTTAAGCCAAAGCATGGAAAAATATATAATTGTTTTAATTATGTGTATGTTCTTCGCCTTCGCTGATATTCAAGGAGTCTTGGTCAAGTGAGTTGTGAATCGAGGGATGTGTTCTAGTAACAGTCATGTAAGAGAGATGATTAATGGGATATGAACTACAAATAATTCTTGTATTATTTTACCAAATTATTGACTCAACACAATTCAAATCTACCATATTGTGATATCTTCATCTCCATTTTAATTACATTATTGCTTATTAATAATTAAAGTTAGCTCATGTAGAGAGACGTTTAAAATACCCTACCTGATTAACAAAATATACTAAACTATTGATGTCCAAATTGCATCATTTGTTGAACAATTCTTAGGAATATTTTATTTTAAATGTCAATTTCCGCCGAAAAAAAGAAAGGGCTCCAAACTTTAGCAAAATAAAAATAAGAAGTGGGAAAAGAAAAATCAAAAAATATGTACTACCAGACTTTGGATCCAGACCCCTTTTGCTTTTGCCAACCTGCCCGCTCCACTTTGATTTTCCATTTGGGTATCAAATTTAAGGGCCCTACCCTAAAAATATATGAGCTGTGGACCATATTTTAAAGTATCGTGTAGGGTAGGGGGACCCCTCCAAGGATACCTTATGCTGGATTTAATCATTCATGTCTACCTTTTCTTTTTAGTGTGTCCATTTCACTAAAACTTCAGTTTTAGTTAGGGACATCGAGTAAAATCGGAATCAAATTGTACATCACGAAAAAGAGAGTGATTTGCTTACACAAACGATTCGAACAAACTAATGAACTGTTTAGGAGTAGCATTGGAGGTCAGAAAGCCGATGCTTCTTCTTCTTAGCTCTTTCCTTTCGCCTGAGAATGTACGCCCGTAACTGCACATGTAGAGTTCGTGGCAGAACACGGGATAGTACGATATATGATCAATCAGCCATGAGATAGGGATCTCGGAATCGAATCGAAAATAATCTGATTTTTTCAAAATCAATCGGACGGAACCGAAATGAGGGAATCAAATCGATATGGTTCGGTTTATGGGAGAACATATAAAAGTCGAACAAAATCGATGATTAACTTTATGTGACAAAGATTAAGCTTAGTGAATAATTAATAAAAAAATATTTAATATTGTTCATTATTAGTATCAAATCGAACCTTGCCGAGGAGTAATAAACATCACACAGTTCTGTCATTTTCGAAATAATGGTATGTTTACTTTTTTCACATTTTATAATATTGCAAGGTTCACACTTCATGGTATACATGATAAAGGTCTACATCAATACATAGACCAAGCCAATTCAAAATCAAAGAAACCATTATTATTACTTGTGTAAAAATGCCAATCTTGTCTCTTTTTTTTGATAATTAATGCATTGAAGAAAATAATGTTACTCCCGCGGGATTACATGAAGTGTATCTTGATGATTATGATACATCGAAGAGCCATTAGAGGAAAAACAAACATCATTAAAGTTCGAAATAGTAACGTCTAGTAAATTCAAAAGACATCCGACATTAGTCGGGAACCAAAAGATCTTGTAACAGGATCCCAAAGCGTTCTTTTTAATCTTCTCACCATCCTTGCTACTCATCAACCTGAAAAAATGTCTATTCCATACCTGTGAAAAGAATGCATCAGTTATGAAGTACGCAGCATGATAATGAGAATCATTGAGCAAAAAGAAGGCCGTGATGATTGCCATCATAGAGTTCTCAAGGTCAATATCATTGGTGTCTTGAGAATCCTCATTGAAAATCTTGACTCCAGGGATAGTAATACGAGAGCCTTTGTGGTACATGATGATATTCCAAGAGGGGGGATTGTCATTACTAATGCCAATACAAATCTTGACGTCTCTTTTGTTTCTGGGATGATGTAAGTCATTTCTTGAGAATAGTAATTGAGGCCTATGGAACAAAGATGGACTGATTGACAAAGTAGTTTTTGTTGTGTTGGAGGTGTGGGGGGTGAAGTCAGACTTATTGAAGCGAGGTTTGGATTTGAAAGAAAAGGCCTGGTACCAGGTTTTGGATAGCCGTTCAACATTATTTCTAAAGTTGAGATAGCTGGGTTCTTTGTTATTAAAAATAAGATCATTTCTGAAAAGCCAGATATTCCAAATAATACTACAGATTTTGAAAAAATTTATAGTGTTTTTGCTCTCATTAAAGACCCGAATGAGGAAGCTGGGGATATCCCTTGGGGGAAGCCCAATGATGGTGAGATTGTCCTTCCAATGGAATGAGGCAAAGGGACATTGAAGAAAAAGGTGATCACTTGTTTCTATATTATAGTAGCAAAAGGAGCAATGGGTGTTGATATCTTTGTTAGTCTTTTTGGACAGCAGATCTTTTGTGGGGAGTCTGTTGAGAAGAAGTTTCCAAAGGAAAATTTTAATTTTGTGAGGGAGAGGTAGAGACCATAATTGTTTCCAAGTTTTATGAGGTATGCGATGGAGATTATAAGGGGTGGAGGTCAAAGGGGTATGGGTGGAGTTTAAATTATTATAAAAGTCTTTGGTAGTAAAGTTCTCCTTAGCCCATTCCCAGCGATCATCAAGAGGAACTGGCTTAATTTCGAGAATTTTAAGGATCACCTCTTGTGGGAAAAGAGATCGGAGTAGGGCGCAATTCCAGTGATTACCATTAATCAGCAGCTGACTAACTGTTTCCAGGTCATAGGATGGGAAGGAGGGCTTGAATTGGGAAAGATTAACTTTTAAGGGGAGATTAGGGATCCAGGAGTCTTTCCAAATGTTAATTTCCCTGCCATTTCCGACAATCCATATTTTGTGATTATTAATCTGCTGGAGTCCAGCATGAAGACCACGCCAGGCCCATGAAGGCTTATTGTTAGTGATTTTAGATGAGGCCGCTAAATCCGGCGTAGAGGAGGGGTAGTATTTGGATTGAAAAACTTTGTTAAGGGGGGAAGATGAGTGTTTAATAAGCCTCCAGCCATTTCTGGCGAGAAGAGCTATGTTAAAGTGATGCAGATGTTTAAAGCCAAGGCCTCCATCAATTTTTTTGAGACAGAGAAATTCCCAATTGACCCAATGGATAGATTTGTCATGATTTCCATGCCATAGGAAGTTGGCGAAAATTTTATCTATATCATTAAGGACAGAAAGGGGTAATTTATAAACTCCCATAGGGTACACTAAAATTGAAGTGAGCACAGATTTAATAAGAGTAGTTCTACCCGCAAAGTTGAGGAATTTAGATTTCCAACTAAGAATTCTATTTTTGATTTTGTCAACAATGCTTGCGAAGAAGCAATTCCTGTGTGATTTGTGAGGATCAATAGAAAGCCCAAGATAGTTCCCAAAGTGGTTAGACTCCGGGATTCCTAAGGCTGTCTGAATGAGATTTTTTGAAGATAAAGGAGTCAAAGAGCTAAAAGTGATCGCAGATTTGTCAAAATTAATAATTTGTCCAGATTCAGAGCAAAAGTTTGAAATAATGCTAGAGAAAGTATGTATACTTTTTTTTGTGAGCTGAAGAAAGAAAAAACTATCGTCTGCGAAAAGAAGGTGGGAAATCTCCGGACCTTTGCGTGCTATAGAGATTCCCTTTAATGATTTGTCTTGTTGGTGTTTTGAGAGAGTAGCCGAGAGTGCTTCAGTACACATGGCAAAAAGAAGGGGTGAGAGAGGATCTCCCTGTCTAAGACCACAGGAAGAATTGAAGGTATTGGTAGGACATCCATTGACGAGGACAGAGAATTGGACCGTAGAGATGCATTCTTTGATAAGAGTGATCCAATGAGGTGGGAAGTTAAGTTTAACGAGGACCGCTAAAAGGAACTCCCAGTCCACACGGTCAAAGGCTTTGTTCATATCAATTTTAATGCCGGCAAGCCCTGACTTTTTATTTTTAGAATAGAAAATAGAGTGACATAGTTCTTGGGCCATAAGAATGTTGTCCTGTGCCCCTCTCCCGTTAATGAATCCATTTTGGAATGGAGAAAGGAGAGAGTTAAGGATAGGTTTAAGTCTGTTAGCCAGGGTTTTCGAGGCGATTTTATAAGATGCATTACAAAGACTAATAGGTCTGAAGTCTTTAAGAAGAGAGGGGTTAGGTTTTTTTGGGATAAGGGTGATGAAGGTGTTATTCATCTCTTTAAGGAGGTGGCCATTATTCAGAAACTCAAGAATTGTATCAGTAAGGTCCTGTTGGAGAAGGTTCCAGTTATTTTGATAGAATTCCGCTGGAAAGCCGTCAGGGCCCGGAGATTTATTATGAGGCATCTGGAAGAGAGCTGTTTTAATTTCTTCTTTGGTAAAAGGCAGATCCAGACTGGCGTACTGTTCAGGAGTAAGTTTTGAGGTGATATTTTCAATGGTCTGAAATTTAGTGTTAGTGGGGGGAGAATGAACAGGGTTGTAAAGATCGAAGAAAAAAGATCTGCAAAGATTTTGGATCTCAGATTCAGAAGTGGTAGTGACATTGTTTTCATTGGTGAGTTCCAGGATATTGTTAGTTTTGACCCGATGTTTAACATGGGCATGGAAAAATTTTGAATTGTTATCCCCATCAATAACAGAGTTAATTTTTGCTCTCTGTTTCCAGAATTGTTCTTCCTGGGTGAGAAGGCAGTCCAATTGAGAGCGGAGATTTTTTTCAGTCAAGGGGTTATTAGGGAAAGAAGGGTTGGATTGGAGTGTGGATAAAGCTGATTGAATGTCTTTGATTTGCTGAAAGATATTACCAACACGGTTCTTGTTCCATTCCTTGATCCTTTCTTTAGTATGTTTGAGTTTCGAAGTGAAGGTGAAGGCCACCGAGGAGTTTGGAGGGTGAGATGACGAGTGCCAGGATTCCTTAATAACGTTCGAGAAGGCAGGGAGCGAGAAGAGGAAAGATTCGAGCGTGAAGGGACGAGGGAAATAAGGGGTATCTTTTTTTGTATTAATGATGAAGGGACTGTGATCGGATCGTTGGATTGGTAAGAAACGACTCGAGGCTGAGGGAAAGAGAGAAGACCATTCAAAATTGCCCATAGATCTATCGAGCTTCTCATAGACCGTATGTCCGTTACGAATACCTTCCCAAGTATAATGACATCCCAATGACGGGAGATCATCAATTCCTAGCGTGGAGATGAAATTAAGAAAAGGGACAGCACCTAGTATGGACTTAGAGGGGCTAGGATATTTATCGGAACTATTAAGAATTTGATTAAAGTCCCCACAAAGGAGTAGGGGGCTAGAGAAAAAGGGTTTGAGCAGCCCAAGAAGGAAATTCCAGGTGTCGGATCTAAGAGTCAGTCTAGGTTGACCATAAATACATCCTAAACACCATGGGGAGTGAGATTCCGTCAAAATAGAAAAGAGGAGAATGTTTTTATTAAGGTTAATACAAGTAACATTAATATTTGATGAAAAACCAATCCAAAGTCCCCCACTATGGCCTATCGCATCCACACCAAAAGTCACAGGGTAAAGGAGACGAGATAAAATAGAGTTAGCTTTATTGACAGGGCACAAGGTTTCACTTAAAAAGCAAATATCGGGCTTAAAACGCTGTACTAACGACGAAAGGAGATGAACTGTAGTTCTCTGCCCGAGACCCCTACATTTCCAGCTAAGGATTTTCATGACGTCATTTGGGGTTGTTTTGGAACAACCACCCAAATCCGTCTTTTAATATTAAAGTAGTCTACTATTGTGTGCATAAAAGGAGAGAAAAAGATATTAGTGGAGGGGGGCGTACCATTCACTGGTGGTGAAAAGCCATCCTCATCCGAAATCTGTTCCATCTCATTAGTTTCTTCATTAATCTCCTCATTGCAATCTGCAAAAGCTCCTTCCCTAGCATCATCATCCTCCCAGTTTGAAGGTCCTGGTTCATCCTCCCTTGGAACTCTTCTTCTTTTCTTCATTGGCAGGAAATCCTCCTTGTCTAAGACAGTGTCTTCCGAGTCCTTGGCTTCTTCTGTTCTGCTTCTTTTGCAGCCAATAGCTAAGTGAAAGCTATCCACCATTGCCAGCTCTTCGAGCCAATTGTTTATCTGTCCCACTCTGAAGCCTGCGTGGGATCGGAGGAGTTCCGCCATTATCTTGAATCCAACACTTCTTGTCAAGGAATCCTCAATCTTCCAATTAGCTTTGCAGAGAGTTGCATAGAAGGTGTGCACTTTGGCAAACAATTCTTGGTCTTCCTCGTTTAGTGCAGAGAACCATTTGGGCTTAAGAGCAAAGGATCCTGAGATCCAGTTGTCCATCAGGTACTGTTCAATTTTTTGAGGGAATTCAGCTCTGCTTGACCAAGGTCCAAAAATCATGAAGTGGGAATTTTCAATTTCTTCTTTTCCAGAGATGATGTCTGAGAAGATTTTGATTCTGTCCTCGATTTCCAGGTTCCAGTTGCGAATTGAATTAGCCACCACTCCAAAGAGACAAATGAAGAGATTAGTTTTGCAAATCACAAATCCAGCAAAGAAATTAGGGCTAAAAGAGGAAGAGGCAGTATTCCAAGAAGTGTTGCCTGATATTGTTTTCCTAGTTCTGTTCGAAGAGCCCGTGGATTGAGAGTCAAACCAATCGAGTCCATTGATAGAGGAGATATCGCTATCACTATTAAACCCAATTCTCTCAAGGATTCTTTCCAAGTTAGAGTCCCAAGATGTTTCAGATTCGGATTTGAAGCTTTGAAGAAGTTTTTTGAATTGTACCCAATCTTCATAGAATCTGATTTTAATGGCATTAGATGTATCAGGGGAAGATAGGGGATTGGATCCCAAATTGTTCTGATGCTCCGTAAAGGAGATATTTGCAGCCATCTCTGTTTGTTCAGCAAAGAAGAGCTCCATCTCTTCGTCCGTCCATGGATTGGTGTTGGTCCTTTGTATAGCAAAATCTTCTGAGGATTCAGATTGTTGCGGCTCGAGAATGGTTGTGGGTGATAGATTCAGCTGGTTTTGGACATCCGATGGTGCACTAGGTGGGCTGGTTAAAGAGAGTCTACGGATAGGGATATAAGGGTCTTGGCTCAAGTGAAGGTTTGGGGTGGGAGAAGGCAAATTTCTGGTGGTAACATTTGGGTAGGAGGATGGTCTTCGAAGGTAGGGGAAGATTCTGGCTCTAGGTGGATGTAAGTTGAGAGAAAGGTTGAG
This sequence comes from Echium plantagineum, assembly GCA_003412495.2. Taxonomy (NCBI): domain Eukaryota; kingdom Viridiplantae; phylum Streptophyta; class Magnoliopsida; order Boraginales; family Boraginaceae; genus Echium; species Echium plantagineum. Next base: position 21,090,363 of record CM016565.1, read on the forward strand.
ATTAGGGGTTGGGGATGAGTTAGGAATGGCAGGGGTCTGCTGGGTAGGGGCTCTTGGAGGGATGTTACCATTGGGGGAGTTAGCATTTTCCACTGGAGCAACCACAGCCTCTTCTTCTGCTGGTTCCGGCTCCATCTCCCTTTCGGAATCATTCTCTTCATTCTCGATCGGGTCTATCAAGTAAATAGAGGTATTTCGGTTAAGATCATTGTTTGCCAACCCAATAATGTCCGCATTGTAGAGGAAGGCATCATGATCTACGTAAGCTCGAAGATGTTGATCAGGGTTATTGAGTTGCATATGCGCATGAAACCTGTTGATTGTGGTGTTATGATCTTGGTTGCATCTACCAATGGTGTGTCCTATCCTTCCACATTGGAAGCAGACCCTGAAAATCCTTTCATACCTAAAGGAAATCCAGGCAATTGTCCTTTCAATGGTACGGACAAAAGCTCCTGGAACAAGGGGAGCTCCCAGAGGGAAACGAACTCTTGCTCGAATGTGGTGATAGGCTGTAGCATTCTCAGCAAACCAGTCAATAACCTGGACATCTCCAATGAGCCTAGCGAGCTGCCTTATATTCGTGTCATGATAGTATTCAGCAGGGAGATTGTGCATCTGGATCCAAAGTGTGACATGGGTAAAGTTAATCCTCGAGAAAGGGAGGTTAGGAGTCCAATGTTGTAGCAAGAGGAGAGCCCCATTGATAGCAAGAGGAGCTCTGATGATAACCTCATCCATATCATCTTCATGAGTGAAAAAGAATAGGAAAAAATTTCCTCTCAATTCCACATTAACAACTCCTCTGAGAAGCCAGCAAGAGTTCACATAATTTTGCACTTGTTCCACTGTGAAGACCGCCGAGTCATGAATATATCCTATAAGGGATAGTCTGAGTCTGTTTCTAGAGGCAAGGGCAAGGTCATTGTCCATTTCCACAATCCAACCTCTTCGTTCTGGTGGGATACGAGGAGAGCTGGGGGGAGTCGGGGAAGGGGGGTTGCTGCCCATTTTCACAGAGGGGTGAGGCTTGTTTGGATAATTGTGGTGTGGGGGTTGAAGGTGAGGGTGAATATGCGGATTAGGGCTGATAAGAGGAGGATTAATGGGTGATTGTGATTTAGCTTTGTGGTAATTGGGATAGAAATGGGGCTGAGCCGTCGTCATAATTGCGAAGGAAGTGATCTGATTGGGGAAGTTGTTCTCGGGGATGTGGAAAGGCTCTGGTCAGGTGTAGAGTCTGCTCAATGTAGAAGGAGAATGATGATGTTTGTGTGGGGATTGAATGTCGTGGGAGTGAAGTAAATGAGGAAAGAGGAACATAAAAAGAAGGTGATGACAATTGACAAGTGCCTGAGTTAGTCACCATATAATCACTTCATTGGCCTAAATTAAAAAATAAAACCTCGTTATATTTAAAAGATGATCTAGTTTTAATGTGGGAGTATTTTCATTTAAACTTACAAAGTTTTATTTTCGTTGATGATAATTTGTTTCAAATTGATTTAGTGTCTACTAATGAGTGGTCAACACCTACTCTAACGATCTACAAATTAGTAATTTATATATTGGTTATTTATAATGCTATAGTATACATAATTTTATCGCGAATTTAAACAATTTCAATTATAGTACTCTATGTGATTTTATAATTTCAACTCCAGTGTAACAGTATGAACTAGTTTTACACTTCTGTCTTGTAGTACCCGTAATAGGTAAATTTCGAGACGTGTCTCACCTAATCAAGAGATTAGAGCTTGTTGTTAACCACTTCCTCAACACAAAGTTTACTCGTTAGACCACCAACAATGGAGGAGTTGAAAAAATGTTTCAACTATTAAATGCTCACAATAGAGTGTTGAAAATTTGATTGAACATATGTAGGGTCAAAATGGTGTTGAATATATTCAAAATGTTGAGAGATGGCAAATGGACCCAATAGATTACTTTTTAATTTTGATCACACTTTAATATTTGATGTAAATTATTTCATAGCAAATAATTTTTTTTAAAATACAATTTTACCAACAATTCATCATTCTTTATACTCTACATGTTGAGATATGCCTTGATTCGCGTTTCAGCAGTTGAGCGGAACTTGACCAAATTCCTAAGTCAGTTATGAGAGGGATCGGAATTTGGGCCGGAACTTGACCAAGTTCCTAAGTCAGCTACGAGAGTGATTCGAACTTGAGTCGCAACTTGGTCGTCTTTTTCAACAAGGGTTTTAGACGTTTCTGATGGGATACTTTGGGCTTTCTCTCCTAGTTTTCTTAGGGTTTCCCTGATTACCTACAAATAGGGGACTTGTTCATTAGACTTGTATGATGAGACTAAGCGCATAGGTTAAGAATTCTGGAATAGTGAGTCTTATAATCCTATCCTAGGAATAGTGTAGGCTAGTAACCTATTCATATGGGAGCATAGTTTGATCAACTCTGTGACCTGTTCTTCCCATTATAGTGAATTGTTCGTGGCTTGGAGCCCGTGGAGTAGTCCTAATACATTGTTAGGGAGACCACGTTAATTCTTGGTGTTCTTTACTTTCGTGCACTTTACATGATTTTTTGTCTAAGATTCGCATCCGATAGTTAATTTGCTTCCGCAGTTATAACACTGCAAATAGAGATTCCGTTTACTTAATTTGGATACTAAAAATATTAAAATGAATTAATATGGTAACAAGTTAGAAGGATTTTGAATTTTGTTAAACAAAACCATTATAAGGATAAAAGTTGAATGAAAGTTGAATTATTAAATGAAAGATAGAGAAGATAATATGGAGTGTTGAAAGATGAAAAAAGGGTGAGGAATATAGAAAGTTAGAAACCATTATACATATTCTTATGAGACTCAAGCACGTTGCGTGACTAGAAGAGACTCTTGATACTTTATAGAGGTTTTTGGTGAAATGGTCCTCGAAAGTATGATCGAGTTGTCATTTAGTCTTCTATAGTTAAACTTGTGATTTAGTCCACAAAATGCCAAACAGTTGCAAATCACTCCAAAAAATAACGGCGCCGTTACACTTTGACCATTCACCTTATTTTTGGGGTAAAATTATAATTTTACAAAGTTTGCACCCAATAATTTTAATTTTGACTTAATTTCTTTATTTTAACTCCGATTTTGACAATTCAAAATGTAACAGAAAAGCTCTTTTCAACTCGTTTAATAATATGAGATAAAATTTCAAAAATTATAACTTTTACAAATATTATTTCCAGATATAATGATTTCAATAAATATTTTGTCAAAAATTACTCCATATAATTTTTATTTTACCTTAATTTCTTCATTTTAATTCCGATTTTGAAGATTCAAAATTCGTCGGAGAGCTCTTTTCAACCTCTTTAATAATATGGATAAAATTTGAAAAATTATAACTTTTACAAATATTATTTCCAAATATAAATATTTTTGGCAAAATAATATTTTTGTCCAGATTTAATATTACAAATAATATTTTGTCATAAATATTATTTTGTCAAAAATCTTATAACTAAAAATAATATTTGTAAAAAGTTAAAATTTTTCAAAAATATTATTTGAGGGGTTGAAAATTTTCGACGAAGTTTGAAGTCAAAATTGGAGTTAAAATGAGGAAAGTAATGTAAAATTGAAATTATATAGAGTAATTTTTGACAAAATATTAAAAGCTTTATATTTGGAAATAATATTTGTAAAAGTTACAATTTTTCAAATTTTATCCTATATTATTGAAGGGGTTGAGAAGAGCTTTCCGATGCATTTTGAATCGTCAAAATCGGAGTTAAAATGAAGAAATTTAGGCAAAATCAAAATTATACGGTGTAATTTTTGACAAAATATTTAGTAAAATTTATATATCTGGAAATGATATTTGTAAAGAGTTATAATTTTTCAAATTTTATCTCATGTTATTAAAGGGGTTGAAAAGAGTTTTCCGATGCATTTTGAATAGTTAAAGTTGGAGTTAAAATGAAGAAATTAAGCAAAATCAAAATTAATGGGTGCAAACTTTGTAAAATTATAATTTTACCCCAAAAATAAGGTGTACGGTCGAAGTGTAACGGCGCTATTCTTTTTTACACTAATTTGCAACCGTTTGATATTTTTGTGGACTAAATCACAATTTTTTAATTATTAGGAACTAAATGACAACTCGATCACACTTTCGGGGACTATTTCACAAAAAATCTCATACTATATACTCTAATTAGTTAGACGGGTAAGTTTTTGTGTAGCTAGTGATATGATGTATACTTCTATTTGATAGATGTTGAGGTCCAAATTTAAATCAATAATGTTAGAAACTTTGGTAGGATTAATGTGGGACTAATAAATTCAAGTAATAAGCTAGTTAATTTAGTGTGTACAATCCATAGATCCACTAATAAGAGCCATACAAGGACATCATTTAGGCCACCTACCATATTATATACAGCTCAGTTCGATCGATATTTTGCATGCCGTTGAATACTTTTGCACGCTCATCAAATCATTCATTTTCTCCTTGAGATAATTGTAGATTGGAAGATGGATAGTGAGAGTGTAGGATCAAGTTGTAAGTGGAGTCATAAATAATGACGGTAAAGTAGCGGGTTTAGGTATTTTAAAGTGTACGTTCGAAATCGGTGTACTTTTTGAAGTGGTATTAATGTTTTATCAGACTCATTTTTATACATTATATTATATAATTTTTTATTTTTTCAGAAAAAATGCACGTTCGATCGAACAAATATGAACATGTAAAGCAACGAGGAGCGTTTCACTGCATATCGCCCTCAAACTCGTAATATTTTGAATTTTTATTAATATGTTATAATTTTTCTTTTTTAGTTGTGAAAAAATACTTCAAAATACACATTTAAACCTACTCTATTATTCACATGTCAATTTTTTTAAATCAGAGTTTCGGATGTTAATTTAGAAAAACTAAATCTTAAGAAAAATCCATAACCGAGTTAATCAAATAGTCTAGTAGAAAAAATTATCGCTAATGACCAGAAGGTCTTGAGTTCGAAACACACTTCATCACTGATTTACGCAAAAAAGAAAAGAAAAAGAAAAACTCACAACCAATCTTCCAGCAATAAAACCAAAGCCTACAACATATTAAATATTATTGAGAAAAGACTAAAATCCAATATGACTTGTTAGAGGTTAAGGCCAGCACCCAGCTACCTCTATAATAAAACAAGAGCTGATCTGTTATAAACACCAAAATAGTAAGCTTTTGGTTTGAAATGCTATTTTGCCCCCTTATTCACAATTGTAATTAGGGATATAGTTAAATTGAGGACAAAATAGTCATTTTATAATCCGGAAAAACATTATTTTGGTGTGCATATTGTTGCCCAGACAAGAGTTTTGGTTGATTGATTGTAATTTGTTAATTTGTATGATTGTTCTGATCATGTTTTCAATGATTAGATTCTCCCTAAAAAATACGGGTTTATTAATTCTTTGGGTGCTTTTTTTTTCTCATTGTAAATTTAATGTTGAGATAAATTTGAAATCTAAAATCTTTTAGTCATTAACAAAAATCTTTTTCATTAAGCTTTTCGCTCGATTAACTCAATTCCTTGGGTGCTTTAGATGGTTTAAGTTGCAAAAAGATACGGGAACGTGTTTTAATGTCTAATTCTAGGCCAAATCCAAACAACTCATGAATCATCATAGCCCCCTTTAGTTTCATTGTGACGTTACACTTTGCTTAGAATGTAATAAGTGAAACCAATATTTATTATTTTTTAATTTAATAAAAAAATAATACATAAGAATCCACCACATGCTATGCAATAACACCAAGCATATCTTTTACTCAAACTAAATACTCGTACTATATAATGTAGGGGTTTAAAAGATAGAAAAGAAAATCAATATTGCATCTATAACACAATATAATAAGTATTTTAAAACAATTTTTTTGCTAAAATAATAACCCAAAAAGACAGAAGATGTACTATAATACACCATAGTAATTGTGGAGTATTTATTTGGAATGTGTAGGGTATGTTGTATGGGATTCAAAGAAACGCTCCCATAAAGCTAGCTACATCATAATCCATTTCAAGTGTTTTTGGTCAATAAAACAAAGGGGGCTAGGATGAGAAAATTGGAAGAATACAATCCTTTCTCATTATTTTTTAACTTTTATCTCTTTCCCTAATTATTTTGTTAGGAATATCTCTTTCCCATAAATGAATTAATTTGCCCTTAATGAAAAAATTTGCTAAAAATACCCCCATCATAATTTCTTCTTTTTTTCTTCTTCTTCTTATCCACCACCACCACCACCAACCATCAACACCCCAATTTCTTCTTCTTCTTCTTCTTCTTCTTCTTCTTCCCCATCATCTTCATCTACCCTCTCTTCTTTTTCTTCACCTATTCTACCACCATCAACAGTATCCGTACCACCAATCACAACTACAAAAAAATCCACTACTCCTTTCCCACCCATCACCACCACATACCCACCAATCACAACCACCAATATTACAAACACATCAAACACAACCAACAACATCATAACCACCACCAATATCCAAAAAACCTAGATCGGACCCCCTCCCCTTAATAGCCCTAAATCGCGACCCCCTCCCTAAAAACCCTAAATTGTGTGTGATGTGGTGGTGGGATATTATTTCGTCATCGTGTGCCAGCACATGATGACGATCAATGACATCTTCATCATGCCCACGATGGAGCACACGATGAGCATTATTTATGAAAGGATGGGTTGTTTCACACTTGGTGGTGTTCTTGAGAGAAGAAAGGAGAAAGAAGAAGGGAGGAGAAGGAAAAAGAAGAGAACACAAAAAAGAAAGGTTGATGAAGGTAGTGGGATGGTGGTGAAGAAGAAGAAGAATGGTGAAGAAGAAGGATGGTGGTGGTGGTGGTGGGAGGTGGTGGAATATAGTGAAAAGGAAGCTAAAGAAGAAGAAGAAGAAGAAGAAGAATGAGGGAGAAGGATAAAAAAATAGGTGGGTTTATTAAGGGTAAAATAGAAAATTTGGGGGAAAAGGGGTACTCCTAGCAAAAAAGTATGGAAGGGTATAAAAATTAAAAACAAATGGAGAAGGGGGGCATTCTTCCAATTTTCTCCGGCTAGAAGTTGAGGTCTTTATTTTGAGTACTTGAAATTAATCGAATAGTTTAGTGGGAAAAACTATTGTTAATGACCAAAAAATCTGGGTTTAAAACTCACTTGATCACTAATTTACATAAAAGAAAAAGAAGATTAATACAACATCGAGAAAAACCTGAATAAATCGATTAAGCTAAAAAATCACTCATACAGGTCTTTTCGCTAAGCACAAGCAATTGAACTGAGGTGAACCAATTTGTCCAAAGAAATGATCAAATTGAATCAAAATTCACAAAAAAGGAACTAATTAGTGCAAAAATTAATTAAATTAAAAAATTTAGTCAAATTGAACGAAACATAATTTGAACGAAGACCTGATCGGATTTACTTCACCTGAAAATTTGAGTTGCAAAATTGAGAATTCCAGTTATAGAGAAAATTTGAATTTAAAATTGTAGTTTTAGTAAATAACGGGAAATGTTTTAAATTTCGGATATTGTTTTTCGAAAGGGTGTCGGTATTTAAATTAAAGCATGAAAATTGATGTTTTTTTTAAAATTGAAAACACAGATAAGTAGTATATGATATATATACTTAAATGAACTAGAGATAATATTTTTTCAATGATTGTCCGGATCAATTTTTAGTGAATAAGAATTCGACAACTTATCGAGAAAAAATAATAAAACAACTTTTTTGATGAATTTTAAAAAAAATTGATTGTAAAATGAGTTTGTTAAAATCATGCATTAATCAACACATATGATATCGAAAACTCTCCTATTTCATGCTCTATCTTAAATCTGGAACCATTCCGATGACACAAGATCCAGAAGTTAAGAATTTTCCAAAATAAATACTTTTATAGGAGTATATAGTTTGCAGAGACATCCCTGAGTTGTGAAAGTTCTAAAATTTATCCCCAAGCTTTACATAAATTATAATCTTAGTCATTTATGAAAATTTTAATGGAAAAAAGTTAAAGTTTTAAAATTTATCCCCAAATTTTACATAAATTACCATCTTAATCTTTATGTAAATTTAAATTTCCATTAACTTTCTACAGATTAAGACTGGAATCGCATCTTGTAATTGCAGTAGTTTGAGTGCCGAATTCTTGTTGACAAATGTTGTCGTCAGGCCGCCGCCTAACCCATTTGACGAACTCATCCCAAAAAGATTGTCCAGTTTTCAATTTTCATGAGCATAAAAATGGTGCCTTGAAGTCTTTGTCCACCATGGCTGCTGCTGTCTTCAAATGTGATGAATATTTGAGGGTAAGTTTCATATTCTTGAAAATTTAGTAAGATAGTAGGGTTTAGATGGTAATTTATTCTTAAAATGTGATTTTTTAATGGCAATAAGATAGTAGGATTTAGATGGTAATTTATTGTTAAAAATGTGATTTTATTTTAATGGTGACACAAGTAAATACACCCCCCCCCCCCCCCCCCCCAAACCCCACCTCAGTGTAGAAGAAATATTCTGATATGTAGATAATGTAGTGTTTTGGGGTTCATTTAGTTTTCAATTTTAAACTGCCATTCTGCAAAGTTATCATTTTTATTGTTCTGTATCTAGTGTGATTTCTACCATATATATTGAGGTTTCACATTATGTATGGTCACAAATTCACAATATTCCATTAATTGGTGTGAATTTGTTTGACAGGAAGAGCTTAATGAGGAGTTTGAGGATTTTATTAAGTCGATATCATCCGAAGTTTTATCAACTGTAAGAGATGTTCCCTCTTTTAAGTCATGTTGTTTCCTATCCCATAGTTTGATGAAAGGTATTAATGCATCATGTCGGAATTGGAATCGAAGATTTGAGTATAGGTGCTACTCTTCAGGACCAACTAAAACAGGGACGTTAGCTTCATCGGCATTGCTAGTTCCTAGTACGTTGCAGGAGTACATGTCCATCTTGCATTCGCTTGCAAAAGATAAGAACTATCCGAAAATGCGATCTTTATTGCATAAGTTTGCGAAAGGTGGGGAGCCTCACCCAATCAATTTAGTTTTTCACACGATTTCGAACATCAGTGAAGACTTTTGTGCTAGTTCTATCATAGTGGACATGTTAATATTGGCTTATGTATATAATAGAAAACTGGATTCAGCTCTGGAGGCGTTTAACAGGGCAGGGGATTATGGGTTCAAGGTATCAGCATTGTCGTGTAATCCGTTATTGAGTAGTCTGGTAAAGGATGGTAGAGTTGGTGTCGTGGAGTCTGTGTATAAAGAGATGGTATGGCGAAGGATTGAACTTAATTTGATTACATTTAATACAGTGATCACTGGTTTTTGTAAGGTGGGGAAGTTAACTAAGGCAGAGGACATTGTTGAGGATATGAAGCTTCGGGGGTTAACTCCTTCTGTTGTCACTTACAATATATTGATCGATGGCGTTTGTAAATGGGGCGGGTCAGCCAAGTTGTTTAAAGCAGATGCATTGTTGAAGGAAATGGTGGAGAAGAAGGTCTGCCCTAATGAGATCACGTATAATACTCTTATTGATGGGTTTTGTAAAGATGAAAATGTTACTGCAGCTTTGAATATGTTCAAAGAAATGAAGGCACAGGATTTGAAACCCAACACAGTGACATACAATACTCTAATCAATGGTCTCTGTTTGCTGGGGCAAGTTGATGAGGCCTTTTCATTGAAGGATGATATGGTCAGGTCGGATTTGGAGCCGAATATTATTACTTACAACATTCTGATAAAAGGGCTTTCAAAGAAAAATCTGGTATCAGAAGCTAGAGAGTTATTTGATGACATTGTGAAGCAAGGGCTGATGTTAAATCGTATTACCTTCAATACTTTAATTGATGCTTACTGTAAAAATGGGAAAACTGCTGATGCAATGGCGCTTCGTGACCTTATGTCGACTAAAATGGTTTATCCTGATGTTTCTACATATAATAGCTTGATTGGTGGCTTTTATTTAGAAGGAAACATTAAAGCAGTTAAAGATCTTTGCAAAGAAATGGAGAAAAACGGCATGGGAGCTAATCTGGTGACATATAATATCCATATTGATGCATTATGCAAAAGAGGGGAATCTCGAAAGGCTGTGAAACTTCTACATGAGATATCTGAGAGGGGTTTAAAACCAAGTCACATCACTTACAACACTTTGATGGCTGGTTACTGCCAGGAAGGGAATCCCACTGGAGCTCTTAATATGATAAAACAGATGAAGAAAGAAGGAAAGCAGCCAAATGTTGTTACATATAATGTACTACTCAAGGGCTTCTGCAAGAAAGGTAACCTCGAGAAAGCAAACTCGCTCCTTAATGAGATGTTGGCGAAGGGTTTAGTACCTAACCGGACAACTTATGACATCATTAAGGAAGAAATGATGGAGAAAGGATATATTCCAGACATAGATGGCCATTTTTACAATGACTCTGTGCACTCGTAGTTCTTTCAGATCCACCCTCTATCTGTGTTACTCCCTTCAACATTCTAAATTTGCCCAATTGCCTATGCTCTTCCATTTGATGCTTAAGAGAAGGCGGATGCCAATAACAAGTTAGATGGTGGTAACACTTGTAGCTAGTGTCCAACCTTACGAGAAAGATTGCATGATTGATTGGTATTTAAAAAAATTGTGGCTACACTGAGGAATGGCTGTTTCACTAACTATATAGCTTACCTCAAATGATTGGAAAAGGATGACAAATATGATTGTCTCTTGTCCCCACGACGGAGAGAAATGATTATGTGATGGAGCGTGGAGGTGGTCCAATCCTTTAATTCCTGCATGTAGTTCGTGGCAGTTTTTGGTTCTTGTGAATCTGATTACCAGGTCCAGGTTCTTTTTTCTCTAGTAACTCTATGATAGAAGTTTATTGCATTAACGTTCATATTAGCTTCTCTTTTCTCTAGTTTATGAATTTGAATGAACATTTTTCCTATGTGCAGTCTCTTTTCATAGTTCACTCATTGCTGTGGAATTAGTTGATCTAATTCATCTTTCAAGAAGATCCTACAATGTAAGCTCAAAGATTTATAGGAAGAGCATAACATCAGGCAATCCAATCTAGTCAGATTACTAACATAGGAGTCCAGTTGGTAGACTTCAAGAAAGTGGTGATGAAACATTCCTCGGTAAACACAACCGGCTTGGAATTCATTCCCCTGGACGATTGATATTCACATCTCCTCTTGTTTTGGTGTACCGGGTAAAGCAGAATCAGGTAGACGATTTGTCAATCATGAGGTGGTTTTATCTTACAAAACGTTCGTCTCAACTATCCTTCGCACCGAGGAGAGAGGCTGAATAAGTTTTAAGGAAAGCGGTGTCACCTCGACTCCATCTGGTTTTATTTTTGTGTAATTGTTTTCGTTTGTGGTAATTTTCAATTCATATTGTAGTTTGTTGTAATCGTAGTTAATGAATTTGTATCTCTTTCTCTGTAAAGTAGTATGGTTTAGCTCCGTTTTCTTGTTAGCATCATACAAATATAGGACCATGTTTAGATTGGATAATCCACTGTCCTAATAAGTTGAAACTTTCTTCCACGTGGCAACTCTTAAGTGAGTCTATGCAAGATGAGTTTCTTACAATTTTGAAATTTAAGATGATATATATATATATAATTGTGTGTCAAAATATTTAAAAGAATTTTGTGAGGCAATGAATGAGTATCAGTAGATAAGAAAACTGCAATGAATTGCTCTTTGAGCTTCCATCTTCCCAAGGCTTTGCCTTCTCTGCCTACTCTCCAACACAAAAACCATCCTCTTCTCATTACTTCTAAGCACAAGAATTTGCAGCAAAAATCCATTTCAGACAAGAAAAATGGTAGCCTTTTTGTTGCCTCTACTTTGGGCATCCAAGTTGGAGCATTTTTAGCTACTGTAAGAACTCAAGCAAATAGTGTGTATCATTGTGTACTTGTGTTTCATTTGATTCTCCTGGATTAACTGGGAAACAACCTTCCTGTAATTACAGGGGTAAGGTTTTGTACGGGCTACATACACACCAGAATGGTGTTCTTTTAGGTGTGAAATGACTATTTTGCTCCCAATTAATTATCTCCCTTACTACGCTTGCAAACATCGGAGGGACAAAATAGTCATTTAACACCTAAAAGAACACTATTCTGGTGTGTGTATAACAGATCAGGTTTGGTACTATTCGATCCCCTTATTCCCGCTTAGCTGGGAGACTCTTCATAAGTATTGCGGCATAGTGATGATGACGATATTGATGTTGTGTAGTTCATTTGTTGATAATGGTTCTTGAAATGATGTGAAACAGGTTGCAGAGCCAGCTTTGGCTTTGACAGGAGTAAATGATGAGGAAGATTTTGTATGGATTTTGACACAACTGGGAATTTCAGCTTTCTTTTACTTCCTTGTGTTCCCAGTATGTATTAATTCTCTTGTTAGTTTCATAACAACTTAATGATGAATATAATGTACTACTGCATTATACATTTATACTCCCATATCCATATATGTATTTCATTTCGATAAAAAGTTCCGGTTCGCCATTGAACAGAAAAATATTGACATGTTATGCAGCCGATCATCATGAATTGGTTACGAGTTAGATGGTACCGGAGGAATTTGTTGGAGATGTATGTGCAGTTCATGTTCGTCTTCATGTTCTTCCCCGGGTTAGTGATTTCCCAGTACTCTGTGATGACTTGAACCATTGACCTTTCGGTTGAAAATGAAGTATCGTCGTGCTATACTGCACTGCATTATAGTATACTCGTGTATTCATCGTTAGTTGATTTTCTCAGGTTGCTGTTGTGGGCACCATTTCTCAACTTCAGGAGGTTCCCTAGAGACCCTTCTATGAAGTACCCTTGGTCTACCCCTGAAGACCCTTCCTTGATCAAGAATGACTACCGAAAATACCCTTGGGCAACTCCAGAGGATTATGATTTATGATCAACCCAAAGGAATTTATATATGAAATAACCTCCTACCCTCTTTCTCAAATTGTGTACTTGATTAAGCTTCAATGACAGAAATGAAAATATTCCATAAAAATACTAGCGTTTTCGTTTAGATCGTTGTATTTACAATTTCAAGTGGTTTCGAGGGCCCTTTTCTTGTCAGAATGATTCGTTGCTTTCAAAATCGCTCTTGATGAGTATCGAACAATTTCCATACAGACCGAAACGCGGAGAATTTTGGCAGATTAGCACCTTTTGACGCCTTTTTAACTTGGAACACCCACTCTTTATTTTTGCTAAATACTAGCATACTCTCCTCATGAAATGTCTATTTTGCCCTTACGTATAAATTCACTAACCATCTGTTCTTCTTCACAAACCCACCAACCATCACCACCACCTACCTCACCAACAATCTCTTCTTCTTCTTCACAAACCACCAACCACCATCCTTTCTACTACCACCACCTATCTACCTCACCAACAACAACCACCAACCATCTCTTCTTCTTCACAAACCAACCAACCACCATCCTTTCCACCACACCACCGCCTACCTACCTCACCAACAACAATCACCAACCATGTATTGTTCTTCTTCTTCTTAACAAATCCACCCCATTATCTACCTCACCAACAACAACCAACCACCAGCCTCGCCACCCACAAACACCCTACCCATATAAGATCGCCTCTCCTTCCCTCCCTAAACCCTTATGAAGTCGCCTTCCCCCCAAACCTCTGAAGTCGCCCCCTCCCCCCTCTGGGATTTCGAAATTGTGATACGGGTGGGGGTGCGCTTTCAAATTTTTGGGTGTGGTGTTGTTAATGGTGATGGGTTTGTGAAGAAGAAAAAGAAACGAGGAAGAACATAAAAGTAATGGTGGTGGTTGTGATTGGTAAAGACGAAAAATAAATGATGAGGAAGAAGATGAAGTGCGGAGTATAAGAAGGTCAGAGAAAACGGTATGGATGGAATTTGTTTTGACTTTGAAGGTAAAATAATCAATTTCATGTGGGAAAGAATGCTACTTTTGCAAGAAAAATAGAAGGATGCTCCAAGTTCAAAATTTCTTCCAAAAGATGTCAATATCGCAAAATTCTCCTAAAACACAACCATACACATTGCAGCCTAAATTTTGGCTCAGGGGCGTTTCTCGAACTAAAAAAGAGCCTCCGCAAGACCGCAACACAAGCAAAATGACTTTTACATTATTCTTAGTAAAATTCGAAACGAAAGATACAAAATGTGACATTATAAAAACCATCTTAACTTAATGAAACTCATTGGCCTTAAATAACCATATATATGTCAAAGCATTACTACTTTGACAACATATTTGTAAGCTATTTTCTCAGATGCTAAAGTTAGAGCTCAAAGACTTCAAGAAAAACAACCCCAAAGACAAAAAGAACAGAGGGGTCGAATCACTTCTATGTATGGAAAGTAAAAACCGGAGCAACGTTAAACTTTTAACCTTAGCTTCACTATGCATAAAATTACAAAAGTCACTTCACTTTACCATTCTCTTTTGGTAAAAAAAAAAGGCTAGCCTCATCCGCACCAAGTCACCTAACATCAACGAACTCTTGCTCACATCTTCAGAAATGAACTCTGGCTCAAGAAGAGTGAAACTTTGTCCCAATCGAAGTATTCAACATTTGGAGACACAAAAGCAGCGCCAGCAGCCAACACGATGGCAACAAACGCGAGGGATTTCAGGCATCCGTGACCACGAGAGAGCCTTCCCAAGAGCACCTTGCAGTACTTATCCGCATCCTTGAAGATTGCTTGACGGGCAACATCCCCACCTTCTAATGCTTTTTCATTCTAGCAGAGAAAATTATTGAATCAAGAGGTTAGATAATAGTAATAAATATTTCATGGTTGTTAATGGCTTGCACATGCTGCAAAAAAGTTCAAATTACATGTAGCCGCATATAGGTTTATAAAACAGGATGCAGGGAAAATAACTGGATGAACCACGAAATGAATTCCACATGAATATATTTACGAAGAGCATTAATTTCTTCAACCTTTTGTCGGAAGCTCTTCAGTGTTTCAACTAAAGCTTCTCTAGAAGACTGTTTAGTAGACAGTTCCTTCCACCCATCGGAAAGCATCTTCAAGATTTTGACACTAGCCTCTATGTTGTCTATATACAGTTTGTCCTGTGAAAGTCGAATAACAGACTTCAGAACTCATTGTACACATCGTAAACCTAGCTCTTGCGCACATCTCTTATGTTGCAGAGAGACAAACTAGAAACACTGAAGTCAATCTTACCCATTGCTTGTATGAATCAGGCGACTGGGACAAGCACCAGATAGATATGCTTGCAGCTTCTCTAGATAGCTCTGGGACTCCTGCATTAAATTCAAACAGTTCTACGTCACTTTGTATCTAAAAAGAATGTTGGCGCCTTAGAGGGAGGTATTTCAACTAGTTATCTTTTATTCTGCTAGGTGCAAACCTTAACCCAATGCACGGAAATAAGTTCAATTCAGTTAAAAGAAATTGTTGCACCCTGTTTGAGGAACATCAAGCACAAAATTTATGCACTAGCACTATCAAATAATTTGAGAACGCTAACTGTCCAACAGCAAGGAAAAGCAGTGTCCATGCAAACATAATGCCTCAAGTTCAAGATCAATAAAAATTCAAACTCGATGGCATTCACTTCAAAGTCAATGAGTTTGAATCAGGCACACATAAGTGTCATGGTGGACTTCTTACCTTCACTTGCTACTCTGAGAGCAATGCTCATTATCTGTTGAGAAACTTGTTTCATTGCTTTGCTGCCAGGAGAACCAGCAAGTGCAACCTCCTTAAGTGTGGGATATATTGCCTCAAATCTCTCAGTTGCCTGACACAAACAGAGAGGCATTCAATATAACTATAGATCATCGAAGAGAGAATCACTAGACAACAAAACGGACTTCCACCTTCACTCGAGATGAAGAAGGAGGGAAGGTCGCATGTAGCAGCTGGTCAAGTGCTGCAGGAGGCATCAAACGCACCCCCTTCCTTACAGCACCATTTACCAATATCGTACGCGCTTTTGGAGCAGACAAGATCCTGATGATCACAAAGCGCATTGAAGTTAATCAGAATTTGACATACTGCCACAATATCTAAGACCTATGGAAACTCAGGTTTATACCTTTCTACCAGCTGCAAAATCAAATCCCTTGATTGCGGGTTTGAACCTAATTTGCCTCCAAGTAAAGGTAAAGTATGATGCCCCCATGCATATAATCCTACAGCCAAATCCCCTATGCTGGCCTGATGGACAGAAAAAAAGGTTAATAAAAGTTATACTGAGAATTCGAAGAGCAAATGAGAAACAACAATAACAGTTCATGTCCCAAGACTTCGTTACACAAAAAAAATGTAGCAGTTTACCTGAGTTAGCATCCACAGAATCACTGGAAGTTTATCTTGCCCTTGATACTTTGAGTTTTCCCTCAATTCTGGCAATACACTAATAATAACATCGGGTTTCCTTCTCAATACCATCGAAATAACTATGAACATAGCAACCTGCGAAAATAGTAACAATAAATGTTATCTAGCCCGCATAAATGTGTTCCATAAACAACTTATTGTGATATTGTTACAGTTCAACAGCAAGGAGGAGACAAGTATAAAAAAGATTATCAGACAAAGAACAACTTGGGATAAAATGTTTTAGGCAGGATAGTATTCTCATAACACAGCCGTCGGCCCTTTCACACTTCCAATGCATCAACAATTATTGGCAGGTAGGGCTAAGAATGATACGGTTCAACATCAGAAATACTTATACCTTTCCTCAGCCCACAAACACCGACATAATTTGATAATCATTTTTTTGCTAAAATTTCGATACTCCATACATAATCGCACTAAGTGTTAAGTCACTTCACAGAATATGTGATACAATAAAGTTAATATTGGACTTACGATTTCAATCATGATTTACATCAACACATGATTTCATATATCACTAAAAAGTAGTTAAAGATTTATAAAAGGTGTAGCATGATTCCATATTTCCTTGCTACAACTCTTCCCCTCGAAGGAGAAACGACGAAGATATCACAAGGCTCCAAACATGCCAATCTTTCAGAAATTCAGGACAATTACGGGGGAGGGGGGTGAGCACTAAAATTTAATCCATAAATGTGAGATGTTGACTAAATATGGAAAATAAACAAGACCATCAAGGATATTATTAGCTAACAAAATATCTTCGATACAAGATTCTGTAGACACATTACCTGGGACTTTGAAGAAGGTTGTGACACTTTCTTAGAGACCTTTGAATCAGCGTGCGGAGCTGCTAACTCTGATAAGATGCTATCCAATCCCCATAAGACAAACGTTCCCAATGTGTCATAGGAATGCTGGTTAATCCAGTCAACTGATGTCTTGTAAACAGCTTCGGAGAGGTGAATAACAGGAACCTGTGCCAAACAAATTAATCAGGTATATAATAAAAAATCATCTGACGTATAACGCCGATATCAAATTAAGACATCTTCAGAATAAATCAAGCAACCAATTATTCAGAAATGTGAAGATCAGGGTGCTGCTACTGTAACATGAATAGCATCACTGGCATAAAAAGATGAAGAAATCGGGTCTCAGATGCATAGATATCATTAAAACATTTTGTGAATACAACTTACTAAAAGAGAAGGAAACAACCAACCAGAGAGAGAGAGAACAAACGTGTTCACATTCAGCCAAAAATAAATTCTGGGAAACAATCTAAATTATATAAATATAGAACATAGGTGAAGTTTGAGCGAAGATTGGAAAAAATCAATAGAAAATTTTGAAGACCAAGCAACCGAAAAACAAGAGTGATGAAAACTATGACAAAACAAAACAGAGACAATATCCAAAATGTCGCCAAATAAGTTCAATATGAGGCGGACTAACTTTCTTATCTTACAACCATGACTGATCTCGATGTTCTCTACATATATTGCAAACAAGAGTGAGGGTCCACATTATCAATCACAATTGACTGTTAAATAGAGACAGCAGAAACATTTTCACTAATTGAGTTCAACTCACATCTGCGATTTTCGTAAGTGGAGACTCCCTGAACAACTTCTGCCACGGAAATTGTGCCGCGCTCACCATCGAAAACGCCCTCCCAAAGTAATCGGCGAACCTCAACAATTGTATATCCTGCTTTGATTCATAAGATGCCTATACACAACAAATTACACAAAATTAAGAGATCAACAAAAGAAAAAAAACTTAAGAAAAACAAATGGCGAATCTTTGACAAATGACATACGAATCCTGAGCATTAAGCAGAACAAAATGTAATTTCTGATAGCATGGAGAAGTAATTAACAAATGGGGCAATCAAGAAACTGACACAAACCAATTTAACTAAATAAGATGGAACTTTTTTAATCCCAAATCTAGACAACTTACTGTGAAGTCATCTAATAAACAAATAGGGCTGTAAAAGAACAAATAGAACAAGATACAGTCCAACTTAACCAAAAAGGATCAATCTTTCTCAAATCCAAATCTAAACTACTGTAATGTCATTGGTTATTAACAAATAGGGCTATCAAGAAACTAATACAAATAAGATCAATCTGTATCTATATTGTATTTTTCTTTTGGTATAGATTTCAATAAGTAGTCTGCATACTTTTTAATCTGATTAGTTATTTTTGGTGGAAAGACATCAACTTGAATTGAAATGTACGTCTTCCTTCATTCGATTGTAGCGAAAATCGATTTCATTGGAAGAAGAAGAAACTAACACAAAAAGATCAAATCCAAATGAAGTAAAAAAGATCATCAACCTTCTTCAAACCCAAATCAGTAAAAAATTATTGTGATGTCATGTAGTGATTAACAATAAGGCAATCAAGAAAACAATACAACAAGATCCAATCCTAATCAACTAAAAATATCAAACCCTTTCAAACCGAAACCAACAAGCGATGTCATTAAAAAATTAACAGATAGGCCAATCAAAAAGCTAATTCAACAAGATCCACTAAAGATTAACAAAAAAAAAATCGAAATTCTAAATCAAATTAACAGAATCTACTATATTTGCAATAAGCAATTAACATATATAAATCCAAATTAACCAAAAAGATCCGACCTTTTTCACACTCAAATCAACAAAACCTACTGTGATTTCATTGAGTGATTAACAAATAATACAATCAAAGAACCAAATCAACAAGATCCGATCCACATTAACCAAAAGATCGAACTTTTTCAAACCCAAATCAACAAGACTAACTATGTTGACATCGAGCAATTAAGAAAATGATGATCCAATCCAAATCAACCAAAAAGATTGAATTTTTGTCAAACCAAAATCCCCAGATTTACTATGATGACATTGAGCAATTAACGTATAGGACAATTAAAAGATCCAATGCAAATCAACCAAAAAAAAATCTAATCTAACAGAAACTCAAATCACAAAAACTCACAGAGATGTCATTGAGGAAGGCGGCAAGATCATCGGCATCAATCTTGGCCGCCGCTTCAACAACCGTAACCTTAGGCTTCTTCACCTTCTTCACCTTCTCCTTCTTCACCTCCTCCACACCCCCAAGTTTCTTCCCCCCCTCCCCTTCCCCCTCCTCATCCTCATCTTCATCCTCAAACCCCCTCTTCACAGCCACTCCATCCTCATCATACAATGCCGCCGCAGCTCTTTGCGCCTCGATCCGCTTCCTCCTCTCCTCAGAATGCTTCTCAAGCTTCGTGAACACACCAACATTGCCATTTTGGTCAACGGATCCATTGACCACAGTGGAAGGTTTTTGGGGTTTTTTGTTCTTTTTGGTGTAGGAAACTTTTTGCCAACCGTGGTCGGAGTTGTTGAGGTTGTTGGACTCCGAAATGACTGATTTGTGTTCCATTTTTTTGGTGGGGTACGAGGAGATGAATCTTGAAAGCAGAATGGATCGGGAATTTAGAGAGAAAAAGAGATTGGATTGAATGAGGATGGGAATATATAAGGAAGGGCGTTGACTCGAATCAAGAATTTCACACTACTACTTTTACATTTTCGGTTTTCAAAGTGAAACTTTAAAGGAGGTAATTGCTGAAATGGTCCCAGTAAGTGGGTGACCGTTGCAGTTTGGTCCTCGTAAGTGGGACCGATGTGCAAATGGTCCCTGAAAGTGTATAGCGGGTGCGCATTTGGTCCCTAAAGTAATGTTTTTGGGGTTTTACGTAAATAAATGCTAAAATTGGGCAAAAAATGTAATTTTTAAGAGTTTGGCTTGTCGACACACTTAAAACTTCATTTCCCGTTTCATTAAAACTTCGATTTTGACGATTCGAAATGCGTTGGAAATCTATTTTCATCATCTTTAAGAATATGAGTTCAAACCCCAGTTTTATCAACATTAAGATTTTCAAAACATTTCTTTTGACAAAACATACATAAAAACGTTGAATCACTTATCGTCTTTTTGTCAAAAATAATTTAAAAAATATCTCTCAACCATACACTAGTCATTGAGAACTTGAAAAAGTTAAAAGAAAAGAATGATGACCAAAATAACATTCACGTGTCATGAAAGGACAAAGAAGAAACAAATACAAGTTTACCGATATTCAAATGCGATAAAGATATTAGGCTATGGATGAAAAACATATACAAAGATAAAATTTAGCCTTCAATCCTATCTCTTGAATAATTTTTGACAAAAAGATAATAAATGATTCAACGTTTTTATGTATGTTTTGTCAAAAGAAATATTTTGAAATCTAATGTTGATAAAACTGGGGTTTGAACTCATATTCTTAAAAATGATGAAAATAGCTTTCCAACGCATTTTGAATCGTCAAAATCGGAGTTTTAATCAAACGGGAAATGAAGTTTTAAGTGTGTCGCCAAGCCAAACTCTTAAAAATTATATTTTTGGCCCAATTTTAGTATTTATTTACGTAAAACCACCAAAATACTATTTTAGGGACCAAGTGCGCACCCGCTATACACTTTCAGGGACCATTTGCGCATCGGTCCCACTTACGAGGACCAAACTGCAACCGTCCCCCACTTACTGGGACCATTTCAGCAATTACCTCAACTTTAAAGATCAATAAATTTTTTTTACGTTATGAACTCATGTCAAATTATCAAGTTTCGAATGAGAATTTCTCGTCATTAACAAAAGCTTTTTTTCACTAGGTTGTTCAATTGATTCAATTTCATTTATGACTTAGATAATAGATTAACTTGATTTGTCATAAATTAATTTTTAAATTGGTATCATTGTATGAGCAAGGATGTTTTTAAGCACATCTAGGAAGCGAGTGTTCATTGCAGCGGTAAGTCAGAGAAGATGAAGTTGTTTATTTGGAGCTTAAATTCCCATTTTGCTTAATTTAGAAATGTAATATAATTTTCTATCGTATAACTATTTATAACTTCTATCATTTGAATGAAAAATGATATTTTTAAGCTTTTAGCTAGTCTGTCATGGCATCCTTTTTTACCAATTTTGTGAAATCAATGCATTTGGTTTTTGTTAGATGAGTGTTATCATGTTTGTTCAAAATTAATTTGGTTAAAATAAGTTCGGTTAGCGTCGATTTACGTAAACTTTTAAATAAGTTTGGTTGATATATATATAATGTTTTTTTTGTTTTTTTCTCTGTCGTTCTAGTAAAGAAAAGTTATTTATTTGTCGTTTTACATTATCAAGACACTTTTTTTTATTTAGTTTTCCTATTATGATCTTGTCATTAAATGAGCATGCATTATATATTTATCTTGAAATTTGAGATAGTATTGTAGTACTCCCTCCGTTTCTTTCTATTTGATTGTTTAGAGTTTTTTTCTTGTTTCAAAATATTTGATTGTTTACAATTTCAATGTAATTTCTTACAATTCTAATGCACCTTTTTACAATTCCAATACACCTTTTTACAATCCCAATATAATTTTTCACAATCTCTTAATAAAGTACTTTTTCCCAAACAATCAAATAAAAAGAAACGGAGGGAGTATATTGTTATAGTAAATGAGGGTATACAAGTAATATACATATCATATCCTTTATTGTTGTGCCAAAATTTAAAACGACAACTAAAAAAATGGAAATAATAATAATAACATATGAAAAAGTCATGATAAAAAATATATTTTACCCAACAATACAAAAATCCATTAAGTACATGTCATTGAAACAATTTACTCCCTCCGTCCCTAACAGATTGTCACATTTTGACTTTTGTTAGTCAAAATTTATAAAATTTGATCATGAATTCCCATTAAACGATAAGAAATAATATAGTCTTGTGAGACCTTGTTAGATTCGTCTCAATATATATTTTTGAAATATTAACTTTTTATAATTTTTTCACATATAAAATAATAAATATTTATGTTTAAATCTTTTTTTGTTGACCACCAAAAGTCAAAATGTGACAATCTTTTAGGGACAGATGGAGTACTAGTTTGTTGTTATTTTAATTAAAAAATGTGTAATTGATATTTTAAAAGTTTAAGAGCATGTACATCAGCTCCCTCAAATGTTAATATTGGGGTTGAAAAAATAAAGATACAAAAAAACAATGCTTTATCAACTCCCCTAAAATAATTTGGGCCCACAAAAATATTCAATTTATTTTGTTGATTTTAAATCGAATCGCCGATGACTCCACCCCTCAACCACTACCACCTTCAAAATTCAGTACACTCCCAAACCGTAGCATTTATTTCTCATCTCGAAATTTATTCTCGGTTTATCCCTATTAAGAATATGTAAGCATGGTAGAAATTTATTCAATGTGCACAATACATGTGAAATTTTGAAAATATATTCCACACATTCCACAAACTAGAAGATTTATTGAAAAGTATGGCGAAACCACACACCAATAACACGACACAATGAATTATAGTCTCACAACACGCACGCTTGATAAAAATAAAATTGTCGAAATTTTGAGGATGAGAAATGTATACACTCACTCTTTCTAGTCGTGATTATTTATTTTTCTCCATATCTTGTTAAAATTTTAATCCATGTAAACTCAATTATTGTTATTCCTGATTTTTTATGTATAATAAAATCTTGTACAATTTTCATAATTTATTATATGTAATTTTTCTCTTCTAAAAGTAGCGATGAAAGTATGAGTATAATAGTGTTACAAATAACGAATACAGAAATGAGTAATTAATAGAATGTTAAAATAAAATAATATGAAACAATTGTTTCTAACAAGACTTAAACTCAAAATCTCTTACATAAAAATTGAATAAGATATCACCAGACTATTAGGTTGACGAAATTTGTCACATGGGTCCGAACAAACACTTGTTGAGATGATTGAATCTCGAATGATGGTAGATGCAGTGGTGTGGTGATCTTGAATTCTTGATAGTTGAGCTATTGAGCTGTCTCTAATATGCTGCTCATCACGGATCAGTTATCGGCAATTAGTGTCCCATTATGTTATGGTAATAATACGACAACATGAGAAAGAAGCCTTACAGAACACGTAACCACCCCAACCTAGCAGAGTACTTATTATTTCAACTTACTATATTTTTGAAGTTAATCGAATAATTAAATGGAAAGGCTTTCGCTAGTGACTAAGAAATTCTGGGTTTAAAACTCAATTTATTGCCAATTTATTGCCAATTTATAGAAAAGAAAAGAAAAAAGGACTTACTACATTTTTAGTTCAATTTTATATTTTCAATTCAAATTCATTTATATTCAAATTGAGTTAATAGCTATAATAAGTTTGCATTGTCTTGTTTACATTTATGTTAATATATGTTCGATTTATGTAGTTGTAACACAATGACTTATAGCATCTAGTATCACTCAAAAGGAGAAATTTGGCAGATTTGTACTTTTTAAAACATTTTTTTAATTTGGAACACACCATCTTTTTTTTTTGACATAATACTAGCACACTTCCTCATGAAAAGACTCTTTTGCCCTTAAAATTAAAACAAACTACACCCATACCCTTTTCTTCTTTCTTCTTCCCCATCTTCTCTTCTTCTTCTTCATCACCAACCACAACCACCACCTTCACAAAGCCACCACCACCACCGCCAACGACAACAACCCAAGTTCGAAACCACCATTTCTTCTTCATCTCTCTTCTTCTTCTTCTTCTTCTTCTTCTTCTTCTTCTTCTTCTTCTTCTTAACAAACTCACTACCATCAACAACCCCACACCAACAAATTCGAAACCCCACCCCCCACCCCATCACAAGGGTGAAAACGCTACTTTACAGGGGTTTAGGGGAGGGGAGGAGGCGCGATTTCAAAGGGGGTTTAGGGGGGAGGAGGCGCGATTTCACATGGGGTTTGGTGGAGGGGAGGCGCGATATCACAGGGGTTTCGGGGGGTGGAGGAGGCGCGATTTACAGGGGATTTGGGGGGGGGGGGGCGAGATTCCAAGGGGTTTGGGGCGGAGGTGAGATAGGTGGTGGTGGTGGTGAAAATAGTGGTGGTTGGTGGTTTGCATAGAAGAAAAAGAAGAGATGGGGAAGAAGATGAAGTTGATTTGAATTCGGGGTTGTTAGTGGTAGTGGGTTTGTGAAGGTGGTGGTGGTGGTTATGATTTGTAAAGAAAAGGTTTTGATGGTGGTGGTGAGATGATGGTGCTGGAATGGTGAAGAAGAAAGAAGAAGAAGGTGAGAGTTTCATTTAAAGGCAAAATAGACAAATTGCAGGGGAGTGTGCTAGTCCTATGCAAAAAAAAAATGGAGGTGTGCTTCAAGTTAAAAAAAAGCTTTAAAAAGTATCAATCTGCCAAATTTCTCCACTCAAAAATGGTACATTGTATGTCTAAGTTATTACCAAGTTTCAATTGAACCAAGTATTGGATAGGATGAACTCGAAAAACTCGACTCAAAAGTTTAACAAGAAGGTTTAAAGTAAATGTCGGTTACATAATTACTTGACTTAAAATGTATAATCATTAGATCAATAATGTGTATGAATATGTTGATCAGACCCTATTTTATAACAATTTGGGTTCCATCTATAGAACCTAAACCAATTCAACAAAAGACTCCTGGGATCGCCCATTTACGTGTCAGTCATTAAGTCGTGAATAGGGCAAGCCCTTGTTCAAAGGTATAAACTTCTCTGATGATTACAAGTGTCATGATCTCACCTCATCTGGTAATTGATTCTAGACTGCTCGGGCAGTTACTCTCTGTCAATCGACTGGATCCTTACTGACTTATGCATTAAAGTATTTGTGATCCTATTGTAACCACACTTTCAGGTGTGACGGAAACATAGCTTTGAATATCAACTGACTCCTAAGGCGCGCCCAAAGTGCTCTTAGGCGAACCATATCCGCCAAACAGACTCAGGGTCCGCCCAGCTCATAAGACATTGTTGATCATAGGCCCCCTCTGAAAATTCCTCAATTAGCTATGCCACAGGAGACATCAACATCACTTATCTTTTAACTCTTTTCACTATTCACTCACTCATGTTTCATATTGTTCCATTCACTCACTCATCTTCCAAAAACGATTTCAATTGGTTAGTCAACTATTTTGGTCGCACGATGACTTTTTTAATGACAACTAGTCATTTCTCATATAAATTTATTTCTAAAAAATAATTGAAATGACTATTTTGCCCCTCCTTAAGACTTCCTTAGCTACTACACTTATAAATAGTGGACATAATTGAAATTTTACTCCTTTTTGATTTTTTTAAAGGATGAGAAATGACTATTTTGCTGTTAAGAAAAGTCAACAAAGACATAATAGTTGACTAGCCATTAACTGATAGAAAAAGTTGACAGAATAAGCATTTGAAATCGTTTTCGGAAGATAAGTGAGCGAATGAGATCATATGAAACATGGGTGAGTGAATGATGAAAAGAGTGAAACATAAGTGAATTATTAATACGTGTCAACATATAAAAAGCCGAATTTACTAACCAAAATTTTCAAAATAACAAACAAGAGGTTCAATTCTATATATGCGTATAAGGTTCAATGAGACTTTTTTTTTTGATAATTAGCGATGAAGATGAGTTTTGAACGCGGAACCCTTTTGGTCACTAGCAAGAATATTTTCCACTAAGCTATTCGATTAACTTTAAGGTTTAATGAGACTTGAGTTGAAATAAAATAATAATAATAAAAAAATTAATTAACAATAATAATAACTATTACATTCATAAGTTCATACATAATAATAGTTAATAATACAAATTATTAACTTATTAACACGATGTGCATAAATGAATATATAATAAAGTATTCTTTATTGATAATTACTAATTAGTAATATAATAATCCTAAATTCCTAATTAATATTAATAACTTTAATTAATTAATTATTTGTTAAATTAGAAACAATAATTGACAACAACAAAATAATAAATAAAACAATTAATAGTTAGTTAATGACAAATAAAAACAATAATAAACAATAATGATAACTAATACTAATCAATTATTAAATTAGTTCATAATAATTATATAATATCAAATGTATAAATTTAGGAGTAAATAAAGTTATTGTTAGTTTTATGTGGACCATCCTACTCTAAACCATTAAAATTAAAAAGCAATATTCGATACTTTTTTCTATAAGTAATTATGAATTGAAACGAAATCATGTCTCAATGCAATAGAAAACATCAATTTCTTTTTTTTAAATTAGCGATAGATATGAGTTTCGAACTCACGACCTTTTGATCACTAACAAGAGTCTTTTCCACTAGGCTATTCGATTAACTCAATAGAAAACACCATATTAAATATTAAATACTCCCTCCGTCCCTAAATGATTGGTACATTTTGACTTTACATGGTTAAATTTTAAAAGTTTTGATTAATAATTCTCATTAACCAATAAGAAATAATATAGTCATATGATATCTTATTAGGTTCGTCCCAATATATATTTTGAACTATCAACTTTTTATAATTTTTTCATATCTAGAATAGGAGATATTTATGTTTCAAATCGTGTTTTGTTGACCATAAAAAGTCAAAATATACTAATTATTTAAGGACGAAGGGAGTACATAACAGAGACTACACTAGAGTTATTACAATATTTTCATATTTTTATTTTTAATAATTTGAACTCTATTAAAGAAACGAATAAAATGAAAAATACGAGTAATATTTAGATGCTAACTAGGGAGTTATGAGCATATGCTCACACAGAGACAATTTAGTAAAAACAACCTACAAAAAAAAATTCCATATCCCTCTTTTACGCGCCCCCACCCATCATCAAACCCACCCCACCCCACTTCCCATTAATTGCTAACTGCTGCTAAAATCTCTACGATTCTTCCAAAGCTTCATCTAAATCCCATAAAAAATGCTGATTTGTTATTTGAAATCCAAAAAAGTTGTTCTACAAATCATCCAAAATCTGGAAACCCTTTGAAAATCCCACAAAGATACATCCATAATCATCCCAAACATCAAAACCCTTCCAAATTCTCGATCCACATATAATCGAAATTCTTCAAACACACTTTCAGAATCCTAGGAAATCCTTTGAATCCAGAGAATGAAAATCGTACGATAATGTCAATTTCAACATCTTCGTCTTCGTCTGCTTCATCATATGGTATTGTCTTGTTTGTTAACTTGCTTTAATTTGTTAATATACTATTGTGGCTTTTATATTGTGTTTCATTCTTGTGTAAATCTCGAATTGGAAAGCTTCTTTATGGGGTTTATATTGTGTTTCATTCTTGTTAACATAAAATAATATTTGAAATTGTGGAGGTTTTAGTAGCAATTTTGATTTTAGTAGAAGTCTAGTATTTTGTACAAATTTGACAATTGAAATTTCTAGTGGGGGATTTATAAGCCTGCTATTCTGCTAAGATTGTGGAGATTTTGGTAGCACTTTTGCTGCTGGTTGTTGTTAAAATTCAATTTTATGTTGTCCTGAAGTTAAAATTCAATTATTAAGTGAAGGTATAATTTATTATGTTAATAATCCCAGAGTGAACAACATTCATGGATAAAGCTTTACAGAATTTTACTAAAATGATTCATTGCTGGTTTATTATGTACTGTTTCGTGGAGATTTTAGTAGGAATTTTGGTTTTATTATGTACCGTTTTGTATTAGGTAGAATTTGATGTCATATATACCTGTTTCTTATGATACATTGGGTTCTGATCAATCTTTCTTCTAACGAGTAGGACTTCGCAAACAACGCACGGAAAGAATACATGATTTGGCTGATGCACCCGTTGTTAAGCCAAAGAAGAACAGTGACAAGAGACGCATTCGAATAAAGACTAAGATTAAAAAGGTTTACACAATGGTTTCTGGGATAATATGCCCATAGTTATATCCCAATGGGAATGACTTAGAGGTATATAGAGCGTACCGGAATACTTAAAATACTACGACCGTCTAAAATTCTAAATTATGACTTCAATGTATTCAAACAACTACATGACCAGTTAAGAACACTGATCAATATTCAATTGAATTTCAATACATCGACACAGTGTATCTCAACCATGAAAACATGTTGGATATAGTATATGCAATGACACAATGGTTGATTGTATAAAATGATGAATTTTTTATCCCGCTGTTAAGTATGGATAGGTATAATAATCTCTTATGCATATCCCATTGAGAAGATGACATTCCAACATAAAAAATTAGAAGTTCAATGTTCCAATCCATAGGCATCATATATCTCTACCATAAAACTCATACTTTCACTAACGTTAGAGTTTTAAATGTGCGATTGAGAAAAGATAAATACAACATTGATCAGATGCGTTACATAACTATACATCCCACAAGACCATTCGACCAGGTATAATATTCACTTATGCATATCCCATTGAGAGGGGAACATTAGGTATATACATCAGAGCACTATACTTCACATTCTTCAAGAAAATAGTTATCAAAATGGAAAACTGCCTTCACATAGGCACCTTTCCAAACAGTTTTGGTAACTGAATCCGATTTTATTGGGCGCGTGTGCACAACTAATTAAAATAAATGTTTTTCCCATCCTACCCTTTCCCATTTCCAGCCGTAGGATCAAAATCAACCAACTTAAGGCCCATCCAATGATCTATATTGGAAGTTAGCACATGCTCACATTAATTAAGTAAGCACCTAAGATTTTCACGAAAATACTATACACACCGAAATAGTGGTTTGAAAAAAGAATATGACTATTTTATCTCTAAATCAATACTGGTGAAACACTATACTTATAATTAAAGTGACAAAATAGTCATTTTACTCCTCAAAAAGTTGGTGTGTAAGACTACTGGTCGGCACAACTTGGTGTTAACCCCAGCTACACCTGGCGCTGTAGCTTATATGTAAGGGACACATTAAAACAAGGCATCAGTTGGATAATGGGCAATGGGGAGTCAATTCCCATTTGGGAGCACAGTTGGATTGTTCAGGGAGATATCAGGAAAATTATCACACCAACAAATCCAGATATGGGTCAGTTAAGATTCAAAGATCTAATTGACGCAGATATGGAGGTATGGAAAGTTTCACTGATTAGAAGCATATTCTATAATGTAGATTTAGAGGCTATACTAGACATGCCAATTCCAGATCTAAGTACTTCGGATGTACCGAAGTGGACACAGAGTAAAGATGACAAATTCACAGTTAAGGGCGCATACGAGTTCATGCGACATAATCGAAGCAATCAAGCTCAGCATATATCAAGCAATATCCAGAATACAAGCTTCTACAAGAAATTATGGCAACTAAAAATTCCACCGAAAATCAGACATTTTTTACATGGGGCAATCAGAGATAAATTACCAACAACAACAAATCTGGTCAAAAGGAAAATACAAATTTCAGAAATGTGTTGCTTTTGTGATAGTCAAAACGGAGACCTACTTCATGTGCTTAATAATTGCATTTTTACAAAGGAAGTGTGTTTTCATCTAGGCATTAGCAGAGACACAACAAATTATACCAACTTTCAGGATCTATTTGAAAGGTACAGAAAAAAGTTTCCTCCTGATTTATTTAAGAGATGGATTATATGCTTGTGGGACACATGACATCAAAGGAATCGAAAGATTCAAGGTGAAAATATAAGAACTCCAAAAGAAATTGTATGTTTTGGAACCTTTTACCTGGAAACCTTCGATTCATCCCCTAATCTCCTTAAATCCATCCAACCTCCAAGAATCTGAACAAGCAGCTCGCCATTTTCGACTTTCACGGCTGCTAGAAAGTTTATGCTTAATTGGTAGTGGAGTTAGGTTTAATGAAGTTAAGGTGTAGTAGCTAGGATTTTCTACCTGAGACTTTAACTGATGATAGGACTGGGCCGAACTCTTAATCCATGTTGGATTTAAGAATTTATTTGAGCATTTGTTGGTTATTTTATCATCAGCTGGACTCTGGTCCATAATTGTATAGATTTGTAATTATTTTTTTTCATTTCTTTAATTAAATTCATCGCTTATTACCAAAAAAAAAAAAGTTGGTGTGTATGACAACTCAGGACTAAAACCCTAGCCGTATAACCAACGAGCATGTCCATGATATATATCCTCCAAATTATTCCCAATTCTTGAAAAATATTTTCTGCATTCTCAGAAAAAAAAACTTGTTTGATTTGTTTGTGAATGGTGGAAAGTTTTAGCAATTTGTTTATGATCTCCCCCTCCTCTTCTCAAAGAAGGGGGATCTCTGATTCATTCTCTTTTGGTTCTTGCAAAGAAGGCTGGTATTTCCGCTGCCTTGGCCTTGACCCTTAAACCATCTAACAAAAATTCAGTTTTTTAATTTTTTTTTGAACTTTTTCTAAATTTTGCCGCTTGCCCACAAGATTAATATATTTTTCAAGAATTATTGTGTATTCAGAAAATTGAGTTGATATTTTGATTGAAAAAATGTTGCTTTCTAAGCAAAAGAAGAACCAGGGGAACAAGAATGGTAACAGGTTCTTGATTACTGTTACGGTTCTTGGGAGCCCTGGACCTTTGAGGTTTGTGGTGAATGAGGAGGAGTTGGTGGAGTGTGTTATTGATATGGTGTTGAAATCTTACCATAAAGAGGGTCGGCTTCCGGTTCTTCGGTCCGATCATAACTGTTTTGTGTTGTGTTCTCCACATAACAACATTGAAGGTAACTCTTAATTGTTTCTACAATGTTTTGGAAATTTTGAGTATGCTGTAAATTGTATATATATATGTGTGTATGATCAATGATAAGCAATATAGAGATGAATGTAGATGTCCTATTCATATAGCCGACAATGGATACTACCTATTTCTACAATGTTTTGTAAATTTTGAGTATGTTGTAAATTGTATATATGTGTATGATCAATGATAACCAATATAGAGATGAATGTAGATGTCCTATTCATATAGCCGACTTTGGATACTGCCTAGATTGGTTTGTGGTTGATCAATGATGAATGTTGGACACTCTACGTGATTTTGTTTTGAACTTGATCAAATTTTTGGGTTCAACATTGGATATGCTATTCTCACTCACAACTATGTCTTAGGATGATACTTGGCCGTGTAAAGTGTGCATATTCGTTAGGCTTATGATCATTTCCTGAATGTTTGTTATAGTGAGCTTATATGATTTATACTTGTATTACATTTGTAGTTAGATAACTTAATTTTGCAGAATTCTTGTATCAACATTCGCTGAATGCTTGGTAGTGAGCGGAGCTTATTTAGATAAGCTTGTTATAGTGCCTGATATGATTGATAATTCCTTTACCTCTGTAGTTTGGGAACTTAATTCTGCAGAATTGAAATGTTTTATCAATTATTCACGAAAATGATAGATATTTCAGTCAGGGATGAGAATAGCTGTTCAAGTCCTTTTAAGTAACATAAATATTTTTTGGGACGAGTTCTGAGACGTTGATTTGTTGCAATGCAGCTCTTAGACCATGGGATACAATTGGCTCTGTCGGTGTCCGTAATTTCACTCTATGCAAAAAGCCACAGGTTCAGGAGACCATTGATAACGGCAAGTCACGTGCGTTAACTCGGAAGACATCGTCCATTTGGAAGTCATTGCTGAACAAATCCATCAGTCTCAAGATATTATCTCATTGAGTGGATTTCAGGACAATCATACACTAGTCTCTTCAACTCAAAATTTCATCTCATTATTTGAAGTGTCAGGTTCAATTTAACTTGTTGGGTAGCGGTTTTTGGTGTCTGCGTTCGAAACTTTTGAATTGAAGTTTGGTTCTTGTTGGATACATGTTTTAGTTGTGGTAATCTTCTAAATGCACAACTAATAAAGTGTAACCTCTTATAGGCTTTCTCAATAAAATACTTGCTTGGATTCTGTTCGTCATGTGTCCTGTTACGAATTTCTGATAATTATTGATTCATTTGCTTCGCTTACATTCGTGATTTGTGGTATTGGTATCTACGTTTATTTTGTTAGCCGGTTGCTCTTTGATCTCTATAATAACCAGACCAGTTCATGGAAATCCGACAACTTATGCTATCGGGTATATAGTACGTTGATCATATATGTTTCCTAATTTTTGTTATAAGGTCATACATACATGTTTCATTTTGGTCTTTTTTTTATGGCTTATTTTCTTTTGGGCCCCCAAGGTATTGCCACGTTTTCAATTTACCCCCTGAATGATTTATCTTTTCAATTTACCCCTGAACGACTTATCTTTTCAATTTACCCCCTATTTTTTTCGTTCCGCCCCCTGGAGTATTTTTTTTCGCCAAAAAAGTGAATTGAGGTAAGAGCAAAATCAGAATTGCACATATAATTAGATTTTGAGGCAAAATTTATAATAATTAAAGATGAGGGTTCACTAATAAAATTCAAAAAGATATTTTTCATAAATAAATAATTAAGAAAATCCCCCTCCTTCTTCCCCACCCCACCCCCTCCTTCATCTTCCCCGTAACAACACTCTCTCTCTCTCTCTCTCTCTCTCTCTCTCTCTCTCTCTCTCTCTGTTGAAGAAGTGCAGATCTGTGGGGGGGGGGGGGGGTTGCAGATCGGGAGGGGAGGTGTAGATGGGTGGGGGGGTGGGGGGGGGGGGTGCAGATCGGGAGGGGAGGTGCAGATCAGGGTTGCGGGGTTAGGGGGGTGCAGATCGGGAGGGGGGGCAGATTGGGGGTGGGGGGGTGCAGCTCGGGGGGGAGGTGCAGGTGTGGGGGTGGGGGGGCTGGTTGCAGATCGGGGGGGAGGTGCAGGTGCGGGGGTGGGGGGGCTGGTGGGGGGATGGGGGGGGGGGGCTGGTTGCAGGTGCGGGGTGGGGTGGGTGGGGTGTGAGGAAGAAGGAGGGGTTAATTTGTAAATTATTGTTTTGTTATTATTAAAAAGTGCCCCAAAAAATTTATGGGTGTGTTATTCCAAGTTCACCCTTCATTTAAAACGAAATTTAATTCAAATTTGACGTTTCAGGAGGTAAATTGAAAAGATAAATCGTTCAGGGGTAAATCGTAAGTATAACCTACTTAGTAACGTGGTTTAGTGTTCGGTTAAGATGCTAATTTTATGATCATGAGTAGTATATGCCAATGTTTTAGGAGTAAAATCGTCCAAATAATGCCTTTCCAGTAATCTTCTCTCCTCCACCACCTCGAGTGTTATAATACCACACACCTCGGTTGTATCACCGTTGTCATCTGCAGTTGTTCTGATATGTGTATACAAGGCCTGTGAACAAACGTTAATATTCGAAACGGTTCGACGTATTTGGCTCGAAAAAGTTTGATTTGAAGTGCGATTCGACATGTCAAACCTCAAGCCAAATATAAAAAGTGGATATTCGTCAAACCGAGCTAAACGGTGCGAAAAAGCTTGGCTCGATTCATTTATGTCATCTCTTATATATATATATATATTATATATAATATAATTATATATGCAGTAAAACGTCTATAAATTAATTATCAATAAATTAATAATCTCTCTAAGATAATAAATTTATCCGGTCCCGACTTGGGCTAGTTAAAAAAATTAGCAAAATCGATAAAATAATAAAATGTATGCAGCCCTGGCGTGTTGCACTTTTGGTTGATGAAAAACCGATATCTGAGCCTATTTAGAAGTTACAATCTTGAACTGTAATATGTTTTGGGAACTATTAAATTCTGCTATGGTTATAACTTGTCATTATATTGTTATGTTTAACGTTTAAAATTGTTGTCTATTTAATTATCAAGCCGTACCTTTTCAAACGGTTTGGCTCGAATCAAGCCAAATCAAGCCAAATATCTTGTTAAAATTTCCTTCAAACCTCAAGCCAAACTAATTTTTTAGATATTTGACCAAATCAAGCCAAATCAAACCTTAGGTCAAAATAAATCAAGCCAAACTCAAATATTTCAACTGTTTGGCTTGATTCGGCTCGATTACAGGCCTATATACAACCATTGCCATGGATATTAAGTTCCCCCCCTCACCCCGTTCTCTTTTGAGTCAAAGTTCAAAATTTGCAAATTAACATCCTATATAAAAATTTAGTTAAACTAATTTCCCTTTAATTAGCGTATGTTAACATATTAGTTAACGCACAACTATGTTTGAAAATTTGAATATACTACTATGTCAAAATGAACATCATTGCATACTTCATAAAAATTCAAGGGCAAATGACCGGAATGATCACCTATATTTGGGTAGAGGTATCAGTTGATCACTTACGTTTTAAATGGTCCTGGTTGATCACTTATGTTTATAAATCGATCTTAGTTAATATTTTAAATCTAAAATTTGTTAATGATCACCTAATTGGCTAATTACCTTACCGCGACCTGAAATCTTAAAGATAAGAATTACGCCAAGGCCAACTGTAGGTAATGTGAACTATTCTCAGATAGTTTCGTACATGTTTACATTGTGCAGCTGGTCCCAAGGATACTCCAATGAATGTTGTTAGGGAGAAGACTTACGATTCTAAAACCAGATAGGGCATGCCAGATCCTTAAACACGTCTTCAAGCAGTTTCAGACCCCTGCCCTCTGAAGGATGCTAGGAGGACAAAAGTCGAAAGTACCGTTTCCGATGTTTCTCATTTTGGGATATAAAGTACCTAGGACATTTTGGTTGAACTGAAGTAATGCAACAAACATATATCCAATGATTGCCTTGAAAGATGTTCTTATCTAAGCCGAGTATGAGGCATCGGATTTTTTGCAACCTTATCCATGTAATAACAAAGATTTTATAATTTAATCGATTTAAGATAAAGTTCAAAACTGTCTATTACTTTCCCAATTGAAAAGAAATTAGTGTAATTTCATGGCTTAAAATCTCCTTGTCCCTTCAACTTTGACGATATGGTCACTTTTTCTCTTGAACTAATCAATTTGGAGATTTTCACGTTAAAATTTACTTTTTTAATGTTTAATGGACAATACATTATTAGGGCCGCTTTCAAAAGAAATAAAATAATTAAATTTATGCAATCCCCTCTAGCTTGATCTCCCCCTCCCTTGGTGGTTCGATTGGTCATCGTCACGCCCCCTTGCTTGACGGTCTCCATAGGACAGGTTGGTGGTGGTGGTTGGGGGTGGGTGCATTATGTTGTTTTTTATTTTTTATATATTATAAATTGATTCCAAAATGCCTATATATTTTAAAAGAGACTCCAATATATTTTGTATATTACAAATTGATTCCAAAATACCTATACATGTTAAATTATTATTTTGCTCTTCATTGAAACTTAAAACCTATCAAATTGAGCGTGAAAAATTCCAAAATGAACACTTCAGGGCAAATAGACCGATTTTAAAAGTTCAGGGAACAAACTGACCAGACCGTCAAAGTTCAAAGGCCGGACAAAATTTAAGCAAAATTTTATTTAATTTAGCGACTACATATTTTTTGGTTGTCATATTTTGGAGCAAGTATATAATTAATGCCTATATATGTTAAATTGCATGTTTGGAGCTCAAAAGCCGCCTACATGTTGCCGGGAATAACTCCCGTATCTATCAGGAGCGGCATTGTTGTTTCCATGGGCTGGAGGAATAACATTAATGCCTACGTTACCACCGTAAGATGGCCCTTGTGTATTCATAATATTAGGACAATTCGTTGAGATGTGACCTGAACCTCCGCAACTAGAACAGTTCGAATGTATGCCAGTTGATTGTGATGCGGCAGACCTAGATACACCACTACACCAGCATGGCTCCCATATGGACCTGTTGCATTTGTTGGTGTTCTACTTTCATAAGCAACATAAGAGTTTCCACCGTAGTTCATGCGGGCACTAGAAGAATCTTGGAATTAATTGGCCCAGCCCTTGATAGTCCATCTGCCTTTTGTAGTGAACTCGAATTCTGTTCACTACAGTGAGCTATTAAGGCAAAAAATTTCTGGTTTCGGATACAAAATCAACCTTATCAGCTTTAACAACTGTGCATTTCACACGCTGTACGTCATTATACTTGTCCTCCTTCACTTTCAGCTTGAAAATATAGTTCTTGTGGTATACATGCTGGAGCGGAAGTGCAACTGCTGCTGTGGTATCGAATTGTCATCTTCAAAGCAGGGCTTGATGGTTAAACTACCATCGAGTAAAATTTCATGATCATTTCGTATGTGGTTAAAGTTCTTCTATGCAGGTTCAAGTGACCCCTTTGATATCATATACACTTTACCCACCTCTATCGATGGTAAAATTGGTCTACCACCGCATTAAAGCAAGTAAAACGTATTTCGCCACCATCGCCATCTAGAAGATCGAAGGAGAATACTTTTCCTTCACCTTAGCATTATTGTAATGTCTAAGTTCCCCTTTTACTGTCACTCGTGCTTTGATAGTCCACCTATTTTGGTTTGGATTAAAACCAGATATAGGGATAATCCTTGGAGGGGCTTCATTTTTGGCAATTTCCCCCTTGTTCGAGAACATTGGATTGGGCGCTTCTGCTGATATGGCACCTGAGGTGCGTGCACATGATTATTAATGGTAGAATGTGATAACATGGGATTGGGCTCTATTCTCAACTACTTTGTTGGTGCTCCAGAAACATTATATTCGCCTAACGCCTGATTGGTAGCAAATGAACTCCGATATGGGTGAGAACCTGCAGCATTCTCAATCCCAGGAGGCATATGAGTACCACCAGGTAGTCCGGGGGGTGGTACTGACCCATTAGTGGATGATATAGTAGAAAAAGTAGCCCCAACAGGCCGATTTGGAGCAGAAAACCGTGAGACAGATGAAGCTCCCCCACCTGTTTTTGCCTGATATTGCTTAGGATTCCCAATTTGATCACAATATTCTACTAAGACGTTCAAGTTAATAATGATGGTAATTCCGCATGGAACGAACCAAATAATATCAGTCGCTTTGGAAACCCTACGCTGATACACGTGTTATTCTACGCTACAGATCGAAACTGAACCAGGTCCCCTGAGGTAATTTAAATGCTCTAACAGTTGTGATTTAGTATTCTTGTAAAATATATTACAGTGGCCAACAAAAGCAGGAATTGTTTAACCCTCCTTTATAAAGAGGAAACCAAAAGATACTATCCCCGGAAACAAACAACAAGGAATAACGATTAAGACATAAGCAAGAACAACACAAAAAATTATTGCATTACAATACTAGCTTTTCATATATCTTTCAGCAAATAATATAAAACATATACAAAAAAAAAAAAATCAAGTTCATAATTTCGAAATTCAAAAAGTGAATAATCTTTACCGGACGAAGTAATCAGCAAACAAGAAAAGCTAAAGAGATCATATCTTACATGCGATTCTGGATTTTATTACAAGTGAATGCAGTCAATTGAACTAAC
Source organism: Echium plantagineum (assembly GCA_003412495.2). NCBI lineage: Eukaryota > Viridiplantae > Streptophyta > Magnoliopsida > Boraginales > Boraginaceae > Echium > Echium plantagineum. The sequence goes on from CM016565.1 coordinate 21,128,133, forward strand.
TAAACTAACCAATTGAAAATCAAAATCAAACATTTTCCCCAGAAAACTTCCACAAACTAATTACACTGATTAAACTAACTAGCAAACTTCCACATTCCAAACATTACAATTCAAAAGTGGACAACCTTTTTCCGACATGAAAACTAATAATTACATAGTCTTGATCATCCTACACTACTTTCCGTGCAACTTTTGATCCGGGATGTGGTGCAACAACATCAAAGAAGATGCCCTTTGCGTTCAAGAAAAGCTTGACAGCCTTCAGCAACTTCAAGACTGGTAAACAGATGATCTTTCCCCTCTGGCATTCTCCTGATGTAATCAATATGTGAAATCTGAGCCTCCGGGAACTCCAGTCGAAGCTCTGCCACTGCTTGGTATAGCTGATCACGATGCAATGTCGCCAATATCTCCAACTCGAATACCGACTCAAGCCTCAATCCGGACACAACAACGTTGGACGCCCCAGCATCGAGCAATCTCCGCAGGGAGTTCTTGATTTCTGCGACAATATCAGGAACAAGATCGATGACAATTGTTTCTGACCTCACATTCAGTGCATGTTGATAATCCATGAGTCCAGGATGGTTGATGATGATGAGCGCATGTTGAAGTTCCTCCACGCGATCTTCTGGAGACGAACCACCCAAGAAATCAACAAAGTCATCAATCTGTGAATCAAGAAACGATGAGCCTGATTCTTGATACAGTGGAAGACCATGTTGGAGGTAGAAATCTTCGTTCATGACGAAGGTTTGAGGAGCAGAGAAAGCAGCCCCTTGGATGTGATCAGAAGAGGTTGCATCAAGATGAGGCAACACAAGAGCATCTGAGGACACAGAGGTTTTGCCAACTCCAAAGCTAAACACATAATCAAAGTTGCATGAGTCTTCTTCTGGAGAAGAAGAAGAAGAAGCAACCAAGAAAATAGATGAAATAATAAGCATAGCAAATAAGAACAAAAGAGAAGAAGATTTAGGAGATGAGAAAGCCATTATTATGATAATCTAAGGCAGAGAAGATTTGGTGTAGAGAACAATAAGAGAAGGTCTCATATTTATAATGAGAAAATTAATGAAATCATAATAAAACTAGGATTTATTAACCGACTTAATTAATACACATGATGAGTTAGTTATATGTTGATACGTGATCATAAAGTTACTAGCTTAGTTACCATATTAGAGATCAAAATGGTTCTACAAACTAAGATAAGATTTATTAAAGTCCTAAAAAGTGTGATATCGTTACTTACACTAACGGTCTTTACATACCCGCGTCAATGAGTATACGAAAGGATTTATTAGAATCCTAATGCTACTAGAAATCATGCACCCAAGTTACCATATATGATATCATTTATTGTTATTTCTCATAATTCAGCAATAATTAGTTCTCATATAGGATATATTTATCATAATTTTTACACATAATTTTTACACCCTAATGGTTAAATTACACTCATTTGACAACCATATATATTACATCGACACTCAAGTCACAACTGTAATTCTAACATTTTTACACATCCTTACTGTCAATGTGACGATCACTACATTTTATTACAATTTACTTGAATATAGGCCACACTCAAGTCTCAATTCCCTTTCTCGTTACATCACACGTAATTGTACTAGTCCATTAACGAAATCCTCTAGATAATTAATATAATTGATGCATGAACTGATACACATATAATTTTTTGTTATGATTTTTGTTTGAAATTATATTTGAGGTGATATACTATTTGTTAATTTTATTTTTTTGATTCTTAAATTCTATCTCAATGATGTTATTAGTTATGAATTTAATTAGATTAAATTTTAAGATTTTATACTTTTTAATTGCTTCATAAAATTGAAAACCTGCACAATTTATAAGCGGTAAGATAGAATTGTAATTTTAATTATTTAATGTAAACTAACAAGATATAGTTTGGTATGATTAGTGTTGTATAACCTTATTAAACAATTTAAACTAAGATGTACATCGTTTAATTAATTATTGTATTATTAGCTTTATTAACCGGTTCCAATCAATGAAAGAGACAATACGTTAAAAAAGAACGGAGCGAGTGGTTTTATTCAATAGGCTTCAATAACCAAGATAAACATTGTATGATCACTTCTTCTGTTGGTGATGAGACTCAATATCTTTTGTTACCCCAATGGCCAATCCCATAAGGGATACAAGATCTGGAACATTTTGTTTCAATTTCTCATAGTCCATGGTCCATGTTACAAGGTGACGATGCTCACCATTGTCTTCGACTTGAACGGTTACGAGGATGTCCTTGTAGTGTTCCGTCAGTTCTCCACCAATTATCCTGAATTTAGCCATCTTGTTTTTCTCATCACAGGCTTCGATTACCACTCTAGCACTTTTCTTCGTTGCGTCTGTAGTAGTTTGAATCATAAAATAGTTTTCTTAGCGTTAGTGGTAAAACGAGGATGAAAATAAATGGGAAGCATCAAAGACGAAACGAGGATGAAAATAAAATGGGACCAACTTTAAGTGAAATTAATTAGGGGAACCAAAATTAAAAAATAATAATTAAAGTATCCAAAAAATTAAAAATCATAATAATAGAGCAAATAATTGGTGAAATGGTCCCCGAAAGTGAATTCAGGTTTCCTTTTGGTAACTGGAAGTACAAAGATGCAAATTAGTCCACGATATTGGCTAACGGCCGCAGATTGGTCCAAACTTTAACGGCGCTGTTAAATATTAACGACCTACGCGCCTCGTGAGTTACACATGTTGTTAATAAGTTAGATCGGTAATAATAGAATTAGGTTAGGAGTGAACTCCAATTGCCAGTGGGGCGTTAATTTTCTTGATTAAATTTTTGACCAATCTGTAACTGTTGGTCAATATCGTGGACCGAGTTACAACTTTTATACTTTCAAGGACCAAAAGGCAACCTGATCTCACTTTCGAGGATCATTTCAACAATTTGTTCGAAATAATACTACTAAATGTAGTCAGTTTGCTGCGGGTGAAGAGTATGGTGGTTGCTTGTTGTCTCATATCTGGGGGAGGATAGTTTGGAGAAAGACAAAAAGGGCAAGGTTTATGGTCGGCGATATTGTTAGAGCTATTTTGACTTTACTACATAAAAATTTGAGCATATATTGATTTTAACATTTCGAATCATCTCTTCTATTTTATCATTATAGCATTTACCATATAATATTTTTCTGCTATATTAGTTGTAATTTTGGAAAATAACAATGAATTAATATATTTTATATTCTAAATATATATATCCTTTAAAGCATATACATTATCGCTATTACTTTCTTTGCCAATTATGAATTAATTATTGTCGAGGGAAACAATTTCAAAAAGATCCTCTATATTAATTAAAACGAAAATAATGTAGACATACATTCGGAATAGTTCGGTTCGTTTAGATGCGTAAGTTTATATAGATCGAAGGTGGGCTTACCATGGGTGAATTCCCAACAAAATATAGAACCAACCTTCCCATAATCACCTTCATGCAAATCACAGCCGTGAACTTTGTCGGGAGTTATTGTAGAGAGCTCATGAGGCCTTTTCCCAAAGAACTCATGAAGCACATCTCCTGCAGCTGTGATCTCAATTTGCTCAACTATCTTACCAGTAATAATCATCTTGAGATTTTTCTGATCGAAATTGTACTCAAACTAAGTAAGTGTATATATAATACTTTTGGATGCCAACTTATGAGGAAGGTCTTCACGTTTGTCTTGTTTATATAGAGGAAGAGGAGTAGTTAATTGTTGATGAGTTTGATTGCAACAAAGTTTTATTGAGTGGTGCTAAATTGCACTTCCGTCCAATGAGTAAGTGTGAGGTCAAATTGTACTTCCGTCTCAGTAAGTGGCACGGTTACATCAATAGTTTCATAAATATACATCTGGTTCTCCTTTAGTTTCAAAAGTAACCGTTTCGTTAGGACCTGATGTTTTGTTTCAGGGGTTAAAATGTAATTTTGACAATATGGAATGATTCTTTTTGTAATAGATAAAAAAAAGTGACAAAAATCTGGATCGTTATTCCCGAACTATTTAAATGTCTTAATATCAACTTTCTTCATGCTTTTTCATGATTTAAAAATATAATGTATATAGAATAGTGTAATGCGTTTAACTATTGCGTGTCTGACAGCAGCTGGAAGGTATGGACATTTAATTTTCCTATCTAAGACTCTAAAATCCATGCAAACTATATTTATTAATCTTCAACCAACTCGTCAGCTTAATAATAACTAAATGTGAATATAAAAATATATATACGGTGATATAAACACATGGTCAGGATGGGAGTAGTTAGGCAGGTATGGTTTGTCATTCACAACATTAAGGCTTATTTTTATTTTGGACCCTAAATTATGATAAAAATTTCATTTTGGACCCTGATACTATCCTAAGACTAAAGTTACACCCTATATTTCGGTTTGTCTCATTTTACACCCTAAACGCCAATTTCAGATTGAATTTCCTTTTGAAAGAAGGGCAAACTCGTAATATCACATACATTAAATTTTTGGGATCATTTTTTCAAATAATTAAACTTGTAAATTGAAAATCAACCCCACACTTTATCTTCTTCATCAAACATGACCTTTCTACACCTCACCCTACATTTTCTTCATCAAAATGTTAACCTAACAAAAAATGGCCATTCATCTTCCTCACCATACATACAAACAATTATGGGTTAGCTAATAAAGTCTACAATTATGGGTTTGCTAATGGACAAACTATAATATAATGTTGCCGAAATAGTCCCCAATAGTGGGACCGAATTGTTAAAAATCGTATTTTGACCCCATAATTATTATAAATCGTGTTTTGAACCCAACTTTATTGGAAATCATGACATGGGGACTAAAGTGCAACCTTTTGGCCACTTTCGAGGACTAAAATGCAACCGTGTAATTATTGGGGTCTAAAGTGCAAGTCGGTCCCACTATCGGGGAATATTTCGGCAAGTTTCTCCTAATGTTGAAGTACATGTAATATGGGAACAAATTGGATCATTTGTACATTATCAGGACCACACCGGCAACGTAAAATTATTAACCCTAAAATGTCTTGAAAACAATATTTTGACCCCAAAAGTATAAAAAATGACATTTTGTCCCCATAGTAGGGTAAAATTATATTTTCACAACAAATGTTTGTGACAATTTCATTTTGGCCTCAAAATCTCTAAAAGTTATATCTTGATCAAAAAAGTGTTTTACGATCACGCAAAACCGTCTACTACTAACAAACACGTTACGTCACATTAAGGATTAATTATCTCCTTGGAATGTGGTAAGCTAGCCGTTGACTTGCCTCTATAATTAATCATTCCATCCCCTTGTGTATGTGTTTAACTAGTTTAACGGATTACATTTCTTTTTACAAGTTCTACCGACTAGGAGCAATAGATGAATTCGAATTAAGACAATCGATAAGGAAAATAAAGCTTCTCTAAATATTAATAAGAGGATTAAGGCCATGAAAGTAGGGGAGGGCAAGGACTTCTTAGGGAGTTAGGCTTTAAGATACTAAGGAAAATCTTTAGTATTGGTTACTAAATTAATTTCAGCCATCCAATTGTTTATTTTAGTCATCTAACAGATCCAACGGTAATAATTAAAGAAGGGTAACTTTGACCATAAGACATTACTTATTAAATTTAGATGATAATAAACAAGTAACTAAAATTTAGGTAACAAACTGCAGATCTCATATTTTTCTCCCTACAAATATTATCATGTCTTCTTCACAATCTTTTTTTAATATTTTTCTGTCTAACATCTTCTTCACAATATTTTTCTCCCGTCTCCTTCACAATATTTTTCCAATATTTTTCTCACTAAATTATTATCATAACTTCTTCACACTTTTTTCACAAGTTTACACTTATTTTAAAATTTATTAAATATGATCCTAGGTATTATTTTAGTAATCTGGAATATTGGAAACCTAAAATATTTTTATCCCTGCATATTTACACTTATTTTACAATTTATTATTCTATAGGTTTGTTTAAATTCAGTAATTTTTTAATATTTATTTGCATTACCATCGAAGGTTTCAAGTCATCCAAATATAGTTTTTTTTTAAGTATTTGCACTGTAATCACAATATTAACGTTATTGTTATTGTGATCTTTACATATGCTTATATCATCCTTTTTGATCTTTAGAACTGATAATCGTCCTTTTAATTGTTCTTGTCATTGAAATCCTGTAAAAAAGGTCATAACCACATTAAGATTACAACAAATTCATCACAAATCACACGAAAGGCCCCATTAACCAATTTAAATCAAATTGGACAGATATTTTCAAATGAAAATCTAAATTTGTACATTCAACTACAACTAAACAACAGGCAAAGAAAGTGATCGAAGTGGCTCTCGTATGAACATGGTAATTACCACACTAATATATGAACATGGTAATTACCACACTAAGCTAACAAGATAGTAATTACCATACTAAAATAACAACATGGTAATTACCACAATAAGATAACAACATGGTAATTACCACACTAAGCTAACAACATGGTAATTACCATAATAAGATAACAACATGGTAATTACCACACTAAAGTATGAACACGGTAATTACAACAAATCAATTACACAATTTTATTTATTGCAATTTATTATTCCATATGTTACACGAAAATAAACAAATCAAGTAAATTTACAAATCAATTACATTATAAACAAATCAAGTAGATTACCCACAAATTGAAACACACCCTCCAAAATTACTTCAATAAACAGTCATCGGTTAGTACAAATTGAAACAAACCCCCAAAAATTACTCCAAGAAACCACAAAATTGAAACCATCCACAACCAAAATGCGAAATTTTACTAAAAATCTTGTTCACGATTTTGTATCTTTTTCACGATTTAAAAAAAATTACAATGAAAAGGTTTGAAAATTACCTTAATGGCTGCAAGTATCCGCTTTGGAATTGATTTTGGTGTTCGTTTCTTGGAGGAAAATCGTATAAAATGAGTTTAATTTTTTTTTTGAAGGGTTCCTGAGAAAATTATATGAGAAGGAAATTTTTTGTTTGGATTGTGGAGAAGGAAACGTTTTAGCATAGGAGTAGTGATTTTATTTTTTCTTTGGGAAGGGGAATATGCACCTCAATTAAATTTGTAGTGGTAATTGACTAAATTACCATTTAGTATTGTAATGCTAAAAATAATTTAGCAGCCTAAGTCATACTCCAAAAAGGCTGGCGATATTGCCAGAGCAATTTTGATTCTGCCAAATCAAAATTTGAGTATATATCTATTTTAACCATTTAAGTCAACTATTTCATTATATCATTAATATTTACTATTTAATATTTTCTTACAACTAGAGTTATTTGAAAATTAACAATAAATGAACACATTCCATATCTTTAAAGGAAGAGAATATTTGTCGATCTTTTCTACGATTTCAAATTGTGAAGAATTTATTTTGGTTGAACTTTTATATTTTTTTTTTGGTCGCCCTTTTCTCCGTTGAATATTGGGTTCATAAAGTATCGCATCCAACTCATCAACGATCTCAATAATATATCTTGAGCACGTAGCTTTTCTCCAATTGACCAAAGATGACAATTATCATTTAACTTCCAAATTAATTCCCCAAATTCTTTACCTTCAACAACAGTTTCAAATATTGAAGATCTTAGATACTAATGTCTATTACTTTTATTTTCAATTAATATAGAAAATATATATTTTATAAATTATTTCCTTCAATAATAATTAATTTATAGATGACCAAGAGAGCAATAATAATTATTTATTAACATTAAAGATGCATATTTAAAATATGGAATCTGTTCATTTGTTGTTGATTTTCAAAATTATCTCTACTTGCAATATATTATTAAATAGTAAATACTAATGACAAAATAGAATAGTTGACTTGAGATGTTAAATTAGGTATTTGCTCATACTTTGCTCTGGCATAATCAAAATTGCTCTGGCAATATCGCCAGCCATTTAAAAACTTCTAGACTGCAGTTTTTTGTTGATGTTAAGAAGATACGACAAAATAGGATAACATTCTCATTAAATAAAATATATTTATATTTATATATATATATAAGTATGAAAAGACAAATATTTTTCCAAAATTGAATATCTACAATAAAAAGACATTACTACAAACATTGACAAAGTGGGATTTTGAAATCAATTTTGAAGTAGAACAAACGACAAACTTTGGCAAACAAGTTAATTAAATATTTTTTTTTTATGACTTTACACGACAAAATTTGAAAAGAAATAAATAAGGACAAAATTTGAAAAGAAATTAATTGAACCATACGACAAAGTTTGATAAGTATAGACCCGTTTTCAGCTGATTTCTGGGCTTCGCATTAAGGACAAGAAACGACTAATGTAATAAATATGTCAACTTTTAAAGGATTTGTCGTAATAGTACCAAAAAGGACAAGAAAGGACGAAATCTCTTGTACTTTTTGCGGATTTTTTCGATAGTGTAATTGAGAACTATGCTTGTATATATACACAATCAACATGAAGAATAATCTGCAACACTGCCAATTATTGGAATGAAAGTGCATGTATCTTGGCCACACATTCTAGAATCATTGTTACAATTAACTCTATTAGGTGAAGTCGAGAATCGCATACAAAGAACTATCAACACACATGTGCACAATAGTTGATTCTCATAGATAACCAATATCACAAGAATTAAGACTGGTGACATTTACTGTCTTTATTCACATGACTTCATACAAATTATTTGTTCAACAATCTGCATCACACCATTTTTATTTGGCACACAAAACATACACTCAAGCAAATATAAAGTAATTAAATATATAAGCTCCAAACAAAGAGAAACATGATGTGATCACTTCTTTTCATGGTGGTGAGACTCAATATCTTTTGTGAGCTGAATGGCTAATTCCACAAGTGTGACAAGATCTGGAATATTTTGATTCAACTTTTCATACTCAAAGGTCCATGTTACAAGGTGTTTGTCACCATGATCTTTGACTTGAATGGTAACAAGGATATCCTTATATTGTTGCATAAGTTCTCCATCAATTATCCTGAGTTTCACTATCTTATTTTCTTCATCAAAGGCTTCAATTACCTCTCTAGCACTTTTCTTCTGTCCTTCTGTAGTTTGAATGATCAAACACTTGTCTTAGTGCAAATAACGTATGAATACAATAATACTACAAGTAACGAGAAAATTGTCCCCGATCCAGAATGAAATATGAGAATATTATGTCCAGCGAAAGTTGAACCCAACACTTAGAGATTCAAAACTTGAGTCAGACACACCAGACTATTGAATCATCGTTTTTCTTGGATTGACAAAAACAAACGAGAGCACTTTTCCACCACTACTAGACAATAAATAAGAACCACTTTTAAGGAAATAAACCATTTGGCATTATTGCATTTATTAGGTCCCATGAATAAAAATGTCCAATGTAATAACATGATTGTTAAGTAAATGGTGAATACAACTAAACATGAGTGATGATTGTAGCTTGCGACTCTTTTGCCTAATAGTTTCAAATAATTATTTTTCTGAATTGCTAAAGTAATTATCAATTACTTTTTATTTTTCATTAATCTATATACAAATAGCTATAAAGACAAGTAAAAACGAACGGAAAGATTCGACTTAGTAATATATTGGAAGAGGGTGGGCTTACCATGGGTGAAGTCCCAACAAATGATGGAACCAACCTTCCCCCAATCACCTTCATGCAAATCACAGCCATGAATTAAGTCTGGGGACATGGTGGAGACCTCATGAGGCCTTTTCCCAAAGAACTCATGAAACACATCTCCTGCAGCTGTGATCTCAACTTGCTCAACTATCTTACCAGTAATAATCATCTTCAAAAGCTGAATGAGTGTATGTGTATATACTACTTTGAAGCAAGGCTAAGTGATGAGAAATGCTCTCTAGCTTCTTCGTCTATTTATAGTGGACATTGGAGAAGTTCAAATATTATGTTGATTATCTATATCAATATTATATACAGGGCAAATGACTGCCGCAATCACTTATGTCTATAAAATAGTTTCAATTCATTACCTATATTAAAAGAAAATTTCAAAATAACTCAACCCCAATTTCGAATATGAAATAATCAACTCCTAACATGTGCTTAACAAAAAACTTAATTGGGGGTTGAGTTATTTTGAAATTTTCTTTTAATTTTTACACCAAAATATAAGAAATGATCGCAATCAACATACTGACGAGTCACGCATGTCTTTCATATAGTATTATTAATGACAAATTGACAGATTTGATGATGGACTGGGATATAAGTGATTGTTATCGTCATTTACCCTAATATAAAAAATAAAAAGACTAGAATTATTTAGTGGACCCTACATAAACGTCGGAGTTGAGACTCTCATTCTCAATTCAAAAAGTGGTAAGAAAAGCAAGCCATGTGATATATTAATGTCACTTGTTCAAATTTAATTAACCAATTTAAATATTAACGGCTCATTATTCTTATTTTTAATGTAAATAAGTTATTAATTTACTTATCTACTTATATAAGTACTAGATGTTTGTACACAGTCCAGTCTGTGCAAACTCGTGTAGCGTATTATAGTATATGATCTTTTATTAATACATAAATATGATATTTTTCTACAATACTACTACCTCCATCCCTAAATGATTGTCACATTTGACTTTTGGTGGTCAATAAAACACGATTTAAAACATAAATATCTCTTATTCTACATGCGAAAAAATTATAATAAGTTGATATTTCAAAAATATATATTGAGACGAATCTAACGAGGTCCCACAAGACTATATTATTTCTTATCGATTAATAAGAATTCATGATCAAATTTTATTGTAATTGACCACAAAAGTCAAAATGTGACAATCTTTTAGGGACGGAGGGAGTATTATTTATTAATTCATTTTAAAAAAATAAGTTTAAATTTGATGTGCGAAATAATTTATAAATTCTCCTAAATCATTTTCAAAAAAATGAAGGTAAAATATAGTAATGTTTTATGGATATTTATTGTACAAAATGTTTATATAGAAGTAAATAATTTTTATTAATTATATCTCCTACATATTAGGAGAACATGGGGCTTCATATGCATTAAAAATAACTTCTAACTAGATGTTTGTGCACAGTTCAACCTATGCGAGGTCGCTTTTCATATTTAAAATATGAGGCTAGAAAGACAAGTAAAAGAGAACGGAGGGAGTATATTATACGTAAAATATATATTTCTTGTGAAACTCAAAGTTTGTACATGATAAAAATCATTGAATAAATATATTATATATAGGTAACTATTTTATTCATCTTAACTATGCTTAAATATTTTAATGTATAAAACAATAATATACCTTTACAAATTTTCAAAAAAGAGAAACTAATTGAGACTTAGTAGTTAGTATGCAATTTTAAACATGTGTCACTTGCTTATTCGTTAGAAAAGATCATGTGGCTTCATTAAAAAAATAACTAATTCCTCCCTTCCCCAATTAAATATAGTGTAGATAACTAATTCACCCCTTGGTGGATTATATATAGGATAGATATATTATGGTAAAACATTATTTGTGAATTTCAAAAATACATGTGCATGGTAAAATCACTGAATAAATATACAGTTTTATGTAACTATTTAACTCTTATAACTAAGCTTAAATAATTTAATGAATAAATATTAAAAGATTTTTTTACAAGTCATTTTTAGAAAAATGAAAAATAAATTTATTTGATAATATTGATTGGGTAGTTATGTACAAAATATTCATAAAATTTAAATAGTTCAATTATATTCATGTATATTTCCTACAAATATATTGAGATGCTTCATTTCTACAAATATGGAGATCATGGGGCTTCATTTGTAATAACTAATTCACCCATTGATGGATTATATATAGGATAGATTCTCCCCTTCCCCAATTATATATAGTAAGATATATAATGAAGTAAATTTTCTCACAATTTGGACTAACTTAAAATTATTATGATGCATAAATAGTGATTGCGCAAAAAATATTAGTTCTCATAATGTATGACAGCATACTATACGTTTTTTAAATAATTTTAAACTACATTATTTGCGGATCTGGCCTGATCATAGACAAGGGGGTTGGTTAGCCAAATTATTTTGCATGTTACGAAGTCAAGTACCTAACATTTTCAATATAAGAAATTAGAGGTTATTATTGTTAAAATAGTTCTAGTAAGTGGATCACTGTTGAATACATTATAGTCTGTAAGTGAACCGATGAGCAATTATCTTTATAATAAGTGTGAAGCGGGTGCGGAAATGACTTTAAATTAACTAGTTATATGAATCGTTAACGATTATTAGATAAAATTGCTGAAATGGTCCCTAAAAGTGGCTTTAGGTTGTCTTTTGGTCCCAAAAAATACAAAAGTTGAAAATAAGTCCACTATATTGGCCAACGGATGCAGATTGGTCCAAAATTTAACGGTGCTGTTAAATGTTAACGGCCACGCGCCTCGTGAGTTACACGCCTTGTTAATAAGTTAGATCGGTAATAATAGAATTAGCTTACATGTAAATTACAATCGCCATTGGGGCGTTAAAAATTAACTCCTTCATTAAATTTTGGACCAACCTGCAACTGTTATTCGTCAATATCCTGGACCGAATTGAAACTTTTGTACTTTCGAAAACCAAAAGGCAACCTAGCTAAACCCACTTTCGGAAAGGATTTCAACAATTTGCTCACAATTATAACTTGCTTTTAAGACATTTTTATAATTATAATAAATATTTTATAATAAAGAATACTATTTTAAACCTTATATCATTTACTCACCTCCTCTTCTCTCCCACCTACCTCTTCTATATTGTAGTACAGTAATTTTGACAATTTTCTCTTCTTTTTTCAATAGTAAATGTTATGCTGTAGCATTGTATAAGACTATATATGTTCCAACAAAAAATTTCCTTTCAATTTATAACTTACTGTGCAAGTCTGCAAATTTCCTTGTACGATATGGGGTCTTTTCAATGTACAAACTTTAATTTTCTCACTAGTATTTCGTCAAAACCTAGGGAAAGAACATAACAAAAGCAATAAATATATGCTTGGGTATCGTTGAAGCAATTGCGAAATACTCCCTTTTATTTCAAAATATTGAATCATTTAAAGAGTTTTTTGCAGTAATAATCCCAGTAAGTTGGCTGAATTGTATTTTAATTCCTATAATTGAGAGCGTTGCAGTCTAAGTCCTTGATAGTGTACACATTGTATGAATTTAGTCCCATTTTTAATGGAAACGTTAGTTTTGGATGGTTTCTCGAGTTTTGGGGTCAAAATGAAAATTATACATGACCCAAATTTTTTGAAAATTTTCATTTTGACCCAAAACTCCAAAAATCCTTCAAAACGAACGGTTTCGTTAAAAGTGGAACTAAATCCGCATACACAATGTATACACTATCAAAGACTTATACTGCAACGCTCTCAATTACAGGGACCAAAGTACAATTCAGCCCAACTTACTGGGACTATTACTGCAAAAAACTCTCATTTAGACAAAGTACTTTATTAAATACTTATGAAGTATGTAATTTAACAATATTTATAATATATATAGTGCCTAAAGCATAAAAAAGCCACATGACCATTCTTCAAATTTTTAATTAAAATTTTATATACAAAAAAACTATCCACTACTTACCTAAGATTGACGGATTCAATCATTTTAATATTTACAATTAGTTATCAAAAATATTTATTTGTAGTATTTGTATTATTTTAATTTTGAAATAAATGTATATAGTATTTTAAAACATGTTTTATAATTTTGTGATTTATATTAAATGATTTTACTGTGTAACTTTTACACAAGTTAAGCTGTGCATAAATAGCTAATTTAATTAATTATGAAAAAAATAATAATATAAGAAAAATAAATTCGTACAAATTAGAGTGGGGATCAATTAATAGTAAGTCTATAATGTTTTATGATGCAACGACCCCTACCGTTAATAGTCTATTTTGAACAATTATAGCCATGAGGCTAATAAGTTGAAATATAATTTTATCATGTTTGAAGAAATGGTAAGACAACATGTGCTACAAAGGCACAATCTAAGCCATATTAAGTTTCTTACATGTGCTACATATACAATGATGATAAGCTAAGACAACTGTTCAAATTTATATAGAAAAATAATACAACTATGAAGAGCTAGAAATTATATAGACCTCCATTAAAATTTATGAAATTTTTTTTTCATCTAATGAAAAATATAATAGGAGGAAAATATAGAAATATAAAAGAAAAGAAACATGTCACATTTATATATGTGGAGTGAGGTGATGATGATGATTGGGTCATATCTTCTCCAATTTGAAAGGGGAATATTGGAGTAGTTAATGGTAGATTTTGTCAATATATTAGAAAGAAATTGTACTTTAGTTCAGATAATTATAATATTGCAGATTATTAGTTTTTAAAAATGGTATAATTTTTATTGTATAATCCTCAAAAATGACAAAGATTATAGTATACGGTGTATCCAATCAATTAAGAGTAATGTAAATGGGTCGGATGGTGTCATTCGTAATAGGGCTAATTGATAATTTGCCTCAATTCGGGTTTTAGCATGGTTATCTTCAAGTGATGATATGCCTTACTTTTTGTAACTTGTTTTGTCATTAATATGGAGTAACGTGTAATGATTGTGATAACTTTTTAGGATTATATATCGTAACACCTGGGAGGGACTTGCTGATTTGGTCATAGTAAGTGGGTCAATGTTGCACTTTGGTCCCAGTAAGTGACACGGATGGACAAGTGGTTTCTATAAGTGACTAGCAGGTGCGCATTTAATCCTTAATTTAACACCTACGTTAATTTTGGAGGGGGGGGGGCTGCAATTTTGAGATAATTCCGGGTGCTTGTTGTACAATTTTAAGACTTTGGTTGATCCCATAACTCTTCTTTTCATTTTTTTTTCCAATTTTCTTTTTAGATTTCTTTTCGATTTGTTTCCTTACTTGTTTTTTAGATTTTCTTTTCGATTTTTTATTAGTAAAATGGGTTCAATTTTGGTAATTGTTTTAGCTAAAAGTTTTGGTTTTGGCAAAAAGGTTCGGTTTTCGTAGTTTTTTGGCAAAAAGTTCGATTCTAATAGCTGCTTACCAAAAAGTTTTCCAAAAAACTACGAAAAGAAAACAACTATCAAAAACTAGAAAGGCGGACCTTTTTGTTAAAACTAAAACTTTTAGCTAAAACAACTACTAAAATCAAACCATTTTTACTAGGAAAAAAATCGAAAAGAAAATATAAAAAACAAATAGAAAAGAAATCAAAAAGAAATCTTTAAAATAAATCGAAGAGGAGTTATGGGATCAAACAAAGTTTTAAAATTGCATAACAACCCCCTAAATTGTCTCGAAATTGCAAACCCCCAAATTAACGTAGGTGTTAAATTAGAACCATATGTGCCCCTGCTAATCACCTACAAAGACCATTTACGCATCTGTGTCATTTATTGGGACCAAAGTGCAAAAATGACTCTAGTGGGACCAAATCAACAATCCCTTTAGCACCTGGACTACTTTCTAGGATTAATTTATAACAATATAACCATATGAGATCAAAATATAATTTTATCCCAATATTTGAGATCTAACAAACAATTACTTCGTGAAAATTGAGTAAAACAGCTAAATCAACAATGTACAAAGAATCTCAATAATAGAGATTACTATATATTGAATTGCCAACTACCCACTACATTTTTCATCAGATCAAATCAGTCATCTGCATATGAAATTTTATCTTTGTTAGCTTCCCATTCTTTCATTAATATACGTCAATGTCGATAGTTGATCCGATCACGATCTAAGTTAAAGGTTGAATAACTATTTTCCTTCTCGAGTTCTCTAGGAGACTAGGACATACTTTCTATATTTTAATTTGGTTTATTTTCTTATTGCCCCCTATTTTTTCATGTAAATTTCAAATTACCCCTTAATATTATTATTATTATTGTCGTTTGAAATTGCCTCCTAAACTGTACTTCTTTTTTCAAATTGCCCCCAAAATATTTATATTACATACTCCCTCTGTTCTTTTTTATTTATCTTTTTAGCCATCTGCACATAAATTAAGGAAACTAAAAAGTAGTCAAAAAAATATTGAAAATGTAAAATAATACTCCCTCTTTCCCTAAATAATAGTCACATTTTGACTTTCGTGATCAACAAAACACATTATAATAAAGCGTAAGTATCTCTTATTCTACATACGAAAATATAATAAAAAGTTCATATTTCAAATATATTGAGACGAATCAACCAAGATCTCATATGACTATATTACTTCTTATCGTTTAATGAGAATTCATGATCAAATTTTTTAAAGTTTGACAGTGATTTTATATATTGATGATACGTACAGTTCGAAAATTTATGTATAAAAATAATACAAAGAAGTACTTCCTCCATTCCTAAAAGATTGTCATATTTTGACTTTTGGTGGTCAATAAAACATGATTTAAAACATAAATATCTATTATTTTACATTTAAGAAAATTATAAAAAGTTAATATTTAAAAAATATATATTGAGACGAATCTAACAAGGTCCCACAAGACTATATTATTTCTTATCGTTTAATAGGAATTCATGATCAAATTTTGTAATGTTTGACTAACAAAAGTCAAAATGTGACAATCTTTTAGGGACGGAGGGAGTATATATTATGTACATAGTATATACTGTATAATATTGCCAAATATGGCAATGATCAATTCATTGTCAACAGGACTGAACCGAGTTAATTCACATGAATCACGCTCTAATAACGTTGTCATAATCATAAATATTGCCCCTATCTGGGTTGGTATCATCAACAATGACATAATTGTATCCTAATAATTATTGGATATTTTTCTTTAAAATGATAGTCATTGTAGAAAATATTGAGCATCAATTTATTATATGAGAATATTTAGTTTTAATCACCACTGTTATGGAAATATCGATGTTTTGGGATTAAGATTAGGTTTAGTAATTGTGGTTGATTCCTTGTGAGAAAATTGTCGAAATAGTCTCCGATAGTGGGATCGAATTACACTATAGCCCCCAATAGTTACACGGTCGCATTTTAGTCTCCGAAAGGGGACAAAAGGTTACACTTTAGTCCCCAGGTCATGTTTTCCAATAAATTTGGGATCAAAACACAATTTTTAACAATTATAGGGTCAAAATACGATTTTTATCTTTACATAACTATAATGATAAGGGACTTTAGTTATCAAATGTATATGATTAAAGTTGTTCCATTTTGTTACATATTTGTATATATATATATTAACGATTGTTTGAAAACAATTAGTTTTTACATAATTTGGAAACACGATTGTTTGGAAAGGATTATTTGAAAATTACACCAACTATTTTGGAAACGATTATATTGTTTGGAGATGATTATTTGTAAATTAAATCAAATCTTTGGAAACGATTGTTTGGAAAATTACATTATTATATGAGTGCCTACTAAGAGTATGTGCATCTTTATGCCCATAATAATTGTTTGGAAATTATTCGTTTAAATAACTGTTAATAACAACGACAGAGTTTATATATTTATTTAAAGTTCAATTTTCGTTATATTAATATATATAGATTTATTTACTTTACATAATTGCTACTGTTAGTCGTTTTGTCCCTACGATTTCATTAAGGTAATCAACTGCTCAAAATTTTCGTTTTGCCATTTTCCGGAACCAAACTGCACCAAACCCCATTAACTAAGACCATTCCATTAATTAACTCTAAAAGGAAGCTAACCCATTATCCACTCTAGAAAAAATTAATCAAGTTGAACTCGATTGTATTATATTGCTCTATATCAAACAACTTATGTGACTCAATAAAGTTCGTTAGAAAAAATACATCAATGTTTATGTAATTAGTAGTAAAAGATAAGCCAGTCAATTGAAAGGTCAAAAAAGGGTGACAGTAGAGTTATTCAAATATCCAAGTGGAAAACTCTAGCTATTCATCAAAAGTTCTTGAATTCAAAACTCACCAGTCACCTCATTACTAATTTACAAAATTAAAAGAGGACATTGTAAATCCTTTTTTTATAAAGTGTATAAAGATAAAATTTTGATACACACATTTATTTGATATGTACACACCAACACAGTAACAAAATAGTAGTGAAATGACTATTTTGCCCTCCTATTTACAAGTGTAGTATTTTACGAAGTTTTATGTAGGGGTAAAATTGTCATTAAACTTCAAAAAACATTATTATTAGGGGGTGTGTATAGTGCATCCCCACATTTATTAATAACACAAAAACATAACATATAATACCATATATTGAAAATCGAATTATAAGGCAGACTTCAAGGGGGTAGTTTTTGAAGTTTCAAATTTGTCGGTGTTGTGCAACATAATCCGAAGTTCTTTCTCGAATATTTCCATAGCCTGAGCATCTAGTGAAACAGGAACCACAATACCTTTTCCACTATTATTTTTCTTCCCCTCGAACGAAATATAAAAGCTTGCAACCCCAGGGACCATATCCCCGATGCTCATGCCGTCATACACCGGCTCGCCCCACCCATAATCCGCCTTCCCAAGTCCTAATTTCGTATTGTCGGAAACAATGTACGTCGTCTTTGTGTAAGAAAGACTAGGCCTTCCTTTGAGTACCATCAAATCCGCCACCGATTGAACGTACTCTTTTGTCACCTGAGACTTTATCCTCGATATAATCTCAACGACATACGATAAGTGACTTTTAGCTAGCTCCCCTGCTGTTGTTATACCCGCGGGGTACACGAAAGCATTCCCGTAGTACCCCGCGGGTACTAGGGGTGGATGAATAGTTCCTCGGGCGTTGACAAAACAAAGAAAGCGCACCTCCTCGCTCGGGTCGTACTGTAGAGCGATGGTTCGACAACGCCATACACATGCAGCTACAAGATTAAACGATGAGTATTTGTTTTGAGAATCCAACAAGACCAGCTTACGAAGTATGGAAATTTCCCGAGGGCCAAAGAAGAACGATTTGTTGATTAATTTGTTTTGAGGGATGACTGAGTTGTTAGTCTCAGGAATTTGATCATACTCGCGATGGACATGAGTTATTCGAGGTGGACGTCTTGCACTGAGTAATTCTCTCTGCCATACGGGGAGAATCGAAGGGGACGTTGCACCCCTTGCGATTTCACTTATGGCCGTCAAGAATTGATAGAATCCGGCTCCATCCGCCATAGTGTGGTTGAAGCTTATGCCGAGGATGAAACCGCCACAAGCAAGGCGAGTTACCTGCATAACAATTGAATCTATTAGTCACTCTACATTAACAATTGCCGATATGGTCTGTAAATATTGTGATTACTGCCTCAAAGCTTTTCATTGATGAATATACAATATATATGTACGGTTAGAGTTAATATACATCTCGGGTTTTGGCCCACAACTAATATAATACAGACATAAGACGTATAAGTGATGATGAGAAAGATGCATGCATCATGGCATGTAGAAGTCTAGAAGAGAATGATTTACCTGAATGAACGAAAGAGGACGGTTAAGTATTCCACTAGAGCCCAAAAAATCATAAATTAACTCATCCAAACACGGAATATTTGGAGGATGAATACCATCCTCCCCGAAGTCCTCAAGCTTAACATCGGCATCTGCTTCAATGAACAACACACCCTCACCTGTACACTGCACCATTAGCTTCCCTCCAGGAAGTTCCTGGAGCCGCCCTGCAAGCGGATAGTAGAATACCAACGCCTCTGCAAGCGACTCCTTGATGACTTTAACGGGGTCTTTCCCTTCCATGGAAGGGGAAGACCTATAGAACTGAATCACGGGGATATAAAAACGAAGGGTCTGTTGATCATCTATGTCAGAGAGGAGTTTGCATTCATGAGGGGTTGGTTTTGCAGGGCCAACTAGCTCAATGTTTTTCCTAGTTACTTTGAACTTTAGAGAAGATGTTACAGAGGATGACATATTGTTAGAAATGGATTAAATACAACTGGAGTTGAAGTGAATTGTTTGTGTGTTAGGACATTGCTTTGCAGTAGAGGAGAATATATAGCCACAACACTACTCCATATTAGGTTTGCAATAAATATTAACTTTAACTTTTATATTCGCCACTAACTTCGTCACAAAAATATTGTATGGTTTTCAATTAGAATTAGATTGTTGATGTCTTTCTAATTTTACGTTCAAATATCTCCATTTTATATAATATGAAAAGAGGTCAAATCAAAGTTATATATACTTGGAATCCCATTATTTTTTTAATCAATCAACAAGTGATACTAGTTTAAATTAAAAATAAATTTCATTCATTTTTAGGTTTCCATTAATTTTTTTCAAATAATTCTATGCTTTTGTATATAATGGTGTTTATTTTTCAATTGTGTTGATATTTATATACTTTCATATATATCTTATGTAACTTTCACAATGTCTAATTAGTTATACAAAAAAATTATATTAGAAAAACGAATCGAACAGATTGGACTGTATACAAACATTAGTAATAACTAAAGTAATATGATTTTATCTCAATATTTTTCTTCAAGACATAATATAATGTTGTGTCGAAAGACAAAGTATGACAAACAATTCAAACTCTAACGATTAAATCAAACTAGCCATTTGCACAAAGTTGAACCTTTGAGAATTTGTTTTTCTTACACAATAACATTTTGTATATATAATGAGATATTATTGTTATAATTTTGCAACATATATATATATATATATTTAAAGATTGTATACAATTATTGCAAATTAAATTTGAATAAACATAAGTGATATTTCATATATAAAAATATATAATTAGTTAAAATTGCATGATAAATAAAAATATACAATTAGTTAAATAGATTAATAATACCAACATCGGAATTTTAACTAATACGCTGAAGGTTCTTAATTTAACACCGAACACAATTGAAACATATATAAGAAATCCAACATCGTACGTAAGTCCTAACATTAAATGAACATGAGTACATGTCAGAATTTTAGTGTATGAAATTCTTAAATGGTATGTTAAATGGATTGATAACAACAATTAGGGAAAAAATGATCGATTAGTCCCATGCATTCACATGCAAATAAGAAATTGCCTAACTAAAACCCTGAACTAGTGAACATATATGTTAACTAAAGGATAATTTTTAAGTTAATCGAATAATTTAATGAAAAAGTCTTTTGTTAGTAATCAAAAGGTTTTGGGTTTAAAATTCATTTCATTGCTAATTTACAACAAAAATAGATGATAAGTTTAAAATTTCACCATCAATTAAAAAAATCCCTCAATATTTCAAATCCCCTACAATCACTTATCCTCATTATTACAGTTTTCCTTCTAACTAAAACACCAAATTAAAAGGAATTAAATAAATACAACAAAGAAGAAAACAAAAAATAAGCGATTGTAGGGTTACTATACAGGTTGTATATGTCATATAACTGTATATAAACAATAAAGATTGTATAAAATATATTCCACATATTAGAATCATCTTAAGAGATAAATTGCAAGCACACCAAAAAAAAAATTATAAGGCATAATCCCATCAACGCATACTACATACCTGATATACTAATACTAATCTAACTGGTATGCTATAATAAAACATAATATATGGACATAACAAATAAAATTAAAAATAGGAAAAATATAATGATGAAACAATACTACAATAGGAAATAATAACAAAAATCGCAACAAAAAGGAAACAAAATTTGTGACTATTTTGGTGCCTAATAGATAAGAAAGAGTTAAATAAATGCAACTAAAAAAGGAAACAAAAAAAAGGTGATTGGAGGTTACTATAAATGATACGTTCATTTAAGGTGTCCCCACTTGGCTAGCTCATCGCCCAACAGAAGAGGTACTCCACCTCAAGAGTGTCCAAAGAGGCTGGTAACCACCTCCTTCTTTGAACAAATGCAGAGTTTGTTTTTTTCATGGGTAAAATGAGCTTTTATTGAAGGAAAAGGTAACAATTATAAAGAGGCTACAGTCGAAAAATAGCCAAAAGAAAACTCCACTCTATACAAGTATGCCAATTACTCCTATTTCTAGTAACTTCTCTCCAAGTGCTAACACCCTAATGTCACCAATGCACATAACCACAATTTGATTAGTTCTAATCTGCACCCCTTTGAAATGACGCTTGTTCCTAGCTATCCATAGTTGATAGATGGCCATAGTAAAACACAACCTTCGCAGCCTCCCCAGAAAAATTATACGGATGCCCTTAGCAATAATTCTATGTGCCTCCTCCTAGGAACTTTGAGGGAAGTGAAAGTCATGCAAATGCATGAACAATTTTCTCCAAACCGTGCTAGATAGCTCACATTCAAAAAATAAATGGGCAGTGGTCTCACACCTGGAACACACATCACAACTATCATCCTGGATCATCCCCCATTTCTTCAGCCTACTTCTAGTAGGAAGCCGGTACGACAAGAGAACCCAACCAATAAAACTGCACCGAGGAATGTGCCCCTTGAACCAAACTATCTTCCACCACCACACCTTGTTAGGTACTGCTCTCAGTGAGTTCCGAACAGTCTTGGAACAATGCTCAGAGTTACTCATGCACCTATCGTGGATCGAACCCACACACTTGTGGAGAATCACACTCTTATAGTGAAGTCCCTTACCATTTGAGGTATGTCCCATGGGCGATTGGAGGTTACCATGGAGCTGTACTATGCAGGTTGTATCCTCCATACTACATGTATGCTAATTTAACTGTTATATCTCACGTGCGTATATAGTCCTGGTATAGTATAATAAAGAAAAAATTAATGCATGGACATAACAAGGAAAAAAAGGAAAGAATATAACAAAAATAACAACAAAAGAGGAACAAATTTTGTGGCTATTTTGATGCCTAAAAAATAGGAAAGAATTAAATAAATTTAACAGAAAAAGGAAACAAAAAATTAACGACAAATGACTTCTGACATCACTCACGTTTGAAAAAAATGTCAGTTAGATCACTAATGTGTTTCAAGAACGCCAGTTAGATCACTAATGTTTAATAAGTCACTCATTCATGTCACTATGTTACTTTTCGGAAGTATATTTTTGTCCAAACACATATTTTTCCTCATATACACCCTAATTTAACTCTTAGTCACCCCTAAGTAAGTTTAATTAACACATTAACCCCATATTTACTCCATATTTATTACCACATTGACCACATCTATTACTCCAGTTTCTTTTCTTAAACTTACTTTTTTTCAATTTAACCTTTTGATTTTCTTGTTCGATTATTTTTTCAATATCTTTCACTCTTTTTCTCTATTTTTTATTTATTTTTTTTCGATTTCTTTTTCACTTTTTTTCAATTTTTTTCAAATTTTTTATTAATTTTTTTTCCATTTCTTTTTTATTTCCCTAACATTTTTTTTTTGTTAGTGAGCAAATTGTTTGATAGTTGTTTTGGCTAAATAGTTAGGTTTTATTAGTTGTTTTGGCTAAAAATTTCGTTTTTGTAAAAAAAAAAAATTGATTTTGATAGTTTTTGGGCAAAGGTGTTCAGTTTTGAGAGTTTTTTAGAAATCCGAAATTTTTTACCAAATCAACACTTTTTTTTCAAAAAAACATTCAACAAAAAATCGAAAAAGAGATTGAAATAAATTGAAAAAAAGTTGAAAAAGAATAAAAAAAGAAATGATAAATAAATATCAAAAAAGAAACTGACAAAAGAAATAGAGAGAATGGAAAAAAAACTGAAAAAAGAAATTGAGAAAAAAATAGAAAAAGAGATCGAAAAAAAATTGAGAAAAAATCCAACAAATCCAAAAATAAATCTAAAAAGGAAATCAAAAAATAAGATGAGAAAAGAAATCGAGAAAAAATTGAAAACCGAAAAAAAATCCGAAAAAGAGAAATCAAGAAAAAATGCAAAAAGAAATCGAAAAAAAATAAAAAAAAAAAGAAATCGAAGAAATTTTAATCTCAGGATTGGGGTCAATGTATTAATGAGAGTTAAATTGGGGACTATAAGAAGAAAAATGGTGTTTGGACATAAATACCCTTCAAAAAATTGATGGAGTGACTCGAATGAGTGACTCTTTTTTTTGTAAATTAGCGATGAAGTGAGTATTGAACCCAGGATCTTCTTGTCACTAGCGAATGATTGAGTTTTTAAACATTAGTGATGTAACATGACCGATCTAATTTGCATCTGCGATCAAATTAGCTTTTTTTCCAAAAGTGAGTGATGTCAGGAGCCATTTGCCAAAAATTAATGATTGTCGGCTTAATCTTTATTGTTGTATGTGCGACATAACCATAAACAACTTCCATTATAAATATATCTTACAAAGAGGCAGTATAGCTGGGTCAGTTATCAGGGATTTCCCTGGGACCAGGTTCCTTTGTCCCATCTGATGTTTGCAGATGATACCTTATTACTGGGGAAGGCTACTACAAATGAGGCAACGATAATCAAGCATATTTTGAGTAAATATGAGCATTGGTCTGGACAGCTTGTGAGTGTCCCGAATGTGGAACAAGCTACCAGGAATGCAATCTGCGACATTCTAGGAATGCCGGAAGCTGCCTCACACGGTAACTATCTTGGCCTACCTACCACCATTGGCTGATTGCTTTACTAAGGCCCTTGGCAAATAACGGTTTGAGTTTCTTTTGTGCAAGTTGGGTATTTATGATCTGCATGCTCCAATTTGAGGGAAGGTGTTAGGCAATTAAACTAGTATTAAGATTTATTGTGAATATATCATGTTATTATTTATTTGGGCACCATGTTTTAAGCCCACTAAGTTAATTAGGTTAGTCGCTATCGTGTACACTATATATTGTAACTCTTGTGAATAATATAATCAAGGAATCATTATTTCATACACAAGTAATATGTAATTAATATGGTAATAACGATAATATAGTAAAAGTAATACTACAAGTTAATGGAGTGTAAATATGTGTAATAAAATATGAGAAAATGCTCCTGGGGTTCGAACCCAGATCTTTCTGGTGAACAAAGGTGGGGGGAGGGGGCAAATGAGCTAGATTCAGTTTTGTTCCTTGAGTTTCATATAATATATGCAAGGATTAGTAAAAGCCTGGATGAAAAAGAATGTGAAAAAATAAAATTGACTAACTGTTGTGAAGTTCGTACGCCTTCGAACGTTAAATACAGTAGTGTTAAGTGGCAGGAAAAAATGTATTAAATTTTGCCTATTGCTCAAAATGATATTATAAAAAAGTAAATCACATATATCCTGATGTTGCATATTTTCTTCGAAGCCCGTTTTTGAATGGGCTCCTCTGAATTGTCTCGACAAAATTGGATCTTGCCGAGGTTGGGTAGGAAGCCTGAAGGAGGGCCGAGGTGAGGGCCCATATGGAACTTGCCCGAGGGGCTCCTCTTCCAGTGGCCTCTTACCAGGGTCCCGTGGTGGCATGGATGTTCCACTCCGAGCCTTGCTTGCTGCCCATGCCAGAGGTCTGTCTCCGTGGTCCATGGTCTTCGGTATCTAGACTACGACCGAAGTCGATTGCAGCCACTCCGACGGTCAAATTAGTATTGGTACGAAGAGAGTGTTAGCAAAATATAGTGAAGTTCAGTGTAACATTACCTCCAACTGACTGAATAGCATGGCTATTTATAGAGGTGGATATTTCTTACCAGGGCCTTTCAAATGCCCCCTCCAACTTCAGTTGGACTTTCCTTTAAATAATAAAATTATTTTCTGGCCCAAGACCCTTAAATAGGTAAATCAGCCTTAATAAATAAAGTCTTTACCCATAAATATCATTATCATATCACCTATACTAATATAGGGAACATAAAATGTCATAGCCAATATGAATCAAAATTCGTGTGGGAATTTAAAAATTTATTTAGATGCCCTCTTATTAAACGAAACCCATATAAAGGCAAACGAAAATATTTGCATATCGATTTGCATAAATATTGATCTAGTTTTAACCAACACCAATTAAATAATGGACGAGACTCGATTAAATACTAACGGATAATGTTTAAAGGGACAAGTTTTTAATGGCCTCCAAGCTAAAAAAGTTGAACGTTAAGGGATGATAGACAGTGCTTTAGGCAATTTGGAATGAGAAGAAATGTGAAAGGCACAAGTCAAGAGGGGACTGGACAATGTTGGTAAAGAAGGGAGATAGGTTATTGAGCTTTTCACACTTCTCGATCTCATCATTGTCACGTCGCTTTTAGCCTAATTGAAGTTGAACTTAATTACTACAACCTCCGATTTTTCTTATACGACGTCTTAGACTTTTATTTTGTTTTTCATATATGGCGTTTTATAATTTTAATCTGTTTTTTACAATATTAATATATTTTTTGTTTAATTTTTTCATTGAAATTATCAACTAATTAATAATATAGTCACAATCAATCGGCCTTCTACATTTTCAATATACTTTTTTATTACTTTTTGTTTTTCTTAATCTATGTGTAAATGTCTAATAACGTCATAATAAAAAAATGAAGGTAGTATTTTTTTTAGCAACGTAAAAGTGAACTATATAAAACTCAAGAAAAATACAATATTCATGGGACATATCCTGATAATAGGTCAAAAATAATGCGAATTCAAATAAAAAGGGTGATCTCAAGTGCAACGACAAGATGTAGGAATTGGGGTTCACTCACCGAGTGAGCGAGTCCTCGAAACCTAGAAAAAAATGGGCAATAATTTAATGTCTAGCCACCAGTTAGAGTTGAAGTTAATTATTTCCACTGCTCCTAATTCCATGGCTCACGTTGAATACCGCTACCAAATGCATGTTTCATGATGCGTTCGGTATTATTTTTGCAAAAATAAAAAAGCTGAATGCACGAAATATGCATTCGCCGTGGAAATGACTATCTTTGAGATACAAGATGATCAAGAAAATTACATCATTGGATTAAAGATTAAAGAAAAAATATCTAAAATAGGGCGAGAGAAAGAGTAATGAAAATATACAAAATTAATTAAATCTGAATCATTAGATCAACTTATTTTTAATTTTTAAAATCTTATCAATATTTTTAATAGAGTTGAGTTGATTATGCTAGTTCTCCTTTAGTTAACTGAAAATTAATTAATAGATATCGAATTCAGGACTTTCAATTGTGAAGGCTGAATCGATAACAATTAATACAATGTCACAGGTTTATAAGTTCAATTAACATATTAAATTTTGGTATTTGATTTTTACACTCCAAATTTTATAACCACACTCCACTTTATCATTTTTTGTAGTTTTTTATAGAGTAAATTGAAGGGTAAAATAGAGAATTTGGAGTGTCATAATCAATTTTTGGAGTGTATAAATCAAAACCCTAAATTTTTTAGTATAGAACTTTTTGGCTCCCCACCTAATCTACCACAATTTTGAGAAATAGTAACAATGTAATAAGTAGGTATATAGTATGGTCGACCTATAGTCTATCCTGCTTCTTCCTCGAAGCTAAAACCATGCATTCTCTTTTTTGTTCCATATTGGTTGTCTCTTCTTTAAGTTGTTGAGTCGCCATCACTAAAACTGAAAAAAAAAAAAACTCTCTATTGCCTTGTGTTCAGAGTCCAATCTTTACATCTTGGGTAAAAATAATTGTAGAAATAAACTGTTCCCCCCTATTATATTATTCACAATGATACAATATTTATAGAGTACAATATGGAGGCTAAATAACCTAATAAGCCTAGAGCATGCTAAATAACCTAATGGGCTTAGGGCATCATGCCCATATAAATATAATAACTAATATATTGTTACTAGTGTACATAAATATACTAATATATACAATATTATCTAACATCCCCCCTCAAGTTGGAGCATGCAGATCACAAATGCCCAACTTGCGCAAAAGAAATTCAAAACGTTGTTTCCCAAGAGCCTTGGTAAAGAAATCAGCCAACTGAAAGGTAGTTGAGACGTGAGAAGCAGTAATAATCTTGTCAGTAATAGCATCGCGAACAAAATGGCAATTAACCTCAATATGCTTAGTCCTCTCATGAAAAACCGGATTATGTGCCAAATGCAAAGCTGATTGGCTATCACAATGCACATGTATAGGATCATCAGAAGAAACACCAAGTACTTGTAGCAACCCTTTCGCCCATATGATCTCACAAGTAACTGCCGTCAAGGATCTATATTCAGCCTCTGCTGAAGAAAGAGAAACTGTTTTCTGCTTTTTAGTTTTCCAGGAGATTGGGGAACCACCAAGAAACACCAACCACCCTGTAAGAGATCGACGAGTCAAAGGACAACTCGCCCAATCGGAATCACACCAGCCAGATAATGTCAAGTCAGAATCAGAACGCAGCAAAATTCCCTGACCTGGGGAATTCTTCAAATATCTTACCACTCGTAAAGCAGCATCCCAGTGAGCCTGCCGTGGGCACTGCAAAAACTGAGACAGTATGTGGACACTATAAGCAAGATCAGGTCTCGTATAAGCTAAATAAAGTAGACGCCCCACCAGCCGTCTGTACGGCTCACCATCCGGAAGAAGAGGCGTCGTGGACTCACCCAATTTATGATTAGTTTCCATGGGAAAACCCGCCGGCTTACCTCCCAACAAACCACATTCAGCAATAATATCTAAGACATATTTGCGCTGACACAAGTAAATCCCTTTAGAGCAGCGAGCCACCTCAATACCCAAAAAGTACTTGAGTACTCCAAGATCCTTCATGTGGAAACAAGAACTCAAATAATGTTTAAAAGCGCATAAAGCAGCGGAATTGTTACTAGAAATAATCAAATCATCTACGTAGACCAGCACATGCAGCCGAACACCACTCCTCACAAAGGAGAAAAGAGAGTAATCTGAGCAAGAGCTCGTAAAACCGTAAGCTCGCAATGATGAGGCAAGCTTAGCAAACCAGCAACGAGGGGCCTGCTTCAAACCATATAATGACTTCCGTAATCGGCAAACCTTTCCTTCCTTACCATGTTCAAACCCAGGAGGAGGCTTCATATAGACTTCTTCCGGCAAATCACCATGAAGAAATGCATTGTGTACATCCATATGGTGTAACTCCCAGCCACGAACAGCCGCCACTGCTAAGAATGTACGAACAGTGGACATCTTAGCCACCGGGGCGAAAGTATCTGAATAGTCAATTCCTTCTGTCTGATGGTTGCCAAGAACGACAAGTCTAGCCTTAAGACGCTCTATGCTACCGTCTGATTTGTACTTGATCTTATAGACCCATCTGCTGCCTAACGCCTTCTTTCCTGCAGGAAGATCAACTAAACTCCATGTCCCATTATTCTCCAAGGCCTGAATCTCTGCAGACATAGCCTCACACCAACCAGGATCACGTAATGCCTGGCGATACGATCGAGGTTCATTACCTGCGGTAACAGAGGCCAGAAAACCACGGTGTGCAGCAGAAAACAAATCATAACTCACAAAATTCGTTAAAGGATAAGTAACATCTGAGACGGGAGAGGAGCCGGGTGAACTGAGAGTAGGGGTTGGACTCGTGTGTGGAAGCAGACGAAGCACATAATCACGGAGATGAGATGGACGAGCCCTGTTACGCTGCCCCCTGCGTAGACCAACCTCGACTTCCGCAACAGGTGTGTCACCAACATCAACCTCAACTGCCGCAACAGGTGTGTCGCCAACATCAACCGCAACTGCCGCAACAGGTGTGTCACCAACATCAACCTCAACTGCCGCAACAGGTGTGTCGCCAACATCAACCGCAACTGCCGCAACAGGTGTGTCACCAACATCAACCTCCTCCATTGAGCGAACATGGGACCCCTCCATTATCACTACGAATCCGACAAACATCCAAACCAAACTGGCGACGGACCATAGCAAGAAATTTAATAAAAATACTACGGACTTCAGTTTTATCAGTAAGTAATACAACCCAAACAGCGCGAGAGTAGTCGTCCACCAAAGTTAAAAAATATTTCGCCCCCGAGGAGGAAGGAGTACTATAGGGACCCCAAAGGTCACAATGTATAAGCTCAAAACACCGAGTTGCTTTTTTAAAATTATCGGGAAAAACCGCACGACTCTGTTTGGCACGATGACAAGTGTCACAAGATTTATTCAAAACAGAGTCATTATTACTAATAAATGGTAAAGCTTTCAACACTGTCACCGATGGATGGCCTAATCGACTGTGCCAAAGCTCCAATTTATGAGTCTGAACTGCTAACAGGGACACCGAAGGCTCCACCACAGAATGACAGTAGTAATAGAGTCCATCCCTCCGTTCACCTGCTCCAATCACCGTCCTCGTATTTCGGTCTTGAACAAAACACTGAGTATGAGTAAAAACAATATCGCAACAGTAGGCAACAAGTAACTGAGATACTGATATCAAATTACAGTGCAAGGTCGGCACATAGAAAACATCCCGTAAAATTAATACGTCTGAGAGAATCACATTACCACGACGCGTGGAATGAATAACACTACCATCTGGCAAAGTAATAGGACAAGAAACATCATCATATTGGTCAACCAAACATCCCAAAATTCCTGTGGCATGAACGGTAGCTCCCGTATCAAAAATCCATGAAGTACAAGTAGACTTACCCATTAATCGATCAGAAGAAGTGTTGGGATTACTAACTAATGAGATAAAAGGCTGCAATTGGTCCGGGATAATACCAGGAACAGATCTGTGAATAGTAGCACCCACATGAGCCCCACCACCAGAGCCGCCGGAGCCCCCAGACGTCTCTTTTCCCGTTGGTGGAGTAACCATAATTCAAATTTTCAAAAAAAAAAAATTATTTGGTTTCTAACCTATGCTCTGATACCATGTAGAAATAAACTGTTCCCCCCTATTATATTATTCACAATGATACAATATTTATAGAGTACAATATGGAGGCTAAATAACCTAATAAGCCTAGAGCATGCTAAATAACCTAATGGGCTTAGGGCATCATGCCCATATAAATATAATAACTAATATATTGTTACTAGTGTACATAAATATACTAATATATACAATATTATCTAACAATAATTCCCTTTCGTATTACTACTAGTACATCTCAATCAATTCATCTTCAAAATTAAAGTGTGAAAAGTCCTAAACTAAATCAGAGAAAACAAATTGATGAAATGGTGAATATTGAACAAGCTTTATGAAAGTAACCTTAAACAGTTTAATTGCACCAATGATCCTAGTAATTTATATAGTTGCAAAATGAGCAATTTATTTATGTTGAATGAACTCTTATCTTTTGGTACAAGATCGAATAAGATTAATAATTTGGTTGGCGACAAAAAATCGGGATCACACTTCACAAATGCAATAAAAGATAATTCAAGTTAATGTGCGAAATGATGAACATAATGAGCTTATGAATATTTTTCTGAATTTTTCAAGCCACTAAAACGACCACGCATATTACTTGTCACATCATATCCTTGTCCTCGAATTAAAGATAGGCATAACCCATATGGGGTCAACCATAGCACGGCTTGTATCTGTCCATGCTAGTAAGTAAGGTCAAGTTACACTTTCATCCCAGTAAGTGACAATGTTGCAGTCACATTCCCTGATTGTATATATGTGGTTTCCAAATGGTCCCTGAATTAGCCATGTCGTTAATAATTGACGAATTTTAACACTTTTGGAGGTGAAAATATAATTTTTGAAACTATTGGGCTCATATTTTGGGATTGAGATTGCATTTTCAAAAATTACATTTTTGTTCCCAAAATGCTAAAATTCGTCAATCATTAACGAAAAAGTTAATTTAGATAAGGACCATTTACGAACCACATGTACATTATCAGAAACTATTATACAATAATATCAATTACTAAAACGAAAGTGCAATCACTTATTAAGACTATTACTACAATTATCTCTTTTCTTATACAATCTCAACTAATTAAACAGAGGATGTGGTTATGTCAATATGTGCGCATGCATCTATGCTGCAGCTAGAATGTAAACAACATATCTTTTGCTGTCTCTAAGTCTCTAGACACCCCACCCCCCCCCCCCCCCCCCACCCCCACCCCACCCACCCTGTCCTTCAATTTTATTGCCACTATATCATTCCACTCCTCAATTAAAACATCCTTCTTAAGTCCACCACAGACACCACCTTGATGATTATTGCTTTCTACTTAACAGTTTCAAAAAGGGCAGCATAAAGAAATTAAAATCTCGAGCTAGAGGACGTAGTTTTCCGTTACATGATATGGTGCATGCAAAGAGGTTTCGTCCACTTATGCCAAGACCAACAACTTCAGCTACTACAAGGGATGCCATGTTTTGTCTAACTCCACACACCTGCTTCCTCAATTGTTGCAGCTCCAACCCCAAAAGTTCTTCTACATTTAACTCTCATCTAAGTATGCAACATCGAAATTTCGACCATCTTTTTTCAATCTTACTTATGTATATATCCCTTCGTTATATATTCTTTGCACGTCGCAAAAATCCAACTCTGTATGTCATCGCATACTTAGAGCTGGAATTTAACCGACGAACAAAGAATATTGAATCAAGGAAATGAAAAAGAATAATGGGCGTTTCTTGTGTATGTTTTTGGACATTATTAGCTAGCTCAAGGTGGAACCCGACGCGAGAACAGATTGAAGCGCTTGAGGAAATGTACAAGACGGGGTTGAGGACACCATCAGCTGACCAAATCCAGAGAATTACTGCAAAGCTTACCAAGTTTGGGAAGATTGAAGGCAAGAATGTGTTTTACTGGTTCCAGAATCACAAAGCCAGAGAACGCCAAAAACGACGTCGATTGATGGATGTTAATAATCAGCCTCGACTAGCAGAGATACATGACAACAATATTGGGACAAACGTGGGACTTAAAGAACCAGGCATGAATAATGTCTTTGTACAATTATAACATTGTAGTATGTTGATGATTTCCATGTAATAATTTTGCTGGTTCTGTTTTGAATTACATCTTAGCAGGGATTAATATGAAAGCCATGGATGTTGAACCACCAGAGAAATGGAGCACATATTCAACCTATGGGACTAGTTCAGAGGTGTGTAATAAATCAAATATTGTGAAAATGTAGAGCATACTCAACTTTATTTGTTAGCTACCTTTTCATTTTTAAATGATACTCCATTTCCTTAAATGATTGATACATTTTAATTTTCATGGTCAACAAAACACGATTTAAAACGTAAATATCTGGAAATGATGGAGAAAGTAGTAAATATATGTGACAAAAGTCAAAATGTACCAATCATTAGAGGGACGGAGGGAATAGTAATTTTGAGTGATCAATTAGGTTTGTGAATGAATTGCATGTACTATTGAACGTACAAAGTTATGGTCCTTCTATTAAGGTTTCTCGAAAGGAGTACTTTCATCTAAAGAGTTCAAGCGAGTTAAGGATTAGTTGTGTAATTTATGTATTAAGACAAAATTATAATAGAAATTTTTTTAATGAAATCGTAACCGATCCTCCTACAATTCTAAATTGTACCTCGAAACATAATTATCTTTGTCATTAAGTTTTCATTAAGTTATTCTCAAAGCTTCAAGTTATTTTAGTGAAAATTAAAAAAGAGACAATATGTTAAACTGTTATTATATATGATAACTAAAACAATAACTAAAAAGCACTAATTTTGGAAATAATGAACATTTCCTAGTGGCACAAGTATTTTATTAATGTAGTATGTTGGGAATAGAGATGACATAGGGTATTTAGTGAAAATTTGAGACAAATTATATGTATCTAATAAAATTTGAACTCAAAATTTCTTATTTGAACGCTTGTATGAGATATCATTAGCCTATTAATATCTATCAACTAGTTAGGATTTGTTTTTGAATTTTCATTAGTTTAATAGCACTTTTTTAATGTTTTGATAATATGTCAATATATGTAAGTGCTAAAGTGTAGTTGAATTATAAAGCCCATAATGTAAATTTAATATTCTCCGTTTTTTTATATGACGTTTTAGAGTTTTTATTTTGTTTCTTTTTTATATGATGTTTTATAATTTTAATGTGTTTGCATCTTTTACCAGGATAGCATAATTCCTCTTTTCATTACTTTTTTATTAAAATTATTAACCAACCAATAATATAATGACAATCAATTGACATTTTTAAATTCCGACAGGCCCCTGAACTTTGCTCATCTGATCAATTTGGCCCCTGAACTTTGAAAATAGGTCTACTTGCCCCCTGAACTATCCTAACTGGTCATTTTGGCCATTTTCACCTTAAAATGAAGGGTAAAATAGGCATACAACAATAATAGGCATTACGAGTCAATTTATAATAGACAAAGTAATAAAAAAAAATTAAAAAAATTAAAAAGTAACATAAAATTAATATTAAATTATTAAATAATAATAAACCCCCACCCACCCCACCCTAAAACCGTTCACCATTGATAGAACCTGCACGAGAAGACCACCCTAGCCCCAACCCCGTTCACCATTGACCAGATATTTTTATTTATTTATTTTGTTTTTAATAATTTTATTTTCTTTTAAAAGAGCCCTAATATTTTTTTTTATTAAAAGTGACCTCAAAATGTCTATTATATACTAAATTCCTATTTTGTCCTTCATGAAAAGTTAAAATTTGTTAATTTGCCCCTGAACAGTTATGAAAATGACCAAAATGACCTGTTGTGAAAGTTTAGGGGGCAAGTAGACCTATTTTCAAAGTTCAGGGGCCAAATTGACCACATGATCAAAGTTCAGGGGCCTGTCGGAATTTAAGCCTTTTATCTTTTCAATGTATTTTTTGACAAGTTTTAAATATCTTTTAATTTTTTTTAATCTATGTAAATTATCTAAAACAACATATAAACAAAAGGAGTAACTTATAAATAAAATCATTAGATCATCTAAGTTGAGCATTACTGTAACTAACTGTAGAGCATGAAATTGCAGAATGAGAAAGCTGCAGTGCTATAACTAACTGTAGAGGCTAGACCATGTTTTTATGACAATGTAAGCTAGAATTTTTTGGGATTTTGTGCTTAAATGAGTACACACTCCGTTTTTTTAGTTGTCGTTTTAACTTATATTTTCTTTTAGTTACCGATTTAGCATAATTAATTGTAATTTTACATACTTTTTATTTACTTTTTCTATTGAAGTTGTCAACCATTCAATAGTATGATGACAATCAATTGTCATTTACATTTTTAATGTATATTTTAACTATTTTTTCATTTTCTTAATCATTATACAAATCACTATAACGACAACTAAAAAAACGAAAATATTTACTCACTCACCTTTTATGTTACTATTTCTAGGACTCTGTAATAAAGAACAACACAGTTGAATATGATGGTAATAAATTGGAGCAACAGACAAGATGTAAGAAAAGAATTAACAAGAAAGCAACATTTCAAGTGGACATGTCTCCATTGTCCAATTACTACATCTTCAGCACAAGAATTACAACACAAAGGTCTTCAAAACAGCCAATTCACTACAACAATGAGGAGAAGATTGCAAAGAGAAACAATCTTCTTCAACTTTTTCCTCTTGGAATAAATAATCAAAGTGATGATGAAACTACAGATGAGGAGGAAAGTCGAGTGCTCACACAAAATAATGTGGATTTAATTCCAAGGCAATTTTTTGAGTTCTTGCCACTAAAGACTTGAGAAATATTATTGGGAAGTGGAAAATAACTACTCTTTCCGTTCGCTTTTAGTTGTTTTTCTAGCTTTAACTTTTTATTTCTAGACAGTTGTCTTTTCAGTATAATTAAGTATAAATTTATATTTTCAATGTATTTTTTTTATGAAATCACCAACCAATTAACTATATAGTTTCAATTGATTGTGATTTTACATTATTAATGTAATTTTTGGCTACTTATTATTTTTATTAATCTATGTGCGAATGACTACAAAAACAATTAAAAGAGAACAGATGGAGTATATGAAATTAGATGTGTTTTCTTCTCAACCGGTGTTGATTGACAATGATACTCCTTCCATTACATTTTAATAGATTTTATGTTTTTTGAGATCCAATTTTAATCATCAATTATATTATAATATATACGTTATAAAAAAATAAAATTATGAAAGTATGTTTAAAAACAAATTCAATGATATCAATTTATTTGAACAGATCGAACCTTTCGTTCGGCTCGGTTTGAGAACCTTATGTTTGACTTAATCTGAAATATGCAAATCAGACCGAATTATTTGCGAACTTGTGAACAAGTTCTGTTTGGTTCTCAAAAGTTTGATGCAACTGGGCATTTGAGCGGAGGAGGATGAGTAGGAAATGAAAAGATGTGAAGTGGAAGTGATTTTGATGATATAGGTTAGACTTATTAGTACTTTTCAATTCTGGACTTCATAAATATGGCAAAGTCATGTATTAATATGCGAGCCAAACTAAATTGAACCGTTCGGTCCGGTAAACTTAACCTTAAATTTTACCGTTTGATTTGATGTTTGCTGATGCATAGCAACCCACGAGCCAAAAATGTCGAGCCGAATATTGCCAGCAGAATCCTAACCGTGGTCCACTAAAAAATAACTTTCTGTAGCCGTGGATAAATTAGGTTTCATTACATCATAATTGAATTTTTTAATGTTTATATAATTTTTGTGTTATTACATACTTTATTGTACTTTTTATTTATTTTGTTTTGTTTTAGTAAAATTATATTTCAATATACTCAATAGATTATACAATAAAATCGAAACCAAACCGAAAACTTGAAACCCGAGAACCCCAAACCGGACTCCATTTGGTTCGAGTACCCACCCTGCTTAACCGACAACGGCGCCTGGTGATCTCCGACAGTTCAATCTCATGCTCCAACTTCGATTCAGCCCAGGTATTTAAGTAATTACTAGTTGATTGTCAATTGATATTAATTTTTGCAATTTTGATATTGAAATTTTAAATTTAAATTTGTGTATCAAAATTACATAAATCGGCCGGTATATATCATTTTTATATGTTGTTTCTTGTTTCATCAAGTTATTGTTATTAAAGGGTTCTATATTTACTGTGTATATTTATCAAA
The DNA here is from genome assembly GCA_003412495.2 of Echium plantagineum. NCBI lineage: Eukaryota > Viridiplantae > Streptophyta > Magnoliopsida > Boraginales > Boraginaceae > Echium > Echium plantagineum. Next base: position 21,165,220 of record CM016565.1, read on the forward strand.
GTTGAGCAATTTCGTGAATATTGATTGATTAAGAAATATTCAAACCTTATGATGTGGAGTGGCTGCTAATATTTCACTAAGTGACTATAGATTTGGCCATGTTACATTTAGATATGATTTATTAAATCATTCTTTGACCTATATCCAAAATTAGAGTATAATGAGATGTTTTGCTTCAATTACTAGTTTAGTGGTACATAAGGTGTTCGATAATTTGCTTCTAAGAATCTGACCGACATGATTTAATTTTATAATTGCACAAAAAATGTTTGATATACTTGTGGTAAGAATCTATTTGTGCTCAGGAAGATGTTTTAGTTTCAATGCCTTTTCAGTTTTAGTTCATGTATGGTTTGTGTTGGTTTATAGTAAGGGATTGGTTTGTATTTATTCTGGTATTTTTTTTCAAAGATTGGTTCTTTCTTGCATCATAACGTTCATAATTACTGTTTAAAAAAATCTTGTATATGTGGATTAAATTCATTTATGGGTTGTGTTCATTAATGATTAAATCTCTTGTGCCTGTAATACAAGGATGGAATAATGTTAGTTGGTTGCCTTGTCTGTAGTTGAAATAAAATATCTTTCTGAAGATATCTAGATAAACATATTAATCGTGAAGAGTAATTGATGACAAAAAAGAAAATTTACTTGATTAGCTGTTCAAACTTATCTGGTTTTCTCTGTTAAGTTGTGCTTATAAGCCCATGATTTTCGTGCCCTGTTGTGCTGGACTATATAAAAGCTCAAATTGTTCCAAGAGAGTGATTAGTAGTTTGGAGTATTCCAAAATTGTTAAATTGATGTGGTATAGAATTATTTGCTAACCTTGACCTCTGCTCGGTTCCGTTTGTGTTTCTTAGATACGTGCTCTGTGTTTTTGCAGGCTTTTGATCATATTGTTTTCCTTAAACCACAACGTTTTGTTATTGAGTAATTAGTATTGGTGGTGTTTAAGAAATTTAATTACGAGAAATCCGAACTGAACAGAACTGCACTAATTGTTGATGGAGAATATGGGAAGGAAGAAAAAGAATAAGAAGGCAGTAGGTGACGATGATGATGATCAGTATATTGGTGGAACCAAAGGATATAGGGATGGTGGGGTGTGTTGCGAAAATGATTTCCAGCTTGTGGACGAGTTGGAAGGTAAGAAGAAGAGGAAAAAGAAAAAAGACAAACGGAGTAAGAACCAAAAGGATGAATATGATGTCAGTAGCCGTGAGAATGAAGGAGGTGATGCTAACCTAGGTGAAATGGAGATTGGAGGTCTTGATGCAAAAAATGGGGAAAAACGTGAGGTGCTTGGGGAAGATGGTGAATTGAAGAAGCACAAGAAAAAGAAAAAGGAAAAAGAGCGAAGGAATAGAAAGAAAAGAGAAGAATCTCAAAGCAGTGGTGGTGATGTAGAGAATGAAAAGAGTGGCACTTACCTTTGTGAAACTGATATTGGAAGCAGTGATGGTAAGGAACAGAGAAAAGGCGAAGCGCATGTGGAACATGCTGACGAGTTGAAGGTTAAGAGGAGAAAGAAAGAGAAAAGTTCTAGTTTGTCTAAAGGGGGTGAACAAGGAAGTGATGCAGATATTATTGAGAAAGGTGAAAAGAAAAAGAGGAAGCTGAAGGATAGACAAAGTCAAAACGATTTGGGAATAGTTAGGATACCAGATGCAATTTGTGCCGAGGATGATATAAAGAAGGATTCAAAAAAGAAAAAGAGGAAAAGAGAGAAGGAAACAATTGAGGATGATTCAAGGGGTACTGTAATAACTTCTGAAAGTCTTGACAAAGAGATACTGGAAGAGGTGGGGAGCAAAAAAAGAAAGAAAGAAGGGAAGGATGGTGAGACAAAAATTAAAAGAAAGGGCAAGGAGAAAAAGGTTAAAAAATCTGAAAATTCTAATGGTCAGAAGGGTAAGAAGAAAGTGAGTTTTTCCGATCAAGTCGAGGTCTTTCCTCTGTCATCTGACATGAGGAATAACTCAATGAAAGATGAAGAAGGCAATTTGGTGCGAGGTAAGCGATTTTCACGAGAAGAAGATAAAATTCTTCGAGAGGCAATTGATAATTATATAGAAGAACATGGCTTGGGTGAAGAAGGTGTGGAGATGGTTCGGAATTGTAGAGCTCATCCAAAAGTAAAAGGTTGTTGGAATGAAATAGCGAAGGCCTTACCAAATAGGCATCAGAGTTCTATTTACTACCGTGCCCAAATTATCTTGAATAGGGGTGAGAAACGTAAATGGTCTGAAGAAGATTGTGAACTGTTAAGGAAGCTCCATGCACAACATGGTAACCAATGGAAACTAATTGCTGAAGAATTTGGCAGAAACAGATATCATGTGAAGGATACCTGGCGTAGATTGAAGGTACTTGAGAAGCAGAAAGGCCAGTGGACACAGAAGGAATATCAAGGTTTGTTTGATTTGGTGAACACTGACCTCCGTCTGAAAATATCTGAAGACGAACAGAAGAAATCGAAGTACGGGATGTTGAGAGATAACATACACTGGACTGCGATAAGTGATACTTTGTCAACAAGAACTGGCCCAAATTGCTGCATGAAATGGTACGATCAGTTGTCATCCCCTATGGTGACTCAAGGACTATGGGCCGACAGTGATGACTATCGCCTAGCTAGTGAGCTCTTTTCCGTGGATGCCTCCTGCATGGAAGATGTGGACTGGGACAATCTCCTTGATTATCGGTCAGGCGATCTTTGTCGAAAGAGGTGGAATCAAATGGTTCTTCATATTGGAAATCATGTTAGCAAGTCTTTTAGTGAACAGGTCGAAATACTCGCAAGGAGATACTGTCCCGATTTGATCGAAATCAGAGAGGCATGGGACAACAAACCATATGTTGACATTTGATCGAAATCAGAGAAGCATGGGAGAATAATTTTTTTTGCAGAAAGCAACATTGGTTACAATATACTCCATCTTTATAAGGTTGCATATGCTATGTGTTATAAAACTAGTTATGTGATTCGAATAACTAGAAGAGAAAAAACTGGCTTGGTAACATTTAAATATGTTTTCCATGTGAACTGCGTTTATCTATAGTCTAGAGGTGATACAAATGGAGTCGTTTTTGGAATGTTCGATTTCGAGTTTCAATTCAAATATTTTCTATTCCAATAGAAATGTTGTTCGAATGTGTGTCAAACTCGAATGAGATTTTGCTTTCCGAATGATAAACGAATGTGAAATGTTCAAACTAGATTCGAAAATTTCCACTTCTCGTGGACACCAGATCATGGCTGTTAAAGGAACGGGTAATGTGGAATTCGCTCGTTACTTGACTCGGGAAACCCGGGTCCGTTACCCGTTTGTGTCCTTATAGAGCGATACTCGAGTAATTTTTTTACTCGACGGTAACCCTCTTGTTTATTTTTTATTATTATAAATTTACATGTTATAGTTTAACCATATTTAATTTCAATTGACCAATATAAAATTAGTATTGCAAAGAATTAAATATTGTTGGAGAAAATATTAAAATAAAAGTTTTCAATAGAAATTCGGGGGTAACCCGAAACCCTTCGTCTTGCTCAAAAAATCCGGTTCGATGCCCGCTCGTGTCCTTACCGAGCGATACGAGGGTAATACGTTTGTTACCCGACTCGTTACGACCGGGTAATTATCGGCTCGGTAAAATTAAAACCTGCCGGGTAATCCGTTACCCGTTCGAACCCGGCTCGTTAATCATACTAATGTTCATGATTGGCACATTTTGACTAGAATGAGATTTTGCTACTTTTCTTTTCACACAATCGTACCTATAATACTCTTCAATTTAAAACGTTACTTGATACTCATGACTTCAAAAAAATTTTGGAAGCACCAGCTCGTGTCTTTTGTTCATAACTTCAAAATTAAGCAAAGTTAAAAGGAATGACGTGTTAATTAAAAGAACTACAATGCCCTATATCGGTCGAACAATAGTTGTAACGGAAGCGAATTAATTAATCAAGATCAATGTCGGTGAACTAATACGATAAAGGAATTAAAGTAAAGTACATCGGATTTAACGTGGTATTCCTAACAATGTGTAACGAACTCAAACTTTTCGCTAGTTTAGCCAGGACGAGGACATAGACGGAAAGAAAGCTTGAGAGTAGAGTTATTCGTCCATTGCTTGTGGTAGTAAATTTATTATTTTCAATGTTAAGTTTTTTGAGATATAACTTTTTGATAAAGTATACCAATTACATTTTCAATTACTTTATAATCTATACATTACATCAGCTGACCTTTTGGGTTGTTAGAATTGAAGAGTGAATTAGCAGGCTTGGTTTCTCGTCTCCATAGAACTCAAGGAAACAGAGTTACGAGCCTATAACAGTGATCCTGTTCACGTAAGGTCGTGAAGAGAGTATTAGCAGGCAGTTTCGAATATGGAAATGAAAGAAAACATGTTGAGGATTACACCAAAGAAAAGCAGAGAAGTCAAGAATGAGGTAACTGAAAATGAGCATGATGATCCTATTCATTTGATGAATGATTTCCACAAATTTCTCTCTATCCGAGCCGATGTTCATCTCGGTAAGTGAGTCACGATTACTTGTATAAACAGGGGCACCAAATCGACAATTACCTCATTCGACTTTCTTTAACTCTGAACAATACTCGATCGAATCCTTTGCAGGCTTTCCATTCCATGTCCAATATGAACACTCGGACAAAATGGCTCCATTGTTGCAGTTTCACTTGAACAATCTTGGCGATCCGTTCGTAGATAGCAATTATGGATTAAATTCCAAGCAGTTTGAAGTTGCGGTTTTGGATTGGTTTGCTGAGCTTTGGGAAATAAGGAAAGAAGACTACTGGGGGTACATTACAAATGGAGGAACAGAAGGCAATCTTCATGGCATTTTGATAGGGTGCGCGCTTGAATGTTAATTGTCACGCCTTCTTTTATAATCATAATGTAACCATCCGATGCATGACACAAAATTACGAAAACAAATAAGAACCGCAGAAACATAAAAGCCGTGACCCTGCAAGAGCTTTAACATAATTTACTAACACAGACATATACATTCCATCACTTTATATATAGGAGAGAATTGCATCCTGCAGGAGTTCTATACGCGTCTCAAGAATCACATTATTCGATCTTCAAAGCTGCTCGAATGTATAGAATCAAACTGGAAACAGTGAATACTTTAGTCACTGGTGAGATGGATTGCGAAGATTTGAGAAAGAAATTGCTCCTCAACAAAGCCAAACCAGCTATCATTAATGTCAACATAGGTAACATTAGTTTGATAAGAAATTTTAACAGCTTATTAAGCCTCTGTATTATTGGAACGCGATTTTTTTAATAATATCACCTGTATTTACACTTTTTAATCATATACTGATACACAGGGAGCACATTTAAAGGAGGTCTCGATGACATTGATCTTATCATAAAAACACTCGAAGAATGTGATTTCTCCCATGATAGATTTTACATCCATTGCGATGCTGCTCTATCCGGCCTCATCATCCCTTTCCTAAACAATGTTAGTATATATGAATTGCAGTCGAAGATAGTTTTTTCATAATACTGAAATATACTAATTGATGATGCATATATGTGTTACTCTCTCCATTTCAATTCAGATACACGTCGGGTAGGAACATGATTCGTTTATAGATGAAACAATTCGATGTTATAAACAAGCACAATGAGGTGATTTAATATTTCAGGTACAAAACAAAATCACATTCAAGAAGCCTATTGGAAGTGTATGTGTCTCCGGACATAAATTCTTAGGATCTCCAGTTCCTTGCGGCGTCCAAATCACAAGGAAGAAACACATAAACGTACTCTCAGACGACATAGACTACATAGCTTCGAAAGATCTAACAATTTCCGGGAGTCGAAATGGGCATAGCCCTGTATTTATATGGTACAGCTTAAAAACAAAAGGACTCGAACAACTAGAAAATGATGTTCAAGAATGTCTGAAGAGAGCTTGTTTCTTAAGAGACCAACTTAAGGACTCAAGAATCAGTTGTATGCTTAACGAATATAGCAACACGGTTGTTTTCGAAAGACCCCTAGACGACGAATTTGTTCGAAAATGGCAACTGTCTTGTCATGGAAATCTTGCTCATGTTGTAGTAATGCCCAATGTGACAATGGAAAAGTTGATGGTGTTCGTCGATGAGCTGAAGCAAAATAGGTTGACTTGGTTTCATAAACGTAGTTTTTACCAATCTTGTCTTCGGGAAGAAATTGGTGAAGAAAATTGTGCATGTGATGAACACAAAAAGGATTGCATTGCCATTGAGTGAGCAAGGCTTTTCATCTGTATCCTCTTTGCTGATTATGTGTACTAGTCGTTTGTGTATCCTCTTTGTTGATTATGCGTGTACTAGTCGTTTGTGCACAATGCAATGCAGTGTGTACGACTTCGTTCTAATTTACAATACTACTTTGTGTATCATCTTGATTCTTGGTACTATGTGTACCAATTCTATAGCAATTTAGTTTCAGTGGTAATTGGTATTCTACTCTGTATTTAGATGGCTTGTCAAGTGAAGAAATTACTAATGAATGTGAACAGTTCTTAAAATATCATACTACCTGATAATGTAAAGATAATGTTGTGAATTGCCATTTGTTATTATTGAAATTAGGCTCAGCTTACTTATTTTTCGATTCTATCAAATCGCCAACCAATCGGACCAAAAGGAGCAATACCATACCTAAGCCTACTACTCATTATTAACTCTAAGCAACCAACTAATGATTCAGTTAGACTCTAATTAGATGGAAGATCCTAACCTACTGATGTATGAAGAATTGTCGCTAAGATATAACCTTAAAATTCTAAGCTAAGGACTTCTCTATTCTTCTCACACAAAGAAACCTAAACAACAATATCTTACATAATTGGTGGGAAGCTTTAGATTAGTCTATTTATAGTGGGTGGAAGACTTTATATTGATCTATTTTTTATTGGGCCAACAAATATTCAACGGATAAGAAAGACAAATTTTGGAATACACCAAATATTAGAAAAATTAGGGAGATAAATTCAAATACAAAACATTTCAAACAATAATAAAGATTAAAATAATGAATTAATAAGTCAAATCAATGAAAAGATATTGTCCAACAAAAAAGGATGTTGAAGTGAGACAAGGAGCCGGTTCCATGTTAAAAAAAAATGAATGTGCAGCTATAGAAAATTTGGCTTAAATAATACCGATCAACAGGGATGATCATTGTTATTTAGTCAAATTTTTCGACTCTTATATAATGAGTATTGGGAATCTCTATACAACATCAAATAGAGTTTTTAAAATGAAAAATAACTATTTTGACCATGGATGAAACTACATACAATATTATACTTATAAATATGATAGCAAAATAGTCATTTTACTTATTAAAAAAATACTATTAACTTTGTTGGTGTGTATAACAAATCAGCATTTTTAACTACTAACACATGAATTAAAAAAAAGGTGATGGGTTCAAGCTTTCCTAGCTTCATTTTTAACATATCATACTTTAACTATTTGAGTTAATCGCTCTCACTAGTGATCAGAAGGTCCTGGACTCCTGGGTTCGAAATTTATTTTATCGCTAATTTACAAATAAATAAAACACTAATTTGGTGTTTGTGTAACAACTCAGCACTTGCAAGCAGTTGGCTTGGATATTGTCGTAGATTTAAGTACTAATACTAACACACCGAGGTAATAGATGTACCTCTGTCTCCCCCTCAATAATGAAGTCAACTTTCACATTCCGCCTCTCCAAACTCCTCCTCTTCCTTGCCGTCCTCCACCACCTTCTACCGGAATATTCATCATCTCCACCACCACCTCCTCTCTTTCCCAAAGAAGCTCTGCCCACAAAATCCGGTTACCTCACCGTAAACCAGACCACTGGTTCATCAATTTTCTATGCTTTCTATGAAGCTCAACAATCCAACTCCACATCGAATTCCAACACCCCACTCGTTATTTGGTTGCAAGGAGGCCCTGGTTGCTCATCGATGATCGGGAACTTGTATGAGTTGGGCCCTTGGCGTGTGTCGGCTTCAGTCAGTCAAAACGTCGAACACCTTGAGCTCAAGCCAAATCCAGGCCCCTGGAATAGATTGTTTGGGTTGCTTTTTATTGACAACCCTATTGGGACTGGTTTTAGCATTGCTGCATCGGAAAATGAGATCCCGAGAAATCAACGCGAAGTTGCCAAACATCTATGGGTTGCTATGAAGGAGTTTATTGCATTGGACTCGTCGTTTAAGACTCGGCCGATTTATTTTACTGGTGAAAGTTATGCTGGAAAGTATGTTCCAGCAATCGGGTACTATGCTTTGAAGCGAAATGCTCAACTCCCAAAACAAATGCAATTGAATGTACAAGGTGTTGCTATAGGAAATGGCCTAACTCATCCTATTGTCCAAGTAGCTACTCATGCTATTAACGCTTATTATATAGGCTTGATCAACGAAAAGCAGAAGACCATATTGGAAAGTCTTCAAGAAAAAGCTGTTGGGTATACGAGAGCGGGGAATTGGACTGAGGCAACCATTGCAAGATCAAAAGTTTTATCAGAGTTACAGAGTATGACAGGGTTGGCAACATTGTATGATTATAGGAGGCTGATTCCATACGAAGATGATTTAGTAGGAGAGTTGTTGAACAATGATGAGGTGAAGAAACTATTCGGGGCTAACAAAACAATAAAATACGAAACGTGTAGTGATCTTGTTGGGGAAATTTTGTCAGATGATGTGATGAAGAGTTCCAAGTATATGGTTGAATATTTGGTTAAGAATAGTAAGGTGCTACTATACCAGGGGCAGAATGACTTGAGAGACGGTGTAGTTTCGACTGAAGCATGGATGAAGAAGATGAAATGGGAGGGGATTGAGAAGTTCTTGGATTCGGAAAGGAAGGTCTGGAATGTGCAAGGATTTCTAGCTGGTTATGTGCAGAAATCGGGAAGTTTAAGTCACGTTATCGTTTCAAATGCTGGGCACCTTGTGCCTACTGATCAAGCGGTAAACTCTCAGGCGATGATCGAGGATTGGATTCTGGAGAAGGGATTATTTGGTGAAGATGAAGGGATTGTGAGGCATCACTCAGCTCATCAGTTCAAGGGTATGGTGTAACGTGAAACTGTATGTGTGATTCTGAGTCTGATTTAGTTCTCCTTGTTGTACACTTAGCATTAGTGTGTAAACCTGAGGATTCTCACTGAACACTCGATAAATAACAATTGTGGATCTCCCATTACAAATGTATTAGTGTATAATCAAATAATAACATCTAGATGGCTATGTTGTCAATGTATGTTAATTGATGTTGTAAACCAATAAAATGTAATTCTTCCAAAATGACGGTAGCCCCTTTATAAGTTGTAGTTAGGGCTGTAAACGGACCGAACTATACCAAACCTTGATACGTGTGAAGTTCGCTCCGCACCAACGTCGCACGTACGTGCCATCCGGTCCGCACCATGCGGACGAAAATATTTATAGTTTGAGTTCGCAGGTTTTTTTTGAGAATATAGTTCGACTCGATTTGCATAAATAGTGCGTACAGTTCGCAAACCTTCGGTCCACACCGTTTTTTTAACCTTTTTTAAAATAAAATAAAAATTATTTAGGAGTTTTATTATAAATAAAAGATATAACCTTTTTTTAACTTCCTAATTTATAATATATATATATAAATATTACTATATTTTATCAGATTTTATAGTGACCGATCGAACCGCACTACTTAGCACCGTGCGGTTCGATCTGTCCAACCCTCAATTTCGACGTTTGGGTTTGAGTTCGCACATGCGCACCGAGCCGCGAATCGAACATTTTCGAGTCGAATAATGCGAACCAAGTCGAACTTTTTACGTTCGCTCACAGCCCTAGTTGTAGTATTACTTTGAGGAACACGTATCTATTTCCACTCGCGTCTAAGAAGGAAGTTTGTAATTGTAGTGTTCATTAATGAGGCCCGAGCCATATCTATTCGAAAAGAAATAGCACACTTCATAAGTCGAAAACATTATCTTAAATTTATTTTGTGTCCAAATGAAATAACTCTCTATTGACTAAAAAATGCTCTCTCCTTAAAAGAAATAAGAGCCCTTGTCTCCTGTACGCCGCCTCAACAACCATCTCGCCTGCGTCCATTCCGACTTCCAGCCGCACTCGTCCACCTTCTCCTCTACCAAAGGACCCATCTCTGTCCAACCTTCGCCACCTGTGATCTGCTGAAATCGGTCCTCTGAATCCCAACTGCCCCAAAAGCAAGCCAACCAACTCATCTCCTCCCCTCACCGATGACGAAGCCGTCACCACCCTTCCAGACATCGACCACCTTCATCGACGACCACCATCTCCAATTCTTCCTCAATCACGACTAGGCCTGTGAATGAATCCGAAAGCTCGAAAAGCTTGATCGTATTCTATTCGAAAAGCTTTGTTCATAGCTCGATTCGAGAAATCAAACATAGAATCAATTTATATTTGTTCAAACAAGCCGAATAGCTCCAATTGTCTGATTCGATTGGCAAAATATTAATAATATAATAATTAATATATGTCCATTTATTATCCAATTTATATATGGTCATGAGTCATTATGAACCAGCCCGTTCACATTACACCGGTTCCATCATATAAACCAAAATAAACCTAATAATTTAATCAGCCTCACTCTCTCTCAATTTTTTGCCGATTCAACTCTCAAAGTCTCTCAAGTTCTGGCAAATTTTCGAGTGGTTTCTACTTTCCTCAGCCATCTCAATGTCATATCGGGCGTTATTTTCACTAGTTCAAGGTGAAAATCGATTGTTTTATGTGTAGATGTGGTTTGACTTTTTGGTTTGCCTTTAAAATATGATTTCGATTTTGTATTGCATGTGTTATATTATGTAAATTAATTGTTTTAAGCTTCGATTTGTGATTGAATCCATGTTTTTTGGCTATTAATGTTCCGATTTTATGTTGACTTTTTTGTTTGACTTTTATTTCTTGTGTTGATTCGGTTGTATGGTTGAGTTTTAGTTGTTAGTGACTGCAATTAAGAGTTTTGCCTTCGATTGTTGGTCTCAATTGTCGATTTTAACCATGTTTGTTTAAACTTAGGGTTTGAGTTTTTGATTTTGACCTTAATAAAGAGTATTTGGCTTCGATTGAGACTAATAATTGTCGATTGCGACTTTTAATTGATTTTGACCTTAGGATTTTGACTTTTTATGTTGACTTTTCGAAAACAATATAGGGTTTGGGGTTTGGATTATAAATTAGTTAAATTGATTTCATTAATCATTTATTTAATGAATAAGGCTTTCAGTTGTCAATTAGGGTTTCAATTTTCAATTGTAAATCTTTAATAAATGTTTATTTAATAAAGTTTATCTAATAATGTTATTTAATAATGTTAATTTTAATTTCAAATTTAAATTTTAAACTGTAATAATGTATTGAAGTTTTGCATGCTATACTATATTAACTGTTCTAAATTGTTTGTAATAATAATACAGTCTTTAGTCTTCACTCACTAGTGACATGTTTATCATGGGTGTTTTATTTGTTGACTCTTTTGACATCTCCTCTCCGAATTTAGACAAACCCAGTCTCAATGATGATGTGGAGGATATGGGTGATGAATTTGATAAAGATTTTGGCAATTCTAATGATGGTTCAGACATGGGGTAGCTGAGTTGGAGGTTAAAACTTAGACAGGACAAACAGAGCCTAATGAGACTAATGAGGGAGAGGCTAATAAGGTTGTTCCTACTCATGAACCCACCAAGGCAACAGTTCCAAAAAAAGAATTCCAGGTTGTTTAGAAACATATAGAGGTCATTATGTTACCTAGTGGTGTAATGAAAAAAAAAGTCTAAGCATTGTGGCAGAATAATCTCAAATCAACCTGGTGGTACCACCACTCATTTAATGAGACACTTGAAACTTGTTTGCCCTACTAGACATAAGTTGTTTTCTAAAGATTTTACACCCAAATTATATAGGGTTGTACTTTCGAAGGGTGAAAGTTATGTTTAAACTTTTATAGTTGATTGGGTAAGGTTAAGGAATTAGCAGCACATATGAAATTAGCACATAGATATCCTTTCATTATATTTGACATAAGTCATTTAATGAATTCTTGAGGACATACACTCCTTGTAACAAAAATCTCAGTAGGTTTGTTGTTAGGAAAAAATGCTTTCTGGTTTTTGAGAAGGAAAGGGAGAAAATTAAGGATTTGTTGGGAACTATTGATAGGGTTAGGTTGACCATAGACTGTTGGTGGTCTGGTGTTGAAACAATAGGCTACATGATCATCACTTATCATTTTATTGATAGGTATGTTTTTAATTCTTATTATTTTCTGTTTTCTGTTTTGTCTTATGAGTTTTAATTGTGTTCTTTTAACTTTCAGGATTTGGCAATTGCGAAAGTGAGTACTTAGCTTTGTAAATGTGTCACCACCACACAATGGGATTGCTTTAGCTAAAGAGGTACATAGGCTTAGTAACTCTTATGGTATTAGTGATAAGGTGGCCTCTGTTACAGTAAATAATGCTAGTGTCAATGGTGTGTGTATTGACATTTTGAAATCTGACTACAAAGCTAAGTCCAATCTTGTCCTAAATGCTAAACCGTCTCATGTCTATTGTTGTGCCCATATTATAAATCTATTGGTAAATGATGGGTTGAAGGAAATAAATATGGTCACTAATGTAATTAGGGATGGTGTTAAGTACTTGTTTGGATATGAGAATAGGTTGACCTCTTTCAATAAGCATAGGCTTAATTTACAATTGTCTTCGAATAAGTTAGTGTTGGACAACAATACAAGGTGTATTTATGTGATGTCAAGCACTGTATATAAATATAGACAATGTTTTATGAAATTTGCTGAGGAAGATGATAACTTTGAAAAATTATGTACTTCTAATTTTCAATGGGAACAAGTACATGAGGTTTGTGAATTTTTTGAGATTTTCCTAGATGTTATTAATTTGATTAGTGGCAATAACTATCCAACAATCAACTTATTTTTGCTTAATTCAAGTAGAATTAAGGAATTGATAATTGGACAGTTGAAAAATGAAGACACTAAACACATGGAAAGTATGACTGTAAGAATGACTTTAAAGTTTGACAAGTATTGAAATGAATCTCACTTCTTGATTTGTTTTGTCTCTATTTTGGATCTTAGATATAAGATGGGATTGCTTAGTTTTGCATTTGAATCAATGTACCATATTAATTATGATTCCAGAGTTAAAACTATTGAGAAAGTTTTCAATAATGTATATGATCAATATGTTGAAGTGTTGAGTTATTCAAATAATGAAGAGCATGAGTCCTTCATATCTGCCTCTAAACAGCCTCATGTCTCTAAAATTTCTTCACAAAAGTTTGATGAATCTATGAGGGTAAATGATCTGGATGATCACTTATGTTTGGGTGGAGGTCCCGATTGATCACCTATGTTTTAAAAGTTTTCCGGTTGATCACTTATCTTACTAAATCGATCTCAGATGATAACAAACCCAAAAAATCTGTTTATCCACCTCTAATTACGTCACGTGATTGGTACATGGCATTTACCAAGGATAATTTAGTCATTTCACATCTTAATTCTTTTTAAAATGAGAACAAAAAAAATCAAAATTATGAAATTAAATCATGAACCTAATTACCTAACGATAAACCCCAATTGAAATTGGGTAACATACTTGGACAAAATTAGACCTAATTTAATTCGGTTAATGGAGTTTATGTTAGGTATTTTGGAGGTTGAACCTTGCAAGATGGTATGACTTATGAGCTCATTTCACGGCTTCCATCATGAACGAACGTTGGAGGGGACTTGGGCATGTGGTTCCATATGAGGTTTGAGGTTGAGTTTTCATTGTTTGTTCTAGAATCTTTTCTCCCGTATTTACTTGCAATTTGGAGTCGCGTAAGCCTACAATGGATGGGTTTCAATGGAGCTTTAGCAAGAAATGGAGGGTTGATTGTGAATATGGTGAAGGATTTTGGTTGAAATCTCTCTTTTATTCAGAAACAAACCTTTAAACTTGGTATTACATTGAGATTGTGAAGTTTACTTTCTGTTTTCTGACCCCTGTATGGCTGCTTTTCTTGAATCTCATGTGTGGTGTTGTGTTCTTGGCGTTGTGAGGCTGTATGTATGGGTTTTGGATAAATTCCAGGCAGTTCTTGGCTTAAAGGGGGCTAATATAGCTGAAGTCAATCGACAAGACAATTTTCACCACTCTCCTCCTTACCAAAGATCTTAACTTTAATTTGGTGTATCTCATTACTGATAGTCTTTTTTTCAAGTTTTGTACAAAAACTATCACAAACTCAAGAGCAATGAGGTTTGGGGAATAGTGCTTCAAGAACATCACAAGAAGAATTGTGAGATCTTTTTATTTTCAACTAATATTGACTATTTTTTAAATTTGAAAGACATTGTTATTAGTAATTTTAGTTTTATTTCATGTGTTATTTCATGTAATTGCCGCAAAGGTAATCAACAAGTTTTCTTCGATTAATTTCATGTTTTATCTATAAAAAAAAAGAGATAACTCAATAAAATTGGGAACTCTCCATTTTTCAATTTGAAACTCTCTTATGTAGAATCGTTCCGACCAATCTTAACCCTGTCCGAATTTTTCGAGTGAACACACATCATAGTTGGCTAGTTTAGAAAGTCTCTCCTAATTATTTTTCAATATATGTAACAATGTTTAGGATTATTTTTGTATATATGTAACAATGTTAGGATTATTTTTTAATATATGTAACAATGTTAGGTTTATCTAGAACAATCTTAACATCTTTGCAACTATTTAGAACACTATGACCTCTTATTCACAATCTCAATTTTATCATCAATTACTTAATACTCTCTCTCCGTTTCTTTTTATTTGATTGTTTGAGCATTTTTTCTATATTTCTTCTTATTTGATTGTTTACAATTTCAATGCACTTTTTACAATCCCAATGCACCTTTTTACAATTTCAATGCACCTTTTTACAATTCCAATACACATTTTTACAATACCAATGTAATTTTTCACAATCTCTTAATAAAGTACTTTTGCCCCAAACAATCAAATAAAAAGAAACGGAGGGAGTATTTTTTAGTTAAAAAAATATATAATTAATATTAATAAATTTATATTTAAAAGTATCTTCATAGAAGTAAATTTTTATAATGTTTTATAATTAACTAATTAATTATTACAAATTAAAGTTAAACACAAAAAAACAAAAAATACATACAGCTAAAGGGAGTAGTTTGGAAGGCTACACCTTGAAAACAAGCTGAAATAATACAGAGTAATCAATCACAAAAAAAATAAAAATCAAAAATCAGAAATCAAAGTTTAAAATATGATAAGATGAGAGTTAACTGAATAGTCAAATAGAAAAAACTCTCACTAATGACTAGAACGTCCTACAATCGAAACTCACCACATCACTAATTTATAAATAAATAAAAAATAATCTGATAACATGTAATGGCTAATGGAGGCGGATTTGTGAAGAAATCTCGAAATCAAGAATAAACTCGACAAGGAGGAGCACGAAATCCGTACTATGATGCCATCAAATTAATGTTAAGGGCGTGGATTTAAGGGCACCTTGTAGAAAACCCACAAGTATTTCAGAGCCATTGTATTGAAATCTCTTCCCTATTCAAATCCAGCCCTTAATTTGTTTAATTGGTACCAAAAACTATTGAAAATGGACAATAAAAATGAAATAAAGCATACGTTTTTGACATTTTTTTGGGAGTTTGAAGATCGTAAATAGCAATTGGACAATATAAATGAAACAAAGAACACGTACGGCGACCTAATTGTATGGTATGATTTGTGGGAGGTAGGTATTTATAGCCAGAGGTGAGGGGTGCTTGGACAGGGTTACTATGATGTTGGGCCTTTATTGTTCTTGATTTAATAATGGGCTTTGTTATTCTAATTTTGTTGGCCATTTAATATAATAGATGGGCGATATAACTAGGCCTCTTATGGAACTGGTCCGCTCGTAAATCGGATCACTAAAATGGGTTCGTTTGCTCGCTTGGTCTGAATTTCGAATAGGTCACGGTTTGTTTTTATAATTCGTAAATCTTTTGCATTAGCTCGTTAAAACCATTTATCAAATTTATTTTATTAAAATATAGTTTTAATTCTAATCGATAACAATTAGTTTACAACTCGTTGCAAATTGCTCATTAGCCGTTCGCCCACTCGTTAATAGTTCATTAAAACTGTTTATAATATTCATTTTTATTTAAAAAGTTATACCAAACAAACCTAACGATCCGATTTGCGAGTAGAATATGGATTACGATTGAAATGATTAGCGTACGAGCGAGCGATTTTTATTTTGCACCGGTTAACGAGCCGACTTTTTGCTATTTACACGATTCGGTTAACGAATTGGCTTTACATGGTTCTATTTTGAACCAATTACGAGTTGAACATTCAAATCGATATATTAACGAACCGATTTGCGAGTGAACCAATTTGTTTAACGGTCCGAACCATTTTGGACGAAAACCGACTCGACGGGCTCGTTAACAACTATAACTAGTGACCTAGACAAGGACACCTAGTGTTCTTAGTTAAGTCACTTGATTGGATAACTTTGACTTGAAATATTTGATTCAAATAATTCGTTCAAACGCTTAATTATAATGGACTCGAATATTCATTTGTACTCTTTGGTTGGTAAGAAATATCTTGAAATCGCTTAACGGAATACTTTATAAAGTTCTATATAATATGTAATATGCTTTTAAGTAATTTATCACTGATATTATGAAGGTAGAGAGTTTTCGTTAGGCTCTCGATACTTAACTACGAAAATTGCCCGAGGGTTCATCGAGTCAGATTTTGTTCTCAACTTTTTAATCGAAGACTTTAATATTATGCCAACTAATTACCTGCTAACTGGTGCTAACAGAGTACATATATACTCTAGAAATAAAACTCTGAAATTGATGAGAAATATATATATTTATACACATAGTATGTATGTACTGTATCTAGATTCACAAATTGAAGTATACATATATTATTAATGAACATGTAAATGTATATATATATATATATATATATATATATTATATATATATATATATATATATATATTTTGGAATATATGTATAGTTTGGATTTTATGTTTAATAATGTAAATTTGTATTCAATATACATATATACTTTAGAGGAATATATTTGAGTACAAATATCTTAAATTGATGAGAATATGGTACTAAGTATATTCACTGGTAAAAATTGCGCCTTTAGAGTCGGGTAAAAAGGGTGTCACTAAAATGACATCAATCCGTGCGGGGACTGTGTCGGACTGGTGTCGGGACTCGGGACTATGTCTAATATTATGTTTTTAGAGCGCTTTTTGGTGCCTTTACCACATATTGTCGGGTTAATGACTATTTGGTGTCGGGTACATAATTTTTGGAATTATATCAAACTTTTTTAGTCTTTTTGTGTCAAGAAGGGGTCGGTTTATATTTTTATTTCACCTAATAAAATACATATTATATATTATTATTAATTATGAATAATATTGTGTCAATTTGGTGTCGAATTTTGTGAGATTGGTGTCCGGTGTAAAATTTTACAATTCAATTGAGTGGGACGGTGCCTATTGAATTCAATAATAATGAATTTTATTAAATTAATTGGTATGTCAGGGGCATAAATTGTGTTAAAAATCATATTTGACATGTATCAAGCATATGAGTCGTCGTTCGAGTACAAAGTTATATATTTTATATATGTCATAATCGTGATAACAACATGGAGACGAGGAATGAATTGTTCCATACTTTATTCATAATTGAATTTGAGATAAAATAAATAGTGATCGTGAGTTAAGGAATTCCCAACTGATTGGAAACTAAATTGAGATTCAATTTACCATTAGTGTCGGTTTATGTCAATTTGGTACCTAATTGTGTCACATTGGTGTCGATTTTAGAGTTTTACAATTCAATTGACCATGGTGATGTCTATATGAGCCAATAATAATGAATTGTATTGAACTAAATGGTATGTTAGGATTCAATAACAATGAATTGTATTCAATTGAGTGTGCTGGTGTCTATAAGATTCAATAGTAATCAAACTTGACATGTTATATCTAGCATATGAGATCCAAGGCTTCTAGCCTAGTGGTACTGGACTCAAGCCTCTTTTCAAGAGGTCTCGGGTTCGAATCTCGCAGAGGAGTATATTTAAACATACTTCCTTTGCTTTCGTGGCTGCCTTTGCAGCGTTTTCGGGACTGCTTGTGCATAATTTCAGCACCCACTCTGTGGGATTTCAGGCATTTCGGCAATTTCCAGCACCCACTCTGTGCAATGTGGGTATGCACCTACTTAAGAAGGGATAGTGGGTTAAATTATCGTCAATCAATTGTCAACTCATATGAGAGCCAATTTAACAATAGTGTCGGATGATCACTCTTAGGTGTTAGATTGTGTCTATTTGATGTAAGTTGGTGTTGATTTGAAATTTTTACATGTCAATTGAGTTCAAGTTATCCAAAATCTGAAAAATTTCGAATTTCCCGCTAATGAATTAAGTGCGGGAAATTCAAATAAATTCGACTAATTGGTGTCGGTTTAGTGATTATTTGGCGGGATTTTTTTTCCCAAAATTTTTACAACTCATCCTTTAGACAAACACCACTATTTACATCAAACTCAACAATCACAGACCCAAAAATTCATAATCCAGAAATTTTCTTTAACATTATATTTTTTCTTTTCTTTAATTTGATTTTCTAATCCTAATGTATACAAATATTTTATTTTGTTTGTTTTTGTAGCGAAATTGAAAGAGGTAATGTTTCATAATTCATTTCTTTTAAATATATTTTTGTATGACATTATCAATTGTCTCTAACTTTATCTTTAATGTTGTTGTAGGAAAAAATTTAGAATTCAAACACACAAAAGAGGTAATTATATAATTTCAATTAGTTTTTGTATTATAAATGTTTATTGTGTAATTCTTGAGTAATTATTATTTGTTGTTTATTGTAATTGTTAAGGCAAGTATTACTATTGATAATTGTTTTAATTGTTGATGTTTATGTTTTGTGTTTCCGTTAGATGTTTATGTTTGATGTTTATGTTTGGTGTTCTTGTCTGGTATAATTTGGAATTCCAACAATTTAGAATTGCAACCTGGCTGATACCACAGTCCACAACAGTCAGGCTTTTTTTTTTAACCAAAATTTGCAGGATGGTGTCGGGGTTGGCGTCGGTTTAGTGTCAAATTACCGTCTAAACGTTTGTAATTATTCATTCTACTTAGCGTCTAAATAGTGTCCACATTTTAATTGAAAAACGTAAAGAAAGTGTCTAAGCGTCCACCTTTGATGCTATTTGGAGTCGGATGGTATCGGTTTCATCCTCATTGACTTAAAAGAATAATAAACATATAGTGCCGTTTTGGAGTCTAAAGGGTGTCGAATTTTTGATTTCACCATCGACGTCGGTTGGAAAATTTAGTGTCGCCTATATAGCGTCTACTTTTTCCCGACACCAAAGGTCATTGGTGTCGGTTTGGTGTCGGATTTGGGCATCACTGATAGTGTGTATTCTAGTAGTGATTATTAATAAAAATGTAAATATGTATATCTATATACATCTATATTTTGGAGACTGAAGTACTTATGTACTTTGGACTAAATGTTTAATAATTTATATTTTCAGAGTGTATATACTTTAGAGAGAAATTAACACAGTTAGCACTAGAGTTTGGAACTAGGAATGGCCATGATGAACTTAGGCGATAACGCTCGAACAAACATGAAATTATATGGCTTAATTATGTTGTTATTGTGAGTTGGAAATAATGATTTGCTTGTTTAAATGTGATCTCGAACAACAAGTTTGTTGAAATGTAGGTTTAAGAGTTTTGCTTATTGCAAATCGTTCTGTCACCATCTTTGGCATTTCTAAGGTTGCAATGCAAATTCCTCCAGTTCACCTTAAGTATCATTAAATCATTTTTTTTATTCCTTTTGAACATCTATAGAGAATATATTGGGACTTGGGTATTGATTGCTTCCAATACGAAAACATAGATTATATAATATATGGATCCAGGTCTAGGTGTCAAAATTTCAAAATGCATTGATTTGATGAACTTATAATTATAAATATATGTTATAATTTTTTTACATTACAAATGTTTATATATTACATGTATGTAATATTATTTTATATAAAATAGTGCATTGAGAACTTTGTCGAGGTAGCTCTATAACAAAAGTTACAATGAACAGATTTAATTGGACAAACATTAAGATAAGTACTTTACAACATTAAAAAAAAGTTTATAATAAAATATAAATTGATTATAATTACTTGGATGTTATTTATTACACATTGTTCAAAGCAGGTTGACATGGATGGCATTCATTGTTGCGAGTAGATTTGTTGTTATATTGAAGATATTTGAAACACTGGTGATACAAGTATTCCTATATATGTACGTGAATATTTTATTTAATTATTTTATGTTATTGATTTTTAGGAAATTTGATATAATGTAACTACATATTGTAACATTATTGGGGATTGCAGTTTCTCATCAATACACACTCAAAACTTATAGTCAATCAAAATTGGAGAAATTTGTGACCGATTGGTTAGGATACTTGTTCAACCAATTCCTCAAGGAGAAAATGAAAAGTTGAAGTCGAACATTTTGATTATAGGTATAGTTTAAGATATTCGTTAGTATTTTGTTACAAACATAAGTATTTGGTAGCATATCAACAATTATTATTGATGCTTAAATTATATTTTGAACGAATGAGAAAATGTTATTTATCAAATTGTGTATTTCTAATCAATTTAATTTCGTCATTATTTTGTCAAATGTTTTATTTAGCATATAAATTCTGTAGAATTTTTTATAAATAAAAATTACAAAATAACTTAATGACTCAGATAACACTTAAATGCGAGCTATCTAAGTTCAACATAACCACTCGCGTAGCGCTTATTTAAGAGTTATCCAAGATTAATCATATTACTTAGATAACGCTTCTTGATCCGCTATTTAAACGATAATGAAATTTAACGCATGACTAGCATATCCTTTTTTCGAGCGATATATAAGTACGAGCGCTATCTAAGGACACTACTAGCATATCCTTTTTTGGAGTGCTCTCTAAGTACACGACTAGCATAGTTCTTTTTGGAGCGCTATATAAGTATGAAGCAAAATCTAACTACATGACTAGTATAGCGCTTTTTGGAGAGCTATATACATATGCAGCGCCATCTAAGTACATGCCCTCAAATAACGCTTTTCCTACAGTGATATATATTACATAAAAGGAAATTAGGTAGCGCAAAAATGCTATCTAAGACAAAAAACAAGCGCTATCTAAGCGCATATTTCCAATAGTATTATGATACTTCATACAATGTGGAAATTTTCCTGAGTTTGGCATTGCTAGGCTGGAAATTGATGAAATATCATATACTGGTACCAATTATTGATTGTCATTTGAGGTATATATCCATTTAGATCTTGAACTTAATAAGTATAATAAACATTAACATGGTGGTGCACTCATTGTTAGTTGGTCTATGTTTTTATGTGTTTGTTTTATCATTTGTAGTGGTCCTCTGTTCCTTGTTCTCTGAAATGCATTATCATATGATAGAAAGTGTATATGTCTCATCGTATATTCATATATATCAACAATCTCGTTTCTTCATGTAGTGTGAGTTCGATTCTTACAAGAATCGAATCTTGTGTTGAAGTAGTTAACAACTTAACATGAAACCTATACTTGTTTTCTGTTTATTACTACTACATGTAAGAAAAATGAATAGGGATGAATGAATTATTGTTATATTTTGGTAATACTTGAATGATAATTATGATGTTTGATCTTGTTGTCATTCTCATGTCTAATCAATTGTTTCTTTTGAATACCATTCCACATTGTCGGAGTTGTCATATTATGAATAATGCTCCCAATTATATTGCATATTTGTCTTTCAATGTCTTAGTGATACCACTCTCATAACCATTCTGTTCTAATCAATTGTTATGGATTTTTACCTAATTTTTGTAATGTCTCTTCACCAAAACATCATGGAAACTTCATCATGGTTCATTACAGTACCCATCACCTTTTCTTGTAAGAGTCTCTCCAATAGGGGAAAAAATTCCAAGACAATAATGTTCCAACTCCCTTAACAAGCGACAAATAATAAAAAATATTGCACATTTCTATTCTTAACTACCAGAAAGAGGAATGTAAGTGTAACATTTGTGAATGAGCAAATGACATTAAAGATCACTCACGCTTGCTAAAAAATTTCGCAGTCGATCACTCTAGTATCACTTTGTATACTTTCGATCATTCATGTTCAATATAGTATGTATTTTTGGCACTCACGCGTTTTTATGCACAAACAACGAATTGTTAAAATTTTAAAAAAATTCACAGGGATATTTTTGTCCATCTCTACTATATTTGTCATATAACTCAACTAAAACCCATTATGTCATTAAAAAATATTTTTAATGACAAAATAAAAGACATGGACAAAAATACCCTAAGGAAAAATGTTTAAGATGTCAACAATGCATTATTTGTGCATAAAAAATGCGTCAGTGACAAAATACACACTATATTAGACATGAATGATCGAAAGTATAAAAGTGATACTAGACTGATCGATTGGGTCTTTTAGCAAACGTGAGCGATTTTTTATGTCATTTACCTACTACCGTCAAAATTTAAGTTAAATTTTTTAAAAAAAATTATAATATGTGACATTCATGAGAATGTGTTACAACAAATTTACAATATCACATGTTTTACATTTCAAAATTTAACTAACAATTTGCCGACGGTAGTAACTAAACCAACTTTTGTAACAATGTGTGACCAAATAGAACAAAATGAAACATATGTGATCAAAAGGTAATGTAATAGCAAACATGTATAATCAAACGTGTCTTTGACCCTACAAAATAAGTATTATTGACTTATTGTTTTCTTTTGATGACGTATATATAGTCCTCTGTTTCTCATGCTTAACCCTTAATTATGAACGAAATGATGCATGGTTAAATACGTATACACATGCAATTATATGTAGACATTATATTATCCATAAAAATGAGGTAGCTAGAGGTGCACATGGACACATTATTTCCTATCAAAGAAAGTAAATTATTGGGCACGAATACAAACTAAGAACCCAATGTTGATAGCATAGTAAAATGTACCTAATTGTCCACCACTACAACTACAAGCCATGGCTTATAAACTCCACTCACACTTCACACCACAACAACAAAACAAGTTTGCCCCCATTGTTCCCTACCCAATCATCCTGTTCTTTTCATATACAACAAAACCTAATCATAAA
This sequence comes from Echium plantagineum, assembly GCA_003412495.2. Lineage (NCBI taxonomy): Eukaryota > Viridiplantae > Streptophyta > Magnoliopsida > Boraginales > Boraginaceae > Echium > Echium plantagineum. The sequence continues at coordinate 21,188,664 of CM016565.1, forward strand.
GATTAGCCACAGTTTAATTGGCTTTTGGTAAAAGCCACTTAAAATAATTATTTCTTCTTGAAAGGAGAGGGCATGGGGGTAGGCTGTAGGCAGGCATTCGTGTGCAAGTTTATTTAGGTGAAGAAATAACTTGAATGGGCATAGCTTATTAGTAATTGACAAGATAATTGGAGGAGATATTTCCACGTTTATAGTATTGAAATCCGTGTGAAGATAATATTTTGTTAAAATATTATAATATTTGTTTTTGTATTTGTGTTCCTTTAGTTATTTATTTGTAAGTTGGTATTAAGACACATTCCTCGATTACAACCCATTTGATTAAGGAGCCTCTGATATAGGTGAAAGGAGATTTCCATAACGAAAAAATATCTTATTATTAAACTAATGTTAATATATATTTTGATAGAAAAGTTAATGGTATCAAAGATATATTCGTTGAGTTAATCGAATAGCCTAGTGGAAAGAGCTCTTGGTAGTGACTAAAAGGTTCTGGGTTCGAAACTCACTTCATCGCTAATTTACAAAAAAAAGTCATTATTTTAAAAGTATCTCTTAGATCCGTATTTAATATATTCAAAGTGAAATAATTATGATATTAACACACAAATAAAATTATTAATTTATTCATTAACTAAGAACATATATATCTAATATATCATTGTCTCTTAATTAACGTGAAAATAAAGAGCTATAACAACTTGTGTGACCCCTTGAATGCCGTTTTGCTTGACCCCTTGCACTCGTGACCAATAGCTAATAGGCTTTGATGATTTACAAGACATCACCATATATAGACCTTGTCAATTAATAGTTGTCTTTGATGATCAAATTCAATGACTAAGAAAACGCACCATACAATTTCATGAAGTTTGTACTTAGTGGTGACTAATAGGCCTTTTCGGTGGAAGGTGATTAATAGACTTTATTTCAAGCTACAACTCTCTTCAATAAACTTTATCAGTATAATAAAGGTTAATGACGGGGATATCACTTATCTTTTTTCCAACATAACCAATTGGTCTATTAGTCATTCACCTTTTAAAATTTATTTAAGTTGGTCTATTGGTCATTTTTTCGGCTGGCCGACCCTCAGTCAACGCACGTGATGACCATTAATAAGGGTTTTTTTGTTTTTTCATATCGCAATTAAGCAAAAAAAGAAATTGAAAATTAGAAATAAACTGAAACCAACCCTTAATTTTGACATTAAAAGGCGAAAAAACCCTTAATAATGGTCATCATAAGCGTTGATCAGTTGGAAAAATGGCCAATAGATCAATTGAAATAAATCTTAAATTATAAATGATCAACTGGAACCCTTTAAAAGATAAATGATCAATTGATGATATTAAGGAAAGATAAATAAAATCCCGACCATAAAGTCCATAATAAAAGAAAGAACTAAATTAAATTCAAATATGGTAAAATACCCCTTTACCAAGATGATGCATCACCAATATACACCTTGGTAGTATTGGACCAATATTGAATGATTTAATATCCTAGGAAATAAAATTGAAGATTTATTCAAAGTTTGAGGCTCAAGAAGTTTGCCAATCATTTCAGCAGCTGAACTTTAAACCCGACAAGGGAGCTAGACTCTGCACACCCCTTTTTGGAGAAACCATCAAATGTGTTGCTTTATACACCTACAATTTGCATGGAAATTTTCATACTCACTTGACACGTGTCATTCACCAAATGGGATATTCCTCCTCACTTCACAATTATAGTCAAAGCCCTCTTAATTGCCCTAGACAAAAGTCCTCACATTGCCATCTTTATCTTTATCCTTTTATTTCTCCTCACTATAAAATCGAATCAAATCGTGCACATAATTAATAAAAGACTTGATTATTTGATTCTTAGTAAAATATCAATAAATTAATAATACATTTTCAAATAATTGTCCGTTTATATTTTTAATTTACTTTTATTTTTCTTAATTTATATGCAAATGAATAAAATGACAACTAAAAATAAAGATATGAAGTATTATTTTCCTCTCCAACAAACAATTATGTTATTCTCTTTATTTGACCTTTTTGTTTTTATACTTTTCTCCACTATGTTTTCCCATCTTGTCTCCTCTCATTACTTTCTCACTTTATCCTTGTCTATATATATCATTTCACTCTATTGTCTCCCTATTTGAATTAGTAATATTGAAAGTATATAAATCATTGGCTCATATATTAGTTGTTGTTCAACTATCACCATAGGTCAATATGGAGTTTCCCTTAGAAACCTCTACGAATTTGGAGCTAACCATGTCAATCCATGGCTTTTCTTCATCTTCAGGTACTATATATATATATATATATATATATATATATATATATATATATATATATATATATGTTTATCATCATTTTTAAATCATTCCACATGCTTTGTTTATGTTAATTTTTTTCTTGCTTACATATGTTTACCCTTAGCTTTTATAAAAAAAATCTTAATAGCTCTGATTTTTTTCTTGATATATAACCTTATGTTGGTTCTTTTTAGGGTTTTTATTATTTTCATCACATTTCTCATAAGAGCTTCATTGATCAATGATCAAAGACATTATTCATGTATTAGGGTTTTTAATTAATTAACAATCCAAGTTTGATGATCGGATGGTTAATTTAATAGTCTAACTTTTAAAGACACAACTTTATTATTTTAGCGGTGAGTATCGAACCCAGGACCTTCTGGTCACTAGCAAGAGCCTTTTCCACTAGATATCCGATTAATTCAAAGACTCAACTTTATTATTATTTATATTTTACATACAATATAAAAAACTACAAGAAAACAATATTATCAAAAATATTTTTTAAAACGACTTCACAGTTATCAATATTATATTTTTGGATTACTGCTTAAAAAAATACTTACTAATGCTGATACGAAATCTTAAAACGTCAATTAATTTGAATGGGTCGGTGCAGGACATAGCGGAGGTGAAATGAAAGACTTTGACATGAATGAAGTACCATGTGGGTTATTGCTAGGAGGAGAAGAAGATTCGATAGAGGAAGAAGAAGAGAGCTCAAACAATGGAGGTCATCCTAGAAAGAAACTTCGTTTGACAAAAGAACAATCTCTTCTTCTTGAAGAAAGCTTCAGAATGAATCATACCCTTAACCCTGTATGCCATAATTATAAACCTTCATCATTTAATTAAATATTTCTTTAATAAATTTGTTTTTTTCATTTTTTACATAAGTTTATTACTCCTATTGTATTTTCATTTTTACTGTGTAATAATCATTTGTTTTAGAGACAAAAGGAGGCTTTGGCTATGAGATTGAGTCTAAAGGCTAGGCAAGTGGAGGTCTGGTTTCAAAACCGCAGGGCAAGGTAATTATGGATGCGTGTTATATTGTTTGACTAATAACGATCTTCAAATCCCTTCGTATTTCATATTTGGAATAAGGAAAATAAAAAAAATAAAAGTACCACATACCGATATCATATTTACTCTCTAAATTCTTTCTCAAATACTATAAGAAGTGTAAAAATTAAATATAATATATAATAAATTTGGTAAATTAGTAAAAGAAGTTGCTTTTAGAATTTTTTTTTTTTTATTAATCTGCTACAAATGTCCTAAACTACTTAAACCTAAATTTTCTAACAGTGACTATAACGTTAAAGGAAAGATGATCAATTAACTTGTCAAAGTATTCCATAGCCACTATTACAAAAACCGTCTTAGACTGTATTTATTTACTTACACGCAAAAAATTTCATGGAAAAAGTAATCCAAAAGTCAAATAGATGGCACTTTCATAAAGCACCATTTATGTGCCTCTTGGACGATGCTTTTCGAACTCCCTTTAAGTGATCGGTTGTAGGAAGTTTTATTGAATGTATAAAATATTAAGGGGAAAAAATATCATACATTCTAAATTGTGAACATTATCTCATTAATACAATTCTTTCGTTTAAGAACATAAATAAATTTTAATTTGAACATTATGGACAAGTTTTAAATTTTATTTGATTGTCCACGTTTGAGCTTATTAATATATGTCCTTTATGTTTATGGTATGGTGAACATATCAATTAAATATTAAGGTATTTTAATTGCTATTGATATATAATAACTTTGATCTAAATAAATGAACGTTGATTATGTGTCATTCTAAATAAAACCTTGTATAAGTTGTTCTAACAATACATATATTTGCCAACTATTTTTAATATTATCGTTTCATTACAAAAAAAATACTACATATATTGCACTTTTTCATAAAACCTTTTCACAATGATGCCCATCTATTTTTCCTCATGTACTCCTATATGTTTTAGCTTATCTTGTATGTGCCCCACTAATTTAATTTATGTCTTGCAATCACATCCCAAATTTTAGGGGAAAAACCATGATTGCTTTATCTAGCTAGTAGGGTTAGTTGTTTTCTCCTTCAGATATTTTTGTCAAAGGTATATAGTAGTATTTCTTTTGTTTTTTATTGTCATTTTAATCATTTTTAAATAAATTAACAAGAAAAAGTAATAGTGAAAAATTATATGATGATTGACACTATATAACTAATTATTTCAAATAAAAAGTAAGTGACCTGGATCTTTCTTTGAAAAAGTCAATACGTAGTAAATTAGAAATGTAGAATTATCTTAATTTATTAAAGATAAAATGACAATTATTTTAAAATAAAAAGATTTAGCCTAAAACGATAACAAAGAAAATGATAACTATTTTTTTTAAAAAATAACCCCAGATGGATGATAATTGTAGCAATTCAATGGTTCCAGTAAGTGGGGCGGAGTTGCACTTTAATCCCAGTAAATAACACTGTTGTAGTGTTAGTCCCTGATAGTGTACACATGATATACAAAAACTATAATAATACCATTTACTGAGACTGAAATGCAACTCTACCCCACTTGCTAAAACCATCGTTGTAATTATCTCATCAATCACTTCAAACAAACCCAGATCAGATATATTATCTGGTCCACAATGATTCAAGATTTAGTATGGATTGTTAAATTAATGAGCTGCATGCCCTACATAATCTAAAAGCCCCTTAAAACACGGGAAATTAGAGATGGAGATCAGACAAACTTAATTAAAATACCGTTTTGTTGTAACCTGATACAATGATTAAATGAATTAAAGCATATTATTGACCAATCTAAACTTAATTAACGAAAAATAAATAACTCGTGATGAGCTTTGATCGTGGCATGTCGAGAAAATTATTAAAATAGTCTCCAATAATATCAACAAATTGTAGTTTGGTCCCCAATAGTGGCACGATTACAGTTTAGTCCCTAAATGTGACCGAAAGTTGCAGATTAGTTCCACGTTAACTTTTCTGTTAATTTTAGCACCGACACACGATTAGAGGTTAAAAACTTTTCTGTTGGTAGTGTTAAAAATTAACGAAAAAGTTAACGTTGGGACAAATCTACAACGTTTTTGCCACTTTTGTTGACTAAACTGTAACCACACCACTTTTGGGGACCAAATTACATTCTGGTGATACTATCGTGGACTATTTCAGCAATTTTCTCAATAATGTCTAACCAGTATTTTCCTTTTCTTTTTGGACTTTTGGCCCCATTATTGATTATTGGAAGGACTCGAACACAGTTCTCGTATCTAGCTAGATAGCGAGTAACACCATAGTATCTCACCAATATAGGTTGCATGTTGCAGATACTTAATAAATAATGTGATGATAATGAATATCTAATAATGAGTCTTAATAGACTAACTATTTTTCTTGTTTTTTTTATAAAGGAGTAAGTTGAAGCAAACAGAGATGGAATGTGAGTACTTGAAGAGATGGTTCGGCTCGTTGAGTGAGCAGAACCGGAGGCTACAAAAGGAGGTCGAGCAGCTACGAGCCATGAAGGTTGGCCCTCCCACTGTACTGTCCCCATATGGCGGGTGTGAGCCACTACAGGCATCAAACCTTACGATGTGCCCTCGATGTGAGCGTGTCACCACCACCATCACCACAACCACCTCGACCATGACCCAAGATAGCAGGGCCGCTACCAGAACTCCTACGGTGACAACAATATCGACCGCTAATAATGTGCCCTTTCTTCAAGCTAGCAGGCATCCTTCGGCAGCTTGTTGACTAGCCAATATAACTAATTGATCAACCTTCATATGAAGTAGTAAAATGGAAGTCTCAAGTCTTTATTTATCATTTCAACGTTAGAAATATGTGAAGTTGGACTACGAACGTACTACTGTCTACTAATGGATAGAATAATATAGTTTCTATTTGGATGATCGAAATTGTTAGGTAAGGGAATATTTTCTTTGTAACAATTAAGAGATAATATGAGTGAAAATTCAATGTTTAAAGTGCTCCATAGTATATTATTGTTAAGAGTATATATAGACTTCTTCCTTGAGCTAATTAGTCTATTACGTCAAAAGAATTTATCCAGTGTGCCCTTTTGAATAACGATTGAGTAGGCATGAAACATACTATCTCCGTCTCTAAAAATTGTCACATTTTGACTTTTATTGGTCAAACATAACAAAATTTGATTATGAATTACTCATGAAACGATAAAAAATAATATAGTCATGTGAGACCTTGTTAGATTCGTTTCGATATAAATTTTTGAAATATCAACTTTTTATAAATTTTTTCGTATGTAGAATAATAGATTTGTACATTGTAAATCGTGTTTTGTTGACCACTACAAGTCAAAATGTGACAATCATTTAGGAATGGAGGGAGTATTATCTATTTATAAGTTGACTGATGGACATAGTTTTGGCTTCTTATGTTTCACCCCTAAACTGTCCAAAGGTTAACCGAATGGATCCTCAACTTTTGTTATTTTTAAATAAAAGACTAAATTCATTCTTTTTAAATTGCCCCTAATTTATGTTTTGTCGTCAAAAATTGAATTGAGACAAGAGCAAAAGCCGAAAACACACAAAAAATTGATTTTTGAAGCAAATTTTATTAAGAATAATTAAAATTAAGGTCTAACTAATAAAATAAAGAATTATATTTCATTAAATGAAAAAACTCCCTCCCCACACCCGCTCTTACCCGCATCGGGGGCTCGGGGCAACACTATACTAACACTAAAATAGTATTTTATTTCAATATAAAACTACTATTTTGCCCTCAATTTGAAGCATTCATTTTGGTGAAGTATTCAAACGTACCTCGCCCACTAAGACTATTGCCCAATCCAACAAAATGGACTATTGGAGAAGTCTAACAGGTCCAACAGAGAAGAAGTCTTACAAAATGGAATTTGGAGAATTACTATTTTGCCCCCAGAGAAGCTTTTGTGTGAGCAATCAACGTAAAAGGGAGGAAGGGATCAGCGACAGTGTTTGACTGTTTTCTACCATAAATGGGATGGAGTGGGGAAGAATGGGGGATTCATTTGTGATGGAACTAATTTTACAGGTGGTTCAATCGATGCTAAGTCACGTGGACTTAGGTTCGTTTCTTTTGGATACAAGGGATTATCAAGTATTTGAGTTAGCCTGGTGGAGATCGTCCTTTTGGGGATCGTCGTGGTTCTTCTTGTTTGAGATTAATGTAATCAGGGTAAAATTTCATTTACGCAAAAAACTCCCCTCAATTAAGCGTTTGTAACCCCATACTGATAATATCATCCCCCACAATCTCCCAGTAATGCTTTAAAAATGAGGCTGGCATACCATCCGGCCCCGGAGCTTTAGAGCTCTGCATAGAAAAAAGGGCTGACTTAATTTCCTCTTCCATAAATGGTCGATTAAGCTATTGTCTATCATGGTGTGTGAGAGTATTGAATTGTATAATACCCGATAAATCACACTCTTGCTGTAATTCTGATGTAAATAATTTAGAATATAAATTAATTGCCACCCGCTTAATTTACTCTGTATCCCAGACCCAACACACATCATTATCTTGAAGCTCGGATACATAATTTGTCCGATTCCTGTGAGTGGCTTGAGAATGAAAGTAGGATGTATTCCTATCTCTTTAACCCGCCACAGATTTCTTGATCTTTGGCATCAATAAATGTCATCCGTTTTACGCAGCCGATCTATGTCTTTGTAAGGACACATGCCCTCCCCTTCGTGTCGGCAATAATCACCCTTTGGTGCAGCTTATCAAGTTTTAGCTGCTTTTTAAGAATGCTCCTGGGAACATTACCCAGCGCTGACCTTTTCTAGTGGAGAAATACAAGCCTTGAATTTCGAACACTTTCGAAAACCTGCGAACCTGGATCATTCATGCGCACTTTATTACAGGCCTCAGCTACCACTTCCTTGGTTTCATCATACAAACACCGACCATCCTCAAATCGAAATCTGGGCTTCACTTTAGAAGCTGGTCGAGATTGTCCTAGTTTTAACAGGATGGGTAAGTGGTCTGAAGAAGTACACGAAACATGTTTCAAAGTTGTCCCACGCACACAAAATTCCAATTTTGACTAACTACACATCTATCCAGTCGAGCTCTTGTAGAGAATGAGGAAATAAAATTATTACACATAGTATAAGGAAAACCAGAAAATCCAATATCGATCAAGTTGCAATCACGTAACTCATGACAGAAATTATTCATTTGCCAACGAGGCCTAGCACGCCTATAGAAAACATATTCCGAACTATCACAAATTTCATTAAAATCACCAATAACAGCTGTAAGTAAAATCGAAAGACTAGAAAGAAATCTAAGAAGACTCCACGACAGTTTCCTCTTGCCCTCTCATAATGTCCGTAGAGATAGATAGACTAGTCAATACTTGTCCACCCCATGATCACTGATAATAGCTTCAATGTGGTGAGATGAGTAAGATTTGACCGTCACTTCAATATCTCGTTTCCACAGTAACATAAGACCCCCTCTTCTGCCGTTTGCTTCCACACCCAATGCATTGGGCATTCAAACTTTTTGCTTAATAGATCGACATCTTTATTCCATAATTTGGTTTCAACTTGAAAAACAAGTAAATGTTTGTGAGTCTTGACAAGGCTCACCAAAGATCGAACTGCCCGAGGATTTCCCAATCCTCGACAGTTCCAAGATAGGCAACTCATTCTCGCAGTCTCAGCCGATACATCATTGTCTTTAGAAGCCTTCAATCCGATATCAGAAAGAAGTGGCTGCTTTATAAGTGAGCCAGATGATCCTCCCTTAACATGCGGGTGGTGCCTCTTTTTCACTAAGGCATGTTTCTGCATCTTCAAGGTGTGCTTGGGAACCTTCTCGGTTTTCTTCTTTGTATGAACCTTGAATGCCTCCCCCACCTCATTCTGAACATTCTTAAAATCAAAAAAATTCAGAGTTTCAAGGAAGCCCATACATTTTTGCTCAAGAAGTCCATTGTTTGGGTCTGTGCGGGACATAGGCTCATTCAATGTTGTCATAAATGGGAGTTGACCAACATTGAATTATTCCCCTCCAAATAAGTTAAGTCCGCAAATTTTTTCAACAGATCACTAATCAAAGTTTTACCACCTGATTCATTTTATGTTTTATGCATCTTGGGCCGTCTGTTTCGACCAACCAAGTGTAGTTTAGTGTTCCATGTGGGCTCTCTTGTATCTGATTTCTTTTTTTATCAATACATCGCTAGTTATCAAAAAAGAAAAATTGAAGTAATCTACAATGGATCTACTAACATAATTATTACTCTTTTCGTCTCTAAATGATTGGTATATTTTGACATTTCATGGTCAACAAAAGACGATTTCAAACATAAATATCTCCTATTCTACATATGAAAAAATTATAAAAAGTTGATAGTTCAAAAATATATATTGAGACGAATCTAACAAGATATCATATGACTATATTATTTATTATTGGTTAATGAGAATTATTGATCGAAATTTTTAAAGTTTGACCATGTAAAGTCAAAATATACCAATCATTTAGGTACAGAGGGAGTATTATTCATCCAAGGTAAAATATTGCAAAGCCCTGCTTCCACTTTCAATTGCAGTAACGGTTGCATGAAGAAATCTTGAGCAGCCTCTTAGTAATCTTCTATCAATTTAGGCACAACTTTCGCAATCGACTAAAGAAAGACTTACCCCTATATTTATCAACAACAATTAAAAAATCTTTTGTCAAACTGCTCAAGAAAAAATAACGAACATAACTTGTTTATTCAATTAAGTTGAACAATTTTCTTAAATAAAATTAGTTAATTAATTTAACATTTAAAGTTCTAAATATTAATACAAAGTTTAACTGAAAATTTAACATATTCAGATAATACATCCTATTAATATCATAAAATATAATGAAACGCATGATTCACATGAACGATATTATGATGCTTCGTGTGTTTACTATGCATATTAGAGATCAGAGAGCACCTGGATGGCCTGAAGGGATCTCTATGGATTCTTCATGAGCAACACATAGGGACTTTTTCAAGGTGAAAAATTGAATGGGATCGATAGAAGATTGGAAGCTAAGGGTGTTGGTTTCCATGCAAAGCTTGGCAAGTGAGCAGTCCACGCAATGTTATACCTCATATTCGTTGGCTGTTCGATCTTGATCTTAATACTTATCCCGATCAATAACCATCAATTACTAAATACTCCATATCCTTCTCCGATAAGAAATTTACATTATTATTTTCTTATAACTTTCGAATACAAAACCAACGAATACTTGGTTATCGAAGTTATAAGTATACGAAAATATCAATTATTTGTTCTACAATCAAGGTCGAACAGACAACGAAACCAAGGTTAAACTGCGGAGGACGGCTCGCTTGACAAACATAGCAAAGAAATCACTCACCCAATTCATCAATTAATTTTTTAACCATCCTCCCACATTGGAAAATCTTCATTTCTTCATCTTCACAAGTATCCACTTTTCATCCAATGCCTATGTGAAACATGAAGTTGAAAACATAAGTAAATATATATAGAAATTAAAGAGTGACAAAATAAAAGGTAGAATTAATTAAATTTCAATATATTTCCATAAAATGTTACATTGAGGTTAAATGTTTGATAGCAGTTTTGTTTCATAACTTAACTCTAAATATTTATAAAGATGACAAAACAAAAGGGAAAAATTAATTGAATTCCTATATATGATATATATACCTCACTCTTCTTCTTTAGTAGGTTCATCATTCCATAAATGTTATATTGAGGTTAATTAAATGTTTGATAACTGTTGAAACAAAAAGACTAAAATTGTGTCAATTTTGCCTCTAGTTTAATTCATTTATATATAGACAATATATATAACAAATAATAATAGTAATAATAATTTAACTTGATTTGAGTAATAATGTATGCATTTGGAAGGATATGTGAAATGTGGAGAAAATTAAGGAAGGAGAAATCAGTAAAATTGAAATTCATAACTTCGGATTTAGTTAAGACGACAAAATTAAATAGTAAACTTTGACTTAAAATTTCATTGAGGATTTCATTTGAGCTAATTTTATTCAGAACTTAATTTTTTTTATTAACAAACTGACTTAATGAATTAAGTACTGAATTAATTAATTTGAATGACTTAATGAATTTAACAAACATGCCTTACTGTTTGAGTGTTTTGTATTCTCCAATTATATAATTCCTTTATAATTATATTTGTTATTGTTTGAAATTAAATTTTTGTTCCAAAATAATTAACATTATAAGATAATAAATTATACTTTTACACATTTTCAATATACATTCTTCTATTTAAATTATCAATGATCAATTGATATTGTTTCAATTATTATCACTCTACATTTGTAATATAATTTATTAAAAAAAATTTTCCCTTAATCTATAAGCAAATAACTAAAATGACAGCCGAAAACAAAAACTGATTACTATTCATTGAGGGTCATTGTTAAACATTATCTTATTATCAATTTGATTCTTATATTTAAATAAATTTCAGATAAAACAAATTATAAAATTAAAACAAAAGTGGAGGAACATACTACTTCCTCCAAGAGTTAGGTGTAGCTAGGGGAGGTAGTTGCCTGTATATATATAGTACTCCCTTCTTATATATTTCACCTCTCATTAAGATTATTCAATTTCAAAATATAAGAAGAGTTACTTTTTTAATTAAATTTGAAAGTGGACGTGATTCGAGATAAATAATACTACTATAATGTATAATCAGATTATCGGAAGTAGAATAGTGTACGAATTGGTCCTTGACGGACAAATTACTGTTTTATTAAAAATCTTCTATTAACTTTTTTTAATATATAAATTATACAATTAATTTTTATACTCATATATAAATTATCATAAGGAAACTTTAATACAGAAAAAATTTAATAAAACTATAACTTTCTACGTTCGTTCATGCTTCATTTTTTAACTTTCATCATTCCGTGAAACCTGAGTAGATCTAGGTGGGTAGGTGACATGGAGTTTGGTGTACAGGACAAGGGTCATACGTTAAGGTAGAATAAACTATAGGCTTTGTTTGGTGGGAAGAAAGGTGAGAAGATCAAAGACATGTAATGACAATTTTAGAGCGAATTGCACAAATAGTCCCCGATAGTGTCACCAAGTTGCAGTTTAGTTCCCAAAACTGGTCAAACGTTACAGATTAGCCCCCAAGTTAATCATTCCGTTAAATTTTAACACCAATATGCGATGAGACAAATTTGGACCCAGAAAAATGAATTTTAAGACTTAAACTCATTTTTTATATCTCATGAAAATTCATTACGAAGTTGAATGCAAAACTTTATTAATTTCTAACACCAAAATGAGTTTATGTCTATAAAACAATTCATTTTTTGACCCAAATTTAACCTTTCATCGTGTGTTGGTGTTAAAAGTTAAGGAATAGTTAACGTAGGGACTAATCTGCAACTTTTGGCCACTTTCGGGGACTAACCGGCAACGGTGCCACTATTGGGGACTAAACTGCAGATTGATGACACTATCGGGGACTATTTGTGCAATTCACTCGACAATTTTAAGTCAATTTTTTCTCTTCTAAACTATCAATGAGAGTATGAATATAGTATTATAAATAATAAATACATTAATTATTACATAATAGATAGTTCAAATAAAAGTTTGAATCAAATGTTCCAAATTATTGAGTCATTCTCTATATTTTATAGTCAAATTGATGATTATAACATATTTATACCAAATAAATTATGTCTTTGTAAACCACAAATAAAAAAATGATGTCCTACGTACTAAACTTTTTCTAGTATTCCTTCAAAATATATATTGTGAAATTTTGTATATCCTTCAAAATATACAACCTAGTGACATACTTAATTTTTGAACTGATCTAAGTGAGTTGGGGATTTGGTGTAATTGGAGCCCTCTAGCTAAATGGTACCATTATCGAAATAGTTCGTGATGTTGTTTATTTAGGTACATTTCGGTCCTTCCTATTAAATTTTGTATTAAAACATAATAATCACAGATGAAGAAGCTTACCTTTGGGACAAAATATAAATTTTGGGATATTGACCAGCAATAAAAAATATGTACTTTTGAGTCAAAATTAAAAATTTGAGAGGTATTGTTACCAAAATTTTGAGGTAACTCAGTTTTATCCCAAAAGTAAACTTTTTTTTGTTAGTCAACGTTCAAGTTTTAACACGATAGTTATTTAGGGACCAAAATGAGCGTGAATACACACGATCAAGGATCATTTCCACAAAAATACTACTCACGAAAATCAAATTATACTAAACTCCTATTCACCGAAACTATTTTGACAATTAACTCCAACGTAGGTATATGTATGCACAATGCCAGTTCATGCATTATACGTATTTGAACTAGCATAGGTATTGTGCTCTAAATATTTGAGCAAGTTTTAAGCACCATAATAAAATTCAATACATTAATATATAAATTAACTACATTATATATATATAATATCCTCTCCAACCACTCAAATACTCAAAACATGTGCAACTACATACTTTTTTTTTCAATTTAGATCAAAATAAAGAGTACACGAACATGATCTTTCCAACAAGAATTAGTACAATTTTAATGAAGAACTTGAAAACTTATTATTGCATGCAACATAAGAAATAAGTATATTATTACTATGGAGAGAATTAAAGTACCTCATTTCTATGCTGCCTATGAAGGCTATTATAGTTGACTTCAACAATGGTTCATTATTGTCCCATTGGGTCTTCTTTGCTCTCCTTCACATTCTATTGGAATTAATATATCTCTTGATGGCATATATATAGATTTATTGTGGAGAAAAAACTTACCACTCAAAAGCATGATCATAAGGTGATGTAATCTAATGTTATTACTATCTTAATTCTTTATGGTAGGTATACATAAATAAGAAGTTCACTCCATAATTTAAAGAGCTATGTGGGTAGGGAAGACAAAATTGAGTGATTAAATAATGCTATATTATTGCTATATATCCCATGCTAGTTGTTAGTATATATGATAAATAATGTTGTAATAATTTGAACAAAATAATATATGAAAAAAGTTGTTGCATTGTCCAATTTGAAACTTTCTTTTTAAATTGAACATACACACAAATATATATAGAGGGTCAGGCAATTGCAAATAAGGTTAGGGGTTGGTGAGATTTGTGGCTTCATTTGTGGTTGGTGAGTTTTCGGTTTTGAAGTAGTTGTTGCATAGTGATCATCAATACCCAAACTAGCCTTATATTACCTACTAAATGAGTAAATGTATAACCTTTTTGTATCCTTGGGGAGTTGGGGTTCATTATTGTTTAGGCGTCTATCTTAACTTAAAATTGTGTTGATCCTTAGCTACCACGGTCTATTATCTTTGTTTTTTAATTATTCCCAATATTGTGAAAATAGGTCTCTTATGTATATTACTACAATAACATATTCGTGTAGACGTAATACTTTTTAAAATTGTAGGAATTGCTTTCTGTTTCTTATCATGTTGGTCATTTCATTACTATTAAGACTTATCTTTCTGTTTACAAACGGTCTGGTCAAGAAACTCACACACAAGTCGAGGGAGATTGAAATAAGGTGAATGGCATAAGAGTCCGTGAGATTTACACTAAATATCAACTAGGCTAGGTCCTGAGTTTTAATATTACCATCTTGGGTCCATTGAACAATTTTAGATGTTACCCTCATCCATTTAACTTCATATTAACTTTTTTATATGATATCATAACGTTTTTACCATCTTGGATCCATTTAATGTCAACTAGGTCCTGAGTTTTTAATACATATTTAAAGCGTTAATGGCACAATCGATTATGCATGTTTCATAATGTTTACCATTCGAACACTTATTTTTTATTTTTTCAATATCCACTGAACAAAAGACTTAGCCCTAAACCAATTAGACATTATATTAAAATATGGATCAAAAAGATCAAAATGAAACACGAGTGATTGAATGGTGAACACTAAGAAACATATATATGGGCCATTAACCCTTTTTTAAAATACATTAGATATATGTTTATACTATTACTAAAAATAAATTTATTTTTGATTTAATATCTATAATATATAAGAAAGTATCTAAAAAACGTTATTTCTTTCAAATCATAATCTTTTTTCAAACAGAAATTATGCACATTGGCAAATTTAAATTAATTAATTCATGTAATGAAAAATGATAGTTTAATCACTACATTAAATTCATAAAGTGTTATAATACCACCCTTACAACATAGAAAGCTTTCTTGGGAGAATTGGATGCTTTATAGGGAGACTTGGTAATTGGTATATTCTTTTCCACCGACATCCTCGTATTTTGTCATTGTTTTTATTGCAAAATCAAAATATTCATAGCTAAATTGAGAAATTTATATTACTAAGAATTAAAATTGATTCAATATATCGTATTACAAATAATCAATGATTAAAAACGTAGGAAATAATTTATCAATCTAATATTATTTATATAATTTGTAGATAATTAGTTTTAAATGGATAGGAACTATCTTCATTATATGTAGATAACTAACAGTGATTCAGCCTTATTTTCGCGTCTATTCGTCCTAGAATCCGTTATCTCGTCTCTTGGGAGATTCACATGGAAGTGCATGGAACGCCCCGCCGATTTCTTAAATGGGTCAATATGATTCCTAGAGTTTTGATTCGGCTCTTCACGCCTAGGTAAATTGTCAGACGTCTGCCTAGTTGGCCCAACCTTGGATATGGATTTGAATCCTCCGGTTCTTACATTGGTTACTTTGATTCGTACCATCGTTCCCTCAGTGATTGGTGCTCCTGCTACCCCACTAGAAGTGCGCCGATGTCTTTGGTTCGAGTCCAGCACATCTGAGCTCGAGCATATATATTAAACAGGGTCCATATCAAAAGGTTTATGATGTAAATAGAAAAGGGTGTATTGTCAATAAGATATTTTGTTTTATGCTAAAGGACCTGCCGATGCTCCATAGCCTAGTGACTTCCGACCCAACCTTTCATGCAAGAGGTCACGGATTCGAACCTTGTTAGAAACAAATTTATCTCATATTATACTCTAACTCTCTATTGGTTACAAATTTGTGTATTCATTGTTCATAATACCTTTGTATTCTAATTCATCGCTAATTTACAAAAAAAAAAGACCTAATTAACATATAATAAAACTCAAGGACCTGGAGTGGTAATACAAAAAACTCAAGAACTTGAAATTTAAACATAAACTCGGGGAGACGGGGACCCAGTGTCATTTACCCTATTAAAATATATATAGTCATAATTTTATGTAAGGCAATATAATAGAGATTGCAACTTGAATACTCCCTCCATTTCACTTAAATTGATTTCATCTTTCTAAAAATATAACTTCGATCATCAATTACTTTATATTTATATTCAAGAAAATTACAGAGAAGTAGTATTATGAAAGTACTTTGAAAAACGAATTTAGTTATTTCAATTATATTTTTCGAATGTGTGAGTATAAAGTTATTCGTAATCAAAATGTAATATACATTTTTAAAACGTCAATTAAAGTAGAATAGAGGGAGTAACAAATACACGTGGTATGACGAATAAGAATATGGACATATGGCGGTGGATTCCTAATATGGCATAAAATCCAGGGTCACATGCGCACAGGTTCGAACAGGATTTGATAGGAATAAAGAAAACAAGAAGGTCACTATAGCTTTTACATCTTGAGAAAATAAAAACACCATTCATAATTGATAAAGAAGGAGTAGTTGATTGATTGTGCGGAATGGGTTGGATTTGTGGGAAGGTTGCTTTAGATATTATTTGGGTGGTTGGTGAGATCTATGGTATTGGTAATTTGATTGATCATTCTCCTTTTTTTCTTTTCAATGATGGATATGAAATGTTGGAATGTGTGCCAATCAATTGCAAATAGAGCTCTACTCGAGTTGAGTCGAGCCCGAACTTAACAATTTTTGGCCGACTCGTTACTAGTCGAGTCTTAGACTCGGTTTGACTCGACTGCAAAAGTTTCCTGAACCGAGCCATTTCCGAGCCAAACTCCAAGCTAGGTCATTTAGTTCATTCAAAATTTTAAATTCAATTAAAGCAACAAATTAGTTATTTTAATATGATAACGAGGTGCATATTTTAATCCATCTTTTGTCATAACAATTATTTATTTAAATGATCAAAAAATTATTTATTTAAAAGAGTAAAAAATTATTTGTTTTAAAAAAAATTATTTGTTTAAAATTTTGTGGAATATAATCATTCGGTTATAATGGTTTGAGAATCGGTACAATCGGTTCTGTTCTTTTTTATGTCCAAAACGGGACGAATCGAACCGTGCACACCCCTAGTATGTACAATACCTATTATTTAAGGTGTGTAATTCGAACACAAATTCTCAAATCTCAACCAAATCTTCAATTCAATAATTTTGTTAACATGCACATCTCACATTGGAAGTCGGTGTCCTACTGCTATTGGGTCAATATATAAGATCTTGAGCTACTCCCTCTATTGCCAATTGCTTTAAGAGTGGAACCTCATAGACTCTTAACATGATATCATAAGCCCACTCGAGTTATTGAGGCACGTGGAACCCTGCCGATGTTGTTCTGGCAATTAATACCGCCGAAGAAAATCCCGCCGACGATTAGGTTACACGTGAGGGGAGTGTTAAGATGCACATCCCCAGTGGCAAGCATGCTGACACCTATAGTGGAGGTCTCGGGTTCGAGCCCTCTTGCTAGCAAGGAAATTGGTTAGAGAGATGGATTCTCTCACTAGTTTGATGTTAGTCGCCTCTTTTCTTGAACATGCGAGTTTACGAATTGTATTGATGTTTCATGATTGTACAGTATTATTCATTTAAATAAAATTCAAGGGTACTCCCCTTTAAAAAAAAAAAAAGATGCACATCCCACATCGAAAGTTGGTGTCCTCCCGGGTCAATATATAAGATCTTGGGCTACTCCTCTATTAGCAATTGCTTTTAGAATGGAACCTCATAGACTCTTAACAAATTCGATTTAAATCATTAAAATATTTTAATCCTATAAGATTTTAAAGTATACTCAAAACAATTTGACATACTACTTTGTTACTTAATAATATTATGACAAATTAATATTGCATCTTCTATTTTTCACTAATATAGTAATGCATCTTCTATTTCCAATAGCATTTTGTGAGTTTATAATTACAAATAGAATTTTACTATTCATAGAATAATTTAGTAATGCATCTTTTGTTTTCAATAATATCTTGTAAAGAATATCTAATATTAAACAACTTTTATGAAAATATTAAAAGAATTGTTTATCACACATCGAATAATATATTTTGTAACATTGAATGACTTTTATTTTTTACATAATAGTATATTGATGCATCTTATACTCTTATTTAGATGTTAGAAAACATTATCAATTATAATATGAAGTATAACAAGATATAAATTTGTCATAATGGTTAACTACTAGCTACTTACCTTAACAATCAAGGTTCGTATCCCCTTAACTCTATAAATATACAATTTCTAATACATAACACACTCGTGTTGTTTTTGGCAGGTAAACATGCCCAGGGTCGGCTGTTAGTCCGGTTCGAGCCCGATTCGTGTTCACTAGGCCCACGAACGGCCTATGGGCCCTTCACTAATGAACCAGACAGGGGCTTTACCCATAGGCCCCAGGCCCGCCCGGTTCGACCCACCTAAAATTCGGGGGTATTCGGCCCGGTTTGAGGCCCCTCAGGCCCCCTAACCAATGTGCCCACGTTAGTCTCAACATGGGCACTTGATGTGCCAGAAACAACACCAATTGTGCTATGTATTAAAAAAGTTTATTTTTAGAGTTAAGGAGATTCAACCCTTGGTTACTAAGGTGAGGAGCGAGTAGTTAACCATTGTAACAAGCTCATGTCTTGTTATATTTTATATTATATTTAATAATGTTGTCTAACATCTCAATAAAAGTATAAGATCCATCAATATACTATTATTTAAATAATATAATGTGATAAACTATTTTTTTAATATTTTCATTGAAGTTTTTTATTATTAGATATTCTTTACAAGATATTATTGAAAATAGAAGATGCATTAATATATTATTCTCTAAATAGTAAAATCATATTTGTAATTATAAACTACAAAATTATTATCGAAAATACAAGATGCAATATTATTTGTCATAATATAATTAAATAATAAGGTAGTATATGAAATCTTTTCATTATGCTTTGAAATCTTATAGGATTAAAATACTTTAATGACTTAAATTGAATATTTGATTGATAGAATTTTCGAATTGAGGATGGGATTTGAGGGTTGTGTTTGAATCAATAATAACCTAAATTTCGCGCCAAACGTGTCCAATTTTGGTTTTAAACGTGGCCATGTTTGATGTTTCAAACAAGGGTGGACATAATTCATACTAACGTGGGCATGTTGTAGACAAGCGTGGATACGTGTCATACTAACGTGGGCACGTAATGCAGTAGCGTGGGCACGTTCCGGAGTAGCGTGAGCTTGTTGACTACTACTTAACTACTATGACAAGTTCATGTCTTGTTATATTTCATATTATAGTTAATAATGTTGTCTAACATCTAAATAATAGTAAATGATGCATTAGTATATTATTCTTTAAATAATAAAAATCGTAAGTGTTACAACAGATATTATTCGCTCATGTGAAAAATTATCTTTTTTAATATTTTTATAAAAGTTGTTTAATATTAGATAGTTTTTAAAACATATTATTGAAAATAGAAGATGCATTACTATATTATTCTCTAAATAGTAAAATAATTTCTAACTATAAACTAACAAGATATTATTGAAAATAGCAGATACATTACTAGTGTCTATTATCGAAAATCGAATATGCAATATTATTCGTCATAATATTATAAAGTAACATGATAATATGTGAATTTTTTATTATACTTTAAAACTGAAGATGTATTATTATATTATTGAAAATAGAAGACGCATTACTGTATGTGAACTCTTTGAAGTTCAAGATAATCAGCTTGTAAAGCATCATAATAATGGGCAAGGAAAATGTAAAACATTTTGAATTAAATATTAGAATTAATCTATCACCAATTGCATATGACATGGTTATCGGCCACAACATGCTCGTTTTTTTTATTTTACTTTAAAATCTTATAGGATGAATTTATTATCGATGTCATGACAAAATCAATTGTTGTGAACAAATTCAACGATTATATACAATATATAATCTAGAATAATATAGTAATACATTGTATGCTTTTATCCATAGTTATCTAATATTAAATAAGTTTTATAGTATAACTAAAACATTTATTAATATAAAATAGAACTAGTTTAAAATATAGTGATAAATATCGCTATTTTAACAAAAAAAATTTATACAATGTTTGATTAATTATAATAGAAATTATAATATAATGATAATAAACCTTTCAAGAGGGGCTTCGAACCGAACATAGACTCGGTATTCCCTTAACGAACGGGCCCGAGCCCGGTTCGTTAAGGGCTCAGGGTCCGTCGACTTGGTACATGAGCCGTCCGGTTTGTTTTAAGGGGGATGGATCCGTCCGGTTCGGTTCGTTAGACAACCTACGACCTTACCCTACGCACTGGATTCAGTCACTTGGGATCCATAACCAAGCACCTGTCCAATTTCAATGTCCAAAAGGGCCTACGAGTAGCAGATTTACTCATTTGCCAAGTAGGAACTTTACATGAGGGCTGACTGCTGAGGCATTAATCAACATAACTAGTAGCCTATATTAATAGGCCCTAAAGGCTAAGGGCCTAAACTATTCTAGTGAATTTGGCCATTTGCCCAACCTCGGTCGTAGTGCCATTAATAACACATGTTCGAGCGGGTAATTCCGGGTTTTAATTTTTCTGAACCGGATAGCAAATGCATTATCCTTGTATTGCTCTATAAGGACACGAGTTGGTATCGAGCCGGGTTATTTAAGCCGCACGATGAGCGGGTTTTGGGTTTCCCTCGAATTTCTGTTAAATTTTTTTTTTTAGGATTCTTTTCGACAATATATAATTGTTAAAATATAAATCTGAAAATTCTTTTCAATACTAATTTTATATTGGTAATTGAAATTAAATATGGTTAAAGTTTAACATATATTACATATATTACCATATACGCTATCGACTAAAAAAATTACTCGAATATTGCTTGATAATGACATGAGCGGATAACGGATCCGAATTTCGTGAATCGAGTAACGAACATGTTTCAAATTACCCGGTCATTTAACTGTCCTCCTCGGTCCTCAGCAGTCAGCACATTCGGTTTTGGTAGGTTCAACATTAAATGCAAAAACAGACCACTTGATGTTTAATGAATGAGCCAGAGCAGACCTACCAGACTTGACCCTCCCGGTCATAATTCACCAACCGAAATTCTTTTTGGCCCTCAATCGTATTGCAAAAATGCATTTTCGTTTGCATACATGACAATATGACATATAAAGGGATAAAAGTACAATTTACACATATAATGACTAGAAAAAACTGTAGTTATTTAGGGGTAATTAAAATAAGATTAATTTTCAATATAAATAATATTACATTAAACTTTGTTTAAGAACTTCAACATTATTTTTAGTTGTAAAGAATTATACTCCCTCTGTTCCTAAATGATTGGTATATTTTAATTTTTATGATTAAATTTTAAAAAATTTGACACAAATTCTCATTAAATGATAAGAAATAATATATTCATATGGGATCTTGTTATTAGTTTCGTCTCATCAATATATATTTTTAAAATAATAATTTTTATATTAAAATAATAGATATTTATATTTTTAAATTGTATTTTGTTGACCATAAAAATCAAAATACACCAAATATTTAAGATGGATATAGTAATTCTGAACTTCAACATTATTTTTCATTGAAGTCTCAGCTAAGTTAGGTCTGCTATCATATTTTTGCTTCTGGTAGTTACAAATCCTTTAAATTTCATTCAAGTCTATCTACTCCAGTAACAGGGAAATAAATAGATATTTATAACTCGCATTTAGTTGTACTAAACTTTGTTCGTTTTTCGTATTTTCTCGAGTTCGATTATGGAGAATTTTTAAAGAATATAGCACCTTTTGCCATATTTTATTAAGTTGGGGTATCTTTTATAAATATCGAGGTTCAATTCTCCTTATAATATTAAATGATAATCATACCCTTAATTTATCATAATGATTTTATCACGATATATGTCGTCTCGTCTGATCAAATACTACAACACTGATTTTAACGATATTGACAAAACTAGTGCGAACAAATAAACTCGAAAAAGAGGTTTTATATTCCATGTTGAGTAATTGGTCGAAAAGTATTACATATTGTAGACCATATCATCACCACATTTTCTGCCCATAGAAATAGAAAAAAGATGAACTGTCCATGTTCATTTGACCTTTATGTTTCTCTAAAGGCAACTATTTAAAAAGCAGAACCTCATAATTAAATTTGCGTTCTAAGATTTTCGAGAGAGAAAAAAATAGCAATAATCGATCACATAAGTCTTTATTTTCGCCTCAATCTCTTTGTGCATGATAATCACATAATGGTTTATATATACATTTCAAGATTTTATAAAATTGAGTATCACGTTCTAAATACTTAGACATTATATGTCAAGACTAAATTGCAGAGGAAGTTGTATTTTAATTTGAGATATATCATATATGTAGAAATAATCTTCGATAATGTCACAAGGTTACAATTCAGTCCTCAATAGCGATATTTTTACAGTTTAATCTTCGAAAGTGACAAAAAAAATTACAGTTTAATCCCACTCGTTAATTTTTAACATCAACACGTGATGAGAGGTCGAATTTTGGGCCAAAGAATTTTTTGTCCCTAACTTAACCTCTTATCGTGTGTTGTTGTTAAAAATTGGCGCAATAGTTGTGAAGAAGTATTTTTCGACCAATGTGAAGGACTAAAGTGTACATTTTCGACCAATGTGAAGGACTAAAGTGCACATTTTGAAGAAATATTTAAATTTTGACAATTCTTTTTTAGTCTTATTTTCAACCGATATGAAGGACTAACCTGCACCTTTTACGCCAATATAAAGATTATTTACACATACTATACATTTATTAAAATTAAAATGCATCTTACACCAAACTACTTTAACAATTTTCTCTCAATAAATTCATACCAATAATGATCACTTTCTTTTAACTATTAATAGTTAAACATATGTTGATTCATCAATCTAATCCAAAGACTAGCTTCTTTCTCTTTCATATAGGACCATGTCAACAGAAGATTATATCTATCAGGAGAATAAAAATGTAGATTGAAATTAAGATCAAGAAGCTTATTGGCTAAATGCCTCCATCATTCGACCACCAAAGATTCCAAAGAATAATAATGTATTTACAATTGATATTATTGGAGGGATATAATATATATATATATATTCGTACTTTGTAGGCCAGGGTCCTTTGGTGACAATATATTGACGAAGCAAAAACAGTGAAATTGATGGATTTGAACTATTTAATCACAAAATAGATAAATGCCTATTCACAAGTCGCGTGTACTCTCAACAATACTATTATTATGTTATATTCCCTCGTCCCTAAAGAATTATCACATTTTAACTTTTGTTAGTCAAACATTATAAAATTTGATCATGAATTCCCATTAAACGATAAGAAATAATATAGTCTTGCGGAACCTTGTTAGATTCGTCTCAATATATATTTTTGAAATATTAACTTTTTATAATTTTTTCGCATGTAAAATAATAGATATTTATGTTTTAAATCGTGTTTTGTTGACCACCAAAAGTCAAAATGTGACAATCTTTTAAGGACGGAGGGAGTATTATTATTTAGATATCAAAATTAGTAATACAAAAAATTTGATCTCATCAACTCTTATCATTGGATGATTGTTTTTATGGAGTAGGATACTTATTTTTACATTAATGTTATAAACGTTCATATTACACCATTAGCTGTCTTGATAGAGGATTAATGTTACAATTAATGAGATGAAGATGGTTCTTAATCTACTTATATATAAATTTCTTTTTTCATTAAAATGATCATCACAAACTAATAAAACAATAGCACATCAGATAAAGTTCATAGGTCAAGAGAAATAAATCATGTCATACCTTGAGGCGAACTCTCGGGATCAACAATACTTATAGTTTATTTCAACTTATACTCTTTGTGTCTAAATGGCTGGATGTATATAAATTACATCTTCATCTATATAATGTGATAATCATGTAATTCAAGTATGAAGGATATATAATTATACTCCCTCCATCCCTAAATGATTGGTACATTTTGACTTTCATGATCAACAAAATACGATTTGAAACGTAAAAATCTCTTATTCTACATGCGAAAAAATTATAAAAAGTTGATATTTCAAAAATATATATTGAGATGAATCTAACAAGATCCCACATGACTATATTATTTCTTATCGTTTGATGAGAATCCTTGATCAAATTTTACAAAGTTTGACCACAAAATTCAAAATGTACCAATCATTTAAGGACGGAAAGAGTATTTCAATTCATATAACATACTCATCATGCTTTAATAAATGATACGCTCATCGCCCATTAGAGGAGGTGAATTCGGGATATACCTCTAGCGGTTCGGTACTCCACCTCAAGAGTGCCCAAAGTAGGCTGGGTAACCACCCACAAGCAGATCCTCCCTTAAACAAATGCAGAGTTACTCATGTACCTGCCGTAGATCGAATCCATACACTTGTGGAGAAGCACACTCTTATAATAAAACTCATTACCATTTAAGCTATGCCCGTGGGCACTCATCATGCTTTAATGATAAAGAGAGGGGAAGATTTTCCCATTGTATAAGATGAATAAAACAATTGATTTTGCATTTATTATTTAAAAGTTAAAGAAAATAAAACTATCAATTAACAAAATATAGAAGTGACAATAATGGGATAAGATATGTTATGCGAAATTGCGAATTATGGTAGTTATCTTTTCCGTATTTCGTCAAGACTTCGCACATTTATTTATGGCCGTAATAGTACCCTACCGAATAGTTCATTGATGATGAAATCACATTATAAGATAGGTCTAAATATAATAAGGAGTATATAGTATACATACAATACAAATTCCAAATTAAAAAATCGATAATGTTAGTTATTGAAGAGACTATATTTTAGTTTTTGTAAATATATGAGGATTGGCCAAGTTTTTTATGATATCATCTCTCTCCGTAACTTACTTCGATGAAAATTAGTTCGAAAATATTGAGACATATTAATATTATTGAAGCCCGTATTTATTATATATCTTCTCTATCTCTAAATAATTTGTACATTATGACTTTTATTAGTTGATAAAATACGATTTAAAATGTAACATCTCTTATTTTAAAGGCGAAAAAATTATAAAATGTAGATATTACAAAAATATATATTGAGACGAATAATCTAACAAGATCTCATATTCAAGATCAAATTTTCATTAATTTTATTACGAAAAGTCAAAATGTGCCAATTATTTAAAAACGAAAGAATTACTAGCTATTTACACAAGATGACTAGCTACTATTATTAATTAGTCCTTTATGTCCTAATAGTGGGCAGTATGTAAGCAGGCCGGTGCAACTTTCTCACAGATGGGGTATGTGGGTTTAGCTATTTTGTCCATCTTTGGATAGCAGCACACATATTATGACATAAATGTGTTGTTCTCTTACCAAACTTTTTCCTTTCTTTTCTTTAATAATTAGCGATGAATTATGAATATGATAGTATTATAAACAATCAATACACAAATTTCATGAATATAATAGTATTACAGTAAAACGTCTATAAATTAATACTCTATAAATTAATAATCTCTCTAAGATAATAAATTAAATTTGTCCGGTCCCGACTTGGGCTAGTTAAAGAAAATTAACGAATCGATTAAATAATAAGATAATACTTTAAAAAAAATTCACTTACAATATAAGGTCCCATGAAAATTATAAACTAATAATCCTTAGAAATTGAAATAATTTAATTATAATTTATTTAAAATATGACTCTATAGTAGTTTATTTTTTCTTAAAGTTCAAATCACATTGAAGTTCATCTCTAATTTCTCTTATTGCATCCATTAGTTCCGGTGTTGTGTTTTCGAATTGTAACATAAATTTGTGAAGAGTTTTAGACGTCAAAAGTGCTTCCTTTAGGGTAACAAGTTCCAAAGACACGGTATCATCTTCATCTTCATCATCAACATTGTTCTCAATGATAGTAATAATGTCATTAAACTCTACATATATTTATGTAAAAACTTTTCATCTCATGCAAAATCTCTTTTAATTAATAAATTATTAATTTATAGATAAATTAATAATTCTCTAAATTAATTTGGCCGGTCCCATCATTATTAATTTATAGACGTTTAACTGTATAAAGAATGAATACAGAAAATCCACGACCTAATTATGAATATAATAGTATTATTTCTTTTTTTCTTAGAGTGTAATATGAGACAAATTTTGTTTTCAACAAAGTTCGAACCCATGATCTCTTGCATAAAAAGTTGGACCAAATACCACTAGGCTATTGAGCCATCAACCTCTTAACCAAACTTTTACATAAGCGAACTAACTAACAATATTGTTTAA
Source organism: Echium plantagineum (assembly GCA_003412495.2). Lineage (NCBI taxonomy): Eukaryota > Viridiplantae > Streptophyta > Magnoliopsida > Boraginales > Boraginaceae > Echium > Echium plantagineum. Next base: position 21,215,709 of record CM016565.1, read on the forward strand.
TATTACTAAATAGGGTCGACCATGATATTTTTGGGTTGGGGCGAAATTGAAAAAAGAACCCTAAGAGTAATAAATGCCGAAGGCTTTACACCAAAATAATGCTCCTAACTTATAAAGGCATTGCAGTGACTAATGATAAGATATCTAGCTGATTCGGATTTATTTGCTTGGCTTTGTACAATTTTTATTGGATATGGAACCCCATATTAGCTACTTTAATATAGTACCAGTTTCCATTGGAATCCAAGGCAAAGTTTAGGTATTATTATTCGATCATGAACGAATCTTGAATTTTAATATAAAAGATTTATTTTATAATGATTTAAATAGAAAAATTATTCAATATGAGGAATAAATTATAATGTTTATCGAGTTTCATACATTTAACCAAAAAAATCTTTCTTCTTCTAGCTTTTCATTTTATTAGAGAGAATAGAAATATGAAGAAAAAAAAGGTTGAAGGAAGATTTAAACTTGAGACATTTTGTTCTAATTAAACAAATACTAAATCATTTGAGCTATTTACTACTTTTTTTCTACATGAATATACATGCTATATATAGTGTAGGTCCATTTATAATACTCGATTGATGTGAAGGTTAGCTAAATAAGTTTTAGTATAGTTTAAGTATAGTTGATGAAATGGTTTTAATAAGTGGGTAATTGTAGTATTTTGGTTTCTGAAAGTCGTAATAATATGTAAATGATTTCTGTAAGTGTGTATTATGTGTGCATGTGGTTCCTAAATTAGCGTCACCGTTAAATGTTAATATAAAAGGAAAATTTAAGTTTAGGGAACCATTTGCGTACATGATATACCCTTGCGATGACCATTTGCACACATGATATCACTTACAGTGACCATTTGCGATTATTTTGAGACAACTTAAAAATAGATATTTGTCTCGAGTGCTATACGAATTGCAAAAATGATCCAAAAGTAAGTATAATAGTTAACTTTATATGGAGGTGTTAGTTTAGGGATAATTTGAGCACATGATATATACACACTTACAGGGACCATTGGCGCACCATTGTTACTTATGGGGACCAAAGTGCAACGATCACCGACTTAGTGAGACCATTTTGACAAGGCTTAATTTCATATAGGTACCTGAACTCTGATTATCTTTTCAAATAGGCACCTATAGTATTTTTTTATCATCTAGGCGCCTAAGTTAATCATATTAAAAATATGACTTTCTGGAGGAAAAAGTTCGACAATAGTTCAGGTCCCATTTTGACAAACATATATTTTAGTGCCAACCTTGAAGAAAATATTCAAGTGCCACATGAAATATCATTCATCCTTATTTATAATAGTCATTTGTTTAGCACACTAACAACATATTAGATTTGATATTCGCGCATATATTCGATTAATTATTTTTATTAGGTTGATATTTGATATTCGGTCCGAAAATAAATTTGGTCTCTTATTTTTTTCCATTCGCTTTTCCACCATATTCAACTCCACCTCTTAAATTTTTGCTTAACCCCATGAATGAGAAATTGCGGAGATACTTAGTAAATGAAGGACCCGTATCCGAAAATCCTATCGCATCCAACTATGTCAAGACCTCATTTTTCTGAATTTTTATAGACGGATCGAGAGGTGGCGGACAGGTGGAGGTCAGAGTGGGCGAGGTCGCCGAAAGGGAATAGGGAGGGTGAAGAGAGGGAGGTTCTAATAATAGTAGTAGGATTTTTAAATTAATGGATTTCGTTAAAGATTTCATGTTGGGTTAGTTTATTGATAGTTTATTTGGATTAGATTTAGGTGTGTTTTGTCTAATTTGTCCTTGGTTAAGATATTAAATAATTGAAAATAGTTGAAAAATGAGAAAATCCGAAAGTTTAGGTGCCAAAAACAATTTTAGGTACCTAGTTGATAAAACAAATACTATAAATATCTATTTGAAACGATAATCAGAGCTTATGTGTTTATATAAAATTAAGCTTTTTCGATAATTATTACCTTTATTATTAAGATTATAATATCCAATAAAAAAGAGGTTATAATATGATATGCACCCAGATTACTATAGATCCACAACTTAAAATAGTAATAGAATGATTTTTCATGTATATGTTTTTTTCTTATAAATTAGTGATTGCTTTGAGTTTCGAGCATGACCTTTTTTGGTCTTTAGCAAAAGCCTTTTCTATATATATATATATATTATTAAGATAAAAATTAATTAAGTGTGAAGCCTTAAAGTAGTATTAAGCTCAAGTGATCCACGTGAAGTGAAGTTAATTGTCCTATGATGATGACGGGCAATAAGTCACTAAACGAATCAAATCTGTATTGGTGGCATACGCCAATTTAAGATTTTAGCATAAAATATTCGTTTATAATTTAAGATAAAAGAATTTAATTACGATATTTATGCTAGAAAAAGTAAAAATAAACGGAAGTAAAAAAATATGTATAGAAAGAGATTTAAATTATGGACCTTCTTTAAATTAATCGAAAATTTAAACATTTAAATTATTTGTTTTAATTTAAAATATTCACGCGAATACCCTACTAGACCGTAAGTTCGCCCTGATTAGTGGAGTATTGATTATTTTGTGTAGTTGAAAGTTGAAAGTAGTGGTTTTAGTCGTCTCGTAATTGAGTGCTGAAGAAATAAATTAGGTACGCAACAAAAACATAGTGAAAGGGTGAAAGTGAAAGAATTACTATGAAAGTTGCAGTTGAAGAAAAGTCCAAAGCAGCCAAGTTTCTTAGATTCCTAATCCCCTGTTTCTGACCAATATCACAAAAAATTAAATTAAAGTTTGCACCCTAATTAAACAATACACTTTACACAATATTTCTCCATTAACAATAGATTGACCATTTTGAATATGAGTTGTAAGAATAAATTGTAGTTTTAAATAACATGTATATCGTATGATATTGATTTATATATATATATATATAAGTTAACGTACAGATAATTTGTAAAAATCGAAATGGTCCCCGATGATAACAACAGGTTGTATAATAGTCTTTCATAATAACGATAAGTTACACTATGATCCTCAATAGTGAAATTATAGCAATTTAGTTTAGTTCCCGTAAGTTGCATAAAAATTGTACTTCATTCTTCAAACTAAGTTCTAGTTAAATTTGACCACTTGAATTGCAGTTTGGCCTCTGTAAGTGGCATAAAGTTGCACACAACTTAATCTCCGAACTAACGTCTCAATTAATCCTAAGAAGTTAAGACGTAAATGTTGGTTTGGGACCAAAAGACAAGATTTGTGCCAATTACGTACTAAATTGCTACATAACAATATTGATGACCAAAATACAACTTGATAATTCTATTCGGAATCATTTGAACAATTATCTCAAGTAACGTATTTACAATAAAACATACTCCGTATTTATTTGTTTTTATTATATTTTCACATATTCTTTTGTAAACATAATCCATATATATGAAATATTTGGATTCAATATTAAAATATTAATCATAAGATCAATTATTAATTTTTTTATAGATAGAGATAGTAATTCTGATCCTGGACCGACCTTGAGGGGATGTCGGGGTACGCGACCGCCTAGGGTCCCCGGAAATAGGGCCCCAATTTTTTTGAATAAAAGTTAGTTCTAGCCTAGTCAAAACAAGTCTACTTTTACATTTGAGGTCTAAAGTTTAAATATCTTTAGCTTCGTTTTATTTTTAATAATCTAAATTTAAGGTTAAATGCATTAAATAGAATACCGAAGCTACACTAAAATTGTGGCATTAAACATCAAGCAAATCGACGACCCCAATTCAAACAACAAATTCCGTTTATATGATTTACTTTTACAAGTATAAATGTAGTTTTAGATGGAATATATATACTTTAACGTTAATTAGATTAAAGTTTGAATAATATTCTTTATTTTTAACTATTATATTTACAATCTAAAACACATCTATTGTCGATTATGGTTTTAATACTCAACATATAACATTTTTTGTATTATGATCTTCTTTTTACTAATGTGGTTTTAGTATTTAACAATTAAGTTTTAATTTATTTTTATAATATTTGTACTTTAATTTTTCTATAATATTTAAATCCATTTAATACACCAGGGCTCTTAATTAACTTTTTTAGATGACTCTTTTCTGTTTTAATGTTTTTAGGACGAATTTAACTATGTTTTGTGCTCACAATTCTATAAAATATTAAATTTTCAAACTCCATATATCTTTGATATACACGAGTTTAATAATTTTATATTAAAAGATGAAATGAAAATATTAGAAGACCCCTTTCCTAGTTTCAAGGCCCCCCAAAAGTCGAGATTGGCCCTGCTCTGACCAATATAATATGTACTAATTAAAAAAATGTGTCGTACAAAAGTGTAACAAGTTATCCCTAAACTAATATGCCAATAACCAAACCTTAACCAAGTCATGCCAAACATTCAACGAGTTATTTTAATTAAATATAAATAACTAGTGGGCATAAAATAATTGGAATAAACTTTCCTTTTCAAAATTCACCAAATCCTTTCGTTTTCATTAGGTACATACCTTTTCGAAAATGACATAAAAATATAAGAGAACATACTATTGATGTTAAATTGTTATACGCACGCATGCATGCCTACTGATGCATTAATTTTCAATATCGTATAACTAATGTCATTATATATAATCGGATAGCAACATATACATTACTGATTTATCTTTTGTTATTAGTAATATTAATAAAAATATACACTAATGAAGAAGTAATGATGTTTAAAATATTTTACGGATCAATTATATTAGGAAATTGTCGATGACTTATATTAATAGCATAATGACATCTATCCCATTTTTTATGTGGCATCTGACCCAATTTCTTATGTAGAAGGTTGTGGGTTGAAGTTATTTCATATTGTTTATTAGTTAAAAATTTCCGTATACATTATTTGTAATACTGATACTTTTATCGTTAATTCACAAAAAAAAGAGTTCAATAAAAGACTAAATTGGATGTGAACTACATTAATACACATTTTAATACTAAATCTATTTCCATTTTCTTTTAAATAAACATTTTGCCTATAGATTTCTACCAAGTGGATTCCATTGACATTTAATATAATATTAAAAATCAGATGTGCCATACAATGAGCCATATTGTTGAAAATTGCTTGACATATAAATTTAACCTCCCAAAATTTCACTCGACATATATTATTATATATATTTTTGTAAACTTTTTTTAGTAGTTTTATTATAATTTTAATTTTCCAGATAAGTCTAAAAAGTAATCAATTACTAAAATTGGACATGTAAAAACTTAGAAATTCAATTAAGTTAGAGTGAAGATAATAAATAACAAGACCTCCAATTTAATTTAGTTGAATTTTGACAATCAACAATTTTTTAATATCCAATTTGATATTATTTATATATATTGAAATAATGATTAATTAGTGATTGTTGATCAAATGATAATAGAAAATGATAAAAATAAACAGTGGATAAAATGGAAAAGAGTCATACTTAAGTGAGAAATGAAAAAGAGAGATAATTACTATGATTTGATGATTGAGATAATATTTTACTAATGATTCATTCCGATAAGATTCAAAGTTCTTTATAAACATTATTTCAATAAATATAATCTCAATAAATATAATCTCAACTAATATAAAAATAGAATCGAAAAGTAAAGCAATAATATTGGTGGGAACTATTTATGTAAAGAAGGAAAAATAGTGAAATCTAAAGAAGAAAGAAACTCAACTTTGAACCATTTTTTGCATATGGAGATGCGAGCATTCTCCTTCTTCTCCACACTCTTCCTTTTCCTCCTTTTCATTCTAAGTCTATTCGTTATCTAAACAAACCCAAAACCAAAAAACCCCAAAAAATAGCTTCATTTTTCTATTTTAACAATATATAAAACAATCAAGAATTGTTTTTTATTGCATTTTATACAAAAAATACCATACTGAGTTCTTGATGTTTACTGATTTATGTATGTTTTGGGACTTGGGGTGTATGATGAAGTTTAGATGTTGCTTTGTTATGGTCTAGTTACTTGATTTTTGTTGTAGTATTTATGTATTTCAGTTTTTCCTTGAGCTGAAAAAAATCTTGAATTTATCGATATCACAATCAAGAATCAACTTTTATTACATTTTATACAAATCTGAGAAATACCATATTGAGTTCTTGATGTTTCTTGATCTGGGCAGGTTTTTGTTTTGCTGTTTATGATGAAGGGTAGTTGTGATTTGTTGGGTTTAGATTTACTGCAGTAAAGACTTGATTTTTTATTGAAATTTTATCCATTTCAGTTTCTTTCTGAGCTGAAAATTTGATTTTCTATTTCTGATGATTTAAGATTCAGTATTGGGAGTTAATCTTGATGATTCTGGTATTGGTTGAGAAAAATATTTAGACAAGAGTTTTTTTTCTTTTTTCATTTTTTAACGGTCTGATTATTGTCTCCTTTATATCATTGTTATTACAATTCATGATATCAGCGTATATATAGCAAGTTTTGTGAATTTAATGGTTGTAATCTCTTTTCCACTCCGTTAGATGATATCAGCATATATATGGCAGGAATATAATATTCTTGATAGTTTTTTATTTATTCACTTACTCATACTGCAGCAAAGAGATTAGTTGACTTGGTATACTTTTTAACCAAAAAAACTCCCTCAATTTTTTATGTGGGACTGATATGATAGTGGTAATTAATTGATAAAATTCATTTGGATTATTGAGATTTGTTGGGGTTTCTGGATTTGTTAGTCAGATTATAGACAAAGAGAGTCCTCGTATTTTTTCTTCTTGAGGAGGTAATCGTTGTGGTTTATTAAGGTGGGGAATTGCTGGTCTATGGGAATACCTGATTCTGCACTACCTGGTTTGGTAGAGAAGGTTAGGTCTTGGATTTATTCGCGAACGAGTGGTTCAGGTTTTTTAACTAGCGGACCTAAAATGGCTGGTAAAGATTGGAAAATGTGTAGTGAGTGTAGGGTGAAGTCCATCGAGTCTTGCATAAAGTATCTGTGTGAAAGTTGTGCCCGGGTATTGTGTGAGAACTGTGTGCAGAGTTATAAATCAATAGATGAAATTGCACTCGATGATCAACGGAGTGGGATGGAGGGTGTTGTAAGTACTCGGTGCTGCCACTTCTGTGCTGATGTAAGCACCCGACAGAAAAGTTCAAGGAGGTATTGTGTCAAGGTACATCCTTCTGACTCTCCCCGACAAAGCCCAAAACCAAAGTCACCTGCTTTTGCTGCAGAGAGGCTTGATGGTTATTCTCCCCATTCCATATCTAGACGAATTGCTGCATCATTTTTAAGTGATCCATCCACGGTATCTTTTCGTGGTTCTCCAAACAGGTATTAGTACGTACCTTAAACTTTATACGTAGAAATCAGTTTTATATTATTAATTTAGTGAGAGTGCTTGAAATGGATTGATCCATAAAAATAATGTTTTCTAAGTTTAAAGATGAGAATTTGACAATAAAAATTAGAGTAAATGATGTTGTTTTGGTTTGCCAGTTGTGAAAAAGAACATAGAAGATACCCCAATTCCCTAAGAGGCTTCCTTTCGAGAGGGTAAGGGAGGGTCAGATAGTATGCAACCTTACCCGTGTGATAATACGGTGACTGTTTTTGGATTGACCGAACATGAAGTGATAAGACTATCTTCTCCTTCACAATATATTAGAAGTGTAGTAGTGTAATGAGCCATATTGATTCATTTGATTATATCCAAGAGCCAAAGAATATGAAGTTGTTAACTTCATTGGGCATGGAACTAGATGTGAACAAGGAAACTAGTATTAATCGCTTGACTTTTATTGATTAACATGATAATTTAGACATAAACATTGTTTTGTTTCCCGGAGCGCAGGAGTGATGAAGAAGAGGAAGAGAATTCAACAAGTCACTTTTCTAGAGCATCCAGTGAATATTACAATGATGCTTCTGATGTAGAGACAAGTAGTAGTAATGCTAGGCATGAATTTTATACTTCTAAGTCAGTTGGAACAAGCCCTTCTGGCAGCCCCTCTAGGATTCATATTATATCCAACAGAGTTGGGCATCCTGTACAGCTAGGGCATCAGGGTACCCCGAGGTCCCAAAATGATGGCCCCTTTGTTCAAGAAGCCAAGTCTATTTTGGAACGGCCTGGTATAGGTACTGACATGACAAATAGTGATGCTGACAGTGCTGATGATTTGACTTCATTTGGTGATCAAAACGAGAAACCCTTGGAAGCATTGGATTTTGAAAACAATGGTCTCATCTGGTTTCCTCCTCCTCCTGATGTTGAAGACAACGATATGGAAAACAACTTCACTTATGATGATGAGGACGATGACTTTGGAGATCCAAGTACATCATTTACCCGCAGTGATAGTTTTGCTAATGAGTGTCAAATTAAGGAGAAACATAATGCGGAACAGAATAAACCTCTAAAAGCTGTTATACATGGACATTTCAGAGCTCTTGTGTCTCAACTTCTGCTGGGGGAGGGTATGAAGACTGATGAGAATGATAGCAATGAGAATTGGCTCGACATAATTACTTCAATTGCATGGCAAGCTGCAAATTATGTAAAACCTGATACTAGTAAAGGGGGAAGCATGGATCCCTGTGACTATGTAAAGATAAAGTGTTTAGCATCGGGAAGTCCTAGTGAGAGGTACGAGAATCTATTTTCTTTTCTTAAACGCATGTCCAAATTTTGTGTTACTCCTCCTACATTATTTTCATTACGATTAAACTTATCATTCTTTGACTTGTGCAGCACTCTTATTAGAGGAGTTGTCTGCACCAAAAATATAAAACACAAGCGCATGACTTCGCGGTACAAAAATGCTAGGTTGCTTCTCCTAGGAGGTTCTCTCGAGTTCCAGAGGCTTTCCAATCAACTTGCCTCGCTTGATACACTACTTCAACAGGTTCTAAATTTCTATATGTTAATCTTTTACATGCTTTTCCAAAGTCGGAAGGATGACTCACATATTTTTTTTATTGTTTGCAGGAGAGTGAGCATATAAAGATAATTATTTCGAAAATAGAGGCACTCCATCCAAATGTTTTGCTCGTGGAGAAAACTGTATCATCACGTGCCCAAGAATACTTATTGGCTAAAGATATCTCCTTAGTATCAAATGTTAAAAGGCCATTACTAGAACGGATAGCAAGGTGCACTGGAGCTCTCATCACTCCTTCGATTGATAAGCTTTCTGTCACACGAGTTGGCCACTGTGAACTTTTTCATGTGGGAAGAATATCTGAAGAGCATGAATTTGTCAACCAGGTCAATAAAAAGCCGTCCAGAACGCTGATGTATTTTGAAGGCTGTCCCAGACGTCTAGGCTGCACGGTATGTGGCTCAATTGTAGATGTAGTTGATTATAAAGCTTTGGTGGCTAGATGTTTTCTAAATTTTGTTGAAGTTGAATTTGATTGCATTATAATCATCTTTATTAGTATCGGACCTAAAAATCTTTGAATCCCAAGAGCTCATCATTCCCACCTTTCTTTCTGGAATTTTGTAAAATAAGTATGCCGATGTTATCATGTGAGCTGGAATTTTATAAATATCTTACTGCTAATTAAGGAGTCAAGACTAAAAAATGCCACAAGTATCATGTGCCCTAATAGATGTGTAATTTGTTAGGGGTTTGATGGGCAATATAGAAGTGGGCAAAATTTGTTCGTTTCGGGACGAAATGGCATGATTATCAATTGCAGACTGGTTGAAGGATATATATATATATATCTTTTAGGCAATTGAATGTCCATTTGTATAATTCCAATGCCGTTCTCATCTTTTTGTTACTAATTATACACTCTTACACAAGATTAGTTTCTACATCTATATAACCACAACCCAATGCTTGAAAGTGACCAAATCTCAATGGAGTGTGGGTTGAAGAGCGCAGTTAATATAGTTACTATCACCATAACACTATGCTGTTTGAGGTGGATTCTTAATTGTTTATCATAGTGAATAATCAGACTGTTCTTACTAACTTTTTAGCACTTGTTTTCAGATGTTTAACACTAGACTTGTCTCTCTTTATCATGTATACTTTTCTGACTTCGCATAGTCTGGGAAAAGCTTATTTACCATAGAACATGTCAATAATTATGAGTCGGTGTGTCATCAACTGCTATTAGAAAGTATTAAAAGACAGGCTATTATGTTTTTGGCTCGTTGCAGGTCTTGCTGAAGGGATCATGTCATGAAGAACTAAAGAGGGTGAAGCATGTAGTACAATATGCTGTGTTTGCAGCATATCACCTGTCTCTTGAAAATTCATTTCTAGCCGATGAGGGTGCTAGTCTACCTAGGGTCACATTGAAGTCTTCAGTTGTTCTACCGGATAGGGTAACTGCAGACAGTTCCATTTCGTTGATCTCAGCATCTGATCTTCATGGAACCTGTGAAGAGGTTACTGATACCCCAAATAATGAAATTATATCATGTATCAATTCTGATTCTGGCTTGCATAAAGCGATTTCTGAGTGCTACACAATTGCTTCTATGTCAGAAGAATGTATCCCTAGATTATTGACCTCTTCTGCGGACTTCGAGAATTTGCCTGATAATCATAAGGAGTCATTGCTTAGTATTAATAACAGGTTGAAAGATGATGGTGTCCATATAGTACCAGTGGAAGATGATATTGATGAGAAGCAACAAGGTGCCCCTTCTGGTCTTACAGTGGCTGAGAGACTCGTTGATGTTGAATCTTCCACTCCATTCTGTCCAACAACTGATAGTCACCAGAGCATATTAGTATCTTTTTCTAGCCGTTGTGTGCTAAATGGCACTGTATGTGAACGTTCTAGACTCCTCCGAATTAAGTATTATGGATGTTTTGATAAGCCCCTGGGGAGATATCTTCAAGATGATTTATTTGTTCGGGTAAACTTTTTCATTGTTATATAGTTGATGCTCCATTATTGTGCTCTGTTGTGTTAAATAATATGCTCTCTATTTACAGACCTCCTGCTGCAGATCATGCAAAGAACCTACTGAAGCTCATGTGATATGCTATACACATCCTCATGGAAATCTCACAATCAATGTAAAGCGTTTTCCTTCATCCGTTCTTCCTGGTGAACGTGATAGAAAGATATGGATGTGGCATCGTTGCCTCAGGTGCATTCCCTCGGGAGGAGTTCCCCCAGCAACTCGTCGAATTGTAATGTCTGATGCTGCTTGGGGGCTATCTTTTGGGAAGTTTCTGGAACTTAGTTTCTCAAACCATGCAACTGCTAATCGTGTTGCAAGCTGCGGTCATTCCTTGCAACGAGATTGCCTCCGTTTCTATGGGTAAGTGGAAAAACCCATGTTTTAGTATCTTTAATTTTTTATATTTTATTTGTAAGGATAACATTATTTACATTGCTCACATCTGGAGTTGTAAGTATGTTTATTTTTTACTTGAACAGTTACGGGAATATGGTTGCATTCTTTCGGTATTCTCCAGTTGATATTCATTCTGTTTGTTTAGCGCCATCAATTCTGGAGTTTAATGGCCTTGCCCAACATGATTGGATAAGAAAAGAAGCGATAGAGGTGCCGCATCTTCATTGAGCAACCTTTATCAATGTTGTTTATAATGCAGCAAGAGTAATAATTTATTGAAATATCATTTATATATCTGTTCCATTTTACTTGGCAGCTCTCAAGGAAAGTGGAGCTGCTGTACACTGAAATATCAAGTATTATTCGTTGCATTGAAGAAAAGTCCTTATCTTATCCTTCTGGTATTTTTGATTCAAATGAGTTGATTAACCATATAATGGGTTTAAAAGATCTTCTCATTAAAGAAAGGAACAAATATAATGTGAGTAGTGGTTTCTTCACTGCTTTATATTTTGGCTTTTCATTGAGCGGCTTGTTATAGTTAAGATCCATTAATCAGAGCCATCACTTACTCTAGGCTTTAACCATTGTTTGGTTGTCAGGACCTGCTAGCATCAGGAAGTGATAGAAGTTCAGAACCTGATCAGGAGTCAATAGACATACTTGAACTGAATCATGTGAGGCACTCTCTCCTAATTGACACACATGTATGGGATCGTCGGCTTTATTCGTTAGAATCCCTGTTCGAGAGCTCTGCTACTTCCAAGGTCTCCGACAATGCTTCATCTTCTGTTGGAATACACGAATGTTCAAGTGATGCTCGTTTGCAATTTGAAATTCTCGAGCATGTCCATGAAGAAATTCTACATGAAGCTTCGAGATTGGATGGTTGTCTTGGAAATGATTCACAATCAGAAGACACCAATTCTCTTAACAATACGCCTCATTTGCTGGAAGACTCTGCAACCTCGTTTGAGTTTGAAGTAAAGGATGGAACTTACGTTAGTGGGCGAAATATGCTTAGAGAAATACCTTTAGAAGATGCCTCTTCAGCTGCATCCATTCTCTCCAATAAAATAGATTCTGCGTGGACAGGTGCAGAGCCGTCTCCAGAGAAAGCACAATTACCTCGTTCCCTACTAGGAGAGAGATCTGAAGCCTCCAGGCCGCCAGATCATACTGCTAACCATATAGTAAGAAAATTCATCTCGCCTGCTAGGGTTTATTCCTTCGATTCAGCTGTGAGATTTCGAGAACGATCAATTAAAGGGCTTCCGCCTTCTACATTGCATTTGTCAACCCTTAGATCTTTTCATGCTTCTGGAGACTACAAAGATATGGTCAGGGATCCTGTGGCTTACATGCAGACGACATACTCTCAGATGTCTAATGCTGAGGCCCTGAAGATCAATCTATCATCTAGTAACTTAGCCTCTTTCATGTCGTCCATCTCTCTAGCCCCCGAAGGAGCACGTTTTTTGATTCCAAATAATAGAAGAAACAATATTGTTATAGCTGTCTATGATAATGAACCCGCGAGCATAATATCCTATGCGCTTGCTTCAAAAGAGCATGAGGACTGGACTGCTGATACACAAAATGCTCCTGAAAGAGGCTACAAAAGAAGTCCTGTAGCTGCTAACATTTCTGGTTGGCAATCTTTTGGTTCCCTGGAATTAGATTATATGCAGTATGGTAGCTATGGCTCCGAGGATGCTTCAAATGCAATCAGTTTCTCCACAGAACCTAAGAGTTCTCCTCACTTAAAAGTTTCTTTCAAGGATGAGTCTTCTGGTGCAGATGGAAGATTGAAGTTCTTTGTAACATGCTATTTTGCTAGGCAATTTGACGCTCTTAGAAAGAGATGCTGTCCCAATGAGGCAGATTTCTTATGTTCTTTGAGCCGCTGTATGAGATGGAGTGCGCAAGGGGGAAAAAGCAATGTTTACTTTGCCAAGTCAATGGATGAAAGATTTATTTTAAAACAAGTTACAAGGACCGAGTTGGAATCTTTTGAGGAGTTCGCACCTGGATATTTTAAATATTTGACAGATTCCATCAGCTCCGGTAGTCCAACCTGCCTTGCTAAAATTTTAGGAATATATCAGGTAATTTCCACTCCTATTGAACTTTGCTGACTTGAAATATGTACAGTGGTCCTGTATGGCATACTTACATAAGTTCCGATAACCTTTTATCCTGTCTTGTATATTGCAGGTGACAGTGAAAAACATGAAAAGTGGGAAAGAAACAAAAATGGATTTGATGGTGATGGAGAATCTATTTTATGGTAAAAACATCTCAAGGATTTATGATCTTAAAGGTTCCATGCGATCTCGCTACAATGCAGATACAAGTGGAAGAAACAAAGTGTTGTTGGATATGAATCTTGTGGAAACGCTCCGCACAAAACCAATATTTCTTGGAAGCAAGTCAAAAAGAAGGCTAGAAAGAGCTGTTTGGAATGATACATCCTTCTTGGCGGTAAATTACTTAATCCTCCTCAGCTTCATCCATTTTAGGTTCTGATAAATTAGTTAAAGCGTGCTCTCGTAAGTTTTCTTCTCGCATGTTAGTCTGCTTAAATTGTAATATCTCCATCCCAGAAAGATAGTCAGTTTTGATTTGCGATCATAATTAACAAATTTTGTGGTCTTAAAAGTGACACTAATAGTAAGAACGTCTATTATTCTATTCGTATTATCCATTGTTGTCTTTAGCTATTGATCGACAAATTGAGTCATTTCCCCTTGGTTCCAGTCTGTAGATGTGATGGACTACTCTCTGTTGGTCGGTGTTGATGAAGAGCGCAAGGAGCTTGTGGTGGGGATCATCGACTTCATGAGGCAGTATACTTGGGACAAGCACTTGGAGACCTGGGTGAAGGCATCTGGAATACTCGGGGGACCAAAGAACGCCTCGCCAACGATAATCTCTCCGAAAGAATACAAGAAAAGATTCAGAAAAGCGATGACAACATACTTTTTAACAGTGCCTGATCAATGGTCCTCATAAACCTTCTGGTTTCATTCAATTCATTGGCGAGGTGTCAATAAAAAAATTACTTGCTCATTATTTATTACTTCCTCCAGTTTTTTTAGTTGTCGTTTTAGCTTGAATTTTTTAGTTTTTTTTTAATTGTCGTTCTAAAGTAATTGTAATATTACATGTGGGCTTTCGTTGACTATGATATTCTCATGTTAGTTTTAGCTGGAGATGTTCGATGTCGTTTAGGCAAAATCTTCAAAATTCTCGAATATTACATTTGACGCTTTTAAAAGAGTTTAGTAAGTAAACTTAACATACCTTGAAACTCGAGCTCCCTTCTTCATCCACCTGCATAGAATCTATTGCCAGCTTTGTGATGTTTTGATCCGTTCTCTTATCATTGGAATCTTTTCTTCGATATCCTGAAGCAAAGACAACTAGGACTCTATTTCCTAGTTATGTTATTAGTTTGTATGAATTGTTTATACTCAGTCCGTCCCTAAAAGATTATCACATTTTGACTTTTGGTGGTCAAACATTACAAAATTTGATCGTAAGTATTCATCAAACGATAAGAAATAATATAGTCTTGTGGGATCTTGTTAGATTTGTCTCAATATATATTTTTGAAATATCAAATTTTTATAATTTTTTCGCATGTTGCATAAGAGATATTTACGTTTCAATTATTGTTTTGTTAACCATGAAAAGTCAAAATGTGACAATCATTTAGGGACGGAGGGAGTATAATTTTATTTTGCAACGTTATCTGTTACTTTTGTTTTTTTAGAGTAAGTCGTCTACAATATCATGTTTATCACATAATTTGGTCTAGATTCTTCTGTTACTTTGTATGAATCGTTTATAGAAAAGCTATTTGTTACTATTATAGTTTTGGTGTAAGCTTCTTACAATAGTTTTTATAATTTGTGTTACTTTTGGGATTTAATATTGGAATGGGCCTAGTAAGTGGGGGTCTCGTGTACTTTGGTTCCCGAAAGTGGTACCTTTGCGGAAATGGTCTCTGAAAGTGTGTATATTGGTTCAATTTGGTCCCGTTCCGTTAGCTCCGCTAAATTTAAGCGTGAATATCAATTTTTTGGATAATTTTTTTTTTTATAACTTAGTACCCCATTTAGGGCCTAAAATATAAATAACAAAAGTTAAAGGTAAACATAACAATTAAATACATTAAAATTAAGAAATACATCTAGTTTAATTATTTTCAATTTCTTTTCGATTTTTTTTTATTTTTGATTTTTCAATTTCTTTTAGATTTTTTTTTTCTATTTCGTTTTGATTTTTTTGATTTCTTGTGGATTTATTTTTCGATTTTTTCTTCTTTTGTTTTACCTAGTAAAAAGGGTTCTGTTTTTGTGATTGTTTTAGCTAAAAGTTTTGGTTTTGACAAAACTTTCGGTTTTGGCAAAAATTTTGATCTTCGTAGTTCTTTTTTGCAAAATGGTTGAATTTTGATAGTTGTTTGCAAAAAAAGTTCGATTTTGATAGTTGTTTCATAAAAAATGTTTGATTCTTGACTTTTTTTCTAAACAATTACCAAAATCAGAACTTTTTGCGAAACAACCACCAAAATAGAAATTTTTTGGCAAAACAATTATTAAAATCGAACCTTTTGTAAAAATAGTACGAAAACCGGACTTTTTTTTACCAAAAAACTACGAAAATCATACTTTTTGCCAATATTGAAAGTTTAAGCAAAAACAAGGAGATAATTGTCGATTTGGTCCCAGATAGTGGGACGAAATTGCACTTTGGTCCCAGATAGTTACACTGTTGCAGATTAGTCCCCGAAAGTGGTTCAAGTGTCGTGATATAGTCCTCAATAGTGTCAATCGTTGCACATTCGTCCCTATTTTTTCGGGGACCATACTGCAACATTTGTTATTTTCGAGGACTATATTGTAACACTTGTGTCATTTACAGGGACTAATCTGCAACAATGTAACTATCTAGGACTAAAGTGCAACTGCACTTCACTATCTGGGACCAAATATGCAATTACCTCCAAAAACAAGTACCAAGATTGAACCCTTTTTACTAGGGAAAACAATAAAAAGAAATCACAAAAATCGGAAAAAAATTGAAAAGAAATCGGAAAAAATTGAAAAGAAATCGAAAAAAATCAAAAAAAAAAAATCAAAAAGAAATCGAAAAAAACCCTGGAAAGAAATCAAAACAATTGGAAAAACTTAAACAAACAAAGGACTTAACGGAGTAACAATAATATTGGTCAATTGGGAAGAAATTAGGCAGACACAAATAGATTAGGGTCACTATGTTACCAAAAGTTTCGTTTTTGCCCCAAAAATTATTATTCACGATTAAATTGAACGGAGATAATGAAATGAAGATCAAATTGCACCAATATACACACTTGCAGACAACTTTACTTTTGGTGATAAGCTTCAGGTGTACTTTGGTCCCAAATAGTTACACAGGTGCATGTTAGTCCTTGAAAGTGGCCAAAAAGTTGCACTTTAGTCCCCACGTCAACTTTTCCATTAACATTTCAGGTTTAGGCGTTAAAATTAGGGTAAGAATGTAATCTTTAAGAAGTAAAGTTAATTTTTTGCCCCAATTGGTGCTAAAATGAAACTCCACAACCCTACTTAGGGTGAAGAAGAAAGGGAGTTTTGGCGGGAGGGAGTTGTGGAGTTTCATTTTGGCACAAATTGGGGCAAAAAAAATCAACTTTAAGTCTTTATATTTTTACCCAAATTCTAACGCCTAAACCTGAAGTGTTAACGTAAAACTTCATGTGGGGACTACAATGTAACTTTTTGACCACTTTCGAGGACTAATGTGCAACCGTGTAACTATTGGGGACCAAAGTGCAATTCGATCATACTATCGGGGACCATTTCAGCAATTTGCTCCTTGATAAAATAATATATTAGTCTGGGAGTCGAGCTTTGGGGTCTGCGGAGGTCTTTATTGATATCAAAATTGTTGTTTGCATACGAGACAGACCTTGCGGAAGTAAAACTTCCTGAGAGGCCAAAAATCAATAGTTCACACCAGTTTTTATTCTCATTATTGCACAGTAAGGAGGAGGCTAGTTTTGTGGTTAATGCTTTGAGAGCGAACATTTCTGGAATACAAAAAAACTGTTTTGCAATTTTTTCATATGGTTACAAACTTCTCTGCATTACCCTTACAAAGTTTGAAGTTCTTGGGAAAGCTGCATTTGCTAGCTATCTTATTTAGGGAATCGAACACTTACAAGAATTCGAATCACCGAAGGAAAAAGGCAAATTCAGTAAAAAAGTATTGTGTTTACCACTTGATTTGGTCTAGATTGTTATGTTAGTTTGAATGAATCGTTTATATAATTTCATTTTGAAAAGTTAAATGTTACTCGTATATTTTTAGTGTAAGCTCCCTCCAATAGTTTTTGTAAAAGTGTAGTCCTTTATGTGTAAGTCTCTACAAGAACAAGAGGAATGTATGTTTCAACTACTATTAAATCTTGGCAGGACTTGATAATATAATACATTAGTCTGTGAGCGGGGCCTTGACGACTTAGGAAGTATTGATTGATGTTGGACTTATTTTTCTCAAACTAAAACGAGCTTGTGGAGGTGAATCGTCTTGAAAGGCCAAAAACCAATAGTCACATCAGTCTTTATTCCCATTATTGTGCAGTAATAAAGAGGTTACATGTATAGTTAATATTACATTATATGTTCAACATCTCCTCTGTTGTTTGGGGAACAAAAGATTTTCGAAATACAACAAAGGTTTTTTAGCAATTTTTTTTATATAGTTAGAAACTTCTCAGTAGTTAGCTTTCTATGTCATGCGAAATCTACACCTACATCTATCTCATCCAGGGAATCGAAGACCTTTAAGAATCACAATAATCAAAGGGAAAAAGGCGAATTCCATATAAAAATATCGTATTTACCACATAATTTTCTGTAAATTATTACGTTACTTCGTATGAATCGTTTATATAATTTTATTTCCGAAGCTTATCTGTTGCTTTTGTGTTTTTTAGAGTAAGCCTGTTACAATAGTTGTTATAATTTGTGTTACTTTTGAAACAAAAATGTCTGTAATATATATGTGGCTTTTTTTCATCTGGGCACCTGAACTTCTGGAATTATCCCAAATAGGCACCTGATGAACTTTTTATAACAAGTAGGCACCTGAGACGAAAAATTGGCACCTGAACTTTTACTTTTCTCTTTTTTCAGATTTTTACAAATTTTAAAATCCTTAACTCAAGGACAGGTTAGTCATATTAAAAATATTACACAGAAAAGTTCAGGTTCCCAAATGAAAAAAAGATAAAAATCCAAACTGAAACACATCTTTTTTTTTTAAACACAAAAATTGACCCGATTACTGAAAACATTCAACAATTAATATATCACCGCCGCCTCTAAGCATATCGAGCACGAAACTGCGGCAGCCAGGGACCCTTCCACCGACGCCGGCACCACCCCCTGCTCCATCACCATCATCCAATAGATCGACACCGTCCAATTCCATAACTTGCAATTAAATTAAATAAAAATCCAATCTTTCTTGAAATTGAACTTAAAAATCAATTAATAACAAAATGCTATATCAATCTCAAATTAATTCTGCAAAATAACAAATTAGCTTCAGTTATTGAATACAAATTCAACTTTTTGATTTTTTAACCTTTTTAATTGGATAAATTAGGTGAGGAAAGAGTGTTTACTGGAAATTGTTAAAGAAGAAAAACAAGTTAAGAATAATTATGGAATATATAGAGAGAGATAATTGGGAAAATAAAGAAGGAAAGAGATAAATTATGGTTAGAAGAAAAATAGTCAAGCTGAAACACATCTTGGGAGATAGTGAGGGGATGCAAATGGTGAACAATTCCAAACACAATCTTGATTCTTGCAAGAACGCTGAAGATCGATTTTGCCACTAATATTGTTACTGTATCGAAACTTTTTTACCATAAAGATTTCTCCTTCAGATTCTTGATTTATTGCTTTTTGAGCAAGAATCTTCTACTTTAGCTCAATAATTTTACTAGTACTATTGCTACTACTATCTGCTTTCGCTGTTTTCAACTGATATACTAATTTTCTCAAACAATTTTTTGGCCAAGATCATTAATCTCACATGGGGTGGGGGTGTAAGGTTGAAGATGATATTTTTAATGAGGTTGAGTTAAATATTTAAGGTTGGGTTAGTTTATAATTAGGGTTGAGTTAGTTTTAACTGTGTTTGACTATTTTGCCCTCTATCTAAAATTTTAAAATCTGAGTAATTCAGTAAAATGTGAAAAATGAAAGTTTAGGTGCCAATTTTTTGTCTCAGGTGCCTACTTGTTATAAAAAGTTTACCAGGTACCTATTTGGGATAATTCCAGAAGTTGAGGTGCCCAGATGAAAAAAAGCCTATATATGTTGGAAAATTTCCCTTCTATATTTCATGCACCGGAGAAGTGTATTGAAATATTCTTTTAATAGATCCAAGATCTCATTCTTTTAGTTTCTTAAGAGTCACCAATCGATTCATATTTATAATTTGTTCCCGCCGCCAACCCAAATATAATAGACAGGACAAATTTTGGATTATATCAACAATTAAATTTTAAAATATTGCAATCAATTACCTAAAAATGTGCTTAAAAAAAATTTGTGCAAGTTTAAGTTTCTTGTGTAATGTAATATCAGACACTAGCCTCTAAAATGAACTACATGAGATAGAACGAAAAATAAGAGGAAAATTTGATTAATTTATAACAATAGTCCACATTTGGGCTACATCAGATGATAAAGACAATATTGGTACCACAGTGAAGTTGGAGAACTAACAAAATTCAATTCGATTGAACCAACCTATCCTAACAATGTGTTAAGCAATTTTAAGATTTTGAATGAAAAAAAGTATGCTCGTTACGGTTCATTTATAGGTCTTTAGCTCATGCCTTGCAGATGGATGGAATCAGTATGCCGCCAAGGCGGGGCTTCACATTCACACAAGTCGAATTGGAAACAACACCTCCGGGACCTCTATATGTCAAACTAATATCTTGAAGTACAACATTCTGACAAGGGAATGACTTGCTACATACTAACTTAACAGCATCTTTGGTTGCTGAAGTACCCCAAACTCTTTTGAATGTTACTTCGCTAATCTTCACTCTAGATGGAGGATCCTGGAAATCAAGGAATAGATTGTTCAATATTAACTTGTTTTAATAAGGCGAATAATTAATTGGAAACCTAAAATGGGAACAACTCACTAGTATTACATATAAATATATAGATTGTGACTAACCGTTCGTGGGCAGTTTTGAGCTGGGCAGTATTCTTGATCAATCAGAATAGGATTAGTTACATTTGTTACTCTGATATCTTCGAAGTGGATATTAGAAGCTTCTCCAAGTGGGGAGTTTTTCCAAGTCTTAATCCTAAGACCTGCTGGTGTGTTGGTGAGTGAACATTTAGTGACGGTAATATCTCTAACAGGTTCCTCATTTTTGTATTTTCCAAGACTTCCGATGGCGATACCGTGCCCTGGTCCGCAAGAAACATCTTTGACAATGACTTTCTGAGCACCGTCACCAAGGGACACACAATCGTCTCCTGTGGTGATACGGCACCCGAGAATCCTAACATTGTTTGAGCGTCCGATGTGGATGCCGTCCGTGTTAGGGCTCATTTCTGGTGCTACGATGGTAACACGTGAAAGTGTTACATTGTTTCCCTTGAAAACATTGATGTGAAACATCTTTGCATCTTTTGAGGTAATATCTTTAACCACTGCATTCGTTAGGAAATCGAGTCCCAATGACTGTTTAACAAAAAAACAAATCACCATAAGATACATTAATATACTTCACCGAATTAATTAATTGGAACATATTTTTGCTACAAATTAATTAAACTCTTACCGTAGGTTGAACAAAACTAACTTTCTTAGCTTTCTTTTTAGCCCAGGTATCTGCACCTTGACCATCTAAAGTACCACCACCACTAAGAGTAAAACCATCAACATGTATGACACTGATCCATTCTTCACCTCTGATCAGCTTCCTCACATCAGACGGTGCTTTTAGGGTGCCTTGGAGTTTGATTGCTACAGGAGCCTTGCACGGCCCTTCAAGCCTCAATCGACTCGCAAAAAAAATTCCATATGGAATCACAATTTCGCTTTTAGTTTTTGATGCGCATGCCTCCTTCCATGCGGCCAATATTCCCTGCAAACATTTCACAATGACATACGATTGAAACCTTTGAAAACGAATTACACATATAGTCCTCTATTTCAATTTAATTGACATTTTGAAAGTTCATGTCGCAACTTCATATAAATTACTTTCCATAAGTAAACTCTAACCTAGAAAAGGGAAAATTTTTAAGAGTAATAAAATGATCTGCTATGATGATATGTCGATTTTATACCTTAGTGGCATCGCCACCATGTTTTGCGCCGAATTTTCTAATGTCGAAACTTTGTGCCTCACAATTATAAATTGCAGAGACAACTAACAGTATTTGAATCAACATGTTGAACTTTACGGCCATTTTTAAGGGAATATATGGCCTTCGCAACAAAAGATCTCGAAATTCACATATTGCTTGTAATGTAGGTTAAGATATATATAGATGCCTAAAAATATACTTTGCCATAAAATCATCCAGGAATTAGTTGAGAGGTTAGTATTAACTCAAAATTGTGGTCTCTATTTTCCCTTAATGTTCTGAGGTCGCGATGCAAGTAAAAGACGCTCATCCACATGCTTGCATTCTATTCTTATTAGTATCACTTAATTATATTTATAAACATGAGGCATGTCTTGATTTACTTTTATTTTCTTATATAGTATATATACAACATTATCCATCCCATAATCTTTAAATTTTGTTTTTAATATTTGAGTATTAAAGTTTTCTTCTTTGATTGGTACACAAAACTTTTGATTCTAATTGAAATTGTTATGTTAATAGTAAAAATAACTTGAAATAAAGTAACTTCGATAGACTTTACATCATATTTAAAATATAAATAGTTTAAAATTTAAAAATCAACTAGTCACAGTTCACTTTCTTACAGTCTTTCGGAGTTGGAGGGATTATGACATACTAAAAAAAACTACTATTTAAAAATAATTTCAATTCCTATACAAAAATACAAATAAAACTTTCAAACTAAAATTCTTACAAGATATATGTAGAAATATAGAGGAAAATATAAAATATTACGTAAAACCGAAAATAAAAATTGGATCAAGCCGAATTCATGATCAGTGCGTATCACTCGCCAGACAACGCGTATCGTCAAGCATTAATTGGCAAGAATGCCCTCCTTTTCGAATATATGAGATCTGTGCGTATAGGACTCGCCAGACTATGCATAATTTGCCAATTAGTAACTGCCAGGAACGCCATCCTTTTCGAACATGTTAGATTTTGTTCAAAAGTACACTTCAACTCGAAGTAGAATCAATCAATTTTTTTCCTCTTTTTTTTCTTTGTTTTCAATGGGATACTCCTCTTGTCCATAATCCTATCTCCCCCCTCAAACTCATGATAATTTGTCTAAATTTCCATGAGTTTGCAACAATAATAATAGTAGTAAATTCTAATCGAAAAAAATTTCAAGAAATATTATAAAAATAAAATTGAAAAGTAACAACGAAATTCCGTCGGTGAGTATTACACAGTAGAAAACCCACCGGTAGGGCAACGAAATGTATATTTAGACCTCAAGAATCGATAGGCTCGGATACTATGTAAAAATATAGAAGGAGATATTTTTATTGAGGATCACCTATATTTATAAGTAAATATTAACCTTAACCCTAATAATTCTACGACCTTATGGACTAATGACCCATTAGCCTAACAATATAGAATGAGATATTTTCTAATGTTATATTAAACTAATAATATAGAATTTTATCAAAAGTACAACTCTTGGAACTTATTAGTTTATGATTATCATAATCTATGAAGGCTTTTTCTTAAAAGACGCCCTAAAACACAGGTTAAAAAGTTAATAAGAAAAAATAATTGACAATTAATTTGTATTTAAAATTTCATATGGTATGATTTTTTAAAAATGTTAGCTTGTATGATCATGATGGTTAAATATTTTTTTTATATTTAATGCTTAACATGTGATCTAAGGACACATTTAAAAAAAACCCATTTATAAAAAATATCATTATTTTATTTTAACTTAAATTTTGATAGTTCTTTAAATTTTGCTCATTTTATCAGTTTGCCCCTGAATTTATCACACATGTTTGCACAAGTGAGGAAGTTAAAACTTCAGTTGATACCAGGTCAATAATAATGTACATTCCCATCAAGTTAAAAGAAGTAACGCGACCAAATATTATATATACTTAGAAAATTGATATCTTGCATTGTCTACCATTAAGACTGTACTGATATATAGAGAATTGGTGGAATTGTCTTTGTAATTGTGTGCAAGTTATACTTTGATCCCATTTAATGGTCGTTCTGCAGGTTTAGTCCTTGTAATTGGTATATTTGGTTCACCTTTGTCCCCAACCAAAAAAATAGAGGAAAATTGTACATTTAGGCCAAAATTGAAGTTTTAGAAGGTACATTTAGTTATACTAGTCATTAGGGACGTGCGTTGCACGCGGTCTGTTTTTTGCACGTCGTTTACATTTTATTATTTTCAATGTAACTAATAATTGTAATATAAGCAAAGTTAGTAAAGAATTTATTTTTTGAAAATTATTATATACTCCCTCCGTCCAAAACTAGTAGTTGTGCAAATTGCTAGAACGTCAACTATTTTGGGACGAAGGAAGTATGAATTCGAAGTTGTTTACTCTTCTATAGTTAGCCAAGTTCGAAAATTAATGAAGTAATTTTAAGTATCACGATATACCAAAGAAAAGAATATAAATTATATCAAAAATAGCAAAATTATATAAATAAACTTAACTAAATCCTTGAAAATAGTAATTTGATAAAATGATCAAATCGTCAAAACATAAAATATATAGTACCTAATATCAATTCATTACCATTAATATAACACTTACAAAATCAAAGTTGTTCCTTCAATATCTTTGTTAGTAAAGTTGCTAGTTTGGCATCATCATTGTCGTCTTGATCAAGAAGAATTGGGATTATTTCCACATCATGTTCTTTCACTTTTTTGATTCTTCGGTGGCCGACACCTTCTTTTCTTTCCTATATTCTTTTCCTGCTGATTATCTTGCAATTCTGTTTGAGTTTGATCTTACCTTGAAGGACTTCTTTATTATTTGAACATTTGTCTACATTGTCTTCATTTGTTTGGTATTGTTGCAATTATGTTGGAGCAGTTCTACTTCTTCGACTATTGTGTAGAAATTTTTGTCCGTGTTTCCAAGACTGGTAGGGAAAGTGTGGCATGGATCCATGATTGGACCAAATCGTCACATTGAATCCATGTAGGAAGTGGGGGACGATGATCATCTGGTCGCGGTAATGTACCATTGACAAAAAGGAGTAGTTGATATAGCTGCCGAGAAATTTGGAGATGACCTTTTTCGAATTTAAGTAATTGGTGTATGTAAGTTCGAGAGGAACATAATTCTTAGCATTGATAGTGGTGATTAAAGGTGGGAGGTTTTGTGGTGTTGATTCAGCAACATTAGTATATCAGACATGAGACACTAGCCTCTAAAATGAACTACATGAGATAGAACAAAAAATAGGTTTAAGAGGAAAATTTGATCAATATATAACAATAGTCCACATTTGGGCTACACCAGATGAGAGAGACAATATTGGTAACACAGTGACGTTGGAGAACTAACAAAATTCAATTCGATTGAACCAACCTATCCTAACAATGTGTTAAGCAATTATAAGATTTTGCATGAAAAAAATTATTGCTCGTTACGACTCATTTGTAGGTCTTTAGCTCATGCCTTGCAGATGGATGGAATGAGTATGCCGCCAAGACGGGGCTTGACATTCAAACAAGTCGAATTGGAAACAACACCTCCGGGACCTCTATATGTCAAACTAATATCTTGAAGTACAACATTCTGACAAGGGAATGACTTGCTGCATACTAACTTAACAGCATCTTTGGTTGCTGAAGTACCCCAAATTCTTTTGAATGTTACTTCGCTAATCTTCACTCTAGATGGAGGATCCTGGAAATCAAGAAATAGATTTTTCAATATTAACTTGTTCCAATAAGGCGAATAATTATTTGGAATCCTAAAATGGGAACAACTCACTAGCATTACATATAAATATAGAGATTGTGACTAACCGTTCGTGGGCAGTTTTGAGCTGGGCAGTATTCTTGATCAATCAGAATAGGATTAGTGACATTTGTTACTCTGATATCTTCGAAGTGAATCTTAGAAGCTTCTCCAAGTGGGGAATTTTTCCAAGTCTTAATCCTAAGACCTGCTGGTGTGTTGGTGAGTGAACATTTAGTGACTGTAATATCTCTAACAGGTTCCTCATTTTTGTATTTTCCAAGACTTCCGATGGCGATACCGTGCCCTGGTCCGCAAGAAACATCTTTGACGATGACTTGCTGAGCACCGTCACCAAGGGACACGCAATCGTCTCCGGTGGTGATACGACACCCGAGAATTCTAACATTTGTTGAGCGGCCGATGTGGATGCCATCCGTGTTAGGGCTCATTTCTGGTGCTACGATGGTAACACGTGAAAGTGTTACGTTGTTTCCCTTGAAAACATTGATGTGAAACATCTTTGCATCTTTTGAGGTAATATCTTTAACCACTGCATTCGTTAGGAAATCGAGTCCCAATGACTGTTTAACAAAAAAACAAATTACCATAGGACAAATTAATATACTTCACTGAATTTAATTAATTAGAACATTTTTTGCTACAAATTAATTAGACACTTACCGTAGGTTGAACAAAACTAACTTTCTTAGCTTTCTTTTTAGCCCAGGTATCTGCACCTTGACCATCTAAAGTACCACCACCAGTAAGAGTAAAACCATCAACATGTATGACACTGATCCATTCTTCACCGTTGATCAACTTCCTTACATCAGACGGTGCTTTTAGGGTGCCTTGGAGTTTGATTGCTATAGGAGCCTTGCACGGCCCTTCAAGCCTCAATCGACCCGCAAAAAAATTTCCATATGGAATCACAATTTCGCTTTTAGTTTTTGATGCGCATGCCTCCTTCCATGCGGCCAGTATTCCCTGCAAACATTTCACAATGACATATGATTGAAACCTTTGAAAACGAATTACACATATAGTCCTCTATTTCAATTTAATTGACATTTTGAAAGTTCCTGTCGCAGCTTCATATAAATTACTTTCCATAAGTAAAGTCTAACCTAGAAAAGGGAAATTTTTTAAGAGTAATAAAATAATCTGCTATGATGGTATGTCGACTTTATACCTTAGTGGCATCGCCACCATGTTTTGCGCCGAATTTTCTAATGTCGAAACTTTGTGCCTCACAATTGTAAATTGCAGAGACAACCAACAGTATTTGAATCAACATGCTGAACTTTACGGCCATTTTTAAGGGAATTTATGGCCGTCGCAGCAAAAGGTCTCGAAATTTACATATTACTTCTAATGTAGGTTAAGATATATATAGATGCCTAGAAGTATACATTGCCATAACATCATCCATTAATTAGTTGAGAGGTTATTATTAACTCATAAATTTTGGTCTCTGTTTTCCCTTAATGTTCTGAGGTTACAATGCGAGTAGAAGGCGCTCATCCGCTTGCTTGCATTATATACTTATTAGTATGACTTAATTATATTCATAAACATGAGGCATGTCTTGATTTACTTTTATCGTCTTATATCGTATACGACATTATCCGTCCCATAATCTTTAAATTTAGTTTCCAATATTTGAGTATAAAAGTTTTCTTTTTTGATTGGTACACAAAATTTTGATTCTAATTGAAATGGTTTTGTTAATAATAAAAGTAACTTGAAACATAGTAATTTGATGTACTATACATCATATTTAAAAAGTAAATAGTTTAATAAAATTTAAAAATCAACTCGTAAAAGCTCACTATCTTATTGAAATTGTTGTATCCCGTGTAAATCAGTTCAATCAGGAATTCTCCTTCCGCCTGTTATATCACTTGGTGCTAATAGTATGACAATTGAACATGAACAGTAAAAACACACAAATATTGTTAACCCAGCTTAGTGCTCAGCACCTACATCTGGGGGCATCCTGCCCAAGAGAAATTCACTATACCCAAAGGTATTACAAGTCGAATAGACTAGTGATTAAGGCTCTTGCTAGAGATAGAAGGTGCCGGGATCGAAACTCACATCATCGCTAATTTCAGTGGCGGATGAAATTCATTGACTGGTGGTGCAGTTTTTTTCTTTTAATTTTTTTGTTTTAGGTTAAACTAAGTAGAGTAGCACATGGAGTTGTACCTCAGTCACTCATCACCATCTCAACCCAGTTTCTACCTTCGAGAGTATGTCATCGGTCATCGGTGGGGTTCCCATTTTCCGAAATAAGCTCCTATGTTGAACATCTTAAATATGTTCTAATTGGCAAATTTTCTCATGGAAGGCCTTCTTGTTCTTCAATCAAAGGTTTCTTCGTTAATCTCCATCTCCAAGGTTTCTTCACCATCTTCATCAAATCGTCCATCTTCAACGTAGAAAGTTAGGGTGCCTTATAGAAATATTCCGTACACATTCCGTAAAGGGTTAATATACAAATATTGGTGGTTTGGAGTGGGGATTGAAGATGTAATTATTATTTCTTCATGGGTTATTGTGTAATTATTTTTCTGTACGGAATTTTATACGGAACAAATCTATACGGAACCGTAACCGGTCCGATCTTCAACCCCAATCAATTGAAGTCATCATCCTCACCAACATCGTCCGCCCCCAGTCACCCATCCACCCACCCCTTTCGACCTCCCCTCAGCCAAACAACCTCTGTAACACAACGGCAACAACGTCGATATCAAACAACCAACAACATCGATATCGTCTATATTGCAGGCAATTTCAGAGCCTGCAGCTTGGCACAGGTTTAGTTCTGATACGAAGGAGGCCGATGAAGATGTGGGATCATACTTCATAAGTGATGTATGTTGGAAAAGTCACAGCCCAACTATGGTAGCTGCTAACAGTCAAACTATTGGTTCTTGCAGCTTGATTTTCGTCAAGCGATTGTATAATTAACAAAAAAAAAATTGTTGATTTAAATGTATGTAATTTATTTAATTGAAGATAATTTTTGCGGTTATTTGTAACTTTTAGTACATTTTTGCCTATATTTTAATTTTTCACTTAGACAGCGCTCAATGAAGCGCTGTCTAAGTCCCACTTAGACAGCAGCCTCCGTAATAGCGCTGATAGGTGTTGTCTAAGAGCTTTTTTGAGCGCTGTCTAAGAGCTATTTTGTACTTGTATTAGGACTTACATGTCCTTTATTTCTTCTACCATATAATAATCTTGAATTTAAAGGCAAATGGAGTTGTTATTCCTAAAAACAAGAATGAATTAACCTTAAAGAATACAATTAAAATAATAATAAAAAAGACTAAAAGATTAAACTTATATTTTCTATTACAAAACAACTTTTAAAGTTTTCAACTTATAAGTTAATACCACATCTTCGAAGTTACATGTTATGACAATAAATCTCATCATGTGATACATTCATGTAATGCACTAAGTACGCTATTTTGTTAAAATCGTTCGAATAATAATTGATGAGAGACAAATATACATTATATATCTTCTGAACTCTACTCCCTTATTAATTATGTTAAAAGTTTTTAGTTAATCAATTACAATATCTATATTTATGAATTCTTAACATTGTACGTGGGTTATGAGTACGAACAAAATGGAGGAATCACACAAGGGCAGATAAAGTACATTACATAGTCCCTAGGACTGCTATAACTCGCATGATATAGACCACGAAAAATATGAAGGTGAACCACAATGAAAAACGTAGTTCCATCAATTTGAACAATTCGTATTTGCTCTACATATGTATAACAATAAGTATGCAATCTAATTTCTTGTTCAGTAAAATAAAACTTATGTGTAATAATATTATAATTAATTATGTAATTTAAATTGGTTTATAAACTCTATCGGAAAATGGGAAAATAACATCATCATGTTATATGTATGCGATAAAAGAAAATTAATTAAACCTTTAATAACATGTCATTTGAAATATTAAGAGAAGTATTATTATATATCTACATAGAGTGAGTGGAGAAACTTAAAAAGATGACTCAATAATAAACTTAATATTTGACACTCAGTTATATATTTTGTAGTTCTAAAATAAGTTAACTGAACAAATATAAATAATACAAAAAGAAGAAATTAATGATGAAAAAATATCTTAAATATTGTAAACATAAAGTTCAATATGTATTTTTTTTAAACCCACCCATCACCCCTTACAATGAGAATTGAACCCAATACCTTTAAGTCACTGGAAGACCTCCTAACCACTAGGTCATTCGATGTACTCACAAAGTTCAATATTTAGTACTTAATATGTGATAACTAAGAAATTTCTTCATTGGTTATCCAATAATGCTTATCTAATTATCATTCACGAGAATAAGATTGGTTATTTTCAGTAGTTCCTCAAATCACCGATTGAGAGCTCCTCAAATAGCCCGATTGAGAGGAAACTTCGATGATGTAATCTTAAACCCCAAAAATAGATACTCCCTTAGCTTCATCACCGATTTGTATAGTTTCCTTCACATTTTTTAATTAAAAATCATAAATGTGTATTTACTATATTAATTTCGATAAAAGGTATAAACTGTTGTAAAAACTATGTACATGTGTCGTTTTTACTATTCAATATTTTATTCATGAAAGATATGTAGCATATTAATAAACTGATTTTGAGCACGACTCATAAAAGAAGCACATCTCCTCATATAAACTAGGACATAGTTAGTTAACTAAAAATTCTTACCACGTGCACCGCATGTAATATCTTAATAATTTAACTAAAAGTATAATTCATCCCTATTTGGGAGTTCATGTAAAAGGGGTGAATCAAGCCAATCAAGGTTAGTTACGTTACTTAAAAATTCACCCAGGCTAATGATAAACAGAGCTTGAGGAGGTCAAACGTCTTGGAAGCCCAAAATGAAATAGTCACATCAGTTTTTATTTTCATTATTGCGCAATAATGAGGAGTCTATTGGTGTTAGTGTGTTACCCTACATGTTCACAATCTCCTCTAATGTTTTGAGACTATAAGATTTTCGAAATAAAACAAGGATTAAATTCCGACAGGCCCCTGAACTTTGCTCATCTGGTCAATTTGGCCCCTGAAGTTTGAAAATAGGTCTACTTGCCCCCTGAACTATCCTAACTGGTCATTTTGGCCATTTTCACCTTAAAATGAAGGGTAAAATAGGCATACAACGTAACAATAATAGGCATTCCGAGTTAATTTATAATAGAGGGGACGAGGGAAGGAAAAGGCCGTTGCCGGAGATGAGGGATGGGGTTGGGGACGACGGGGGGAAGGGATTATTTTTATTTATTTATTTTGTTTTTAATAATTTTATTTTCTTTTAAAAGAGCCCTAATATATTTTCTTCATTAAAAGTGACTCCAAAATGTCTATTATATACTAAATTCTTATTTTGTCCTTCATGAAAAGTTAAAATTTGTTAATTTACCCCTGAACAGTTATAAAAATGGGCAAAATGACCTTTGTGAAAGTTCAGGGTGAAAGTAGACCTATTTTCAAACTTCAAGGGCCAAATAATTGACTAGATGATCAAAGTTCAGGGGCCTGTCGGAATTTAAGCCTAGAAGAAGCTTTTAAGCAATTTTTTTATATAACTAGAAACTTATCTGTAGTTAACTTGGGAAGATCCTAGTTCATGGAAAGGATACACTTACAGACTAAATTATTCGGGGAATTGAAGACGTTTAAGAATTTCAATCACCAAAGTGAAAAAGGGGGATTCCATTTAAAAATATCGTGTTTATCACATGATTTGGTCTAAATGTTTATCATAATGAGTCGTTTAGATAATTTTATTTTGGGAAGTAATTTGTTACTCTTGTATTTTATTGTAAGCTCCGTATAATAGTTTTTACATATTGTGTTACTACTTTTGCAACAAAAATGTTTTAAATATGATATGTTCAGAATTTTCCCCTTCATTAAATATTTTCATGTCACATCAGAAGTGGATAGGAATATTGTTTTGAGGGATCCAACTTTTCATTTTTCTAGTTTTATAAGCATCGCTAATCTATTCATATTTCCAATTTGTTCAAACCACCAACTTTAACAAAATCATAGGCCTAACTTCAATAAACATTAAGGACAAATTTCGGATTATACCAATGATTAAATTTAAAAATATTGTAATATGCATTACCTCAAAATGTGATTAAAAAACAAAAATTTGTGCAAGTTCAAATTTGTCCGTGATATAGTAATATCGGACGCTAGCCTCTAAAATGGACTACATGAGACAGAAAGATAAATTTGTTAAGAGGTAAAATTTGGTATATTTATAACAACTAGTATTAAATTACGTGCGTCGCACGTGGACATTTTATTTTTGTTTAGATATGATTAACATCTTTTGTATTTTTTATTCATTTATTTATTAATGAATATGACAAATATTTATTTGTGAGACAATATGGTAGTTTGTTTCTTATAAAATTAGTTTTTCTCAAGACGCGTGTATATAAAAAAATAGTAGGATGAGATTTATGCGGGGTTGGAAACTTGATAACAGAGGTATAATATGAGACTAAATAATATTTGGAATTTTTATTATTTGAAAATCAAAATGTTAACAAAGAGTCTCATCTTAAAGTAATGATAGTACCATTCAAGACCTTTCTAGTTTTATCCTTTTGTTTTGTATAAGTGTAATAAGAGGTTCATTGTCTTCATTGTCGTCATTGTCCACTATAATGATGGGTTTGTTGCTTTCTTTCTTTTTGTTGCCACCTTTTTTTTGTAGTCTTCTTTTGTCCCTTATTTTCTTGTGGTGTTTCTTTCTTTTGATTCATATTGGCTTCTTCTTGTGTTTCTTCATCCATCATTTCTGTTGCTTCTACCACTGTTGAAAGTTTGTTATCTTTAATACTTGTGTTGTCTCTCTTGAAAAAAAATTTGTATTCATTCAAACAAGTTGAACCAAGGCGTTGGTAGTAAACCGCATCAAGTTGATCCTGCATTTTTATAATATAATTAGTGTGTTACTTAATAAGTGTGATATTTATTTTTATAACATTGAACATTTGAATTTTAGTCTTTTACATACCTTGTTTATTGTGTCAACAAATTTCATGACCGGACATCCAATGAACATAGTAGCTGCTTCGCCAAAAAGTACAATTGATGCTTAGTGGTTGCCATCGGTAGCCTCCAGCTTGAGGCAATATCTGTTCTTTAAACATAGGGTTTAGGGTTCATCAAACTTTGATGCACGTTTCCACCTTTTATTATCTTTAAACGATTTTCTATCTCATTTGTGGTGTCATGAAAGTATAATTGGAAGAAACATGGTCCGTTTTTTCCAGGTGTTAGAGCAGGGAGATCATGATATACTTGCCCTTGAAGTAAATGAAAACATGCAATTGATATCCCGGATATTTTTGCGGAACTCTTTCGCTTCTTCTGATTGACCAACAAACAAATCATATAATTCATTTGGTAAATTTGTTGGAGCTAGTTTGATTTTTCCATTGTCACAACAAAACGTTGGGCATTCATACTCAAATTTCTTTGCTCCACAATGACCACAAATACGGGTCTCCTTCAATTTATGTAAGTCTGAACATGAAGGTTCGTAAAATGATGCACCTGTTTGTGAAACATACATATTCAAACAATGAAACTTAATTTATGGTTGTAAAAATATATTGATTAAATCCAACTAAATTATATAATTGTAGACGTCTTACTTTCAGTCTCAGAAACGATCGATGCAGCTTTAAGGAGCCAATGAATTCGACGACGTCGAGTAATATTAATGTTGTCACTCTGTTGGGACCTTTGTGCACTACATTTCCTTTTTGTTTTATTTTTTAAAGGTTTGTCGTTTTGCTGGGAATTTTGAACCTTGCGTTACGCTCTATTCTCTGAAGCTTTTTTAACACATTTTTGCCGCTCTTCTTGAGTTAGATTTGAGTACTTCTCCCTCATACATGTCAACTTTCGAGTTCTTGCTGCATCTATGAAGTCCAAAATATTGAACATAATTTGTACGTATGGTCCTAATATATATAAAATTATTAAAAAATAATACCTGAATAATAAGATGATGTATGCATATTCTCATGCATTAGGACTTTTTGACAATCTTGACTTTTTCTGATACCGAGTCAATAGGAACTGCAAGATAATTTTAATAGGATGAAAAATCAGGATCATATGGTGACAAAGAGTTTAATAATAAACCTCATTCAAATATTGTGTTACATATCGGAACATGTATCCAATAATTGTATTAAGATAAAAGACAAAGAGGATTATTATAACTTTTAATGTTGATTAATTTTTAGATTTCATAAAATCAGATATATAAATAGACAAATAATATACATGTAAGAAATTCACACTACACCAACTAAAATATTATTTATTTTTGTTTAGAAAATTTAAATAAATAAGAACACGGAATACATATTAAACTCAAATAAATTTCAATCCTTAAAATACTAAAATACACATAGATTTTGTATATTAACTTTAATTTGTTATAAGGGTAATGAATTACGTATAACTATATTATACATAATCCTACATTTAATTCATGTTAACAATAAATTGGAAGTTATGTGACTTTTCTTATTTCCACAATTTGAAAATGACACAAAGAATAAGATAATTGATATTAGAAATAAGAAAAACTAATAACCAAATTATGTAAATCACAATATTTACAAAATCTTAAATTTTGTAACCAAAATCCTAATCCTAATCTGAACTAATAATTTAAATTATATTGATCCACACTTTTAGAAAACAAATTTTATATAAATACATATAAATCATAATACTTTTTTTTATTTAAATGGTGCATTATGTCTCTTCATATCCTAGACATGAAAGAAATGTTATTAGATATTTCATAATTACCATGTGCTATGTTAATAATGTAACAATTAGTTTATTTATATTTTTATTTTTTAGTTATAGTTATACGTATGTTTTGCTAAAACATAAGATTCATGTATTTCATAATAGAAATATCGAAATCACTTTTATTACGTTGTTTAACTTCATATATATTTTTTATACATAATAACATATTTTATCTTATTTTATTTTGTATATGACATATCTAATAACAAAATCTTAAATTTTCTAACCAAAATCCTAATCCTAATCCAAACTAATAATTTAAAGACAACAAAAATTTTCCGAAGCCAATGTAAGCATTTGGTTGAAGCATCATTTGTCATCCATTTTTATGACCGAAAATTCATAAAGCAAATAGCAACCCATTTTTCATTTCATGTGTTTCATCCCTAGCATATAGTCTTCACTATGTTAAATTTAGTAATAAATAGTACTCCATATATACTTACGTGAAAACACTAAAACATAAGATTCATGAATTTCATAATAGAAATATCGAAATCACTTTTACTACGTTGTTCAATTTCATATATTTTTTATACATATCTAATAACATATCTTATCTTATTTTATTTTTTATACGACATATCTAATAACATATCTTATCTTATTTTTATATAAGGTGTAAATTATGTGAGTCACAATATTTACAAAATCTTAAATTTTCTAACCAAAATCCTAATCCTAATCCAAACTAATAATTTAAATTTAGTAATAAATGGTACTCCATATATACTTACGTGAAAACATATACTTGTCAAATTTATCAATCAAATACATATATCGTAAATTTGATGGAGTCATAATAATATGTAACGATAAACTAAGCATACTATGCATTATTATTACTATTACTATTAATTTTCTGTTCCATGATTAATTTTTTATTAATCTATAAAATGACTTACGTGCACTACCCAATAATACTATATATGTATTATTTCTTGGAGTCTTTACAAATTATACACTAAAGAGAAACATCAGTATGCTACAAAATTTGCTACGCTTATTGAGAATAAGGTTGACATATACCTGCACGTGATATGATTGCAACCTCCGACAAGTATATGTTTTCACGTGATAGGATAATATAAGATTACACATAGAACACTGCTGCCGAAGGTGTTTTGTTGTAGCCTTGACTGTTCTTCTTCCGCAAAGGGAGGAGGATGTGCGTGAAAGCCAAATGCAATGGGTTGAAATGGATTTTCATTTTCCAAATATTTATTAACATTAATTCATAATGTAACTATCTCTTCAGCTTCTCATTGAAAAATATATACAATTAAAAATTTCAATTAATAGTAACATATATGAATGGAAACGGTAAAATAATAAATGCGTGGTTGCACTCATCACTTCTAAATTCTTTATTGGCATAATGACATGAAAAATAAAATATATTTATTTAATATAAGGATGATATTCATATCCTTTGAATATTCTTGTTGTCTTTAAATTATTAGTTTGGATTAGGATTGGGATTTCGGTTAGAAAATTTAAGATTTTGTTATTAGATATGTCGCATAAAAAATAAAATAAGATAAGATATGCTATTAAACAACGTAATAAAAGTGATTATTTATTTAATATAAGGATGGTATTCATATCCTTTGAATATTTTTGAACGGAAATAAAATAATAAATGCATGGCTGCAGTCATCACTTCTAAATCTATACTAAGGTTGTCGTTTTGTTTTCGGCTTCATTGCAATTTGCATGCAACCATTTGAAATTTATTTGCTTAAACTTTAGTTCAATAAGCTTTGTTATTTTTCAATAACGTATGCTCCAAATATTTATTAATATTACTTGATAATGCAACTATCTCTTTAGCTTCTCATTAAAAGATATATACAATTAAAAAATTCAATTAATAGTAACATATATGAATGGAAAGGGTCTTGATAATGCAACTATCTCTTTAGCTTCTCATTAAAAGATATATACAATTAAAAAATTCAATTAATAGTAACATATATGAATGGAAAGGGTAAATTAGTCTTCACAAAATGTGGAAGAAACACCTAAGGGTGTTGGCTCTTTTATAAGTATTATAGATTATAGATAATAGTCCACATTTTGGCTCATTCATCATACTTCCGGTACTACATCAGATGATAGAGACAATGTTGGTACTACAATCACATTGGAGAACTAACAAAATTCAATTCGATTGAACCAACCTATCCTAAAAAATTGTTAAGCAATTACAAGATTTTGAATCAAAAAAATCATTGCTCGTTATGGTTCATTTGTAGGTATTTAGCTCATGCCTTGCAAATGGATGGACTCACTATGCCACCAAGACGGGGCTTGACATTCACACAAGTCGAATTGGCAACAACACCTCCAGGACCTCTGTATGTCAAATTAATATTTTGAAGTACAACATCCTGACAAGGGAATGATTTGCTGCATACTAACTTAACAGCGTCCTTGGTTGCTGAAGTACCCGTAATTGTTTTGAATGTTACTTTGCTAATCTTCACTCTAGATGGAGGATCCTGGAAATCAAGAAATAGATTTTTTAATATTAACTTGTTCCAGTAAGGCAAATAATAAATTGGAAACCTAGGAAGGGAACAACTCACTAGTATTACATATAAATATATAGATAGTGACTAACCGTTCGTGGGCAGTTTTGAGCTGGGCAGTACTCTTGATCAATCAGAATAGGATTAGTTACATTTGTTACTCTGATATCTTCGAAGTGGATATTAGAAGCTTCTCCAACTGGGGAATTTTTCCAAGTTTTAATCCTAAGGCCAGCTGGTGTGTTGGTAAGTGAACATTTAGTGACGGTAACATCTCTAACAGGTTCCTCATTTTTGTATTTTCCAAGACTTCCGATGGCGATACCGTGCCCTGGTCCGCAAGAAACTTCCTTGACGATGACTTGCTGAGCACCGTCACCAAGGGACACGCAATCGTCTCCTGTGGTGATACGGCACCCGAGAATCCTAACATTGGTTGAGCGTCCGATGTGGATGCCGTCCGTGTTAGGGCTCATTTCTGGTGCTACGATGGTAACACGTGAAAGTGTTACGTTGTTTCCCTTGAAAACATTGATGTGAAACATCTTTGCATCTTTTGAGGTAATATCTTTAACCACTGCATTCGTTAGGAAATCGAGTCCCAATGACTGTTTAACAGGAAAAAATAATCAGCATAGGATAAATTAATATACTTCACCGAATTTAATTAATTAGAACATAGTTTTACTACAAATTAATTAAACTCTTACCGTAGGTTGAACAAAACTAATTTTTTTAGCTTTCTTTTTAGCCCAGGTGTCTGCACCTTGGCCATCTAAAATACCACCACCAGTGAGAGTAAAACCATCAACATGTATGACACTGATCCATTCTTCGCCTCTGATCAATTTCCTCACATCGGCTGGTGCTTTTAGGGTGCCTTGGAGTTTGATTGCTATAGGAGCCTTGCACGGACCTTCAAGCCTCAATCGACCCGCATTAAAAATCCCATATGGAATCACAATTTCGCTTTTAGTTTTTGATGCGCATGCCTCTTTCCATGCGGCCAATATTCCCTGCAAAATTCCGCAATGAAAAACGATAGAAACGTTTGAAAATGAATTAAACATATACTCATCTATTTCAATTTAATTGAGATTATGAGAGTTGGTGTCATTGTTTGATATAAACTACTTTCCATAAGCAAAATTGGACCTAGAAAAGTGACAATGTAAGAAATAATAAAATGAGCTTCTACGATGATATGGGGATTTTATACCTTAGTGGCATCGCCACCATGTTTTGCACCGAATTTTCTGATGTCGAAACTTTGTGCCTCACAATTGTAAATTGCAGAGACAACCAACAGTATTTGAATCAACATGTTGAACTTTACGGCCATTTTAAGGGAATATATGGCCTTTGCAACAAAAGGTCTCGAAATTTACATATTGCTTTGATTGTAGATTAAGATATATATAGATACCTAGAACTATACATTGCCGTAAAATCATCCATTAATTAGTTGAGAGGTTATTATTACTGAAAATTTTTGTCTCTATTTTCCCATAATATTCTGAGGTTGCAATGCGAGTAGAAAGCGCATCCGCTAGCTTCCATTATATTCGTATTAGTTTCTCTTAATTACATTTGTCATATCTCTTAGTGGTGTTCTAGAGTAAGAATCAAGTTGTACTGCTTTATCAAATCGGGTAATTGTCCAGTTACTTATGCTACAAATTTCTTTTGTGCATCTGAGTCCGACCCTAATTTGTGTTGAGGCGAATATCCGGTTTTTTTGCCTTATTACATCAAGTGGTTGTAGGCACTTGACCAATTTATACATTAAAATATGCAAAAATCTATAATGATTTGACGGTAGTACTAGATTTTCGAGATACATTTTAGATTTTTAAAATAACATTTTCGGAATGTAGTTGTTGAGCCGAGTCGAAAAAATAAGCGAGTGTCATTCGATTTGAAAATTTAAACACAAACTAGAAACCATTTGATGGTTTTCATGAAACCACTTGCTACCTAGGAGAATGTGCAAAACTTCCTTCATACTCTACTTATTTCCATCTAAAAAGCTTTACACATTTCATGAAACAAAAAAAGAACCCATTTCCTCCTCCTCTCAAACTTTTGGTCGAACCCCCTCCCCTCACCTCAAAGTTTTTCTTCCATTTTGTTGAGGAAATCTTGCTCAAAACAAGTGCTAGATGTTTCTTTCCATCTCTACAACAAGTAAAGGTATAATTTTTGAATTTTGTAAATTATTTCTTATAAGTTGACTTATTATTTAAAGATGAAAATTTTATGATCTATAAACCTGCTTGTACAATCTAAGCTTAT
This sequence comes from Echium plantagineum, assembly GCA_003412495.2. NCBI lineage: Eukaryota > Viridiplantae > Streptophyta > Magnoliopsida > Boraginales > Boraginaceae > Echium > Echium plantagineum. The sequence continues at coordinate 21,255,009 of CM016565.1, forward strand.
ATAAGATTATTAGAATCATTTGATGATAGTGTACTCATGAGATGATGTTGTTTTAAATGACTTTGACTATGTTGACTTTTATAAATAAATTCGAAATAAATAGTAAAGATGTTCCAAAAATTATGAAATTTGGTTTGTAAAACACATAGAACAAACGGCCGAAAGCAAAATACGATTTTGATTTGTTTTGAATTTATTATGATTTTTGGAATTTCAATGGCTGAAAAGTGTTTAACATATAAAATAAATATCAAACGACGAAGAAAATTAAAGATATTTTATCTGAATATTTCTTACTGTACTGTTAGTGTGTACACGAAAAATTGAAGTGTTTTGAATTTTCTTACTATTTTTAGCGATTTAATTACTAAAACGGGATTTTGAAAGAAATCGAAGTATATCTGGGCTTCAAATTTAAATGTTGGATTTTTTCAATGTTATTAGTGGTCATATTGAGTTGTTTCTAAAAGATTGTGATTTTTAAAGTTGATTTAATATGTATTTTGATTTAAGGATGTTAAATGGAGTAGAAATGCATTCAAATAGAGAATAAAATGATTTTTGGTGCATAAATAATTTTGGACAGAATAGTTGGACCTCTTAAACATATATTGAGCTAGAATAATTATATTGGAGGTATAGGAGTTGATTTGGAATTATTTTGATTTAAACGAATAAAATGGGAGATTAGGAAAAGTAAATTAACTCTATGGACGTTGATAGGAACCAAGCGTGGGTGGGAGCTTATTATATAATTAGGTGTATGCTAGTTGCTCTAGCAAGAGGTGAGGTACTTATCTCACGGGTGATACTTTCTTCATGTTGGGATTATATGTGTTTGGTTGAAATATTGTGTGGTTGAACTCATTAGTGGCTTGCTTGTGCACATTAGTGTTACATAATGTATGACGTTGAAATGAGATAGATGAAATAATATGTAAAGTTGAATGAGTAATGATACGATATGCGAGTTGAAATTTAAGGAAAATATGGAGTCGAATTATAATGTAAGGTGTTGAACTTAATAGTATTATTTAATTTGTGGAATAAAACTATGATGTTAGATGTTGAGTTGATTATGATAGACTGTGCTGAGTTGAATAGAATAACAATATGATAATGAGCGTAATAATGACATGAGATTTGGATTGAGTCATAAGGTGATATTGAGTTAAAATAATAAAAGCAGAAATGTATTGTTAAATTATATAAAATCAATTCTTGAGTTGAATAATATGAGATGTTGAATTGAACAATGGAAAATGAGTTGTTGAGTTGAGTAATTGTATGAAATGTTAAGGCGAACTAAAATATGAGTTGATAACTTGAATAATTTTACAACCGGTTGGTGTCAAAAATAAGGTGGAGTATTGGATTGAGTTGAATTATAACATAAGATATTAGTGGAGTACTGATATGTTGTTATGTTGTTTGAGTTATATGAAAATATTAATTATGGGGAGTTGTATCATAGTAAATTGAATATGGTGACATATGATGGTTGAAATATATGATATCATGTGGAGATGGTTGTAGTATCAGAGGTGATACATATGTTTGGTTGAGATGAGATTGTATTCCAAATTGACGAGATGTTATATGTGGTATGTGTTATACGAGTATATGTGATTATGTGGTGATTCGTATATGTTGTTTATGTGTTGGGTGATTTGTGGTTGTTGATATCCACTAAAGTGTCTTGGCACCTATAAAGCTACAGGTGCGGTTGATGTGCCCTGTTCAACAGGAACGGTTGATGGGCCCTGTTAACACAACAGGTGCAGGTGATGTGCCCTATATGGTGCGAATGATAATAAACCTTGTGTCGACGGGCACAAGAAGACTCCCTGCAGGTAGAGGTTGATATAAATGCATGCGAAATGATAAATCCTGAATGGCCATAGGATGAAGGATAATACCGCATATCGAGGTTGTATTTGAGATGTTGCTAATGTGTTGGTTGTTGATATGTATGTGTTGTTGAATGAGATGTATTTATGATTGTGGGGCATGGTAAGGTTGATTTATAAGTTGTGATTTACTTATTCGTACATATGTTGGACTTTATATTAAAATGAGTTATGATTATTAGTTGATATTACATGTTGTACAATTGATCTAACAGTTGGTGTGCTATCTGGTGTAGATTGCAATAACAAAATATCGTATTTACCACATGATTTGATTTAGATTTTTATCTTAGTTTGTATGAGTCGTTTATTTTGGGAAGTATTTTATTACTCTTGTATTTTATCTCTGTATAATAGTTCTTACATGTTGTGTTACTTTTGCAACAAAAATGTTTTAAATGTGATATGCTCACAAATTTCCCCTTCATTATTAACTAAATTTCATGTTACCTCAGAAGTGGACTGGAAAATTATTTTGAGGGATCCAAATTTTCATTTTTCTAATTTTTTAAGCAACGCCCGATAATCCATTCATATTTCCAATTTGTTCAAACCACCAACTTTAACAAAATAATACACTGAACTTGAATAAATATTAAGGACGAATTTCGGATTATACCAACGATTAAATTTAAAAGTATTCTAATATGCATTATTTCATAATGTGCTTAAAAACAAAAGTTTGTGCAAGTTCAAATTCGACTATGAAATAGTCATATCGGACGCTAGCCTCTAAAATGGACCACATGAGATAGAACGATAAATTTGTTTAAGAGGTAAAATTTGCTCAATTTATAACAATAATCCACATTTTGGCTCATTCATCATACTTCCGGTGCTACATCAGATGATAAAGACAATGTTGGTACACAATCACATTGGAGAACTAACAAAATTCAATTCGATTGAACCAACCTATCCTAAAAATTTGTTAAGCAATTATAAGATTTTGAATCAAAAAAAATCATTGCTCGTTATGGTTCATTTGAAGGTCTTTAACTCATGCCTTGCAGATGGATGGACTCACTATGCCGCCAAGACGGGGTTTGACATTCACACAAGTCGAATTGGCAACAACACCTCCGGGACCTCTATATGTCAAATTAATATTTTGAAGTGTAACATCCTGACAAGGGAATGACTTGCTGCATACTAACTTAACAGCGTCTTTGGTTGCTGAAGTACCCGAAATTGTTTTGAATGTTACTTTGCTAATCTTCACTCTAGATGGAGGATCCTGGAAATCAAGAAATAGATTTTTCAATATTAACTTGTTCCAATAAGGCAAATAATAAATAGGAAACCTAGGAAGGGAACAACTGACTAGTATTATATATAAATATATAGATAGTGACTAACCGTTTTTGGGCAGTTTTGAGCTGGGCAGTACTCTTGATCAATCAGAATAGGATTAGTTACATTTGTTACTCTGATATCTTCGAAGTGGATATTAGAAGCTTCTCCAACTGGGGAATTTTTCCAAGTTTTAATCCTAAGGCCAGCTGGTGTGTTGGTAAGTGAACATTTAGTGACGGTAACATCTCTAACAGGTTCCTCATTTTTGTATTTTCCAAGACTTCCGATGGCGATACCGTGCCCTGGTCCGCAAGAAACTTCTTTGACGATGACTTGCTGAGCACCGTCACCAAGGGACACGCAATCGTCTCCTGTGGTGATACGGCACCCGAGAATCCTAACATTGTTTGAGCGTCCGATGTGGATGCCGTCCGTGTTAGGGCTCATTTCTGGTGCTACGATGGTAACACGTGAAAGTGTTACGTTGTTTCCCTTGAAAACATTGATGTGAAACATCTTTGCATCTTTTGAGGTAATATCTTTAACCACTGCATTCGTTAGGAAATCGAGTCCCAAAGACTGTTTAACAGGAAAAACTAATCAGTATAGGATAAATTAATATACTTCACCGAATTTAATTAATTAGAACATAGTTTTACTACAAATTAATTAAATTCTTACCGTAGGTTGAACAAAACTAATTTTTTTAGCTTTCTTTTTAGCCCAGGTGTCTGCACCTTGGCCATCTAAAATACCACCACCAGTGAGAGTAAAACCATCAACATGTATGACACTGATCCATTCTTCGCCTCTGATCAATTTCCTCACATCGGCTGGTGCTTTTAGGGTGCCTTGGAGTTTGATTGCTATAGGAGCCTTGCACGGACCTTCAAGCCTCAATCGACCCGCATAAAAAATCCCATATGGAATCACAATTTCGCTTTTAGTTTTTGATGCACATGCCTCCTTCCATGCGGCCAATATTCCCTGCAAAATTCCACATTGAAAAACGATTGAAACATTTGAAAATGAATTAAACTAACATATACTCCTATATTTCAATTTAATTGACATTTTGAGAGTTGATGTCATTGTTTGATATAAACTACTTTCCATAAGCAAAGTTGGACCTAGAAAAGTGACAATGTAAGAAGTAATAAAATGATCTACTACGATGATATGGGGATTTTATACCTTAGTGGCATCGCCACCATGTTTTGCACCGAATTTTCTGATGTCGAAACTTTGTGCCTCACAATTGTAAATTGCAGAGACAATCAACAGTATTTGAATCAACATGCTGAACTTTACGGCCATTTTAAGGGAATATATGGCCTTTGCAACAGAAGGTCTCGAAATTTACATATTGCTTTGATTGTAGATTAAGATATATATAGATGCCTAGAAGTATACATTTCCTTAAAATCATCCACTAATTAGTTGAGAGGTTATTATTTACCCAAAATTTTGGTCTCTATTTTCCCATAATTTCCTGAGGTTGCAATGCGAGTAGAATAAGCTCATCCGCTAGCTTGCACTATATTCTTATTAGTTTCACTTAATTACATTTGTCGTATCACTTAGTGGTGTTCTAGAGTAAGAATCGAGCTGCTTTATCAAGTCGGGTAATTATCTAGTTGTTTGTGCTATCAAAATTCTTTTTTTGCATTCGACTCGGACCCTAATTTGTGTCGAGGAGAATATCGGGATTTTTTTCCTTATATAAAGTGGTTATAGATTCCTGACCAATTCATATATAAAAGTATGCAAAAATTTATAATGATCTGTGTGGAACAAAGTGTATGTAGGTGAAGTTAAACATAAAAACTAGCTTCGATTGTGGTAATTAAAGTGAATCTAGGAGAATATTTTAAAATATTATTTGGGTACTATTTAATTTTTTAAGATGAGTCAAGTTGAATGATGTGAAATTTAACTCACAATATAATCGACCCCTATTTGGGAGTTAACGTAACGAAAAAGAGGTGAATCAAGCCAATTAAGGTTATAATCTATCTATAATCTATAATTTATATTTATATTTATAATATTGTTAAGAATCTATGGGGTTCCACTCTAAAACCAATTGACAATAGATGGAATAGTCCAAGATCTTATATATTGACCTAGGAGGACACCGATTTTTGACGTGAGATGTGCATCTTAACACACCCCCTCACGTGTAACCCAATCGTCGGCGGAATTTTCCATGCCGGTATTATTTGCTGGAACAACATCGGCGGGATTATACGTGCCTCATTAATTCGGGCTTGCTTGGCTTCTGATACCATGTTAAGAGTCTATGAGGTTCCACTCTTAGTCAATTGGCAATAGAGGGAGTAGCCCAAGATATTATATATTGACCCGGGAGGACATCGACTTTCGATGTGAGATGTGCATCTTAACATCTATAATCTATAATCTATAATTTATAATTTATAATATACTTATAAAACTGTGAATAACCTTAGGTGTTTTTTTTTCATTTTTTGTTAGGATTAAATTACCCTTACCACATTAAGTTAATTACAATGCACATATTATAGTCAATGTCATTTATACTTCATTGGAGTAATCTAAGAGTCAAAATGTGTTGAATTATGAAAGAATGATTAGATTTTATATTTTTATTCAATGATACGAAAGGACAATTTGTTCCTTTTTAATAAGAAAACACATTGTAATTTATATGACTTTAAATAAAAATAAGTTAAGTAATGTTATTAGATATTTATTCCAAAATATATATATGAAGTTAAACTAGATAGTTAAACATATTTCAATAACGAAAGACACGATAATATATTTTAGCAAAGATACTATTATAATTATAAATAAAATATAACAATATTCCATAAGTACAATTTTTCATTTAAGTAAAAATAATACTAAAATGACTCTTCAACTTATTGAGTGAATAGTTTTGAATATTATTTGTTGGTGTTTAAGTAAGAATATGAATGGGTAAGTAATTAAGTTACTTTTTATAAGTAATTACACAAAACACTATAAATATGATGTATCATGAGTTAATCGAATAGCTTAATGGAAAAGGCTCTCGTTAGTCAGGGGCGAAACTAGGATGAAAATCAGGGGACTAATTTTTTTGGGGGGGGAAATAGGGGCGAAAATAAATTAAAAATAATAACAAGTACCGAAAAATTGTTAAAAAAGAAGCTAACAAGGCTTGAACCCATGACCTTTACCTTTTGAGGAAGTAACTAATGAACTAAGCTACACTTACACTTGGTTTATTTACATTTTTTTTATTATATATATCACAAAAATTCAAATAAATCGCATATAAAATAAACGATACCGGAAAACCTATGGGGGCGAGCGCACCCCCTAGTTACGCCACTGTCGCTAGTGACCAGAAGGTCCTGGGTTCGAAACTCACATCATCACTAATTTACAATATATATATATATATGATGTATCCTACTTCATCTTAAAATATGAATTAGGTGTGTCATATACTACAATGTCTATATCATAACTTTTAAATAGCAAGGTTGGTTTGAAAACCAAACGTCACTACATGTGAGTGAGTTTAAGTCGCAATTCAAAAAATTGTTATCGTAATAGTGTTGTTTTATATTTAATTTTATCTTTTTTATTTGATATTAAATATTCGAACAAAATTTGTATGTAAACTAGTCGTCAAGGGCAAGGAATTGGTGGCACATAATAGAGATCTCAAACTTGTCATTTATGTTTTGATATTTTTATTATTTATTTGTGGATTACTGAATGGGTGATTTGAATTCTTAATAAACTATAGAATGAGGTCTTCTTTCTTCTATATACATAATTTAGTCATTCCACAATTTTATTAATGTTTTTCATACTTAATTGAAATTATGTTTAAGGATATAAATTTTTGGACTAACTTGTACTACATTTGAAATTAATTTTTTCTTACTCTCAACTAGAAAGTATGATTCATATAAGTACACAATACTATGTCATTAACAATTTATTCATTGTCAATTTATAACGTATTGATGAACACCCAGTTGTAGTCTTCCGGTTCACATGTTAAAGTAAGAAAGCTTAAAAAAGAGAAGTACTTCCTTGTATAAATAAAAATAAAATAAAATACGGAGAATGCTCTAATTATTATTGTTTAGACAAAAAACGAGAGTGACTTATGGTACCAAATGACAATTTAGTCAATTTGCCACAAGGTTAATACTAATTATTATTTTACAGATTTATAAATTATTTAGTTAATAAATCAGCTATACTACATTTTAAGCATTAGTTAAGGGATTAATTGGTGATAGTTCTCCACAAATTGATTCAGTCAAACAACCCCTTTTATTGTGGCGAATTGTTTGGCTTCCTGAACCTAAGGCTAATAGTTCTTCATAAATACGGGGTTACCCATATGCTAATAGTTCTCCTCTCGGCCTAATCTTCATCACAAGGTAGCTCTTTTCACTAAACCTAACGACTACAACCCAAAAGTGAGATCAAATCAGGCAAATTTTTTTTGGGTGTGATGTTGTTTTTTTGTTTTAAAAATTAGATTTTTATATAAATTGTTTTTTGCCACACTTACGAAATTAGTTGGGACCGTATAATATGTTATTTGCCAATGTCACATGTAAAATGGTGAATTCAAATTTGCCAATAATTACCACAGAGGAAAAGTTAATTTAAATTTGCTAATTACCACATTGGAATGGTTAATTTATATTAGGGACTGCACTATAGTGAGATGGTGAAAATAACACGCCCATTTGTATTTGCCATTAAATTGAATTTTATGGTTAATTTAAATTTATAAAGAGAATTTTATGGTTAATTTATTAGATTCTCTACTTAGATCGATAATTTCTGTTTTCTCACACCAATTTACCAATTACACCAATGAAATGGATAATTTATATTAGCAATGACACTATAATATTATGGGAAAATAAGTCGAGCCTTAGTATTTGTGATTTAGTTCAATATTACGGATATTTTATATTTCCCAATTACACATGTCCAATGGTGAACTTAAAATTAGCCATGACACTTTAATATGTTGGGAAAATAACTCGAGCCTTTGCATTTGCCATTTAATTGAATTGTACTAAATTAAGGTTTCCTACAACATCTTTTAATTGGAATCGCATAATTTTAAGGAAAGATTGGCGATGAAATAGGAGAGATTGAAGGAGGATTAAATATCTTAAAATTAAATCAGATTAAAGTGAATGATATATTTGTTTTTTGTTTAATTATTGCAAAAACATAAATTAAACAACATTAGCCCACATTTGTCCCTTTCATTCTTTACCATTAGATCAAAAGAACTAGACATTTGGACCATCTAACGGACCTGATCAATTTGATATCAATTATCAAATAAAATGTTTGGTACCATAAGTCCAAACTCCTAAACTATTATGTTCAATAGAAACCTTCATGGTAAACGGATAGTCCTCCTATTAAATTACGATTTAATTATAACTAGTTTTATAAATAATATAATAAAAGATTAAAATTGATACTAACGTACATAAAGGATGAATGATAATTAACTTCGCATCTCCTTAAATTTATTTAATCCTTAACATGAAGGTTCGCAGATTATTAAACATGCATAAACATTCCATATTTATTACCATAACAAATAGCACTCTGAATTAGGTGATATGTCTCTTTCATATATAATTGATGCATGTTTAAACGACCACTGAAACTCACCATGTCGAGTGGTAACAATCATAGTTCGTTATACTATTTTTTGCAACATTTTTCTCTTTGCTCTATATTCGACAACATTTTTATATGTTTTTGTTGCCCTTTTGGTTTAAGCTTGAGATTGGTGATTCAAAAATGCAACTAAAATTATACTTACATATTTTATATATATTATATATATATATACATGTGTATTGTAATTTGATATATAATGATTCAATCGGATTAAATACATATTCAATTTCATGTCACTATATACATAATCCTAAAAATACACATACAATTAATTATATTTAAGAAATGTAGGCATCATCTTATTGTTCGGGTCAATACTTTTGAAACTTAAAATTATGTAATATTAACAATTCAGGGGCGGATTCAGGATTTTTATGTGGGGTATTCATTTCATCATTGAAATATAAAAATTATAGTTAACGACAATATATAAAATTATTTAACGATTTTTCTAAAGGTTATAAATATTACATTAATATTGATAATGCACATTATTTAGTTACACTTGAATTTTCAAATCTCTCTTTCGGCCTAAAATACTTATGTATCATACATACATATATATATAAAATTAACAACTACCATAAAAAATAATTAATATGATAATTATTTATAAACCAACAATAGAATAGTAAATATATTGGACTATTATAAAATCTTGACTATATAAAGTAGTAAAGTTGTTCAATGATTTTTCGAAAGTTATGAATATTGCACATTAATATTCTATTATATATCTAATATACTAACTAAGACATTAATATTAGAATAATTGAATACTAAATTAATTTTGCACTTTGCACGGCTTAATAATTGAGCAAGTTTTGAAATATAATACTCCATCCGTTCTCTTTTACTTGTCTTTCTAGCCATTTGCACATCAATTAAGAAAGAAGTAAAGATAGTCAAAAAGTACATTGAAAATGTAAATTGACAATCAATTGAAATTATATAATTGGTTGGGTGATAAATTCATAGTAAAAAGTAATGAAAAATACATTGAAAGTGTAAATTTGTATTTAATTATGCTAAAAAGACAAGTATTTAGAAATAAAAATTTGAGGCTAAAAAGACAAGTAAAAGAGAACAGAGGGAGTAATTATTTATAAACCAACAATGGAGTAGTCAATATATTGGACTATTGTAAAAGTCTTTACATAGAAGAGTAAGAAATTGATCAAAAAAGTAGAGTGGCAGCCACAAGATTTGAACCTGTGACCTTGCCTCTAATAATCTACGTTTTTACTACTGGGACAACTTCTACTATTATAGGGTTATTCATGTGAATACCCTTACTATGAGCAAAACTTATTTGACTCTACAAATCAAGAAGAAAAATGAAAATTTTATGAGAGATATATACTCAAGTTGACCCTTTAACAACATATAGAAAAATTAGGTTGGAGATGGAAAAGAAAATGTGGTGCTCAAAATTTCCAACAAATAAACATCGTTATTATTAATTGGTTCTTTTAACATACGTTAACCCGTTATTAAACGACAAGTGTAGAACAAAAAAAGTTGATTATAAATATCTTTGATTGTTGTAGTAATGATAAAATTAGGCACTTCCAGTTCAAGGACAAATATATCATTTACTTCTTTTGGAGTTAACTGTAACAAAGAAGTTATTAATTTATGAAAAAATACTTCGAGTTTAAGGATAAGTATATCTTAGTTATCTAACGTTGATCATATTATCAAAACATTTGGGATCAAATGAATGCGTAAATGAAATATATGTGTTGAAGAAGTTGATGCATCTTATTCAAATATGTATTGAATTTATAATATATCAGATATATTTTTTGGGAATGTCACAACTAAGTATCGTCAGTAAATTGTACCTGGTTGTTCAATCATTTGATACCCATACACAATATTCCCCTTGTCAGTTGAAAAGGACTGTATCAGTAACTCTGATTTTATGTATCAAAAATTTATCAATATCTTGATCATTTGCAATAAAATCTTCCGAAAATGGATCAAGTTGTAAACACTTTCTTAATGTAGTATACTACAAAAATTAGAAAAATCATGTATTCTAACATTGTTGCAATAGGAAACAACTCTTTATTTCAATTATTTCAAATACTAATAATTCTTATGTTCTATCTTTGTACCAGTGACGGGGAGATTGCATCAATTGATAGAATGATTTCATCAAGCGACAAGCCTGACTCTCTTTACCCTCAACCTTGTATCACTCAGGCTAATACATGTAAATTTCCTCCTCTATATCGCTATGCAAGAATGCGGTCTTTAGATCAAGTTGCCTCAATTCAAGATCAAGATGAGCAACAATACTTAATAGCACACAAATAGAAGTATGGTTTACCACTCGAGAGAATATCTCATTGTAATCGACACCTTCTTTCTGTGCAAATCCTTTAGCCACTAGTCTAGCTTTGTACCTTGTACCACTTGACTTAGTACGATCCTCCTTTCTTTTGTATACCCACTTGCAACCAATAGTAGACTTTTCTATGGGCAATGGGACCACTTCCCACTCTTGTTCTTATGGAAAGATTGCATCTCTTCCTCCACAGCAAACAATCAGCTCTCTTTATCCTTGTCTAATAACCCTCTGTTTTTATGTTTGTTTGTAGAACCTTATCATGTGGGATTTTTCATATACACAGTGCTCACAAAACTCCATTTGTGGTTTCTTTATGTTCTTCAACAAGCCTCTTCCACTAAGATATGATAGACCCTTTTCCGACGTATGCCTAAGCCGCACGTGCCATACCTTTGTGCTTTTTGGTTGATCTTTATTGGCAGCAATTCCAACAGCTAAATAACATGTAACAGTTATCTTTAAGAGAGGATAAAGATTTTCATGATGAATTCCCTTCATCACTACCAAAGAACCACTAACGACTTTTAAAACTCCATCTTCCATGATTATTTTGTAACCATTTTTCTCTAATAACCCAAGAGAAATAAGGTTTTCCGCAAGGCTGGCGATATTGCTAGAGCAATTTTGATTCTGCCAGAGAAAAGTATGAGCATAAGTAGAGATAATTTTGAAAATCAGCATTAAATGAACAGATTCCATATTTTAAATATATGCATCTTTAATATTAATAAACCATTATTATTGCTCTCTTGGTCACCTATAAATTATTTATTATTGAAGGAAATAATTTGCAAAATATTTTCTATATTAATTTAAAATAAAAGCAATAGACATTAGTATCTAAGATCTACAATAGGTGAAACTGTTGTTGAAGGTAAAGAATTTGGGGAATTAATTTCGAAGTTAAATGGTAATGATCATCTTTGGTCAATTGGAGAAAAGTTACGTGTTCATGATAAATTATATGAGATTGTTGATGAGTCAGATGCGATACTTTATGAACCCAATATTCAACGGGGAAAATGGCAACCAAAGAAAAAAAAAGTTCAACCAAAATAAATTCTTCACAATTTGAAATCGTAGAAAAGATCGACAAATATTCTCTTCCTTTAAAGATATGGAATGTGTTCATTTATTGTTAATTTTCAAATAACTCTAATTGTAAGAAAATATTAAATAATAAATATTAATAATATAATAAAATAGTTGACTTAAAAGGTTAAAATAGGTAGAAACTCAAACTTTGCTCTAACAGAATCAAAATTGCTCTGGCAATATCGCCAGCCTTTCCGCAAATCTGGAATATGTCTCACATCCTTCAAGATTATTATTGTTCAGTCATGCGTCTTAACTCGTATAGTACCCACCCCGATAGTCTTGCAACAATGATCATTTCCCATCAAAACTATGCCACCATCCGATCTATGGTAAGTTGTAAATCACATCCTATTTGGTCACATATGATGCGATGCTCTTGAGTCAAGCATCCATTTATCAAATATTTCATTGCATTGTTCTGAATAAGAGTAAAAATAATCATCCTCGTCATTTGAGACATAGCTTACCTCTTGTTTCTCCTGTTGTCGTGTAAAGTTGTTGATGTTCTTCCTATAGATTACCTTCTTATTTGAGCAATTTGCTTTAAAAAGTCCAACATCGCCATATTTAAAGCATGTTCTTTCTACAAATACTCTAGATTTTGATCTAGAGTTTCCTCCTTTGCCATATCTTCTTTCGTTCGTCCTTCCTCTAGATGCAAACAATCCCAGAGCTTGTTCTCTTCCACTAGTAGACAACATTTCACTTGTTGCAACCTTTCGAAGGTCATCCGCTAAAAGTGATGTTCTAGTCTCGTCCATGGTTAGAGTATCCCCTACAAGCACCATTGTTTGAGCTAGATTTTCATAAGACTTCGGCAACAAAAGTAATAACATATATGATTGGTCTTCTTCGTCTATCTTCACATCTATATCTTTTAAATTTGATATAATCATATCAAACTAATTGATATAGTCCCGGATTAATGTCCCTTCTTCCATCTTACATATTGTGTTACTTTTGCAACAAAAATGGTTTAAATGTGATATGCTCACAAATTTCCCTAATTACATGTTACCTCAGAAGTGGATTGGTATATTTTTTTGAGGGACGATCCAAATTCTCATTTTTCTAGTTTGTTAAGCATCGGTAATCCATTCATATTTCTAATTTGTTCAAACCACCAACTTTAATAAACATTAAGGACAAATTTCGGATTATACCAAAATATCGTAATATGCATTAACTTCAAAATTGACTGAGATAGTAATATCGGACGCTAGCTTCTAAAATGGACTACATAAGATAAAACGATAAATTTGTTTAAGAGGTAAAATTTGGTCAATTTATAACAATAGTCCTCATTTTGGCTCATTCATCATACTTCCGGTGCTACATCAGATGATAAAGACAATGTTGGTATCACAATCACATTGGAGAACTAACAAAATTCAATTCGATTGAACCAACCTATCCTAAGAATTTGTTAAGCAATTATAAGATTTTGAATCAAAAAAATCATTGCTCGTTATGGTTCATTTGTAGGTCTTTAACTCATGCCTTGCAGATGGATGGACTCACTATGCCGCCAAGACGGGGCTTGACATTCACACAAGTCGAATTGGCAACAACACCTCCGGGACCTCTATATGTCAAATTAATATTTTGAAGTACAACATCCTGACAAGGGAATGACTTGCTGCATACTAACTTAACAGCGTCTTTGGTTGCTGAAGTACCCGAAATTGTTTTGAATGTTACTTTGCTAATCTTCACTCTAGATGGAGGATCCTGGAAATCAAGAAATAGATTTTTCAATATTAACTTGTTCAAGTAAGGCAAATAATAAATAGGAAACCTAGGAAGGGAACAACTCACTAGTATTCCATATAAATATATAGATAGGGACTAACCGTTCGTGGGCAGTTTTGAGCTGGGCAGTACTCTTGATCAATCAGAATAGGATTAGTTACATTTGTTACTCTGATATCTTCGAAGTGGATATTAGAAGCTTCTCCAACTGGGGAATTTTTCCAAGTTTTAATCCTAAGGCCAGCTGGTGTGTTGGTAAGTGAACATTTAGTGACGGTAACGTCTCTAACAGGTTCCTCATTTTTGTATTTTCCAAGACTTCCGATGGCGATACCGTGCCCTGGTCCGCAAGAAACTTCTTTGACGATGATTTGCTGAGCACCGTCACCAAGGGACACGCAATCGTCTCCTGTGGTGATACGACACCCGAGAATTCTAACATTTGTTGAGCGACCGATGTGGATGCCGTCCGTGTTAGGGCTCATTTCTGGTGCTACGATGGTAACACGTGAAAGTGTTACGTTGTTTCCCTTGAAAACATTGATGTGAAACATCTTTGCATCTTTTGAGGTAATATCTTTAACCACTGCATTCGTTAGGAAATCGAGTCCCAATGACTGTTTAACAGGAAAAAATAATCAGCATAGGATAAATTAATATACTTCACCGAATTTAATTAATTAGAACATTGTTTTACTACAAATTAATTAAACTCTTACCGTAGGTTGAACAAAACTAATTTTTTTAGCTTTCTTTTTAGCCCAGGTGTCTGCACCTTGGCCATCTAAAATACCACCACCAGTGAGAGTAAAACCATCAACATGTATGACACTGATCCATTCTTCGCCTCTGATCAATTTCCTCACATCGGCTGGTGCTTTTAGGGTGCCTTGGAGTTTCACTGCTATAGGAGCCTTGCACGGACCTTCAAGCCTCAATCGACTCGCATAAAAAATCCCATATGGAATCACAATTTCGCTTTTAGTTTTTGATGCGCATGCCTCCTTCCATGCGGCCAATATTCCCTGCAAAATTCCACAATGAAAAACGATTGAAACATTTGAAAATGAATTAAACATATACTCCTCTATTTCAATTTAATTGATATTTTGAGAGTTGATGTCATTGTTTGATATAAACTACTTTCCATAAGCAAAGTTGGACCTAGAAAAGCGACAATGTAAGAAGTAATAAAATGAGCTGTTACGATGATATGGGGATTTTATACCTTAGTGGCATCGCCACCATGTTTTGCACCGAATTTTCTGATGTCGAAACTTTGTGCCTCACAATTGTAAATTGCAGAGACAATCAACAGTATTTGAATCAACATGCTGAACTTTACGGCCATTTTAAGGGAATATATGGCCTTTGCAACAGAAGGTCTCGAAATTTACATATTGCTTTGATTGTAGATTAAAATATATATAGATGCCTAGAAGTATACATTTCCATAAAGTCATCCACTAATTAGTTGAGAGGTTATTATTACCCAAAATTTTGGTCTCTATTTTCCCATAATTTCCTGAGGTTGCAATGCGAGTAGAATGAGCTCATCCGCTAGCTTGCATTATATTCTTATTAGTTTCACTTAATTACATTCATAAACATGAGGCATGTGTTGCTTTACTTTTATTTACTTATATAGCAAACAACATTATCCGTCCCATAATCTTCCAATTTAATTTTTAATACTTGAAAAATAAAGGTTTCGTTTCTTATTGGTACCCATGACTTTTGATTTTAATTGAAATGGTTATGTTAGTAGTGAAATTAAACTGAAATAAAGTAATTTTGATAAACTTTTCACCTACTATATATTATACATCATATTTTAAAAAATTTAGTATAAAATTTAAAAGTCAATTCGTGAAAGTTCAATATATATTCTACAATCTTTTAGAGTTGGAGGGATTATAACATACTAAAAAACTACAAATTAAATATAATATCATTTTCTATCACAAAAATACAAAATAAAACTTTTGAAACTAAAATTCTTACTATAGCTAGACGTAAGTGTATAATTTTCTAATGTTACATTAAATTAATATAGAATTTTGTCTAAACTACAACTCTTGGAAATTATAAGCTAAACACATGTGTACGATCTCCTAAATAAATCTTGGAAATTAGACATGAAGTTTATGATAATCTTAATTTATCAAATGGCACCGGAAATCATTAACGTTTACTTTTTTTCACTTTTGCCATTTATTTTTACTCTTGACCCAAATACATCACTCATTTTCGCATACAGTGCAACTTCGCCTTTATTCCAAGTTCACCCCTTCTACTTCTTCCATGCTTGATGGAGGACATCTTTCTATGATCCCAGCTAATCCAGTGATACCAGTCTCATAGGAATTGGGGTGAATGCTTAAATTAGCACCCGACTACTTTTGATCCATTTTGCAGAAATCGAATTTCTAAAAACAAAAGTATGGGGGCAATTTAGTCAAGTAATATCATTTTTTTACCCCCACCCCCTTCCCATATAGGTAAAACTTATTTACAAGGCAGAAATTTTCAAGGCACGAGATTCTGCCTGATTTACCTTATCCAACGGATGAAAGTATCACCAGACATATAAACTAATGATGATTCCACACGTTCAAATTCATGATGATGATTTCACATGTTAACTGAACGGCTAAATATATCGGTATGTTTACTATTTTATCACACATTCACACGTAATACAATGTACACTACAATACTTTCATCCGTTAATTTATAGTTGAATATAAGGCAAAAAAATTTCGTAGTTGTAATATTCGTTCTCCTTCGAATAATTTTTTATTAGTAATTTATCAAAACAATATATAAAAATAATTTTATTTTTTGAAGATTCAAAAAATAATTCAAAAAATATCAATTGAAGATTGAAATAAACGTGTGGAATCATCACTCGAATGTAATTTCAGTGAATACGGAAGAACATGTTTGCGAATTTAAAATAGAAATCTATGACAATTTCACACGTTTGATTAGTAAATTTGACCAATCAATATCCTTTTGATTTCATAACTAATTTATAACAAACCCTTTAATATATTTCAAGCTACGAGATGATCCAAAATGATATAACGTTGTTATTAGAAAAACTACAAAAAAATTATAATTATAACATTTAATCAAACTTATCAATTTGTACTAACTTTGATACTTATTGTATTCACTACTGTTTTATGTGTTCGTCGGTTATGTAGTGTTTTCAACCAAAGTAAAAGTCTTAGTATTTTTTTTTCAAGAATATATCAAAATGGTTACCAAAATATGAGAATATATTAAAATAATATATGAATAATTTTCTTAATAAAGGTTCAAGTAATATTAATTGAAGAATGACCGTGAGGAATCATCATTCGATTGTCATTCCAGTGAATACGGAATGACATGTTTGCAGATTTAAGAAAGAAATCTATGACAATTTCACATGTTTGATAAATAAATATCCCTCCATCAATTATTTCCCTCCCAAAAAAAATAGTAATACCCTCGTACTATTTCTCATTGCCTCCAAAAAAAAACTGCCGCCCATATATATTTTTTTGTTAACGTAATCCAAAATCACCTTTTGTTATTTTCAGTTTTAATTCGTGAGTAACATATATAATATATTAACTTTTCTTGATAACACTCAATTCTAATTAAAATATTTTTAATTAGTAATATATGTAATATGTGACTTAAATTCATTTGTTACCAGTTCCATAATATATATATATAAACTTGTTAATTTCAATTCGTTATGATATATCATGTGTCTCATTTTTATACGTGAAACGCACTAGTCAAAATTAATAAATTTCGATGTTTTAATTTAGTATAAAACTTAAGTTTGAATCAGATTTATAAATGTGAAATTATAATATATAAAAAATATTTTAAGTCATAGTTTTAATAGTCAATATTGATGAGGGATGAAACAAAAGAGCAAATAATAATTTTTTTTTTTTTTTTTTTTTTTTTTTTTTTTTTTTTTTTTTTTTTTTTTTTTTTTTTTTTTTTTTTTTCCAAACCTAAAATTTTATTGAATGAAAACAGGATACAAACTAAGGCTATTTACAGTCAAATATAGCCATAGGGAAACCCCAATCTACACAACTATACCAATTCTCCTTACTCCTTTTTTCCTATACAATCAATCTTATACCAAAATATCAAGTGGAAACCCCCAATCAATACAAATCCTCCAATTACCTTTTGTACGAGGCACTCTCCATCTACAAACTCGACCTCTAATATATATAATACTCTTATGAACAATATCCTCAACAACTCTATTTACATTATCAAACACCCGCCTATTCCGCTCCCTCCATATTTCATAGATCACACAACAAAGACTCAACTTGCGCAATCGATTCTTGAAAGACTTCCCCTTATAGTTAGAAATGACATATTCTAACTCCTCGCTCCAACCCCTCGGCTCTCTGAAATCATCCACATACAAAAGCAACTTACGCCACACCGTACGAGAAAAGGGGCACTCGAAGAACAAATGCTTCACACTCTCCGCCTCTTCACACATCACGCACTTCTCGTCCACATTCATACCCCAACCTCGCAGTCTATCTTTCGTGGGAAGCTTTCCACAACACAACACCCAACAAACAAAACTGTGTCGCGGCACATTCCCCGGAAACCAGACAATATCCACCCAGTTAGGCTTTGGCGTCTCCGGTTGGAGCGCCCTCCACATGACACTCGGCTTCACAGGCCCCTCGCACCCCCTCCACCTCACCATGTCTCTTTTACCAGCTATCAGACGAGGCAAAGCATCAACAATGGCCTGAATTTCTGGTGTAAACCTTCTACCTCTTGGCCATCTTCCTCTCTCAATCACTTGAGCAATTGACATTTTTGCATCCACTCCCAAAGCCAACATTGTTGCCTCTGTACATGTCTTATCTAACGGCCCTTCCTCCTTCCACCAATCGAACCAGAAATTAGCTTCTTGCCCATCCCCTACCTCAACTTGGACATATTGTCG
This sequence comes from Echium plantagineum, assembly GCA_003412495.2. Classification (NCBI taxonomy): domain Eukaryota; kingdom Viridiplantae; phylum Streptophyta; class Magnoliopsida; order Boraginales; family Boraginaceae; genus Echium; species Echium plantagineum. The sequence goes on from CM016565.1 coordinate 21,274,138, forward strand.
CACCATCTCTCTATGTTTCAACAAACTCCGCCAACCACTACTATCCGTGCTCCTAACTTTAAGACTCCAAATACTAGCTCCCCTCAACCTATACATAGCAATCCACCTTACCCAGAGACTCTCTTTAAGCCTGCAAATGTCCCAAATATGAGCAGCCATACATACCCTATTCCATTCCCCAAGCTTCTTAATTCCCAACCCTCCTTCCTTCTTGCTTTTTGTGACATCATCCCATTTCACCTTCGCCAAATATCGACCACTCGCTTCCCCCCTCCATAAAAACCGTCTAACCATTCCTTCTATCTTCTTAATCACCGCCTTCGGAAGATACATACATTGACACCAATAGTTCTCTTTACCAAAGATAACAGTATTTATGAGCACTAATCTCCCAGCAAAACTCAAGTGTCGATTACCCCATGCCTCTATCTTTGCTTGAATCCCCTCGATCAACGGCCGACAATCCGAAAACCCAATTTCCTTAGTGACCAGTGGAATTCCCAAATATTTGATGGGCAGTTTACCCAAAGAGATGCCCAACAATCTGCTCAAATCAGCCTCGCGTTCTTCGTCTACTCCTGCGACATACAATGTACTCTTGGTCAAGTTTGGCTTAAGCCCGGACAACTCCCCAAACTCCTTCAAAACTCTTGCAACAATACACACCGTCTCTTCAGTAGCACCACATAACACAAACATATCATCCGCAAAACAAACATTCGTCAAACACAACTCCTTACACCCTGGATGAAAGACAAAATCAGCCCGCTCAACCTCATGCTTCATGAACTCATTGAACAAATCCATCACTATAATGAAAAGATACGGCGATAACGGATCACCTTGCCTCAACCCCCTACTACTTGGAAAGTATCCATGATTTGACCCATTAAAACACACCGAGAACCAAGCCGAACTCACACTAGCTTTAATCCACCCAATGAAAATTCTAGGGACCCCAAGCAGCTTCAACACACACCATAGAAACTCCCAATTCACCGAGTCAAACGCCTTCATGATGTCGATCTTTATAGCACACCTAGGCACCCCCCCACGTCGATGATACCCCGACACAAGCTCTTGCATTAACAGAATGCCATCCGAGATTCTCCTCCCCGGTATGAAGGCCGACTGCTGCCTCCCAACTACTTTATCCAATACACCCTTCAACCTCGTCACAATGATGGAAGTGATGCACTTGTAGACTGTATTACAACAAGAAATTGGGCGAAACTCCTTCATAGATTGTGGCTTATCGACCTTCGGGATGAGAACAATACTCGTACTATTCAAAGATTTCGGCATCAAACTAGTTGCAAAAAAAGTCTTCACCGCCTCCACGACATCCTTTTTTACTACACTCCAAGAATGCTGAAAAAATTCAGGTGAGAACCCATCCGGCCCAGGTGTCTTTCCTTTCTTCATACCCATCATTGCAACCTCTATTTCCTCCTCCGAAACAGGCCTTTGCAAGTCCAACCTATCCTCATCCTCAATCTGCTTATTGATCACCAGCCTTAGCTTGCACTCAATAGCCTCCATACTCGTCTCAGAAGCCGTAAACAACTCCTTATAAAACCTTACAGCCTCATTTTTCACCTCCTCATAGTCCGTAAGCATGACCCCATGCTCATTCTTTATACTCAGGATACGATTTCTAGCCGTACGAGCCACCAACTTCGAGTGAAAGAATGCCGTATTAGCATCCCCTTCGTCAAGCCAAGTCGCCCTTGATTTATCACGATAGAAGCTCCTCTCAACATCCGAAAGAAAATAAAACCTCTTCTCCAATTGTTTCATTTGTTCTAGTACCTGAACCTCCATCTCACCCCCATAAACCTTGGCTTGCACCCTCTCCATCTCCCTTTGAGCCTCAATAACCCGACAACTAATATGGCTAAATTCCTCTTTATTAAGACTCCGCAATACCTCCTTTACCCTCTTCAACTTATACTGTAATACATGGAAGCCGTTACCCTCCACCTCCTCGCTCCAAGCTTCACTAATTAACCTATCATAGTCCTCATGCTTTGTCCAAAAATTAAAGAATCTAAAACTTCTTGGCTCCAACTGAACGCTTTCTCGTAGTCTTATTTCCAGTGGACAATGATCAGATATACCCGCCTCCTTTACAAACACTTCACTGCCCAAGTTGCTATCCAACCATTTCCCATTACAAAGGACTCTATCCAGCCTCCTTAACAAGCTTCGCTCCTTCCAATTGCGACACCATGTAAACGCACTCCCATGGCATGGATGCTCCCACAATTCAAGCTGTTGTACACAAGAATTAAAGTCGTCCATGGCTATCTGTGATGGCAAGTTCCCTCCCTTCGCCTCACCCGAGCACCGGACAGCATTAAAATCACCCCCAATTAACCATGCATCACTTCCCACTGTACTATTAGCTTCTTGCAACGAATCCCACATACCTCTTCTCTCCTGAATCTCATTTGCTCCATACACTATCGATAACCAAAATTTACGATGTGGCTCCTCAACAGAAACCACCTCACACAGAACATGTTGTTGCTGAATACTCGAACCTACCATTCTCACTTTATTCTTCTTCCAACAAACCCAAATTCGCCCCACCTCATTATCAATAGTATTATGTACACAACCCCAATCTGGAAAAATAGTCTCAAACACATTTGCAAACTTCTCCAATCGTACTTTATTCTCAACTACACCAACTACATCATAACTACTAAATTCTTTTCTAAGTCTAAATTGTTTTATAGGGGAGTTAAGACCCCTTACATTCCATATGAGCAACTTCATGTCAGATTAGAAACATTTCCACTCTTTCCCTTCTTGCCCCCTTCCTTACCCAGAATTTTTGCTATGGACTTCTGCCCCCGTTTTCCTACTTTCAAGTCATGAACTCGTCCACCTCCTCTTCCACCCAAAGGACCAACAGCAATAACACTTGGCATCGCCCCCCCACTGGAGAGTTCTACCTCAACAGAGCCCATCTCCCTCTGTCGAGGGCTGCCAAGTGCCGAACCTGAGCTACCCTCCCCTAGCATCGCCCCCTTGCCATTTCTCGACTCCTGACAAGAAGGTTCCACCGATGGTTCCTCCCCCATCAGGCTACTAGGGTAGACTAACTTAGGTTCACTGCCAGCAACTTCTACCATGAGCATCTCCTTTTCCCGTGGTTCAACCTCCGCCAAAGGCCCAAATGAGTTACGCACCTCCATTTGGGGCCGATGTACCCATGGGCTACTAACAGCTGATGACACATCTCGAGACACATTCGGAGCCCTTGCTTTCCAGATTCTCTTCTGCCTTCGAACCATGATGAATTCAGGACCCCTCACTGCCTCTACTCCATTCACCATATTAATCGTTTCATCTCGCCATGGTTTCTCCTTACAAAACTCCGTCTGATGCCCAAACAATTTGCAGCCTTCACACCTAGGAGGCACCCACTCATAGCTAACCTTTTGCCTCCATTCTATTCCCTTCTCATTGAGCATGGGAATATAATCAGACATTTCCTTCTCTGATTTCACTTCTACACACATTCGGGCATATGCTACCTTCTTCAGCCCCGAGGTAACCTCATCTGTGAATAATGGGTTGCCAATATGACTTCCTAGCTTACTGAGCATCTCAGGATTCCAGAATTGCAAACTCAAATTAGGAAATCGCACCCAAATTGGCACCGATTTGACCCCTCTCTTCACCATTTCCGACTCCGGCGTCCACTTCTCAAGGATCCAAGGCCTTTTTGCAATGAACCATGGCCCCTCCTCCATCATCGCATCCCGCTTTTCATCGGACTCAAACTGAAACAAAACCACACCATTCGGGAAAGTGAAAGCTGATTTGAATCCAAATGAAGTCCAATGATTCTTCGCATAGTGTTCCACCACCCCAAAACTTGGATTCATCCCCAACACATACCCAAAAACTGCCGACTTCCACTGATTAATTCCTTGCATCACATCCGCCGAGCAATAACGCACCACCTCCTTCCCATCCACCACCTCAGGGGCAATATAGGTGAGGTTCATTCTCTTTATTGTTCGCTTTCTCCTTACCATCTCCACCCATGATCCCCCCTCTTTGCCCTGAGCTACTACCCCGCCCACCTTCTCATTCCCACTCCTTCCGGCCTCCGCCAAAGAAGGCGGCGCCGCCTGCAAAAAGTCCCCTCCACTCGCCTCTGCGATGGGGACCGTTTTGATTTGGGGATTAGAAATTCCCAAAGTAGAAGGATCTCTAGAAAGAGTTTGTTGGCTCATGAGTCCCACCGCCCAGCTAAAATTTCATTAGTCAAGAGCAAATAATAATTAATTGGTACTACTCGTAAGCAAGTAACATCGGGACAGGGTGTTTTGCATTGAAATAAAAAGAAGGATATAAATGTCAGTTTAATAGTTAATAATTTTATAATATTATTTTTTAAGTTATTAAATATATGATTTCACCTAGAGAAGGGTAATGGTATCCAAACAAGAATTATAATAGTTTCACATACATTCACCTATATTCCCGAACCTAGGTTAATTTAAATGTTTACCATCACCTAGATTCACCCCAATCCAAACGCACCAATATTGTTACACAAGCCCTATCACTAGCTAGTCTAACCGTTGAGTACTTTCTTATACACCGAAAGTCTCAACAACAAAGCCTAACCAAGAACAAAGATAAACTCTCTAAGTTCTTCAAGAATATTAGAGCCCTAATATTCTTCCTAAGACAATTCTCCCTATGTTTCTACATTGTGTTTCAGACTTAGACATCTTAGACTCATAGGAGAACCCGTCTATTTATAGGCAGAATACAAAACCTAGCTAGCATAAGAAACCGGGCTAACAGCCCATCAGAATTCTCCAAAACCCTTGCTGATTTTTTGCGAAATTGGCTTCACAGCCCAACAGAGATGATACAAAATTATATAACGTTGTTATTAAAAAAATCAAAAAATTATAATATTTAATCAAACTTATCAATTTGGTACTAAGGTTGATATATCTTGTATTCACTCGTGCTCTACGTGTTCGTTAGTTATGTCGTGTTTTTACCAAAGTAAAAAACTTTAGAATTTTTTTTGCAATAATATATCTAAATGGTTAAGAAAATATGAGAATATATGAAAATAGTATATAAAAATAATTTTGTTTAATAAAGATTCAAGTAATATTAACTGCAGATTGAAATGAAAATGTGGATTCATCATTCGAATGCAATTCCAGTGAATACAGAATGGCATGTCTGCAAGATAGAAATCTATGACAATTTCACACGTTTGATTAATAAATTTGACCAATTAATATCATTTTGATTTCATAAATAGCTTATAAAAATGTTTCTAATATATTTCAAGCCACGAAAGGATCCAAAATGATATAACGTTGTTGTTAAAAAAATAAAAAAATTATAACATTTAATCAAAGTTATCATTTAGTACTAAGACAGAAGTTTGATACTTCTTGTATTCACTCGTGCTCTACGTGTTCGTTAGTTATGTAGTATTTTCACCAAAGTAAGAAACTTTAGTATGTTTAAGAAATTTGAGAATATATAATTTTGTTTCATATGGATTCAAGTAATATTAATTGAAGATTGAAATGAGTGTGTGGAATTATCATTGGAATGCGATTCAAGTAAATGGAGGATCACATGTTTGCAAATTTAAGATAGAAAACTATGACAAATTCACATGTTTGATTAATAAATTTAACCAATTAATATCCTTTTGATTTCATAACTAATTTATAAAAATGTTTTCAATATATTTCAAGCCACGAGATGATTTGTAACGATCCGCCCAGGTGGGCCCCCTGAGGTTAGGCTCGCTATCAAATCCGTAACAGAGTTACCACTCCATGGATGACTCGATAAACATACATTTTAAACGAAATAAAATGAAATTTAAAAGTCGTACATGAGTAGCCTGCCGAAACAGGGATCTAGTCGCTGCAACACGTAGCCTGCTAAAAGAACAAAACCCCGAAGGTCAGCTCGACAGCTGGTGCATTCTAACTCACGGGTGGCTACCAACCCACACACGTGATATGAAAGCGGTACATGAGTGCAGAAAACAACAACAAAGAAAAGGAATAATATACACAATATCGATAAGCAGTTCGACAAACCATCACCAGCAATAATAGTAAAACAAACCAATCAAGTCCAACATCACATAACATAACCCTTTGTAACTATTCTATATGCACCAAATCTGGACTTCCGCACTGTACAGTACTCTACCTATCTCGCCTACAGGAACACCCCGCCTGCATCACCTTAGTGCCCCGCTCTGCCATCATCAGTAACTTATAACCCCGCCAGACATCACCATAGTGACCGGCAACCCCGCCAGACATCACCTGAGTTACCGGCAACCCCGCCAGACATCACCTGAGTGACCGGCAACCCCGCCAGACATCACCTGAGTGACCGGTAACCCCGCCAGACATCACCTAAGTGACCGACAACCCCGCCAGACATCACCGTAGCGACCGGCAACCCCGCCAGACATCACCTGAGTGACTGGCAACCCCGCCAGACATCACCTGAGTGACCGGTGACCCCGCCAGACATCACCGTAGTGACATGCACAACCTATCCATAATATGTTCCCCGCATCACCTAGCCTACGTTGCCGGATCAATACAACACATACCACTATCACCCACAACCATCTCATCACAACAATCAACTCATCATAACCATATTCAACATATAATTAATAATCATAATAGTCAACTCATCATACCCATACTCAACATAATCAATAACCATAACAATCAATTCATCATTATAATATCCATATCCAAAATATAATTAATAGTCATAACATAACTCTCCATCACACACATCAACACGCAATTACACATAACACATTTTTAGGAAAATACACAGACGTGAGTAAGAACTCACCTCAAGCAAACAGCAACGCAATAGCTCACGCTCACGTCGAATCAGTAATCAATCAAATAACAAAACCTATTATAATAATAATATACCCTCAATTAACAACTGCTTATAAATCGTCACAACTCCCCACGAATTAACGTATAGTCTTTTCATAATGATAATACTTAAACCATGTTAACACATCACGTGAAGTATTAACTTACCGGATCATCAATGATTATCCTACATCTTCAAGTCAAGTCATTCTAACACATCCAGTCAACCTCTTAAGTCCTTAGTCCGATTCTTAATTGTTTTAGCCCAAAACATATGCTAGTTACATCTAAACCTTAATACTTCAACATCATTATATATCCAATCTAAGTACAATTCTACATCCATAATTCAAATTATATAGTTAGACATCTTCAAAAATCTTCAGTTTCGAACCATGGGTTCATATGATCCACAAGATTAATGCAATAAAAGGGTTTTTAATTTGGACGCCAACAACTACTTATTTTAATCCCAAATCCCGTTTTAATAATTGAATTATTAAAAATAGTAAATAATTTTAAAATAGTCCAATTTTTTGTGTAACTACTCCAGATACAGTGTGGAATATGGGATTTAAATATCGTAATTTTCCTCGACCGTTTAGTATTAATTTAATAATTTATACGTTATTCAACTATTTAACTTCCGAAATTCATAACTATCTAACGAAAATTCCAAATCATACACCGTTTTCAGGCATCTGCTCTAAATATCGAGGGCTACCAACTAATTAAATTTCATAAGTTTTGGAACAACTTTACTATGTATTTCGTATTTAATCTCAAAGGCCAACACGAAATACCAAGACAAATTTCGAAATTGCTAGAATACTTACCTCCTAATGTGCTAATCGCTTGTAGGTTGACCTATTAGAAGCAAAACGTGAATTAAGAGACCAATGGAAGAAAAAGCTCAAAATTTTCGAAGCTAATGGAGGAGCTAAGGCTGCCGTCAGTTTTGATGTGGGAAGTTGGAGTTTGGGCTTTTATAGTGATCTAATGGGCTTGGGCTTGATTAAGACTCGAGTTGGACAACGAATGAGCTATTTAACGAGTTTTAATTAAAACGTAACGAGTCGCAAGCAACGTAGCAAGTTATATGCATATTATTTAATTATTATATTAGTTATTATATTTTTATTTTATAAAATTAGGCCATAATATTACATGATCCAAAATGGTATAATGTTGTTATTAAAAAATCAAAAAATTATAACATTCAATCAAACTTATCAATTTGTACTAAGTTTCATATTTCTTGTATTCGCGCGTGTTTTAAATGTTCATTAGTTATGTAGTTATTTGAACCAAAGTAAAACTTTAATATATATATTTTTTTTTTCAAGAATATATCAAAATGGTTAAGAAAATATGATAACATATCAAAATAATATATAAGACTAATTTTATTTAATAAAGATTCAAGTAATATATATTGAGGATTGAAATGAACGTGTGAGATCATCATTCTTATATAATTCTAGTGATCATTTCACATGTTTGGTTCAACTTTAACTAATATTGACCCAGCCTCCGGAATTGGGGTCGTGGGATCGAGTCCTGCCAAGGCATTATCCTAATTAAAATTGATGTCTCTGTCTTCCGTTGTAGTGTAGATTTCTCCCTTCTCGATAGTATAGGATTTACTTTCACTATGATATTTTTTAACCAAAAAAAGAAACTCAAACAACACAGAATTATCAGCAACAAATACGGCCTTCTCATTCTCTTCCCTGTTTCAATAGAAAATCTCTTGCTTGTTGGGGAATCCAGATCCCGACAATTGGTTATTTTGTTTTACTAGCATTTTTAATAAGCGTAAACCTGAATTAGTTTTCCAATAAACCTCTTAATGATGTGCAATTTGAGAAATTTGGCAAACTACCACTGTTATGAGTGTGTATTTGCAAAAAAGCATGAAATCTTTTTTGTTTGGAGAGTACCACAAAATTATAGTAAACTGACTAAATTATCCTTCATTAAACTTATCATATACTCATGTCTATACACTCTCTTCCTCTCAGTCTCTTCTTCCCACTCTCTCTCTACATCTCACTCTATCTCTATTTCTCTCTAATTCTCACTTCATCATCGCCGGATTCACCATCTTCGTCGGAATCTTCATCTTCGCCGGAGAAAGTGAAAATGAAGATTCCGGCGAAGTTGAAGATTCCGGCGAAGATGATGAATCCGGCGATGATGAAGTAAGAATTAGAGAGAAATTGAGATAGAGTGAGATGTGGAGAGAGAGTGAGAAGAAGAGAGTGGGAGGAAGAGAGTGTATAGACATGAGTATATGATAGGTTTAATGAAGGGTAATTTAGTCAGTTCAAAATAATTTTGAGATAGAGTGAGATGAAGACGATTGGCAGGTGGTCGAAAGATGGTGGTCGAAAGACTTAGGGTTAGCGCCAAAAAAACGATGAAGATGTGATGTAGATCAGACTTAGGTTTAGAGTTAATTTGTTTTGTTTTTTGGTAAAGATGAAAATGTGATGTAGACTTAGGTTTAGACTATTGGTCTTGGACTATTTGATTTCGGGCGGGTTTTAGTCGATGGGTTTGCTTGGCTTTTGAAGTTGGGCTTAGACGACACCCCTTGTAGCGGTGCTGTCTAAGCACGATTTTGTACTAGTGAGACTATAAGATTTTTGAAATAAAACAAAAGCTTTTAAGCAATTTTTTTATATAACTAGAAACTTCTCTGTAGTTAACTTGGGAAGATTCTAGTTCATGGGAAGGATACACTTACAGACTAAATTATTCGGGGAATTGAAGACCTTTAAGAATTCCAATCACCAAAGTGAAAAAAGGGGAATTCCACTTAAAAATATCGTGTTTACCACATGATTTGGTCTAAATTTTTATGTTAGTTTGTATGAGTCGTTCATATAATTTTATTTTGGGAAGTAATCTATTACTCTTGTATTTTATTCTAAGCTCCGTAAGCTCCGTATAATAGTTCTTACATATTGTGTTACTTTTGCAACAAAAATGTTTTAAATGTGATATGTTCAGAATTTTCCCCTTCATTAAATAAATTTCATATCACCTCAGAAGTGGATTCGAATATTGTTCTGAGGGATCCAACTTTTCATTTTTCTAGTTTTTTAAGCATCGCTAATCTATTCATATTTCCAATTTGTTCAAAACCACCAACTTTAACAAAATCATAGACCGAACTTCAATAAACATTAAGGACAAATTTCGGATTATACCAATGATTAAATTTAAAAACATTGTAATATGCATTACCTCAAAATGTAATTAAAAAACAAAAATTTGTGCAAGTTCAAATTTGTCCGTGAAATAGTAATATCGGACGCTAGCCTCTAAAATGGACTACATGAGATAGAACGATAAATTTGTTTAAGAGGTAAAATTTGGTATATTTATAACAATAGTCCACATTTTGGCTCATTCATCATACTTCCGGTACTACATCAGATGATAGAGACAATGTTGGTACTACAATCACATTGGAGAACTAACAAAATTCAATTCGATTGAACCAACCTATCCTAAAAAATTGTTAAGCAATTACAAGATTTTAAATCAAAAAAAAATCATTGCTCGTTATGGTTCATTTGTAGGTATTTAGCTCATGCCTTGCAGATGGATGGACTCAGTATGCCGCCAAGACGGGGCTTGACATTCACACAAGTCGAATTGGCAACAACACCTCCGGGACCTCTATATGTCAAATTAATATTTTGAAGTACAACTTCCTGACAAGGGAATGACTTGCTGCATACTAACTTAACAGCGTCTTTGGTTGCTGAAGTACCCGTAATTGTTTTGAATGTTACTTTACTAATCTTCACTCTAGATGGAGGATCCTGGAAATCAAGAAATAGATTTTTCAATATTAACTTGTTCAAGTAAGGCAAATAATAAATAGAAAACCTAGGAAGGGAACAACTCTTTAGTATTACATATAAATATATAGATAGGGACTAACCGTTCGTGGGCAGTTTTGAGCTGGGCAATACTCTTGATCAATCAGAATAGGATTAGTTACATTTGTTACTCTGATATCTTCGAAGTGGATATTAGAAGCTTCTCCAACTGGGGAATTTTTCCATGTTTTAATCCTAAGGCCAGCTGGTGTGTTGGTAAGTGAACATTTAGTGACGGTAACGTCTCTAACAGGTTCCTCATTTTTGTATTTTCCAAGACTTCCGATGGCGATACCGTGCCCTGGTCCGCAAGAAACTTCTTTGACGATGATTTGCTGAGCACCGTCACCAAGGGACACGCAATCGTCTCCTGTGGTGATACGACACCCGAGAATTCTAACATTTGTTGAGCGACCGATGTGGATGCCGTCCGTGTTAGGGCTCATTTCTGGTGCTACGATGGTAACACGTGAAAGTGTTACGTTGTTTCCCTTGAAAACATTGATGTGAAACATCTTTGCATCTTTTGAGGTAATATCTTTAACCACTGCATTCGTTAGGAAATCGAGTCCCAATGACTGTTTAACAAAAAAAGCAAATCACCATAGGTTAAATTAATATACTACACCGAATTTAATCAATAAGAACATATTTTTGCTACAAATTAATTAAACTCTTACCGTAGGTTGAACAAAACTAACTTTCTTAGCTTTCTTTTTAGCCCAGGTATCCGCACCTTGGCCATCTAAAGTACCACCACCAGTAAGAGTAAAACCATCAACATGTATGACACTGATCCATTCTTCGCCTTTGATCAACTTTCTAACATCAGATGGTGCTTTTAGGGTGCCTTGGAGCTTGATTGCTATAGGAGCCTTGCACGGCCCTTCAAGCCTCAATCGACCCGCATTAAATATCCCATATGGAATCACAACTTCGCTTCTAGTTTTTGATGCGCATGCCTCCTTCCATGCGGCTAATATTCCCTGCAAACATTACACAATGAAAAGACGATTGAATCCTTTAAAAATGAATTACACATATACTCCTCTATTTCAATTTCATTGACATTTTAAGAGTTGATGTCAAGTTTAATATTAACTATTTTCATAAGCAAAGTCTGACCTAGAAAAGCGAAAATGTAAGAAGTAATAAAATTATCAACTACGATGATATATGGCCATTTTATACCTTAGTGGCATCGCCACCATGTTTTGCGCCGAATTTTCTAATATCGAAACTTTGTGCCTCACAATTGTAAATTGCAGAGACAACCAACAATATTTGAATCAACATGTTGAACTTTAAGGCCATTTTTAAGGAAAAATATGGCCTTAACACAAAAAGGTCTCGAAATTTACATATTGTTTTGAATGAAGATTAAGATATATATAGATGCCTAGAAGTGTACATATCCATAAAATCATCCATTAATTAGTTGAGAGGTTACTATTAACTCAAAATTTTTCTCTCTATTTTCCCTTGATTTCCTGAGGTTGCTATGCGAGTAGAAGGCGCTCATCCGCTAGCTTGCATTAAATTCTTATTAGTATCACATATTTACATTCATAAACATGAGGCACTCTTATTACATAGTATTCAAAATTATGCCTACTATGATCTTTCAATTTAATATTCAATATTTGAGAATATAGGTTTTCTTTTTTTATTGGTACCCACGACTTTTGATTTTAATAGAAATGGTTATGTTAGTAGTAAAAGTAACTTGAAATAAAATAATTTTGATATACTTATCACACATTATTATACATCATATTCAATAAATAATTAGTATAAAAATTAAAACTCAACTCAATTTATCATAAAAAAAAATCTCAACTAGTGAAAGTTCAATATTTTACAATCTTTTAGAGTTGGAGGGATTTTAACATACTAAAAAACTACGAATTAAAAATAATTTCAATTTCTAACACAAAAATACAAATAAAACTTCAATGAATACCGGGTTTGATTTACAATCTTCTCATACATGTGTACGATCTCCACATCAACTCATTAGTTTATGATGAACATGAATACCGGGTTTGATTCGGCTCGAGGTATTCGTACAATATCCCAACCCTTCTCTTGAAGCAAGTCGTGCATTTCAATACGATAGTTATAGCGATCCCACCTGATATGAATAAGCGACTTTTGAATAAGCACAGTAATCCCTTCCTCAGGGTACAATCCAAGACTCCCGAGTCGTTGTTCCACCTCCTCAACATAATTCCCCCTGAAGTAACAAGCAATATCAAGAAATATATCTCTTTGAGAATCAGTTAATCCATCGAAGCTAATCTTCAACTTCGATATAATTTCATCTTCAGGCACATTTTCTAGCCTTCTCAGTGTACTCTCCCAAAAGTATTTTGGTTGTTGGTGTAAATGATCGATCCCCCAACACTCGAAGAGCTAATGGAAGACCACCAGCATAGTTCAAGACCTTAAGTGAAAGGTCTTCCAAATCTTCACGTGGATGGTCATTCTTGAAAGCATGGACACAAAATAAATGTAGAGCTTCCTTCTTTGGTAATGTATGAATGATATATGTTTCGATATGAACACCATTAATTACGTGCACATCCCTCGTTGTGATTATAATTCTACTTCCCCTACCAAACCAATCACATTGCTTCGCTAGAGCATTTAGTTGTTGTATATTATCCACATCATCAATGACTATAAGAACCCTTTTGAACTGCAACCTTTCCTGGATCATGCTACTTCCTGTAACCACATCACGTATGCCCTCGAATTTTGTCTTCAAGACATCGGAAAGAAGGTCCATTTGTAATTTCTCCATTTTATTCTTGCTTTCCTTCACATATTGAAGAAAACAACTACCTTCATATTCATCTTTACAATCTTCAAATATAGCTCTTGCCGTAGTTGTTTTGCCAATACCACCCATACCCCATAATCCTATGAAGAGAACTTCCTCTGGTTTGCTTTGCATCACCTCTTTCATTTTTGATATTCGGGGCTCTATTCCCACGCATGATTTTCTAAAATGGGAGGCTCTCACAGGCAATTGTTTTAGAATTTTATCTGCAATCACCTTAATGCATAGTGCTTCATTTCTGATAACGGAAGATAAGCATAACATAAGTTATGTGTACTCGAAAATAACTATATCGTGAGGCAGAGCTACAAATAAAAATCAAATTCGAAGGTATGAAATTGTAGTTTCAATTGACCTACAGAAGTGAACTATAAAGAATAGTGGTTAAGAGCTATAAGATACACATTCAATATTCCTTATTTACAAAATTAACTGCCCAGTTTAACATTTAGTTACAAGTAAGAATGCAAATATTTATAGCAATAATGCATTTATCAGAAAATGAAATTCGACTAAGCTTATTTAATAACAGATTGAGTAATATTAAATGATTGGTCAGATCCAGCATGTACACAAAATAGGCTTTATGTTCTTCAATATATATATAACATAATAGTCTCCTCAAGTTTAAAAGTTTATATTCGTGAAGGACATGTGTAACAAAATCTACTGACTAAATAAATTAAATGGAGCTTACTTTCCACAGATGTCCTCTCCAGCTATACCAGCTACTTCCTCTAAAGCTTTCTTCCAAATCTCAAACTTGTCACCATTGTTTTTAAGGTTGACCTTATGCTTGCGGACATGAGAAGGGTCAACGTCGTAGAAGATGGGAAATACAACAAGGCCAGACTCGTTCTTGCATTCCATGATTTTTAGTAATTCGTTCATACACCAAGTAGACGAACCGTAGTTACTAGACAATATAACAATAGCAATGCTCGATTCTTCAATGGCTTTGACGAGTTCAGGTGCAATTGTTTCACCCTTCCGTAAATTGTCTTCATCAAAGTAAGTCCGGATTCCTCTGTCTTTAAGGGCATTGTAGAGATGGCCAACAAAGTTGTAGCGAGTGTCTTCTCCTCTGAAGTTAATAAAAACTTCATATGGCTGCAGTCGGGCAGGGGGAGGAAGAGGTTGGACTAGATTTACCAAGTTCTCATCGGGCATGTTTCTTAAACGAAGCCTGCGACGAAAAATTTCAGCTACAACTATGATACAAGTACCCATGAGCCCGATTGCAATTATAATAAACATAACTATACTACTGAAATGATTTTATGTATAACAGAAAGTTCAATGGTACGAGATCAGTTAAGGTTTGTGATATAAACCATACAATGCCTCACACACTACTTATTGAGATTCTAAATTGTATTTATTTGTCTGCATTATTGAAGTCAAAGCCGGGACCAAAACAATACTACTCAGTAGTCGTCGACTATGACATTTTGTAGTAATTATCCTTTATGGTTTGTCTGAATAGACATTAAAAATTACATGTTTCTTTCAACAAGACTTTGATGTCTTAAACAATCTGCATACATTTTAATAAAAGTGGTTAAGTAATGTTTCCCCAGACAATAAAAGTTGGTAAACTTTAGACAATTCACCTCATGTACACAAATCGAGGTGCAATGAAGGTGAATGTAAATTTTAATGATGTGTTACCTCGTAACACTTCGATTCAAACTTTTCTTTAGAATGTTTACCGCGACAAGTTAAATACAAAATTAATTATTCAGTACTTCATTTTAACATCATGTCAATTCACTGTTTACATCACAGAAAAACCAAACTAAGGTGAAACAAACTACACCTAATTACAATACCATACCAAATTCTTTATGCCCAGTACATTTCATGGGATTATGATAGTCTCAATTCAAAATACTTAATGTGACTAATACAATTGATATATTTAACTTTATATATCTGTTATATATTACTTTATGACAATTACAAAAAAGTATTCAATGTATTTTACTATTAATATGACAATTTTGATATAAATTAAAATAATATATATCAATTAACGCTTCAAATATTGTTAATTTACAAGTGAAAAACATACTGAATGATTTCAAACATTTTAGACTTACTTGAGAAGATACAAACCCCCGAGCAACAATGCCGATTATGTTATTGCATTCCATGATTTCGATCAAACACCAATTAGATAACAATTTTTCGATTGCAATCGAAGAAAATTGGGAACCAACTAGCTTGGCCTAGTGGCTATGGACCCATGACCTCCATTGTTTGAGAACTGAGGAGAGTCCAAATATTTACGGATGTCTCTGCCCGTTGTAGTGTAGGTTCCCTACCCGATAGTATAGAATTTTCTTACTTGGTTAAAAAAAAAAGTTACAAAAAAATTGGGGCCAGCTCGGACGGAGTTGTTCTATGAACGGGGTGGTAATTTGTCTCGTTGGAGAAGATGCAGCTGCAACAGTTACTTTGCAATACTCTCTGTCCATCAAAATGAAAAGTCAATAGTCCTCCACTGGTAATCAATAACCGATCAGAGTTGTTATACAAACAAACACATCATCCAAATAGTGTTTTTTGAGTAGTGGAATGATTATTTCACTTTCCCTTTTTTTGGTAAGTGTAGTATTTTATAAAATTTCATTTTGAGGCAAAATATTCATTTCTTTTTAAAGAACACTATTGGGTGTGTATCGTGGATTCGTGGTTCCTCCGTTCCATAGTCAACCCGAAACCCACCCTAACGGCTACCCAAGACCAGCTCGAGTACATGTTATTGCTTGCTACATAAAACAACTAGATAATGACTCGATTTCATCTTAACTAAGCTTAATTTAAAGGGCAAATCGCCACAGCAATCACCTTAGTTTACAAAATATTTTCAGTCAATTATCAATGTTTCAAAACGTCATTGTCAATCACCCATGTTTGAAAATGTTCGAGTCCGTCGTCTAATTTGTCAATCTGTCGTTACTAATATTATATGATAGCCACATGACTCGTCAATAAATTTATTTCAGTCTTTTCTTTTAATATATGTGTAAGAAAATCAAAAGAAAATATAAAAAATTTCTAATCTGACATAACCCATTCCCGCCAACACGTACTTAACAAAAAAATTAACACGCCAGACCAAATGAGATATATTTTTAAAACATAGGTGATTAAGATCTGAGAAGGACGTTTTGAAAAAAAATGACAAATTGTAAATATTTTATAAACATAGGTGATTGTTGTCATCATTTGCTCTAATTTAAAGGGTTAATGGCAGTGATGACCTATGTTTGTCAAATGTTTCCAGTCGATCACCTATGATTTAAAATGTTCCAGTCGATCACCTACGTTTTAAATTGTATTCCACTTGGTCAATCCGTTAAAATTTCATTCTACCTTTTGTTATGTTGGTCACGTGGTTGTCACATGACAACTAAGGAAGGGTATTTTAGTCAATCATCCTAACCCCTCCTCCCTCACAATTGGCTGAAACTTTCTTGCTGGGAAATTAGAGAATGATTATTTCATTTTTTATCCTTAAAATTCATTTAGGAAATGACCAAAATACCCTTAATGCAAGTCACGTGGTAGTCACATGCAAAACTTAACGGTGGAGTTACAGATTGGGTGATCGACTGGAACGTTTTAAAACATAGGTGATCGACTGGAACAGTTTAAATCATAGGTGATCGACTGCAAACATTTGATAAACATAGATGATCATCCCTGTCATTACCCTAATTTAAATGTATAAAAGAACATAAGATTTTTACAAATCCATTCTCAAGAAATAAATGTAGATATATTTGATTTTATTAGTGGATTGTTATTATACAAAATATTTATATAAATTCCATTTTATAATTAAAGAGAACATGACGTTTGAAAACATTGTAATTCTTCCGTTCGCTTATTATATACTCCCTTTAAGGCAGATACTAATACCTACTTGGAATGTTAGTTTCCTTGGCTTTCACTTATTCTTAATACAACTTTTTCATGTCCCTTAAATTTTGCCGATTTATTTAATTTTCTCTCGAAGTTTTAAAATCGTTTTACTTACCTTCAAACTATCCGAACTTATCATCTTTTAAAACCAGAATTGATAAAGTTAAGTTTAAACAATGGATAAAGTAGGAGCTCAACATATAATAGATTTTTGGAATCAATTATAAAATAACAAAATATGTAGAATCTCTTTAAAACAAATAAAATTACTAGAGAAAAATAAAAAATAAAAGAATCCCCCTACCTCCACCCCCACCAACTGCTTCATCGTTCGACCCCATCCCCTTTTGATGGGGTCTTTTTACTCCACCCAAGGGCCCACGATCGTGCAAACCCCATTTCCGTATTAAGGAAGGGGGGCTTCATCCCAGCCACCCACGTGTCACAATCCAAGCAGATGAGACAAAACCAGAGGAGACTATAAATAGGTGAATCCCACTTCACTGTAGAGATAATACTAAACTTGTGACTATCTCTTACTTTAAGCCAACTCGGACTTTGTACTAACTCGACCTTGTACTGGTAGCATAGAGTAAACATAGATGATCATCCATTAACCTTAATTTTCTTAGAGATAACTTCAGAATTATGTTTGGCTCAACATGAAACATCTAACATAGGATTACTTAATTTATTCAAAGTACTTATGTAGCGAAGTATGGTGTATGCAAGTCCAAGTATAACAAATCAACAGATTCCTAACTAAAAATTAAGATCGAATCCACGTTGAGTGGTTGACAATGGTGTTGCGTGCTGCCAAAATATACAACACTTCAAGAGCTAATGTACACTAGTTTTTTGACGAAAGGTCTGCTATGTAATTTAGGCAGTTCCAAGTTATGTGTGTAACAGATTGACAGGTTGCCAATAGGATTGGATTTTGATTTCATTTTGATATCATCTATCTTTCAGGTGCAAAATATGAACTCACAGATTCACATGGTATGGTATTTACTGCCACATCCTCTTAGATGTATTCGTTGCTATAACCGCCCGAACAAGCATTGATACTCTTTACACGTAGTATACTAGCAGGTTCTGATCATCCTTCAACATGATTTGCACTATTTGTTATCCACCTCTGGATCATGTGCATGGAGAAATTTAGTAGTAAAATACAACTTTGGCCATAAAATTCATTAAGAAAGACACCTTCAAGTTAATTCCTAGGCCCCCAGAGTAACATCGAGGCAATCATCATCGGAAAGAGAATCAGAGTTGAGGCCTAGAGGGAGAAGATCAATTCAATTCAAATGCTTACTCAACAAAAAAATATTGTTATGTGGGGTGGATAGAAACAAATGCCATACCAGAAAGAACACGACTTCTTCATTAGCAAGAGTTTCAGTAAACTCATGATTCTCCAATGCCTGCTTGACCAAACCTTGCACCTGAGTTACGAATATATATACTTCAATTAGTTACATACATTACAATAGATACATTAGCATGCCCCAATTCCTTTGGAAAGGGTCCCGCCTAAGCAGGGTAAAAGGGTGGGGGGGTGAATAGTATTTCGCAACCTTGCCCCTGGGATAACAAGGAAGTTGTTTCCGAATTGACCCAACAGGGGAGTGCATACACTATTTAATACTTCCAAATAGATAGGAAGCGTAAGTTGTGTAATGCGCCACTTCTATATATTTCATTATGTCTATGCGAGAGAATATAAAATCTTGGAAGAAAAAAAGAAGGATTCCCTGAAATTGCAATTCTAATGCTAAAACACGGTTCCGTATGTGCAAATCTAATGATAAATTACTTGGAAGCAGCAATTTTTCTCTCATGACTTTTAGCAAAAACAGCAGTCTGGAACAACATTGAGCATGACAATGCACAGAAAGGGAAATTGCAAATACCTGGTGATGGTAGTATTTGGTGACTGTAAAGAATCTCGATAGGTGGTCATAAGCTTGAGATATGAAAGAACTTTGAGACTTTTTCGCTGGTAAGTAAGGAATTAAATTTTCCTTCAACACTTCCACATGATGGCTGAAAGCGTTACTGACATACTGCAGGAGAGGGTGATATGATCAAGCTCAAAGGGCATAGATGATGAAAGATTGGATAAAGAATATCTTAGTTATCTATGTAGATAAAACATGTTAATAAGAAAAAATTATTACCAAATGTATATTTTAATCGAGTAAAAAACTATCCCTCTAAATGAAGTCCAATAGATAGAGACTTGCCTTGAGAAATGGACATTTTGTCAAGATCATCAATTCCGTTTTAGCCTTTAATGTTCTCAACTGAAAAGTACAGAAATTAGGTTAAGACTTGAATGAAAGAAGAGCCAACCGTCAATGTGCTATTAGCATATCGTAGATAGAGGGTCTTACAATACCTTTGCCATTTGAACCGCCTGTTCAAGATGTTGAATTTGAATCCACTGCTCAGATACAATTGCAACCATCTGTTTTCATAAGAAGAAACAAATGTAATGAATGAAATTGTAATTAAATTTTTCTTTAACATATTAAAAAGGAAAGATATTTAATTCAGGATGTTAGATTGCTCCAAATGAGCCCAAAATGTCACATGTGAAAGTCCCACATTGGAAATAAAGGAGAGAAATCATCACTTAATAAACTAGGGAGCAACTCCACTTATCACCAATTGGTTTTAAGATGGTGCCTTCTTGGGTTATGAAGTGTGATCTCTCTCCTCATATGGGTGTGGCCCAGGCCCGATTAATGAAAATTCTACACAGGACATTTCACCATAGTATATTTCATATTTGTATAGTACAATTTGGGTACAAGTACCAATGATGAAGTTTCAAGTGAAACCTTTAAATGGGTACCTGATGCACCGAATTATTGATGCACCCAATCTTTTCACTTATACAATACCATGTTCAATAAAGTCTTGGAAACCTAGACTTTTCCTTATACAATCTTCCGAAAAAGCTTAACCAAACACCCTTAAAAGGTCCTACAGCAATTCTTTTGTTAACTTAAACTAGATGTTTGAGCACAGTCTAACCTGTGCGAATTAGTTGATAGTATTTATAACATCTATTTTTTCGATTAGTTTCTACATCAACTCATCATGACAACACATTATTCGCAAATTTCAAAAATACATATGCTTGGTAAGAATTACTATATAAATATATTAATTTTATGTAATGCTATTCAACTCATTTTAACTAAGCTTAAATTTACAATAAATAATATAAGATTTTTCTAAATTTATTTTCAAAAAATAAAGATAAAGAAAATTTAATAATATTGGTGGGAAGTTTTAATAAAAAAAATTAATAAAAAAAATACATATGCTTGGTAAGAATTACCATATATGAACTTTTATTACAAACTAGGTTGTAACTAAATTCTAGTAAGGGGGTTTCAGGTTATCAATGCCGTCACTACATGACAACCAATTATGTAGCACAACTGATCTACCATCATTCTTAGAACTTCAGACAGAAGGGAGTTGACACACCATTGCTCTGCGTGACTTAGACCACAAGAGCAACAAGGCTACAAATAACAATTACCCATTTATATTTTGTTGTTCCACTAGTCTCAGAGCTGGCCTAGACATCAATATTCTTCCAGACAGGAACAATCTTTAGAAACATTATCTAAAAAATGATCACCTATCAGCAATACAAACATTTGACAAACAAAAGAAACATTGTTCAACAGTCTATTCATATTGATCAATCAACCAACTGATAATGCCATCAAATTTATTGCAACATTCGATAACGGAGTATCAGAAAAAAAAAACATTTTTTCTTATTATGATGCAAACAATTTTTCCTTTAGTCCTCCTAGAATGTAAACTGTTTTGCAAAACAAAAAACTAGTAAAAAATAATGTAAGAACTAGAATGAAACTGCCCTTCGCAACCAAAACTATAAGCGACTCATACGAAATGGAAAATGAAAGAGTCGACTAACGAAGAAGAGAGATTACTCAATAACACTAACTTTTTCGAATCGACTTATAGTGGCCTCCCATCTATCATGAGCATCACGAGCTTTTGACTCTAGATTGTGGATCTCAAAATTGTTTCTTCTAGACACCTCCCATAGACGTCGAACCTATACAAGTTCATAATCATTGCTCAACAAGTCAAAAATTATAACATTAAGCTAAACTAATGAATGAGGGGAATTTCTCACCTCGTTCTCAAGAACACTAAGCCTTTCCTGAGCTTCATCTGATAAGTCTTCCTACAATCGTGTCAGAATAAAATATCCAATGCTGGAACAGAAATAGATACTATCCATGATCTACCAATCAGGAAAAGGAACAAAACTTCTATCAAAATGCGGACACAAGCCAGGGAGCATAGATATACTTCAATTTGCTTACGATGTGATATATCTGGAAACTTATAGGACAATCATACTGCATGGATCACATTTAAAGGTAATAGCTGAGAGTACAATCACTAACAAGTAACAAAATACTCAGAAGCATCCCTATAATGAGTTTTCTGACAACACGCTCCAAGTCTATTCAGATACAACTCCCTGGCTCAGGAGCATTGTAAATTTGTGATGCATGAGGCCATGAACTCGTTTTTTTTTTCTTTATTAAATTTGGCTCTTGTCATTGCGAGGACTAGAACTGCAACCTTATCCTTGCCAATAATATTTCGAGCCTCCTAGGCTAACCCTAGTGGTTAATTTCAACATAAAACTTAATTATTCTAAAACATCTTATAACAACTAGTAGAAGACTAATAAACAAATTAAGTATATAAGAACTTCCGTTACAACCCAATTATAGATAAAAATGTTACTCCCTCCATTTCAAAAAGCCTTTCAAAATGAACTCTATTATTTGTGTATGTTGTAAATATTTGGCGAAAACATAGTCGATACTTTTGCTTCAAATAAAAGTCATATGTGAATCAATTAAGATTACAAAATTGTTAATTTTGACCATAGATTAGAAATTGAGGTCATATAGAGAAAGATCTCACAAATATAAAACGACATAGACTTAAAGGTTTAGTTTGCTTTCGATTGCTTTCATAAATTAAATGATTACGATAAATGAATCAAGACACATTGGATACCACATCCATTCCACATAATAAACTAATGAATCAACACAATTCAAAACAAACTAAGCTAAGAATCTTTATTGAAAATAATTGATTATGTGGAATGAATTAAGTCACCTTCATATTCATTTGACAAAATCAATAATTACTTCCATAAAATTAACCCAAAACAAACTAAAACTCAACTAGGCAGATTTAACTAATTATATACCTTAATAGTCAACGAAAGGCGATTAATTGCAGAAGTAGCAACCTCAATAGTCGAAGTAGTAACCTCAATCGCCTTCTCCTTTTGTTCGACATATGAATTTACAGCATTTATATCTCGATTTTTCTCTTCAATTATCAGTTCTGCACTAAGTAGAACAAATAATCATTTACCAGTTACAAGATTACTCACTCGAGGCCAATAAATTGTCATATTTAATTTCAATTGTCAAAATTGACAAATATTGTAGTCGAATCAAAACTAGCATTTAATATATTTTTAACCTAATGAGTATCATATTTCGTGCATCATAAATACAAATATTAATGTAAAATGTGAAGTGTAAAAATTCAAAATTGGACAATCAGTTGAATATATAATGGCGAAAATGAAGAACACCTAATCGGGCGATTTTGAGGGAAGCTTGTCCCAAATGTTGATCGATTGAAATATTCTGCGCTGTTGTGTGGATGATGATGATGAAGAACAAGATCGAAGCGAGGAGCAAGGATGATACCATTGCGTATGTTCAAATGTTCTCGCCTCTGCTCACTTCATTGTAGTGTTCCCTTTCAAAATAAGTGTACAATGCTTTAACTCGAATTGCAGAACCGTTCCGAAAAAACAAGCTCCGAAATTTAAGAAATTTTTTTTGTAGTTTCTTTCTTCGAGATCGGGTTGGTATTCAGTATACTAAGATAAAAGTCTCACTTATTGAAAGGAGCTCCTAGCATCAACAAAGTAATGAAGACAAAGCGTTCGACATAGGTTGTCGTAGTTTTTGTAGTTGCCTTCTTCGAGATTGGGTTGGTGTTCAGTGTACTAAAGTAAAAGTCTCGCTTATTGAAAAAAGCTCCTCACATCAACAAAATAATGAAGTACAAAAGGATGGTAAAGAGACTCGAAGCGATCCTGCATAGAAACAACATTTCCAAACCATCTAAGCTACAAAACATATTGTCAAATACCATACATATTATATATAGCAAATGGCTTCATCGATCACTCACGTTTATTAAAAAACACTGGTCGATCATCCTAGTATGACTTTGTATAATTTCGATCACTCATGTTAGGTATTATGTATACTTTTGGTCACTAACACGTTTTTTTGCTACAACTCTTAATTTTTCGAAATTTTTAACATTTTGGTAAGGATATTTTAGTCATTCTCTCATAATTTTGTCATGGAAATGTAGAGTGCAATGGAAGTTAATGAAAGTTAGTTGATGTAAGTTAAAAAAATTATGGGAAAATGACTAAAATACTCTTACAAAAATGTTTAAAATTTCGAAAAATTAAGAGTTGTACCAAAAAACGTGTGAGTGACCAAAAGTACACATAATACCCAACATGAGTGATCGAAAGTATACAAAGTCATACTAGGGTGATCGACAGTGGTTTTTAACAAACGTGAGTGATCGATGAAGTCATTTGCTCTATCATATAATTAATGAATGAAAATCTATTGGGGGCCATGGCCACTATGCCCCTAGATACATACCTGCCAAACATGAGTTTTGATTGTAGAATGTGGTCAACTATTAGGCTTAAATTAACTCATGTTTCTAAGTTCTAACTAAAAAAAAAAAAAAATCCTCGTGCTTAATATAGGTAAGGTAGAAAGATTGAGTGGAGGCAAGCAAGTTTGGAAAGTACACTTTCTTGGTAGCATGAAACATGTGTTCTAAGAGCATTCACACTAGATGGTCGAAAAATAATCCTTAAAATCTCTTCTATTTGATATCTTTGTTACTTTTAGGATGGTGTTTCAATTTTCATCCTTTTTCAAACTCCGTACTTTACTCTCTATTGAATAAAACTAAAAGCAAAAAACATCATTTGATTGATACCCCAATTATTACTTCCTCTATTTGATTTTATTTTTCTTTAGAATAAAAGCATGTGGATATTAAGTTTTTTCGGTCAAACACATATATATCATTTAACCATATAACATTACGGAATATTTTTTCTTCGGGAAGTAGTTGGAACGTGAAAAACATCGTAGTCCTCTGAATGCAATCCAACAAATTGGAGCATGAGTGGCATACGATATTTACATTTTGAAAATAATTGTTCACATTGCTTTTAAAGTAGGCAAAGCAAACTTTTGTAATAATAGTATTAATTCATTAGATAGGAAAATAGAAAAAAGTATGTTGCTCAGGTACTCTGCTACTCTATTTCAACGGTAAAACTGTACAAATAGATTCTTTATTTCAACGGTAGTATATTGCTTTCACCTCCATCTCAATATATATACTACAACAATCATCTAATTCAACATCAAGATTTTTCATTTCACTGTATGTACTACATTCAAATTGATCTATCTTAATTTATATGCGCTTTCAACAATGGATTCTTTTTTCGATGACGATCCTTATGTTTTGGACTCGTCGTCAGATAACTAATGATGATGAAGAGAAAAATAAATAATACCTTGCAGGACAATTGAAGATGGAGAACAAAACAAACGAAAAAGGAGGAGAAGGTACTAGATGACATAGGAGAGAGATAAATAAAATATAATTTGGGGTTTTGGTGGGAAGGGGCAAAAATTGGCGCTGCCAACATCTCCTCCAAATTTTTTGTGTGGGCCAACCCAGAATAAACCATCTGAAAAAGTATCATTTTGGCCCATTTTAACCCACTCCCTCCCCATTATTGAGATAAAACAAGTTTTACACCATCTAGTGTGGATGCTCTAAGTGCAAAGTGAACGCGTGTTTCATGCATTCTCTAGGACAATTTCGAAAACAATGTTATCTCGGAAAGTATTGTCATGAAAATATATTCACCCCACATGCTTAGAGGCGAAATCAGGACTGCAATATAGGGTGGTCTGTGAATCATTTAAAATATATAAAAGAAAAACCAACAAAAATGACTATAATATTTAAAAAATATTGAATATCGACTCAATTGACTCATTGAACTAAGAAGGAATATTGAATTAGAGACAATAAAAGTAATGATATGCTCAATTCTTGAAATTAAGGTGCAAAGCTTCAACAATATTATTTTAAAAACTAAAATTCATTGAAAAAATTGAGCTTAGTTGAAAAAGAAAGAGAAATGATATCATTTATATTACAGCATCAATAATTCATATATAACATGATTATTAACAAGAGAAATTATTATTATAGAATTTATTTTTAAGAGACTGAAGCTAATTCATTTGTTATTGCTTAAAAAATGTAAAGAGAATTATGTTATCAGGGAAAATATGTTGGTTTGAAATAGTCAAATGTGTTGGGGGTTCTGGGGGAGGGGAGAGGAAAGAGTTTTTAATTGAAGAAAAGGAAAAAAAGAAAAGGAAGGAAAAAGAAAAGTAAAAGATGCTATTAAGGTGATTTCAGCTTGGGTTTATACAATGAAAGCTTCAACACTAATACCAAATAATAATTTTGAGGATCTCGTAATCATTTTAAATGAAAAATTGTAAATCAAGATTTAAATTCTTCTATAAATTTAGAAAAATTTAGTTACCCTAACATAAAAAGACAGAAGATTGATGAACAAGATGTGGTTCATTTAAATAATAAATTTTCAAATGACATAATATCAAGGGATTCATGTTTTGATTTAAATGAACCTGATTATAAGGAAAGTTTTCGGGAAAATCTGACAAAAAGATTAAATATTCATTTGATAGAGCAAACTGAACATTTTTTTACAAACGATAGAAGTTACAAATACTCATACGATAGGAAATACATTACAATTCTAAATTAACCAAGTGGGAGTCTAAGCTCCAAATAAACAGCTTCGTCTTCGCTGACTACTGTTGTAATGAACATCCGCGTCCTGGATGTGCTCCAATTCACGTAATGCTTAAACTTCGCTTCCTGGATGTGAGTCCGTCCCCGAAGTTGACTTGAAACGCCCGAAAATCCCACAGAGTGGGTGCTGAAAATGCTGCAAAGGCAGCCCCGAAAACGCTACAAAGGCAGCCACGAAAGCAGAGGAAGTATGTTTAAATATACTCCTCTGCGAGAATCGAACCCGAGACCTCTTGGAAAGAGGCTCAGGCCAAGTACCACTAGGCTAGAAGCCTTGGATAGCAAACTGAACATCAACATCAGTTTTTTGGAGACACCAAAACTTAATTTCAATTACATATTAAGGTGCAAAGCTAGTTGTATGTCGAACTAAAATATGGTTTTGAAACACCAGTGAACATCCTTGGTACACATTACGTCTATCAAGAACTTAGTCAAAGCTCAGGCAGATTAGATGAGGCCCATAACAATCATACATTAGAATATACCTCTGTGAATGTGGGATCAATTTTCACTAAATCAAAAGCACTAGCTAATATAAAAAGTTTCAATTTTAGTTCGGTAAACCTTCGTCATGACGTGAAATATAAGGTGAATGAGTATGTACCATTAAGCATGAATATTGGATATGGCATATTATGCTACACGGGTCAACCTCTACACATATTAGTTTGATTCTATAGAGGGTGCAATAATTGGGGGATTTCCTTTTGATGAAGGAACATAATAGAATTCGTGAAAAGATCAATGGAGGAGGCTCTGTCAAATTCATGACATATAGTTGTAACTCCGTATCTATAGTCCATGACATATAGTTGTTTCCAAAAATATTTAAAATAAAAACCTCTATCTTAGTTAAATTTGACAACATAACACTAATACGTAAGTTACCTTCTCTTTAGAATTGAGCAACACATACAATTGGAACTAACTCGTGCTGATAAGTATCATAATGCAATGATAGATATACAACTATTTGAAAATGATAATATAAAAGTTAAAATGGAGGGTAACCACTACTAATTTGCCAGTGGAGTTAAAAGGTAAACCAAGGATACATGATCTACATATCATGAAATTTGAAAAAACCACAAATTACCTACTTTCCAATGCTTTTGCTTTCTCCCTGAGAGTAAATTTTTGAATTTTGCCAGTGGAGTTAACAGGTAAATCTCCAACAATCACATGTCGAGGATTCATATAAGTTGGCAAATGATTCGAACAAAATTCCATAATCTCCTCAGCAGTTACACATGATTCCTCTTTTAGTTTCACAAATGCACATGGAATCTCTCCTAAGCTGATATGAGGTTTTCCGACAACTGCAGCTTCTAACACCATTGGATGTCTAGCTATTACAGCTTCCACTTCAAGTGTACTCACGCTTTTTTCATCAACTTTGATCATATCTATCGCTCTATCTTTTAGTTCGATTTCACCAGATTTTAATCTCACACCTAGGTCTCTTGTCCTGTACCACCCACCCTCGAAAACATCTTTCGTTGCATCAGAACTCCTCAAGTATCCTAACATTAAAGTGTTGCTTCGGATCATAATTTCACCTATGGTTTCCCCATCAGCAGGCACTCCTTCCATTGTCTCTGGATCTTTCACATCAACTCCCTCCACCATTACATTATGAATCCCTTCGCGGGCACTAACCATTTTCCCTTCATTGTCTTGATCATTAGTTATATCTTCGGGAGACTCCCCTGGCTTTGAGATTACTATCCCAAGTGCTTCGGTCATTCCATATCCTCGATCAATTCTAAATCCCGCGGCTTTAATCCTTTCTTGTACTTCAGGGGATGGCATTATTCCTGCTACCATGATACTAACATTATGGGGCAATTTGTTCATACCAACCTCTATCGCATCTGCAATTTTCTTCAAGATGATTGGTGCACCGCAAAAGTTTGTAACCTTATGGAGTAACACTGTATCAATGATAGACTTTCCAGTAATATCATCACTAAGGAAAACATTTGTGCCACCTACAGCAGCCATTGCCCACGGGAAACACCAACCATTGCAACGAAACATATCAACTGTCCATAAAAACACTGACGATTTCCCAATCTCAAACCGGAAAATTTGTGCAATTGTACTAAGATAAGCTGCCCTGTGACTATACACAACCCCTTTAGGCCTTCCAGTTGAACCTGAGGTGAAATTCACTGAAATTGGATCATTTTCGTCCGTCGGATATACAATCTTGAAATTAGCATGCCCCATTTTCATAAGACTATCATAGGTTAATACAATTTGCACCGAAGCTTTTTGCTTGATAAGATCAACTGTTTTCGACCCCACATGTGTTTCTTGTAAAAGGACTAATATAGAGGGCTTGAATTTTACCATTGACATTGATGATAATGAATCAATAACTAAATTAGTTAGTTCATAATGGACAAAGATGAATTTTGCTTCCAATTGTTCCAAGTGCAATGATAATGTGTTTACAGTCAGTTTTGTATTGAATGTTGATAAGATGCCCCCAACCATTGGAACAGCAAAGTGCAATTCATTAAGAGCTGGGATATTAGGAGCAATTGCAGCAACCTATTCGAATACAAAATATTAGTACGGCCAGAGTGAATTGCTGAAATATTCCTTCACGATATCAATAGGTTGAAGTTTAGTCCACAATAATCTCCCTATTGTACTCTATAAATAATGTATCACTGTGAATAATATAATAGTGGAATCATTTATTCCTACAATTTTACCTCCAAATTTTATTACTTAACTAGATAAAATTGATGCTCAAAACTGAATTTCTATTTAATAAAAATGAATCTTACATTAAGAAACGAAAAGGTATAAATAGTCGTATTGAAAGGTGCAGCTGAACACTCCCTTTTCTAGAAGAAGTAATGTTTATTGGATATTTTAGTTGTCTAATGAGACATTGAGAGCCCACTGTGGGCCTGCTGAAAACTCACACAACTACTAAAAAGCGAAAAACAAAGACCAAATCACACATTGACTCATACAAAAAAGAAATGCGTGCACGACCTGCATTTGGAAAATTGAAGTTTCGACCTTCAAACACTCCGAATATAATTAGTAATTGAATTAATCAGGACCCAGGACCCTCCTTCGGGCCAAAGACTTGAAATAAAATATAAAGGCTTTTTTTTATTTATGCATCTGAATTTTTAAAATTATTTCAAATAGTTTCCTAAACCTTTTAACATCTTAAATAAATATTTGAACTGTAATTTTGGCATATGAATTTTTCAAATTAGGATTTTGAGATGTTTGTTGACTTATGAGTATTTGACTTTTAAATAGAGCTTAACCCAAAATTAAATAAATCAAACGGTAAGTAATTTTTTGAAGAAAAAATTGACGAAAGTTAAGATGCCAAACTTCTTAAAAAAACTAACTGGATTTAATTATTTTGCAGAAAAACTGAAATGGCTAATTAATAAAATACTCCCTCTATCCCTAAATTATTAGTACATTTCGAATTTCATGGTCAACAAATCACGAGATAAAACGTAAATATCTCTTGTTTTATATGTGAAAAAATTATAAAAATTGATATTATAAAGATATATATTGAGACTAATCTAACAAGATCTCACATGAATATATTATTTCTTATCGTTTAATGAGAATTATATTGATCGAATTTTTTAAAGTTTGATCAGAAAAGTCAAAATATACTAATCATTTAGGAAAGAAGAGAGTATTTAAATTCTCGCTCCAACATTTCTAACTCAAATTTACCCCCCCCCCCCCCCCCCCCCACCCACAACACTAGCACCAGCAGGAGGTTTTTTAAATACTCTGTAGTCATGACATGAGAAAGGTGAACTTGGCAGGGATCTAATTTCGACCTCTAATTTTCATTCGTTAATGCCTGCCATGTGTTTTAATTTACATGCTACAACTAATTTTTAGCATTAATTTTCGTTCGTTTATTGTTTTTTTTATCATCAATATAGTTATAGTACTTAATATTTTATCAAAATTTGTTTGAAATCTCATTTACTCATATCATGTATTGCAGTAATCGTATTATTTAAAATTACAGAGAAATATTTAATACATGAACTATGGTGCGGTATATATTGGTGTTGTAGAAGAAAAAGGAAAGTGATATATGGTGTAAAATACTTTAAATTGTGAAGTGTAAGAATAATTGAATATATTTGATTATATGGTACAACAATAATATGATATGATATGAAGTATTTGTTTTTGAAAATACTAGTATTACTTTTGTTGATAGTTTTAAGGCTTAATTTTATTTGAACACTAACTATTTTTTAATTCCCAAATAAGTATCTGATGATCTTTTTGTAACAAGTAGGCACCTGGATCCCAAATAGGCACTTGAACTATTTTTTAATTCCAAATAGTCACCTGAACTTTCGTTTTTCACAATTTTTTTAATTTTTCAGATTTTAAAATTTTCGATGAAGGGCAAATTAGTCATATTACACATAAAAACTAACTCAACTACTTTTAATCTAACTCAACCTCAATCCAAGCCCCATTTAACCCCACCCCGTTAAATATTTAACCCAACCCATCAAAAACATCATCTTCAACCTTACACCCCACCCCCTCCCCCACCCCACCTCAATTCACCTATTCCAAACATTCCATACCCAGTCCCCCCCCCCCCACCCTGCACCATTATAACTCAAATCCTACACCCTCCTTTTCTCTTAATTTCATCTGGGCTCTCCCATGTTCTTATTTTCTCTTGATCTCTAAATTAGATGTACGAATCGTGGGGGAGGGGGATAGGGGGGAGGTGTTGCAGGTCTGAAGGGGTGGGGGGGGGATGGGTGAGGTGTTGCAGGTCGACCGAGTGGGGGTGGGGATTAGGGGGGAGGTGTTGCAGGTCTGAAAGGGTGGGTGGGGTGGGGCCGTGGGGGGGGGGGGGTCGAGTGAAGGAAAAGGGGAGGGTGGGGGTTGTGGGGGGGGGGGGGGGGTAGGGGTGATTTTTTATTTTTAGTTTTTTTATATATAATAATAATTGTTTTTATTTTTAAAAGAGCTCAAAGAGTTTTATGCAATTTTTTTGCTCCTAAAATCTTATTTAGTAATGGCGCTTGAACCTTTCTCAAAAATTTTGCCTCCAAAAAGTCATATTTTCAATATGACTAACTTGCCCCTGGGTTAAGGAATTTTGAAATGTTTAAAAACTGAGAAATTCAGAAATTTGTGAAAAATGAAAGTTCAGGTGTCTATTTGGGATCCAGGTGCCTACTTGTTACAAAAAGATCATTAAGTACCTATTTGGGAATTAAAAAATAATCCAGGTGTTCAGATGAAATTAAGCCTACTTTTAACAATTTCAACGAAGTTTTTACACAAACGTGTTGGCTAAGGGTTAAGTTATTACCGTTTAAATATCTATTTAAAATATTAAAGAATTCAAATAATTATTTGAAATAATTTCAGAAGTTTACGAACCTAAATGAAAAAAGCCACATATTAATTATAATTGAATTTAGGGAAGTGTACTACAGGTTCAAGTCATTGGTCAATTATCTCATGCAAATTTGACAGATTGAATAGTGACGTGAGTTATTGTCTATATATATTTGTTTATTAGTCGGTGCCTTGATGGCCAAGTTGTAGATAGCATCATAAGAATGAGCTAATTAAAAGTTTGATTTCAAATAATAAAATCAAGATGAAGTTTGATTTGTCATCATTCACAATAAGAGTTCTACTTTTTGTTAATTAGTCTATAAATTAGTGATGATATAAAAGTTTGCATTATACTTCTGAATTAATGAAATTAATAAATCATGTTAAAATGAAATCATTCGCACTTAAAGGAAATTATTATTTTACCTTCAAAGTTCAACAAATGGTGTCATCATACTCTATCAAATGTGCAATTTTCAGATAGTAATAATTTACAATAATGTAATTATATGAGACTAATTATGTTCTTGAACTAGTCTCTTTTGATTTTGTGCTCTTGTTTTGAATAAGATATTGAATTTTTAACAAATCTTTACCAAGCTTGGATATGATGGTTGATTAGGATGGTTGCACTAGTTCTCACAACTTTAATCCTTTAACGGTTGAGTTATGTGCCGAGGACATTATTATAATGCTATATTATCATATGAGGTGTATAATTAGATTTTAATTGGCTAGTAAATATGATTGTTTTAATTAATTCACGTGGTTAAAATATTAAAAATCTTTATCTTCCACATGCCAAACTTTAATTGGAGAATGAGTCAGAACCCTAACATCAATTGGCATTATTTGTTTGGCCTCTAATTAATTTTATTAATCAAGCCTCATAAATTGAGATTTGATATTATAATTAATTAACTTTTTTACTTTCAACATCAAGTATATTACTCTTTCCATCCCTTGGTATATTTTGATTTTCATGGTCAACAAAACACGATTTAAAACGTAAATATCTTTTATTCTATATACGAAATGGCTATAAAAAGTTGATATCTCAAAAATTTATATTGAGACGAATCTAACAAGATCTCATATGACTATATTATTTCTTACTCCCTCCAATCCAAAAAGAGTGTAGTTTTAGAGATTTCACATAAATTAAGAAACATTTAATGCACTCAAAATTTCTATCTTTACCCCTATAAAAACAATTATTAGTTATCCATTTATCCAATTAAATATGAGGCAATCATTATTTGATTTGAGTCTTTTTATGCAAATAAGGGTACTAAGGGAAAAAGTGGTATATTTTACATTGATTTATGTAAAACTACACTATTTTTGGATATTTTAGAGATATCTAAAACTACACTTTTTTTAGATTGGAGGGAGTATCACTTAATGAGAATTTTTGATCAACTTTCTAAATATTTAACCACAAAAATCAAAATGTACCAATCATTTAGGGACGGAAGGAGTATATTATTGAGTGAAACCCCCGAGTTAATTAAACTGAAATTGATTTAATATTTCATTGTGTTTATTTTATTAAGTAAGGTTGATCATTAAACCGTCACTCTAGTTTAAATATTACTGTAATTCAATGCGTTATTAATTAGCTTAGAACTAGAAGATGGCATCAATTAAGAGAAACATGCAAGTATGTGACAATGTCGTTGGTTTGCGTTTAAAAACCCTATTAGGGGGCATGGTCAACTATCCCAATGATTGCTTTATTAGTTTTTTTATTATAATAAATATAAAATATAATCTAATAAAAAGATATCTACCAATCATACATCAAATATATAGAGTTTAGCAAAATATAATAAGACTATTCAAAATGAAAGAAGTCAAGTCTTTGTTATTACATTGAAGCATGATGAGGGTCGATTGTTAGCAAGTCTAGTTTCCCTTTCAAATTAGATTTAACGTTTTCTTATATATCACCAAAGAGATAATTACTAAAATAGTCACAAATAATATATGCAAGTTATATTTTAGTCTTTGTAATTGATTCTTATATATTGGTCGAAAATGCATATTTTGTGTCCTCTTTTGAGGGAGACCTTCAATTTTGATATAAAGAGGGACTAAAGTACACCCTTTGACTAATATATATTAGGGACTGCGTGTTTTCATTATATATTTAAGTCTTGAAAATTCTATTTTATCTCTGTTTTCATCTAAATTTATTCATCGAAAGAAGAACTAAATTACATCTTTTACACTAATATTATGAACCATTTACACATACCATACAATTAGTGAGACTAAATTAATTGAGACCCTTTGATCAATTTTCTTTGAAACAAACATTAATTATTCACTAAAGGAAATTTATTATATAGAAATAGAATTTTGGGAAATTACTTAACCCTATATACTCAATCAATTCCAACTTTTTTTTCATCGAGGTGGCCACCGGCTTTGGAAATTAGTACAGGCAAAAGGCGATTATGTTTAAGAGTTATGTCCTTCATTGATCACTTCTTCTTTATTTTGTGAAATAGCGATGAAATGACTATCCAATTCAATACATTCTGATCACTAGTAAGAATCTCTTCTATTAGAATATCCTATTAACTCCTCGATTGATCACTTCAAGTTCAAAAAGGTTTTAACAAATTACTTATGTCGCAAAACTTGTCTTAATTGATACTCCCTCCATCCCTTTTTGTTAGGGACATTTTGTTTTACATAAACTTTTATGACAATTTGAATTTGTCTCACAAATCAAGTTTTCCCTCTACTTTTTTGAATTAAATGGGAATCAATTAAGGGATTTCTATTTTGGGAATATAGCCCCATCAAAAAGGGATAGAGGGAGTACTTTTTTCTAATTTTCAGCCAAGTTATTATCATTAATTAGGTCCTACGTGACATTTCCCAAAGAGATCATTTACTCAATTAACACTAAATATTTTAACGACAATCTAAGTGAAAGTTATACGAAAATATAAAACAAGATATGTTTACAAATATGAGTGATTGACAAAGTCGTTTTAAACATAAGTAGTCGTCGAGGAACGTAATTCAAATATGAGCGATCCTCCCTACCTTTACCACTATCAACAAGACTATTTTAAACATAACTAGTGAATGACGAACATAATTCAAATATGAGTGATCCTCCCGACCTTTTCCACAACGAGGAATATAATTGATCGACATAAAATTACCATAAGATATAAGTAGGAAGACCGAGGACTTACTACGTCGCCACGGGAGATTCCGAGCTGAGAAAGTCCAGACGCAAGCTTGATGCATCTTTCATGCATTTCTCTCCAAGAATGCTTTGCGTTTCCATAAATGGTTGAGAGCTTGTCTCCATATACAAATGATGAACGCTCTAAAAAGCTTATAGGTGTTAAAGGCACATAATTTGCATTGCAAGGTACAAGGCCTTCCATAGGTTGACTTGTTTTTTTTATTTTTTTTTATAATAGAATACCTTCTACAGAAGAGGGAATGAGAGAATGTGGAGAATGATGGTAGATACACAAGCACTTATATAACAATACCTATATATATTATACTCCCTCCGTCCCTAAAAGATTGTCACATTTTGACTTTTGGTGGTCAACAAAACACGATTTAAAACATAAATATCTATTATTCTATATGCGAAAAAATTACAAAAAGTTAATATTTCAAAAATATATATTGAGACGAATCTAACAAAGTCCCACAAGACTATATTATTTCTTATCGTTTAATGAAAATTCTTGATTAAGTTTTGTAATATTTGATTAACACAAGTTAAAATATGACAATCTTTCAGGGACGGAGGGAGTATATTATAATCAATTCGAGAATGATGCCATGTGCGTCCCTTTAAATACTCCTTCCTTTTGTTTTTTCTTTTTTATAGGATTTCATCCTAAGAAAAAGACAAAAACTTTATAAAGTATTTGTTGGTATGGACTTGTATGTATGCTATATGGACTAGTGGGATAAATGGTCGAGCCCAGACCAACCAAGGGAAGCGCCCACGAAGAGCCACGGCCCATACGTATTAGGTCAAGGCAAACACCAATTGGAAGAGGAAACGTGGCACTTTGGGGGCGAATATTATGGTAAATTTTACTTAACTTGATCGTCGGAATATTTGTGGCTATCACCGACCACACTTTCAGGTGCTATGGCAACACCTAAACATGACAAGAAACCATCCAGAACTGAAGTTGGCCACTCTTGAGAGTCATTTTCTTTGGTTCGTAACAACATTTTTTAGCAACAAGAAACTGAGTCCAATGGGGAATCAACACATAGTTCGTCTAGCAAATCAACGAATGATTCCTCGGAACATCGGGCTGGATCAATGGCGCCGTATGTGGGGAATAATACTCAACAACCAGGTATGCCTAACCATAGAGACTCAGAGGCTCATCGTGTATTGGATGAAGTTGAGGTGCTAAGGAAACAAATCGCCTCATTTCTCTAGGTCGCTCTGGTTATTTGAGGATATCAAAGGATTTTGATTGATTTTAAATTCGCTTGAAAAATGGCATGTTTAGTGAGTGATTAGTTACAATATACAAAATGAAAATCAACTTCAATTACACAATATCTTATTAAGAATCACATAAAAATACACGTTTTCAGTTTAAATTTCGTTAAAGACAATTTATCTCATATTTCATTCTAATTATGTAAATGAGTAAATTCTGTATTCATTATTTGTATTAGTTATTTATATTTCTATTGCTAATTTACGAAAAAAGAAAAGAAAAAAGAATTACATAAAAACATATGGCAAGAGAAAAAATAGGTAAGAAAATGAAAAAAGGAGCAAAATCTGCGTTATAGCATGTGTCATGTTTAGTGGGTGATTGGTTACAAAATGGAAAGTAATTTCAAGTTTTAGAGTTCATTATTAATCAAGAACAAAATAAAATTAAATAAGTACAAAATCTGAGCATATCTACATAATAAACAATGTCGAAAGTAAAAAAGGAGTGCTTCAAAACAAAACTGTTAGAGAACTTTTAGTGAAAAGTTTATTAAACTAAATATCAATTAGCCAAGTTTGTACGAATACATTGAAAGAAAATAGGGTATGCAAACATCGAACTAAAAAAATGAAAAAAAAATGAAAAGGAAGATCTTAGTTCAGTAGAAAATGTATTAAAAAATAATTGAAAAAAAGATTTTATTAGACAGCACGATACGAGAGCGCTGTCTAAGAGCTTCATCCACAGTTGTCTAAGGCTTAGATAGCGCCATCGTGTTGCGCTGTCTAAGGTCTTTTCACTAAGACAGTGGTATCCGTAATTGCGTTTTTTGTGCTGTCTAAAATGGTTTTTAAGGCTCTCTGAGTGCTTTTTTGTACTAGTGAAGGTAATCCGAAATGATTTGTTTTGCAATAGGAATTGCATAAGTCTTATAACTGAAATTGTGAGCGGTGATCAATCGCTCCATAACTCCTGCAATAATTGTGTTAGCTTTTCTGTTGTTAATAGCCGCGTAACGACCAATTAAGTTACAGTTTTTCAAAAACTGATTATAGAGGTATCTTACTATATATAATTGGGGAAGGGGGTAATTGAAGCCCCATGTTCTCATATCCCCTACATTATAGGAAGTATTTTTGTTTTATTCCCATAACTACCTTACTTTTGGAAGTTATTCTCTAAATTTACAATTTTGTTTTTTTAATCTACATTGTAAAATCATGTTTTGTCAAGAAATTGAACTTCAATTTTTGTAATTTACAAATAATATTTTGACATTATAAGTTCTTATAAAAGTTAACTGAAAATCATATACTATGAAATTAATAAACGAATTTACACAGGCTGGTACTGTGTACAAATAACTAGTAAAATATAATTGCGTAGTCAAGGAAGCCTCTTATTATTGGGGTACAAAATATAATTTCGCAATCAGGAAAGACCTCCAAGACCGTACCCCGCGACGGTCTTATGTTAATTAATGTATGCACCGTACTCAATCTGTAGCGTCTTGTACGCCCGGAAACTATGACATAATGCATTACAATTTACACAATACTATAGTGTCCAACTAAATAAAGCAAACACAAAATAAAGCAAACCTTAAACGTGGGATGTCTATATTTAATTTTTTCCACCAAAACTTAATTCGCCTTCTTTCACATAACTATTTTGTATTCATATTAAACAAAATTCTAACGAATTCCTAACACCTCAGTCCCCATATTTTTTTTAATTTATATTTATGTTTACTCAAATTGCAAATTATCCTATATATCTATCATTAATGTTAAGAGTTTATGGAGTTCCACTCTAAACTAATTGGCAATAAGGAGAGTAGTCCAAGATCTTATATATTGACCGGGAGGACATCGACTTCTGATGTGGGATGTGCATCTTAACACTCCCCTAACGTGTAATCCAATCGTCAGGGAAATTTTTCTCGCTAGTATTAATTGCCGGAACAACATCGGCGAGGTTACACGTGCCTCAATAACTCGGGTTTGGCTCATAATACCATGTTAAGAGTCTATGGGGTTCCACTCTAAACCCAATTGACAATAGGGGAGTAGCCCATGATCTTAATATTTAACAAGTTTATCTCTTAATTTCAATGATTTTTTTCTTTAACAATAATTTTTTGTATTGGAAGAATTACACATTTAATATTAATTAAATTTCTCAAGATTTATATGTATAAATTTTTTATTTTGTTATATTTTTCTTTCAAAATTATTTTATTGTTTTTGTCACTTTCAACAATTTTTTTTTCTCTTTTTTAATAATTTTTATAATGGAAGAATTATTTTTTCTTTATAAATAATTAAGTTATTATTATTAAATGACCTATAAAAATTTCAATTAAGTTTTAATGATGACTTAACATTATATTACTTATTTTATTTTGATTTTTCTAGAATGTGCTATTAGGACACAAATTAAGAATTAAAAAATGAAAATAATATACCACATAGGTAAGCATACAAGGAATCATATTTTAAAAAGTCCTTTCATATCAAATTTCAAATGCAAAACCATATACCAAATAGTTTTCTTTAATTTATTTATTTTGAAACAATTATATCGTGCTTACATACTTCCGTTAAATGTTTAATTTTTGCGCAACTCAAAATATAATTAACTGGTATAAGTCATTCGAAAATTACATTTCACCCTTTTAGGAAAATGTTTCATAAGATATTATGGACCACCCCAAGATAAATTCCTGGATCCGCCCTTGGGATGTGCATTTTACCAATTAAATTGTATAATTTTTCTTTTTGTTTTATAAATTAACGATAAAATGAGTTTCAAATTCATGACCTTTTGATCTCTAGCAAGAACCTTAACCACCAAAATGTAATGCTCTGAAATAAATGTAAACACCATGTGTCACACCAAAATGTAAATATCTAGGAAATTTCTCGCATTTATTATTTAGTTAACAACTGCTCCATATAGTCTTGACAACGTGATCAACATCACCAACCGACATCTTCCAACACCTATCGTTACGCTAGCTTTGTTCTTCGTACATAAATACTCCGGAAAAATGCTCATATATATTAATTAAAAATCTATGTGTAAATTTGACGGAAACTCACCTAGCCAACTTTATTAAGTGCGCACCAATAATAATAATAATAAGAAGCACATGATGCATGGATGCATACACACTTTTATAACGGGGATTCGAGTAGAGGTACATCTCGAGCTGACATAATAATATGTAAATTATACCGGTTATATATACTATCACTAGACAAGCTAGAAGCTTTGTGTCATATGCTCGATCAAAAAAGTATTGATAGATAGAGGGATCAAATTCATGACTTCACAATCACAAATACACCTACTCCGACCACCGAGTTAATAATCACTCTTACGGATGTGCATGCATATTTATCTCAAGCTTGGTGAGGAATGTTAAGATCGAGATCCGAAGAGATCGTCATTATATTAGTGGGTTGAAGTTTATCAATCAAAAGACGTGTGTTATGCTAATGATCATTGAGTCAGCTTAAGCTAAATTACTAAATTAAGACCAACCTATATATTATTCAAAGTAAAAGACGTTACAAAAAGTCAAATAATCCATGATAATCATCATCTTGTTTATTATTATACCTTACTTTATTATTATATGAGTTATGACGGCTTACTTTTCCTCTTTTCCTATCATGAAAGTGGTTATATAAGTTTTGGATTATCTTCCATTAGTACATTCTCTTTCCTTTTTCAAGGAGATTGAATCTATTTCACATGTGCTAAAGGCTCATTATCAATATTAATCGAAAAATGTATCCTACTAGCAGTCGTATGCATGTATAAGGAAAAGACTAATATAATGTACGTAGTGCTTTGCATGTCAATGCAAGCTTTCCGAGCTAGCTCGCTCGGGCTCGAAGCTCGGCTCGTAATAAAATGAGCCGAGTCGCGAGTCGAGTGTCTGGCTCGTCAGCTCGGCGAGCTAGGTCGAGAAGACGGCTCGGTAGCTCGATAGTACATATGTTAATATTATTTTTAATAAAATTAGTTATATTATACTTTTTTGGTCATTTTAATTATTATGATTAATGTCAATTCAATATTTCTATTTTTATTGTTACATGTAGATTAATTTTATTACTTATTACATGTTAATAATATTATTAATTATTTATGTAAACTAATTTTTTTGTTAATTAAATTGAACTTGAAATTTCAAAATGAGTTAAGTGAGCTAGCTCGAATCTCGGCTAGGTCAAAGCTCTCCGAGTAGAGCCGAGCCGAGCCTAAGGCTGGTGTAATGAGGAGCCGAGCCAAAAAATTCTTGAGCTCGGACTCGGCTAGTGTACAACTCTAAATGTACGAGACAAAAAACCAGAATCAACCCCTATAATATTTCAACAATGTATTGCCTCCATATGAATTTGAATCCGCAATATCAA
Organism: Echium plantagineum; assembly: GCA_003412495.2. NCBI lineage: Eukaryota > Viridiplantae > Streptophyta > Magnoliopsida > Boraginales > Boraginaceae > Echium > Echium plantagineum. The sequence goes on from CM016565.1 coordinate 21,315,130, forward strand.
AATTTCTACCTATGCTCTTATACCTTACATTATATGCCTATTGAGAAAATGCTTACGTATTACTACCTCCAATTCAAAAAGAGTGGTTTTCTATCACACAAAATAAAATATTCCCAAAATGACCTTTATACCCTCAGTTAACTATATAAACATCCGTGAGTCAATCATTAGTATACCCTCGTGTAATTACTTTTCGTTTAAATTTTTTTTATACAACTAAGGGTATTAAGGAAATAAATGATATATTTTACTTTGGTTTATGTAAAAATCACCTTTTTTGATAATCTTTAAATGTCTAAATGACAACTCTTTTTGATTTGAAGAACTAAGAAAATGCTTATGTTGACTTTGGCTACTAAGAATAATATATTTGGGAGTAATAGAATGAAGTTTGGAAAGAAATATATACTTACAAATTTAATATATGATAATAGAAATAAAGTAATATCAATCATTATTTAATATATTAATATTCTCATACAATCGCATAGAAATAACTTCAAATTATTTTGTAATATTACATAAATTTATATTAATACTAAATTTAATCTAATTTTAAAACATTTAACTGAAGGAATCTAATATGAATCACTTGGTGATAAACACACATTCATATATTCCGGATTCGATAAAATGATGTAGATTAATCTAATAACAATTAAACTAATTAACATATGAATACAAAGACTTACAATGCAGCGGAATATCAACAAGAACATATCCCTTTTGAGTATAGCTCACACCGTGCTTCCTTTCTAATACCAACAAGGCATTCTTCTAGATTGCACACACCATGCTTGACTACAAACCAAGTGTAACGCCCCACCCCGGAACACCGGGTCGGAACGTTATTTGATTTGATGGACTGGCCTCACAAACCACCACGGGGTTTTCCAGCACGTTTTGTCCTCACTCACGTGCTCACCAGGACACTTCCCAGTGGGTCACCCATCCCAGAATATCATAAACCGCACAGACATCACTCTATTGGTGGCCGGCCAAAATATCATAAACTGCACGGATCACCCTATCAGTGACCGGCCAACCTATCATAAACCTGGGTTGCCGGATCAAGACAACACATAACAACCATATAACCATCTAAACATATCATACAGCCTCATCAGATGCTAATATGCATATATCTCATCATACATTCCATAACAATCATGATAACTGATTCAATACAACATGCTCGCAATTACACACAAAACACATATACAGGAAGGCAATAACACGTGAGTAAGAACTCACCTCAAGCAAATAGTAAGACAACTCTCTCCCGAGTCGAAAGCAAAACCAGGTCAAGTAGGACGATCTATTATAAGAACATACTCTAAGTCATTTAACAACCTTTACTTTATTATCATATTAACAACCTTAACATGAATAACAACTTATGAATAATTATGTCACAAAGGCTGGTCAATAGTCAACCATATGGGCAAAATCAACTATAGTCAAACCTAGGCCAACTCTCATAAAATTCTCAATTCAACCCTTATATCTAATCAAGTCACTCTTTATCTCAATCCAGGATTACACCCTTAATTCTAGTGAAATTATACTTTTACCCCTCAATTAAACTCAATTACAATTTTGCCCCAATTTCAATACTTATTACAATCTGACACCAAAATGACCTATACTTCAACTTAGGTCTCAAACTTGACCATTAACCTCTTCAAACTCCTCAATTACGCCACTAACCTTGTGTTCTCCTAAAATTACTTTTTAGCCCCCAAGCTTTATAATTCTAATTCTAGCCTAATATATAGCACGTGAATATTCAACTTACACCTCATCAACATAACTAATTATCCTAACCCATATGCACTCATTCTAACACCTAAAGTCCACATCTTATATACTATCTTACTATATTCACATTTAAGGCCTTAAACTTATCCAAACTCGCACTAAACCTCCAAATCTTCTATACAAACCTCATGCTAACTCTAATATGAATCTACTACACCTTATCAAGCCTAAATCGAGTTCCCTAACCTGTTCGAACGTGGACCCACGCCTAACTTCACCAAATCTTACATTTTTATCAAATCTCCATTTTCAATTTAACTTTATCAACCTAATTATAATTCAACCCTTAAAATTAACCTAATATCAAGCCTCATTCAAGCTTAAAAGGACTGCACCCTATGTAATTCGAACCTAAAACACTTCAATTTCGTACGTTATGATCATCTACCACCTTAATTACCTCCCCAAATCGACGTAGAACAAAACCATCACCATTATTACACCCTAAGTACCATAAATCTGCAATATTGCAGGTTCCAAACCTGCCCCAATGCTGTTCGAACAGCTACCATGCCCCAAAACTTCGTACTTAGCTTATAAACTTCGAATTTCAACTCTAATCGATCAATACTCAAACAATGAACTCATATTTAACAATAATCGATTCACAATACACCTATTCACAACTCTTATAAACGGATGTTTTGTATAGAAATAAGGAGAACGATATAAATATCAGTTCAATTATTGATAATTTCATAATAATATTTTTTTCATTATTAATTATACAGTTTCACCTAATAAAGGATAATGATATCCAAACGGGAATTATACTGTTTCACCTACATAAACCTACATTTCAATCCCTGAATTAATTTTAAGTATCCATCACTATCTAAATTCACCTCAATCTAAACTCATGTGCCATAATTAAAAACCTAAGAACGATAGATCTATGGATCATCACGGTCTCAACTTTATTTAGTTGAAGGAAAAACGTAACGAGCACTGAAAATAGTGGAAGGAGCACTAGTGTCTTGATGATCAACGTCATGTTGGAACATCATCCTGAAGTGATAGATCTATGGGGACTGTTCAATATTGTTGTTTCATTATTGTATTGTTTTACATCAGAACGGATCGTTACAATAGTAGCTTTTGTAGTTTGTCCTACGACTCTTACTTCATAGTTAATCGACTCGGCTCAGGCATAACTCAACTGATGAAGAGCTTGAGTGCAAGGTACAAAGTGCAAAGGAGCCTCGCCTCTTCAAGCAACACAGGTTCGATTTTCACTGGGAACTAAAAACCTTGTGTTTCAAAGTGGTTAACGGGCAAGCTTTAGTCCCCTGATCAGGCGAGGCACATCCCGCGCCAACCTCTGACATCATACCAAGGGTAGGGAGCTGTCAGGGCCCTTAGTTTGAGGATCTCAAATCTTTTTATAGTTATTCGACTCATTCAATCGGTTGGCGCTCGATTTGAACCGGTTATTATCTGTTTTCATAACCTTTAAATCGTTGTAAATCGTTGAAACTGTCTATAGTATTAATCTTATTAAAAATATATACCAAACATAGGCTAACCTTCTAATCAAGAGCAAATGATTTCATTAATTTGCTAAAAAAATTCAATCGATCACCAGAGACGGATCCAAATATCAAATTCAGGGTGATAATTCAGGGTGATCCCTTAATAACTTTATATATATATATATATATATATATATATATATATATATATATAATATTACAAACTAAAAATACAAGAATAGTTTAAACACAAACTCAAAAGTATATATTTGTACTTCTAGTTCAAGGTAATTTCATTTTTCCATTGGTCATAGCTTGAAGATGTTTAATGATAATATCATCAATTGTGCTAAATAATATAATTAATCAATTATTTTAATATCAACCAAATATATTCAATTATGAAAATAAATTAACTAAACTAAATCATTATAGATCGATTAGCAAAAGAAAAAAAAAATACAATTATACATTGTGCATATCTATACTATATATAATGTGAAAAACCTAAAATTATTTGATGAAGTCCATAAGGTCATCTAGACTACTCATATGACACTATATATATCTACCAATTATCTTTTTATGATAAACCATTAAAAAGTAATTACTCATAGTAAGCACTATAAAGTAGTTATTAATGTAATTTACGTTTATATTTTAACTTCTGATTTGTACATGCTTTTAATTTTTCACTCTTTATAGAATTAATGGGTTAGACTTATAGGTTGATTCTATAAGTAGTAGACACGCTTCAAATTAATGTTTATACAGAGAATTGCTGGAATGATCCCAGTAAATATGTGTCCGTATTCGTTGCAGTTTGGTCTTAGTTAGTTGTTGGTCTGTCGAAGTAGTTCCAGTAATTGGTTTATTTAGTGCACTTTGTCTCCAATCATTAAATATAGACGAAAAATTGTAACTTTGGGCCAAAATTAAAGTTTTAGCACTAAGTCAAGGTCAAAACGCAAATTGAATATCAATTGAATTTTTCTGTTGTTTTTAATTTTTTTTTTCGATGTCCTTGTTGATATTTTTTCATCTTTTTTTTATTTCTATTCGTTTATATGTAATTTGCAATCGAAAAAAAATGAAAAAAATAAAGAAAAATCCAATTTATATCCAATTTGCATTTTAACCATGACTTAATGTTATAACTTCAATTTTGGCCCAAAATTACAATTTTCCATCTATATTTAACGGTTGGGGACTAAAGTGCACCAAATATACCTATTACTGGGACCATTTCGGCATACCAACAACTAACTGGGACCAAACTGCAACGGACACATATTTGCTGAGACCATTTCAGCCATTTTCTTAATGTTCATATATTTATATTTATGTCGTAGTAGTTAATATTCAAGAGTATTTGTTCAAGTAAATATGTTCAGATGTACAATTTACAAATTAATTTTTAATATATCATAATGTTATATTTAAGCGTAAGTAATTACGCTATATCAATCATAGAAATTTATGAAAAATATTTGAAAATTGTCCAGGTTCGACTGTGCATAGATTATAAATAAAAATATAAGATATACAAAATTTAATTAGATAACTTCAATTATGCATACAAATAAGATATGCTATTAATTAATAACTAAAAACTAAGTCGATTGAAAAACTAAGTCGTGTATAATGTGTAGGCCTAGGTGGCTATTGGGGGAACTGAGACTCGTTTTGCCGCTTGGGGAGAGGGGGGATTGAAAAGTATTTAGGATTTGGGAATAAATTTAAAATATTTTGGTAAAAATTAAGGTTGGGATGTGCAAAACAATTTTGTAAAAAGGTGGGGAAGAGAATTAATGGAAAGGATTTGTGTTTCATGTATTTGAGAGCTGGGAAAAAAGAAAACGAGAAGTTGGGTGAACTAGCACTTTTGAGAGAAAAAATTAACTTGGAGCACCTTTTTACAATTTTTAGCAAAATGGCACAAAAGGGGATGAATTGACAAAAATACCCCCTTATAAACTTAATGTTTTTTTTAGTTTTTTTTTTCGATTTTTTCCTGGTTTTTTTTCAATTTCTTTTTGATTTTTTTTTTGTTTTTTGTAATTTGTTTTTTCAAAATCTTTTCAACTTTTTTTTCGGTTTCTTTTTTTCAATTTTCTTTTCTTTTTCTTTTTCTTTTTCTTTTCGATTTCTTTTTTCGATTTTTCGATTTATTTTTTCGATATTTCTTTTTTCGATTTTTTCTTTTTCGATTTCTTTTTTTCGATTTTTCAGTTTTTTTTTTCGATTTTTTTTTTCGAAAAAAGAAAAAAAAATCGAAAAGAAAAAGAAAAAAATTGAAAAAAATTGAAATTGAAAAGAAAAAGAAATCGGAAAGGAAAAAAATTGAAAAAAATTGAAATCGAAAAGAAAAAGAAATCGAAAAAGAAAAAATCGAAAAAAGAAATATCGAAAAAATCAATCGAAAAATCGAAAAAAGAAATATCGAAAAATCAATCGAAAAAAAGAAATCGAAAAGAAAAAGAAAAAGAAAAATCGAAAAAGGAAATCGAAAAGAAAAAGAAATTGAAAAGAAAAAGAAAAAGAAAAAAAAATTGAAAAAAAGAAACCGAAAAAAAAGTTGAAAAGATTTTGAAAAAGAAAAAACAAAAACAAATTGAAAAAAAACCAGGAAAAAATCGAAAAAAAAAACTGAATAAAACATTAAGTTTATAAGGGGGGTATTTTTGTCAATTCATCCCACTTTGTGCCATTTTGTTAAGATTTATAAAAAGGTGCTCCAAGTTAATTTTCTTCTTTCATAGGTGTCATTTAACCCAAATTCTCTACAGAAGAGGGGTGTCGAACCATGAGAAATTTGGTAAAATAACAAACTTAGACAAATTTGTTTGAAAAATAACACTCTTCAAAAGTTCGGCTTCAAAAATAACACTCTTCAAACTTTTTCCAAAAAAGTTTGTCTAAGTGTGTTATTTTACCAAATTTCTCGTCGAACCTTGGCAACTCATATGAGAGACGGAAAACATAACCATCTCAGCTACATTTTCATTTTATATTTGGGTGGTCGTGTGTATATCTTGAACACCACGTAAATTCGTCACTGTCGATCACCCTGGTATGACTTTGTATACTTTTGATCTTTAATGTTGAGTATTATGTATATTTTGGGTCACCCACACGTTTTTTATGTACAACCCTCAAACTTTTGAAATTGTAAATATTTTTACTATGGGTATTTTTGTCCGTCTCTAATAAATTTTCATTAAGCTCAACTAAAACTCATCCCTTTCAACTGTGTGCTCATTATCTTCAACTAAACTCATCGCTTTCAACATGGAATAATGAATTTCCTTGAAGATAACGAGCACACAATCGAAAGGATGAATTTTAGTTGAGTTTAATGACCAGTTTATTGGAGACGGACAAAAATACCCTTAGTAAAAAAGTTTAAAATATCGAAAATTCGCAGGTTGTACATGAAAAACGCGCGAGTGACCCAAAATAATACATAATACTCAACATTAGAAATCCAAAGTATACAAAGTCATATTGGGTTGATCGACTGGGATTTTTTAGCAAAAGTTAGTGATCAATGAAGTGATTTACTCTCTAATCTAATTTGAAATGCAAGTGAAAAATGAATTTCGAACAAAAACAATTTGCCAGTAGAGGCGTTGCTATTTTATACAAATTGATTAACGATCCGGTTTTGCCCAATTTTATCTCGAACCGATTATGAATTAAACATTCAACTCGGTTTATTAAAGAATCGATTCAATTGATTGGTGATCCGAACCGGATCGGACCGTTAACAGCCTAGTTTCTACCTATAGCTTCACTGTCTTACTAAATACTATTATGCATCGGAATGTTTCCGTTTAACCTTGATTTCTAAATAGATCAATGTTTTCGAAAGTTCATGTCAAGTGATCATGTATCATGATGCTCAAAAGAAGAACATTTTATTGAGTTTATCCTCATTATGATATAAACCATATACTTTTACATAAATTGATCACCTGGAAATCAGGATGAAATTTCATTCAAGCCTCGCGAGTGAGCGTCATTTGTTCCTGATGAGCTTCCTACTAACAATCCATTCGATCCCTCGATAGGCCATATAGCGTCGCCATCATTGCATATTGCAAAATCACCAAAGAGGAATTCGTGCCATTTTTTCCACTTCCTAGCATTCCCAGACTTGATTTCTTGATAGACGTCGAAATCATGGAGACACAGAAAATAGCATCCATTGGAGACTATGAATGAAGATATATCTACACCATCAATGGCCTGATGAGTCGAAGAGCAGACTGTACTCGAAACAGAATTCCCTTGTTCCTCGTACACAATATTAAGAGCGAATTCCTTCAGCCGGTGTTGAGAAAATGGAGTCACTGAGATGCTTAATGCATCATCCGCGTCCAAAGTATGTCCAATATTCCAATTACTTAACCAAGTGACATCTTGTCCACGATCTGGAAGACCGATGAACGTTGGACTATATGTCCACTTAAGATTCTTGGTGTTATTTGCCACTCTGATATGAAACTCATCCCAGAAGTTGTTCCTTTCGTCTCTACAACCTTTTCCAGAAAAGTCATATACAATACACATGTTTAGACCCAAAATCTTCAAAGCTGGAAATGCTGGCACCCGAAAACAAATCAACGATCCAGTGGTCTTATAATTAAACCAATTCGGAACTTTCCTGCCTGGTAGAAAAGTACTAAATATACCAAATTCATAGAGGCCCTGCAAAAGATCTTAAAATATCAGTACATAGCTAACGCGGATCCATGAATAATGTGTTCAAGAGAGGGAGGGAGAGAGATGGCACCTGGACCGGGAGCCTCCACCTTGCAAGTGGAAGATTGTTGTAGAGATCTACCTCCACGTTAGCTAACGATTCCAAGTTTGTCAAACCCAAAATACCGGCCACAACAGGACCGAATTCGCTAATGGCTTTCAGTACAAACAATCCTTTAACTTCATACAGATTGTTGCAGTAAAACAAAAGCAAATCCAGGGAATTCAGCAGATTTGGTAAATTTCCCAACCTTTGCAGCGATCTGCACTTGTAGATGCTCAGTGTTGTTACACTTTCTGGGAGCTCGGGAAGGCACTCGAGTTTATCACAGTGTTCTAGCTCAAGTGATTTGAGCATTGAAAGATGTTTAAGACTCTCTGGTAGACTCTGCATTGGATTTCTACTCAAGAATAGACGACGAAGCATGGATAAACTGGATAAGTCTTCTGGGAGACCATAACTAGAGAGATTGCAATTTACAAGGCTTAAGTTTGCCAATGATCTAAAGATTGCACTTGACGAACTGATTGCTTTCGAATATTTTGTTGGTTTTGCCAGCAAAGACCAACAAATTACAGGCTTCGGTTTATTCGTCCTTTTATTGCTGAAAGGATTTTCCCTAATGAAAATTCCATCCAATTTTAGATCCGTCAATCCTTTGATCTCTCCTAGCTCCACTGACAAGAGATCCAGCTTCGAACAACCTGATAAAACGAGCTTCTCGAGGAAAGGAATGTCGCATATACTTTGGGGAAGTCTTCTCAAGTTCTTACAACCTTGAAGGTTCAAGAGAATAAGCTTTTCTAATTCTCCAATTGATTCATCAATGTAACGTAATCTGGTGCAATACTTCAAAATTAGTTGCTCAAGATTAGGGAGCCCATAAAAGTCACGCGTACTGGAAAGGCGGCTAGAATAGCTGAGGTCAAGAATCTTCAAATGTTTAAGTACCTGCACGTGAAGGAATGTTAGCGACTTAAGAAATGACTTTCGAGGTGGTCAATCAACTGAAAGATAACTGGACCATTACCCTTGTTTCCTTCCAACAACGTTTCAACCTGCTATATCGCATCTCAAGCACAGCCAGGCTCTCTAGTGGAATATCATCTCCTACATACTTATGTGGAAATTCACGCCATACAAGCCATCTTAACATCTTCGGGAATTTTTTATAACTTCCATATAGCCGTACATTCTCCAGTTGGAGCAGTCTTAAGCGTTCCATCCTTGAAAATGCAGCTGTGGCAATGTGCAATTTCTGAAAATCCAAGGATGACGTTTCTGTTGGAGAGCCTATGGGGAGGGATGGCAAATGACTAAGTTGATGTTCATCTCGATTGTTCTCACGCGCAGCTTTTTGAGATAACATTATCTTATGATAAATTTCTGTTACATCATACTGATCCTCATTCCTTTGAAGAAGTTTATGTTTCTTCTCAGATAGACAGAATCCTTGGATAGCATCAGAGCCCTGAATGTTTGGCGAAAACAAAATGTTAAGGAACAAGAATAATAAAGAGATATTGGCGATAATATAATAGATTAGAAGAAAGAGTACAACTTACAGTTCTTTCATTTAAAACTCTTAAAGAATCCTTGAAATTCCATAGTCTTGTACGTCTTCCCGGATCCTTTGGTGATTCCTGACGTATAATTTCTCTACCCATGTCTCTAATTAAGTGATGCATTTTCAGTCTGTTATCGCCATCCATATTTAACAAGCATCTGTCGACCAAATTCTGAATCCCAACATTTGTGTACATTCCACATTGGTCAAGGATGGTGGCGATGTATCCTTTTTTCTTCCCAACAAAGAAGCAAGCAATGTCTAGGAACAAACGTTTGTCGTGCTCATCCTGCAAGGAATCATAGCTTAATTTGAGTTTCTTATCTACTTGACTGTTAGGGATTGCTTCTAGTTTCTTCAGAGTACTTTCCCACACCTCCAAACTCTTTCCAGAAAGTGAAGAACCCACAACTCGAAGAGCCAAAGGAAGTCCTCCACAATGTCCGACCATCTTTTTGAAGAGCTTTGCGTAATCTTGATCAACATTTCCTTTCCCAAAGGCATGCCAGCTAAATAGTTCGGACGACTCATCTTCATTGAGTGTTTTCACCTTGTGGACATTAAAAATATGGCGTTCCTCTAACACTTTCGGGTATCTCGTTGTTATGATAATTTTACTGCCTGGATGAATCCAGTCTTGCATTCCTATGATAGAATCCAATTGGTTCACTTGATCAACGTCATCTAAAACTACAAGAACTCGTTTATCAGACATTGCACCCTTGATGTGTTGCATCCCTTCGTCAACAGTCTGGAAATCTTGGCTCCTCCCCTTGAGAATGGCATTAAGAAAATGTTTCTGTAAATCAACTAGTCCATTCTGATGTTCCGCAAAGTCTCTTACATTTTCCACGAAACAGCTGGCTTCAAACTTTTCGTAATTCAAGTTGAACGCATATTTTGCAATGGTAGTTTTCCCGATTCCACCTGCACCGTAGATCCCCAAAATACCATCTTTGGTTGTTGGATCTTGTAGCCAAAAGCTGATATCCACAACCCTTAAATCTATTCCAATTAGGTACGGAGCAACACTCAGGATGGAGCGGTTTACTTTATCCTCAATAACCTTAGTAACTTTCTGTATAAACTTAAATTCATACCTGCAAAAATGATACAAAGAAAGCTTATCTTTGATTTAGAAAGAACTCCAAGATTACAAATAGTAAAGCCTTATTTCATAGACAGTTATCAGCTGATATCAGTAACTTTTTCATAGTGACGACTACCTACCCTGGATCATCGGTAACAAAGAGTTGCCTTCAATATTTAAGACATATAGGTATTGAGCATATAGTTTCCATCTCTTTGTCCTACGTTCCATTAAAATCGTTAATGTGTCTGTAATTTCTAAAACAAGTTTGTGATATGTTCCTCAAGGAATCAGATAAAATTTTGGAAGTATTAAATAATTAATGTGTCGGTAAATGAACTTAGCCAATCGCAAATCGTCTTGACAAACACAAAGCACAGACTTAATAAGCACATGTAATCTAAACCGGATAACTGAATCAGAAGTTCTGGAGAAACTTACTTTTCAGATCCTATACGAAGTTCCATACCATCCATATCAGCAACTTCACTAAGTGCAGAGCGCCACCTCTTGACTCTATCAAACCATTGAGTACGGCTTTCACCAGAGACTCCAGAGTCAGCAATAGCCCGTTTTTCATGTCTGTCAAAGGCATCCGCAAAACTCCCCGTCTGCTTACTAACCTGCCACGGTTCAACGTTATAGAACACGGGCAAAATAGTATGCCCTTTGTCCCTCCTGTTATTTACAATCATGACAAGTTCATCAAGGCACCAGCCAGAAGTGGCATAGTTTTCAGACAATACGATAATTGAGCTCCTTGATTGATGAATTGCTTTATCTAATTCTGACTTAATGTCTTCTCCTCTGGCAATCTCATTGTCATCCCTAAAGGTACGAAACCCGGCATCCACCAAAGCATTATAAAGCTTGTCAGTGAAGCTCTTGCGTGTATCTTCACCTCGGAAACTGACGAAGACATCATATGTACATTTGGGTCCAACACGCCATGTCTTTCTTGCATCAGCCATGCGCATATAAATGCAAATTTTACATCAGCTGGTCATATCATTTAGTTTCTTGTAATAATAAGAGCAATCGCATACTAAATTTTGGGGTAGAACTTATCAATTCGCCATTCTAAATAGACTGGATAAAACTAGCCAAAGCATTTTACAACTGATATATAATGTGATTAGATCAGAAAAATCATTATTCTAAAGTCTCCCAACCCACTAGCCTCCTGTGATATCTTAATTTAATCTAAATGCATTGTTTAATCCAAAGATAGACAGACTGTCTTCTACTTTACGAATATATTCGATTCAGACTTCATACCAGCAATCTTAGACTTGCAATAAAAAAAGAACACCAACAAACACGATGCTGAGGTGGGGAATTAAATAATGTATTGTGAAAAGGATAAAATTATTAATAATTAAATAAGAGAACATCCATTATAGACATATACACACACACAAAACACAGGACCGAAGCTTTATCCGACCTATCTTCAATGACTGGTTTGTGTTGAACTATTTGAAGATCTCTAAGAATCATTGTACCAGAAAAATCTTAAAGTTAGTCATGGATGATGCGATAGCAAGTAGACACCTTCACTCGGCTGGTATGGCGACAAATGTGAAACATCATGCTGACCAGAAACGAGGAAATGCTGACGATGTATGCCTTCTTCAGTAGTCCTTAAGTATGTGTCCAGTTCTTGCTCGGCAAAAATGAAGTGAACGCCAAACTCCTTAACTCGAAAGTTCGTCTTTATTGAAACAGTGATTTGATCCCCTCCTTCCAACTGATTCCCAAAATTCCAGCGAGTAAGCCACAATATTGCGTCGCTAGATCCTTCAACTGCAAAGAACACTGGAGTGTATATCCACTTAATTCTCTTTGTCTTGTCTTCGATTATAATGCAGTTTTCTGCGTTTGATTGACAATCTCCAATAGCGGTCTCATAAACAACACATATATCAACCCAATATTTATTGATATCAGGAATACAAGGAACATCAATGTGTATCGAATCCTCAGTGCTTGTCTCCTCGAACCAACCTGGAACTTTGGCACCGGGTATGAAGGTATTCAATATACCGAATTCAAGAAGTGCCATAAGAGGATATCTGGATTTCGTAAATGTAAGACAGTTAACTAGCTCCACATATGTCCCTCCTGAATGATGAAAGTGAATTCGATCCCACTTAGGGAGCAAATCTTGAATATTTCGGATGTTTATCAACTTAAATAGTCCCTGTACTTCGACTAGCTTCCCGCAATCATCCAGGTGCAGGTCAAGTGAAACCAAAAAATTAGGCAGATTTATTATTTTTTCCAGTGATCTGCAACTGCGTGCATCCAACATCTTCAAGCTCGAAGGAAGCTCTGGAAGTGATTGGAGCTGACCACACCCAACTAGTTCAAAGGACTGAAGTGCAGTTAGTCCATTAATGCTCCCTGGTAACTCGGAAATAGGATTTCTGCTTAGATTAAAATAAACGAGAGATGGCAGTCTGAGATCAGTCGGCATTCTTTCCTCCGTCAAATAGCAGTTGGAGAGATCCAAACTTACTAGAGAGTGTGGTAAGAGATTCAGTAAAAAATTCACAACATTTTTACTTCCACACAGTGACATCCAATTCCCCTGGATCATTGAAAATTCTAATTCCAAATTGCCAGAGAGAACCAGATTTTCAAGTGATTCGAGCTTTCCAATAGCCCGAGGCAGCTTCCTGAGAGACACACATCCTTTAAGATCCAAAAGATGAAGTTTCTTCAGATTTCCAATTGATTTATGGATCTTGATTAAATTTATACAGTCTTCAAAGACGAGTCTCTCGAGATTTGACAGTCCAGAGAAGTCAGGGGTGACAGTGAGACTGTATGAATGACTCAGATTTAGACTTTTCATCGACATGAGACACTGTCATATAGAGTGAAAACAAACAGAAATGAGAAACGTAAAGAAACAATGTATTATAAATTCAATAACCGAATTACCATATATGACAACCAAAATAGGGAAAGTCATGTTGCAACATACCTTGGTCCCTTGCCAGATCTGCTTCAAATTGCTATTCTGCATTTCTAAAACTGCAAGATTTTCGAGAGGAAATTCATTAGGTATCGACTGTAGCTGGAACTCATCCCAGCGTAACCATTTTATTTTCTTTGGGAATCCTTTATAACCCCCATGAAGATGCACATTCTTCAGGTGAAGTATTCTAAGTTCACACATCTTGGAAAACATATCCGTAGTTAGATAACCTTCGGTTGCAGAATTCAATGCTTTTGATAGACGGTGTACATGAATCCAACTTAAAAAGTTTAGGCAAAGCCTTTTCGATGCATTTCCCTTTAAGATACTGGTTGAATGCCTTCCTGATTCGTTCTCATGCTTTACTGCTCTATTGCCCCAACGAACATCCAACTTGAATCCCTCTATATATTCTGAACCCTGATATTACAATGTTGAGTTAGTTTATCTCACGATGAAGTTGTACATATATAACTGTAATATAAGAAAATGACTTACGGTCTCTTCCAGCAAGATAGTCAAGGAATCTTTGAAATGCCAAATTCTACTGCGCTTTCCTAATGCGCTAAGTGATTCTTGACAAATAACTTCCTTTGCCATTTCTTGAACCAAGCGATGCATCCTCAGCTTATTGTCTTCATCGATTGTTAAAAGACATCTATCGAAAAGATTGTCAATTCCAGCTGTTGTGTGATAGCCGCATTCATCCAGAATGTTAATTGTGCAATCTTTATCCTCTCCAATGAAGAAACAAGCAATTTCAAGGAATAGATTTTTCTCATGATCATCTTGCAATGATTCATAGCTGACTTTTAGAACCTTTTGTATACAAGATTCATGCCCGTTTTCCAAATTGCTTAAAGTGTCTTTCCATTGTTCAATTTGTACATCATGTAAAGATGATCCCACGACTTGAAGAGCTAAGGGAAGCCCTCCACAGATCTTAGCGCACTTCTTTGAATGCTCCATGTGGTCTTTCGTTGGATGGTCATCTCGAAAGGCATGCCAGCAAAACAATTGAAGTGATTCGGGATCAGTTAGGTTTCCGACCTTGGACACTAAACATTTTCTATCGTGATGTGTCAAACTCTCATTTCTAGTGATGACAATAGTTTTACTTCCAGAGGAAAAGCAACGTTGCATGCCAATCACTACGTCTAATTGCTGGCTGTCATCGACATCATCAACAACCAGAAGAAACTTTTTGTTGTGGAATGCCTCCTTAATCTTAGAATATCCATCATTAAGATTGTACACCTGACCTTCTTTCCCCTTCGACATTTTCAGAAGTTGTCTCTGCAAATGAACCAAGCTACTCATTCCTTCTTCAGCTTCTCTTAGATTCGAAATAAAGCTACATGCATCAAATCTTCCATAATATAAATCATAGACAACTTTAGCCATGGTTGTCTTCCCTATCCCGCCCTCTCCATAGATCACGAACAAGCAGGTGTCGCGTGAGCTGTCTTGCACCCACAAAATGATGTCTTTTACACGTGAATACATTCCAACAGGATACGGGGCAACATACAAGACTGAGCGGCTCAACTTATTCCATAAAATGTGAATAATTTCCCGTATAGATGCTGCTTCATTCCTAGAGGATCCGAATAATAAGTAAACGAAAACAGAATTGTTGTGCCAATGGAAGTGGCATTACCACAAATGAATCTACAAAAATCTGGAGACATGATTCATGAAATGACATATTCAATTTTGCAGCTACAATTTTTCCAAGACAACGACTGTAACAAATTAGTTAAATATATATCATTTATGAGAGGAAACAGCAAATTAAAGCCAACTCTTTCCTAAACCTCAAAAACGTACTAATCGTTTACAAAAACCTCCTTCAATGTGTCAATAGGGCGCATAACATTTAGAGCAATAGTGGGTTTTCTGCAATTACATTCACTATGCAATGCCTGATCATTTCTGCTGAATGTACTATTTGTATGATACTCATGTTGTATAATCGAAAGACAATTCAAACTCAGTGGAGTGCGAAAAGGTCATGGAACGATATCTTTGTACTTCATTATACATTTTCCGATATCTTGATCAGGAAAAAGTCGCTGCCAACATAAATATTCAACTAGCATAACTATGGATAAAATGTGATTACGAAGAAGCTTACCCCTGATCGACTACAATCCCAGCTAAATTAGCAGCATCTGTGAGAGACGTTTTCCACTTTTCTCGCCTAGAAATGCTTTTCTTCTGCTCTTCAGTGGTTTCCTCCATGAATTCCTGCTCTAACTTAAAAAATGCCTTGGCGTAATTCCCTGTCTGTTTCCGGATATGGGAAGGATCCACTTCATAGAAGACAGGAAACACCATATGGCCAAGTGTCCGTTTACGTTCAAGGATATTCGCGAGTTGATCAAGGCACCATCTGGAGTATGCAAACTCCTCTGAGAACACAACAATCGATATTCTCGACTCCTTGACAGCCTTCCGCATTTCTGACACTCCACTTGTCCCAAAATTACCGCAGTTCGGGAATGTGAGTATCCCGGCTTGCATCAAGGCGCTATACAGGCTACCAGCAAAGTTGGTGCAAGCATCACCGTATTTATAACAGAGGTATACGTGATAAGAACACCGAGACCTACGACTACTCGAAGGCATTTCTTCATTTCTCACAACAGCCATTATGTCACAGGCAATCTGGACTAACCATCAATTGTTGAAGAACAAATAACAACCATATTTTTAAATGCTATTTAACTAAATAACATCAGAAGGAGAGATAAAACAAGTAATGCATTCATATCTAAACTCGCAAAAAGATTAAAAAAAGAAACAGACGCGTTGACTAAACCCAACGCTTTCAACTCGTCTTACAACTTGCTATATTTTACTGTACTACTCCCGCCGTGCTAAAAAGATTGGTACATTTTGACTTTTGGTGGTCAACAAAATACAATTTAAAATATAAATATCTCTTATTCTACATTCGAAAAAATTATAAAAAGTTGATGTTTCAAAAATATATATCGACAAGAATCAAACAAGATCTCACATGACTATATTGTTCATTATCGTTTAATGAGAATTCTTGATCAAATTTTTTAAAATTTGACCACCAAAAGTCAAAATATACGGAGGGAGTATTTTATTAATGCTAACCACTCTCTCTGCTGTTTTAATCACAAATTCACAATGAGTCAAAAAAGGTGGAAGGTGCAATATGCTTCGTGCATGACCATTCCTCCGCATTATGCGAGAATTTTTGCTAAATAACAAAATTGGACAAAATTTCTTGGGCTAAATAACATTCCCCAGCCATAGTTTAGTTTCATTTGAACTTGTTCATTAATCGTTCCTTAAAACCATTTATAGAATTTATTTTATATAAATATAGTTGTAATTCGAATCGTTTACGATTCTTTGCAAATTGCTCGTTAATCGTTCGATAAAACCGTTTACAATAATCATTTTCTTTATCTAGAAAATATATCAAACATAGCCTAACTATCCAATTTTGGAGTGGAAAACGGACTCGGATCAAAATGATTAGTGATTCGAGCGAAGGATTATTATTTCCAACCCATTAACGACCCAATTTTTTGCAATTTTATACGAATCGATTAGACGAGCCGGTTTTAGACGATTTTATTTCGAACGATAGCGATTTAAAAATTGAAATCAGTTTATTAACGAGCCGATTTGCAAGTGTACCGGTTTCATTAACGCTCCAAACCAGTTTGGGCCAAAACTGGAGCGGCTTGTTAAATTCGTTTGAAACCGTGTGTTGGAGATCGTGAAAAGTCAAATATGACAAATTATTTTGGATGCACGGAGTAATATTAATTTATTTTTATTAATGGTAAGTATTTATATCACTTTTAGTTATTAAAATATTTTCATATTAATACAGATATCATTTAAATGGCACATTCAATTTTGCGAGCTCAAACTCTGATTAACAAAGTAATTTTTCTTTCATATGCCAATAACTATAAAAGTTAAAACAACTACAATCATTTAGATAATATTTTCTTGTGATTCTTTTGTAACTCAACTAAAAATTATTTACAAACAAAATTTAAATTCATAAACTGAAAATCAATAAAAACAATAAGGCGTAATGTTAAGATGCACTACCACATCGAAAGTCGATGTCTTCGCGGGTCAATATATAAGATTTTGGGTTATTCCACTATTGCCGATTGGTTTTAGCGTGGAACCCCATAGACTCTTATCATGGTATCAAGAGCCAGCCCGAATTAATGAGGCACATGTAATGCCGCCTCCAATGTTGTTTTCGGCATATAACGCTGTCAATGTTGTTTCCGGCATATAACGCCGCCAATGTTGTTTCCGGCAAATATTACCGGCGAGGAAAATTCCGCTAACGATCGGGTTACACGTGAGGGGAGTGTTAAGATGCACTACCACATCGAAAGTCGATGTCCTCGCGGGTCAATATATAAGATCTTGGGCTACTCCCTCTATTGCCAATTGGTTTTAGGGTGGAACCCATAGACTCTTATCATGTAATTTCTAGAATTATTTATACTATATTGCCTCTTTTAACATATTGTTTAACAATAATTTACTTTATTAAGGATATGAAAAACATTACTATTTTACTCTCATTTTGTGGAAGTTAATAAAAATATGTGAACTCAAAACAATGTATTAAAATGTGAAATAGTCAAATACTATGCACATGATTACGGTTTGAAACTCATAAGTTTTGTGTTTGAAATTAAATCAATAAATTTATTATAAACCTACTACTTTGTCAATGTTGAAATACCAAATATGATCAAGAAAGCACATTAAAATATTAGACAATCTATCTATCAATCGATCTATCTATCTATATATATATATAAGCACGAGTTGTCTGAAAGTTTCTCCGCCTTTCATACAAGAATACTCTTAATGAATGGGGACGCTAAAGTAATTTCACTTACACATCTCAAAGTCATAATAGAATCCTACCTCAATCAATATTTATTTTATCAAGAATATAATAAGACTTTTAGTCATATATAGGATTATAATTGTTCTATTATAAATTAAAGTACCTAATATTGTGGCTTCATTATTTACTTCTCCATCAATATTGATACGTTACTTCATGATTTGCTTCTTAAAATCGGACGACATAACAATATACTTAGTATTCCGTTTTATTATTACTTTCAAATTTACATGTATACTTTATTAGAGGTAGCCTTAATCATGTACTATTATTGTGTGACCAAGTGGTATTATATTACTCCCTCCATCCCTATTTAATAGACCCGTTTTGACTTTTTGGGTCAAACTTCGAAAGTTTTGACCGTAAATTGTTATTAATCGATAAGAGATAAAATAGTCATATGAGATCTTGTTAGATTCGTCTCGATACATATTTTTGAAATATCAAGTTCTTATAATTTTTAGACATATAAAATTAAAAGTATTTATTTTTTAAATTGTGTCTCGGAGACCGTGAAAAAGTAAACGGGACTATTATTTAGGGATGGAGGTTTTATTGGAGTCAGCCTTATTGATTTATTGGGTGATCAACAAGAGGTATTTATATCACAAATGAAAGAGATCAAAAGCAATTATGCTCTATCGATGAATTTCGCAAAACAAGAGGTAGCCTTATTGATTTATTGAGGTATTTATATCACAAATAAAAGAGATCAAAACCAATTTAACTCTATCGATGAATTTCGCAAAACAAGATGAAAACTCCGAGATTTTTCTTACAAGATAACACTAATGGTGTTATCAGGGAGATAACACAAATTCTGGCCGTTGGATCAGGGTGGTTATGGATTTTTTTGATCTTGTGGTTGATATCTAATGAGGGCGTTTTTGTCATTAATATTTTGAATAAATTAACCGAAATTGTTGCTTCACTCTCTCCTGATAGTGTGTGAAGTACACTCTCCCATTTTAAAATATGGCAATGGGCGGTTATTTTTTGAGTTAATTAGCGGTTATTTAATGGAATATGCAAGTAACTCCTATTTTTTCTCCACATTGATTGTTGATTGTATTCGAATGGATTGTTTGTTTCCTTTTTTTGCTCCAACAATTTAGTGACGATATGTAATTTTCTCCACATTGATTGTTGATTGTATTCGAATGGATTGTTTGTTTCCTTTTTTTGCTCCAACAATTTAGTGACGATATGTAATTTTTTCTCCACATTGATTGTCGTTCCTAAATTAAAGCCGGTCAAATGACGATATGTAATTATGAATACGGATATTTTTAAAGATTTCTATAATAACATAGATTCCATAAGTATGATAATAGTGGCATGTCAGGATTGTTATAGAATTCCATTACATGAAACATTATGTTCATTACTTATTGTTAGGTCGAGAATCCTAATTCCAATAAATCACTTTAATCAATTTGCCAAAGATTTAGCCAAGATAGTTTTTATCCTTTATTTTGTTATTTGTCAGAATAAAGTATAAATATTCCTTCCTATTTTCTCGATATTTAGATAATTGACGGTATTTAATTAATAATACGGATATTTTTAAAGATTTCTATAGTAACATAGATTCCATAAGTATGGTAATAGTGGAATGGCAGGGTTGTTATAGAATTCCATTGTATAAAAGGAGACGCAATCATAACTGCTTCTCATTTTCCATTGTTTATCTCCATCGTGCATGTTATTTGTTCCGTTTTATTCTACCACTGTCGTGGAAGTTTGAGTTGCTACATCATTTGGTAAATATTTTTTCTTGGCCACAACCAATTCACAATTTAGTCCTTACAATTTAGAACTCAATTTTGTATTCATTCTTCAAATTTTTTTTTTGTTTTGCCGATGGATCAAAAAGGAGACGCAAGTATGTTTCAAATGTGTATAATGCACAATAATTTAGTTTAATGGCATCGAGCAATTTTTAGTCACTTCTTCCCAATTATTTATTAGGTCGACCTTTATGCTGGACATTACGTGTGCGACTGAATGTAAATGTTTACGTCAAATGAGATTTTAGGCCTATATAACAATTCCATCGATCTCAACATGAGTTGTATTATTGAATTTAGGGGCAATGACATCTTTTGTAGCAATCATTATGCCATGAACTGATACTCTCATTGCATTTCTTAGTTACAGTTTTTAGACCATTTAAATTTTACTATTTTCATTTTCTTTTTATCGATGAAGCCAACTTCTGAAAATGGGTGCCATACAATTATTTATGAGCTCGACCTTTATGCTGGATATTGCGTGTGCGACTTAATGGATACATATACATATACATTAAATAGAATGGCATATATCTTAGTTTCATTAATCAACAGTAATATTGCATTATACATGTTAAACAGAATGCAATAGCTCTAAGATTCATTAAACAACATTGATGTTGCATTCTATATGTTAAACAGAATCCCATAGGTTTTCGAATACATTAAACAACTATGATATTGCATTATACATTTTAAACATAATGCCATAGATCTCAGATTCATTACACATGGTAAACAAAATTGCATAGAACAATTTTATTTTTTCAATTCAAAATTTCAAAAAAAAAATTAATTTATAAACAGCTCTGTCAACATCGACTAAGAATCCACCAAAAGCCAACAATTTCATTGAATTCAAAATACAATCAACTAATAATTATATTGCATTATACATGATAACAAAATATCATAGATCTCATATATATTAAACATCATAAATAGACACAGAACAATGCCATAAACCGGTACTCTGATTACATTTCTCAATGCATAATTTCATAAACTCTTAATTCAATTGCATTTCATTATTACTTTTCCTTTTTTCGAAACTTATTTTGTCCACCATCATGCCGATGCTTTGTCCTCCGCTCTTCTTGGGTTATGCATGATCAAAAGAAGGTGTAAGACCAATTTCTTCACTTTCAGAATATGTCACATAAAAAGAATATATTACTTGTTGATGAATGCAATCAAACCGAATGCTATTGGATTATACAAATGACACAAAATTCATTAATATTAACATAAAATTCAACATTCTCAATAGAACAATTTAACTTGTTTATTCAAAATTCCAAAAAATCCCAAATTGACATACAACTCTATCGACATTAACTCAAAATTCACATTTCTATTGAATATATATCAACTATCAAATAACAATGATATTGCATTCAACCTGTTAAACAGAATGCCATAGATTTCAGATTCATTAAACATCAATGATATTGCATTATACATGTTAAACAGAATGCCATAAATCTCAACATTAAACAGTAATGATATTGCATTATATATGTCAAACAAAATATCATAGATTTCAAAAGTTTAGATTCAAAATTCGAAACTCACATAAAATACTATGAACAATTAGTCAAACACGACCTTAATTCAAAATTCTCACACGATAAAATAAAATTCCATCAAAAAACAATGTAATTGGATTATACATGTTCCACAAAATGTCAACCATCAAAAAATCAGTAAACTTTACAAGTTACATACAACAAAACTAATTTTGATTCAAAATTCACCACATCTTCAATATTCTCAAAGATCATTGAGAATCCTATAAAAAATAACATAGACCAATGTGATTGTTGGATCAAAACACTGTGAACATTCAACAATGTTAATGCCATCCTAATAACATCGACATACTAATTACTCTAAATAACTCAAAATAACCAAAATTGACATCAAAGAATTAAAATTCAACAAAAACAAACCAAAAATAACATCGACATACATAATTACTCTAACTACACCCATGTAACCAGAATTGACATCAAAGATGAAATTTTTTGGCTGAAAATCAAATCTTTATGTCAAATTATTATCTGAACAACACCCAAAAAGTAGAGAATGTTGCATTATGTCACCCAAAACCAAAGTATAACTACATAACTAGACAAAACCATTGCGTGCAAATAATTATATTTATAGAAGGCAAATATCGAATTATACCTTGTCGCATAATCCTTGATAATGATGCTATTGGATGATTTTAGGTGGTATGTTTGAAGCCTTTTTCTAGTAATTGAGATAGGATTTTTGTAGGGTTTTTTCCAGAATTGAAAATCAATAGACTATGGTATGCGATTGTGAAAGATTTTCGCCTAAATTGTTGCGATTTAATTTAGTTAGGAAAGATTTAGTTGGGATTTTGCAGGATTCTTGCTGGAGAAATTGGGGAGAGGGGGGGAGAATAATAGCGCGTGGAGATTTTTGGTTTTGGGTGGTGAATGGGTTTAGAATAGTGTTATCTTGTAAGAATTGGTAGGAAAAGACTTTCTTACCCTTTGTTATTTGGGAGATAACACTATAGTGTTATCTCCTAAGTGAAACTCGAAAACTCCATAAAAAATAGGAGTATAATAATTACAGTCAAATAATACATTCAAAAAATGAAGGAGTAGTTATTAATGTATTATCATTCATCAGTCGATGTTTCCCCTCATTAATTAAAATATATTGAAAGGAGTATTTTTAAAAAGGTAATAGGTGAGTTGAGAAACATTTAATTTAGGAAAAGTTTTATTCTTTTTGAAATAATTTTAAAAGGGAGTTGACTCTTATATGATGTGGGGTATGTGATTATTATGCACACAAGTAATAATTATTTCTTCTGAGTTTTTTTAATGCAAATAAAGGTATTAATGAAAGAAGGTATATTGTGCTTTGATTATGCAAAAAAAATACAATAATATTCTCTCCGTTTTTCTTATATGTCGTTCTAGACATTTCACATAAATTAAAAAAAAAATTAAAACTTACCTAAAAGTTGTTAAAATGTACATTGAAAATGTAAAAATGATAATTGATTGTGACTATATTATTGGTTAGTTGATTATTTCAATGAAAAAATAATTAAAAAGCACATTGAAATTGTAAGAAGTCATAGAAATTGAAAAACGTCATATAAAAAAAATAAAACTAAAAGCATAAAACGTCAAATAAAAAACAGAGGGAGTATTGATTTAGGGGAAGCAATTTATCTAATTAGGTATATTAATTGGTTTCAATATCTTCCATTTTCCAATACAGACTGTTGATAATTACAGGAAGCTCAAACGTTTTTAGCCTATATTTACAGCAAAAGCCATCCACAATTTTATTCAGATTTGAAATTATTCCAATCATGGCAACTCCAGAAACGAAGCTTCCATTGAAACTTTTGGTAGACAGTAAAACTAAAAAAGTGATATTTGCAGAAGCAGACTCCCCTTTTGTTTACCAAATATTCGGCTTCCTTACACTCCCTCTAGCAACCATAATCAGACAACTGGACAAACATTTTGGGACAGGGACACAAAAAAAGGCTCTCCAATGCTTCAACAACTTGTACGCTAGTCTTGAAAACCTTGAATACTCCACTTTCTCCAAATGCCAAGCAAAGTACACTCTGCTTCATCCCTGCAATGCATCTTCGACTCAATGCAAGAACCTGAAGCTAATAATAGACGAATTTGAGTGTACTGAATACAATCGTACTCATACGTGGGAAGGAGTGTTTACGAATGTGACAAAAAGGTTTATCATCACTGATGATTTACGGGTGTTTCCTAGCGTAGATGGTCTGAGTTTCGAACTAATTCAGAATTTAGTTGGCGTCGTAGATGCACCAGAGGAGATTGCACTTGATCTCGGGTTGGATGAGGTAAGTTTTATTAATACATTGTCGTCACATGATTATATATGTTGTGTTCCTTTCATACTGATGTGAAAAATATGGTTCTTGAAATATTTAACTGTTCTGTTTAGCTTCTGCATCTGCTCAATTCTTCGCTTACTTCTGAGACTCCATTGACGGACTTACTCCATTCGAAGAATACGAATATAGGAAACATCCTGTGTCAGGTGATGATTAGTCCAACTAAGCAAACTAGAACATTTCTTTATGTAATTTCATAAGAATGATTAGATTGGAATATTAATTGTTTTCTTACTCGTCGAATTCTTTTTATTCTTATTCAGGTTATGCATTTGTTGGATTTGTTGTTTGCTCCCAAGACCCCATCAACAAACTTTCTGAATTTACCGCCAAAATCTGGAATTATGCCGGGAACTGAGGATTCTAAAAAGTTTGTTGTCAAAGCAGTTATAAGGAGATCATGTAACAAATTATTGTTTTTTCTGGCTGGTGGAGATTTTGTTGAGTTCCTTTTCAGGTTACTTGCAACAACATTAGGAAATGTGTTGTCACTTTCGGGTGAATATGGAAAACTGGGGAGTATAGGGAACTTGTACTCGAGCATATCCAACCGGAGTTGTGAGTATCTAAAGTTATCGAAATCCTGCTTAATGAACCCGAAGGTAGCTTTCCATAATGTTAGCAAGAATACTGTGGAGTATCTCTCTTTTGATACAGAGCCATCTAGCTCTGCAATATTACGGCTTATGGATAAAATTGGAGAGGATAAGCTTCTTAAAGGTCCATCCACGTTCATGATTACTGATGATTTGGTAGTGACTCCTATATCGTCTATTTCCCTCATGACTCTCCTCCGTGCCCACAAAATTGCTGCCTCTGATGTCGAAGAAGTGGTGCTCGACGTTGGAGGAAAGGAGGTACATATATACATTATTGTTGTCACTTTACGAGATGCATACATCGTTTACTAAATGTTTCTATTTTAGGGGTTAGACATCCTGTGGGCATCTGTGAGGTGTAATACTAAAGTCCTGTCATATGCTCTTTGGACCTCAACCTCCGACACTGCTGCACGCATGGCGATGCTAGGCGGATCTGATTGGAAGAGCTAGATTGATTACATTCATCTTCTATTGTGCTCCCAAATTATTGTTAATAAATTTCATTCATCAAAGAGTTGTGCATGGGTTAGTAGGACTATTTACTGGTATAACCACCAAGGAGTAAATTGAATAATGTGTTGATTAATAAATCATGTAAATTTATCTATTTGCCCTTCAATAGAGAATTAATTATTGTAGCAATAAATTTGATTGAATAAATAAAGACAACTTTCTATTAATTGATTGTTCTTTAAACATTTCAAATGCTCTACAGTGTGGGATGAGATTAGGTACAAGCCTCCTCAAGCTAGATGGTGGAAGTTACTCCGGTACAAAGGAGTTGTAACTCGATTTAGCTTCATTTTATGGCTAGTATGTCTGAAGAAGTTATCTACAAAGGTCAAATTACATGCTTGGCACATTGTAGCTTGTACAGTTACAAACTTCTCAACAATTGGCTTGTAAAGTTTCCAGTTCTTGCGAAAGCTACACTTGCAGACAATCTTATACAGAGAATCAAACACCTTTAATAATCTCAATCATCGAAGAAAAAAAATTCAATTTAAAAATATTGTGTTTACCGCATAATTTGGTCTAGATTATTATTTTAGTTTGTATGAATCGTTTAAAAAAATTTATTTTGAAAAGTTATTTATTACTTTTCTATATTTACTCTAAGACCCCTCCAATAGTTTTTATAAAAATGTATATTTGGTCATGCGTTAGTCTCTACAGGAGCATGAATAGTGTATATTTTGACTACCATATATTCAATCTTGGCATCACTTGATTATATAATATATTAGTCTGCGAACGGGGCGTTAGGGTCTGAAGATGTATTGATTGATCTTGGACCTCTTTTTTTTTGCAAATCAAACAGAGCTTCTTGAGACACCAAAAATCAATAGTCATATCAGTCTTTATTCTCATTATGGCTCAGTAATGAGGACGTTATTGGTGTGGTTAATGTTACACTATATGTTCAACATCTCCTTTGATGTTTTGAGAACATAAGACCTTCAAAATACAACAAAAACTTTTAGCAACTTTTATATATAATTAGAAACGTCTTCGTAGTAAGCTTGGGAAGTTTCTAGTTCGTGCGAAAGCTACACTTAAAGACTACCTTATCCAGGAAATCAAAGCGCTTTAGGAACTCAAATCACCAAAGGGAAAAAGGCAAATTTCATTTAAAAATATCGTGTTTATCACATGATTTGGTCTAGATTGTTATGTTTGTTTGTATGGATCGTATATACAATTTTAGTTTGAAAAATTAATTGTTACTGTTGTATTTTTAGTATAAGCTCTCTGCAATAGTTTTTATAATTATTGTTACTTTTGCAACAAAAGTGTTTAAAGTGTGATATGTTGGCAAGTTTCCCTTCTTTCAATAAATTTCATGGGACCTCAAAAATATTTTTTTAATAGTTCCAAATTATCATTTTCTAGTTTTTTAAGCGTCATTAATTGATTCATATTTTCAAGTTGTTCCCACCACCAACTTTAAGAAATATAATAGACCGAAATTCATTTAAGATTAAGGACAAACTTTGGACCAATGATTAAATTTTAAATTATTGTAATCTGCATTACTTAAATATGTGCTTAATAAACAAAAGTTCGTGCAAATTCAAATTTGTCTATGTAATAGTAATATCAATCAATAACCTCCAAAATGGAATACATGATATAGAATACAAAATAGATTAATTAAATAGGAAAACTTTATCAATTTATAATAATAGTGCCCAATTTGGCTCAATCATCATACACTTCTGGTGCAACATTAGATGATAGAGACAATATTGGTCCCACAAGATATTAGAAAACTTACAAAAATCAATACGATTGAACCAACCTATCATAACAATTTGTTAAGCAATTATAAGATTTTGAATGAAAAGATCATTGCTCGTTGTGGTTGATTTGAGCTCGTTTCTTACACACGGAGGGAATCACTTAGCTTGCCAAGAAGGGGCTTGACATTCAAAAAAGTGGATTTGGCGAGACCTCCGGGACCATTATATGTCAAATGAACATCTTCGAGTAAAACATTGTCACAAGGGAGTGACTTGCTGCATACTAGCTTAACAGCCTCTTTGGTTGCTGAAGTACCCTTAATACTTTTGAATGTTATTTTGCTAATCTTCACTCTAGAAGGAGGATCCTGGAAATCAATAAATAAATTTTTCAATAAAAACTTGTTCCAATAAGGCAGATAATAAATTGAAAACCAGGGAAGGGAACAACTAACTAATATTACATATACATATATAGATAGTGACTAACCGTTCGTGGGCAGTCTTGAGCTGGACAGTACTCTTGATCAATCAGAATAGGATTAGTAACATTTGTTATTGTGATATCTTTGAAGTGGATATGAGTAGCTTCTCCAATTGGGGAATTTTTCCAAGTTTTAATCCTAAGACCAGATGATGTGTTGGTTAGTGAACATCTAGTGACCAAGATATCTTTAACGGGTTCTTCATTTTTGTATTTTCCAAGACTTCCGATGGCGATACCGTGCCCTGGTCCGCAAGTAACACTGTCAACAGTGACACTCTGAGCACCGTCACCAAGGGACACACAATCGTCTCCAGTGCTAATATGACACCC
Source organism: Echium plantagineum (assembly GCA_003412495.2). NCBI lineage: Eukaryota > Viridiplantae > Streptophyta > Magnoliopsida > Boraginales > Boraginaceae > Echium > Echium plantagineum. Next base: position 21,343,165 of record CM016565.1, read on the forward strand.
AAGAATTTTGACAACCTTTGAGCGGCCGATGTGGATTCCGTCCGTATTAGGGCTGTTTCCTGGTGCTGAGATGTTAACGTTTGAAAGTGTTACGTTGTTTCCCCTGAAAATATTGATGTGAAACATCTTTGCATTTTTTGAGGTAATATCTTTCACCGTTGCATTCGTTAGGAAATCGAGTCCCAATGACTGTTTCAAAAAACAAAATAATCGCCATAGGTTAAATCACTATACTACAACGAATTTAATTAATTTACAACGTAATTTTGCTACAAATTAATTAAATTCTTACCGTAGGTTGAACAAACCTAATCTTTTTAGCTTTCTTTTTACCCCAGGTATCTGCACCTTGTCCATCTAAAATACCACCACCAGTTAGAGTAAAGCCATCAACATGTATGATACTGATCCATTCTTCCCCTAGGATCAACTTCCTCACGTCGGATGGTGCTTTTAGGGTGCCTAGGAGTTTCATTGATATCGGAGCCTTGCATGGACCTTCAAGCCTCAGTCGATTGGCAAAAAAAATCCCATGTGGAATCACAATTTCGCTTTGTCTTTTTGATGTGCATGCCGCCTTCCATGCGGACAATATTCCCTAATGAAAAACAATTGAAACCTTTGAAAATGAATTACACATATACTCCTCTATTTTAATTTAATTGTCACAGTTTGACATAAACTACTTTCCATAAGCAAAATCTGACCTAGAAAAGAAAAAAAGTAAATAGTAATAAAATGATATGCTAAGATGGTATGTCGAATTTATACCTTAGTGGCATCGCCACCCTGTTTTGCGCCATATTTTCTAATGTCGAAAGTTTGTGCCTCACAATTGTAAATTGCAGAGACAACCAACAATATTTGGATCAACATGTTGAATTTTGCGGCCATTTTTAAGGGAATCTATGACCTTTGCAACAAAAGGTCTTGAAATTTACATATTACTTTTAATGTAGGTTAACATATATATAGATGCCTAGAAGTATACATTGACATAAAATCAACCATTAATTAGTTGAGAGGTTATTATTAACTCAAAATTTTGGCCTCTATGTTCCCATAATCTCCTGAGGTTGCAATGCGAGTAAAAGGCGCTCATCCGCTAGCTTGCATTATATTCTTATCCATACAACTTTTCATTAACGCTTTGATTTTCTTATAGACTTGTAAAATGTAATGAGTTTTTGATTTATATTCCATATAAATTTTCATTTGGTAAAAGTTTAATTAGACTGGCATAGTTGGATTATAGTTATTTGTAATACCCTCACATATTTTTTAGAATATATTTTTAATTTATAGTCTAACATATTGTTAATCTAATTTATTATCATTTGAAGCACGATGAAATTCAATGTAATTGATTTGTATGTTTTCCACACTAAGTCGTGTAATCTAAACAGTACTATAAATTTATGTAGTTTTTGTAATTTGTAGTAATAATCGAAGCAAATCGATTGATAATTGTAATCTGAACTCCTAAGCTCGTATTATTATACCACATGATCTAATTTAATAATCTAATAACATTCATTATCAATATTTTTACTTTAAAAATTGTATAAGTATTTCTTAAAAAATTAGATGTACACTATAACTTTCACCAAAATTCATCAAAATCATTTCCACAAATGTGACAAATCCTTGGCTTCAATTCTCACTAAGGGGGTGTTTGATAAAAATATAAAGAACCTAATCTTGATGATTTCAAACCTTTTTTGATTAAGTTTGTTTGCTAACTAATTCTTTTAAGGACTGAATCAAATTAGATCTGGTCAAAATCCTTAATAGATTTTTAAATTAAATCTTAACTTCATTTTATTGTCTGAATCAATTCAGAAGGCATTAATTTTAATATTCCATACTTATCCTCTACCTCACTCTTCTTTCTTTTTCTTCCCTCACGCCCGAGGATTAAAATTTCGTTTCGAGACATAGTTTCTGATAATTGAAATATAGAAACGTTTCGAAAGTTATAGGAAACGCAATGAAAACGTTGTTAAATTATGGAAATATGTAACAAGCATATATTACTTTTAATTGTTTATTCACATTAATTTATCGATATAAAAAGAATGTGTTTAATTCAAATATGAAAAGTTAATAACTAATATTTTGAAAGAAAATCATATTAGAAAAAAAACTAGTACAATGGCATTTCTCCTAATAAATATCTAAACTATTCAAGTATTTATTACGGAAAATGTCATAATTTAAAAAGACAAATATATTGATAATTTTATACCTTTTATTTAATATATATAAAGGTAAAAAATTATACCTTTTTATTTATTCTATATAAAATTAATATTGTAAAAATATAATAACTTTCATATTTTTGTAATGTCTTGTATTTCTCAACAAGAATTTCTTGATAGTTTATAAACTATATTGACAATTGTTGAACATACTTAATTAAATAATTTATTCTATAAAATTGATGACGTTTTGTCGTCAGTTAATTACAAAAGAAACTCTCAAATTTTTCAGTGCAAATTCTTATTTTATTTTATATGTAACTGTTAAATTCTTAATATTGTCTTAGTTATGTTTTGTTATCCTCTTGAGATTCTAAATAAAAAACATTTCATCGATTTTGAATAATTTAGTTTAATATTTATATTTTTTTATTAAATGTAATATATTTTTTTAATCATTTAAATCATTTTTTAATTATTTATAAGTTAATAATAATATTTTATGTAATTTTTGGGGCAAATTATCAGTATAACTCAAATCCGATCTTTTTTCTTTGAATTGTTATCAAACAGCTAAACACATTCTGCATTCAGATTCAGTTACAATTTAGTTTCGGCATTCAGTCACTTATAATCGAACTTCAGACTGCAGATTCAGTTTTTCAGATTTAACAAACAGACCCTAAATGTAATTTACTTTATTGGAAATATAACTCATGATAAAAATAATTAGAAGTTACATGACTTGCATTATTTTATAAAAAAAGAAAATTAGGAGTTCATTCATTAAGGAACTACATTACTTTATTAGAGAATGAAAATAAAAGTTATATTTATGCATATACTTAAATGTAATTAAAACATCAGAACTAAAATGAGTGGAAGTCACATAAGTGTAATGGTTTGACACTTACTTTTTGAGAATAACTCCCTGAATAATTTTTTAAATATATATATTTTAACATTAAGGAATTACATTATTTTAAAATTATAAATACGATAGGGCTTGATTATTATATTACTATCACCACAATCTATTTATCTATATCTATATGTCTATATCAAGTTTATGGCACCATTAACAGAGATAGAACGTAACCTTTGTCACTCTCATGAAGACTATACTAGAAGGACAAAAATTATTAGGTGTGGTACACGCATGATTGAATTTGTTATGGAATTATGCTATAAAAATGACTATTTAAATTATTTTTATTTTATATATATTGAAAAGTTACAATATAGATATATATCTAAAATGATTGTGCTTACATTTCACTGTTTTTTATCATATTTTTTAAGCAGCATCAAATTATGTGTTTTTGGTGAAATATTTTTCAAATAAGACTAATTTGATGTATGTTTGCAGATGAAATGTATTGAAGGAATAAATTAATAAATAAATTAATGACACCTAATTCAATTTGAAATTATTAGTAACACTTTAATTATGGCAACCCATTTTTCAAAAATTCATTTCTTATTGTAGATCTAATATATTCAAAATATCCACTAATTCATTTTCTATAACGTTAACTTTTGATGTTTCTATTATTGTATCAAATATTTACTAAACTTCTCGATCTTTTATTATTTGTTCAACATAAAGATTCAAATTATTTCTATAATATATATCCTAAATATACTTCCTTAATTTGATGTATGTTTGCAGATGAAATGTATTGAAGGAATAAATTAATAAATAAATTAATGACACCTAATTCAATTTGAAATTATTAATAACACTTTAATTATGACAACCCATTTTCAAAAATTCATTTCTTATTGTAGATCTAATATATTCAAAATATCCACCAATTCATTTTCTGTAACGTTAACTTTTGATATTTCTATTATTGTATCAAATATTTACTAAACTTCTCGATCTTTTATTATTTGTTCAACATAAAATTTCACTTTTGTCCTATAATATATATCCTAAATATACTTAGGTTTTCCCCCTCAAATGACTTTTGAAATCTAAAAATTAACCTCCTATTTGAACTATTATCAAATCTTAATTATAAAAATTTGGTATATAGTCTCAATTGACTTAAGAAAAATAAAGAGCAAATGGCTTCATGATCACTCACGTTTGTTAAAAAACATTAGTCGATCACCCTAGTATGACTTTGTATACTTTCGATCACTCATGTTGGGTATTATGTGTACTTTTGGTCACTCACACGTTTTTTGGTACAACTCTTAATTTTTCGAAATTTTTAACATTTTTGTAAGGGTATTTTAGTCATTTTCCCATAATTTTTTAACTTACATCAACTAACTTTCATTAACTTCCATTGCACTCTATATTCCCATGACAAAATTATGAGAGAATGACTAAAATATCCTTACCAAAATGTTAAAAATTTCGAAAAATCAAAAGTTGTAGCAAAAAAACGTGTGAGTGACCAAAAGTATACATAATACCTAACATGAGTGATCGAAAGTATACAAAGTCATACTAGGGTGATCGACTAGTGTTTTTTAACAAATGTGAGTGATCGATGAAGCCATTTGCTCAAAAATAAATGTAACTTTACTCTTAACACTTGATTTCATTTTTCTTATGGTACCTAGCTTCATGCCCTCGTCATCACCAACAAATTAAAATATTTCATATTATTATAAATTTTATTATTATCAAAATCTTTACTTTTTCAATTAAGACTATATTGATGTTAGATAAATCAAAAAAAGGAACAAATACTATTACATAAATGACACAAAAAAATTACACAGTATTTTAATAGAAATTAAATTACATATTCTTCCCTCCAAATGGATATTCTAGCCTTTTAAATACCCTAGCCTCTTTCCATCAAAAACCATCAATATGATTTCACATCACTACTTACAATTTTCTCATATTCAAAGCAAATAGTATTGTAAACAAAGAGGGTGAATAATCAATGGAGGTAGAAGTCTTTGGAGGGCTCGAGGAAATTTTCAAAGGAAAAGAGAAAGAAATATTTGGCTCTTTTCTCAATGTCCACAAAGTTGATGTTCTTGAAAGCATTGTTTGTGATCAAACAATTGCTAACAGTAACATTGTTGTTAGTCGTCCGGATTTACAAGATCAAGCCATGAATGATCCCGACGACGAACATCTAGATGAGATGTTGGAAAGTTTAGAAAAGATAATCCAAGAAAGTGATGAACAAATTCAAGAGGAAACCAATGTTGTTCAAGAACAAGCAACAAGTGACCTCGACGAAGATCTAGATGAGGTGATGGAAAGTTTCAAAAAGATAATCCAAGAAAGTGATGAACAAATTCATGAGGAAATCAATTTTGTTAGTCCGGATTTACAAGAACAAGCAACAAGTGATCTCGACGAAGATCTAGATGAGGTGATGGAAAATTTCATAAAGAAAAGCCAAGAAAGTGATGATAATATTCTTGAGGAAATCAATGATTTTGATGATGAAGCTCTAACCGTTGAAACCCTTTTGGAGATGGAACAATCACCGGTGGTTCTTGATGGTTATAACGAAGAACAAGAACAAGAAGTGAAAGAGGTTCATCATGAATCTTTTCCAGGGAACAATCATGTTGGTGGTTATTTTGGGAGGTCTCAACCGATTCATCATGAAGGGTTACTACATAGCCATGGTAGTAACTACTCAAGGTATCAAAATTATAGACAATATAATTCTTGGAATTCCAGAAAAATGAATAATTATGGTATTTCTGGTCGAGTAACTGATTGCTATAGTTCTTGGAATGCAAGAAATATGAATGATGGTGTTTCTAGTAGAATAACCGATTACCCTACTCCACACTATGGTGTTTCTGGTCGAGTAACTGACTACCCTACTCCACATTATGGTGTTTCTGGTCGAGTAACCGACTACCATACTCCTCCACATTATGGTGTTTCTAGTCGAGTAACTGACTACCCTACTCCTCCACATTATGGTGTTTTTAGTCGAGTAACCGACTACCCTACTCCACATTATGGTGTTTCTACTCGCGCAACCGATTATTGTACTCCATGGAATAGGTCTGTTACTTCAACTAATCTCAATACTCCAGGAGGGGTTCTTGGGAGATCTTCAATCTCGTCTTCCCTTTCTTCATCCTCCTCCTCCACTCCCTTAGATGATGATTACAACCGCCCAAAAATTCTTCTCGGTGGGCATATCGATATATCATTCTTGAAATCGTCTACCCCTTCATCATCCAATGGAACACTCCATGGAGATCGTTATTCCTCGTCCACATCGTGGAATAATAATCTCCATGGGGGCACCACCCTTGGAAACTCATACTCATCGTCATCCTGTTCTCCTCATTATGCTTTCTTGGATGTTCTATCTCGAGGCGAGTCATCATTTTATGGTGGTGGTGGTTGTGGAGATGGTGTTGTTGGTCTATTATCACATCATTCACAACCAAATAAGTATTCTAACATGTTGCATAAGGTCTCAGATAGCTCCAAAAAGGTGGCTCCCAACAAGATTAAGAAGAAAAGGAAAAGAAAGGAAGTGTTACCTCCAGAATGGGAGTCTGTTGGAAGGCCTAGGAAAAATGGCAAGAGCAAAGGTCAAATTGATAAGGTTTAATTTCTACTTATTAACTATTATTATTAATCTATAAAAATTCTCTTAATTTGTATTTTTAGTTGCATACTATTAGCGTAATATATTTATCGCTGTATATTTATTGTACCGAACGCGGATTATAATCTTACACATACTAACAATTTTTGTTTCTATGTTACATATGCAGTACTATATCAATAGAAAGATAAACGTAAGGGTCCGGTCGATACCAGCTTTGCATCGTTATCTAAGGAGCCAAGCAAATTAGAAATCAGAGCGTGATATTAATGTAAAGCAAGATTGAATAATTTCATCATGAGGGTTTTTAAATTCAACTTTCCTCATTAAGGTAACTAGTCTTTAATTTATTGTTTCCCTCTATTAATGAAGGCTCAATTATACGATGCTTTTTCCGTTTTTATATTTATCCATATATAATGTGAGAAGTGGAAAGTTGTAAATTGATAGAACGAAGTCCCGTGTTCAGAAATTCTTCTTGATTTTAGGAGAAAAGGTTATTATTACATAAACAATTATTCATTTGTATAAATCATTTATAAACCATTATTAATTTGAATTAATATTTTTATTTAAAATAATGTGATGGTGTTTTTAATGACATTTTAATTAACCAGCTGAGCTAATGGACCAATTTATTTTATTTGTTATTAAGCATGAGAGTGTGTTATTGTGAGAAATTTATATAAGTGCATTGTTGTGACAAATTGATGAGTACTCACAAATTTACATTAACCAGAAGATTAATTACATTATTGTGATATATATTCATTATTAACCATGATACAATAGTGCATTGATGCATTAAATTTATTATTATGTTAAATACAAATTTGTTAGTATGAATTATTAGCCAGGAAAGAAATTTGAAATTAAATTAGCTTAAAAATAAAAATAATAAATTAAAGGTGAACTATATTGTACACATGAAATAGGAGATGCAAACAAATAGCTAGGAAACAAATAAGGTATTCGAAGTTTAAATTACGGTTAATGAAGATTGACAAGTTAATGAAGCTCTACTAATGTGATTAATTGTGGTAAAGAATAAAAGGCCTTCATTTATTCATTTGTTTACTAATCTTCTATTCACACAGGTTTTAGTAAGGTGCTATCTTGCTCTTATAAAAAAGAACGCATGGAAATTTTTTGTCAAGGATTTCAAGATCGATGGTGTCTTCCTCTACTAGAGAACATTTTTCTCAGCTTTTAGTTCAAATTGTTTTCAGTTCTCCTATTTTTGTAATAGGGTCACAAACTTTTATGTTCTAAATTCAAACATTTATAGTTTCTATTGTAGATATAGTGGAGGGTTCATTCTTTCGCTATAATTAAGTTCTTCTATCTATCCAAAAAAAAATATCATTAAAAGCAAGTTTTGTTATTGGGTGGGGAATTGTAGAGTTTTTGGTTTGGTAGGGAATCTAGAGTTGTTGAGAAAAGTATAAATGCAAACTTAAGATAGGAATTAATTGAAGTGGCAAATGACTAATTTGTTATCTAGTCTAGCGGGTACTAAAAAAACAATACTACCGCACCTTAGTATAATGCAAACTTCCCTTGCCTCCCCTGTTCGACACCTACCCTCTCGCCACCGAAGGCGATAACTTAAGGTAAAGTTTAAAGTTTAGTGTTAATTGTATTTTTTGTTGTAGATCTAATATATTTGGTTGAATTTTTTTTGTTCCATCACCTTTGAAGCGAATGTTTTCGAACGGTTCGGCTCGAACGAGTCGAATAGTAGTTGAAAATTAAGATTCAAACATCGAGCAGAGGTTCTCATTTTGAGGTTCGACCATTTCGAGCCGAGTCAAACTTAGGTTCGAGGATGACCGAGCAGAACGCGAACCTTCCCATATTCGGTAGGGTTCGGCTCGTTTACAACCCTAACCACACCCAAATAATGTTTTTTAGGAGGAAAAGTGTTATTTTACCCTAGATAAAACTTAGCTTCTTCACAAACTACACATGTTGCTCCTCAGGGACGGACGCAGAAAATAATGTAAGAGGTAGCACAAATGTTAAAATGTAAAATTATTAAAAAAATCTAAAAGCTAATACAAAAAAGTACGATACGGATATTAAAAACTTCAAATTACAATTGATCAGGGCGCTTTGTCATTCTTTGAAACCTCTGTATGATAGCTTCATTTGACACACAATTGAATATATCTTTTTCAATAGAACATTCATCAGCACACTTTCGATTGTGAAGACGACTTTTTACAATATTGGATGAATAAGGTAAAAGTAAAGAAAATATTGCATTAATATAACTAACTATTACACAAAATTTAATGCTTAACAAGTAAAATTGAACTTTTTTTTTCTAATTCCATCACTGTTGCCCAAATATCAAGTTACTAGTAGGCTAATAAATTCAATGAACACAATAGTTAATCTACAAATAAATAATATAAATAAATAAATTGTATGTTTTCTTATCAATTGTACTAATGTATCATGTATGTCTTCCAAATTAACATGAAATTTGATCGGAAAATAATGAAAAAAACTAATGTATGTCTTCCAAATAAACTCTTTTGTACTTATATATCCAGCTATAGTCTATGTAATTTTAGATTGCTAGTAATTTAATAAGGATATAAAAGTAATTCTCATATAAAAGGTAAAATAGTATATTGGATTAAGGATAAAATAGTAATTTTACACGTCAAAATCAAGAGGTAGCACTTGCTACCTCTTGTTTCAATGTAGATCCGTCCTTGTTGCTCCTACAAATCACTGTTTGGATAAAATTTGGTTGTGTATAACAACTCAGCGTAATAACCTATCGATCATGTCAACCAAATAAATTACAATAGATTATCCATATGGAAAATCAAACTCATGATTTTGCAGTTAGAATCTCACACATTCCATCAATTTGGTCATCCTTTCTATGAAATAAATTGTTCGAATATATATATATATATAGAAAATAAAATGTACGTAAAATTTAGAATGGAGTGGTTACCCAAATCGTAAGTATTTTCAACAACCGCTTTGAATGCCTATTTCTCGTGCCTGAAGAGTTGTAAGCATGTGGGTAAATGGGCTAAATGACCCAACCAGTAAGTAAATTGAACCTAACACTATGGAAATAATGTCTTCAGAATTGGCGAAAGGTGTAATTAATACTTGTTTGGGAGTACATTTTGGGATAACTTTCCCATTACATGGTGATAGAGTACAATTGTAGCAAAAAATTAAAAATTTTGTTCATTTCGAAAAATTTTAAGGTTTGAATTTATAATAAAAATTCAATTCTTGACAAAATAAGAGGAAAATTGAAAAAAAGAACATGTCATCCGAGCTAAACTGAACATGCGCTTCGAATTTGGCCGAACCAAAACATGAGTTGGAGCACGATCGAATAACATGGAACCGAACCTCGAATCAAACTTTTCAAACAGTACCTCATATCAAACTTTTCAAACCAAATCAAATTGAACCATGAGGTTTTTTTACAAGCTTGGCTTTAAATACAGTTTTCTTAATCTTTCTACTTCTCCCTCTCTGAAACTTTACTTCTAGATGATTTAAAGCTTATTTTCGTATTGTGCCCTTAGGTCGCGAAAATTTTAAATTGCCCCCTGATACTTAGTTAAGTATAATTTTCCCTCTTATATTGTACTTTGTTTCATTTTGCCCCCCATATCTAATGCTGCAAGCGAGCCATGTTTGAGTGGGTACTAGGAAACCCAGCTAGGTTTCAATTTACCGAGCCTCATCATAATTATCCGGTACTAACGAGCCGAGTACTACCAGCCTACTCGAACCCAGTCCGGCTGTGTAGCCCGGGAAACCCGGCTCGTCCTTTACCCGTTTTCGAAGTAATGTAAATATGTAATGTTGTTTTTAGTAAAAGGGTAAATTTCAAATAATTTATTTTTTGGTTTGGGACACATTTTTTAAAATAACCGAACATGTGTATTTAAATGATAACATAATTATTAATTGCAAATTAATCTTACTCCCATTATCTTCATTCACCTGAAAGTATAACTAACTTATCGATCTTATCTCAATAAATCGAATTATAAACTCGTAGTCACTTTTCCAAAAGTAAAAAGAGAAGAAATGTATTTGAAGTACAGCAAAAAGGACAGTTTGATGGCATAATTATTAATTTGCATGTGTACTTTTCTCACTCATGCGCTGACACTGAGATACTTCTTGGTGAATCATCCACTTGGAAAAGGCGGTCGTGAAGCCTGAGAGATGTATGTGGTGTCGGTTATGGTATCGTCACAGGTAGTGTTGGAAATAAGTCGAATTGAGCCGGGTAGTGGAGTACCCCACTCTACTCGATAAGATAACGATCCGGCTATTAACGAGTCAGGTAGTAGCGAGTCGGGTAATGTAATTATCCGGCTCTACTCCTTATAACCCTGCTCCATATAAAAAATAGAGAGCTTATTTTTAATAAAATACAAATACTGTCTATTAGTATATTTGGAACATTAATAAAGTACAAAAATCTTAATTATTTGAAATATCGGTAATAAAGGTTACAAAACTGAATTATAGATAGTTATTGGCTTTTTTTCATCTGGGCACCTGAACTTCTGATATTATAACAAATAGGCACCTGGTGAACTTTTTATAACAAGTAGGCACCTGAGACGAAAATTTGGCACCTAAACTTTTGGTTTTCTCTTTTTTTGGACCCGCTTAAGTCAATTCAGGTGAATTAGGTTAAAATGAAGTTATTAACTAAGGAGGAAGACAAACCAAACGAAATAGCACCTGAACTTTTTTGTATATTTTCCCTCCAAGATGTCATATTTTCAATAGGTGTTATGAAAAGTTCAAGTGCCAAATTTTCGTCTCATGTGTCTACTTGTTATGAAAAGTTCACTAGGTGCCTATTTGTTATAATATCAGAAGTTCAGGTGCCTAGATGAAAAAAAGCCATAATTATTTTAACACATTTGATTTTTTTTCATCTGGGCACCTGAACTTCTGGAATTATCCCAAATAGGCATCTGGTGAAGTTTTTATAATAAGTGGGCACCTGAGACGAAAAATTGGCACCTGAACTTTTATTTTTCACATTTTCTTGAATTACTCAGATTTTAAAATTTTAGATAGAAGGCAAAATAGTCAAACCACACTCAAAACTAACTCAACCCTAATTATAAACTAACCTAACCTCAAATATTTAACCCAACCCCATTAAAAACATCATCTTCAACCTTACACCCCACCCTCACCCCCACCCCACTCTAAATCCATTACGCCTCCTTGCAAAAAATCACACAATGCACAAATCCAAGACTACCCATTGCACAAATCCATGAGTTGTGGTTCCTCTATCATTACACAATAATTCAACTACGCTCTGTCTCAAAACTACACAAATCACCATAAACACCAAAACCAACCAACACAACATCAAAAGCCTAAACTTTACAAAATAAAATTCAAAAATAAAATTATCCAAATCTCCAATTTGAAGCATAGGGTTGTGTTAATTTAAAATTTTGATTATTTGAGGATCTTTTGTTAGTGGGTCCTGTTATTGAAAGAAATGGATTATGATAAGAGCGAGATCGAGAAAACATAAGAAGAGAGGAAGAAGATGGAGCAAGAGCTTGCATCTCTCAACTCTGTAACCTATGGATAATTTGTTTATACCGTCATCCAATTAGAGATTATGATAATTTTGATCAGTCAACCTATTATAATTTGGATGCTATGGATACTTTGGATCCCATCGGTTCCTCTAACTGAAACAAAATAATTGGATGACGGTATAACCCTCAACAGCAAGCAATTTTTTTGAAAACACAATAAAAAAGTTGTAAACTTTTCTCTGAAGGATGGAGATTGGGAAGCAGGTTTCAAGTTTCATTGTATTTTGATCTGATCTGTTATACACACCAACACAGTAACATTTTTGGGTGAAAAAATAATTCTGCCCCCCCTATTTGGAAAGGTAGTGTTTCCATAAATTTAAGTTTGGGACAAAATTGTAATTTCACTCCTGCAAAAAACACTATTCTGGTGTGTATAGTGTTGATGTTGATATTTTGGTGAAGTTTGGATTTTTATTATGGCTTTTTTTTATTTGGGCACTTGAACTTTTTTCGATATTTTCCCTCCAAGATGTCATATTTTCAATATGACTAACTTGCCATTGAGTTAAGGATTTTAAAATCTGCGAAAATCTGAAAAAAGAGAAAAGTAAAAGTTCATGTGCCAATTTTTCGTCTCAGGTGCCTACTTGTTATAAGAAGTTCACCAGATGCCTATTTGAGATAATTCCAGAAGTTCAGGTGCCCAGATGAAAAAAAACCTATATTAAACTAATTACTACCTCCATCCCTAAATGATGGGGCTATTTTGATTTTTGAAGTTAAATTTTACAAACTTTGACCATAAATTATAATTAATCAATAAGAAATAATATAGTTATATTGGATCTTGGTAAATTTGTTTTAATATGAATTTTTGAAATATCAAATTTTTATGCATGCAAAATTAAAGATATTTACGTTTTAAATCGTGTATCGAAGACTGTGAAAAAACAAATGACTCCATCAGAAGGAGATGGATGGAGTAATTAATTTGATAGTTTGTAAAGGGCCAGGTAAATATCGAGCAAGCACAACTTTAAACTCGTATCCTATTCTTTAACAATCGAATAATGTATCAAGTCGAGTACTCGAGTGACTAACGTCTAACGGATAGTTGGCTCGTTAGACTCGTTTCTAAGACTAAGTACGAGATGGGTTTCCCTCATAAATTGGTTCAACAGTTTAACATCTTCCTCACTTCCACTTCTACACTCTTCTACTCTCTTCTCAACATGCCTAACGGACATTCACAGTGGCACAATCTCCCCACCGAGCTCCTGCACAAAATCTCCTCCGACCACCTTCATACCCACATCGACCACCTCCGTTTCCGCTCCATCTGCTCCTCATGGCGCCGCTCCTCCACCGCTCCACCCCCCTCTCGCCTCCCTTCTAAACTCCCTTACCCTTTAAACCTTCACGAGTTTAAAAGCGCAAACCATCAGTTGATACAACTAATTGAAACTTCTCCTTTAGGCTACTATCGTCTCACTCAGAGCGTTGTTTATCTTGTCCAAAACCCATTATCAGATTCTAGTGGAACTTCTTGGTTAGTCAAGCTTGAAGAAGGTGAAGAGGGGAGGAACAAGTCTCGTGTTTTGAGTCCGGTTTCGGATAATGTGATCAAGAACGTTGGTAGGGAGTTTAATTTGTTGGACTTTCGTTTTATTGAAATATGTAAAGCTTATTATGTCAAGTATGTTTCATCACAAAAACATGAACAAATTGATAACCCTAAGAAGGTTCTGTTTTTACCTGAAATCGACGGGGAATATACTGTTATTGCTCTGGATAAGGACGGAGGGTTGTATTATGTGAAAAAAGGCGATGAGGAGTGGACTAAGTTTGGCTTTTTAATTGAGGATATTGTTATTTATAAAGGGAGGCTTCACTCTGTGGATCCTACCATGTATACTTCGATTTATGATTCGTCTTATAAGAATCAAACGTTGATCTCGAACTGGTGGGAGTATGGCAGGGGCAGCAAAACGGTATTGTTGGAAAATTGTGGAAGTTTGTTGTCCGTTGATATAGAGCTTGATGTTGATTCATGTAGCTATGACTTAGATCCAGATGATGGTCCGGTTAAAATGAGTGGTGGTTCTGAGTTTCGTACTGCAGTTAAAATGAAGATTTATATTCTGAATGAGGAGAAGCGTAAGTGGGAGGTTGTGGAGAGCTTGGGGGATAGGATTCTGTTCTTGGGAAATGATTGTTCCTATTCGGTGTCTGCTAAGAACTTTCCAGGATGTAAGGGGAATGTTGTGTACCACGCTGATGAAGGGATAGAACTGAAATTCGAGAAGGACAAACCAAAAGTGTGTTATAGCGATGGTTGTGATGATTTTATCGTTGAACAAGGTGATGATGATGAACCTAGTGATGATGAATATGGTGGATATGGTCATAATTATTGGATATCGGATGGTTCTTCTAGTTCAGATGATGATAACTCCTGGTATCCCGGAAAAGCTTATGATGAAGTCAGAGGAGCTAGTGATGATGCACTGAAGGAGTTACAAGGCCAGAATATTGGTGTATTTGATGTCGAAAATGGTAGACTTGGTTCGTTGCTCATGTTTCGTGAAGGTGCATCTGCATTTTGGCCTCCCCCAGTTTGGTTCAAGAACAACCTGAACTAATCCTACTGATCATGTAGAAACCTTCATGCACTATATCTAGTTTTTGATTTAGCTTATTCGCATATCATGTGTAGATTATTACATCGGACACTTGAATGCGCGGAATGGAACAACCTTTTGGATCATATGTAGATTATTACATCGGACACTTGAAAGTGCGGAATGGAACAACCTTTTGTATCATATGTAGATTATTACATCGGACACTTGGAAACGCGGAATGGAACAACTTTTTGGATCGACAGGGGCAAGGACGCATGAATATCTATCTCAAACTCGGGGCTTCTCCAGCTTTGAAGAACTATATAGAACCTTACCACCAATTGTTAGATCTAATTTTGTTCCCTGTATGGGTTTTTGTCATAGATCTAATGCTTAGTATTTCGTCCGCTCTCCATATTTCGTGATGTTTGTACTAAACACTAGCTACTTTTGCATAAATATATAGTATTGTTAATTATATAGAAAAAAAAACTTTATTCATTGTCCTGTTTTTTTACTGATCACCATGTAGTGAATTTTGATGTAGTGAAGATATACTGATGGGAACTTGACGTTTCTAAGCTATTCCAGTGACAATGTTTTGCAAACTTTTACGAATTTTGATGCTGCGATAACATCAATACGATATTAATTTGTGCTGACTTTTTTAAATATTGACCAGTCGATCATTGGACTTGCGGGTTGATTGAGGCGTAGGCCGTCATCAACCGGGTGACCAACATTGATCGGAATTGACCAGCCAATCTGAAAATTTAGAAACGTATTCATATATAGTAAATTTGTGCTTATTTTGGACTACATTTATTCTCTTCAGACAAATACTAAAATTTCTAAAATGCTATAATCCGTTAAAGAGTGGGTGGGAAAACTGGCATTTTTGCTTGTCCTTTGGTCAGAGCGCTCAAATAACCCACAGTGGACAGAAGCTCCTTGTCAGTAGAGTCAAACAAAGTGAGCTTCTAGTTAAAGTCCTGACATGGCATAGTAACAAAAAAAAATCGACAATTGACACTGCAGATTCCTAGTCATGAGAGAGGGGGCAGGGTGGACAATTGGTTGTCGAGTAAAGCATGGTTTCTTATTGTAATCGAGCCTTTTCCAGATATCACAAAAGTAATTTTTCTTTGCCTTAATAACATGAATGTCAAAAACACTACCATTGAAAACTATGTCATTCCTGAAAAGCCAAAAATACTTGAAAGGGAGCTTATTAACAATTATTAGCATTTTGTGCGATTTCCGTTGTTTATTAACATAGAAGGCAAGGAATATGTGTAAGGTGATTTAGTGACCAAAGAAGGCATCTAAGTTGTAGTCGGACTAAAGTGGTTGAAGTTGCGGACATGAATGATAAAGGTGATGAAGTTCCTCTTGATCATATTTACAAAAACAACAGACATAATTGATTGGTAGCTTTGTGCATTTGGCTATGCTTGTAGTAATAGGTAGTGATATGTAATGTCGTAACACTACCTAGACCCCTTGAACTAATGTAAATATGTAATGTTGTTTTTAGCAAAAAGGTAAACTTGAAATAACTTTTATTTTTTATTTTTTGGGACACTATTTAAAATATAACTAAATATGTATATTTAAACTATAACATAATTATTAATTACAATTTAATCTCACCCCCATTATCCTCATTCACCTGAAAGTAGAATTAACTCATTGATCTTATCTCAATAAATCGAACTATAAACTCGTAGTCACTTTTACAGAAGTAAAAAGAGGATAAATGTATTGAAGTACAGTAAAAAGGACAGTTTGATGGCATAATGGGGTTTCTATAGCTACACTCATGTACTAAGGATGAACAGCCATCCTACTATTAATAGATATTCTCATATTATAGATAAATTATACCAAAATAATACTACAACTACACAGATATTATGCAAATATGAGGAGCTAGCCGCAACTGCTGGTGCGAGTTCAGCCCTTCGGTTGGCCAAGTTCGAGGTCTTTAACAGGCTTAGTCTCTACTTCGTGCTTTAGTAATCTGATTTCTTCCTCGGTTAAGCTATGCTTTACTGTTGCCTTTGCGTTAGCTTGCTTCTCGAGCTCTACAGCCCAACTATAAATCACCATGCCAAGAATTGCAACAAACATTCCCAATATGTTCTTTAGCGTTAGAGCAGAATCAAAGAGTAACCACCCCAATACGAGGACACAGACTGTTTTCATGTGACCCAAGACTTGGAAGGAAGTCGCTGAAAAGCGTCCAATGCAAAGGTATTGACTCATGTTGCAGAATACAGCTAGTGAACAAGAAAGGAGTATAAACATCTGCAACATTCCACACAGAAATTAGATGGCGTGTTTTAAAGGTAACTGTGAAGCAAATAGCTAATATGGTGGTGTAACAACAAACAATGACGATTAAATTTGAAGAGCTTACAGTAGCACCAGAGGAGAACTTATAGTCTAGTATAAGTTTTCCACTTAGGTAGTAGTCGATAAAAGGACCCAGCACAAGGAGAGATCCAGCTTGGATAGGAGCTGTTTTACTCAACAATTCGAAGGACCCAACTGAATATTTTTTCTGTAGCGAACCTATTGACTGCACAAATATAATAATGAGCCTCGTGTGTGTAAAACCAGACAATTACAAGTAAAAATTACTCATTATGACCAAAAACGCCCATATATCTTGATAGAAAATGAACCAACTCCAACAATCTAGATCTTGAATTTCCACAGATACCTTTCTGACTCCTACCCACAATATCACTTTTTCTAAGATAATTATTTGAATGTAAATACACTAGAATGATTAGTGAAGCACGAAGTAGTAAATCAAGACTAAAACTTCCTTAAGAAACCTCTCCACAGCACACCACCTCCATCTTCACATCGCAACATAGTTATATATATATGGTACCGTTATAGACCAAAATTACGTTGTGGTCCTATTCTGACCAGTAATAAATACCAGGGCTTTGCAATATTTGATATTCCTTTATTCATTTGATTGACAGCACATCTGTTCTTTTATGGTAATAACAGAATGGACTTACAATTTGCTGTAAGGATGTACACAGCACTGCAACACAAGCACATATGAATCCCTTTGCATTGATTTTGACATCTGTTACAGTACAAACACCAACACCGATAACCACCACTACAACAGCCATTTTAACTTCCTTTGAGTAACGCTTATTGTGAAGGATCCATTCCATTATACAAACAACTGGAATCATGCTCAATTTTGAAATCTACAATAAACATTATAACATGTTAGTATATTTATCCAATTTAGCATAGTGAACATAACTATCTGTCTGACAGAGAGAGTAAGGGAAAAGGGAGCATCAGAAAAAAACAACACATGTTCCAAAAGCATTTATGTAATGTTATAGTTTTTTCATATTCGAAGAGTTATATGCTCACTTGCACATCATATATGTCCCTGGATTTAGATTATACGTATACATCTCAGTTTTGAACTTATCACACTCTTTCTTAGTTTCTTCAGCTTGGATAGATGCACTACTTTCTCAGGTAGCATACTTGTCCTAGCATAAAATCTCAAACTACTAACTACATTGCCTGAGATCCTTTAAGTATACTGAGCACATAAAGTTCTCACTACTAAATCATACGCATACACCATTTTAAAGTAGAGTCTGCTATTAAACATAAATAAATAAAATACATATCATACTTGATAGAACCCGACTGAGTTTAGCATGAGGCTCAAGTTCATCCCAGTGATAGACATGTTAGCAACAACAGAAAACCAGAGTAATTCCCATAGCGGTATATGTTTGGAGGCAGATAAACCTGTCGCATTTGAAACCATCCCAACAAGAGCAGTTACAGTGAAGTGAAACCCAGTCAAGGTCGTAGCTGAAAAGGAAAGAAACTAAATCAGTATGTTAAATGCTATAGCACCAGATCCAAGATAAAGAAAGGATCACAACTTTACCCGAAGCACCAACTACGTTAAAAACATGGCAAAAGAGTGACTTCATGAAACTGATTACCAGGAGAACAGACTATTCTGATAATAGATAGTCCCCCAAATTCTAGAGAAATCGAATGAGGAAGACAAAAATTCAATCACAGATTCATAGTTTCCCTTTTCTTTTTTAATTTTGGAAGCGAACGACAGCGTATTGACTACAAATATCCCCATACAAAACCTCTTATATTAGATTTACAATTCGAAAACACGAAACTTAACAAAGATCAGGAGATGACTAACAAAACCAAGTTCTGGTCTTAAAACGAATCGATGAGGAATGCCTATTCAACTGCAAGAAAGGATCAACTAAACCAGACCTTATCCTATTAAGCAAATTCGGCTTTATGAATACGACGCCTCCATCATCAAGGCAGATTTCGTAAGACCCTTCTATCACATTGTTCATCTACTCATCTTCAACCAAACATTAAACAACTCTGAGTTCTTTTCCCAAAATTAATACCTCAATAAGCTACACATTTAACCAACTCTCCAGCTGACATCCATAAACTAATGAATTATATTAAAGAAATTAACAATCAATTATAATCAACTAATATTAAAAGTTGATGTACGTACTAAAATCAACAAATTATAACCACATAAATCAGTAACTCCTACTTTTTTCCTAATATGGATACCTTATAATATATTATGATACATTTCGGATCTATATTGATATCTAGTAACCACATTTATTTCTTTTTGTAAATTAGCGATGAGGTGAACTTCGAATTCAGGACTGTCTCGTAACTAGCGAGAGCTTTTTCACTAGAACATTCGATTAACTCTGGTAACCACATTTGAAAGTGTGGAGTGTGGATTAAGAGTTTGGTGTGGTGGTTACACGCTACTCGCTCCGATAAGTCGAGAGCGGGAAAAAATAAAAATCTTCTGGATCCATTCCGATAATAAAGGAAATAGGAGAATGAACTGACCAAAGGTGAAAGCAAAGCCAGAAGAAGACATGAGTTGTTTGTTAGCCATAATGATACCAACGGAACTAACAACGTTCATAGCCCATGCTCCAACATCTGAAACCGATGATTTCTTCTCTGCCTCCATTTTCGAGATCTACTCTCTCTCCTGCACCAAATCTAGAGGATGGGGAGAGAGGAGAGAGAGAGAGAGGGGGGGGAGAGAGAGAGATTACGATTTACGAATGTTTCAGATTGGTTAAGAAACGGAGATATAGATTTGAATATAAAACGGTAAATGGAATCATTTTGTGAAATCAATCATGACTTATTTACGAGTTAGATAACGGAATAGATTAGAGTTGTTATCTATCCGAATTGGGGGCAACATTATACACACAAAATAGTGTTATTTTAGGTGTAAAATTACTATTTTGCCGCAATTAATTTCTTTCATTAACTATCCTTTTAAATAAGGGGGGGAAATCGTAACTTCACATCAAACTCTACTGTTTTTGGTGTGTATACCAAATCTTGAAATTGGTAAATTGTGAAGAAAATTTGTTTGATTTGCAGATCAAATTAACTATTTAACTTTATAATATTATCGCTTTTACAAATATTATGCTCACTGGCCTCCATATACTATTATTGTAATTTTATCTTAGATAATTATCTAATGGAGTATGGAATATTAAATATTAAATAAAAGTGAAAAGAGTGTCTTTGAGTGTCAAACAGATACTTGGAGTCAACTAAAATTTGGTAAATTTTATTTTGTCAATGTATGGCAAGTAATCTCGTAATTAAATGATCGCTAAAATAATTTACACATCTTTATTACTTTTTGATAGTATATATTTTTATTTAATAAATTGTATCTAACAAAGTAAAAGTTACGGGGATAGACAAAATTTATTAATTAATATAATAATTAACTTATCATATACTTGTAATTATTAATTTAATATAGTGACAGAGTATAATTGTCCGGATGGCAAAATTTATTAATTTAAATGATCTATTAAATTTTTTGGATATAATATAACTTTATCAAGTTCTAAATACAAAAAAGAGAAAAGAATGGAAATGTGGATATAGCGTATCAAATAAAGTTGTGTTTATATTAATGATTGAAATAAAATAATGATTGAAATAAGATGTGGGTGGATTTGGGGGGAAAATGCCATATGTATGATATGATATTCATGTTTCAATAGTATAATGTTTGTCCTTAGTTTCTTCCGTAATTATTTCAGTAGTCTCGACTCCACCGACCGTTTTATTGACTACGGATGGACTAGAGAAATATTTGTGCTAACTATTACAATAATTATTGGGTTAATCGAATAGATTAGTGAAAAAAGTTCTTGTTATTGACCAGAAGGTCCTGAGTGTTACAGGAAAAAAAATACTACAATAATTGTTCCACACTCGGATTAATCGCATAATCGAATACATGGTTCACAACATTCATCTTTTTTCGATCACTCATATTTTGTTTTGACTTTTTTTTTTATCACAAATTTACTCCAAATGCTTATTATATGTTATATTCTCATTTTGTCCCTCGCTAAAACTTAGAATCAGTGGCGAAAATCTCCCAAATGGCAAATTCGGGTAATTCAAAAGGCAAGTAGACCGATTTTAAAATTTCATAGGACAAACTGACCAGATTGTCAACGTTCAAGTAGCAAGAAAAATTTAAACCTTGAGAAAATGAAAAATGAAAAACTATCATGGAAAGTTCTAACCGCTTCGACATTTTTTTGAATTAATTTACAATTTTTAAACTTTCGTGAACTAAATGACATCTTTAACACTTTCTAGATCATTTGGCTAATTTGCTCATTAACTTGTAGTCCAAATTTTTCTAATGAATAATTGCGATTTGCGAAAGGTCTATAAAGTGAGTTTGACAAGACAAATATGAGATCAAATGTTTAGGCAGACATCAATTGAACGAATCTGGTAACTAGCACTTTCATAAACTTAATTTATGTTCTCCATTTGATGGAGAAAACTTTGGTCATTGAATAAAATTGTAATATAAAAAGTTACAAGAAATGTTACGGAAATAATTTTACAACAAATATTTTACTCCTTCATGGATAGGCTCTGAGTGAACTTAAAAGATCGATTCGATTTGCCGTATTCGACTCGAAAAAAATCGACTCGTCCTTCGATTCATAACTTCAAATAGTAAATATGTTATTCGGGCGAACCGAGTCGAACAGTTCGAACTTGTTCGACTCGGTGCCCATTAGTGTAGTCTGTTTATTTTATAAATGGACCATTGTCCATATAATCAACCACGAGTGCAAATATTAGTAAACCCTACCTTAATCCATTAATATTTAAGGCACAAACCTAACCCTATTCTTATTTCCTCCTCTCTCTCTCTATCTCTCTCAGTCTTCACCGTGGTTCTCAAACTCTCTATGTTCTTAAATTTAAATATTCTTCCCTCAACCACTACAGCCTTTCTGAAATAATGTTATATTTTGCGTTGATGTCGATGTTTGAAGGTGCAAACTTGATTTTCGTTTTGTTTTGAACGTTTGACTTTTGCC
This sequence comes from Echium plantagineum, assembly GCA_003412495.2. Lineage (NCBI taxonomy): Eukaryota > Viridiplantae > Streptophyta > Magnoliopsida > Boraginales > Boraginaceae > Echium > Echium plantagineum. The sequence goes on from CM016565.1 coordinate 21,365,624, forward strand.
GACTTCATGAAAAGTTGTTCGATTTTCCATGATTGTTAATATATCAGTTGTTTTAAGGTGTAATAACTTCGATTAAGATTTTATACGATTAATTTGGTTTAGATGTAGGTTTAAACAACTTGAATTTTGTTGACTCGATTTATTATCTATGTTAATTAAACAAGTTATTAATGTGTGTAATGCCTTCGATTAACATGTTATGCTAAAAATATGGTCTAGATCTAGGATTTTATGTTGTTGACTTTCGTTGACTTCATAAGAACTGCTTCAATTCATTTTTCATGTTCGTTTATGAGTTGATTTACTTATTTGTTTCCTTAGATTGTGTTTTATGTTTTTAATTTTATGTAGATCTAGGGTTTGCGTAATTTTGACTTTTGTTGACGTTCTCAAACTGTTTTAAAGTCAACTTGTATATATAATATATATGGTGTACCCCTTTAATAAGGGTTATGAATTATGATGCCTTCAATTTTGTTTTTCTTCTAATAAAATATTTATATTATGGTTTAACCCTTGTTGTGTAATTAAAGTCAACTTGTATATATATGTAATATGTTGTATAAGTTTAATAAGGGTTTCAATTATGAAATTTTGTTCTAATAAGTTTGTATATTAAGGACTTAGGTTTTCAATTGATTAATAGTATTGATTACTGTTACTTGTTTTATTGAATAATTGTTTCAATTGATTACTTATTTCAATTTCACTATTCAATTATGTTTCTTGTTTGATTTTATCATTTTATGTATCAATTATGTATTTCTGTTAATTGTTTCATTACTGCTTTTAAAATAGACTAGTGTTCTAATATGGAACTTTCTTTTGTTGATTCTTCAGAGACCCTATCTCTTAATAATGATGCTGAGATGGACTCTGATTTCGAACCATCTGAGTCAAATTCATAGACTGATGAGACATTGGCTGAGCAGGAGGGAGTTCATTCTCTAACTCCTGAGCTTAACAATACAGTTCCTGTCCCTCAAACTGAGAGAGAGGGAGTTGAGATAACTGAAGGAAACACTACCAATAATCCTATAAATATTGGTGATGGACCAAAAAAGACAACAACTGCTAGTATGATTTGGGAGCATATTGTACCAGTTAAGCTTCCTAATGGGCAAGAAAAAAATAAATGTAAGCATTGTTCTAAGTTTTTATCAGTTCAAAAGGGGGACAACCACTCATCTTATAAGGCATTTGAAGCATGCTTGCTCAGCGAGGCGTAAAATATTCCTCAACGGTCTACTATTACTGCTGGTTGTAAGTCTACTATTCAGTCACAACTCATCTTATCTGAAGGTGGTTCTGTTAATACTTTTGTGTTTGACTTTGAGAAAGTTAAATTGCTTGCTGCACATATGGTTCATGCTCATGAATATGCATCCAGTATTGTTGAACACAAAGTGTTTAATGAGTTTTTTAAAGGCCTACAATCCATATTATAAAAAGATAAGTAGGTATATTGTTAGGAAGGAGTGTTTTTCTGTTTATGAAAAAGAAAAAGAAAGGATTAAGGGGATTCTAGCTAATGTTAATAGGATTGGCTTAACTACTGATTGCTGGTGGTCAGGGATTCAGAGAATTGGTTATATGGTCATAACTTGCCATTTTATTGAAAAAATTGGGAATTACATAAAAGTGCTTTCTTTTGTTAATGTCTCTCCACCTCATAATGGGGTTGCATTAGCTAAAGGGATTCACAGAGTATGTAAGATTTATGACATTAGTGATAAGATTTCAGATGTGAACGTTAACAATGCTTCTGCTAATGATTCCTGTATTGACATTCTAAAAAAATATTATGAGTCAATTTCAAATCTTGTGTTGGGTGGGAAATTGTTTCATGTAAGATGATGTGCACATATAATCAGTTTATTGGTTAAGGATGGTCTGAAGGAAATTGAAAAGGTCATTGATTATGTTAGAGAGGGGGTCAGGTACTTATTTGGTTCTGAAAATAGATTATTTTCATTCAATGAACATAGATTGAATCTAAAATTGCCTCTAATAAGTTGGTGTTGGATAACAATACTAGATGGAATTCAACTTATGTGATGTTATCTTCTGCTTACAAGTATAAATAGTGTTTTTCAAAGTTTGGTGAAGATGATGAAATTCTTTTGAAATTTTGTCCTACCAGTACACCATGGGCTCAAGTGCATGAAGTTTGTGAGTTTTTAGAGATTTTTCTTGATATACCAAACTTGATTAGTGGGAATAATTATCCAATTGTGAACCTTTTGTTGTTGGATTTAAGTAGGATTAAAGACCTTAGTAACTATCCAAAGTGCATGAAGTTTGTGAGTTTCCCACTAATCAAGTTTGTTATATCAAGAAAAAACTCTAAAAACTCACAAACTTCATGCACTTGAGCCCATTGTGTACTGGTAGGACAAAATTTCAGAAAATTTTCATCATTTTCACCAAATTTTGAAAAACACTGTTTATACTTATAAGCAGTAGATAACATCACATAAGTTGAATTCCATCTAGTATTGTTATCCAACACCAACTTATTAGAGCGCAATTTCAAATTCAATCTATGTTCATTAAATGAAAACAATCTATTTTCAGAACCAAATAAGTACTTGACCCCCTCTCTAACATAATCAGTGAACTTTTCAATTTCATTCAAACCATCCTTAACCAACAAATTGATTATGCGGTTAATGGCCGCAACAATCACCTATGTTTGTTGAATGTTTCCAGTCAATCACTTGTGTTTTAAAGTGTTCCGTTCCATCACCTATGTTTCAAAAGTTTCCACTCCATCACCCATTCCGTTAACGAACCGTTAAATATGTCATGTGACTTGCATGTGACTTTTTGCAGGGGCATTTTAGTAATTTTACATTCTACTATGTTTGTTATCCATTCCATCACATCATCTATGTTTGCTAAATGTTTCCAGTCAATCACTTGCGTTTTAAAGTGTTCTATTTCATCACCTATGTTTTAAAATGAATCCCACTTGATCACAAGTATATATCATTATAATAAATACAATTATATATATATCAAATTATACATTGAATAATATTAAATATAATTATGTTTATATATATTATGTATATAGATATAGTTATGTATATTAAATATATATATATTAAATATGATTAGATATTAAAATAAGTCGGACCAGATATAACTTAGAAATAAAATAACATAAACACTATGTAGGCTAATGTTTCCCCACGGGTGAGATCATATATAATATATATATATTTATAGTTATTTTATATAGTTATATGTATATACACAATATATATCATCATATATATAAATATAATTATACTTAATATAGATACATATATATACATATATATATAAACATAATTTTGATATATATAATTATATTTAGTATATATAGTTGTATTTCATGACTAAGTGAGATTCATTTTGAAACGTAAGTAATGGAATGGAACACTTTAAAACACAAGTGACTGACTGGAAACATTTAGCGAACATAGGTGAGGTGATGGAATGGATAGAAAACATAGTAGCATGTAAAATTACTAAAATGCCCCCGAAAAAAGTCACATGCAAGTCACATGACATATTTAACATTTTGTTAACGGAATGGGTGATGGACTGTAAACTTTTGGAACATAGGTGATGGAATGGAACCTTTTAAAACACAGGTGATTGACTGGAAACATTTAGCAAACATAGGTGATTGTTGCTGTCATTAGCCCTTGATTATATGTGCACAACATCTTACATGAAACAATTTCCCACCCAACACAAGATTTGAAATTGACTCATAATATTTTTTTAGAATGTCAATACAGGAATCATTAGCAGAAGCATTGTCAACAGTCACACTTGAAATCTTATCACTAATGCCATAAATCTTACATACTCTGTGAATCTCTTTAGCTAATGCAACCCCATTATGAGGTGGATGAACATCAACAAAAGAAAGCACTCTTTTCTGTAATTCCCAATTTTTATCAACAAAATGACAAGCGATGACCATATAACCAATTCTCTGAATCCGACCGGGTTTTAATTGTACATGAAAATCATAGTAGTATCGAGTAAGCATCGAAGATCATTCATCATAAATGAACCATATCAAAGGAAATATCATGTTTCTAGATAGGAACAACTTCACACAAATGAACAGTTGATTCTCCTCTTTGAAGAGCTATTTAGATATGTGTTTACGAATGGCGTTAGTTGATTGATGAGCAAATAATTTCTGCTTAACAAGTACATAAGGATACCCAAAGAAGGAAAGAATGTGAGAAGGTTTGGAAAACGAAAGTATTTCGTACCACACTTGATTATTTTCGTCCAGCGCGACTGAGAATCGCTCTTCTCCAGCCTGATTTGCAAACGAGAAGAGGTTGACTTACATTTTCATTTAAGCCAAACAATGCAACCATATCTTGGTGAAGTTTAAGGCATGCTAGAACTATAGCCAAACAAGTTATTTTCGAAGAGACTGAAAATGGTAATCACAACATATCTGATTGCTTAAGAAATATGACTGCATCACATAATAATTGCACGATCTACAGGGACTGGCCGAGGTATATCGTGTATGAGCCAAAGCCTAAGGAAGCACTTATCATGAAAATATTTGTATCTAACAAGCATAAACAAAACCCAGAAAAGTTTGTCCGAAAGAACCAAAAATCAACATATTGTAGTCCAAACTCCCAACAGATGCAGCATTCATTTTCCGAAACTGGCTCTAGAAAACTATACGTTAACTATTTTCATCTCATAATTCAACTATTTTCATCTCATAAACACAGAGCTTGTAATACAGGCAAAAATATAGCAACTGAACAAGAAGAGAACATCATTTAGTACGTATATACTAAGAATCTGACATAGAAACGCTAGTCTATTCTACATTGATTGATATCATAACACCAGAGTTTATTAAACTTCAGCAAGAAACATGACTCTTAAGAATATCAGGTTCTGATGATAACCGTTGTTTATAAATAGGACAGACACATCAAGAATTTGAAATATGAAGTAAAGACTGTAAAGTCTTAGTCAATTGCAAAGCGACAACTTATTGACAGCGAAGAAGCCATGGAAATTCACAGAAAATAAATCCAGCAGAGGGGTAAAATCAGTTGGAGTAACTTACCAATAGATGTCCTTTAAGAGTTCCACCAGCAAAGCTAAAGGACCTTAGCGCTTTCTGGGAGTCTTTGTCATCTTTAGTGTATACCACCTGAAGTGGCATCATGAGCCATGGGAAAAATTCTTTCACGCAGACACAAAACTTCACCCCGTTTTGGATAGGGGTCTTGTTATCAACAAACGCCCAATTTAATGCGAAATGCCTACAAAAAGATCCAGGATTTTGAAGTGAGTTTGCCATGCTTAACTTTGATCGTACGGAATACTTGACTGAGTTGTGTGCATTTATGGTTGATTCACTACAATGACTTCTAGAGACCTCCAATTCTGAAGAGCATCCTTCCCCTTATCAAAAGAGTCCAATCCTGATCCAACACGAACACGGGAATGGTTTATTAAGAAACCATCTTTTGCGAGCGCCTTGTCCTTCTTCAACAAAACAGAAGGAATAGAAGTAGCTCCTCTGAATTTACCATCGTAATTGAAGTCACCAGATCTGCACACAACAACAACTAGCTTAAAACAAATAATTATCATGCTTCTAAAATAAAACATAACTCGAATGCTAGCATCTCATTGATGATAACTCAGATAATTGTGTACCTATTGATGCAATCTTTCTGATCGTCAGGAGATGGGCGATCCCAGCACAAGAACACCATGTTTTCCAAGACCAGTAACAGTAGGCACCACCTCTGTTTATACTATATGGTAAGCACTAACTTCATATTAAAAAAATGGTAACTCTTCTATTACTTGAGTAATGTCAACTTGAAGTAAACTTATATCAACCATTTCACAACCGCGGCAAGTAAGTAGGATTTGGGATAATCTAGTCATACAATCTAGAGCTTGAAAATAACCTAGCAACTTACAAGCAACATCAACTTTCTCGATCAGTTCCTTATTATTTCAGTAGTAGATATTTAGTTGCGCTTCACTCTTGGGTCAATACGGAAATACCCACCCTATTATCACTGCGTTAAAGAAGCATACTGCCCCCCCCCCCCCACCCAACGGTGGCTTCGTTGGTCAAAGACATAGTGTAGACGAAGCACATATAAGAGTTCGATCACAATTGCATTTCCATACCAACTGAGCATATTAGATGAATTGGTTCAAGAAATTTTCAACAAAAATAGAACTACAACCAAACCAAGCCAAAAGTAAGCTGATCTCTTACCAATCTTGAATAATCCATGACGAACAAATTACTGTAATAAAATAGAAAATGACATAATAAAACAAGATAAGACATTAAAAAATTACCACTAATCCAAATACTAGAGTAGATTATATAGAGAGTACAGCAAAATGTCCAATTTATACCAAAGTACACTAATAATAAAACCAATTAGATAATATAGGAACCTGAATACTGAAATTTACAGTTTTTAATTGTTCACCGATGAAATGAAGACTGCTCTGATTGTTTTCCAGTAATCCAGAAACACTATCTATACACCTGCCCAAATATTTTTTTTACAATTGCTACACATAAATAGGGTGGATAATGGTAATTTCATTTCTGAAATTCTTTGTAGATATTTTATCCAATGTGGTAACCTGGCTAAAGCTGTTCGGGGGCACGGTTACCCGAGACTCGGCTCGAAACCCGGACCCCGTGAGCCGGCTCGAAATCGAACCAGTTCCAGTTTCGAGTCGACATTCATACTCGAAACCAAATCGGGTATAATTGGGACCAGACCGGTAACTCGATTGATCTTTTTATTAGAAAAATTAGTACATATGCAATTTCAAATCGAGTTCCCAAGTCGAGTTGATTCGGATAAATTTCGAGTCTGTTCGGTTCGGTCCAGGGTCGAGTCACCAACCATTTTTTTAATTTCGAGCCATTCAGTTTCCATTATAGGTCTCAATTCCGAACCGAGCGAAGTTCCGGGTCAACTTGGTTCCGAACCGGACTAACTCGCCTCGATAACAACCCTAAACCTGGTTGGTTGGGTAAAAATTAATGTTTATTATGCTCTCAAACTATATTTTAAGGATTCCAATTAAAGATCGTGACTTTTCATCTTCCCAAACAAGAGATTAACTGTAAAAAAAAAAATTATGCTCTCAAACTATTTTATATTTTTTTCGAAAATACATATAGAAACATATTGTGGTTCACATTTTATATAAATAAACATGAGATTTATTTCATTGATTCCTTATCAATAAATGATTAAAAAAGAGAATTGAAGAATTTACATTTTGTATGAATACATTAATAAACCATCTATTTTATAAAGACAAATGATATCAAACATCAACAATATTTATTCTTTTTTTTCATTCGATCACTTTAGCTTAAGATGAATCTTATTCGATGTCTCATACTCAACACCTATCCAATTTAATCATTCTGCCACTTAAACGTTTAATTTCAATTTTTCTATTTCAACATCTAAAACAAGAGCATTTTCACCCCTCAACTATTCGCATTCTCTTCCGTCATTTCATTCAACGATGATGACTTATAAAATGAATACCTGCAACGACGAGCAGAAACTCGAACCTAGGATTGCAACATAGCAGCACTGCCTTATTTATGGTTGTAACATGCGCATTAGCACATGCCACATTGAAATTCTTCGAGATGAGGACCAGTAACATAATTTTCTACATAAGTGGTCTATGAACAAGACCTGAGAACTTGTATATATTACTCCGTATTACAGATCAAAGCAACTGAGCTTCACTAATTTTGATCTAGCAGAATAGGTATGCGGTATCTGAAGGTATAGGGGATGACTTCCTAATCTATTGCTACTTGCAGGACAGCATTCACCCACAGGCGGGTGTCAGTTAGCTTGATCAAGGTCTTCGAGTCTGATTCCTGTAAGTTCCGCAAGCTCCGAGAATTCCAGCTCTCCACTATGAACCTACCAAATGACAAAAGGGGATGGGATCATATGACACAATTCATATATTACCTTCTGATGCAACTACTTGTATGTCGGTGATGATTGATCCAAGTTAAAAGTAACTTAAGATTGGTGTGTGTGAGGATCTAAGCCGGAGGTATCACATTATTATTCAATACCATATAGCAATTCATGCTGGTATATTTCTTTATCGCATTACTTGCAATTCCATTGTATCACAGGCGGTGGGTGATACCTCCATCTCACATGCAGAATATTTCTACCTTTTAGCGAGTTTAATAATAAATTAATGTACGTTGACAAGCAGCAATATGTTCTTGTTATTTAACGCTTCATTTAGTAGAAAGAACCCCATTAATTTCCAACCTTAATTGACTATGTAGCTTGCTTACCTCGCCATTAATTACCCATGTAGGGAACCCTTCAAGATTGATATCTAGACATTCCTTAATCATTGTTGTTCCTTTCTTGTAACCATCAGGAAAGCATTCGACATAGTCCAATATCTTAGCAGCTTCACGTCCGAAAATCTGGGAACAAGGTAAACAAAAATTGTGAGACACAAGCAAAACGGTGAATATCAACAAATTACAAGGTAGGCAACGACGTAAAGTTCTGGCTCCAAAGTTGAAAGGCGAAGTTCACAAAGAGGTCTCAGCATTCTAATATGATAAGGCCAATGATTTTTGCACTCCATTTCTTGATTATTGCACTCCACTCCTCTATAATTTTTCATCAACTTTTGTAATAAAAGTGGAGTGTCGTTATCACTTGGTGGAGTGTAAAAATCATTGGGCTACAATAAACGAGATAAATCCAAAACGGCCAATAAATAACATTTAAGGATTGCCAGTATACAAATTCAGCATTACTCACGTTTCATTGACGAAATAGGCTAATTGTAACATGTAGACTCTAAATAATGTGTTTATGGCCAATTATTACATATAAATATTTTCATAGCCAATTTCAGTACCCAACCTTTTGATCACAACCAAATTAACTTTTCAATCCAATTTAAAATTACTCTGTATACTAATGGAATCATCCTATGAGCATCTCAAATTCCTTAACTTCATTAGTAAATATGAATTAGTAATTTTTACCTATATACTGAACTCTAAAGTTGTAAAAGCAAAAATCCTTCCCACCTCTTCCTAACCCTCTCTGGACTCTATTGGTCCATCTTCCAGAACCCTCCCTCATCTCTCATCTTTTCCACTCACATAAAGACTGCTCAAGGCCTCTCTTCACATTCTCTTCTTTCGTCCATCTTGCTTTGCTGCGTCACAGGTTGAAGTACACCCACCATAACACAAACGGAAAATCACCATTGCCCCTCAGATCCGCAACAGTACCCCACCCGCCGGCCCCCACCATCGATTCAGATTCCATATGGTTTTACTACTTTCCTTTCTTGCTGAATTCAGTTTGATGATGTCATATTTTTATTCTATTGATGAACTAAGATCTTGTCTACTTTTGTTCTGCTCAAAAGGAAGCTCTGCTGATTTTTAAGACATTCATAACTGAAAAAAGAGATGAACCTTTTCAACCGAACTGGAGTAGTTAACGAGCCAATAAACAACCTTGCTTCCATCGAAAGGTTTTTAATAGCCAGGGGCACGAGAGGGTTCCTGCTTGAAACAATTTAATGAACTACATGGCTGGCTCGTTAAGCTTTCCTAATGTATAAAATAATAACTTTAATACGACATATATACATACTTACCACAAAAAATACCTATCTTTTAACAAAAATACTTCGCTCGCCTAGTCCACTAAATTAGCTCACTTAATGACTCAGCTCTTTCATATTAGTCAAATGGTTGGGTGTTAATATTGGATACAAGAATAGTTGAGTGTTATAATTGGTGATAGATGCATAGTTTACTATTCAAACACGACTATTATTAATTAAATTATGATAAGCAATAGTGCGAGACTGATTTACCTCCTTCTGTTCTTGGCAATGAGTACACCAAAAAGCCCCATACAATTTAGCACCAGCAGAATGCAGATGCTTCGCAAGGGAAATAGCCAAAGGACTTGAATGCGTCAACACCTCAGTTTGGAAATAGGGAATCTCACTCGAGCTGTCAAAATAACTATTTTAGAGCATATATTGTATAGTATTTCATCTCACTAAAAGGAAAAGCCTGATACAGCACAATCAAGTAATCAACATGAGACCAGAATTCTAAATCTAGCAATCGAAAGTGAAGCCTATATGAGGCAAGTTAACATATAGATATTATTGCAGTTAGGATAAGCTCACCAGATTTCTTTCTAGGAACAATTACATATGAGGGATTTCTTCAGGACATGGATGATCACTGAGATAAACGGATGAAGGTGGTTTAAGCACCAAGAGATCGCATTCCAGATATACAAGCTTCATAATGACCCATCAATCCCATGATGATCTACTTCTGGTTGTGTGATTTTAAGTTTGTTGTTAGCAGTATGGTACATAGAACCATGTATTTCTTAATCCTTCTACATCATAAGTTGTATACATTCTGAATCCTTTACCTCACAAATTGAATATGTTATGCCACTAGACTACCAGAGTTGCATCAATCTCACATGCAAGTACCTTTTTCAGGAATATACCGAAAAGCAAATAGCAGTGGAATCCCATGTCACCCTATGGTTAGACCAGGATCTATGCTTAATTCATATCTTGTAAATAAAAGTAGTTATGCAAATTGTCCATCACTTTTTCTAGTTAAAAACTGGAAGGTCAATAAACTTTAGAGCAAGTTCATGAAATCAGATATTTTATAGGGTAGATCGTGCTTCGTCACCTTCTTGCTACAGGCGTTATATCATGATAAGAGGTGTTTAAAGTGGCAACAACCAAGCTAGCAACACACAGCTGCAAACCAATCATCCGCAACATCTCTTGTGACCCCAAATTCTGCCATGGGAACCCAAAATGTCAGTTATGATATAGGTTAAAGTGCATTTCCAAAGGAAAAACTAATATATTGATATTAAGAAAAAGAACCTTCATAGTGATGAAGAACAAGCTAAATGATAACAGAGCCGATGTTAAACAATACAAGCACGGTTCTCCAGCAAATTGTGAGTTCAGAACATATAAAAAGTATGTACTTGCGACGGCCATTGAGGTGGTTGTCATGAGCAAAAGCCATTGGCCATCATCTTCACTAATATTAAAAGAGAATCTTTTACCACCTAATTGCAGACCGACTGTGGCAACTAAACCATAAGCAACCATACCAATCAATGGAAGAGGGAGACCTGCCAAATGAAAAAGGTAAAAACTAAATATTTTTTGCAAATTCAATCTACAACAATTGATATAGATCTAACCAATTTGTGAACCTAATAGGAGAAATATTAAATTATGTATTTGATTGCACTAACATAATTTCTCAACCGAACAAAATTTATGCACCAAGTATTATGAGGTCTGAAGCATGTAAATGATACGAATAGACAGGTGAATATCAGAGGAATTAAATGTGGAATAATCCCAAATGGCTCCTAAGATCAAAGAATGCATATGTGTATCAACCATAACCTTAGTTTCGTAAATCACTTCATTACAAGACAAGGGTGTCACCAATTAGATCTTAATCACAGACATATCAATAAAGGTCCGGTAAATTGCAGAACTGAAGATACGATGCTTACTACTGTCAAGTTGCATAATGACACACCTTTAAACTAAATAACCGCCCTCTCATCATTTTTCTGTTCTCCCAGAAATGACATACGATTAGTTAACATCCGCATAACAAACTCCACAAAATTCAAATCGAGCTTATGTCTTGAGCTTCACAAAGTAGCTCGTACGCACTAATTGTCTTAAATCATTAGCATATACCGAATTCAAAGTAAAGCATACCAAAAACAACTGAGTAATCGCTACTCAGAACACTGCCGCAGCTACCACCACTACCAATAGGGCAAAAAGCTTCCGAATTCGTAAGTTTAATAAAAGTCAAGTAGGACGATTCAAGGAACCCAATCCCACCAAGCGCAGCACACCAATTGTATGTCGAAATGCTTTTACTGCTCAGAGATGGCGATGGAAGATCTCCATACGACGAGGAGGGAGAGGCGGGCGGGGTCGATTCGACCTTCGACTCTTCTGCATCTGTATCTTGTCCCGAAACACATTTCACTTGGAGCAACACAAATCTTTGATCCCTACCACCCTAAAAATATAGTTATTAATGAAATCAATATTTCAACAATACACATAATTTTTTTTGATTTGCAAAGTCAGTTAATAAATTACGCGGAGTAATCAAATAGCCTAGTGACCAGAGGTTCTTGGTTCGAATCTCACCTCATTGCTAATTTACAGTTAATAATATATGCGAGATTAATTAACACATATAACTTTGATTTGAATTGAAGTGAAAATGTAAATATCACTAAGCATTAAAGTAGATGGAAAATTTTATTTGAAGAGTACCTTAAGTTGAGTGAAAGAGGGTAAGATTGAGTTGGCGCGTAGAGGCGGGGGGAGATTAGGAGTTTGGTGGAAGCGAGAGGGAGGAGAGAAGCTCAAGAAGGTCGCCATGAGAGGTGGCGCGTGGTAGATACGACGGAGTTCTTGAGTTTCGGCTGACTTTCCGGTTTATGGTAGTTTATCGTGTCAACAACGGTGGACTTGCTAACTAACACTATATCCACACCACAATAGTTAATTTTAGGGGTAATTACTATTTTGCCCCAAATCGAAATATATTTGCTCCTATAATGTACTACTCCCTCCGTTCATATTACTTGATTGTTTGGAAAAAAAATTACTTTTTATAAGAGTTGATTGTTTACGAAATTCAATATATTTTTGTACTCATGCTCCCTTTCATACCCTTGCTTTAAAGATTACTTTACATTTTGAGAATATTTTGTAAGGGTATGATGGTAAATTTTATTAACCACTTCATAAAGTACTTTTGACTAAACAATCAAGTATTGTGAAACGAATGTAGTATTATTTTTGCAAGTTGCAAATAGGGGCATAATTATACTTTCACTCCTAAAAACATGATTATGGTGTGCGAACTAAGCCTAGATGGCAAATTGGTAATTAGACATATTGATATAGATTCGATTATACATGTTTTAAAGTATCTATCCTTTAATCTCACATATTTCAAAATGATTTGGCTTATATTGACAAATCGATAGGAGTGAAATTATCCAAACTCATTTTTTAGGCTATTTTTCAATGTCTTAAAAAGTAACTTTTTTTGCTTGCATTATTTGATTTTTGTTTATCAATTTTTTAATTGTATATTATTTAAAATACGTCCAAACATCCATATTTTTGTAAAAGTTTGTTAACAATTTAAAAGATTATCTCAAAAGTAACTTTTGGATGCTTTTAAAACATGTAAGACCAAATTATCAATGTTTTAAAACATGTGTCATCTAAAAGATCACTTTGGCATTTTTATGAAAGCTTCTATATACCCACCCAAATAGTATATTTTACTATTTTATCCCTAGAGGTTTATTGAGAAGAAAAATATAAATGAACGACTTTATATCTCAAATTTAGACAGAGTGAATTGAGTGAGCCACTTTATAAACATTAGTGATCATATTTGATCGACAAATGATCTAAGTCTAACTATCATTTTTTGAAATGCTTATAATGTTCATGTCATTAACCTAAAACCATCTACAATGGTGTGTTGAATAATAAAATTTAACTACTTAATTCTTGCGAATTGATGCCGATGGCTCAATAGCCTAGTGGCATCCGGCCTAACCTTTCATGTAAGAGGTCATGGGTTCGAACCTTGTTGGAGACATATTTGTCTCATATTATACTCTAACTTTCTATTAGTTAGCAATTTCTGTATTCATGTTTGTAATATCATTGTAGTCACAATTCATCGCTAATTATCAAAAAAAAAAAAATTCTTGCGAATTGCAATGGTATGTTGAATAAAAGTATTAAATTGAGGTGGACGAGTGAAGTGTTGAATATCGATACCATATAAGTGGGTCATTGTGTCATATTAATAAATAAACAAATAGAAATGATATTTGATAATAAAATATGTGTGATTTATATTAAAAGTTAGAAGAGAGAGTATTATGATTATCCAAGGCTTCTAGCCTTGTGGTACCTGACTCGAGCCTTTTTCCAAGAGGTGTCGGGTTCAAATCTCGCAGAGGAGTATATTTAACATACTTCCTATGATTTCGTGGCTGCCTTTACAGCATTTTCGGGCAGCATCCACTTTGTGGGGCGCTTCGACGATTTTCAGCACCACTCTATGGGATTTTCGGCTGTTTATTTGGAGTTTAGATTCTCATTTACTAGTTTATAAATATTTAATAAGTATTGAATTATTATGTGAAAGAATAAGAAGATAATGTAAAGTGTTAAAATATGAAGAAAAAAAATGACTGTTGAATTTATAAACCATTGTACATGGTTTAATATGACTTAAATGGTCAATTAATGTTCATGTCATAAATGAGTGACCCATCTATGAATTCAAGGAAGAACTCAAATGCAAGGAAAAGAAAGCTTCAAAACAATATCATGGTAGTATTAAAAGTGTGTGTAATAACTCAATTGCTAAAGAATTATAATGCAAAATATCAACAGTTTTGTTTCTTCATGTAATCTGAGTTTGACTCTTATAAAGGAGAGAACCTTGTGTTGATGAAGTGATTAACACACGCAAGTTCTCATCCCCTGATCAGGTAAAGACATATCCTGCGATTTACCTCTTTTTTTTTCTTTTTTCTTTTTTTTTAAAAAGGGGGTTACCCTTTGATTTTATTAATACGAATAATCCATTACAATCACTAAACATCAGTACAATTCGTAAACTCGTAAATTCAAGGAAAGAGGCGACTAGCATCAAACTAGTGAGAGAAATTCTTCTCTCTGACCACTTCCTTGCTAGCAAGAGGGTTCGAACCCGAGACCTCCGCTAGAGGTGTCAGCATGCTTTACCTCTTTTGACTCTGATAAGAAGGGAACATTGTGTCAATGAAGTGGTTAACATATGCAAGATTTCGTCCACCTGATCAGGTGAAACACATTCTATAATTTAGTTTACCTCCTCCGTATACTCCTGAGCTGGGATGCTTGAGGGCCTTTAATCTAATGTTTTTAGGGTAAGATAGTCTTAAAAGTTGGTCAAACTTTGCGCTTCATTCTCTTTTTGATTAAAAAGTCAACTACAACAAAAACTAATAGAAAGTCAACTACAACAAAAACTATTAGTATATCTTTGACTGATCTGTTATATGCACACCCAACTTCATCAAATGAAGGATCCTCAAATTATGTAAGTAACTACCCCTAGGTTTAATATGAACACCTAAATTAACAACAATATGAAATGGTACTACGAAAATAAACCACACAATTTTACTCTGATACTATCAATGTAAAAGCTAATTTGATTTGCTCCAAATTCACTAATAAGAACTAGAAGATTGATTAAATAGAACCAAGGATCAAATTCTATCTTTTTCTCAATTAGATATTTTCTTCTAGTGTAAAACTCCAATCACAAACTTCTCAATAATATATTCTTAAAAATCTCGCGAGACTCTAATAATCACAGACTATATGCTCATACATATAGGCTACAACATTAAATATGCTTAATTTCGTTTAACACAAAAGCATTTGAGATAAAAATAATAGTATAAGGGCACATTAAAATAAACACGATACTTCAGGTGCATTGGACTAAAAAGCCCAAATAAGATAATAAGGCCACGATCAACTTCGTGTGAGCCCACTGACCATTCATCGTGTGCTCTCATGATCAATGTCACACGATCAAGTCCTTAAAATTTCCCCAAGGATTCATCACGATGCAGGTCACGATAAACTCTCGACAATATACAAAATTGTTCTTCACGTCCAACATTAACGCGTGTACATTTCTGTGCAGTGTTTACAAAGTCAGCTATATCATTAACGTGTCTATATATATTTCTAATTTTCTATGTAGCAACTATACATGTGAAACACAAATGTGAAAGCATATATATAAGCATTTGGAAAGTGGAAACTGATGAGGCATGAATTTCGTGGTTACCTAATCGAACCTTCTTCCTTCTGAGTTTGCTCGATCCAAATCAGAAACAATGTTCACTTAATTTTGGGATGTATACGTGTAAACTGTAATGAACGAAACACAACTGAGATATTGGCGTGGCTCAATCAAATGCCAGATGAAACAAGTATGGGAATATGATTCATCATATCTACTGGATTATATGTTTCTTCAATCTGAGTGAACCAAGCCAATACCAGAGTTATCGTTTCATGAAAATCGAATGCTGGTAGCGCGTAAAATGTCCCAAGATTCCTGTACTTCTCGAGTTCAAGAAGTATTAATTCGTCTTCATCAGCAACATGGACTAGGGCTATTTCTAGCTCCGGTAGCCCGGTGGTAGCGTGGTCTTGGGAGGGGGTGGGGGCGGAGGTTGAGGAACAAAACGGTATGGTGAATTGATGATGAAGAAGGATACAATAAGTCCAGAGGACAAGAAAGTTTTGAGGGCACATTTATGGATGGACTTAGGGGAGGTATATGTAGGAACTAGGAACAGTGTACGACTTAAGAATGTTGTGTTATATCAAATGGTGTATATTACACTTCTTTATAACCATGTTGGTCAATTAGTAAAAAAATATTGTGTGTGCGTTTTTAATGGGAATATGTGGTCGCTAATCGCTATATAATACTCCCTCCGTCCCTAAAAGATTGTCACATTTTGACTTTTGGTGGTCAACAAAACACGATTTAAAACATAAATATCTATTATTCTACATGTGAAAAAATTATAAAAAGTTAATATTTCAAAAATATATATTGAGATGAATCTAACAAGGTCCCACAAGACTATATTATTTCTTATCATTTAATGGGAATTCATGATCGAATTTTGTAATGTTTGACTAACAAAAGTCAAAATGTGACAATCTTTTAGGGACGGAGGGAGTATATATTAATTAATTATGCACCGTATAGACTTCGGACTAACATAATAGTCTATATACCAATTCACTAGTCCACCAATTGCTTGATCACCTTGCAGATTGGTAAAACCTATTTTCAGGGATGAATTTTTCACGGCGCACTTTTTTTGCCCATTTTATCCTTACCGAACGCATGAAAGTATTGGTCGAAATATAAAAGAATGACGTTTCCATTAAACCATCAATGATATTTTCATACGTAGGAAACAAACTTCTCATTCTTTTTTTTGAATTTCTGCAACCGGACTCATGGAATTATAGTTGGAATATTGGTTCCGTTATTAAACCAATACTTCAACTACAATTCCATGAGTTTGTTTGCAGAAATTCAAAGAAAATAAATGAAAAGTTTCTTTCCAACGTATGAAATATTATTAAAATTGTAATCCAATGATACTTTCATACGTTCGGTTAATGAAAACGTATGAATAGACCAATACTTTTATGTGCTCGTTAAAGATAAAATTGACAAGAGAGTACGCCGTGAAAATTTCATCCGTAGAAATATATGCACCCTTGCGGATGGTGTACGTGTTCTTTTTCTTAATGTCCCAATATAAACCCGTTACAAATCATGCCGCAAGACGTGTTTGGAACATATATAGATAGGTAGATCGAAGTTTGAATAATTATTCCAAAGCTACACAAGCATTATGATATTCATCTACACAATCAATTAGTTGGTGTGAAATCAGACACAAGTTTAAATAACACTATAGTCAATCTTTATTATTGAAGGCTGGGCCAAGCAAATCAAAAAGATGGACCACTTCATTTAACAACTATATTGTTAGTTAGCTAAAGTCTATCTTCCTTCACAACCCCTAAGTCAATCAAAGACCCACTCTCCTTTTGTTTTTTGCTTATGATTGTACAAGCCATGAGTCTCTAGTACATGATTCTAAAGTGTGAAAAAGGTTGGTCCTTTATTTTAATAATAGTCTAAAGTCGAAACCAATTTCAGACTCATAAGTTTCAAGTTTTGAGCTCAATTTTTTTTAAATATAATGTATAATATTTTGTGAAATAATTGTTGGATGATTTGAGGTTGCCACTTGGGAACCTTTTGTTTGTCAATGAGCTGTGTAAATGATGGAATGTAAATGAAGAAGTTTTAAGGATACGAACTTTAGCCCGGTTTCGGTGCATCAAGGTATTCTTCAAGAACGTTCACTACAGTACCACTTAAAGGCTTTACGTGGGTACTGTACCCCTGAAACTTTATCATTGGTACAAGAAACAATATCAGCATAACTTGTACCCAAATATACTATAACAATGGTACAGTATCACAAGCTTCTATCCATTAACTTGACCCAACTCATTGACAAACAATATATATGTGATTTGCAAATTGACCCACAAATATATAGATAATTGTAGCGTGATCCTTAATTAAATAGATAATTGCAGCGTGGTCCTTAATTTATGAGATATTATGCCCATACTCCTTGATGAACCTGATGCATGGAAATATTGATACACCCAATCTTTTCACTATGAACTTGTGTTGTTAAAGGTGATGTAAAGAATTTCGGCGACAGCCTTTACGGCCAAAAAGAAAATATGGAGAGGGGCCGATAGAGCTCATGGGGAGTGACGTAACGAACTTCTACAACAACCTTTACGTTGAAGAACAAAATTTTGGTAGGGCTTCCACCTATATAATTCAAAGCTTCAACCGTCACAAACGGTTTTAATGTGACATTCATTTGAGCTAACTATTACATATGTTTTTATTGAGCATTAATTGGTGTTTAGTGCTTGACTGTTACTAGGGCTGTAATCGGATCGAATCGGATCAAACTATCTTAAGGTTTGTATTTGGTTCGAAAAATTTCAAGGGGTGGTTTGATTTGGTCCGATCTGGCCAAACCTTGAATTCTAAGATTTGGCTCTAGTTTGAAGGGTTATTTTCAGTTAATATCTGATTTGATTTGGCTTGAATCGGACCAAACCGTTTGAAAAAGTTTGGTCCGAAATTGTTTAAATATATCATTCAAATTTTAAAAACATTGAAAGATACTAGAATGAGGTTTTGTGATTTGTGAATTGTGAGAATAGGGTTAAAGGTTATGAGTTATGAGTATGAACTAGGGCTAAATAGACCAGGCAGTCCATCTTCATTTATGATTCTGGACCGAGTCCATATTTAAAGGGGGGTTAAAGGGTGACCAAGCCAAACTATTTCGGACGGTTTGACTCGGTCCGAGAAAAACCCAATTCTAGGGTTTGGCTTGATATTTGACATGCCGAATCAAATCCCAAGTCAAACTATTTCGGACCGAATGATGCGAGCTTTATCGAACCGAGACGTTTGTTCACAACCCTTGTTACTTAATGTTATGAGACTTTGTTTACTCATCCTTCAATTCAACGTCCACATTTAGGATTAGAAGAAGCACACACGAAATACACAACAAAAGAGAGCTCCCATCCTATGATTTTTATATTGTTTTTCCGGTGATATTACAAACTCGTTTCGTTCGACGATCAGTTTACTAGTGTTAGTAAGCCAATCGTTAGGTCATTTCATCATGGGAAGTTGAAGAATGAGTAATTAGTGATGTTACAAACTCGTTTGATTTGACGATCAGTTTGTAATATCATGGCCCCAAAATTGACTAATTACATCACGTGGTCACGAATTGGTTAGTAATTTCAGAAATTAATTTTTTGGTGAAAAAAAATTAATCAC
This sequence comes from Echium plantagineum, assembly GCA_003412495.2. Lineage (NCBI taxonomy): Eukaryota > Viridiplantae > Streptophyta > Magnoliopsida > Boraginales > Boraginaceae > Echium > Echium plantagineum. The sequence continues at coordinate 21,385,344 of CM016565.1, forward strand.
CGTAAAATAACCTCAAATTCCCAACTCAATCTCAACTTAAAATTATTAAATTGTCCCTGATTAATGATCATGTGATGTAATTAGTCGATAATTAAGATTATAATTGACCAATATGCTGAATGGGAACGATTTAAGAAGTTAGGTGATCAACTAAAACCTTTTGAAAACTAGGTGATCAATTGAATTCCTAGATTAAAGATAAATAATCATCCCGATCGCCGTATTCTTTATCAATATGCTATACGCTTGAGGCAATATAACTGGATTACTATTATTATTAAAAGTTCTTCTATGACCGAAAAACTTCTATTGTTGGACTTTCGGTATTCATGACCAACGGATTCTACAATTTTCCACTAAATTGTCTAAATATTTAGTTCAACATAAGTGATTGGACTCTTACTTATGCTCATTTCGACTCTTGGACTAAGAACTGAGCCCATATCTACCATGGGAAGCGTCCGTTAGAGATGACGGTCCATACGCGATTAGGTCATGATAAGCACCAATCAGGAGAGGACGTGTGGTATCCTAGGAACGAGTATGTAAACGAGTCGAACCCTACTGAACGTCAGAAGATTCGAGCACAGCTCGGTCATCTTCGAACATAACGTTTGGCTCGGCCCAAAATGGCCGAACCTCAAAAGTTTGAGGCTCGAGTTCGATGGTTCGAGGGAAATATGTTCGCCCTCGTACCTTTCGGCATCTGCTTAACACAAATTCAATCATTCAATAAATAAAGTTGAAGCAAGCATTTGTGATGACTTCAATAAGTATATGAAAATTGAAAATCTTAGATCCAATTGGTTTTGTGCCCTCTTAGGTTCCATTCAAATTATTCAAAATCAAATGTTTTGATTAAAAATTGTGATGAAAATATAAATCCACACCTTGTTTAGAAACACAAAACTAAATAAGTGGTTATTTAATTAAATCAAACCAAATAATACAAAACATATGCAAAAACCCAAAGTCATAATTAAACAAATTTAAACATTTTAAGCGTGAGAACGATGGGGGATGTAAGATAATGACTTAATGGGGCAAAGAAATTAAGAGAGAGGAGCGACATGAAAAGTGTAACGCCCACCCCCGGAATCGGGTCGGAACGTTATTTGATTTGATGAACTGGCCTTACAAACCACCACAGGTCTTTCCAGCACGTTTTGTCCCCACTCACGTGCTCACCGGGATTGCCTTACAAACCACCACGGGTCTTCCGAGTCTCATCCTCCGGTTCGACACAACATTACTGAACCAAGAGAAATCTAAAATGATGATCAAAACAGGAAACTTTGATCCCTGTGAGGGAATCAGCGCATGGTTCGACTAGGAAATTAGCATCTTGTTGGATCAAGAGTTAATTGATGGAATGGTCCCAATAAGTGGGGGCGTGGTGCAGTTTGGTCCCCGAAAGTGGCACTGTTGCGAAATGGTCCCTTTGAGTGTGTATAAGGGTGTATTTTGGTCTCTGATCCGTTAACATTGCCGGTTTTTGGCATGAATAGGGAAGTTTTGGGGCAAAAATGAAACTTTTGAGAAGTTGTTTACCTTAAAGAAACTGAGGGGGACAAAATGACTAAATTACCCCTTGATACAATTCTTTTTTTTTCAATTTCTTTTGATTTTTTTAAAACTTTTTTGATTGATTTTCCCAGTAAAAATGTTCGATTTTGGTAGATATTTTAGCACAAAAGTTTCGGTTTTATATAAAAATGTTCGAAATAAAGAAGGTTCGCTTTTTGTAGTCTTTTTGGCAAACAACTATCAAACTAAAAAATCGAACATTTTTGCTAAAACCGAAACTTTTATCTAATATAACTACCAAAATTGATCTCTTTTGACTAGGGAAAAAAATAAAAATAAAATTGCGAAAAGAAATTGAAAAAAAGAATCGAAAAAAAAGTGTATCAAAATATTGGGGGTAATTTAGTCATTTTGCCCCACCAAGTTTTATTAAGGTAATTAACTTCTCAAAAGTTTCATTTTTGCTCCTAAACTTCACTATTCATGCCGAAAGCCATCAATGTTAACGGATCAAGGACCAAAATACACTATTATAAACACTTTCAGGGACTATTTTTGCAACAGTGCGACTTTCGAAGACCAAACTACATCAGACCTCTACTTAGTGAAACCATTCGAGCAATTAGCTCTTGGATCAATGAGTACTTTAATTAATATATACGGAGAAATAATTATTTTTAGAGGAATCAGTGCATTGGTGACTTGGTGTTCTTAAAATAATAATTTAGCAACCATTAGAATAACGAATGATCATTAGTTGCACGAACCAAACTAGAACCCAGGCCAGGTATTAAACGTAATAACAAACGATGATGATTATTATCTTAAAGCCTCGAACCTAGTTTAACTAATAAGTACTAGAGTTTTAATATCTGTAGCTCGTCTTTTTATGCAGTGCGGGTTTGACTTCTTAAGAAACGAACATTTTGTTGAAGTGATTATTAAAAAACAAAATCTGATCATTTGATCAACTGAAACACATATAATGGTTTATTTCTTTTGTATATTAAATGATAGAGGTGTCTAACAACCATTAAGATAATGGTTTCATTTTCATTATTATTTTCTTATTATCCTAAGTTACATAATATAAATAGATACTCATAATGATAATTAGAAAATAATAACAACCATCATTATTCATAATTATTTGATGGTTGAGTAGGTATGATAAACCAATCAATATACAACAGAGACGTGGGTGTCAAATTCTCTCATGACGTGGAACATGGTCCACCCTCTTTAGTATTAACCAAAATGGTTGCCTCTTTGTTCATCACATAACCAAATCCACAAGATATAGAAACAAAGAAAGCGAGAGATTTTCATAATCTCAATATTTTATCACTTGGATGATAATGAATTAATAAGGGGAAGTTTGATTTTCCATTTTCAACTCTAGCAAAACCGCCCATCGGAGCCATCGTTATCCATTCTTCAGTAAGGCGTATTCTCAAAATACCTATATCTACCGCTGTGACAATAGGGGCGTGGTTTGGTAATACGCTATATCGACTAAAATAAATCAACCATATATTTTGGTTATTTTGAAGCCAGGTTTCATCAAAGGGATTTTGATTCTTGTTCATGGGTCAATGTGCTTCAACAACAAATGAATTTGGTGAAGCAAGAAGAGGTTGTAAGGGTGGAAAAGGTAATAAAGAGAGTTGGAAAGTCTCATCAAAGCATGGATGTTTGAGTTTGAGTTTAATTAAAGAGCAAAGATCAAGGTTTTACATTGTAAGAAGGTGTGTTGTTATGCTCATCTTTTGGGGCAAGTATGGAAAAGTTTGAAAATTCTTCCTTTTTTTTATTAAAATCTTGTTCACTTTTATTTTTATCATCTCCTATGATACCTCAAAGGAGGAGGAGGAACATGTATAGAGCTATTATTGTTATATGGTTTTGAGTTTTGTATATATTAATAATGGTATTTTCACTATTTTGATAGTGGAATTGTTTATAATTGTTCTTGAAGTTCATCTATTCTCATGCATAAGTCATAGGAGTTTATATCAATCTTCATTATGTATATATGTTCCAATGATTTTCAATTTCTCGTGCACTACCTCCCCTTCAAATTAGTACTCGGCCCTTAAATTATATTAAGTCATTTTAGGGTGATCGACTGAGATTTTTTAGCAAATGTTATTGATCAATGAAACCATTGCTCTTAATAAAATGAATCTTATAGATAGTTTTAACGTACTTTTAAAGAACGATTTCAAACAAATTACGGCTTGTCGAAGAATCATAACCATTTTGAGATTCGAATATTTCAAATCGAGTAATTGAACAAGCCGATTTTAACATACCAATTTGGGAGTGGACCCAGATAATAACAATCATAGCATCCCTAGTCTTGACCTTCGAAATTGCCGGGTTGACCTTCTAGACCCACAAAAGTTTCTTTCTTTCCGCGTTTCATTCTTCAACACGGACACATATCTTTGATTCTTCTAATCTTGATTCCATCTTCAAAACCCCCTTCAATTCTTTCAATCTTAATTCCATTATTAAGTTATAATCTTAATTCATCTTATAATCTTGTCCGAATAAAACCCAAATCAATATCTTATAATACAGAATTCCGACAAAAAAATCGAAATCAAGAATCATGGCATCAATCTACGCCTGCAAAGAATGCTCGACCAACCTCAACCTCCACACCACCCACCTCTACCCACCCGACTTCTACTTCGAGGCGGGCAACAAGAACACTCTCTCTTTCGCTTCAATCGACCCAACCAAGTTCAAGTTCGAGCCTCAAGATAAAATCCGACCCTTTTTCGAGACGGTTAACTACTGGGGGATTCAAAGGAAGAGGACCAAGATCAAGTGTGATAGCTGTGGATTTCTTGTGGGGTATGTTTATGATGATGGTCAACCGTTGACTGATAGTATTGGGCAGTTTGGGTTCGGGCCTAGCCAGGTTGTGCCTAGAGCTCCTAGGTATAGGTTCAAGATAAAGGCTTTAAGGATCACTTCTGAGACTTAGGGGGCTTTGAGGATTGGTTAAGGCGGTTTTTGTACGGAAAAGATCTTCTACCTCCTTCTCATGCCTCGAATTATATCTTCTAGCATTAAAAGTTCTATATCATGTGTCCATGATTACCTCATAACTATACATTATATATATAAAAGGAGTCACGGAAATGAGATAGAGGATAGTTTCCGGTGTTTCTCATATTGTGTATTGTAGTCTTTGGATTTTTGATGACGGGTTGTGCTATATACCATGTGTCCATCATTACATCATAACTATACATTATGTACTCAATACGGGGGAATTGTATGACGAGTCACGGAAATGAGATAGATGATATTTCCCATTTTTCTCATATTGTGTATCTGTAGTCTTTTGATTTTTTGTGAATGGGTGTGCTATGAATATATGTTTAGTTTATAGAGATACAAACTTTTACAGGGTTTATGTTTTAGCTCTTGGGTAGGATGGATTATGTATATTAAGTTCAAAGCTCATTTATGGTGGTGATCTTGAAATGCTTAGTAACTGATTGATTTGAGCGTTAATTTATTGATATTTTCTTATTTAAGTTTTATATCGTTGGTTGTGATCGTAATTCGGTTCAAATGGTTGCCAAATTTTGTAGAAATCCTTTCCAAGGATATCGGATTCTTGTTTGGTTATTCGTTGCTGCTGAGATGTGGTAGATTGACACTAAGAAAATGCCGGTGTGAATGGGGAGTTTGGGGGTTCATATAGAGGCCTTCTTTAGTTTTACTGTCAATTGTGCAGCTTGCAGGTGTTTCACTGGCTTGTTTTCTTTGGAGCTTCTGATGTCTGGACTATCTTTATTGGTGCCTAATCTAATTCGACAAATAGAACAACCAATAGTATAAGCCTGCACATCATTCTGTGTTTGAAGGTTCACAGTTTGTATTGTTCTATAGTTTCGACTATGTCTTTTAACCTTTGATTGATGATTCTCATTCCTGCGACCATCTATCTTTCGACTATATAGTTGTATACCATGGTATCCGACATTCACATAGCCTTCTGAGTTAAGTTCTCTTGCTATAGATCTTCTATTAACTAAACGTCTCGTCTCTTAATCTGTGAATCATCTCTTCTAAAATCTAATGGTGCCAAGGAATTGTCATTGTTGCTGGATTCTTGCTTCGTGTGGATCTTAACCATCCTTGTTTGCTTCTTTTCCAGGTCATAATCTCATATATCCATTATATATCGAAAGCCACTAGAAGTACCTACCGATAGCTGTGAACAATCTAGAAATTCTGTTCCATGGCGTTGAGCAGACTTGTGTTCTTCGAAGCGTGCATGCTGCATATTGTACGCATGGATTGAATTGATTCTGTTTTAGATCTGATCCAGTCAGTTTAGAAGTAGATTCTGATACGAGCACGAAAGAGGTTACGTCTGTGTTCTAAATGAATCAAAATCCTCGCTTACACGCTCACTAATGAAAGTCGAAACTCATTTTGCAACCATTGTTGAAGAATGTTGTTGTCATGTTTTCCAAAATAGGTTTGTATATTCGTCGTCGAGGTTTCTTCTGACTTCGTTGCAACGAGAATATCTGTGGTTTCTTCTACGTTTGGACTACACATTAAAATGGATTACTATAATGGTGAGCCATTTATTTTTATGTTCTTGTTTTTAAAGTATTATCTAATTGTAGAATCACATAACTATTTTGAATTTGTTAGAGGGGCCTGTTATATCTTCATTATTTTAAATATTGCAGATTTGTTTGACATGTTTGTGTAGCTTCTTGTTTATTGTTTTATGGCAAATTGGCAATACATTTTTGACCTTGATATATATGGACGTAAGCAACATGAATTTTCTAATTTGTCATTTTATTCATGAATATGTCCATTCAACAAAATTAGAAGGCAATTTCATTTATTTATCCATTAGCCCCTTTTTTCACTAATGTTATGAGTACAAATAAAATACGATGAAAACTCTTATCAGATATTGCTAGACTAAAGCAGTATAAACCCTTCTCTCGCATGGCACGATTTACCATTTCCCCTTTACATGACCACTAATTTGTTTACCCATCTATCATCCTATAATTTCATTCCAATTGCATACAAAATTTATGTCCTAACAAAAATCGTAATTCCTTCTTTAAAAAAATATTAACATCTTTGTTATTAATTGCGTGATTTTATTGTTAAACTAATTAGACTTTAGATTTGGATTTGTGACATTTGAATTGATTATTATTGTTTCATCTCTTGTCATACGAATCACCACATTCCAATTTCTTCTACTCTTTTCCTTTCTTGAATGGTTGATCCTTAAACTAATCTATCTTACATATACAATCTGAGGTCATAATTAATTTGTTTGATGTACATATAATCCTACATTATTATGATTTGTTTATTTTTATAAATTAAATTACAAAATACCTACCCATGTTATCCATTATAAAAGTAGTTATATATACGGAGTAATTGTTTATTCTGTCTTATATGTTTAGTACTCCCTCCGTCCCTAAAAGATTGTCACATTTTGACTTTTGGTAGTCAAACATTACAAAATTTGATCATGAATTCCGATTAAATGGTAAGAAATAATATAGTCTTGTGAGACCTTGTTAGATTCGTCTCAATATATATTTTTGAAATATTAACCTTTTATAATCTTTTCGCATGTAGAATAATAGATATTTATGTTTTAAATCGTGTTTTGTTGACCACCAAAAGTCAAAATGTGACAATCTTTTAGGGACGGAGGGAGTAATATTTTTGTAAATAAGTGTTTGTTTTTACATAATAACGATTATCCAACAATTTTTTTCTTTAAATTTGATTTTGGACAATATATAGCCACCTTATAACTTTTTTTTATACATAAAATGCATTATTTCAAGGGTAAATGGCACCATCGATCACTCGGTTTATCTAAAATTTTCACTTTGATCACCATAATTCAGTTTTACCTATATTCGATCACTGAATCGTATACTTTTGCTAAAAAGTAGTCACTCCGCATTTTTTTTTAAATGTGGGCAATTTTTATAAGTTTTTAGCTAGGGCAATTTAGTCTTTTCACTATTAATCATCTTCCTCCCTTGGTCTCCTTTCGCCAACTCATTTCCCCATTTTTCATGTTCATTTTATGTTCCAATTTAAACTTATTTTTTTATTACTTTTTTTCATTTTAAACTTTCACTTCTCTTTTTTTATTTTTTTTCAATTTTTTTATTGATTTCTTTTTCGAAAAAATAAATCAAAAAATAAGCCGAGAAAAATAATTGATTAAGAAATTGAAAAGAATCGAAAAAAATTCAAAAAAAAAACGGAAAAATGGGGAAAAATTGAAAAAGAACTACAGAAAAAATAAAGCGAGAAAAAAAATAAAAAATAAAATAAAAAATAGAAAAAAAATCAGAAAAGAATTCCAAAAAAGTTGATAGTTCATGTTGAAACAACCGTGACCAAAAAATAAGTTTAAATTCGAACATAAAATGGACATAAAAAATGGGGAAAGGAGTTGGAGAGAAAAAAAATGATTAATAATAGTGAAAAGATTAAACTGCCCTAGCTTAAAAGGCCCAAAACCTGGAAAAAAAAACGCAGAATGACTACTTATTAGCAAAAGTATACGACAGTGATCGAATATGAACCAAACTGATCGAAGCAAAAATTTTTAGATAAACCGATTGATTGATGGAGTCATTTGCCTTTATTTCAATTATAATAACGACTAGGAAAAAACCTATTACTGAAAAAATAAAAACTTTTGCATAGACTACATTGTCCACAAACAACTAGAAAATATAGATCTCAGTGGTGTATTTGTTTGATGTAAGAAATTGAGGTATAACTCTCTAACATTATAGTAAAAAATAGTCAACTGTAACGAATATTTAGTTGTCTACCCTATCCAATTAGGGAAAGAAAAAATAATTTTTTATCTTTTTGGATTTTCATATTTTCCTTAATTATATGAGTAAAATATAGTTTAATGGCAGGGGACATTACTTATGCTCGTATCATGTCATAAGTCGATCACTTATGTTTCAAAGTGTCCTAGTCAATCATTTATGTTTCAAAGTGTCGTAGTCGATCTATTATGTTTCAAAATTATACCCAGTTAATTTTCCATCCACTACTGCCGATGACCCTTTTGCCTAAAATATAAATCTTTATTTATGGTCTCACTTTTACCAAATTAAATAAGTGAACATTAAGATAAAATTATGTTTGTGAGATAAACTCAATTTTTTTTTAACTTTATGAAAAGTATATGGTATTTAGAAAATTGAAGGAATGATTGCTTTGTACTGTTACTTCATAACGTAGAACATTTATGTTTTTGTGACAGTCAATTAATGATTATTATTTAATTCGAAAAATATAAAATTAATATCGATAAATTTATAGTAATAGTATTTTTATAAAAGTAACTTCTTACAATTTCATATATTATCACTAATTAATTATTCTTAATCAAAGTTAAACGCGAAAAAGCAAAAAAACAAAAAACAAAAAGTCTTTGAAATGGAGGTAGTATGTGATTGTCATCATTTGACCTCTTTGTCTCAACTCTCAAGTAATATCAATCCTACAAGTTAAACATGGTATTTAGGTAATAAGCACTCTTCTTATGAATAGAAGTACTATGTTACTTGCAATTTTAATTGGATACTCAATAGACATATTGAAAGCCGTCATTTTCAATTATTTTTTGTTTGGTATTGATTCTGAATCTCTCTGCCTTGTCAAATAAGGATTCATGAATAAACAATAATAAGATTATTAAAGCTTGAAGATAATATAAACAAACAAAAACTTCGTTTTCTAAGTTACCCCACATAGGCTGTAGCCTTTATGGAGATTGAACTCAATAAGTGCTTGATACACAGTTCGACTCGAAGAACTAATTCAAGGAGTTCGACTCGGTATTTCGAACCAGACTTGAATCTTAATTTTAAATTACATGTACTTCGATACATAGGATCAACTCGAATTTTTTTAATGGAAAGGCTATAATTTAGTCAACATCAAGCCGAACCCAACAAGGGCTCTCGAATTGGCAAATTTTATAAAAATTTCAAGTCGACACTCGTTTCTACAAAAAAATTGAACAATAAGATTTGACTCGTTTCGGAAATTATCAAACCCAGTTCAAACAAAACAAGTTCAATCAGTCCGGGGCATAACTCAGTTGGTAAAGAGCTTGGGTGGTGTGATGACAGCCTAGCCTCTTCGCATGGTGTGGGTTCGAGTCCCGTAAGTGATAGAATTTTGTGTTGGAGTGGTAAACAGGCAAATCCAAGTCCCCTGACCCTCTTAGGCACATCCTGCCATTTACTATATCACGACAACTGATAAGTACGACGGGTCCGTTAAGATTACCTCTCAAAAAGACAGGTTCAATCAGGTTCCACTAGTTGAAAGGCGTATCCGCACTTTCAGATTCCTAATTGTCCTCTTCGTAGATGAATGGCCAGTTTTGTTTTAATGTCAACTTCACTACACTACTACATTTCTGACATAATGCAACGGTCATAAAGTATCTAATGCAACGCCTTCCCTCGTGACCGTTGCAATTGATAGAGCTAACGCAACGCCATCCTTTGACCGTTGCGATAGATGGTCTAATGCAACGGTTCATGTGAAACCGTTGCGTTAGACGTAACTAACGCAACGGCTTATATGACACCGTTGCATTAGACCAATATGAATTAATTTTGGCGCAAAAAGTTCCCTCTTAATTTTTTCTATTATACAGTATGTAGACACCGAAATAGTTAATAAAATATGACTAAACGATTATTTTTTCGCTAAATAAAGTATTACTCACTCTGTTTTTTAGTTTTCATTTATTTTTTTTCACCTTAATTAAGAAATATGTATATCATTAAATGAATATATAAACAACGAATTTCATGTATTGGTATCATACTCCGTTACTAATTACTATATGAGAGTGATAGCTTTATAATGGTGGATATCATAGACAAGCTTCAAAGAGATAATGAGTAACGTTGGAAATAAAAATAGTACTCCCTCCGTCCCTAAAAGATTGTCACATTTTGACTTTTGTGGTCAATTACACCAAAATTTGATCACGAATTCTCACTAAACGAAAAGAAATAATATAGTCTTGTGGGACCTCGTTAGATTCGTCTCAATATATATTTTTGAAATATCAACTTATTATAATTTTTTTGCATTTAGAATAAGAGATATTTGTATTTTAAATCGTGTTTTATTGACCACTAAAAGTCAAATGTGACAATCATTTAGGGACGGAGGGAGTATTTAAAACCTTTGTATATTCATAAGATGATAGAGAGTTGATTTCTTGTATTTCAAGATGATAATTATTCTATTTTGAATACATCAAGTAGGAACTTAAGTGAGAAAGATGGTTCAAATATAGATTTGGAATTGTAAAACGTTGATTTGGAAAAGCTTTAAAAAAGTCTAAAACACCCATTAAAGAAATATAAGGAATAAAAAATAGAAAAAATTAGGACTTAACACTTAAAAGTAACCCGTAGTAGTACTATTTTGATATAAGGGCTCAAGGCCCAATATTTAGTAACATATAAAAACAGGAAAACTACAAACCTAATTTTGTTAGTCAATTTTCACATATTAGTTTTATTATAGCCGCCCAATGCACCCATGACAGCCTCATCTCCAGGTAATTTTAATCAATTCAATCAAAATATGTCTCTAACAATTCAATTCTAAAATTCAAATTACAATAAGAGAATTTTTTTTGGAGAATTCAAATTGATTTTTGAGGTTACACTGGGTTAAAGTAATTAATTTTTATCGATTTTATTTTTTGGTGATTCATTAAGTATTCTGAGAAAAATAATATTTTTGAAATTTTTTGTCAAACTTTTAATCGATTTATAGTTTTTACATTCAATTTAAATTGATTATTGAATAGCTTGATTATTTTATGAAGCACTTTTATATTACTGTTCTTTTTTAGATTAACAACTTAATTTGGGATGTTGTAATAGTATGTGCCTTCATATATTACTATTGATATATCGTGTTGTTATGATTATTTATATAATTATTATTACAAAGGTTGTTCTCACCCCGGTAAGCTACTAGTTGACTTGAGGAAGTTAATGTTTCAACTACATTTTTAATTTGTTTCTTATCTCCTTTTGATTGATTACTCAAATTACTGTTTTAGCTAAAACCTTTAATTAGTATTGTCATTTTATAAAATTATAGTGGACATAATATATTATTTTAAATGATATTGTTATTTCAGAAAAATTGTATTCGGTACAATCATCGTCACTTGTAGATTTCAAGAACTATCGAAGGAGCCCACAAGCCAAGTAAGAAATAAATTAAATGTTAATTTACTTAGTTTTATGCACACAATTTTTATTTTTGTGATTCCTTTCTATACTTTTAATTAGATACATGATTCGGTTTTTACATATATATTCTTAGGCATGAAAAAAATTCGATGTGAGGAATACAAGAAAAAGGGATTCAAATCTATAAAGTTAAAGTCTAACAATGACTCTTCTGAAGACTAAGAAAAAAAGGAGACGATAAAGAACGGAAGGAGAAACATCATACTGATCATGAATGTAGTCGTTGGCGATGAGCATCATCTTGAAGAAATGGTTATAGTTGATGCGCTGGCTTAATTTATGTGCTAGCTTTTGGTAGACTGAACAAAGTTAGACATTTTATATAGAGAATATTATACATTAGTTTTGACCATTTGCTAATTTATGTAGTAAACAACTACTCAATTTTTTGTATTACATAGGTGGAAAATAATGTATTGTATTATTAATTTTATATCAATAAAAATTTTATTTGTGTTTATTTATTTAAATGTGTACGTTGATGCATTAGGTGATTAGAGCTTCTAAAGTAGCGTAACTAATATACCGTTGTAATTTAATTTAATGGAACGTTGCAATAATTAATTAATATACCGTTGCAATAGGGTCAATGAAACGTTGCATTAGTTAATTAATATACCGTTGCAATAGGGTCAAAAGGTTGTTGCATTAGCGATAAGGCTAATGCAACAGTTATTGAGGCTAATGCAACGGTTGTTGAAAATTATCAGAAACCGTTGCAATAGGACTAAAAGGCGTTGCATTAGACCTAATGCAACGCAAGCGGATGCAATGGTAGCTAACCGTTGCATTAGGTCTAATGCAATGGTATTTTGGCCATAATGCAACGGATTTTGGCGTTGCAATAGATTAGAAATGTAGTAGCTAGTAGATTCAATAATTATTCCAGAATAAAAAAGGTCTATTTAATTTATTTATATTGTTTGCTTAGATCAATAAGAAGCTGGGAAATTCTTTTGCTTTAATATATATATATCTCCAAGCTTTACGTTACATTATCATCCAATCCATAACCTTGTGTCCCAAAACAAAAGTCCAGTAAAGTCAGAGCCAAAAATGAAGAGGGACATGAAGTGTGACAGCTGTGTGAGGATGCCACCATCGCCACCTCCGCTGCCATCGTTGCGAAAGCCGAGGATCGCGGAGAGCGTGACGCGTAGGGAGATTGCCATGTATTGGAAGGTGAAGCGCATGGTTGAAGAGGATCATTTCACTTTTGCTATTAAGGCTGCTGCTCGCCTTCGTGCACGCAACCTCTCAGTAAGGCTGAAACGCACTTAATTCATTTTAGTTGACGTTTTCATCTGAAACAGTTTTGGTCATGTGGTGATGTTACAATTACAAAGTCAAATAGTTCTTATTAGGTCACGAGCTCGATTCACCTAGGTTTAAATTAAAGATTATTGTTCTTTTTAGTGTTGTCGTTCCAACGAAGTTGACTTTTATGGTGTAGGAGGAAGATTACAAGCTCTTTGAGGAGTCTTTGAGCGACGAAGATGATGATGAATTCCAAAAGAAATGGGAAAATATTGATCCGAATAACAAAGATCTTATACGCTTGGGAATCAAGAATTGGTTAGTAATCCAGTATAGTATCGATCAAACTTTGCAAATCATTTTGATGTTTCAGGACTAATTTCGATCGTTGGAGGAAACAGGGGCGACGAAGGCCTCTGCCTCCTGGAAACGCGAGAGATTATCAATTTTCTCGCGCTTAGAACATCATTAACCTCTCTTTTTAACGTTTCTAAGCGTTTTGTTTTCGTTCATTCAGAATCATGGTATCATCATTTTCATTGATTTAGAAACAAAGCCTAAATAGGCCACTTCTAATGCTTGTGAGGTGTTTTCGTGTTTGTCTGCAGGTGGACGAAGAGCAAATATGCGTATCTGAACCAACCAGACATAAAGTCGATGGATGGTCCAAAACGACGACGAGCTTCCTCTTATACTGCGCAGTTCTGCTATATGCCTGATCCGCCGAAGGCGAGTATACTCGGGGCATGTCTGGTGGAGGTGTGAGATGTGTAATGTGCTATAGTTTGGTTGAATTGGTGGATATGATTCTGGTGTACATTGATAATAAAAGTAGAAAGAAACTCATGTAATTTATTAAAGTGGTAAAAATGTTGCATATTGTATTGCATTTGATGCTATTTGATCCTGTAGGATTTGATTGTTTTCACTATTCGTATTGCTGAACTTTTGGGTGATTGCATTTGCCGCTAATACTCGTAGAAAGTTATGGTATTATTAAATTTTTTTTATTATTAAAATTTCTCTCGAAAATATTATCATGATAAATTATGCATTGATATAGGAACTAATTGTGATTTATGCATTAAGAGATTAAAATGGATCAAATTACAGACTTTAAATTTTATATTTCAATGTCACCTTCTAGAAAAGTCACTAAGTGCTTTTGTTACATGCAAACACCCCCACAACATGATGCAACTATTTTAAGTTCCACTTAAATAACTGCAAGCAACAACTACATAAATTATTTATAAGAGTGACGTCAACTTTCCTAAGAAATTTATTAGGAACTTAAAAGATAAAAAGTGTAAAAATACTTCTTGCGCACTTTTAAAATATGTTAGATCCTTAAGAAAAATTTACGCACACTTGTTTAGTAAGAGCTAATCGAATAGTCTATTGGAAAGGGCTCTTGCTGTTGGTGGTGACTAAAAAGTCGTACGCTCGAAACTCATTACACCACAATTATAAAAAAAAGAAAACAAAAAACAATTATGCACACGGTGTTTACGCGACAAATTTATACCGTCCCTATTTGAAAGTTATCTTTTTCTTCCATAATTATACCTCTTTTTTCAATTACATAAAAGATAAACATAAAATAATTAAATATTTTTCATCATATAAATATATAAATTAAAATTACCTTTCACTCAACACCCATATTTTTGAAAATTTGATTCTCATATTTTGTATGTGCAACTGACATAATTGATCATGTAAGCGAATAAGATATATCATTTTTCTGGGTGAGTAATAAGAAAATTGTTAAAGTACATATATAAAAAAGCAAACACTAAAAATAAGAAAAATATAGGTTGAAAGTCTATTTTAGAAAAGATATTACGACAAATGGTGTGAGTAAAAATCACCATCACGTAAAGTGAAAGTTTGATAATTTTTACTATCTGTAGAAATTTAATCATCGCCCTCCAAACCGGACGTGAGGGTTTTCCAGGGGCGGATCTGCATTTGCGCACGCTTGTGCACATGAGCCATCAAAATTCTTGAAAAAAAAATTACTGTAGTTATTAATGTGCGAAGACAGCCTTGGTCCTATACTCCTATCAATTTAAATAATATTCCCTCTGCCTTTTTTTAATAGGTTGTTTAGCAATAATTTACTTTATTAAGGTTATGGAAAGTATTACTATTTTGTCCTCATTTTATAGGAGTTAATAAAGATGTGAACTTAAAAGCCAACTACTTTATTGTGATAAAATAAGGAAAGTGGTCAAAAAAACACATTGAAAACTTAAACACCATGTTAAAATAAGTATCTTTTGGGTCACAAAACATCACTACAACTTTGCCAGATCCGCTCTTGGGGTTTCCTTCATCTAAGTATTCGCGGGGAGGGTACTTCCAAGTTGAACCATTCTTAGAGAGATGATTATCGTGAACTGTGAGAGACAAATCGATATAATCACATTAAGAATGTTAAAAAATAGTACATACATTTTAAGCAACAATTACAATTAAAAATCTTAAAAAAGGCTTGGAAAAACCGAAGTGAAGGAATTGCAAGTCATTCCACCTCTTAATATACCTATATGATTCCAATAAGCCATAACAATAAGTCCGCAGGAACCGAATCGGCAGATTACCACCCATCCTACCCGATCCATGTCATATATATCTTGCAAACCTCCCTTCCCCCGCGCGACCATCAAATTAAGACCCCTTCTATTATCCCAACTGCGATTTATCCTCATCTCCATTTTTAGTTTTAAAAGGATAGTGGGGTAGATTTCAAATTTATTGGAAGTCGGGTATGGGTTTATACACTACTTGGGATAGGGAAGGGCGAGGGTAGGATTTTGATCTCAATTGGAGGTGGGGGTGGGAGAGGGTTATTGGTGAAATGGTGGTGGGAAAGGTTATTGGTGAAGTGGTAGTCTTGATGATTTGAAGATGAAAAGGATGATGGATTGGTGGATATTCGAGTAAGAAGACGATAAAATGGGAAGGGGTATTTTAATCTATTTATATAGGGTATGTGATGGTGGGTGAAAATTTAAAACTGTGTTGACTTGGTGCAATTTTTTTTAAAATGTGTTGACTTGGTGTAATTTTTCCAATTTCCTTTTTGATGATTAGTGATGAGGTATTGAGGTGAGTGTCAAACATATAACTTTATTTCTAGTCTCTAGCAAGAGCTTTTTCCACTAGACTATTCGATTAACTCAAATAGGGCTGTAAACGGACCGAATTATACCAAACCTTGATACGTGCGAAGTTCGGTCCGCACCAGCGTCGCACGTACGTGCGATCCAGTCCGCACCATGCGGACGAAAATATTTATAGTTTGAGTTCGCAAGTTTTTTTTGAGAATATAGTTCGACTCGATTTGCATAAATAGTACGCACCGTGCGCAAACCTTCGGTCCGCACCGTTTTTTAAACCTTTAAAAAAAAAAAAATTATTTAGGAGTTTTGTTGAAAATAAAAGATATAACCTTTTTTTTAACTTCCTAATTTATAATATATATGTATAAATATTACTATATTTTATTAGATTTTATAGTGACCGATCGAATCGCATTATTTCGCACCGTGCGGTTCGATCGGTCGACCCCTCAATTTCGACGTTTGGGTTTGAGTTCGCACATGCGCACCGAGCAGCGAATCGAACATTTTCGAGTCGAATAATGCGAACCAAATCAAACTTTTTACGTTCGCTCACAACCCTAAACTCAAATTTCTCCTCCTCTTGTATCAACATTTGTTTGTTTCATAACGGTTGACTAGTCTGACGCCATTAAATTTGATGAGTTAATAACTACTTAGTATAAGAGAATTTTCATTGCATTAATTGTAAATAAATGTCGTCAAACAACCGTTATAGAAAATTATTTTCACTTCAATTTAATTTATGATTTAGTATATTTTTAAAAATTATTATTTTCACGAGTTATATGTTATATTCTTTTTATAGTACTTCGTCACAGTTAGATTATAACTTAGTATCTAATTGTAAAACTAAACTGAACCGTTATAATAATTTTAGCGAATAGTAACAAAAATTGTGACATAAATGTACAATCCAATATTATCTATCAAAAATATAATTGAAGTAATTAGATATTTTAAAGAATCTTCACGAATTAAGTAGCATGCAACAAAGTCCAATTCTTGTAATAATTCAGCTATCAATGAAGTTCTAATTTGAATACTGACATAAGTCATACTAAAAAAAAGAAAAACAACTTTAAATGTATTTCCTCACCTCTATATCATTGTCATATTTTGACTTTTAATGATCAACAAAATACGATTTAAAATATAAATATCTATTATTTTATATGTGAAAAAATTATAACAAATTGATATTTCAAAAATAAATATTGAGACGAATCTAACAAGGACCCATAAGACTATATTTTTTCATATCGTTTAAAGAGAATTCATGGTCTAATTTTATAATGTTTAACCAACAAAAATCAAAATATAACAATCTTTTAAAAACGAAAAAAGTATCTAAAAATGGTATATCTAATAAAAAGAGCTAATTATATTGGTAAACGGTTTTAATTTATCCAGAGCAACATGTCACATAAATAAAAATACCTTCTCCACCCTCACATTAATATCTCATTTTGGGATTTGAATAAGATAATATTTAATTGTGGCATCACTTGCAAAATTTAATTGTTTTTTATGAAATATCAAATATTTTATTAAAAATGAGAATTAAATGTTAACTTCAAAATTTTTATTTTCATCAACTTAACCATCTTTTCCCGTAGTCTTGTTCTATTGATTATCGATCCAGCTTCTACAATTGAATATCGTTCGAGTCATGACAAGCCGTCCTGAATAAAAATCGATGCCTCTGCCCCCGTTGTAGTGTAGATTTCTCCCTTTACAATAGTATAAGATTTACTTTCAATATGATAACGTTTGACAAAAAAAACTATTTCCTCTCCCCTTTCCCCAGACACGGGAACCACTATACACACCCAAATAGTAATTTAGTGCAGCATAATATAACCACTTTACCCCATTTAACTTTCTGACTTATTATATTTTTAATTAAGGACATAATTGTCATTTCATACTACGAGCAACCCGAATAGTCAGACTATGACGTGGCGACGACCTGCTACCAGACTGCAAACTTCAACTACTCCAAACATCCAAAATTCCAATTAGATCACCACATTCAAATTCCCATTCATTTCTTACATTTCCCAATCCCAAAACCCCTTCTCTTTCCAATTTAATTCATTACAATAAACACATACCTATATAAACTTCATAAACCACTAATAAAATTAAAAAAAACCCATTTAATTACCATTTTCATCAACAATTGAGCTCCAAAAATGGCGGTTAAAGGGCGGTATGGACGTGGGCATCCACGTAAGACGGCGTCGTCGTCATATTCAACATTCGCATTGGTGATGCTGATTTTGTTTTCATTTTTATTTCTCATTTTATTGGTTTTCGGAATCTTTTGGATGCCCAGTAACGCCTCCTCTAAAGGCGCCTCTAAACCCAACGATCTCACCTCAATTGCTCATAATGCCATGTACTATTTTTATGCTTTTTTAATTGATTCAATGTTTGTGTTACTCTC
Source organism: Echium plantagineum (assembly GCA_003412495.2). Lineage (NCBI taxonomy): Eukaryota > Viridiplantae > Streptophyta > Magnoliopsida > Boraginales > Boraginaceae > Echium > Echium plantagineum. The sequence continues at coordinate 21,404,081 of CM016565.1, forward strand.
CTTGTCCCGAAAAGTGTCCAGTTTTGAATTTTGATTGTCGAGTTTTTTGCGATTTTGAACTCTCATATTGTTGTAATTGTTGTATAATATTGGGCGATAAGTATATACCATAGGTATATAAAAATGGCAAAAAGTATATGGAAAAATGTTGTTGTTGATGTGCTTACTAGATATGATACATTTGATTCAAATCGAAGGTGTACGTGTTAGAATTGAAAATTGAAGTGGACAATTGTTTTTGAGATGGATGTAGAATTAATTAAAATTTCGCAATTTGCTATGAATGTTGGGGTGATTTGATGTGGATTTTTTGTTGTACTTTAGATTCAACGATAATGGGAGACGTGAAGAGTGGGTTGAATTGCTTTCCTGGGAGCCAAGAGCTTCTGTTTATCATAACTTCTTGGTAAGTAATCGTGTCTGTTGACTGTTACTTGTGTGAATTTTATTATCCATAGTTGGAAATACTTGGATTTATATTTTATTCTGTCAAACCTTCTTGGTAATTCAGTTTCTCCTTTTGTTGAAATTACATGAAGGGATTGGGATTTCTATAGCTTATCTAACTTTTCCAATTCGTTTTTGCTGCAGTCAAAAGGAGAATGTGAACATCTAATAAATCTTGCAAAGCCTAACATGGTTAAATCAACTGTTGTAGATAGTTCCACGGGCAAAAGTATGGATAGCCGGTATGTATATCGTTTCCTACATCCTCTTTTTTGTATTAATATGAGCTTAGTTCACTGCTGACGACTTAAGTTTGCTTATATCTGTTTTTGATCAATTAAGTATCAAATCGATACATTTAATAACTTACATTTGTATAATGCATTTTTTTCTGACTGTTGGCTTTTCTAAATGCACTAACCCTGAGGTCACATGCTCGTTATGTGGCAATCTTACAGTGGTATTTTCGTCTTTGTATGTCCACGAAGAAAAAATAGAAAAACTGCACCCCCTTTCTTCTTAAACCAATCACCACCACCTTGACACCAGCACCACCCCATTCAACTAACCGAACTCGTGCTGCACCTTTTTTTCTGATTCAGTCAATATCAAAAAGAAATTTACTGTAATTCTCACAAATTCACATGCATAGAAGCAACCAACTACCCCTCGATCTTAAACATTAATAAAATAATAACCCAACTGTTTCCCTGTATCTAACAAACCCAAATATGCATTTGTAATACATAAGCGATCAAATGGAGGTGACATAATGCAAAAGATCAACGCTGCCTTTAGCACTATGAATATTCCCTTTTTTTTAATGTTTTATCTGTTTACGGGTTCACATGACCTTTTAAATTCAGAGTGCGCACAAGCTCTGGAACATTTCTTGAAAGAGGAGGTGATGAAATCATAAAGAGAATTGAGAAAAAGATTGCAGACTTCACCTTCATACCTGTAGGTATGTGGATTATTAACACTTATTGCAGAAATCTTCGATATCTATATATATTTAGTACTAAGACGTGTAAAAAATTAGAATCATAATCATGACCAAGAAAGAATTATGAAATTGTAATACACATGGAGCCCCTCATTTTGTCTGTTTGAGCACTGTACACGAAATAAAAAACTTAAAGAGTAACTTCGGCACGTAGATAGTACAAAACCTTTCAGTGATTTAGGCCTAGTCATGGACCACTGAAAAATGGAGCACATTAGATAGTCCATTCTGTGTTGGACCGTTGCTGCTTGAGCTGATAAAATACCTACTTACAGTTAATTTAGATTAATTCTGACTGGGCTATTATTATTTGGCTAGCGATAATGCAAGAGCAATTTTCATATTGCCAGAGCAACCCACTATTTAATTAGCAGGTCAATTATCTTTCACCCTTTTATCAAATGTGTTTTTTTTTATAGGAATACTTTTAACTAGAAAAAGAATAAAACATGAGAAAATCTGAAAAAATTGTATTTACTTACAACTTTATAAGTTAATGTGAAGAGCAAAAGCAAAACTATCTCTGTTACTATGAACTTGAAAACGAATAATCTTCCAACATCTTTTATTCACAATAAATTATTGTTAATTCGTTTTATACAAGTGCCAATAATTTTTTTGTACATTTTTTTCAAATATGACATTTGTGAGAGTAAATGATTTATTCAATCTAATTTAAGGGTGGGAGTGACAATTCAATAAAAATTGCTCCGGCAACATGAAAATTGCTTTGGCATTATCGTTAGCCATATTATTTACGGTTTTTCTAGAATGTGCCTTTGGGCACAGGTTAAGATGCTAATAAAGGAATATACTTGATAGTAATTTGCATTTGAAATTATATATGGAAAGATTTTTAAAATTATGTTCCGTTATATGGTTGCATATGTTGTTTTTTATTTTCACTTTTAATTCTTAACATGTGCCCTTAGGGGGCACATTGTAGAAAAACCGTATTATTTATATTGATTAACAGGTCAGGCAACTGAGTGAATTATAACACTATGTTGATTAACAGATCACACAATTTGTAACCTGTGCTAAGTGCTCTAGCTTTTGCTTTTTATTGAAGGTCGAGCCTTGTATATAGACATAGGATGGTTCTAACATAACAATGTTTGCTCATGCTGATGGGTTCTTACTATATTATAATCTATTCTTCATTAAGTTGTTGAATCAAGTTGATACAGAGATATAACTATCAGAGGACTTAGAACCTAAGTTTCTCGACTCTGTGCTTGCAAGGATCCTTTCCCAAACAAAAGGTTACTTAGGCAGACATGGTAACGTTGGCTAAGATACTCCCGTACAACAACCTCAGGGCTAACTCAGGACTGGAGCCACTTGTGCTATCTTAAATACCACTTTCATTGATTTCGCTAACATCTCCTGCCTTCCTTTTTCATGCATGCTGTATTCCTGCTTGTTGTAATGCTGTCATACTAATGGTTAACCCTCATCTGTTGAAATTTAAACACCCAGACCACGGTGAAGGCCTACAAGTTCTTCACTATGAAGTTGGTCAAAAGTATGAGCCCCACAACGACTACTTCAGTGATGAGTTCAATACGAGGAATGGGGGCCAGCGTATTGCTACAGTTCTGATGTACCTGTGAGTATAAGTACTTTGTGAAGTTTTTTTAGTTGGCTAATTATTTTTACACTCCACTTCTTGATTATGGCACTCATCCCCTTCGTTATTTTTCATCCACTTTTATACTAAAAGTGGAGTGTTGTTATCACTCGTTGGAGTGTGAAAATGTTGGCCTTTTCTTTTCTTTTCTTTTCTAATAGTTTGTGTTTGCAGATCAGATGTTGAAGAAGGTGGTGAAACAGTTTTCCCCTATGCCAAAGGAAATTTTAGTTCTCTGCCCTACTGGGATCAGCTTTCTGAATGTGGAAAAGGAGGCTTCTCTGTAAAACCAAAGATGGGGGATGCTTTACTTTTTTGGAGCATGAATCCAGATGCATCTTTGGACCCTTCGAGTTTGCACGGTTAGTTATTGCACAAACATAGTGATACTATGCTAACCACGCTGCAGCTGGTAGCCAAGAGATTGTTCAGCACGAGTTTCTCCTTTTTTGCTATCCTCTATCTCAAACACATTCAATTGATATTTTAAGGAGTGTGCAAGTATAATATGGTGATAACGTTTATCCTTTTCCTCTGGCCGTTATATCTTTGTTTGAATGCGGAGTCTGCTCATGGCTTTGCAGGTGGTTGCCCTGTTATTAGGGGAAACAAATGGTCATCAACAAAATGGTTGCGTGTCCACGAATACAAGGTGTAGTGTACAGAGTAACAGGTTAGTTTATAGATATCGTCTGACAACTCTTCTATTCTTTTTCTCGCAGACTAATTACCACGATTTTAGGTGTATGTAGAATTTGTATTTAGATTTGTGATTTATACTCCCTCCTTCATACTCCGTATTATGTTTCTCCATTTTAATATGCAAAATTGTAATAAGAAAGTGACTTTCTCGTTCACTCCCATTGCTGTTGCTCGCCAATTTATTAACCAAACCACACCAAGCTATATCCTCTCCACTTTTCGTAATTGATTCAAATTAGTTTCCTTTTTTACTTTTCGAAACTAGAAAATCTTCTCAATAAATCGGAGAGAGGAGGAAATACTATGTTTTATTGTATTTTTCTTTCAGAGAGTTGTGTACTTGTGTTGGTTGTAAGTTTTGTACCTGTGTTAGTTGTAAGCTGGCGCTTTATTGACAGAGTTCTCGATACACACTTCCCTTACACTAAATTATTTCTAACTATTCCGTTCATAATAATGATGATCTTCTTTGTCTTATTATTTGTCTAGACAGGTTAAAGGTGAAGTCTTGCTCGCTGTCGTGGTATCTTTTCCGAGAATGGTGAAAGTGTAGAGACCTCATTCACCAGCGAAGGCAGGCTTGTCTGTAAACTATTCAATGGCATGTTATTATACACACAACTTTACTCCTAAGATTTTTTTACTTTCCTGACACCACAGTTTTGAGTAAATTTTAAGAACAAACATGAGATTATTTGGATTTTCTCATCGGTTTCGAGTAGCAAGTGAAAATTAAAACTGAGTTCAGCTCATTGAGGTATCATATAATGACTATCTTAAGGTTTTTGTTCAAAATTAGCAATTTATGAGAGCACTCCATTCCAGTGATTTCCTTTATTTGTTTTATAATGCAATATATGAAATATAGCAGCTTGTACGACTCAGATTGCTCGAACTCCTCGAATTATTTAGCTTTTAATCTATTATTGCGAGTGATTTAAGACGAGCTCTCTCGGTATTCTTATTTTTCTTATTGAATTTTTTATAGATATGTTGATATTCTACTAGCCAATATATAGCATTCCAGACATTATAATTTTGTGATATTTATCGTTTATACTTTTTGAGTGAAACTGTTGATTATTTAGTTGGTGAAACGGATGAAGATGTACATTTAAGCTGGGAAGAAGATAATTGTTTTTTTAGATAGGAAAATAGAAAATAATCAAACGCCCAAATTAATATAGTAAATTTCACTCAAAAGTATAAAAATGGTTGATATATTTCCATATTTTTAACACCTTTTAGCATTATCTAGTTTGGAATAGCTACTAGATGGAGCTAAAAACGGAAGAAGTATTTCATGCACTTCATATAATTTTCACATAAAAATCCCCTTCATGCTTTTAAACTTTACCCTTTACACTTTTAAGTGTAAAGAAAGTCGGACATTATTTAGTCGGTTAATGGCAGCAACAATCACCTATGTTTGCTGAATGTTTTCAGTCAATCACTTGTGTTTTAAAGGGTTTCGTTCCATCACCTATGTTTCAAAAGTTTGCACTCCATCACCCATTCCGTTAACGAACCGTTAAATATGTCATGTCACTTGCATGTGACTTTTTGCATGGGCACAAAGAACTATCGAGGGTTCGAATCCCTCTCTCTCCCTTTTTGTTCATTAAATAAATTTGTTTTTTTTATTGGTTTTGTTTGGACTAATATCATAATAGCAGGAGCATTTGGTTTCTGAGCAGAAGAACCGTTTTCAAGTAGTGTTCGATCGATTACGTATATTTTAGTAATTTTATATTCTACTATGTTTGTTATCCATTCCATCACATCATCTATGTTTGCTAAATGTTTCCAGTCAATCACTTGTGTTTTAAAGTGTTCTATTTCATCACCTATGTTTTAAAATGAATCCCACTTGATCACGAGTATATATAATTATAATAAATACAATTATATATATTAAATTATACATTGAATAATATTAAATATAATTATGTTTATATATATTATGTATATTATGTATATAGATATAGTTATATATATTAAATATATATATATATATATATATATATATATTAAATATGATCTCACGCGTGGGGAAACATTAGCCTACATAGTTCTAGGCTTAGGACACAACCTACCTTCCCATTTTTCTACCTTATCTCTAGTCATTGTCATCCTAACCATTATTAAATCTTTAACAATAGACATCAAGGTTAAAATTGGATTATCACTTGCATCTAGAATGAATGCATTGAATACCTCACACATATTATTAAGGAAGACATCACACTTAATAGATGGGTAGAAAAATACCCTACTCCATTGCTTTGGATCCTTATCACTAAACCACTCAAAAAAATCAACATCTAACTTCTTCAATTTTTTCAGTGCATCATTGGAATAGCTTTCTGATGTTGCAGCTGACAACCATATGTCCCCACAAATTTTCTACAACCTGATTTGAAGCCCTGCTTACATCCTGCCCAACACAGGTACCATCTTTGAAAGGTTTTTTTTCCCTCTTCATTTTCAACAGTCTTCACAAGACAAGTAGTTTCAGGATTTGTATCCATTGCTTCTGTGCAGTAATCCCATAACCTAGCGAACTGTTTGTTTTCATCACCATAAATTATCTTCAAGGCATTCTGCTTAGCCCTAAATGCCTTCCATCTACTTACATGCTGCCCAAGCTTCAAGCCTATCTCCTTCCTAAAGTTAGTTGGCCTATAGTTTGGTGAGTTCTTAAACTTCTTCTCATAATGCCTTCCTAACGATGATGCTTTCAAAGTTTTGTTGTCATATACTGGAATGCAGGTGTGATACAAAGACCATTTCCTAATTTGAAGGCATGTTTCCCCATTTAACTTCTTAGCATATATATGAACCATTTACAACTCTGATCTTTACAATTAGGCCTAACTCTTGTCTTTTTTATCTTTCTTATACATGATATCCCTACCATCCTTAATATTGTAAGTATCAATTGCTTTCTTCAATTCTTCCCTAGAACTAAACAGCATTCCAGTCTCAAACTGAGAATGCCTACCATCACTAACTGAATTATACTTAGGATAAGTTCCCAATCTACTATGATCTGCCTCACAGTCACTGCCATCATTATCACTCTGCAATCCATCATTATCTTCACACAAATCTTTCTCACCATCTTCTACATTTAACTAGTCATGAACACTAGCAGAGAAATATTGATTATGATTCACTAAATTTGCTCCTTCTTTAGCCCCTTCATCAATGTGCATATCAAACAATGTGTCATCATCCTCCATATCATATTCCTCATCTATAAACCCCTATGATTCTTCATCACTTTCACTAAGATCAGTCCCACTATCATCTATATCTGCCCTAAAGAACACAGAACCTAATGAACTTGGCTCCCCAACATCACATTCCTCATCTATCAGATCTTGCCTAATTTCCCCATTAGCAGCCTCTAATCTCAACGTATCCTTTAAGTCAGTACGTTACACATATAGGTTTACATCATTACCAATCCTATAGAACCTCAATAATCCTAGACAGTCACTAGACCTATTCAGAAGTTTGCACCCTTTGTCAAATCCTCTTTACACTTATGATACATTCACTAACATACATTCTCAGTTCTTCAAGACTTAAATTAGACCCATCTACATAATCATAACACTCAATTGTACCCCCCCCCCCCCACATACCTGATGTGTGGGCTCCTCAACAAAGCATCCCCATGATGAATTGTTATTGGGATTAAACAAATAAGGACAAAATCGACTTGTCTCTTTCGAAAAAGGGGATTAAACAAACCCAGCTTTTTAATAAACAAAGAACAACTTGTCAATTGTTTAATTTAAATATCAATAAAGCACATGCATCAACTTGTCTCTTTCGAAAAATGAGATTAAACAAACCCCACACTCTCATCGATTTCAGAAAACAACTATCTACTTTATACTCCATCGATTTGACAAAACAACAATTACTTTAACCCAAACGATTTCCCAGAAACTACCTACTCAAACCCTAACAAACTAAATCAATTTCGACCAAAAGAACAACTTACCATAATCAGGTTTTTCAGCCATTGCAGGGCTACGTCTTACTCCCATTACCAAAACCTCTCGATTTTTTGAAAGATATCCTAATCGATGTTCGAATTCTTTTTTCGCCTTTTGAGTGTGTTAGAAAACGTTTTGAAACTAAGAAAATGATAAGTGTGGTGCTTTCTTGATTTTAACCCACTTAATTGTCATTTTTACCTCAACTTATTTTTAATTCTATTTTAGCCCTTAAATGGGGCAATTATAGAATAATATTAACAGTTAGGGCTGAATTAATACGTAGTTTGGACGTTTAACATAGCGTGTGGCTCACACAGCGCGTGAAGTTAACAAATTTAACGGATGTAACGGAATGTGGACCAAAATCCAACACTTGACCCACTATCAGGGACCATTTTCGCAACAGTGCCACTTTGGGGGAAAAAAGTGCACCAAGCCTCCACTTACTGGGACCATTACAACAATTAACTCTACAATATTACAACAACAGATTTACGGCTTGTTTGATAAATCTGAAAAACTGAAATATGAAGTCTGATTGTAAGTGACTGAATGTTGAATTGCTGATGAATTATAACTGAATTTGAATACTGAATCTGTTTAGTTGTTTGATAACCGTCAAAGAAAAAGACTGAATTTGAAGTATATTGACAATTTTGTCCAACCTTAATTAATTAACAATTTAGTCACACATTTCACTTTCAGCTTTAAAAAATTACATAAATAGATGATTATTAACTTATAAATAATTACAAATGATAAACATAATTAAATAAATATTTTAAATTTAATAAAAATATAAATATTAAACTAAATTAGTCAAAATCGATGATATATTTTTTATTTAGAATCTCAAATGGATAACGAAACATAACTGGGACAATATTAAGAATTTAACAATTACATATAAATTAAACAAGAATTTGTAATGAAAAATTAAATAGTTTCTTTTCTAATCAATTAGAACACAAAACGCCATTAATTTTATAGAATAAATTATTTAGTTGAAGTATGTTCAACAATTATCAATATAGTTATAAACTATCAAGAAATTTTTGTTGAGAAAATACAAGAAATTGCAAAAATATGAAAGTTATTTATATTTTACAATGGCAATTATATATAGAAAAAAAAATAAAAAGGCATAAAAATTTTCACCCTTTTACATAAAATAAATAAAACGGTATAACGTTATCAATATATTGTCTTCTAAATTATGACATTTTCCATAATAGATACTTGAATACTTTGGATATTTATTAGGAGAAAGGCCACTGCACTATTTGACGTTATGTTTCTAATATGATTTTTTTTTTCAAAATTATAGCTGTTAACTTTTGATATTTGAATTAAACATATTTTTTTATATCGATAAATTAATGTGAATAAAAATTAAAAGTAATATATGTTTGTTACATATTTTCATAATTTTACAACGTTTCCATGGCGTTTTCTATAATTGTACGAAAAGTTTCTATATTTTAATTATTTGAAACTATGTCTAGAGATGAAATCTAAATTCTTGGGCGTGAGGGAAGAAAAAGAAAGAAGTGTGACGTAGAGGATAGATATGAAAAATTAGTATTAATGTCTTCTAAATTGATTTAAACAATATAATAAAATTAAGTTAAGATTTTTATTAACTTAAAAATCTATTAAGAATTTGACCAGATCTTATTGATTCAGTCCTTAAACAAATAATTAACAAACAAACTTAATAAAAAAAGATCTAAAATCATCTAGATTAAGTTCTTAATTTTTTGTTTTTATCAAACACCCCCTTAGAAGGCGCTTACTTAAAACATCACTACTTAAAAAACGTTATTCAATAAGTATTTAATGATGCCTAAATAAGCGATGTCTAACTGGTAAAGAGCTAGAATGTTGAGCATTTACGGTCACACATCTTTACGTTGCGTGGGGTTTGACTCCTGGTAAGGAGGGAATTTCTGTTGAAATAGTTAAAACGTAAGTTCTAATCTACTAATCCGCTGAGGTGGATCTCACGATTGACATTCTTCATGTGTTTTAAGACAGGAGTGCACGTTGAAATAAATGATGATATAATTGGGGATCAATTTACAATTCGGCCATACTATTTTATCTTAATAAAATATTATGCAAAGATCAATTTTGGTTTTGCATGAACTAGTAATTTGTTCTTATATGTCAAGTAAGAGTAGTATAACTAAGGATTAAATTGACACAGACAACATAAAATAACAGTATTTTGTTTCTATGATTATCTGGATAATCAAATGGAGAGTCGGTCTAATAAGTGACCAAGTCAGATGAAACTAATTAGCAAAATAAGAGCATAAATTTGCCGGCATAACATACAAAATACAATTATGTCTTCTTATGAATTAACCTACTCACCCACTCTCTATATTCTACTCCCTAAAGGGAGTAGTTAGTACAATTTTTAATGACAAAAATCAATAATCCATGAGTGTAGTAACATTTGAATTAAGCTTCTATTAAAAGATTTCGATTCAATTTTCATCAGAAAAAATAATAGTTTTGCATATTTTGTTTGAAGTATATATATGCTATAAGGGTTACATTATTTAACAATTTATGTAATCAATGATTACAATATTCATTGTTAATTTACAAAAAAATGATAAAAACTAATCAACTCTATTTACATAATCGGTTCGCATAATTTTAATTTGAAACAATTTTGTCATCATACTAATTGTTAAAATATATTGAATGTATTTAAAGTTGAAAAAACACAATCAAGGCAAGCTGAAAAAAAGAATATTATAGAGGGCAGCACAAAAAAAAACTAATAGTTGAAAGACCACATAAAAAATTGAAAAACAGTATAGATGGCAAACGGCTAAAAAGCCAAAATATTAGCGATTTTTATATCGAAATATTATGCATCATACCAAACTTTAGAAATTAATCATCAAAATTTAAATGAGACTCGAGTTGAACTTTTATTGGAAGCATTAGTACGTAATAATTGAACACCTTCATGCAATAAGCTTCATTATATTATGAAAGAAATTTAATACCAAGGCTCACTCAACTTTCACGTACTCTAGTTTCTAGCCTCCTAGCTATATGGAAAATCAAAGTCTTCTTTCAAGTAGTAAGCTTCTATTATGGGGAGGTTTGGCCATCACCATTTTATGTGCTTTCTTTTGTGCATTTTCATATTGGTGTTATAGGAAGAGGATTTATTCTTATCTCCAACTCTTCACCAAGCAAAAAGGTATATATAAACTACCAACTCTTTTTTTGTAATTGTAATCCGAACGTATATATGCTTGCATATTCGTCCATATATATATATATATATATATATATATATATATATATAAGTTAAATCGGATATGTAATTATTGAAATAATTGTTGGAGACTCTAGTGATGGATATGCTAGCATGATAACTTAGCTTATATATCGTTCTATATTTACATGAATTTTAAATTTTTTACGTGCATTTTATTATTTGGTCTACCTACGGAAACTGCATAATTAAGCTTATTTACAACTTAATTAATTTTGAGTTGAACATGATGAGTTGTAATTGAGTAAGCTAAATAAGAAATGAATTACATATTGATTGACATTAATCCTAGATCCTTGCTCCGAAATAAGAGAATAATCAAATCATTTCTTCCGACTCTTTTTCAAATTCGAGAGATGTTGGTTGATCTTATATCTCATTAGAGTTCTATATATGATTCGAAGTATCCTTTCCTATTTAAGGTCGTGGTCGGATCTATTGTAATCGATTCAATGCATTTCGTATGGGTAATGAAACACTTAAACTAATTTTAGGGGCTTTAGGGGAATTGGATGAAGAAATGCATACATTAAGGCAATATAAAGTAGAAGAGGTGGAGAAGGCAACTCAAAACTTCAGTAAAGAATGCTTGGTGGGTTCAGGAGCATATGGTGATGTTTACAAAGGATCCTTTGGTGACCAAGGAACACTAGCTGTCAAGAAGCTTCACACTACCTCATGTGTGAGCGACCTAGATTTCAAAAATGGTAAGTGTCCTTAACTTCGAATCAAATCGAACCTTTGAATCTCTACTTTCAAGTCGAGTTAAATCCTTGACGAACTTTGGTAGAGTTCGGCTCTTTTATAGACCTATAACTAGACACCAACTGTTTTACAGGGAAGATCTTAATGATATTACATAATACAATTTGAATGGTTATTTGATTACCTACTATTGTAGGATATTTTTCAATTGAACAAAATGTTATTAGCACTTTCAGTAAAATACCATGTAATAGTTTTAAATGTTACTTCCTCGTCCCTAAATGATTAACACATTTAACTCGAATCGTCACGGGTTTTACTATAAGAGTGTGCTTCTCCACAAGTGTGTGGGTTCGATCCATGCAAATGCATGAGTAACTCCGCATTTGTTCAAGAGAGGACCTGCTTGTGGGTGGTTACAAAGTCTGGGCACTCTTGAGGTGGAGTGCCGGACCGCTAGTTGCACATCCCGTATTTACCTCCTCTATTGGACGATGGGCTAGCCAAGCGGGGGCGCTTAAGATAAGCGTATCATCATTTTGATTTTTCGTGGTCAAATTTTAAATAAATTGATCACGAATTCTCATTAAACGATAAGAATCATATGTGATCTTGTTAAATTCGTCTTAATATATATTCTTAGAATATCAACTTTTTATAATTTTTTCACATGTAAAGTAAGAATGAATTTTGATAGGCAAGTTTTGAAAATGAAGAATACATTTTATAAATAATGAAAAATACAAACAAAAATTATAATAATTTTGAGTAATAATTTTTATCAATATAAAATATCGAAAAATTCGAATACTTTAATTAGAATTATATTTCTTAAAACAGAAGTGAAATTGCTGGCAAAAGTGAGTCACACAAACCTCGTGCAACTCCGCGGCTTTTGCAGTGGAACTGGTAAGTAATCATCTGAGAGGTTACTTTAAGTATTTAATCAGACATTATTATATAAAATAATTAAGCTAAAATTAATAATCTGAGAAATTCAACAGGTAAAAATGGTGCAAAAATATTGGTGTATGAGTATGTTAGCAATGGCTCCCTTCTAGACTACCTAATAGGTAAAATTATATTTCATTTTAATCGCTTTACAAACATAAAATATTAATTTATCGACCTTTGTTACTACATTTTGAACCAGACGTTACAAGATCTTACTCGTAATGACGAGATCTTGAGAGGGTTGAGTTTTTTCTATATGATATAATTCTTGTATTTTAGGAAAAGGAGGAAGGAGCCTAACTTGGAAGCAAAGAGTCAATGTAGCTATTACGGCAGCTCAAGGTAAGTTGATGTAGTTTGTCGTAGTTTTTTGTCAAAACAACTAAAAAAAATTGGCTGGCGATATTGCCAGAGCAATTTTGATTATGCCAAAGCAAAGTTGGAGCAAATTATTTCCTTTAGTAATAATTAATTTCATTAGTAGCCAAAACAATGATCAAAATCGAACTTTTTTTTCAAAACTATCAAAATCGAAACTATTTTGTCAAACAACTACCGAAATCGAACTTTTTTGCCAAGAAAACTACAAAAACCAAACTTCTTTTGCCAAAACCAAAACTTTTTGCCAAAACAACTACTGAAATCGAACTCTTTTGACTAGAAAGAAAAGATTAAAGGAAAAAAAGGGTACCAAATATATCAGGGCAATTTAGTCATTTTACCTCCCAAAATGCTATTTTGTTAAGAGAAAAAGGTGCTCCAATAAGTGTCTCCAATAAATGCCAATCTAAAAATTTCTCCTATTAATTGTTCATAACCATCTCCATTCAAGCAAAATAATCTTATGGTTTTCACTTTTTTTCCCTCAGGAATAGCTCATCTCCATGAAGGAATCAAGCCGAGCATCATTCATCGTGATGTGAAACCGAGTAACATATTAATTGGAGATAATTTTCAGGCGAAGATCTCGGATTTTGGCCTTGTGAAAGCAGGTCCCTCCGAGGATGACGAGTCACATGTTAGCACTCAAGTTAAAGGAACATTGGGATATCTTGATCCTGCATATTGTGCAACCCTCCATCTTTCGACGCTCTCCGACGTCTACAGCTTTGGTGTTATTCTGTTGCAACTTGTCACTGGTAGACCTGTTGTTGATACCAGTGGAAATCATCCAACTCCTCATATCATTGATTGGGTAAACTTGAATTAAACTACGATTACTATTAGTGATATAATATACATCGAGGCATGTTGGTGTTGACAGAGAGGGAACAACTGTGAATTGACATGATTTTCGATAGTATTGTAGGCGAAATAACAGTCAAACATGTTTTCTATGATTTACAGGCAACACATCACTTGGAGCAAGGAACTGTTGGGGAAGTGTTGGATGCTAATCTATTGTTAGAACAGTGCAACACAGAAGTGATGCTGAAAATGGGACGGCTCGGCTTGAGATGTGTGAAGAAAGAACCAAAAGAGAGGCCAACGATGACTCGGGTCTGGAAAGAACTTCAGGCAGCTCTTTACCGTTCAGAAACCTTGAACAGACAACAGAGGATGGCCTCCGAGAGATTACTGGGCAAGGCTAGTCTATTACCAGATCATTCAAGTAAGGAAGATGGCGAAGATTACTCATGTTCTGTCAGCATAAATGGTATCGGTCTTCAAAGATTTCAAGTCGAAATGGATAGCTTCTCCTTCCAAAGCACCAACCTAAGATGCCTGGAGCTTGATAGTCTCAGCTTTGATATCGATCCAAAATTGATCTCATGAGAAAGGGATGCAAAACTCAGTAATGATTATACCATGGTGGATGGACGACTTATCGCCTTTCGAAATCTGCATATATAGTGTGCGTGAATGTACAGTTTCATTCACTAAAAATGTTTAGCTAATACCAGTAGCAACGAAGTATTGTACTGCAAATCCATACGAGGTTCCTCAAACTCATCGATGCAATCCTTTCCAGACTATCCAGAGACACTTTATTTTGTCCAAACTTATGCTGGAACCACTATTCAAAACGACATAATACAAGTATTATTCTCGGTTCATCGTATGAGAACTCTCACTAAAGTCAGAACAGAGAGAATGATGCCATTTGTTTTTACAACAAACATAACCTGCAATCTACTTCTATGAAACAATACAACAATACATGAGCAAATTTATATATATATATATATAGAGAGAGAGAGAGAGGGGGGGGGGGGGGGGGGGGGGGGGGAAAGAGAAGATAAAAAAAGTTCAACTAAGAATATGAATAGTTTCTCTATTTCCAAGAGCACGGTTCTGATTCATTCATTTCATTGCTCTGATGACTAACACCTAAACAAAAACCATCTCTTCCGAGTTAAATGTTACATTTTAGATCAATGAATAAATTAGCGATGCACCTCTCTTTAATCATAACAATGAAGCCACATGTAGTTCATGAAGGATATGGCAGAGTGTATAACTGAAGAAAAGCTTTAAGTGGTACCAAGTTCGGTCGGCATAGTAGAAGGGGTCATAGTTTTTGATGGTAGGCTGACTCCAGCTCCTCTCAAGGAGAGAGTAGGACCCCTTAAGGAACTGGCTCTGCTCACAAGATTGATATCTAGAAATACAATTACCACGGTGATGTCATCATGAAAATGCCGACGTACACCCCTATCGATTTTCTTCAAGTCCGAGTATCTCATCTCTCTTTTCTTCGCGGCTTCATGCAATGCAGTTTTCACAAGCTTGCGTGCACTTCCCTGCAATAATTGAACCAACTAATGTCAATACCTCCAATTCAACTTTACTAATCGGACCAAAATTAAATTTCCACAAATGTCAGTGTGCAATGTTGGTAGGTGGTTCAAATAGCATGGAGTTAACTGGAAAAGTTAGAGTATTCAACAAATGAAGACATATGGAGTAAACTAATATCCAAGAAGAGAAAAAAAAAAGTCTGGTACAAAGTAAGAAATACCATACTAGGAATTGTACGATAGCAGAGTACATTAAAATAGCTGATAAAAAATGTGTACGTATTACTTTTCTTTTTTAAGAGAGTGGAGTAAGAAATCTTACATTGTGAGGGCTATTTTGAACAATATCAACTGCTTCTTGATTGCTTAAGTGCTCCCAGAGACCATCAGAAGCGAATATGAGAAATTGATCGTCAGGTTGAAGTTCATGGACATATATTGAGGGATCAGAGCTTAATATAGGTCTTGTAAATGGTTCACGGAGGCGAAACTTTGCATATAAAGGTGCCTTGTTAAATTCTGTCTTCTTCAGATATACATCGCCAATAGATCTAGAAATCTGGAATATATATTAAGTTTAGGAGATAATATATTTAATTCACAACTCAGACAACACAATGTTTAACAATGAAATTAAGAAACAGAAGCTAGAAGGTTATTCAGCAACATCTAAACCAACAAATTGAAAAATCCGTTTTATGAGACGAACATTAATTGTAAACCCTTTCGCCTAAGACTGCAAGTCAGAAACATAGTGAAATAGAAATGTAACCAATGCGATTATATGGTAACACGTGCGGAAATCAGCCTGAAGTATCATGCTGGTAGCAGTTTAGGATTAACAGATTCTACATCTGCAATAGTTCACCATAATTTCGTTATAATATTACACCCTCTATCCTTATATGTTTGCACCATTTTCCCAAATCCAGATTTGATTTCACTGTTGGTCATTCACCTTTGAACTGTGCTAAGATACAAAAAGTACCCTTAACCTAACCTTTTGAAGAAGAGACATCATGTACATTTTCAGTGAAGGGTAAATTTGGAAAGTTCAGCATTTAGAGTTTATAAATGTTGAAAACTTATATCCTTAAAAGTAAGGAAAAGTCAAAGCTCCCTAACATTTTGGGATAAAAGGAGAACATTATTCATACTCTGCAATAGACGGGTCAACCATACGACAACATTCAAAAGTGAAACATACTTCTATATTTTCCATGGTAACTATCATCTCATATAAGACCCTTTAAGTTTCACCAATAAAACCAACTATTCCAAATATAATAATCTTGTACATTTCTAAACTTCTAGTAAGTAGTAAAATAATAGTAGTAAACTAATAGTAGCCACTATTCCCTTGATGAATCATGTTATAGTGTCTTACTGTAGCAATCAGTTGTTGCTTCTGTAGCAATACGATGCCAACTATAACCCAATAGATCAAAAACTCATAACCTTTTAAAGGAACTAAGAGAAGTAACCAAATGAGCCTTAGAAGTAGAAACACCAAACTATGGAATTTTTCCTAGATTTACTAGAAGGCAGACGTATTATTATGACAACCACTCCAATTACATCAAGCTGCACAGAGGAGAATGATATGAGCTAACAATGCAAACAATATTTTGTTGTCAGTAACATACACCCGAATCATATACCTGTATCAAACCCTTCACACGCCAAACATTATGCTTCAGAACAACTATTTGCGGATCATCTGAATGCATCGCATGAAGTTCCTGTCTTACAGACTCTTGGCTAGCATTATGTTCTGCTGAGAGCTGGACAGCGAGAACCTCTCCCGTTGCCTTAACAACCCTTCCCAAGACTGCACGGGAATCGCCAAGGTTTGCCACATAAAGGGTCCCACCACAGATAAGACCAACTAAGCAGCAAGAGCCAACAGCAGCAATTTGTGGATTCATTGGAAACTGTTTAGTAACCACAGATAAAAATCCTTCTTCCGTTGCTTGAAATGCTTTTTTAATAACATCAACAGACATGCACTTCTGCTCTGTTGTAAATCCTATGGAAGAAAAAACAAGTCATTTTCTTTGCAAGTGGTTCATAAACATGGTCTATTTAAGAACAGTACTAATAATGTGCAGAGGTCAGGCTCATTTACTCTTCAGATTTTGGAAAAGGTGATTGTTGATGTAGCGTGATGTCTCAGGACCCCCATGACCATCATAAACACCAACAAAAGTTCCATATGGACCGGAATCGAGTAAACTTAAAGAACCAGACTCAATCTGGCTTTGATCCTCAAGTAAATTGTTGGCCTGCACCACGGCCATCGAGAAATCACCAATTAAGTGTTGCCCACTGTCTTTGTACCAAAGAAGTCCGTCCTGTCGACCAGCAGCATCCGAACCAGTGTGTGCATGATGGCCTGACGATGGCCGCCAACAGGCCTTTAGAAAGTTTATTAACCGCGATAACATCCCTCATTTCACCCCTGCTTACCTCTAATTGTTCAACATCCAAACTGGATGCTTAGACTACTCCAAGAATCAACAGACTTCTCCAACCAGATCAAGAAATCGCTACATCAAAACTTTAAATCGTCAATCAAACTTCCCACAACTAAAACAGCTGCAACTACACCCTATAACTATAACAACCTATAAAATTCACCAAATTCTGAAACTTAAGTAGAAAATGTCACAACTTTAATCATTAGACAAAGATATTTCGACCAAATCTCATGTTCTTGCTCTAATTAGTGAATTAAACAAAAAAGGCTCATAAAACAACACCTTTTAGCAAAAAAAGCAATGCCCAAAAGTCAAAATCCACTCAATTTTCAGTCCATAGTAACTACATACATACTTGATGAAACTACTATAGACCAACTACAATATAGTCAAATGCATAAACAAACTACACCATAATAATACTCAATTCACAATCACATAAAGTTCAAATCTTTTTTAACTAACCTAAAAAATGGATGAAAAAAATCAAAACTTACAGTATGATTAGGCTTTTTTCTGGTCAGCTAATGAACCCCCACCAACAAGAAAAGGACTAAGATCTGAATTATAAAGAACAATACATGTGGGTTTAAGAGCACTAGATCTATAAAGCATCAAATCATCAACTTAGTGCAATAGTACATGTATGTATATCTTGATATAGAAAAAGTAAACAATGAAACCAACCCGAAACAAGTCTTATCCTACTAAGTCGAGTGCGATAAATAACTAATACTTATTTCATTAAGTCGAGTCTATTATATTAATATATTGCATTTAAAAAACAACTTTTTACTTTTGGATTCCTAACTATTATTTTGTAGTTGAAGAAAAGAAAAAAGAAGGAAATAGACAGAAAAGTTGAGAAAATTGAAGGTTTTATTGAAACCAACTGAAGACTGCGTTCATTTGCTTTTATGTTGATTTTTTATTTTTTATTTGTCGTGTATTTTATTTTTTATCTGACTTTCATACGTTGTATTTGTAATACTCCCTCCATCCCAAATTGATGGTCTTATTTTGACTTACACGGTCTCCGAGACACAAGTTAAAACGTAAATATCTATAGTTTTACAAGCGAAAAAATTATAAAAAAATGATAGTTCAAAAGTATACATTGAGACGAATCTAACAATATCCAATATGACTATTTTATCTCTTAGCGATTAGTGAGAATTAATGGTCAAAATTTTCATAATTTGACTCCCAAAATAGAAATGACCCAAACAATTTGGGATGGAGGGAGTAGAAGGTAGATAAAAGCCCCTGAATAGTAAAGAAAACCAAAGAGAGGAAAATACAAGAAATTGATGGCTCAAATCCAGCTGTCAATTTGTAAAGATGGATTCCACCTGTATTGAGAAATCAATTATTAATTGGCCAAATTTGAATCATTATTATTATTAGCGATGAGATGAATTTTGGTTACTAGTAAAAAAAAATTTCATTAAGTTGTTCGATTAATTTAATTAATTGGCCAAACTGAGCTATCAGAAATTCTTTGTTCTTCATTACATTATGAGAATCGAATTTAAATCCTCAATATCTTTATCTAAAAATCTTTTAACAACTATATCAATTAAATTTATACTATATACAATGCCTAAATCACAAAAATAACCACATGAAAATTTCTCATTTTTTCAATTCATAATTTATATATAAAAAATAACTATACCACAAACTAACAATTTAATTCCTATAACTAAAAAAGTTACTTCATTCAATCACCCTAAAATTTATCTTTAGTAAAAATATTCTATTTACGATGTTCTTTAGTTTTATAATTTGTGAAATTTAATGTCGGCATTATTATGCATTAATGATTTTATTGCATAATAAAATAATTCGCACAAGTTAAACTATATCTAAATAACTAATATTCTTAAATGACAATGACTCGTGCTACAAAAAGTTAAGTTTAGTAATTAGAGAGAGCCAAAAATTTCATCTTCATTTTGTGTGTATTAATATTGTGCTTTGAAAAAAAATCCCATCTCTCTTGAATCGTAATTTGCATCTTCTGAATAGCAATGTTATATATGAAACAAAATCTTTTATGTATTAAAATTTCAAAATAAGGATACTTAGCAATGTTTTGTAAAAGATATTTAGTTATATTTCATGAAAGACACTTATCAAGACACTTTAGATCTTTTATAATATCATCTTTTATGGATATTTATGTAGTCTTTTAGAATGACACCTAGCAAGTACGGCTAAGACACTTAAATATTCTCTTAGGATGACACCTAACATATTCTCTTAAGATGACACTTAGCAAGTTTGGCTAAGGATTGGCTACTATATATATGTAGGCATTTGTATCACTTTTATCATCCAAAATATATAACCATTCAAGCAATATAAGATCTATTCTATCCATTATCTTTCAAAAATAGAATTTTCTTTTGAAAATTTCGGTTTTTATAGCAACCGTTTTTTCTCTCTCTGAAAAATTTTCTCTCTTGACTTTTACTAGAGTAACTTCTTCATCTAAATCCTTTCACAACTAGATTTTCGCCTTAGATCTTTCAAGGGGAATCAAACTTGTGAATTGTGGGTGATTAACTTTCGAAACAACTAGATCAATTCATGGATTCGGATAATCCAATTGGTTTATTGGAAAGCAACACCTCTCTTTGGAGGAAGCAACTCCCATCGATGTTACGGAAACAGATAGTATTGATGGTTTGACTAATCTGAAAAGTCTGGTCATCTTAGATCAGAGTGTTTCAAGATCATAGGATGGCCAGGACAACAGTCAAGGGATTATGGCAGAGGAAAATTTAGGACAAATTTTGCCATACAGGATCCAAGAACAATGGATACTTCATTGTCACAAGATTTCTATGGCAACAAGCACAATATGGATTAAATGCATAACATGATAGCAAAGTATGATACAAAAGGAAGTAGGCAAATTAGCTCAGAGTGGTACAATAGATAATGGAAAAGCAGCTATTGAACACACAACAGTTTCAGATTTTGATGGAGGCTTTCCTGGATGCAATGATTTCTCATGAAATATTCTGACCTACACTTCCAACACAATTGTCATGCCCAAGAATGATAATTGGATAATTGATAGTGGAGCATCTACTCACATTACAGGTTTTCTTGAAAATTTAAGTCATTATGAGCCTGTTAAGTCCCCTTCCCGAGTTCAATTCACTGATAATTCTATCAAGACAGTAGAATGCATAGGAGAGGTTAAACTTGGACCTAACATCACATTAAATAATTGTCTTTTATGTCTCTTCTTTTAAACATAATTTATTATCTGTTAGTAGGTTGTCAAGAGACCAAAATGTTAAGTTTGATTTCCATCCTACATTATGTGCATTACAAGATTCTAAGATTGGAGAATTATTGGGAATTTCTATGGAAGTAATAGGCCTGTATCTACTTAGTGCTGAATCTTTCTCTAAGACTGTTTTGGAGAAGCATCATTCTGATCCTGGAAGGGTTGCATCCAGGGAGCAGGGTGCTTGCAATAGTGTTAAAGTGAAAAATGTGAATTTTGGTCTGTGGCATTGTAGACTAGGTCATTGCCCTAGAATTAGTAAGTAAAGACATTCCTAGTTTACAGGATTCTACAAAACAAATCTGATATGCCTGCACTGTTTGTCCCCTAGCTAAGCAGTAAAGGCTGCCTTTTCCATTGAGTATATATACTGCCTCTGATGTGTTTCACTTGCTTCATCTAGATGTATGGGGGCCTTATAAAATCCCCTGACAAACAGGGGCTAGATTTTTCCTTACCATGGTGGATGAGCTAAGTATGTACACATGGATATATCTAACTATTACTAAGTCACAAGTTGTCAGCATGCTAAAACAGTTTCTGATAATGGTTAAGACACAATATGGGAAAGAAGTTAAAGGGATTAGGACAGATAATGGGACAGAATTCATAAATAAAAACATGTATACTCTTTGTTCTAGTTTAAGCATGATACACCAAGTTACTTGTCCCCATACTCCACAACAAAATAGTGTTGTGGAGAGGAAACATCAACATATACTACAGATTGCTAGGGCACTAATGTTTCATTCAAGTATGTCAAAAAGTTTTTGGGGAGAATCTATTCTAACAACAGTGTACATCATGAATAGATTATCTAGTTACAGTCTGAAGTGGTAGAGCCCTTTTAAATTACTCACTGAAAAAGATCCTGATGTAGAACACTTAAAGAGCTTTGGTTGTTTGCCGATGGTTCAATAGCCTAGTGGCATCCGGCCCAACCTTTCATGTAAGAGGTCATGGGTTCGAACCTTGTTGGAGATATATTTGTCTCATATTATACTCTAACTTTCTATTAGTTAGCAATTTCTGTATTCATGTTTGTAATATCATTGTAGTCACAATTCATCGCTAATTATCAAAAAAAAAAAAAAAAAAAAAAAGAGCTTTGGTTGTTTATGCTTTGTGACCTAGGTGCTTTTTCATAAAGGGAAATTTGATGTTAGGGCCTTTCCAGGAGTGTTTGTGGGATATCCAGCAGGGCAAAAGGGTTATAAGGTTTATGATACAGTTTATTAAAAATTTATTGTATCAAGGGATGTTGTATTCCAAGAGGGAGTATTCCCTTACAATGAACATAAGAAAAAACACATATTATAATTGGGGATTCCAGGATTCCTGAAGATGCAGGTGCTACTGATTTGGGTGTTTTGCAAAAGTGTGTGCAGGTGGATGAGAATGCAGGTTTGAGTAATCTACTTGAGGATTCAGACATACATTTTGAGGATCATGCTACAGATATAGATGCTGACCAACAAGTCACAGAGGGAATCAGGCATTCTACTAGGATGAGACAAGCATCAGCATGGATGAATGACTACCAGATTAATGCAATAGGAAGTTCAAACCAGTTGCCAGTTTGTACAAAAGCTCATTTATTTTTCATTATAAATATTACCAAGCTACAGGAGCCACATAACTTTAAGGAAACAAATGCACATAATGAGTGGTAGTTAGCAATGCAGTGTGAGTTAGATGCACTTGAAAGAAATAATTTTTGGGACTTAGTGGTTTTACCTAAAGAACATATATATGGTGCCTCCAGAGAGGTATGATAAGGCATTAGCATTACTAAAATCCCTACATCGACATCAGCTTGACATAAATGATCCCTTCCTTCATGGGTATTTGGAGGAAAATGGAGGCGTATAATAAGACAAGGGTAGGAGAAGTGTGCAAGGTAAAGAGGAGTTTATATAGACTCAAACAGGCCAGCAGACAATGAAATCAGAAATTCACATTAAGTATACTAAAATATAGGTTCAAACAGTCTCCTTTTGATCATTGTCTGTTCATTCTACAAAGTATAGTTTGTTATTTAGTGTTGGTGGTGTATGTGGACGACATCCTGCTAGCTTGTGACAGTTTGCAAGAGATTGGAAGGGTAAAATCTTTCTTGGATGAAAAATTCTATTAACGATCTGGGCATAACAAATTTTTTCCTAGGAATAGAGATAGCAAGGGATCCAACAGGCATGTATATTACACAAAAGAAGTACATAACTGATATCCTAGCAGATTTAAACATGTTTGAGGCTTCTTAGTAACTCCATTCTCTACTGATTGGAGTCCAAAAAATGAGGATTCAGCAGCCTATGAACATCTTAGTGGCTACAGGAGGTTGGTGGGGAGACTACTCTACCTTAATTTCACCAGACCAGATTTGAGTTATTCAGTTAATACTATAAGCCAATTCATGCAGGAACCTACATAACATCAGTGGAATGGAGCCTTGCATGTTACTCTCTCCGTCCCTAAAAGATTGTTACATTTTGACTTTTTATGGTCAACAATATACAATTTAAAACATAAATATTTTTTATTCTACATTCGAAAAAATTATAAAAGGTTGATATTTCAAAAATATATATTAAGACAAATCTAACAAGATCTCATATGACTATATTATTTCTTATAGTTTAATGATAATTCATGGTCAAATTTTTTAAAGTTTGACTAACAAAAATCCAAATGTAACAATCTTTTAGGGACGGAGGGAGTATTAGATACCTTAAAGGTCACTTGGATAAGGCTCTATTCTATCCTAAAGATAACCATTTCAAGTTAACAGCCTACAATAATGCAGATTGGGCTAAATGTACTATTACTAGAAGGTTGGTCACATGGTTCTGCATACTAATGGGAGAAGCCTTAGTTTCTTGGAAGTCTAAGAAACAATCAACTATTTCTAGGTCATCTACTGAGTCAGCGTATCGGAGTATGGCTAATGCAGCATGCGAACTCAGGCGGATGAGTTTTGTGTTAGGTGATTTGGGCATTAAAGACGATTTACCTAGTGATTTACACTGCGATAATCAATCAGCTACTTACATCGTGGAAAACCCAGTGTGGGTTTTCCACGAAAGAACTAAGCACATACAACTCGATTGCGACGTTGTTAGATATTTATAGAATAAAGGGTATGTCAGACCTTACCATATCGGATCCAAGCAGCAATTGGCAGATTGTTTCACGAAATCCTTACCAGCAGTTGTGCTTCATTCGCTTTTGGACAAGATGAACTTCCTCCGGATGACGTCCATCTTAGGGGGGGCATAAAAGATGTAGAAGATGATTTCGTGAGATGATTTCGTGATTTGATTCTGGAAATCAAAGTTTGATGCTTTATGCCCTAGAAGGGTTAATTTCGTGATTTGGGGGAAAATTGTTTTAGTTCAATTGTGTTCGATTAGTTCGTTATTAAGTTTGTGTTTGAACCAGCTCGTGTTTTAGTTAGACTCCTTTATTTACTTGTATTCCACCTATTGGACTGTATATAAATAGGTGGATAGTTCTTTTGTTTTACAACAACAATCATTATTATCAATTCAATTAATATAAAGTCTTTTCCAGCTTCTTTCCTCTCCAAGATTCTGCAGCTATTCTTGATCTGTTTTCCTTCTCGGTTCTAATTTCTTTCTTGCAGCTGAGTTTCTTAGATTGAAATTTAATTTTGAAAAACAATAATTTCATTGAAATTTAAATTGACCCCTAAAAAATCATATTAACTGAAAATTGATAAACTCAAAAATAACAAAAAAATCGACAACGGAACTGAACCCGAATCGATTTGTGTTCTTCCTTCCAAAAGATAGCAACATACTTCAATTTAAATTTTGGCTCAAAGTCGAAATAAACCGAACCGAATCAAACCGATAATCGGCTCTATATCCCTCCCTCTGCCTCTAGGTTCGAACAGCCAACTTCCTTTAACTGTTACAGAATTAAACATGCCCCCAATTGAACCACTCCATTCTTGTCTTTTTCAAGCTCATCACTATACATTAACCCCCTTTTCCACACCTAACCCAATAATGACAATTCAAGATCTTGAAGTTGAAATCATGCAAATTCTCATTTATATCTAAACAACCCCCATAACCAAGAACCAAAAACAGACAAAACAAAACAAGAAAATGGACAAATTCTCCATTTTCTTGCTCACATTCTTTACACTTTTGCTTCTTGAATTCTCAAATGCTCACATATTTAGCTTGGAAATGCACCATAGATTTTCTGAACCAGTCAAGAAATGGTATCAAAGTAAAGGGTCTCTTCACCACTGGCCTATAAAGGGCAGTGTTGAGTATTATTCTCAGTTGGTTGGCCATGATCATACCTTACATAATAGGAAGCTTTCAGAGTTCAAAAAGATGCTAACTTTTTCTGATGGGAATTCTACATTTCGGTTAAGCTCTTTAGGCTTGTAAGTTTTCAAGAATTTTCATGGGATATTAAACTTACAACAGTTCATTTAATTGACGTTTTCGTTTTTCGCGTTGAACTTTCACCTTCCTCGCTGTTTCGAAAAAAAGTAACTCGAAGCGAACAGGATATTGTGTAGATATTTCTTAGATATGAGTTACATTTTAGTTATATTAAGTACTGGTATATGCTTTCTGGCAAAAAATAGAGTAATATGTGTATATTTGTTAGAAAGTACGTAAGAAAATTTAAATTGTATTGATGAGTACATTTTTTACCAAAAAATAGAATAGCTATTAGGGACTGTAGATTTTGTTAAATGATGTTAAAAACTCAATTTTTTTATTGAGAAAGTTGGTATTGTTGAAATTTTTCCGAAATTATTCTTTTTTGTAAAAAATGTGACATGTTTCTTGATTTAGGTTTTATTTGTTCATTTTAAATTTCTACCTTTATTGGGAAATTCTTGCAGTTTGCATTACACAACAGTGAAGTTGGGAACCCCAGGGTCTAAGTTTATGGTGGCATTGGATACTGGCAGTGATCTTTTTTGGGTGCCCTGTGAGTGTGAGAAATGTGCATCGACTGATGATGAGTTGTATAGTTCTGTGAGTACCCTTTTGGCTGCTTTTTTAGTTCAATTGAAGTTCATGAATATGCGTGGATTAGCTTAGTTGATCAGATGATGAATTGTAATGGTTTGAATAAAGTCGATGTGAACATGGTGTTGATGTTCTGCTGCAATTTGTTCATTTATCATTTCATGATTATAGAGCTTTAAAATATCCTTATAACAGATGCCCTTGCCTATTTGCACTCTTTTATGTTTACGGGCAACATGAGAATCCGTACGTGTTTCATGTCGATAAGAAAGTGTATCTGGAATGTTAGTCTTACCGTAATGATTGAGTCTACTAGCTCTTTACCACAACTTCATACGTTAGCTACTCCTTGTCAGAGGTATTTCAGTAGGATGTCAAAGAGGAAAGGCCTTGTGCAGAAGGTATGCATTAGGCTGCACTTGTACATCCAAACAACTGGTTACATAGTCAATCTGTGAGCTCTATTGTTTATGTCAGTAATTACAAATTACAATATACACCCCTGGTTAAATTTGACTTCTTCACTTATTAGGTAACTTAAGAGTTAAGAAAATGAGAGATTCCTCGTTATTGTTGTATTATGATTCATGTCTTATAGACCAGGGAAATGATTCTTCATGTTTCAAGATTTGATTTCTGAAAGTAGATATGTGAGTATACCAAAAGAAGGATTGTGTCATAAAGACTGAAATTTCAAGTTCTAATACTTGAGTTGCATACACCTATTTATGGTCGAGAAAGTTGAGTAAATAGATTTTGCCTGAGAATCATTTTTCATGATTTAGTTTTTCCTTCTTTTAATTGACAGTTATAACCATAAACAAATTCTTGATTGTTCTTCTATCTTCTAACAGGATTTTGAGCTTAACATATATAGAATGAATGGATCATCAACGGGCAAGAAAGTCTCATGCAGCAATAGTTTGTGCTCTCACAATGATGTCTGTCAAGACACACTTGACCTTTGCCCTTACTCAGTGTCCTATGTCTCATCTGAAACGTCGACATCAGGAATGTTAATGGAAGATTTTCTGCACTTAAAATCCGAAGGCAGTGATCAAGAAGTTGTTCAAGCAGAAGTTTTATTTGGGTAAGTTCTATGAGGATACTAGCTGTGCCTATCATTTACCTTATATGCAGTCGATTTCTACCACAAAGTTAGTTTTCCTTGGAAACAACTATTTGCGGTTCCAAACTGTTGCTTCAAAAAATATGTACTGACAAATTTAAACAACTATTTGCAGCTGTGGGCAGGTGCAAACTGGTTCGTTTCTAGATGTAGCAGCACCTAATGGTCTATTTGGGCTTGGTTTTGAGAAAATATCAGTTCCTAGCATATTGTCAAATGAAGGTTATACAGCAAATTCTTTCTCCATGTGCTTTGGGCATGATGGAGCTGGAAGGATTAATTTTGGCGATAAGGGTAGCATTGATCAAGAAGAGACCTCATTCAATATGAACCTGTTACAGTGAGTTGTAACCAATGTAATTGTTTACTGGAAGTGAATTACTAATTATCTGAATGTGAAGCTGCTTGTTATGCTATGATGTAGTTTAATCAGCTAACAAAGGATAATTTGCAGCCCAACTTATAATGTAACAGTGGGTCAGATTCGATTGGGAACAGATCTCTTTGATTTGGAATTCACAGCACTTTTTGATTCTGGGACCTCTTTCACATATCTGGTGGATCCCGGTTACACTAGGCTTTCAGGAAATGTAAGTGTTCGAGCAGGTAAATTGAAGGTTCTATATGCTCACAATAACATTTTAATGCTTATAAATTGACCATTTATGTTGTCTTCAATTAATTTGTTAGTTTCATAAACTAATTCAAGATAAGCGACGGCCAGCTGATCCTAGGATCCCATTTGAGTATTGCTATGATATGAGGTTAGAAAATGTTATTTTTCTGTTGGTTTCTTCACGGCTCATCCTTTTTTCTTTTGTTTTCGGATCTCACATGTTTAGCCAGTTGACTGATGACAATATTCTGATTCTCACTTCGAAAAACAGCCCTGATGGAAATACTAGTTTGATCCCAACTATGAGTCTAACGATGAAAGGAGGAGCTGAATATGTTATCTATGATCCAATAATTATCATCTCAACTCAGGTAACTTGGCCAGTTTCATGTTTCCCTGGGACCTAATATATCATGCTCCTCTTAGTGGAGAATCATTATTATTAATTTTTCTATCATTGCAGAGTGAACTAATGTATTGCCTAGCAGTTGTGAAGAGTCAAGATCTGAATATTATCGGACGTAAGCATGATCTTCCCCCGTCTTTCTCATTAGTTCCCTAAAAGGTTCATCATTAAGTTAAACATCTATATATCTTGTATCCGCATCATCTTTTTAAACTTGTCGTTTAATGCCAAAGAATTGCATTACTTAATTATGGTATCTCATTATACAAGATAGAGTAATTTGTTCTTTTCATTTTATTGTTTTCTTATGAGTTGATTACAAATCATAGTTTCGATTCTAGTATTCAAGGTAGATACTGCCTTGAATGTGAATAACAAACCTTCGTTCTTACAATATTTGTTCTTAAGTAAACAAAAGGAAAATCGAAGTTTAGATATAAATATAACAAGTTAAGGTCATCATGGTGCACTTGCTGATCAAGAAGTTTTGAGTTTAGTACTTTCACATGTCTTTCCTGATTTTCCTCTAAAACATACAAAGAAATCGGCATTCATCGTTCCCCTTTCGAAGTTTTGACTCTGCTGTCATTGCTTATTTAGCAGAAAACTTCATGACTGGATACAAGATTGTGTTTGATAGAGAGAAGCTCGTTCTCGGCTGGAAGAAATTTGATTGTAACTTCTCATTCATTTCCATTTAACCAAAGTAATCCATTATTTTCTCCATTATATATACTGTAACTATTATGACCCTTCTGCAGGTTATGACGTCGAAAGTTCAGATGCCTCGTTACCAAAGACCCAAAACACTAATGGTGTTCCACCAGCTGTGGCTGCTACTCTGGGTAATCATACTACCAGACAACAGGAAGACCATCGTTACACCTCAAGTTCGTTTGTCTCACCCGTGCACATACCAGTATTATTCATATGCTCCATCTTTTTGCATCTCTGTTGTTGCTTCAAATCTTAATATAGTAATTCAAGTCTCCTGATCCTTCCAGATTTTGTAAGTAACTATAGTTTGTAGATTTAGCTATTTAGCAAATATTAAAATGAACTCCATCTGCTATGAATCCTATGATATGTTAGCTTTCTGTTTATGGAGTAGATTTGTATATGTACACATGTTGGGTTATATTTGCCAAACAATCACAAATGAATACTTGTATCATTTTCTTTGTCAAAATTATCATATGTAGGGTAAATTAGGTGGAAATATTATACCGTCCTGCATTTTGACTTCTGTTGATCAAACACAATAGTAAAAAATTGGTTTATTCGCATTTTGCCCCCTATAGTATCGTTTATGTTTCAGATTGCCCCCTGTACTATTAATTGTTTCAGATTGCCCCCTGAACCCATTTTTTCCAGTTTTAAAAGATAAAATGACTATAGTACCCCTGTCACTATTACAAAGTATAGGGGGGCAATATTAACATCTATTATGTATGTTCTTGTAACACTCCGTATGTTGGAGTATCTTTCAATCGTTTAAATTTATTTTATTATGTATAAACTGATATATTACACTGAATTATATAAAAAAAAATGATTGAAATAATTAAAAGAGAATTAAATAACATATGAAATAGGTTATAAAATATTCTATAGTCAATAATTGTTTTTATGATTAAGAAGTCTCATTAAATAAATGAGTTCAACTAACAATATTGAAAGGCTTTCTTTTTCTAACCTCTACATATATCGTTATTTTTTTATTTGATCAATAAAATTACCATCATCTCAAATTATTTCACGATCAATTTATCATTTCAATTTATTCCTCATTTAACTTCTTCAACACAAGAACAATTCAAAACTAAACATAAATACAAATATATAAATAAAGTAAAATTTGACCCTTTATTAATTAAAATTTCAAATAAAACAAACCTTTCAAACTCGAATTTTTTCTTACATGATAACATTGATTGTGTTATCATGGTAATAACTCAATCAGTGGCCATGAAATCCTCTCTTTTTTGTGAATATTTAATCATGTGGCTAAGATTGATTGAGGGCTTTAAAGGAATCAAATCAAATTTTTTTTCGAAATTTATTCACCCCACGCGCTTATTCACGTTGGTGGGTTTCACACTCTAATTAATCACCGCTTAATTTTAGTTTCCATGCATAAGATGTTCCTAATTTCATGCATATTTACCATATTTTTCTCCATTATAATTGATTCCCAATTTTTAGCTAGATTTTTTTTTCATTTTTTTTTCAAGGTTTAAACGTTATTTTACTCTTTTCTTGGGTTTTTTATTTACCTAATCCTAAATTTGCTTAATATACATTATTTTCCACCACCTATTCAAACGATACTCCATAAATTTTTAATTCATTCTTCTTTTTTTTCGTGTTTAATTCATTCTCCATAAATTTTAATTCAGGTAAATTTTTTGTTTGTTTGTTTTCTATTACAAACTAGTGTGCGCATGCCATAAACAAGATTCAATTGCAATTTCTTATGATTTTTGATATGTAGTTTGTTTTGAACGATGGCAAATCTCCATGAACTCAATTTTTTATTACAGATTTTTGTTTTTCTAGCATGGCATTGGACGTTTTTAAAATATATGGGCACTCTTAAACTAAGTGGCTACATTGAATTAATATATTAGTAGTTTAGTGTTTAGGTTGGTTTGTGTAACAGTTTGGATTTTTTCCGTCTCGAAATTTTAATATATCGCTTGTTATAAAAAAAAATGGCTACATTGAATTAATGAGCAATGGCATATTATTTAGCCAGTATAATGACATGAATGTCGACACTGATGACATTGCTTAATTAATACAGATATATATTTATTGAATTATCAGTTGTATGTGGTTTAAATTTTCACCATTGATATACGATGACATTTTTACGCTACAATATAAATATTTAGCTCTGACGTGAAGTAAGTTATTTATAGTATAACTTTATTGTAAAAAGAAGATGAAAATAATAAAATTGAAATGAAAAAGACAAAAATTGATGCAATAGAGGAGAATGGAGAGCTTGGAGAGACACCCAATCTTTAAAATTTATTATACGGATCCCTAAAGTTTTAATGTGGGTCAAGTTCGAATATCGATATTGAAAAGGTTTCACTCTCTCACCCTATTGTAGAGATGAGGAGGTATTTAATCACTCTATTACAAATCTACAATGGCTCTAAATAACCAACAAAATACTTGCATTAACGCAATATGTACATCTAATGATCAAAGCAATTTCTTAATGTTTGATTCTTACACTTTAAATTTCAATAATCAAATTTTGCTTTTATCATTTTGATAAATTACAAAATAAAGTAATATAAAATTGAGTGTAGTAATCAACATCTGAAATGTAAAAATCAAATTTATTACTATGGTACATACTCTTTCGGTATTTATTTAATTGACTATCTAGTTCAACTTTTTTATTAAAATAGTAGGAGAGGTAACTTTATCAACCAATAATAATACTAGAGAGACAGAGAGAAATTATCAACCAGTCATATGGTGAATAATTACATTTTGCTCCAAAAAATCAATAAAAAAAATACAAGATTTAAATTCTAAACATTACATGATACAAAGCGTATCTTTTATCATGATGATCCACTGACATCAAGTGGGGTTGGACGTGCATCAAAGCTGGCTCAGTAATGGTTTCACAAACCTAAGAAGATCAACATTTTAGCTCTTAGTAGGACATCTACCTTACAGGAGGGTTTCCAACGATCTCAGTCTTTTCTTTTCAATCATCGTTCGATTTTATATTCTATCAATTGTGATAGATCTTGTCGGAAAAGAGACACTAAGATTTATCTTGGCATCTCTAATGACAAGAGACCTAAGTGGCTTCTTGAGATCTTTATTAAAGGAGTCTCAACAACTATTGAATGATCTCCTCTTTTAGCTCATGGGAATGGAAGCTTTGAGGATACGGATGTTCCGACTTCATTCTCCCTGGCTTCAGTTGGCGAAGCAATTTTCACCCCTCTACTCCTTGCTAAAGACCTTAGCTTTCACTCAGTTTATATCATTACTGATGGTTTATTCTCTCAAGTATGGTATAGGAATTATCATACATTGAAGAACAATGAGGATTGGAAAATAGTACGTGCTTCAAGGTGGACACAAGAATTGCGTGGTCTTTTGGTTACCAACTAATGTTGGGTGTTTTTTAAATTTGAAAGACATTGTTATTAATACTTTTAACTCTGTTTCATGTAGCTTTTCTTCATGCAATTATCGCAAAGGCAAAGTAAATACGCCTTTTTCTTAATTTCATGATTTACCTATAAGAAAAAACAAGATACAAAGCAAGTATAACATATTCTATGCAATTCGAAATGATTGACGATATTCTTATCAATTAGTCACTAACTATTCTAATAGTGACTAATAATTCATTGTTTAATAAATATATAAGCGTTCAAGACATATTCGTTCGATTGACTTTTTGGGACAGATTGACACTGGTAAAATTCTCCAACATATTTATGAAATGATATTGATTTTGATTATTTATTTTATTTTTTATTATTAATTTTTGTTTTTGAGTTTTTCTTTTTTCAACTTAGGTCTAAATATAAATACCTATAGGACATTTTATAAAAATAAAAAAGTATCTTACAAATGTGTCTGGACAATTTTGTCCTTGCCAATATGCCTCCAAAAGACAAACTTAATGTCAACTATGACGGGACGGCCAAGTGAGACACTTTTTGAAACATGTGTGATCGAGTGGAACACATTGAAATATGTGTGATCAAATCGTGACATGGAGGCAAACATGTGTGATCGAACATGTCTTTAACCTTATATATAATTAGATTCGTTTTCATAAATAGTTTTATAGTATTATTTTCTTATAATTTTTGAACATATAGTTTAAGAATAATTGATGGTCAAAATTTCAATACGATATGCAAAAGTATTATTGTATCAATTTTAGATTAAAGGGAGTATGATTGTTACTTTTACCAAATTTAATTTTTCTCAATTTTCAAAATTAAACTTTGACATAATAATTTTTTATATATATTTAGACATTTAAAAAAATCCCTAAAAGATCATATTCCTTTTTGTTGACCAAAATTAATAAAATTTGGTGTAAGGGTCGGTATAAGGTAAGATGGCTTGTAGAATAAGGGATGGTAAGGGTAACATAATCGTTTCATTTTTTTTTCATTTTAATAGCACA
Organism: Echium plantagineum; assembly: GCA_003412495.2. Lineage (NCBI taxonomy): Eukaryota > Viridiplantae > Streptophyta > Magnoliopsida > Boraginales > Boraginaceae > Echium > Echium plantagineum. The sequence goes on from CM016565.1 coordinate 21,437,745, forward strand.
TACAATTTTAAGTGTGAAGATTGGGTTCAAGAGACACTCATGAAAAGAATAATAGTACATGGACCACATAGACATAAACACGTTAGTTAGTTAAGGGGCATATGCCTAAAAATAAAAAGTACCGTACAAGTTAGTTTTTGTTACAGTTTATCATAAAAACGTAAAAATATTTTCTAATCAAATAAATGCGTAATAAACTTCGCAAATATTTCAAAATTTAAACAATTTTTTTTTTCAAATATCACATGTATAAATATTTTACACAGAACACTTACATACATTCGATTCACCGGTTTAGGTTGATGTTAAAATCGAAACCAATTAATACTAATTATCAATTTTGATTTTATTACCATTTGGATCCAAATTTTTTTAAGTAACGAAATTTCGATAAGATATTTTTTCCGTTTGAATCGAACCGAAAGCATCCTATTAAGGAAAAGGCTAGTCATCGCACCTCCTAAAATACATTCTTTGGCTGTATCTATACTCTACAGTCTACAGTGTTGCCTTTTCTTTTAATGAAATAGGAAGCAAAAGGGTCTCTTACTACACAACCTCTCACCTCTCACCACCATTAAAGCAGAAATCAAGCTTCGGTTAGTCCAAAAATGGCGAACCCAAGATGTTTCATTGACATAAGCATAGGAGGAGAGGTTGAAGGGAGAATTGTGGTTGAGTTATATGCTCATATTGTCCCTAAAACTGCTGAAAACTTCAGGGCTCTCTGTACTGGAGAGAAGGGTATCAGTCCTCTCACTGGGGCACCCCTTCATTTTAAGGTATACTTTTTTAACACCCCTTTTCACCATTATATTTTGTCCCAAAATGTTGTCAGGTTCTTGTTAGTAGTGGGGGCGATGAAGGAAATGTATACAAGAAAAACAAGAAAAAAATGGGGGGGGGGGGGAAACCAAGGAGTTTTTGAATATGAAAAATTTAGTTGGGAGAACCAAGAAATTCTCGACGAATTATGGTAAGAAATGTTTATTTTTCAGAAACTTAAGGGCCACTCTTGTTATTGTGTCTTATGTGTTGTTATATTGTGATAGAATAGTACATAAAATACTCCATCTACTTCATGAAGATGTTTATTTTCCGTCCTTTTTATTTTTATTTTCTGTACTCGTCTTATTTGACCACTAGTTAAATGTAGTTTAGGAATATGCCTATTTTAATTAGTATTAAAATGTTATTTTGAATTATCGAAATATTTGAAATTAATTGCGATGTAGGGGAGTATTGCTTATTTTCCAGTAATGTGATATAAATTTTGGGCCTTATTTAGTACTTTGTTACAAACATGAATGAGCAGGGTCTGGTTTGTCTGCAATGTTTCTGATCTTCGTTTTGATTATTTGGTTTCACCTGTTTATCACTATGTCTCGAACTTTGGCAGGGACGGAACTAAGAGGAAAATTGTAGTATGGGCCAATATAGAATATTTAGTTACAAAAAAATTTATATCAAAAATTCGATTGAAAAACTTTGATTTTTATAATTGACTCACACGACTTTAATTTATATCAGAAAATTTCGCTATATTTTGATATACTTTTCGTAAAAGATTAGACGACATTTGAGAAAATTTTGAGGTAAAAGTTTCAAAGGTTGACACATCAGAATTAGAAAGTCGATGATCTTCCACAGATGGACAGAGTATTTGATAATGGACTGGCATATGGTATTGCTTTACTTGAGGCTCTTATTGGTTAACTTGGGAAATTTTTATACTCTTCTACAATTATGAATGCTTAACAATTTAGATTTGTTCATTTATCTATGTTTTCTTGAAGACTAGTGTACGTAGTTTGTTCTCTGCATTTCAAGTGTTTTGTCTGGTGGCTTACAGCATAGGCATCGGGAAACATGCTAATATTCGACTTTTTTTTAAATCTTTGTTAAGGGGTGCTGCTTTCATCATGTTGTGAGAGGTTACATGGTACAAAGTGGTGATATATCTGGGGGTAATGGGACTTGTGGTGAATCCATTTATGGACTTACGTTTGAGGATGAAAATTTCGTTATGAAACATGAAAGGAAAGGGATGTTATCTATGGCTAATGCAGGTCCAGACTCTAATGGGTCGCAGTTTTTGATCGCTACTACGAGTTTGCCTCATCTTGATGGAAAAAATGTTGTATTCGGGAAGGTGATTAAAGGATTAGGGCTAGTACGTTCAATTGAGCTTGTTCCTGTAGATGACAATGGATTCCCCATTAATGATGTTTCGATAGCAAATTGCGGAGAAATTCTTGAGGGTGAAGATGATGGTGTATGCAATTTCTTCAAAGATGGTGATAAGTACCCTGATTGGCCAGCTGATGTTGAAGTGAAACCAGATGAACCTTCTGGGTGGATTACAGCTGTGTCATCTATCAAAGCTACCGGCAATGATTATTTCAAGGTATTTGTTTGTTGTTTACCTTAACTTCATACTGGTTCTAGAGGTATAGTAAATTTTTTCCAGTAATTGCTTGAAGTTAAGTGCTATGCCAGATAATCGACAGTACTTAGTATTTGCTAAGAATATTTGACGTTAGCCTACTTAAAACTGTTCTACCTACAGAAGCTCGATTATAGGATGGCTCTTAAAAAATATTGCAAGTCTCTCCGCTACTTGGATGAGTGCTGGAATGATGAAGAAATTGATCCAGGTGAGCGACTTCACTTTTCAAAGTGACTATTCATTTTATATTCTCATACTTGTTTCATATTTATGCAGTTATACGAGTAACTCTTCAAAATCTGAAGTGTCAGATATTTTCAAATACTTCTGTAAGTTATTGTCACGGGATCCTGCTCATCTATCATAATCTGTTCATGTTCAAATATATGATACTAGCTTTTAAAATCCATGTATTAATGAAATTGTTTTTCCCTGTACTAAGAAGCCGGGCAACTTATTGTTCCAGTATGAGAATCCAAACAGATTGGAGTAATTATACAAAATGCAATGTTCATAAATACGTTTAGGCGCCACATATACTAAATACTAGTTTGATTATAACACAGACACACACCTACCTACATACGTGTGATACTGCATTCAAAGACCTTCATACAAATGCCTACATACAAACTGCAATGTTCATAAATACGTATTAGGCATCACATATATTAAATATCAGTTTGATTATAACACAGAAACACACGTACCTGCATATGTGTTATAATGCATTAAAAGGCCTTCATACAAAGGCCAATATACAAAATGCAATGTTCATAAATACATATTAGGCGTCACATAATTAAATATCAGTTTGATCATAACACAGAAACACACGTACCTACCTATGTGTTATATTGCACTCAAAGGCCTTCATACGAAGTCCTATATACAAAATGCAATGTTCATAAATACGTATTAGGCGTCACATATATTAAATATCAGTTTGATTAGAACGCAGACACACATATACCTACATATGTGTTATATTGCATTCAAAGGCCTTCATACGAAAGTTGTTTATCTTTATGTGCTCCTGGCATTATGTAGCCAAGATGTAGTGGAACCAGGTAAAAAGAATTTTGTTCATTCTCTGGATTGACACTTAGTAATAATGTTTCTATCTTTTTGTTTGCTAATACTCTGGAGACTTTCAAACTTCCATCATCTTCTGGTTTTATTATTATCTAGTTGAACAAGGAATCCATTTTGGTTTCTGCTTAAAATGGCCTCTATGATTTATCTTGCTTTCTATAAGCCTTGGCTTCACTATTTGGTACGCAAGCATATGGCTTCACTAGTTTGTCATGGCAATTTATTGTTCCTTAATGTTTTTAATGTAGTTTAATGATAGCGATCAAGTCTTCCTTATCTTAGTTAATTATCCAATTTACTTTTGTTCCATTCTAGATTCTGGGTTTGCTAAACAATATTTATGTTTCTTTTATTAGGTCTGTAAGTTGAAGACAGGAGATCTCACTGGAGCGCTACTGCATGCTGACTTTGCTATTCGTGATGGACCACATAATCCCAAAGCTTTCTTCCGCCAGGGCCAGGTACATTTTACGACTGATATAGCTCAGAGGAGCCATTGTAGTGACATCTCCTAATATTTAGCAGGGTGTATGCTTTGAAGCTGCTGCCAGAGTACTTTCAATGTGCAGGATTTTCAACTTCCTTGCATTACCTCTCTGACATTAAAAAAATTGTTATATTTAATAATGTGCCTCAATTCATTCTTTAGGTTTCTTTTATTCCTCTAAATATACTAAATCATCTTACCTAACTGTTGCAAACTATAACCTATGCTCTTGATATATATTATAATTTTGTATGAACTTTTTTTACCGATGATATCTTTGAAAAGATGGTTTGCCAAGTAAGGCTTATATTACTTAGTATATTTTGCAACGAAGCAATAGTTCTATTAATGTTCTATGCTACTACTCTTTCTATGTTATTAACTATCTTGGTTAATTTAGGCATACATGGCCCTAAAAACTTTTGAGGCAGCTGTTGGAAGTTACCAGAAAGCATTGGAGTTGGAGCCTGATGATGGTAAGTACAAAACCTAACTGCTATATTGAGCTTGGTTGGTTGAGATAAATATTAGGTTATTTCGTTTTCTTCAAAAGTATGAGACATAGCTCTGATTGTAAAAGTAAAATTTGTTTCAATGTGCATACAGCTCTTTTTGGTTAATCGTAGCTAGTTTTAAACTAGTGTTTTAATGGCATCAATTATTTCACATCTTTCTTTCATTCACCATTTCATCACGCATCTTTGTAGTCTAGGCAAATTTGTGAATGCTGCCGTTAAATGCTAACCACCGACCACATACTACTCACATGACATTTTTAGCGGGGAATTTGAAATATAAGTTCAAATGCTAACCCCGAAAGGTATAATTTAATACTGGAGAATTTGAAAGACTTGATGGTGATATGGGTAGGTGGCTCGAAATTTGATTTCACAGGCCAATTCCACAAACTTCTTGTGGGAGGAGAAAGGGAGAATGACGAAGCAGAAAGGGGAGGTGGGGATGGAGGATAGGGGCTATTTTTCATCTAAAAAGAAAAAATATCCCTTAAAAATATCAATGACTATCACATTCACATACATCCACGTTAGCATTTAAAAAGAAAAAAAGAAAAACCACCCACCGCCCCCTTACAATGAGAATCGAACACAGGACCTCTAAGTCACTGGAAGACCTCCTAACCACTAGGTCATTCGATGTTCTCACGTTAGCATTTTGACAGAATATTTAACACAAAGATAGTCATGCAATGGTTCACTTTTAAACATGCTGGATGAAATGCTGAATGAAGGCAAAGATATGTAATGATAGTTGTCATTAACCTTTTAAACTATAACGACTTAACCCTCCTAACTTCTATACCTGGAGTCTGATACCCGAATGCTGAAGCCAGAGTTCTATATCTCTTGGAGGAGTATTTTCTGGTTTTAAGAGTTTACATTATGTTATGGATGTATAACGATAAGGTAGTTGTTAGGATACATAATCCAGGCCTCAGAGACATGATGTCACTTAGATATATGTCTTCTTGCAGAAAAAGAAACTTGTTTCCACTTTGGATAAAGATTTCCAAACATTTTATACCGATGCATTTTCTTCTTTTCAGCTAATATAAAAAAGGAGCTTGCAAAAGCAAGGAAGAAGGTATGTGACAATCCAATAGATTCCACTTACAGTCTTTGTTAGATTAATCATCATTCCGTTAATAATACTCATATAATGTGATGCAGATTGCTGATCGATGTGATCAAGAGAAGAAAACATATTCAAAGATGTTTCAGTAGCTTCCATATTGAGTGACATTCTTTTGTTTAAAGATTTGGTATTTTCTTCTGACCTTCCTCCAATTTTCTAATCTCCCGACACAGGGGAGCATGTACTCAACCATTTTAACATCCTAGTATGCATCCTGATTTAAGATTATGTTTTTTAAGTGTTCTGCTGCAGAATGTTCAAGCTAATCTCAAAGGACAGCGGGAAGCTCGAACTGACCAAGTTTTGTTGAATTGATACACAATTTTCTCATCTGGGAATCGCAGTAATAGTCGATGCTTCAAAGAAATTACTAATATTTTAGATCAACTGGTATATACATCAAATTACCACACTAAACTAGTACAGAAAAGGGATTGTTCAACTTGTGGGCATGATGGTCTTTTCGTTTCTTGAGCTGGAGTATTCATATTCAACTACTTATTGAGCTATAAATGCAATACACAATGATCTTCTGCAATGTCTTTATCTTGTGTTTTTGGCCATGAGTCCTTAGAACAGATTTGAGTGTTGTCTAGAGTTCATGGTAAGTACCACCATACTATAACACTTACTTATACTACTAATACGTTAAGTGTGTTGCATGTGATAATATGTTTGATGAATTATTGTTGTTAGGACATTTTAGTTGTTTTTCATTTATAAATGTGTACTTATAGGTCCCAAATTAATAAACATTTTTTTTTCATAATAATTAGTTGTAGCTATTCAACAGTAAACAATTATCACACACACCATAAATTTTAGCAAATTGATATTATATTCTTTTATTAAATGATATATTTAATCAATGTCTCATGTACAAGTAGATACCAAGGGCGAATTCAGGGATGGTCAAGCTATGCACAAGCTAGGGGCACGATTGGACTGGTTTTTGCGGTTTTTTGCCTTAAAAAAAACCCGATCCGATTTTTCGGTTTTTTTAAAAACCAAAACCGAAACCGATCCTAAAACCGAAAAAACCGAGTTCGGCTAAAACCGCCGGTTTCGGACCGGTTCGGTTTTTTGGCCGGTTATGGGCTTCAAATAGTGGGCCGCTTCTGGATCAAGTTTGGACACTTTTTGGGCCAATTTTTTTTACAGATTGATAGCCTTTTTAACTACAAATTCATATTTAGATTCATATTTTGTGCTTTCTTCTTGGATTTTTTTGGTCTAAATCTACCATCAACACAAAAAACAATACTCACAAGTCACAACCTCAATATAAATTAATAACAATATCATTCAAATGTTTGGAATATAAAAAATAAAAATATTGTTCAAAGTCCAAATACATAATAACAATATCAATCGGATCGGTTTTTATCCGCCGGTTATTTTTTGTAAGACCGATCCGATCCGATCCGATCGGTTTTAAAACCTAAAAAAACCGCCGGTCTTGGATCGGTTCGGTCCCGGTTCGGTTTAAGTCCATATCCAATCGTACCCCTAGCACAAGCTATGCACAGGATCACCCAAATCAAAGAAAATAGCTGGCTTTAGTTAGATGGTAGTGATGGAATTTCAAACGCTTGGGTTGGGTGAATCCCCTCTATTAAGCCTGTTGGAAATTTGTCTTATTTCACACCTAACAACTATTACAAGAAATCAAAATATATTCTAACTTTACAATGAGAGTCAAAACTATCACTATGCCTTGAATCACTAATTAAAGCTTTCCTAAATACAATACTTTGTAGTATACAAAGGTTGTATTTGTCGATAAGACAAGGCTTTAGATGTATGGAATGAAGAGAAGATGACTTCTAGTGTTCTTAAGGGTATAAAAATAAATTGGTTATATATTGTCTGAAAATTTCTAACTGCTCATATATTCACATATAAGCATTGTCTTTTTGATGAATCAATGTGCCCTTTCATATTGTGTTCTTTATGGTTATTTATGTGCTGTAAACACCAAATTATGCCACATAATCGAACCAATGACTACAAGCACGAAGAGACATCAATGAAACCTTTTCAAACCAACATCTTTTCCCCATAAGTTGTGTTACACAATTTCAGGTTTGACACGGATGATGGAGTCATCCGCAAAATACCGGAATCATTGAACCATATGGTTCTATGAATTCCATCAATCCTCCACAAATTATGTTACACAATCCTCCTCATGTAGTCAAGAGCATAAGTATGGATGTTAAGACATTGAACCCATACATAGTATTAACATTTCAAATCTTCAACGAAGTAAAATGCATCTTAAAGAGTTGGGCATTGACTCCTATATGTCGAAGACGAAAATATCATACACTCTATATACATTATAATCTCCAACCACACATCTACGCATGCACTATTAAAGGTCATATGCATACCCACTAGTTAGTGAACATTTATAGCTAGAACACAATTTACTAATCGAAGCGGTCCACTTCTATGTTCACAAAGGTGGAGTAGACGAATCTTAGTTACTAAAGATTATTTATTGATAACGTTGATGAACCATTATCATACAAGCTAGAGACTCCATTAAGGTCAAAGACCATCCTCAATACGTAACTATACGCTTAGATTTAATGGCCAAAGTTAAACGAGCAAGCACTAATACAATGACTTGTTATTACCCATTGAATTCTTATATAGAACTAACTATCTAAATAAGAATTATGTGTCCATCACCGGTGCTTAGTTCACAATATAAGACCCATGCCATAACATGTACTTCTTACTAGCTCTTTCGAGAGAGGTTTAGTTAGCGGGTCTGCTAAGTTTTCTCCAGACTTCACAAAGCTCAAGGTGATCACCCCATTTGTTATCATCTCCCTCACATAAGTATGTGTTATGCTTATATGTCTAGACTTTCCATTATAGACATTTCCATTAATAAGATTATGTTTTGCAATGACTATTAGTAAATCACAAGGCCAAACTCTTGATTATGTTGGAAATTACTTGTGTCAGCCAGTTTTTACACATGGACAACTATATGTGGCTTTATCTAGAGCTAAAACATGAACAAATGTAAAAGTATTAATAATCCCTCCAACTTGAAATGATCCAAGCACCCAGTATACAAAATTAGTGTGTTGAAAATTTGCCTGTTACATCTGAATTTTTCTCTAGGCTTACAATTATCATCAGTGTCTTTCAGTTTATTTTTCTTTCAAGAAGATTTTCACCACTTGATGTAACTACTCTAACATGTCGACTTCTATTGTGACGTGCATATTCACTTCTATCGAGATCTCCACAATATTTGAGTTACATACTATAATGCTTCATGAAATTCAATCTCAAAAAGAGGTTAGATGTACGTTGTTAATGGTGAATGCAGGAAAGCATCTATGGGAGAAAACTACTTATTTTTGAATGTTATATAGATGAATAGCATATGGTTACCACCTTCTTATTAACTTTCCTTTATTTTTGGATGCATATATAAATGCATTGTAGATGTAATTATCATATTTTGTGTAAGCGTTAAATGAACATTTTACATCTATAAATATAAATATTACGCTATTAGTCCCGCGCATCGAATTATGTCGCTTTTGCCTCTAATAAATAACTTTCCGACTCCCATGCTTGCCACTCAACTGTTGGGAGTCCTTGGTCAATTCTAAACATCCTTCTTTTTACACAGTAATGCTAGGGAGCGAATTGCTAAACTGGTCCCCGATAGTATGACCGAGTTATACTTTGGTCCCCAATAGTTACACGGTTGCACGTTAGTCCCCGAAAGTGGCCAAAAAGTTGCACTTTAGTCCCTACGTCAACTTTTCCGCTAACATTTCAGGTTTAGACGTTAAAAATGGGGTAAAAATGTAATTTTTAAGACGTAAAGTTGATTTTTTGCCCCAATTGGTGCTAAAATGAAACTCCACAACACTAATTGGGGTGAAGAAAAAAAGGGAATTTTGGTGGGAGGGGGTTGTGGAGTTTCATTTTGGCACCAATTGGGGCAAAAAAATCAACTTTAAATCTTTAAAATTATATTTTGACCCCAATTTTAACTCCTAAACCTGAAATGTTAACGTAAAACTTTACGTGTGGACTAAAGTGCAACTTTTTGGCCACTTTCGAGGACTAACGTGAAACCGTATAACTATTGGGGACCAAAGTGCAACTCGATCATACTATCGGGGACCATTTCAGCAATTTGCTCTAATGCTAGGTATTATCGGACCCCCCTCTTCAAAACTGGTTCAATAGATGGAAAAGGAAGTAATCAATTAAAATTCATTAGATCATGAAACAGAAATAGTAGTACCACAACTTTCACTTTCTAAAATGGCTTTCAATGGGAAAGCAACAACATCGGAATCCTTCGATGCACTGTCGTCATTAAGCATTTCATTAATATAGCCTAATGTTTGAGTTTTTCCATCCAAGCATGTCATCTCTTATTGCACAGACACCTCCCTATTGCGTTGGTATGTACTATTTCCTTGGTTCTTGGTTTATGCAATTTATACCAAGTTGGGAGTTTCCCATTTTCATTACCAATTTTGAAGATGATGAAGAGGGATCAAACCCCACGAGAAAGTGGGGCTTCTTGGAATCGGACATTATCTACCTCACCAAAATTATATTTGTTTGTGGGTTTTTCAACAATATAATACTCCCTCCGTCCCTAAAAGATTGTCACATTTTGACTTTTGTGGTCAATTACAATAAAATTCGATCATGAATTCTCATTAAACGATAAGAAATAATATAGTCTTGTGGGACCTCGTTAGATTCGTCTTAATATATATTTTTGAAATATCAACTTATTATAATTTTTTCGCATGTAGAATAAAAGATATTTATGTTTTAAATCGTGTTTTATTGACCACCAAAAGTCAAATGTGACAATCATTTAGGGATGGAGGTAGTATTTCACATCTCCTGAAATGTAATACTTTGTTTGGGGGTGGGGTGGGCGCAGGGACGAAATCAGGATGGAATTTAAGGGGGACAAAGGGATTTGATCCCTGGTCTCCCTTGTGAAAACAAGGAGATTATGCCAACTGCTCCAACTTGTTTCTTTGTTTATGCATACTTCTTATATTATATCCTTTAATTTTAGAAAACTAGGAGGTGGCACATGCTCCCCCTACCCCCTGGTTCCGTCACTGGGGTGGGGGTGGGGGTGGGGTGGGGTGTCTTGAAGAAGAAGGAGTTGTGGTTTAACTTAATTATTTAAAATATGTTAATATTGTCCTCTATACTTTGTAATAGTGACAGGGTACCATAGTCATTTTATCTTTTAAAACTGGAAAAAAAGAGGTCGGGGGGCAATCTGAAACGATTAATAGTACAGGTGGCAATCTGAAACGAAAAAGATACTATACGGGGCAAAATGTGAATAAGCCTAAAAGAAAGTGACTAAACCACTATGTTAGCCCCTATTGTAACATCCTTCAAACACAAAACAAAGTAACCGTGGTCGTGGTGCAAAATGAATATATGTATTGAATTAATGTTTTGTTTAGTTAAAAATTTATTTATTAAAATGATATAATAATATATAGACAAGTAAACACATAGTTCGGCTAGATAATCCTTAATAAAAAATTTAAAAATCAATTATTCACTGCCACATCATATAATATCAAATATCTCCATTATATTTTATCATCTGCAATAAGAGTCAATTAAAAGATAATTCAATTTTCTTTTTCCTCTAAACCACTAACTCAATTAATAAAATAGTTCATTTTCTTTTCAAATTCAACAATCAAGTCTTTATTTAATAATCTTGAAAAATAAAATATATTAGCGAAAAAATAAATTTGAATATTAATTGAAATTGTTATTAAAACAACTAAATAGACAAGAAGGAAAATGTAATATGAATGGGCCCTTTTCATGTCATTGGGGTTGAATTGTACTGAACAGTTTAGTGAGAACGGTTACTGTTCATTAATAATACCGCTCGTTAATGTTTATTAATTAACATATGCAATTGTTTTCAATTTAAAGATGGTATTCATTACTAAAACATATCATTCTAAGATGTTACAACATAAAACATTCAAAAGAAATGTACCAAAATTATATTATACACCGATATAGTTTGTGTACTAGAATCTGTTAAACAAGTTGGTATAAATGATTTAAGACGAAAAAATAAGCTTAGATGATTGACATCAACAAATTTTTTTAACACAATGGTACGTATTACCTAAAATGTACCAAAAGAAGAAGAAAATATAATTTAAATGGGTACGATACATTTTTTATGATTAATAAACCATTAATGAAAGTAAATCTTAATGAACCGTAACTTTCCACCAGTTCAAATACTCCCAATTGAATATGACTTGGAAATGAGGTTGAATCGTACCTTGTTGGAGGATAATTTGAGAGTATTTGAAGATGAGTTACACCCTACTACTGCTGATGATCTTAGTAGTCCCGCTAAACACGAAGCCACACGAGAACTTGGCCGGTTTTACCTTGACCCATACTCACCAGCTAAGCTAATTAACCGACGACACATATTTTGAACAAACGTTCAATTAGACCTGGACGAGTAATACATTATAAATCATCCGAAAACATACTAAAATATTGGCATGTGTATCCACTTAGTAAACTATTAATATGGTCCAAGTCCGAAACTTTTAAGTGATAGAGGTATCGGTTATGTCTGGATTGAACCGACAAACTATCAGTTCGATTCAGGAGGATGTTGTTATCCAACTACATATAGGAGGGGTGATTTGTTATACACACCAACATAATAGCAAATAGTGTTTTTTTTATGAGTAAAATGACTATTTTACCCCTATTTATAAGTATAATGTTGGCTTAATTTTATTTTGGACCTTGAACTATCACGTAAGTTTCAAATTGGACCTTAATACTATCTTAAGACTTATTTTGGACCCTATACTACACTCTGTCTCATTTTGGACCTTAAAATGCCAAATAAAATTGGAATAGGGGCACATTTTAAAATAAATATATATATGGGGATCTTTTATAATACGTTAATTACAAAACAACCCCTCCCTCAACCTCACACCCCACCCCTACCCCTACCCCCACCCCCTACCCCCCATCTCACATGTAACCCCATACCCCCCCCCCACCCCCGTAACCCCCATACCCCCCCCCCCCCCAAAATAAGCTCAGATTCCTTTAATTATACCTCATTAAATGCTTGGGTACACGCAACTCCAACGCACAATATTTTTTAATACAAGTAAGAAATCCATTGGACATGATTGCAGTCGAAAATAAATGAGAGAACCATTATAAATATGTGAACTGTGCAGATCAGAAGATGATTTTTCCTCAGAGAATCGAATTTGGAATGATTGCACTGGGTTCTATTGCAAAGATCAGAATATTGATAAGAAAAACATATATATTGGTGAAGCAAATATGTATACGGGGGTGGGGGGGGGGGGTAAGGGGGTTACGGGGTGGGGGGGTATGGGGTTACAGGTGAGATGGGGGGTAGGGGGTGGGGGTAGGGGTAGGGGTGGGGTATGAGGTTGAGGGAGGGGTTGTTTTGTAATTAAAGTATTATAAAAGATCCCCACATATAAATTTATTTTAAAATGTGCCTCTATTCCAATTTTGTTTAGCATTTTAAGGTCCAAAATGAGACAAAGCGTAGTATAGGGTCCAAAATGAGTCTTAAGATAGTATCAGGGTCCAATTTGAAACTTACGTGATAGTTCAGGGTCCAAAATAAAAATAAGCCTATAATGTTTCATGAAGTTTTATTCAGAATCAAAATAATAATTTTTTTCATTTTAAAAACACTATTTGGTGTGGGTATAGTGGTGGTTCCCAATAGTTCCCATAGGAGGGGTACCAGGGGTAAATCAGTACTTCCACTTCCCAAAAAACACAGCTTTGTCTGTTATTTCCACTTGTTTCTTCTGCCTTTTACAGAATACAGATCCAATCCATCAACTTTCAAACAATCTCCTTCCATTTCCAAACTTTTTTTGTCTCAAATGTCAAACAAGATTATGACTATATTACAAAGTTTCAAACTTTGTTAAATTTGGTAAATATTTTTGTTCATTTTTGCAATATTTAGCTTAGTATATAAAATCAAGAAAATGGGCACTTGCACTTCAAAACCCTCCCAAGAACCCAATTTTCCCAGCAATGCTTTTGTAGATTTGAGTGAAAATAGGAATAGAGAAAACCCAACTGAGGAAAATAAAGATTGTGTAGATTTGAATAATGAAAACAATGAAAAAAATGGTAATTTGAATACCAAGAAAGAAGAAACAGGGAAAAAATCTCCCTTTTTCCCATTTTATAGTCCAAGTCCAGCTCACTCATTGTTTTCCAAGAAGTCTTCCGCTAATTCGACGCCGAGGCGGTTTTTTAAACGACCATTCCCTCCACCATCTCCGGCTAAGCATATTAAGGCGGCGTTGGCGAGGCGCCATGGCTCGGTTAAGCCGAACGATGGGGCGATATCCGAGGGGAGTGAATTGGAGGGGGGAGTGAGTTTGGATAAGAGGTTTGGGTTTTCCAAGAATTTTGGGAGTAAGTATGAGGTAGGAGATGAGATTGGGAGAGGGCATTTTGGATATACTTGTAGGGCTAAGTTTAAGAAGGGGGAGCTTAAAGGGCAAGAAGTTGCAGTGAAAGTCATTCCAAAAGCAAAGGTATTATATAATTATGGTCCCGATTATTTTAATTAACGTTTTTGTTTTTAATATGTCCAATTTGACATTTATGTTATATGATAGTTGCAAGACAATAATTTTATGAAAATATTTGTAAAGACAAGTACTGTGATATCGATTTTTTATTTATTAGAGTGAGGAATAAAATGTACTTGATGGTCTATGTAAAAACAAAAACTCAATTAAAATGAATTGGAGGTAGTTTTTTTATTGATATAATGTTGTTAAGAGTGATTTGACTTTCATTTATCTGTTTGATTCATGTTGTGATGTTAACATAATGGATTTAGTGGATTCATGATATTATACATGTGTTATGTAGACATCAAAGTCTAGTGGACTTTTCTGAATTTTTGGAAGTTTATGTTACTTGTAGTTATGGATTTTGTTAGTTTATGTAGTTGTCTTTCAAATGGTGATTGCTCTGGTGGACTTCCTTTGTACAAGTTTAAGAAATTCGGTGCAGTAATGCATTTTCTTGTCTTATTGCAAGCGATACTAGGATACATGGAAGTGTTATTATTCTTTATGCAACTTAACCACAAAGCTTACCTGATATAAGAGTATTCGTGTTTCCTGCGCTTGATGGTGCAAGGGGCAATTATTTATTAGCTCAACTAATTTCCTCTCCATTGTGTTAAGAGTCCATGGTTCCACCCTAAAGCCAATTGATAACCAGGATCATAGAAACCACCTCGTATGCTTTAAAATAGTCAATGTGATAAAAGTCTTCCTTCAATACCCTCCCGCTCAAGATATTTTGTTAAGAGTCAATGAGGTTTCACTCTAAAATTTTGTAGTTGGAGGGGTAACCTTGGGTAACATAAACCACCTCTTATGTGTTAGCATATACAATGTGGGACAAGTCTTCTTCTGTACATTGAACTGTACAATTTGGGATGACTTATTTGTTTCAATGGCATAGTTTTGCTCTCTAGATGCTATTGTAGTTACCCCGTTTGTTATCTGATTATGACTTGTTGGTTCTGTTAACAGATGACAACTGCAATCGCCATTGAGGATGTGAGAAGGGAGGTGAAAATACTGAGAGGTTTGACAGGACATAAAAATCTAATACAATTTTATGATGCCTACGAAGATCATGAAAATATTTATGTAGTAATGGAGTAAGCACTTCCATTCTTCACTATCAACATGTTTTCCCCCCTAATAGAATATTAATATTTCTGCATCGTACATCAGAAACTGAGACATCCATATGATCAAAACAAAAATGCTACTTATTAGATATATAAATTACAGATCTGTTTACTTTTTCTGGCTTAATATTTATATATTTGACAGGTTATGTGAAGGAGGGGAACTTTTAGATAGAATACTCTCAAGGTACTTACTTCTCTTCAGCTGATTGGAGTAACTATACCTTTGTGAACAATGGTCTTGCAATGTACTGTTTTCGTGTTTTTGGAATGAAAAAGAAATCCGAGGAATTGAAGAGTTTCTGGCATCAAATGCCATAAACCTTGTTTTTTTGTTCTGCAGGGGTGGAAAATACACAGAAGATGATGCGAAGGCCGTTATCATCCAGATTCTAAATGTTGTTTCATTTTGTCATCTTCAGGGAGTGGTGCACCGTGATCTCAAGCCGGAGGTGAGCCAAGTATACCGGTTCAACATTCTTATTAAGAACGGACAATCATTAATATTTATGTACATTTATTCTAACATTACTTATTCATGCATCAGAATTTTTTGTTTACATCCAAAGATGAGACCTCGCAACTTAAAGCCATAGATTTTGGTTTATCAGATTATGTAAAGCCAGGTTTGTGCTTCACGTGGCATATAGACTTTCAGTCTCTTTTCTTTTTTACGACTATCTTCTAGTTGATAATACTTTCATGTACTGCAGATGAAAGGCTCAACGATATTGTAGGTAGTGCTTATTACGTGGCCCCTGAAGTTCTACATAGATCATACAGTACCGAAGCTGATATTTGGAGCATTGGGGTTATTTCATATATTCTCTTGTGTGGCAGTCGCCCATTTTGGGCTCGGACTGAATCTGGTATATTTCGAGCTGTTCTAAAAGCTGATCCAACCTTTGATGAACAACCTTGGCCTGCTTTAAGTTCCGAGGCGAAGGACTTCGTCAAGCGTTTATTGAACAAAGATCCGAGGAAAAGAATGACCGCAGCTCAGGCCTTATGTGTGTATCTATATTTACCCTGTGAAGTGAAACTTTTTGTCGTTTCCCATAAATTTTATTTGTTTAACCATACCGCATGTTTCAGGTCATCCATGGATTAAAAATAGTCATGAGGTGAAAGTGCCACTAGATATACTAATTTTCAAACTCATGAAGACATATATGCGCTCATCAGCTCTTCGCAAGGCTGCTTTGCGGGTGTGTACCTAGAGATGTTACGATATTAGAAAGTTACACATTACAATAATTGAATTTTTTTTCTTTACCTTTTTTTTCCCTTCCTCCGATCCCTCTCTCATTCTAGATTTTGAGTTTATATTTATGGTAAGAATACTATTTGATGAGGCATGTCAGTTTGCAATGCAAAGCAGGTAAAAGCTCCTTTAGGTGTAGTCTATTACACGAGAACTGTCCATAATTTCTGGATTTCGTTATTGGTATTTTAAAGTTGGTAATGGTTTGGTATTTCGTTCATTAGACAATTGTCTGCTTAAGTTAGTTTAGGTTGGATATGACTAAGACACTACATCAGTTCCTGTCTGACAATGGACCGCTCACATGGTTGTTTCATAAATAGGATTTTGGATCGTAGGATTTTAGACAGTTAACAGCATTTGTTATAAGATCAGTTTCCCCAGTCTCTGTGAAACCCCTTTCAAATCTTGATTTAAGTTATAAGAAGATCTGTCTAAGATTATTCTTTGCTCAACAAGTACAGTGGGTTATGGGATTGGCATAGCAAGATCAGAGAACTATTCGTAGTCTGAGAGAACTTACGAGATTTCGCTTCATCCTTTGCTTATATGGTATTAAGTTAATGTTTCTTAACAGTATTGTAGTTGTTGATTACATTTTTGTTGCATTTGTTCCCGAACTTCCTTTTCTAACATTTATATCTTCATGGCAGGCTCTGTCTAAGACATTGACCGTGGATGAGCTCTTTTATTTGAAGGAGCAATTTTTGCTTTTGGAGCCGAACAAAAATGGAACAATATGCTTAGATAATATTAAAATGGTTTGCCTTTTCCATATTTATCACTTTTTTCTCATATTACCCTTGGGTTTACTCCATTTATGTGGGCAGGCCTTGACAAGAAATGCAACAGATGCCATGAAGGAGTCACGTGTCCATGAATTTCTTTCATCGGTACTTCCTTTATAAAGTGAAATCTCAAGCTGATTTACCCGGTTTTTCCTTTATGATGTGTTCAACTAAACCATTCTTCTTAATGCCGCAACTCTTTTCAGCTTAATGCACTTCAATACAGAAGAATGGACTTTGAAGAATTCTGTGCTGCCACGCTAAGTGTCCATCAGCTTGAAGCTCTTGAACGCTGGGAGCAACATGCTCGATGTGCTTATGAACTATTTGAGAAGGATGGAAATAGAGCCATTGTTATTGAAGAGTTGGCTTCTGTAAGCATGGGTTTTAGTTACACTGATCCCATACACGTTAATATCATTTAATGTGTTTGTTCTTATACAACGTCATTTATTTGAATGTGGATTTGTTTCGTAGGAACTTGGACTAAGCCCTTCAGTGCCCGTTCATGCTGTTCTCCATGATTGGATTAGGCACACTGATGGCAAGCTCAGTTTCCTTGGGTTTGCCAAAATGTTGCATGGTGTTTCAAGATCTCTTGCGAAAGCTCAATGACACATTACCCTGTTTACTCAATCACGATTAAGGTTTCTTCTGTAACTCTATTCAAAGAAATAGGACATTGAGTTGGGAGCAATCATCGCCTTTGTTGGATCTATAGATATACGATCAGCGATATAGTTGAGCTTCAAGCTGTATAATTTTAGAGGATTGTAGCTGTGGTGAACTTCCCCATTCCATTGTGTATCAGATAGATATAAATTCCACTGTAAAGTTGTCAATGTCTTGTGCTAGGCGATCGGTTGTGAGAATATTTTTCACTAGTTACCACAAGTAACTCATATTATAGCATAATTTTATTCATAACCAATGGAAATATTATAATAATGGGCACAAACATTTAAAGACTTATGCATTCACGTCGTAAACTTTTAACTTATGCGTAATAGCTCGAGTTGTGATTGGGGGCGAAGTTCTGAAGGCCTCGACTACTCTTTCAAAGCTTGAAGACCCTCCTTGAAGATCTCAGTAAAAACATCCATCCTTTTCTTAGGTAAAACCAAACCAATCTCTACGCCACCAGACTCATCTCTGCATCCAGAAATGGATATAGCTTTAGACGAAGAGATCGACGTAACCTCAACCTTCCTCGCCTTTCCCCATCCAAAATCCATGTTGTAATAGTTCTGCAATGGTGAGCCTGCAACA
This sequence comes from Echium plantagineum, assembly GCA_003412495.2. Taxonomy (NCBI): domain Eukaryota; kingdom Viridiplantae; phylum Streptophyta; class Magnoliopsida; order Boraginales; family Boraginaceae; genus Echium; species Echium plantagineum. The sequence continues at coordinate 21,456,582 of CM016565.1, forward strand.
CTCAAAAGTTTCGTCCAGTCCTTAACTTTTGCCATATCCATCCAGAATGTCCTAAATACCTGGAGTACACCTCCATCTTGGGTCAACTTCTTCTGTAGAGTGTCGCCTATAATCTCCGTTGCAGTAACAAATCCTTCATCTCCAGGTAATTCCATCGTCTTTGCAATCACCATGATTGGGATTAAGCAATTTCCGAAGTAGTTTGCTGGTACTAACGGATCAGTCCGTCCCCGGCCATCAGCCCCGAAAAGGAAATAATGCTCATCACTTTTACCGTTTTTATCGTTGTTATCAACCACAACAGTGCCTAGTTTTGCCATACCAGCCCATACATAACCACACACTACTGTGAATTTCGATAACCGTTGAATTGTTGTCTTTTTACCTGAAACAAGTTTCTTCAGCCTCTGAATTTCTTCCAGGGAAATAACAAACGTGGTCCGGACCTTGTCTGAATCTTTGGGGGAGATTTGAACCTGGAGAGGCACCGGCTCATCATCTTTCGGCTTGATGTTCCTCAAATTGTTCCAGAAATCGTCGTCTAGCTCTTTCGTATGGACTCTCATCACTTCCCTGTCATAAACTGGTGAAAGTAAATTATCCCTTTCGGCTTCTTCTTCCCCTGATTTGCAGATCCGACTCCATGCTTTCACGAACGAAAGCATGGAGGCACCATCACCAGCTACATGTTGGTAGCTAATTCCAATGCACATCCCCTTCCCTGGAAACAATGTCACCTGGAATGCAGCAAGGGGGGTCATCTCTAAACCGCCTGATTTAGTGGCTTCCGACAATTGAGGAACAAGTGGAGAAAATTCGCTGCAGTTTCTTGGATGATCGCTAACAAGATACTCGAAATCAGGAAAACTGGACTCAGTAAACAGTACAGTAACAGAATTCCCCTCGACGTATCTAATTTCAGGCTTGGTAGAATCTGAAAAGATGATTAAGTTTCCAGCAAGTGACGGAAAATGTTCCAGGGCTGAAGACAGTGAGTTCTTCAGGCCTGGAATTATATCATCAAGAAATAATCTGTTTGAAAAAGGGTGCTGGTAGAAAATGAGACGCTGGACGGGTGGAAATCCGATCCAGGACATATCGCAGCAAGTGAGAGGAATCGATAGATCAGCGACGGATCCTGGAGGAGGACCGCCCTGGAAACTCTCCAAGATTTTGATCCTGTTTGTTGCAACCATATTTTGAGTAATTGGGTTGAAAACTGATGCTATTAATAGAGTTTCTTTTGCTGTTGAGATGTGAATTGTGATATAATGGTTGTTAAAAGTGAAAAGACCCCCAAACCACTATATAAGATTCTTCAATACTTTCACCATGTAAAACCAGTGTAAGCCAATTTACACGAATACATGAAATATGCGTTGGGTCATTTTTTAGAAAAAGCAATAGCGAACACGCGAAACAAGCGTTCAGTATCCATATTGAACGTGAGTCGTAGACATAAAATCAGTGAAAATGGGATACACCATGTGGGCTCAAATTACTAGTGTCAGTTTGCATGAACTTCTCATATAGTGACACTCGACGTCGACTATTGTGGTGGTCTTTTTTGTTCTTCTTCCTAAACCAACATATTTAATTTTTATTACTGAGGCGTCTTTAACTAAGATACTCATCTCATTTCAAAACATAGAAATTTTCGTATTTAACTTTAATTAGAAAAATCTAATTAATTGCAACATCAAAAATTATAAAAATTTATTTTTATGAAAATATCCTTTAAAATAAGTTTATCGATATTAATTTCATATTTTTTAAAATAAATAATAATAAGTAATTGACCGTTAAAATTGAACACGCGAAAATGTTGTATATATAGAAATGGTCGGAGTACAATAGTAGGGCAGATAATATATTCTACAAAAGTATGTACTGCAAAATATTAGAAGAAAAAATTGGGTGCGCACATTTTGGTGGATGAATGGCATGCTCAAGGTGTGTTGTTTAATCAACCTCCAATTATGTCGAAGCCTAAATGTAGTTGTACATATAAATTGCACACACCGAGAATGTCTACAATTTATTAACAATATCGTTCGTTTATTTACATTAATCAGTAGTATATACATTTAATTTCAATGTAAAACTAGTACACACAACTATGTAAAGTGTATGAATATTCATTAAACAAATTGGTATATATTACTTAAAATGTAAAAATAAGCTTAGCCAATTGCCACTAATAGATCTATACTTGAAAAAGTGGCACATATTACTTAGATTGTACCCAAAAAAAAGAAAATATATTATAAAATAGTACAGTATGCATCATAAAAAAGTGGCACATATTACTTAAATTGTATCCAAAAAAAAGAAAATATATTATAAAATAGTATAGTATGCATTTTTAATCATTAATGAACCATGAGTGAATAATACGCTTAATGGAAAATTTTGAAGAATGCCCCTCCCCTTTACTTTTATAAATTTTTACTCCACTTGCTTTTTGTTGGGATTTGGATACCCTCCTTTCCTCAAAATGACTAATTTGCCCTTAATAAATCCTCATCTGTTCTTTTTTATTTCACTACCCTTCCCCTTCTTCCTTTAATTTTTTCTTGTCCACCATCCAACCACCACCAATAATCAACACCACAACATTACCACCAACCACAACAAAGTTCTAGACCTCTATCATGACCTCAGGACACGACGACGATCATTATTACTGTGTTATGCTGTTAGAAGTGAGTTCATTGTGACCATCATCGTGCCCTAAAGTCACAGTGAGACTCACGATGAACTTACATAAAATTCTTTATTCATAAACACTGATAAGCACCGATAAACAATGTTACGTCATCGTGACCTGAGGCCACGATGAGGTCACGATAGAGAAGTCACTGGGAGTCACTGTGACATCCATCGTGACTTTAGGTCATGATGACATAACATTATTTAGAAGTGTTTATCAATGTTTATTAGTGTTTATCGTTGCTCATGAATGGATATGTTTCAGTTAATCAATTGTGAGCCTCATCATGACCTTAGGGCGCGATGGATGTGTTTAAGATATCATTTTTTTGCATCTATGGATGTTTTCTCATGGTTGAGGAAGGAGGCCGAACTCGTTTTTGTAGGAGAGCTGCTTTGCGGGCGGTTGGGTGGGCTGGGGAGCTAGCCACGCAAGGGTGGGGCGAAGGAGGAAGATCTTGGTATGTGATGGTTGATGGTAATTGAAGGTTGGCGAAATGGTATTTTAAATTGTAGATGTTTGTTGATGGTTGGTGGTGGTGCTGAGGTAAATGATGGTGGTTGTGAATTTTTGAATTGAAGAAGAAATGAGAGTGTTTTGTTTGTTTGTTGTGGTAATTGGTGGTGGAGGTATGTGATGTTGGTGGTTATGGTGATGGTGGTTGTTGTTAATGATGGTAATTGTAAAGGTGATGGTGTTTATGATAGAGAAGAAGAAGAAGAAAGAGGGGGAAGATTTATTAAGGACAAATTAGTTATTTTTTCGAAAAAAATAATACTCAAATCCAAAAATATACGAGAGTAAAAATTAAAAAAATAAATGGAAGAGACATATTTCAAAATTTCCTCACTTAATAAATTTTAACTAGGATAAAAAGAGAACATTGCACCTTTGGTCAAAATTGTTAACACCAATTGGCATTCCAATTTTCAAGGAGAATGGGCACCACAAGACTATAGCCTTTTTTTGACACGTACATAACCAGGGCAGGCCTTTATCCTAGACGGAGGAGGGGTGCGATCACATTAGGCTCCTGTTTTATATGGCCCCAAAATTTTCAATTTTATTTATTTATTGTTGTATTGATTTAGAAAATTAAAAATTAATAATAATGTTAATAATAATTCATTATCAATAACAATCTATCAAAGAACATCACATTTGTTAAGTAATAACGGTTAAGTTTATAATTTTAAAATGAAAAAGTGATGAACTACCAATCAATCAACCATTACTAATTAAATGTTATTATAATGTTTAATACTAATGGAGTATTAACATTATTAATGTAGTGGATAACTAAGAGTCTCAAGACAAGAACTACGTTCCACATACTTTTTCCTACAAATCCATGTAAGTATAAATAGTATACCAAATTTTAATTACACAAAGAATCAAGTAAGACCATTACTTTAATAAAGAAATTCCTTGAATTGGCGTCTGATCACAATAACAAATTCACAGTGCTCCGTTAGCTCGAAGAATAAGAATCGTTCTATTAAAATTCAGGCGATATCGTTTCATTTCTCTTGTTAATTTATTTTCTTAATTAATTTCATACTTATTTGTGTTCATTACTTCATTTTATAAATTATTTTTATAAAAAATTATTTGTTTATTTTATAATATGTTGCCTCTCAAATATTTACTATGAAACGATAAAAGAAAAAAGAGAAAACGTGAATAATTAAATGAAAATTTGAGTGAAAAAAATGTAGTCTCAAGTAAATTTATTAAAAATATAGTGTCAAATGAACTTGATAATGAAAAAGTACTATGCCCAATAAACTCAATAGTGAAAATTTAGTTTATAATAGTGAATCTTTACCACATTTTAATTTTCAAGACCTTAGAACCTGTGATAATCTTGATAATAAAGCAAGTAATATTTTAGTTCAAAATGAATTTAAAAGATATCATTTTCGTAACGATATTGTATCAAATAATGCTCGAAATTATTGTTTTATGTAATCTTGTAATTCTTATGTTTCGTTTCAATGAGTAAAATGAGTATTGAAAATTTTTGTTACCGAGAGCCTCATTTTCAACTTTCACAGTAGACCCCCAAAATCTATACAGCCCCTGTGCATAACTAGTGTGAAAAGCTTAATGCAACAACAGTCCTCCCGTTGTTTTCAACACTTGGTTATAACATGTCAACAATATTATAATTGTGTATGAAATGACCTAGAACAGTAAACGAAACATTACCGAGATGCTAACCTAGTTCAATGTCAATGTAATCTTTATGTCTCGGGGGTAGCTTGCCGAGGCAAGGAATTCGCTAAATTATGAAAAGTTTAGAAAAAGGGTCTTTATCCGAATGCGAGATATTCTTCTACACCCTATCTCAACTCCAAGTAGTATTCATGGTTTAGAGCACTCACATCAGTTTTCCAACAATTTCCCTAAAATATACTTGTAACTGTCAAATTTCTATTTTCGGCATTAGCTTTTTATACATCTGTTTTATCAGCTTCCCTATTATTCATCCAAACTTTAAAAGTTAAATTTTCAAATATGTCAATACTGCATAAATTTTCAACAATTATATTTTTTTAAAGTACATATTGATTTAAATAAGTTGTGATTAAATTTCATCATCTCTTTTTTGTGAAATTTAGATGAATACAAAAAAAAAATTCACTATCAAATTAAGTAAGTTTTATAGCATTAATTTTTTAACCATAAATTAATTAATAATAATATGATAAAGAAAATAGACAAAAAGAATGGAGGCAAAATATGATCAAGACAATACAGGTTGAAGGGAAAAGGAAAGACATGTAAAATAACCGCTCAATACACCGTGTGGTTATATTCACCAGTTTGCATTATGTGAATAATATTTTTGGGAGTTAGTGTATTATAGGTGAGCTGATAAAGTACATTTTTTGATATTACTAATATTTTCACTCCCTAAAATAGCTTTTAAGACAACTAATGTGAGTGCTCTTAGGCTCCCTAACTTCAACTCCCTAAAAGCACTCTCATCAATCACCTTAAAAATTAAATTATTATAGGGGTTAAAAAAATTAAAAATGTGAAAAAAAGATACTTTATCAGGTCTCCTAAAATTGGTTGATCCCCTAAAATAATTTATACAGTTTTCCAAATGGTGTAAATATTCACAGTGTATATATTACGGTTACCAAGTTTTTTCTCTATATTTTATCCAATTTATTACGAGTTAATTCTTGTTATAGAAGATTCTATTTGACTTTGCTGTACAGGCTAATTGATGATTATCTACTTATCTCTTTTGTAAATAGAAAAATTTTCTTTACACATTATGTAGGTATTTGGTTTTGTTTTAATACGATATTGTAGCAGAAGTTAATAATCAAGGATGACTAAAAGTTCATATAAATTCGAGTACCCTCTTGGTATATCTAATTCGTTATGGATCTTTGATATGTTTTTTGCGTAATTATTATCCAATCGCTTCTCTTTTGGCTATCAAAATTATAAAATTTGTGTTTGTTTTGAATTAAAGTTACATACAAAATTACAAGAATTGAGTTTTAAGCTCCATTACTAAACGTGACAGTTTTCAACTAGTATCCTTACAAAGGCAGCTGAGTCTAGAAGATTAACAAAGAAACCTCCTTTAAATAAACAATACACTAAAACTTCTATAATTAATATTGTTGGGACCGGCCAAATTTATTCATTTAGATAATTATTAATTTATTAATAAATTAATAATTTCTTAATTTAAAGAGTTTCTACACAAGATGAAGAGTTTTTGCCGGATTAAGGGTGAAAATTAGAGATGGACATCGACAATCTAATGAACTATCCGGGTGAAAATGAAGCATGTTCAGAGGTGCAGAATATAGAAGAAATTGTGTCGACTATCATTGAGAGACCGTGTCTTTCGAACTTGTTACTCGAAAGGAAGCACTTTTAGCATCTAAAATCTTCATAATTTTATGTTACAATTCGAAAACACAACACCGGAAGTAATGGGGAAATAAGAAAAATTATAGATGAACTTCAAAGTGATTTGAACTTTAAGAAAAAACAAACTACTATAAAACCATATTTTAAATAAATTGTAATAATATTATTTCAATTTCTAAGGATTATAAATTTATAATTTTTCATGAGACCTTATATTATAAATTTTTTTTAAAAAGTATTATCTTATTATTTTTATCGATTTTATTAACTGTTTTAACTAGCCTAAGTCGGGATCGGACAAATTTATTATCTTAGAGATTATCAATTTATAGAATATTAATTTATAGAAGTTTTACTATATTTCCTTGATTCCATAGGTTGAGGCTTTTGGCCTGTTTGTTAAATCTGAAAACTAAAACAAGTCTGAAGGCTGACTATAAATGACAATATTTACTTAAGTCTTATAGATAAACAATATTTACTTAATTTCTTTATTAACAAACAAACTTAATGAAATAATTATTGAATTAATTAAGTTTATGTACTTAATGAGTTTAATAAACAAGCCTTAGTCTACATTATAATACATTATAATACGCGTTAACACAAATCTCAACAAAATATGGTTCTTAAATGTTTTTGCCTTCAGTTTCGTTTCAACTAGAGCAGTCGAAAAACTGCAACTGCTGAGCGACTTAAATGAGTGGAGGAACACAGATGGGAAAAATGTTCATAAAGTTGGCAACGTAGCATGCTATTGATTCAAGTCAAGTTCTATAGTTGAACATTTGTTAACAAAGTAAAAAGCACTCACCTTACAAGATTCATAGATTTCCAGGACAATTGGGCACGACGATGTAGCCTCGAGTGATTCTGTAGGTCCTTAACGCTGACCACATGCTGAAGTCTCATGTGCTCCATAGTACACGGCTAATGAGATGTGGCATGTTGTGTTTTCCTCGTGAACTCCATGAATGAATCCTGCAACTCTTTACTTGTTCTAATATCTAATATTGCTTACTTAGTAGGGCATCTAGGAGGTAGAACATTTCTTAGGTGATGTCCCTTGCAGCCTTAATAAATGTGTTTTACTTCTATTTGCATAAAAACTTATAAAAGGATAGTACCGATATGCAAGCTTCAGAAAAAACTGTTGAGTAAATGCAATCAAGGGGCACGGGAGAATTTTGATGCTCGCAATGTAAGTATTTTTCCTTCAGCTTCAACATCATATAAAATGTGGAAAACAATTGGCTTCAGATAACTCTTGCTAATTGCAACATAACATTATATCTTGCGATCGACAAAAAGAAAACGTTACAAGCAAGACAGAAGGAAAAAGTGCTGTGAATAAAGAAAACCTCGTCACCATTCCTAACGTGGGAGAAACTTCATGTTCGTCATTCTCAATCATGAATTCAAAAAACAGCTTGTTCAACAAAACGTAAGGGTTTAATTCTTTATGTGACCTTTATCTAAGGTTCTAGGTGCAGGAGAAATTCCCTACATGTTATGAACTCCCAAACTAACAACCGTGCTACGATGACAACCACGACAGATAATACACCATGAATTAAAGCCTACAGTAATTAGAATACATGGAACTACCTATTGAAGTTTATGTATTAATCATCTTATAAGAAGGAAAGACTAACTACTTCTAAGCGTATTAGAGGTTCCTCTTTTAGATGTCATCAACAAGACCCAAGATCTAATGTTAGGAGAGTTAAGTTTAGTGATTGGTAGTTTCCAGACAAAAATAATGTTAGACCAGCAGCAAAAAATTTCACGAATTACTTTTTATTAAATAACGTCTCCATGGAACTTACAGACATCTGCTTCAAGTTTTTCACTAGGGTATGCGGACCCATTACAAAGAAGCTACTGAAGTTATCATCTATAGCATATGACCTCTTCTTGGAGACAGTTGACTGACCTGTTAAAGGCATTCTGAAAAGATGTTCACCCCATATGTCGTATGTGAAATTTTCCTCGAGCCTCATTTTTTCTTCGCCCTCTCTAGATTTTACATCATGAAGATTGCAACCAGGAGATATAGCATGAGGAGTAACCTTGGACAATATAACCAGAGGAAGATCGCTCGTGAGATCTGAGGCAGGCTTTCCAACTCTAGGGAATGTTGCAGAAGGCAAGAGAACAGGTTTCCTACGAAGGGGTTTTGGTGTGGTAGGCGTCACTTGAGCAGAAGAAACCCAATTTCCACTGCCAGGACCAGATTCACTTATTGTTGAGACATGATTTGATTCTATCCTCTTCTCGTCCTGGGCAAATATATTCCTACCCTGAGCAGATTGATTGCCATCAGGAGATAATTGCCATGGCCTAGGCGTTGAAGATGATGAAGATGATAATGGAGATGATGGGGTGGAATTTCCACTGTGACTGCTTGACGCTTCAAAAACTGCAGGTAGACCAGTAGCTGAACTCTTCTTCCGACGACGCCTACGTTTCTCATTTCCCATTTTTACTGTCATGTTTCCAACTTGTGGTACCTCCTGCATATTAGCTCTGTCAATGGGCAAAGATCCATCTGGTGATGGTGCAACTATTGCTTTCTTTTCCAGACACAAGCTTGTTTCATCTCGATCTCCACGTATTAGGTTTAAATGTGAAAATGAAAATTCTCCATCATGTGAAACTTGTCCATCTGAAACATCACAGACAGACTTGAGAGGCAGAACTTGTGCTTCAACTGTTAATTTTATCAGCCCATTAAATTGTGAAGATATTCGGAACTTACTAGCAATCTTAGTAATATGCTGCAAAGACTTTCCAGTATTGCTGACACTTTCCCCTTTCATATGTAAGTAACCTTGGGAGGTAAAAGTTGATAAATGGGGAAGAATATAACAAACTACTACAAAAGGACATAAAACGGCAAGAAACACGGTAATGTACTTCTTGACTCGCATCAAAAGCGCCGCCCGTTTGCAGAAATGGAACATGTCCGTGGGAACACTCACTTTCATAGGTATCACAAGAATTCCGGTGGTCAAAGCCAGTTCCAGATCCCTGTACAAGGTTAGTGCTGAATAATCAGTCTGATAAGAAATAATAAGCTTTTTAGATTCCCCAGGTTCTAGAGAAAAGCCTCCACAAGCGTGCACCAAAAACCCATCTAACCCACATCTTGTACCAGAAACTTTTACGTTGCTAACTTGGAGTGGCAGGTCCCCAGTATTCTTAGCATAGAGCTCTTTTAGTGATGGATGGGAACAGGATTGACTTCTATCCACTGCGCGATAGTTGTAGGGAGACGAGAAATTTAGAAGAGCTGGTAAACTAAGATTAAATTCTAGTCTCTGTACAGGTTCAGAGTCCTCCAACAATGACATAGAAAGCGAACCTCCAAACCCCTGCAGTGCCAACCACTCCACACCAGAGATATTGTTCCGTATTAGGGCTGAACCTTTCCAGCTACATCTCTTTGAAGGCTGGAAAACAATTGGACCAAGCAATGCTCTTTCGAAAGGATTGACAAATGCCTCGGTCACTGCATTTTCTGCTATCGAAAATCCATACCTTGTTGGAGCAGATGATTTCTCTCTAACCAGACTACTAAATGAAGCGAGCAATTGAAGTTTCTCCAGCTCCTGACACTCTTCTATAATCTCTGCAGAGTTCAGAATAAGCTGCATAATCACAGGTTGGCGGCTTGGATTTGTGACTGCGATCCACTTAATGAAATGGTTACCAACTTGAACTCTCGTAAAATTCATCTCGTGGTCATCAAGAATAGACATATTACTCGCGGTGGCATGAGTTTTCCAATTCATGAGAACCAATTCATCTGCTTCTGCTGAATCCAACACCTTCACGTGAGCATAAAAGTAAAAATAAAAGTCGTCTTATTAAAGATCCAAGAAATTATAGTACTCGGATAAAGTTTGTAACCTTTTTCATACTTTTAATTGACATAAACCCCAGAACAGGAGAGGGTATTTTGCTTACCATTGTAATTTTGAAAATGGATATTTAAATGCCAAGGTGTACTAATACTAGTAAAGGGAGTTCGAATAGATATTGGTTGTTACCAGTAAAAGAACACCCAATAATTTATTGGGCTTCTTAGAATCCGACCCAATAGAGTTTTGACCCCAAATGGGATTTTGGTGAAATTCAAAAAGAAACATCAACTGTAACCCCGATAGAACCAGATTCCACAAACAACATAAAGGAAGAACGAAAGCAATATTAGTCCACGTAATAGTGCAATATAATAGAAGGTAAATGCCGTTCTGGCCACATGTCAACAAATAGAAATATCAAATCACTGAATGCTGTTCTCTATGGAAAAATGACATCAGCTAGCAGCATAAACTATTATCTGATGTAAATGTTTGAATGGGGGAATAGAAAATAGAGTTAGGCAAACAGATATGACAAAGATGGAGAAAGAATTTGGAGTCAAGTCAGAAGATTAAGCAATTAGAAGCAATTATACATATACGGAAGTATGCTAGTCACACAACATACAGAGAAAGATTGTTCAATTTAATTGTAGAACTGTAGATCAAATTCTGCAAACCTTGGGTAGTGGCAGGGATTTAGCATCATCGGCCCTTAGCTTTGTCCTACAATTGTCTTTATCCGCATCCTCAAGTTGTTGTAGGTATCCAGTAGAAGTATCTAACCCATGTCCTAAACAAAACTCAGCAACCTTCTCACAATGGATTTCTAAATCAGAAGTACTGGTTTCATTTGTCTGTATCAATAGCTTACAACTTCTGTAATGGTCTGCAATGTCATCCCTGGACTCGTCCTTTGGAACTACCACAGTGAAAGTTGCCAAAGCAACTTGTGTACTAGTACCAGGGAATAATAATAGCCCTTCAGTATACTTAATATCGAAATGTTTACTGCTACTACCGACTACGCTAACCTTCATAATCCTCAACATATAAACAGCATCATTCCTAACAGAGAGAGAGGCAATAACAGTTCCACTTCTGTCACAGGGCCGTGCAATATCAACAGACACCGATACAGGGCTTGCAGTTTCAGAGGTAATAGAACTCCCTCTCCAATTTGCATCGAGGGGGACCATGACTTTACCTATCTTATCAGTAGCATTATACAACTGCATGCAAACTACACCAGATATTTTTCCTTCTGCAATATGTGAAATATCAACCTGTATGATTGTCTCAGTCATGCCAGGAGCAATCTCCCAATTTTGACTGGGACTCATAGCAACAATTGGTACATCAAGTTCACCACTCCTGATATTTAACCATATCTTTAGATTGCTGAACCTAAAATCACTAGACTTTTTGCTGCTGTCAACACTGCAAATGGCTTTTGTCAAGCTGGAAGAATTCACTGAAGAGACTACAATCCAAACCGCTAGCTCCTCTACAAAGATAGATTCACTGAAGGGATTGAGCAAGGACAAATTTTCTCGCAACTTTCCACTTGAAATGTCTTTCAAAACTAAGGGTTGAATTGTATAAGGCGACTCAACCACAAAACCCTTAGCATTTATCAAGAATCCCCCAGCATTAGTCTGCAAAATGAGCTGGCCAGAGGACAATCCTAAAAGCATCGGAAAGAATATAAACGAAACTAGCGCCGTTTCACCAGGTGCGAGTAAAATTTCACTGAAATTGCAGGGATAGAAATGAGGGCTGGTACTATAAGGCTCGGATAAATTCAAAACAACATCAATGTGTGTATTCTTAATTGTTAAAGAAGCATATGAGGGAAAGTATAGATACTGTTCTCCCCAATCCAACAAGGAAGGATTTATTTCCACAAGAGGGAACACACCGGCTGACTTTGCAGTACCAGTATAATCATATTTCTGATTATGTGTAGGTTCTATACAAGAAGACACATCATGTTGTTGACTGCTTTTTACATCAGAACTCAGAGAAATCCCTTGGTAGCTTAATGAACAAGAAACAGACCTCCCTCCATTTAAATTAAAGCTATCAGAATTCATCATCCAGCTCCCATTTACTCCCACATCCAATCCTAACGATAGATCTACATCAGACTTCGGAACATGTGATTTCAGAGAGCTAGCTCTGAACCCAGGTAATGTAGAGCGGAAACAGAACAGATTCCCTTGCTGACATATAGAATCAGTATTCTGCTCAGGTACTGGTTCTGATGAATATCTGGCATTGGAAATTCCATTTCCGACATCCATATTTATATCATCTTTCAAGGATCCACAGTTACCATATTGAACACCATTCTGTAGCACATTCATTGCGCATGATTCACATGTCGCCCATATAAATAGACCCCAAATCAGAACTAGCATGACATAAAGAGCTTCTACATAGAGAAATGTTCCCCTACAAAAAACAAGTCAAGATGATCACAACCTATAGCTCAAATACCAATTAAGAAATATACTTTATTACATTAAAAAAAATGTTACATCAACTCAAAGCAAATCAGGTAACTCTTTAAACTGGTCAAACTGATAATCAAAAACCATCCATACAACCACAATCACAAAATCAGCTCCCACACCAAAATTGTAAAGATTTTCATGAACAAATTAACAGATATATCAACACATGCATTTAATTTTCTCTTCATAATACGCGTGTACAGATTTCTCAAATTAACTTTAATAAATGTGAGGTAGTAGATAGTTGTTTGCACTTCATTCTTCGGTCACATCGGGACAGCCTCCATATCGTCACAGGGAAAACGATGTCTACTATCAATCCCCTCCCTCCCCCCCCCCTCCCGACACATAGGCGGTCGAGCCAGCTCAGGTTGGTGTAAGGGCAGCCCACGTTGCTCCTCAGCCCACTACTACAACCGATTTAGTCCAGGTGGGCGTCGGGCCAGCCCAAATTGGAGTAGGGGCAACCCAGGTTGGTGTAGGGGCAGTCCATGATGGAATAGTAGTTCAGAATTGTGAAGGAAGGGGCAAGCGAAGGAAGGTACCTTCAACGAGACTTCGTGATTTTGTGACTAACAGTGTGCAGCTCGTGAGTCCGTCCTGTCCTCCTTGTTCATCCACTTCCGTTAAGACCTCAGGTACATCTTTTCCTTTAACACATTATGTGAATTGTGACCGGTTCTCTTTGGCACACCGTACTTTTCTTGCAGCTATTACCACACATCAGGAACCTCGTTCCTTCCGGGATGCCCTGAAGGACGAAGGCTGGCGTAAGGCCATGTTTTCTGAGATTCGTGCACTTGAAGACAACGGTACTTGGGATCTAGTATCTCTTCCTCCTGGCAAGCGGGCCCTTGGCAGTCGATGGGTTTACAAAACTAAATATCATTCTGATGGGAGCTTAGAGAGACTCAAGGCACGGTTGGTTATCTTCGGAAATCATCAGATCGAGGGTATAGACTACACTGACACTTTTGCCCCTGTTGCTAAGATGACTACTGTTCGTGTTTTCCTTGCTGTTGCAGCTTCAAAGAATTGGGCGCTACATCAGATGGACGTACACAATGCCTTTCTTCATGGTGACTTGCACGAAGAAGTCTATATGAAACTTCCGCCTGGGTTTGTTACCCGCCAGCCGGGTGTCGTATGTCGACTTAGAAAGTCTTTATATGGTTTAAAACAGGCACCGCGATGCTGGTTTGCTAAGCTCACTGGTGCACTGAAGCATTATGGTTTTCATCAATCCTATTCTGACTACTCTTTATTTGTCTTTCATCGACGTTCCATACGACTTAATGTGCTTATTTACGTTGATGACTTGATTGTTTCTGGTAATGACGATGTGGCTATTCGTCAGTTTAAAGCATACTTGAGCAGGTGTTTTCACATGAAGGATTTGGGTTTACTCAAATACTTCTTGGGTATTGAGGTGGCAAGAAATCAGGACGGTGTCTATCTTTGTCAGCGCAAGTATACGTTGGATATAGTCTCGGAAGCAGGACTTCTGGGATGTAAGCCTGCCACCTTTCCGATGGAACAAAACCACCAGCTGGCGTGTTCGACAAGTCCACCCTTGGAGGATGGGGAACGTTATCGTCGTCTTGTTGGTCGCTTGATTTACCTTTCTTTCACTAGACCTGATTTGGCTTATTCTGTGCATATCCTATCACAGTTTCTGAAGGAGCCCAAACAGGATCATTGGAATGCTGCTTTGCGCGTTGTGCGATACTTGAAGGGGAGCCCCGGTCAAGGCATCTTACTCCGAAGTGATTGTGACTTATCGTTATCAGGATGGTGCGATTCTGATTGGGCCAGCTGTCCCATTACTCGGCGCTCTTTATCTGGCTGGCTGGTCTTTCTTGGTCACTCACCTGTTTCTTGGAAGACCAAAAAACAGGTTACGGTATCTCGCTCTTCCGCTGAAGCCGAGTATCGATCTATGGCCTCGCTTCTCTGCGAGTTGCTCTGGCTTAAAAGTCTCCTATTGAGTCTTGGAATTCAACATCCTAAGTCTATGCCCCTTTACTGTGATAGCCAGTCTGCCTTACACTTAGCTGCTAATCCTGTTTTTCATGAACGTACCAAACATATTGAAGTTGATTGTCATTTTCTCCGCGATGCTGTTCTAGCTGGGACTATTCGGCCTTCACATGTGACGACGTCAGAACAACTCGCGGACATTTTCACCAAAGCTCTCGGTCGACAACAGTTCATGACTCTACTTTCCAAGTTGGGCATTTGTGATCTTCATGCTCCAACTTGAGGGGGGATATTAGGAAACATATATTATATATATGTTTGTATATATTATATTAGGGTTATACATATTACCTATTGTGTATTATGGGCTTAGCCCGAGTTGTATATACTTAGCCCGAGTTGTAACCCTAGTGTACACAGCTAACACTATATATATGTAACATATTCTATCAATAAAATCAAGGCATTCATCATATATCTTCTTAACACATGTTGATGTTAAACTTAAATATCTTCTTGTGACTAAAAAATCATCCTTACCGAGAATTAGATAAAACCCAAAACATAGACAAAAAAGAAAAGTATACAGATTTTTGATCGAGTGTATAATAAACAGGGTCTAGTTCATTAATAGCCTTTACTACAGCAACTAACATTGCTGTTAACAAACAAAATAAAAATTAAAAAAAAAAACAAAAAATCCACAAAACAAACAACTTACTAAACAAAGATACTTATATAAAAAAACATCAACTAACATTACTATTAACAAACAAAACCAAACCCCCCCCCCCCCCCAAAAAAAGAGCATCTTACTAAACAAAAACAAAAAACAAAGAACTTCAGCAGATGAAAAACAAAACAAAAAAGAACAACTATGGAACTATTCATTACAGAAAAGGCTTCATATGAGCAAGAATCCAAAAAAATAAAACCATTTTCACACCATATTCAAAAAATAATAATCGCAGAAAATGAAAATGAATTAAAATAAAAAGGAGAAAAGGGTTTCTGAAAACGGGAAAGTTACCGGAAGTGAGACATAGGCGAAGGTGTGGTTGTGGTTAGGGTTTGAAGGAGCTTCATCTCTCATTAGCCATAGAAGAAGGGAGGCTTTGCTAAACCATGAGTGTCAAGATTCTGATATCTATAAGTTTGTATTTTCACTTTTTTAGAATATATTTTTCTCTACGAAATTGTTAATATCAATAAATAAGAAGTTCGCCCAAAACTTACTCTCAAAAAATCACAACTTTAACGGTCCCGTCACCCCTCGTCCTGAGGATCGTAAGAAGATAATTAACGGAATGTGCGTCAGATGGTCATGAGAATTTAAAATTATCCGTTAACCACTCCACAACTGCATCATAGGAGACTCGAACTCACGCACTACAAAAAAGACCAAGTTATTTCTCACTTGACCTGTGCCTGGAGGCATCGCCCAAAACTTACTACTACTATGGATAGTAAAAGTGGGAAGTAATTATGAATTCGATTTTTCTTAATACTTGATATGTATTTGACTTTGACGAGAAGTTGCTACGATTTTCCAACACAAAAATTAGTTTATATTTTTTGTCAAATATACGCATGTCAATATCATTTGCTTTTATTCTTGTTATACAACAAATATACTTGTATGATAATTATTTATTAGAAGTCGTATTTAATTGATATCCAGCAAATATTGTATAGTATCAATTTTGTTTGGAGCTCTTTTTTGTTTGAAAAATAGGGTCGGTTCTATAAGGTACAACTTTTAATTGTAAGATGCAATGTTTTAGGCTAAGATTTTCTCAACCTATTTTTTAATATTGACATTTCATCATTTAGGAATTATTTTTACATAATTACAAATGGAGTGTCTTATCAACAAGCATTGTAAAAGAATCATCAACCATATGTCCATATTAAAAAAGATGGTACTTTTATGTTTATCTTTCTTCTTAACAAAAATTGTTAGGACTCTTCACGAATTCGATATATATAATTATAAAGAATATTAATTATATTTATGGTATAGTTCAACTGATAAAGTATTAGAGTGTAAAGTACAACACATTCCACTATTTATCTTTTTATATACTGCAGTTCAGGAATGCGTATAAATTGTTAGTGTGACTATTTTTTCACTTTAAGAAGAAATATTATCTCAATATACAAAGGGACTAACATGGGGCTAAAATGAGCCATAATCATGGTATTTTCTGCTTGAAGTGCTTATACATTGTGCATCATTTGGTCGCATAGTGAAACGGATCCTTGTGCGCCGTGATCCATCAAACCACAACCATTTCCCCTATATGTTATCATCCCAATCGTTGGTTGTTTAAAGCTTACTCCTAACGTGTGTGGTGATGAGTGAATTTAAAAGTTCTTTATCCCTACGAGTGTTATACCAGATGTTATAACAATAGGTTTAACATAAATGAATGATAAGTAAGTAAATCAACACAGAGAACTTGATAACCCAGTTTAGTGCACAAGCACCTACGTCTGGGGGCAGCCTACCCAAAGGAATAATCCACTATAAGAAAAGTGTCTTACAAGAAGAGACTTATCAGTGTGCCCACATACTATCTATCGCCTATACTATGCCTTTTCAAATAGGCTCCCTACCGGCTATATCACTCACTATGTGATTTAGGGTTTACAAGATTCAATGTAGAAAACAATCCTCACTGTTGTTGAGATCCAACAACTGTACAGTCAGTATAGAAGCTTTAAGGAAATGTGTTTCTATACAAAATGGCCTAGAACAATATAACACAAATTACTTAAAAACTCTATTGTGTAAAAGTAAATAGAAGTTATATGAAAGATGTGTACTTCTAGTGAAGTAACAAGCTCCTTTTTATACTAGGCCTTCGGCTCTTCTCATTGAATCAGCTAACCGTGATTAATTGCACCATGATTGACAAAGACCGAATTAATGCTCCTTCTAATTGGTGACCACGATCGCATTAGTGTCCAGTAATAACTTGGTCTTCAGGCGATTATGTCCGCAGCATAAATCTCTCTAATTGGCAATAACCGCGTTTGATTCTTCTAGAATGAGTTCACTTGATTAATCATATGGCACAATGCTTCATTTAATTATCGTCTTTAATGCATTGTTGCTAACACTTGGTACAGTGAAAAACTTCATCCAACACATGTACACCCTATGTACCAACAGAATTGAGAATTTTGGTGGGGTTTGCAATTGTCCTTCAAGAGGACTTTTCTTCAATTGCATTAATGACATTGATGAGCCATGGCTTACAATCTAGCAGAAATTAATGCCAATAACAATAATAATAGTAATAGAAAAAAATATTGTTAATAATATTAATTTTAACCTGTTTCAAATAAGAACGTATGAATTTGGATATGAGATGCGGAAAAAATTATAGAAGCGGAAATCTGTAAAACTAAAATTCATCACTTTTATTTAGTTAAAAAGAAAAGACTAAGTTATAAAAATTTTGACTCAAAATTTTGTTAAGGATTCTGATAAGATACTTAACACACAATTTATTAACAAATAGACTTATAAAATAAATAATAGATGAATAATTTTAAATACTTAATCAATTTAATGAATAAACTCTAATTGAACCCAAGCATCACATTTGACCACGCACCAATAATGATGATCTTCTTTTCTTTTGTACTGTATTTATGTTAGTTGGAGGAGAACCAATTAAATGAGACAATAATAATAGGAGAGTGAAACTAGAAAGTGATTTGTGAAATATAGAAAGAGTGGCAAGAATGCCATTGCATGCGTTATGGATAGATATGTGAGGGCATTCACGCTAGTGTCTTTATATTTATTCTCAAAATCTTCTCTATTTACTATCTTTATCAATTTTGGGGAGTTATTTTAATTTACATACTTTTTCAATTTCCTTACTTCACACCCTATTTATTAAAAACAAAAACAATAAAATAATGTCTCATCACTAATATAGGAGAGAGAAGATGAAAAACATGAGTAAAAAGCATGACATATATGATAGAACATAAAAAGTAAATTTTGAGGTTTGAGTGAGAGATGCTATTTATTGGCACAATTAGAGAGTTCTCTAAATATTTGATGTGGGCCACCTCCTAATAGGGAAGCTAAAAATGTTTAACTTTTACATATTTCAACTCGTCCTTCCCAATTATTGAGTTAAGAAGGTTTTTTGGGAACCTAGTCGATTAAGTTTTTATTATTTGGCTTGTGATTGGATTCGTATCGACAAGTATCAAATGTGATCGTCAAAATCAAGGTTCGACAAATCGAATCAGACAGTTCGATTTAGTTTTATTAGCCTTGAAAGAATATATACAGGTCCGGTCCAATAGTGTAAGGGAGCGGTGCAACCGCACAGGCCCCCTCTTGAAAGGGGCCTCCAAAATTATGTGTGATAATTAAGATAAATATACACTATATTCATTTTTGTAACAACAAAATAATTTAAATAATTTTCCTTACAATTAAGGTACTAATATACTAATATACATTATATTCATAACTTCTGATTTGGTTAAAATGATAAAATTAAATAGTAAATTTTGATCTAAATTTTTATTAAGGATTTCATTCAAGTATAACTATATTACATTAATTAACTTTTTTCAAGATTACTTAATGAAATAAATATTGAATTAATTTTAAATATTTAATGATTTTAACAAGTATGTCCTAAATCTATGACTAGGAAGTTAAAGGTCTCGGACTTGGATATCATCAACCAAGTTAAAAGGATTCCGTGATTTATATCAATTTAAATACTTGAATTATTCAAAGAGAAAATATGATTTCTGTTATTACTATGCCCAAAAAGAAATATGTGGCTAATAAACTATTTCCTCCATTTTAATTTATTTATCTACTTTTACGCGTTATCAATTTTTTAAAATTAAAATGTACACAATTTTTAGATTTTCAAAAACGAAAAAAGGAAAAATAATTTGAAATGGAGAAAGTAAATTTGAGACGAATATGTCAAAATTGGGAGGGTCGAGGGATATACAATAAATAATTTAATGATTATTTTCCTAAGTCATTATTTCAAATGATGGACATCGTATATTATACACTCTCCATTCTTAAATGATTGGTATATTTTAACTTTTGTAGTCAAACTTTAAAAAATTTATTCAAGAATTTTCATTATTAAACGATAAAAAATAATATAATCATGTGACATATTTTTAGATTCATCTCAATATACATTTTTGACATATCAACTTCTTATAATTTTTTCGCATGTCGAATAATAAATATTTACGTTTTCAATCGGGTTTTGTTGATAATGAAAGTCGAAATATGCCAATCATTTTTAGATAAAGGGAGTAGTATTTGGCATATTTATCTCGAAACTCGATGAACAGAAGTTTTAAAAGTTCCGGACGCAAATACTTAAATTAGAGGGAAATTCAAGTTAAGAGAATCCCTTACAACTCCAAAAGCCAGAGTGTTTCATTTGTTGAAGTAATTAAAGATGCTATATTTGTTTTATGTTTTTTTAATAATTCACAAATATTAATATTCAAAATAGATAATTTACATGAGAGTTTTGTACGTAAAGAAAGGATACATAGTCAAGAAAAGACTAGGAGAGAACATACAATAATATTGTAATAGACCTATCAAAATGCCCAAGACGGTGCAAAATTAGATCTAAATAAGTTACTCGGCCTTTCATACTGAAAGTAAATCTTACACTATCGAGTAGAAGGAAATCTATACTACAGTAGGGACGGAGGCATCAATTTTTATTAAGATGTCTTGACATGACTCGAATTTAAAATCTTTAATTGTGGAGATTGGATCGATAATCACTAGACCAAAGCCTCGAAAAGTTGGTTGAATAAAGATGCTTGTAGTGTTTGCAACGTGGTTATTCAAAAAAGTCTTCAAGTAAATTATAATGTTTTTTCAGGTTGCGTACAATTATATATTCCTTATAATTGGTCTAGAGAAGATTCTAAATCAAAGATTCCTAGATAAGATTCTAATTTATGAATATTAGATTCCAGGCAGCTGTATGTGTGAATTATATATATTATGAAAGTCAATTAGAGTGATCATTGTTATTATCGCATCTTCAATTCTTCGATCACTTGGGGAGATTATTGTTATTATCACATCTTCATCCTCATTTCAGGGTCGGGGCTTAATATTATTGGGTACAATAATGTAAGAATAAATATGAAACACTTAACATAAATGAGAAGTAGTAAATAGGGTAAAAGACATTAATTATCGTTTATATTTTTACTATTTTTACCATTTACTCACTCAGGTTTCATATGTGTTCATTCACTCACTCATTATCTTCTAAAAATGATTTCAATTGATTAGCAATTATTTCGTTCTCCTATTGAATTTTTTAATGGCAAACTAATCATTTCACATCTAATTTGTATTGAAAAATTAAAAAAGCTATTTTTCCCCTTCTTAAAACTTCCTTAACTACTACACTTCAAAATAGAGGAACACAATTATAATGTTACTCTTTTTTGTTTTTTTAATATAGATGTAAAATGTCATAAATAGTTTTTCGCCCTTAAAAAGTCAACGAGAAACATAAATAATTGACTAATCATTAATTGACCAAAAAAGTTATCAAAATAACCTGTTGAAACAGTTTTTAGAAGATGATGAATGAGTGAATTGGACCATATAAAATATGAGTGAGTATATGATAAATTAAGTAAAACATAAGTGATGGTTAATGCCTTTTCAATATTGCATTACAAAGGGAAAATAAAAGCCTGATAAATGTTGTAATTTATTGTTTTCTTTTTACCAATAACTTATATGTTCGAAAACATACTAATCCCTCCATCCCAATTTGTTTGTCCACTTTTTATTTTGAGAGTCAAATTTTAAAAATTTTGATCATGAATTTCTATTAGCCTATAAGAAATAATATAGTCATATGAGATGTTGTTAGGTTCGTTTTAATGTATATTTTTCAAATATCAAACTTTTATAATTTTTGCTTGTGTAGAATTCGAGATATTTACGTTTTAAATCGTATCTCGATGATCGTGAAAATCAAAACAAGTCAAACAAAATGGGAAGAAGAGAGTATAGGAGTATAAGGTTTGGGAAACAATAAAATGGGCCCGAATGTCGTCGAACCTCTGTCTGGGACAAGCGTGGGGACTGGGAGCTACCTCAATGGTTACTTGAGCGTTTAGACATTTTGTTAAGCACCGTGCTTAAAAAGTCAATCTATCATTTAATCTATTTAATTATTATTTTTAAAATATTACGTTTTGACATTAAACCAAATTTTTTTAGCAACAAACAATAATTAATAAGGCAGACTTCGGAAGTCTTACATGAAGTTTATGGAAGTTCGTGATCTACTAAGCGTGTTATACTACTTGTTAAAGTTACTGGTTTAACAGAAGATAAAGACAGTAAATAAAATCAACACCGAGAACTTGGTAACCCAGTTCAGTGCACACGCACCTACACCTGGGGGCAGCCTACCAAGGGAACAATTTACTATCAGAAAAGCGTCTTACAAGGAGAGACTTACTAGTATGCCCACATACTCTCTATCACCCTAGCTAGGCCTTTTCTATAGGCTCCCTACTGTTGACCTAAAGTCGATATTTCTTTATTTTGATAATAACAATTTACATTTAACCGCTAATCGTTTTACTAAGTGACTTCTACAGTGCGCGGGGCACATACTTCAAGTCAAGACACAAGACCGGCTCTTTTACTTTGTCATATGCGTATAAGACCTTATGTAAGGAATTATCTAAAACTCTCTTGATGTTTTTTGAAATGGTTGATTGAGTGTCGATGGTTTGATGCTTAAATGTTTTAATCGTTTTATGGCGTCTCTTGTGTTGTTCATGAACAATTTGTAAGTTGGATTATCTCTTAATACTTATGATAATGACTTTGTGTTATTAGAATAAGACTTAAGGATGAATCAACGATCAAATTGAGCTTGAAAAATACAGAGCATCGTGACACCCATCGTGACAGTGGTCTGACGATGGATGCTAAAATCTTCCAGTGGGTCATCGTGAACCCATCTTGACACCTCTATATCACGATGAGTCTCACGATGAACCTAACTTTTTCGAACGTTGTTCGTTATCGTGACACCCATAGTTACACAAGTATTACGATGGATCTCACGATGATGCTGAGAAATCCGAACGTTGGTTTGCCATCGTGAGGGTTATCGTGTCACGATGAGACTCACGATGGACTGCGTTTTTAAAGTCTAAAAACAGAGTTTTTGGTTCATTCTTCTCCAAAAACCCCAAAAATCCTCTTTTTCTCTTCAAAATCCACCCAAAATCGCCATCTTCTTCTTGATTTCTCACAAAATCGTCTCTCACATTGTAAAATCGATCTCAATTGCACACCTAATCAACAATCTTTCTCACAAAAATGACTCGCCAAAACCCCAAACGTGCAAGAACTTCTTCATCTCGTGCTCGGCGTGCTTCTTCTCCAACAATTCCAAATCCTACTCTCACACATGAGGTGGTTACTCGTGGTGGCAAGAAAGGAATAAAGGAGAGGAGGATTCTTGAAGGGTGCTATGTCGATCCGGAGGAATACCAAGGTACAAACTTTTGGTCCACCATTGAATTTCAATCTTGGGAAAAGTTTGTTAGTCACAAGTGTACTATATATTCGGATTTGGTTTATTTCTTCTATGAGCATGTGTTGATTAAATATGTATCGGCCTCGGAAAGTGTCCATCTTTCCTTGAGGAGGACTTTGGTTTATTTTCTAGAGGATATGATTTCTATCCCACTGTGGAATCTCCGTTTAATTCCACAAAGCTTCTGGAAATGGCTTCCGTATTGAATAATGGAAGAAGCCGTGGGAGAAAGGACCATATGCCTTGGGTTCAATTGTTCACGGGTGATGACAAATTTATAACTTCGATTGTCAAATCGATTCTTCTTCCTACGGGCTCACAAGCAAGTGACATTAATCAAGTCATAACCGCCTTTGTGTATGAGATGAAAATGCGTAATGCCATTAATCTTCCGACTTTTATTGGTCAACATATGGGGTATGCGCTAGCCAACACCAAAGGAACCACTCTTCCATATATGGTATGCTTGTGTCGTTCATAATGATGAAGTGGGGAATTATGCCTCCGGGTAGTCCTTTACCTGAGTCCAAGAGCCTTCACCAAATCGAGATGAGTAGCTTCAAGGGTCGAAAGCTTGTTTTCTATAATGCAAAGATGTGGTCGCCTTGGGAGATTGAGGAGGCATCTGAGGAAGATAGGGTCGAACTTGCCAAGATTATGGGTAAGCCACGTGCCTCGGTTCATATTGATGCACCTGTAGAAGGAGGTAGTGTGCCACCCCCGTCGCATTATGAGACTGGTACTTCGAGTCATCTTACGGAGACTCATGGGGAGTTTGATGTTCGGGCTGAATTGAGAGATATCTCTGAACTTAACAAAGCATCATACGGACACAGAAGAAGCATGGAAAAATGTTGAACGCATTGATGAGGTTCTTTAAAGGGTGTATTCGTGATGGTGGTGCTCACCCGGATACGGAGCAAAATCTTGCCGAGTCTGATTCCGACGATCCAGCTGCACCTCATTTGTTGTTAATCCAGCGAACTTTGGTTTTGGTCCCTTTGACAACTACCATGGAGGGTCACTAGACTGATGGCTCGGACCACCTTATTTGTTGTTTTTACTATGCTTTTGTTGTTGTTGTTGTACCCCTCTTTGATGATACCAAAGGGGGGGAATGCTTAATGTGTTAAGATTATGTTAGGATTATGACTCTTGTTCTTGACTATATCTCTATGCTATGCTTGTCGATTATCAAAATATGCTCCATGTCTGTTGTTTTTTTTGGCTATTTGGATGTATTGTATGCCTCTTTGTGGAACAAGGTTGAATTCTTATGTTGAGGGGAGATTTGCTTATATTGTGTGTATTTACTCCCTCTCACATAAGTTAATTATTATCATAAAAAGGGGGAGTTTGTTGACCTAAAGTTGATACTTCTTTATTTTGATAATAATAAATTACATTTAAGCGCTAATCGTTTTACTAAGTGACTTCTACAGTGCGCGAAGCACATACTCAGGTCAAGACACAAGGCCGGCTCTTTTACTTTGTCATATGCGTATATGACCTTGTGTAAGGAATTATCTAAAACTCTCTTGATATTTTTTGAAATGGTTGATTGAGTGTCGATGATTTGATGATGAGAAATCCGAACGTTGGTTCGCCATCGTGGGGTCATCATGTCACGTTGAGACTCACGATGGGGGTTTCTATATAAGGACCTCAAGTCCGAAATTAGAAACTCTTCTTGCCCAATTTGTGAAAAATCCATTTTTCAAAGATGTAAAAGAGCATCAAGCCTTCTCAATCTTCCATGCTATTATATCTTGATTGTGAAGAGGTAATTTCATAGATCTATCTTATATTACTCTTAATCCATCCAATTACGGATAATTGTTATAAAAGTAGAAGTTTTACAAAATTCATCTTTTGTAATTGAAATCCTAAGAAGAGTTCTTGGGTTCCTAGTTGTTAATTAGGAGTGAAATCCTAGAGTTAGCCTTTGGGTTTCTAGCTTGGGTTAGCTAGAAGAATTAAGTTGATTGCTTGTATTGAACTCCGTGGGTTTTCTCTATTAGTATCACTTACCGAAATTCTAAGGTTGGAAAGCCGAGGGTCGAGCACGTAGGGCAATCGAAGCTCGCTAAAATCGTGTGTTATATTTTTCCATGCATTATTTACTTTCTGCACTTGTATCTTGTATTCATTGGTTGGGAAATAGTTGTTAGAACTAGTTGAATAAGGATCAATCGAAAAAGTTAGTGTAATTACTATAATTCTTATTCACCCCCCCTTTAAGAATCGTATCTAGGTTAACACCTACGGCTATGATATCACTCTCTCAGTAATTAAGGTTTACACAGATTTCAATGTAAGAACAACCTCACTATTGTTGAATGAGTCAACAACTGTACATTCAGTATAGAAGAGTGAAGAACAAAATGCTTCTATACACAATATGACCTATACAATAAGATAACACAAAGTCCTTACAAGCTTCTTGTGTGAAATAGATAAAAGGTACAAAGGTTATCTCTTCTAGTGTAGCATCGAGCTCCTTTTATACTAGGTCATTGGTCCTTGACATCAATGTGGTCAACAATGAATTAATACTCCATAATTAACAAGGACAGAGTAAATGTCTCCTTCGGTCAACCTTGAATTAATACTCTATAATTAGCAAGGACCAAGTAAATGTCTCCTTCTTTATTGTCTTCAGCTGTGATTATGTCCGCAGCACAAATCTCGTCTATCAGCATTAATTGTCGTTGACTCTTCTAGAAGGAGATAAATGATTGATCACGTGTCACAATGCTCCATTGATTAGCCTCCTTTAATGCATTATTATTAATCCTTGATGTATGAAAACTTCATCCAATTCATGTACCAACAGTTTATGTTAATCAAAAGATTATGAATTTTAGTTCTTGAAGATAAGAAATTATGTCGCACAATTAATTTTGATTGGTTGTCTTAATGGCAATGAGAATCAAGAATTGAATAAGCATGATATGGATGGAATCGCACTAAAGACCTTGCATGGAACGCTTAGTTACTTAAGTTTGCTATTAGATGTTCTTTATGTAAGAATTTTTCTCTTTTGTTTTGAATTGGCTTATTAGTCAAGGGTAGGGTTGTAACCTGACTGAACTACACCGAACTTAACTATGCTTGAGTTCGGTCCGTAATGTGTTTGAGTTCGGTCCCCAATGTGTGAACCAGACCGAACTATTTGCGAACTGTGAGAACTAGTTCGGTTTGGTTGGCAAAAATGTTCGATGCGATTGGACATTTGGGCAGATGAGAGGGAGATGACTCATTCTTAATGTGTAGGAAATGAAGTGGAAGTGATTTTTATGATTTAAGTTAGTTTAGAACTTTCAAGTCTGGACTTTAGAATGTAAATAAAGAAAGACTTTGTATTAATATGTGACCCGAACGAAATCGAACTGTTTGGTTTGGTTCACCGAACTTTTAATTTTACAGTTTGGTTTCGTATTTGTCAATGCCCACCGAGCCACGAGCTGAACTTTTTCGAGCCGAATTGAACTTTTGACGTTGACTCACAGACCTACTTAAGAGTGTATTTTTAATTGGAAGTTAAAGTTATGTTGATAAACTAATCATTATTCTTTAAACTAATTATTATTCTTTAAATTCATTGGAGATGGAGATGGAGAAGCGATGGAGATGTAAAAGGAGAAGGAGAAGATGATGATGAGTGGAAAGACTGAAATGCCCCTGTTAAAATCTTATAAAATGACCCAAAAGTTGAAAAAATGCGGAGTGATGTTTTTTTAGTAAAAGTACGCAATTCATTGATCGAATATTAGCAAAGCTAAATTAAGGTGATCGAAATGAAAATTTTAGATAAACCGAGTGATCGATGGTGCCATTTGCCCTTTTATTTATTGTCTATTTACATATTGCACTACTATTCGGCATATTTATAGTACTAGCATCGTTTTTCTTCTATTGTCTTGAACTTTCAATTATATTAATGTCTGCTTAAAACCTGAGAAAATTACAAAATTGCAATAATCATTATTCATCCCGCTAATGATCATATATCAATTTAGCTGTTTTGTTTGTTTTGATTTTTATCTTTATCAAAATACTTGATGATGCCAAATGAATTTAGACATGCCTATGTCTAGATTCATATATCATAATCAATTATTTTGATAAATTAAGGTAAAAGAAACTAAGTCTTATTGATCAGTTTATAGTTTATATGGTATAAATGATTTTTGTTATATTTTATTGAAGCTAAAAGTACAAATGAAAACTAAAAAGAATTAAGTATCTTTATGTGAAATCAGAGAGCTAACATCTATTGATGAGTGTTTGAGTTAGTGGATAAATATATTTGAATTATACTATTCTTGGATTAATTGAATTATTTTATGAGATGATTGAATTTATGAAGCAATAGTCTTGATGATGAGTGGTGTGCTGGTGGACGACTAACGAAAATCAACCAATAGGCAACGTCTTAAAACACCAACTTTATTTGTCGACTAATCTATCACATAAAAGTGAGATCATTGTCATGAGAAGGATGGTCTGGTTAGTGTGCCTCCACAAAATTAATTATACATTTAATGGCCGCGACCCGGTTATCAATCAATCACACGATCAAACTGTTTGGTTATAAAAGTGAATTTTCTAAATCTGTTTCGTATATTATATAAATTATAAATTAATAAGAAATAACAACTAATATTAAGATAACAGAAAAATATCTAGCATTAAACATTCATCCAAATTTCAACATTCAAACATTTATTCATGTAAGAAGTTTGCTTCATATACGACGCATTTCGTGGAGACTATATACACGTACGTTAAAGATAGCATCATTGTTACAATTTAATTTGAGGTTAATCTCAAACTCAATATACTCATCCGACATGAGATTGTTTTCATGAGCGAAAGTCAACCAACCATCTTGTTGAAGACAAACTCTTCATGCCCCCCAATACGTATAACCATGTCACAAAAGCGGTTTCGTTCATCGATATTGACTTTTAATCGACGATTCCCTCGAGATCAATGTTAATATCTTCTCGTAATATGATCTAAAAAGTGCATGTAAATCAAATAATACATAATGAAAGTAACAGACTCTACAATTAACTTCAACTGATAATTATAGTTAAATTCTTTTACAAATTCGGGTTGAAATTGTTTCCTCAATAATTAAAATTGTGAAATCGTGACATGCATTAACGGTCCCCATACACTCTTGACATGTAGTAGACCAATGAGGTAAATCACGGGGTGTATTTTACCTCATCAGAGGATAAAAGATTTCCTTATAATCACTTCAACACAAGGTTCGCTCCTACGAGGTGTGGTTGCTGCTATTTAACATTATAATTTTTTACAAGTTGAGCTATGTTCCTGGAGTACTTTTTTTATATTAATTTTACATTTGTATGCTAAAAGTCACGTATTTTGATCAAAAATTAAAATGTTAATTTTAACAAAATTATGCATGAACTAATTAATGAGCTACTTGTAACTTGTTAAGTTGAATAATTACATGACCTCTTCAAGACGAGAATTTAGCCAAAACACAAGGACTGGGTAGCCCCAGCCCCCTTGGACCAGGCGGGTGTATGATCCTTTGTGGGCTAGGCTATGTGTGTCTTGTAGTATTACTTTTTGAGACAGGGTTCTGCCCAAAACACATTTACTTAACACTAAGTGGGCCAGGATCTATAAGGTAAATTGAAAGACCTTCGATTTTTACGTTTCAAATTTGATAATCAAAACTTCACTTCATCACTTTTAGTACATTTTTATAGAGTCAAATGAAGGGTAAAATTGAGAAAATGAAGTGTAATAATTAATATTTGGAGTGTAAAAATCAAAACCCAATTAAAAAATATATGTATACATAATACAATGGCTAAATTTTATACTGCCCCCAAACTATGAAGTAGATCAATTTGTCACCTGAACTTTTAAATCAGTCAGTTTGTCCTCTGAACTATGACGAACTGGTCAGTTTGGGGATTTTCACCATATAATTAATAGATTTTAGGTTTTAATAAAGGGTAAAATAGGAATTCAACATATTATATGTATTTGGGGTTAGTTTATAATATACAAAAATAAAGTGGACCTCTTTTAAAAGAAATACAATTATTCCTCCTAAAATCTACCATTCCACAACTTCTTCACAAACACAATTACCACCATCACCACATTATTGATAACTCACCCCTAGTTTGAAACCTTACAATCATCCTCAACCCCAATTCAAACCCTAGCCCACCCTCAATTGAAAACCTACTCCCACCCCAACCTCAATTATTCAACTACCTTGGTGGGGTAGAGGAGGCCGGGGACCTACTGCATGCTTATGCGGAGGAGAAGGCCGCGATCTAGTAGAGGGTGAGGGAGATCGTGACCTGCTCATAGGGTGGGGTGGTCGTATCCTTGTGAGGGTAGGTGGAGGCTGAGGGTAGGTGGAGGCCGAGGCAGGGCTTGTACATTGGGTAGGCCAGGGGTGGGAGGTGGATTTTGTTATGATTGTAATGGTGATAATGGTGGTGGGTGTGATATTGGATATGTGATGTTTGGTGGTGGTGAAGCATAAAAATATTAGGGACAATGATTATTTTATTATTTAAAATTGAAAATAGATGACGCAGACAAAATAAAAAGTTCATAAACACATAAAAACAAGTATAGTTCGGGAACAAACTATTAAAAAGCTTAAATAAAATTCGACAACACTAGTTCCTAACATCAAACTATATGGAAGTATGTTACACGTTCAATATTCTTATACATTTTGGGAAAAGGCTTCAAAATGACATGATATTGAACAAAAAACAAGATATTCCTTGTGATTTGAAGTATAAAGAATCTATTGAATGCCTCTCAATTCAACGACTTAAGAGTTTCTTTCACGTCGAATAAGATACAAATATTTATTTCTTTAATAATCTCTAAATTTCCTTTCTCCCAACTATTCAAATGCTTTTGAGTGATTGATGGTCTACATTGTTAGCTAGAAATATTATTTTATAATTTAGTGTTTTCTTAAGTTTAAGAACATAATTCTTTTATACTAATAAATTATCTAGTTTAATAATATTTAATTGTTTATTGTTTAAATTGTCGATAGCTCAATAGCCTAGTGGCATCTGACCCGACTTTCTATGTAAGAGGTTTTGGGTTCAAATCCCGTTGAAGACAAATTTGTCACATAATTTCCTCAGAATGTCTATTAATTAGAAGTGTATTCATTATTTGTAATACTATTATATTCATAATTTATCGCTAATTAATAACCCAAAAATTGTTAACTTAAAACTTTATATGTATCATTTATTAATAATATATTAGTAGTAGCATACTTTCTAATATTATTGTTTAATACAATTTTATTAAATATTTTAAAATATGTATAAACATCTTATGTTATATTAAAATATAAAAATTAACTACTCGAGATTTAGGAATATATATTAGTATCTTTTGTGGAAGTTTAATCTGCCATATTTATGTTAGAAGTCCCTTGGTCATGTAGATTGTAAATAGGGGAATGTGCATTCCTTAGTATAAGCCGTCTTAGGGAGAAGATCAATAGAACGCGAAACCAAAAATAATTCATGCAATATTTTAATAAAATATTGTTTTTATACGTACCGACTTAAACTCTTAATATCAAAATATCTTCACACAATCATTCATCAGTTACTACCAAGGTATAGCCAAGTACTAGAAATAGATATTCCTTGTATGGGTGGAGGGAGTGTTAATTATTGGTCCCATACTCATAATTAACATTTCCATTTTAGTCAAGCTCCATATTAACACTCCATTTTCGTCAAGCTCCATATATATAATTATATTCTACTACAAGTGTACAATTTGACTTCAACAGCTTTGTGATCACAATAATACTTCGAATAATATAGTAGTGTTTTATTGGACGGTTAGTATTAGAAGCTTGCCATGACAACCAAAGGCGCAGGGATCTGGCCTTTAGTTGGTGTTTTGAGTGTCTAATGAGGTACTCCAATATCTTTTATTGTTCATGATTAATCTTTTTTTGACTGATTTAAACAAATAAAGTTGTTTTAAATAACATATATAATTAAAATAAAATAAAAATAAAATAAAAATGATCATATTAATAAATAAATCAGGGGAAATGGATCTAGTGCTAACTAGCTTACTTGATAACTTTGTTAACTGATCTCTAGAGTATATATGTACTTTGAATATAAATATACATTATTAAACGATAGACGTAGAGTCCAAAGTACACATACATTCCAAAATATAGATATCCATTACTACAAAAAAGCACTTGACCACTTCAAAGTGCCCTTCAACGGCACATTTAAGCGCCCTCCTTAGTTGTGTCTCTCAAGTGGACGACATCCAATTGACACTCGTATGAGCAATGTCAAGTGTTATTTCTTTTCTGAATTTTTGTAACGCTTACATGGACAAAATTTTTGAGAGCGTCATCCAAGTCAAACTAGAAAAAAAATTTAAAAGGTATACCATTTCATAATTATAAATATGTTTATATATATATATATATATATAGTTGAAATATTTTACTAAGCAATTATAATTAATAGTAATTCATTTAAAATCACAATTAATAAAATAAAGTAATTACTTAACAATATTTAATGTACCTGCATATTACATATCATATTGAAAGTGATTGCAGATTTTTCATTGAAAAGATCATAAAAAAAATTAATAGATGCGGGTAGTAAGAAGCTAAGTTCGGCTGGTAGGCTTGTCTTAATCCAGACTGTTTTGTTTAAAGTATATAATTACTAGTGTTAGACTGTTTTTCTACCTAGAATGGTGGTAAAAGACATTGTGAAGATGGTTAATGCTTACTTATGAGAGGAGTTGAAAATGACAGATACATGGCTAAAGTATCGTGGAAGATAGTAACTATGGACAAGAAAAAGGGAGGTCTTAGAAATAAGAACATCTACTCATGGAATGTAACTTACATTTTGAACACATGTGGAACTTACGCAACAATGAAGAAGCTCTTTGGGTGAAGTAGATTCACACATTTAGGCTTCAAGGGACAAAAATTATGGGGTATTCCGCCAAGAAGTACTGATTCTTGGAGCTGGAGAAAGTTGTTGAAGCTTAGAGCGTGTGTTAAGCATCATGTGAGTAAGACAGTGCAGAATGGAAAATGTACTAGCTGTTTGTTTGATAAGTCGCATTCTAGAGGAGCTCTTTGTGACTTTCTATCTGTTGAGTGTGCTATAAGGCTTAGTATCTCACCTGTTGTAATAGTTGCTACTGTGAAGGGTAGGTTGATGCATCATAGAGGTGGTTTTAATGATGAAGCTTTGCAGTTTGTCAATAGTTTTCCTGATAATCTGTCTGTACAGTAGGATACATTAGTATGGTTTGGTCAACATGTGCATAGAAATGCTAAGGTTTGACTATGTCTAAACCAGCAACATATATAGTGTTGTTGAATGGTGGCCTCTAGTGTGGTTTAGAGGTCAGATTTCACGATTTGATTTCATCTTAGGGCTGGCATGTTTGGGTAAATTGGCCACAAGAGATAGACCGAAAAGATGGCATGTAGTACAAGATAATACATGTGTGTTGTGTGAAAATATTATGGACTCTGTACAACATCTTTTCTTTGAGTATCATTTTGCAGCTGTAATATGGAGGAAGCTCTTGCTTTATCTCCAGGAATATCACTCGCCTCAGGGCTGGAATGTTGAGAGCAGATGGGTACTTGGCAAAGGCAAGGGAAAGTCGGTCAAGAGTCGGTTGAGGAGGCTGTGCTTTGCTGCGACGGTGTATCATGCATGTGTGGGCAGCTAAAAATAGATGCAATTTTGCAAGAGTATCCGGATATGAGCCGAATCAGCACACTAAATGTGTTCAAGCTATCATAAGTAATGTTAATGGGTGGAATCGAGTTGCCCGGAATAGACATAATTGGGGTCTTTGTCTTAGTTAAAATTTTAGGATATCGATTCTTAGCTAATGGTTGATTGAGTGTCATTTCACATTTTTTCATTTTCAATAAAAGCTTCTTCAAAAAAAAAAATCAAGTAATGCACACAACAAGAAACTTTCAAGAAAATCAAACTTTTGTTTAAAATAGCCGTTGCATTATTATGTTTTAAACTAAAATTCACGAGTTAGTGAGAAATGATAGATGTTGCAGTTTCCTACTAATGGAGAAAATAATTACAATGACCATTTGATAACAATTGCTATTTACTGAGTATTTATTTATTTATTTAATACGAGTATCATAAAGTTGATATAAACCTCGTGGAAAAACAAATAAAAGGACTTCCAAATATAATTCATTTTCATTTAAAATGGTAAACATCATTACATAAAAATAACTAGGTAGAAACTAATAAAATTACATTTACAACTTCTCTCAAGTACTAAACAAATAATTAAACGTCATTGAATTTTTTTCCCTTAAGGTAAAGCCAAACGAATATATATATATATATATATATATATTTCGTTCCAATAATCTCAATGTATGTCTTATGATTATAGAAGCTAATCATGTTTGGAATGCCCAATGCCGGGACTGTGTCCCGGCTTCGTAGGGCGGAAAGCATCAAGACGCCCTTCCCTAGGGCTCGCTCCCTCGCTTGGCGGCGTTGCATACGTTTCGTTCTCATCAATGTAACTGCTTAAGCTTCTTCTTTTCATAGCCAAACGTCTTCCTTCAAACCCAAAAACAACGTTTGAGAGAATAAGTACAAGGACAAACAATGTGAGGGTAGTTTTGCAATTTGCCATTCGTAAGAAAAGAAGATATGATGTTTCAGTAATTTGCTAATAGCTTTATTGCTTGGAAGTGAAAAGAAAGTATTATGTGTGTATACTTAGCTTAATTACAAACACTCCAAATGGGACTCTATTTATAGAAGTTTAAGAGATTATGTTATTAATATTTAGAGTTCAACTCAAACCCCGCCAATGATCACCAAACATTGCACAAGCATATATATATATCACAACATGGTCCTAATAACTTAACGACGACTTAAACTATCAACGTGAGTAAATATTGAATATTACTCCCTCCGTCCCTAAAAGATTGTCACATTTTGACTTTTGGTGGTCAACAAAACACGATTTAAAATATAAATATCTATTATTTTACATGCGAAAAAAATTATAAAAAGTTAATATTTTAAAAATATATATTGAGACGAATCTAACAAGGTCCCACAAGACTATATTATTTCTTATCGTTTAATGGGAATTCATGATCAAATTTTTTAATGTTTGACTAACAAAAGTCAAAATGTGACAATCTTTTAGGGACGGAGGGAGTATATAAATTGATGCAACTTTAATTTCAATAATTATTATAACCAAATTACAAATTTCGAGTTCTATTCCGACGCATCCAACGAATAGCAACCATAGATTATTCCCTTACATAAGAACCAAATTACAATTTTTGAATTTATTGATGAAATGGTTCAAAAAAGTGGGGGTATGTTGCACTTTCATCCATCTAATGGCAACGTTGCAAAAATGGCGATCACAAGTTTGAGTTGTACGCAAATGGTCCTGAATCTGTTAAAGGTTTATGAGGCCGGGTCCCACTCTAAAACCAATGAGGCTATATGTTCCACTCTAAAATAAATTGTCAATAGAGGCAGTGGTCAAAGATCTTATATATTAACTCATGAGGACACCGACTTTCGATGTGGGATCTGCATCTCAACATAAACTAGCCCCTCCGTTAAATGTTAACGTTGTAGAAATGGCTATCACAAGTTGTGGGGCATTTTTATAATTTTAATAAAAATTTGAGACTTCTCGACATTTTCAAATAATCCATATATTATACACAATTTTCACTCCACCCCCTAGACGGTTGACTAGCTAAGGGGGAAGTGGCGGGAGGGAGGGGGCAGGAGGGAACAACGGGAGGGACATCAAGGATGGGAATGGATGGCGATTGCGGAAGGGGTGGGGCGGCAAGTTTGGGTTGCAATGCTGGAAGGAGGTGGGGGAAGGAGATGGGGTGGGGTGACACAGTGAAAGGGATGGAGGGAAGGGCATGGTAAAAATAATGATGGGGTTGAGTGAAAATTGTGTATAGTTAGGGGGTTATTTAAAAATACATTAAAATAAATGTCTATCTATTTTTATTAAATTTACAAAAGGCCTCAAAAGTATGCTTTCTCCGTCATCATTTAACGGAGGGATTAGTTTGGAATCAGTTTTACATACAATACAAATAACACATTTACGTAAACTATTTACATAACATTACTATTTATAAGGACCAAACTTCAACAAACTCCTAGTTAATATAATCACTTTAACAACTAACTCTACAATTTTTAGTAATATTTTGAGAAGCAAATTGCACCACCAACTATATTACAAAACAACCCTTCTGTAACACTGTCATAGACCACTTCAAGAATTTCATCTCAAAAGATTCGAGGACAAATTCAGACATAAAAGAAAAGAAATAAAAAGATAGATTTTGAGCATGTGACATCCCAAAGTCCGAGGAAGATTCCATGGTGTAAGTGCTACACTGCTACTAGCACTACATTAAGAATTTAAGATAACTAAAATGGACACAAAGAATCCCAACTTGTGACTCTCTCAATCTTCGAACAGTGTCGACATTCAGTGTGCGGACATATATAACATGCATTCAACCATATATATGTCATCTCCTCTGTCATATGCTTGTCGATTCTAGAGTCGTATATACATATACATAGCATTTATTATTAATTTATATGTAAAGTAGTTAAAGTTGTTAACTAAGTTATAATATATCGATATAAGTTATGTTAATGGGCGATTAGCCAATAAATTCGACCAATAATATACTATTAGGTTTAGGTTAATATTTACCTATAAACATAGGTTTTTTCTGTTGTAATCAAACAATCATCATTAATAGATACCTATTTATATTTTTACATGGTACTGAGCGTATCGATTTTTAATGCCTAATAAATATGAATTCCGTTGCCTTACTGGCCGAGCTTTCTACTATGTGATAGTAACCGGCGGGATTTCATTGATCTCATTCGATTATCTTTTTAGGCTGTTTTTTGAATCTTTGTTTTATTTGAAGGTTTTTAAGTTGCCTCTTCATAGCTTTGGAGACTTTTTCCCCATTATTATTGTTGCAAGCTCATGACAATTTAAAAAAAAAATATCAAAGGCCTGAAAAAACGTAATAGGCTGACTTTTCATATGTGGAGGCAAGCTGACGTTAAGCACTGGGGCCAGCCACAAAGGTCAAAGCAACTTCGTCACTTTCGTGTACCCATCGGACGAGTGCACGATCATGACAAGACTCGAGGAAGAAGGGCTTAGCCCGCCGCCCGCCTACCAATCAAAGAGGCTGTGTGTAGACTACCGAGCTCTCAACAATTCTCATAAATAGGATAGCTTTCCTCATTCGAGCTAAGCAAGGAAGCTAGCCAAGCATATATAAAGCTTATTCAAAAGGTCTTTCTATATAGGAAAAAGCATCTTTATTTAAGGAGTCGAAATAGGTATCTATACTCTTTGAATAAGAGGCTGTGCTCTCGCAAGCGTTTGAATAGGTATCTATACCATTAGTTTGAGGGAGGAAATAAGATGCACAAGTGGAAGTAGCTCATTGAAAAAAAAGCAAAAAAAGAGACTTCAGAGTTGAAGTAGTCTTTTGAACAAAATTTGAAGGGTTTGAAACGAAAGATGTTCTTTTGCAACACCGGTCTGACAGGTTCGTAAGAATCTCGTTCCTGATAGTTATCGATTTATGAATTACGGCATTGTTTGATAAGTCATATAAGCGTAGTATGACGAGTTCGATACACAACGATTTGCAGGTTCGAAAAAGATGGTGTTCTTGGCAATTATTAATTGGCGAATGACGCATAATCTAGCGATTCCTATCTATGCACCGATCTTAATCCAGGGTGATGCTTGAAACTGATCATTTATTAACTACTCTACCAATTATAACAGTACAGAAAATCACGTCTCTTTCCCTCCCCCATAGTACGTCACAACCTTCTTCTTCTTCTTCTTCTTCTACAATTTGTCATCTCCATTATCGAGGAACTTTCTTCAAACAGTTTAATGATATATTTTTTTTAATTTTTTATGGTAGAGTTGGACTGGAGTCTTGAATTTTTTTATAGTGTACTTAAATTTGTTATTGAGTATGTGTTGGAATTGGGAGATGATTTATTGTATATGTTATTATAATCACTAATTATATTTATAATCAATAATTTTTTATTTTAGTTTGAATTAGAAGATGGATTTATGCTATCTAGCAATATGTTCTCTTTTTTGTTTGAATGGTTACTTAAAAGTTACAATTATTACTATTGTGATTTTCATTATTGCTGTGAAAGGATTTGGCAAAGTGTTGCTCGATGTTCTAAATGGACAAGCATTAGTGTTGCTCGATGTTGTGAATGAAAGTTAATTACATACGATTTATCTAATTTTTATTACGTATGATTGTTCGATTCCATTGAATTTTATATGCAATCATATATAACGGCTCGAACCATCACCTATGTTATATCCAGGGTTCCCTTTTACTCACTCATGATTTAATTGGCCTCTTTCACTCACCCATGAAATAAAAGGAGCCTTTTTCAATATTGCCGTGTTATCTACTGTTAATGTTGTCGTTAACACAATAATTTAGTAGGGGCAAATTGGTACCTTTAGGCTTAATAAACAATCAAGAAAAGGAAAAATCGAAAATACCCAAATCAATTTATTGGTAACCCGAAATCCATAAATTAAACTCGAAATCTAATCGATCAAAACGGAAAACGGCACATCATGGTGAGCGACTGGGTCCTTTTATTTCATAGGTGAGTCAAAGAGGCCAATTAAATCATGGGTGAGTAAAAGGAAACCATGTATAAAACATAGGTGATGGTTCCAGTCTTTTGCCCTTTTAGAATTCATAACTCTTGATTAAAAATTTATTAATGGAATTAATTTTTTTTTGTATTTTATTTTTATTTATTTATTTAATCATATTATTATATTTTTACTATCGGTAAGATTAATAATATATATTATTTATGTATCTGTTATAAAAGTATCTACTCTATATATAATTGGGGAAGGGGGAATTAGAAGTTACATTTACAAAAAAATGAAGCCCCATGTTCTCATATGGCCAATCATGAAGTGACATGTGTTGATATTAAAAAAAACTTCCATTTAACTATCTACTCTATATATAATTGGGGAAGGGGGGAATTAGAAGTTACATTTACAAAAAAATGAAGCCCCATGTTCTCATATGGCCAATCATGAAGTGACATGTGTTGATATTAAAAAAAACTTCCATTTAACTATTTATCAAGTAATTTAAAATTGTTTATTTTTGTATGTAATACTGATGTATTTATGTTCCTTCAAATTCTGTTTTGAAATTGTATATATGATCTTTAATATATATATATATATTTTTCATATATGTGTTATAAAGTTTGTATCAATATCTAATTAGTTATACAAAAAAGAAATTCAGTAAGAAGAATAAGTTCCCACAGGCTGGACTGTGTACAAACGACTAGTTTGTTTAATATGTGATTCATGTATATATAAATGAAGTAAAATAAGGGCAAAGTAGTCAATACAACTTAAGTTAAGTCTTTTTCTTTGAACTTTTATCAAATATCTAAATATTTTCAGTATTCATGTAAGTTGCATGTGATTTTTTGAGGGGGTGTATATTCGGCTACGAGTCTGACTTAGGGTACTAAACTGTTTTTAGTACTACTAATACTAAATGGCGTTTTAATCATTTGCTAAAGGCTTAAATTAATGACAAATTAATACTATTCATGGAAATATATTTATGTGGCAAATTAAAATTATCAATGAAAATATATTTATGTGGCAAATTAATATAATCCATGAAAATATATTTATGTGGCATATTAATATTATCCATCCAAACACGTTTAATAGACAAAAAATTATTTTTCATATAAGCACACATACTTGCTATTTGCAAACTAGCATTATATAAAAATTAGTAACTTTTTGTTTTTGCAGATTGACAATATTTTAAAAACTTTGTTAACCACCTACTAATAAATACACAAAAAATCAATCAATCAACAGAAGAATTTATAACAAATCTAATTTGGAAATAATTGAAATTTTCATTACATTTAACAAAAGCAAAAAAGCAATGATGAATTCAATTTTTCATTTGTTTTGGCTCAACCAAGTTATTGAATAAAAATGGCCTTCAAGCAATTATTAAAAGAAATAAAATAAAAAAAACATGTATGAACCGTGGAAGATGTATTACGTAGGTTTGTGAAGATATTAACAAATATATAGAGTAAAACGTCTATAAATTAGTAATTTCTCTAAGATAATAAATTTCTCCTGTCCCGACTTGGGCTAATTAAAAGAATTAACGAGATCGATAAAATAATAAGATAATACTTTTTTAAAAAAATCCTTTATAATATAAGGTCCCACGAATATTATAAATTAATAAGACTTAGAAAATTAAAATAATAAAATTACAATTTATTAAAAATATGACTCTATAGTAGTTTATTTTTTCTTAAAGTTCAAATCACATTGGAGTTCATCTCCAATTTTTCTTATTGCATCCATTGGTTCCGGTCTTGTGTTTTCGAATTGTAACATAAATTTGTGAAGCATTCTAGACGCCAAAAGTGCTTCTTTTAGGGTAACAGGTTCCGAAGACATGGTATCATCTTCATCATCAACATTGTTCTCAATGATAATAGTAATATCATTAAATAATATCAGTTTGATTTTTGATGCAAAAAGATAGGAGTTAATAATTGATGAAGATTGGGAATCTATTTATATAATATTATATATTTTATTGAGATTATCAGTATTATTATTTAAATTATTATATCATAAGACGAGCCCATTTATACTAGGGTCGTTTGAAGCGCCCACTTATACTATGATTTTAATTATATTATAAATAGTGGCTCTAGTCAATGTAGTGAGGGAGTTGATTATTGAATAAAATTTTGAAAACAGATGTTTTCTCTCTTCCCAAAAATATTTATCAATTGTTCTTGTTGAACAAGTATAGTATTTTTGAAGCCTTAGCCTTCATTATTCACGTGTGAATCAACGAACGCTTTGGAGGGATAATATTACCGGTATTCGTTGGAATCAACGGCCTTATTATTCATATTTGTAGCTCCCGCTACAACAGTTTTATTATTCATATATGTAGCTTTCGCTACATCAATAATGAAAAGAAGTTTTGTACCCATGAAACTAGTGAATTGATTCCATGTATAGGCATGAAACAAGTGATTGAATTCGTATTTAATATGATGCACAATGACTAAAATACCCATATTAGCTTATGACTATTGGATGAGAAATAAATGAAGAAAGATTGATCTAATACTTAACAACAATTTATTAGTATGAGTTACCAAAGTTTAGTCTTAGTACCACAAGTCTAAACTCCTACGAATTATCATACCTTACAAGCTTGCGAGATAGTGATGAGCCTCCTCATATATTTGAAGAAGAAATATAATGAAGGAACAAAATGTTGATAATTGACAAACAACCTGAAATTCGAAATGGACTAAATGTACAATAACAATGTAGGAATATCCTTCGGGTGAAAATTGGTATTTATAAAGATTTCAAACAAATTCAAAGAATTGATTATAATCAAACATTCTAATCAGTCGTCAGTTTTTAAGCCCTTCGAATTATCTCACTGATTGTGCTTATTATGATCACGAGATTTGGTAAATGGATATAAAAACTTCGTTTCTTAATGTGAAGATGAACGAAGAAGTTTACATGACACAATCCCCTATAACGGTATCCAAACTGCAAAGGTCCACCGACAAACTCAAGCATTCATCCAGGAATTGAAGTGTTCGATTTGGTTCAATTTTATATAATTTTGCTTTATGTAATAGTCGCGAACGCTAGCTAGGAACCAATAATAAGGTGCATGGCATACTAAAAATTAAACTCGCCACTTGGATCGAGTGGTGATATTAGAGATCCGATGAAAAGAAAGGTTGACTATGCTTGATCTCTTGTCTATGAAAAGTTCAGATTTCTTTATTGACAATGCCCATAGACCATCCACTAAAAGCAGAGGTCAGGTTTCAATACAAAATATACAATTGAACTTTTTCTGAAATGGAAATTCTCAAGATACTCAAATGATTGTCCAAGGACAATGGGAAAGAATAAATACTTGTACATGCTTACTTTTCTCAGGTAAGTAGATTTTTCAGATGTGACTGCTGTATATATGTTCATATAGGATCAACAATATTGACTTTCTAAAAAACATCGAATGATTCAGTGGTTAGGAGATATTTTAGTAATTTAAAAGTTTTTGTTAAGATGCACATCCTATATCGAAAATCGATGTCCTCCGAGTCAATATAAGATCTTGGGCTACTTCCTCTATTGTCAATTGGTTTTAAAGTGGGACCTCATACAATCTTAACAGTTTTAGATTCGATTCTCATTGTAAAAAATGTTAGGTTGGTTTTTAATAAATTAAAAAAGATATCGCCTCTCTAAGACTCGTATCCTATATTTTACTTCTCCTATTTTCTTATTTACCATCCTATATGATTTTCACATGAACTAATAATCGTGATATTTTATTATCATTACTCATTAAATACGGGATTAAAAGGTTATCAATAATTCAATGAACTGATGATATCTGATTCAATCTTTTTTTAGTTGGGAATAATTTAATCTGTCTCATACCATTCCTTTTTATTTATTTTTATAGCCTTAATTTTTTATTTTTAAATACTTATCTTTCTAGCATAATTAATTGTAAATTTACATTTTCAATGTACTTTTTGATTACTTTTTTTATGAAGTTATCAATCAATCAATTATATAGTTTCAATTGATTGTCATTTTACTTTTCCAAGATACTTTTTAATTACTTTTATTTTCATAAATCTATGTGCAAATAGTTAAAAAACAAATAAAAAGGAATAAAAAGAATATTATTTAGCTCCGTTTTCCCTATTAACGTCCTAGATATTGTTATAGTTGCGAAAGACAAAATTTCAACGTCTTATGTTTGTTAAATGTCCATTCATAAACTTATTAGCCAATGAGAAGAAGACTTGTTTTTGAGTTAGCCCATTACTAACAATCACATGTGTTTGATACGTAGATAATACTCACTGTCAATTTATGTATCACGTTAGTTACGTGCACGAGCTTAAGTTGAAAAAACTAGTGGTTTGATAATTTTGGTAATATAATTAAATTGGTAAAATAAGTGAGTTTGTAATAGTAAAATTGTGTCGAGTGAATTTTTTGCTTCGTGGATATAATGTCAATCCCTAAAAGCAAATGAAGTATGTTTAAACATAAACCTCTCTGAGAATCAA
Source organism: Echium plantagineum (assembly GCA_003412495.2). Taxonomy (NCBI): domain Eukaryota; kingdom Viridiplantae; phylum Streptophyta; class Magnoliopsida; order Boraginales; family Boraginaceae; genus Echium; species Echium plantagineum. The sequence goes on from CM016565.1 coordinate 21,499,581, forward strand.
ACTCGAGAGGCCTCTTGACAAGAAACTCAGTTTCGGTACTACTAAGTTAGAAGCCTTGGATGCAAAGTCGTGAGTTTAATTTCACATATCAATATTTTCTTATTCAAGTCTCTCCCACAAAATTTATGTAGTATAATTTACATGATTGACGTGATTTGATGGTTATTACATTATTAGCAAATACTAAAAGTTGCAAGTTATTAATACTTTTGTGTGATCGTTACTAGTGCAATACTATTTATTTGAGTAATATATATAAAGAATTCGGCATTCATTTATTTACGATTACACTACAATTTGACACTTTCAATAAAACAGATATTAATACATTATACACATAATATTTACACTTAAAGATGATTACAATAGATAAAACACAGACTAGAAAATTCATTATAATACACAAGCTATTCTAAATTTTTAACTTTGCCAAACCTAAGGAAATGTTCAACTAGAGAATATGATCAAATAACTTATTAACTTGATCAATCAACAATAATTTTAAAAATACATATCCTACCTATCTTACTATTTTTAATTATTTGATCAAGTGAAACTCTCTTTCGTGACGAGAATCCACAGTCGCTACTCATTGATCAACCGAACCTCTCTAAATTCTTGAATTATGGTTTGTAACTGTTCTGAAAAGAATGGCCTACTCCAGGGCTGTGGCCGGGTGCCGTGGGGCGGAAATCGTTGGTCCGCCCAGTGGCGGAGTATGTTCCGCCACTAGCAACAACAACTTTGGTTTCGGATTCGGAGTGAGAGTGACCAATTCCAGGACTATTCCCAGGATTAGTTGGTCGGAAATCATCATTTTGTCCTTTGTTAACAGCCGCATGTCCCAAGTTATTATGTATCTTTGGAACATCATGGTTGTGTTGTGTGGAGGTCTTGAGTTTTCTACCCTCAACTTGTACTCTTTCATGAATGCATGATAAAACAGTAACAAGGAAAAAAATGACAAATATGTTTTTGGTAATAACAACCATTTTGAAATTTCAAGAAGATTTTATTGTTTGAGGTTTAAATAATGTGTGAAATGTGATAATAGTTGTAATGTTGCTAAAGAGGTATTTATAGTGTATGTTGGGTGGAATATGATTATATGAGGGTCTTGACCTCTAAAACTTCTAATGGTTGTAGGCCTAATGGAATAGAGGATCGGCTCATAAGAAACTTAGAGGCCACTAATTCGTTATAAAATTAATATTGCAAAAGCACTAATGATATAGTAGTATAATGTCCTGGTCTGTGAGGCACATATATTTCGTGATGTATCTCCTCGCGATTTTTTAAGATAGGGGACGATGGGGCTGTGAAAGTTGTGGTTCAACATTTTTTTAAAGTAGTATATAATATGTAATGGTAAGGGTGGAATGTAGATATAGTGAGCAAATTGCTGAAATGGTCCCCGATAGTATGATCGAGTTGCACTTTGGTCCCCAATAATTACATGGTTGCACGTTAGTCCCCGAAAGTGGCCAAAAAATTGCACTTTAGTCCCTACGACAACTTTTCCGCTAACATTTCGGGCTTATACGTTAAAACCGGGGTAAAAATGTAACTTTTAAGACGTAAAGTTGATTTCTTGTCCCAAAAATGCTAAAATTAAGTTGATTATTTAATTTGATTAAACAAAACTTAGTGTAATTAATTTTAAAAAGAAACTAAACATGAATTGAATGCTCGATTTCACCGTCTTACATTGATTTTTCGATTTCTTGATTTTTTTGGATGAAGACCCTCATTCTTGGAGATGGAAATGAGGTTGCAATAGTGGAGATTCTTTCATTGGGATGTTACTTCGACTCGAAATAAAGAAGTAGATCACAAGTGACAGGCCACAAAGCCATATTTAATAGGTTCGTCTCTAGAATTTCACCAAGTTTGGTACTCTCTATACTCCTCGATCTAATGTACTTATTAATTCGGTTGATGATATTGCTCGTGCTTTGTGTCGTTGTAAGTGTTTAACAAACAATTACAGTAGAACGTCTATAAATTAATAATCTCTCTAAGATAATAAATTTGTCCGGTCCCGACTTGGGCTAGTTAAAAAAATTAACGAAATGGATAAAATAATAAGATAATACTTTTTAAAAAAATTCCTTTATAGTGTAAGGTCCCACGAAAATTATAAATTAATAATTCTTAGAAATTGAAATAATATAGTTACAATTTATTTAAAATATGACTTTATAGTAGTTTGTTTTTTCTTAAAGTTCAAATCACATTGAAGTTCATCTCTAATTTTTCTTATTGCATCTATTAGTTTCGGTGTTGTGTTTTCAAATTGTAACATAAATTTGTGAAGAGTTCTAGACGCCAAAAGTGCTTCTTTTCGGGTAACAGGTTCCGAAGACACGATATCATATTCATCTTCATCTTCATCATCAACATTGTTCTCAATGATAGTAGTAATATCATTAAACTCTACATATATTTATGCAAAAACTCTTCATCTCATGCAAAAATTCTTTAAATTAATAAATTATTAATTTATAGATAAATTAATAACTCTCTAAATTAATAAATTTGACCGGTCCCAACATTATTAATTTATAGAACTGTATAGTGGTTACTTTCCTTCATAGTAGAATCCATACTAAAAAATTTCTCAGTTGATCAAATACCAGTCAATCACTTATGTTTGAAATCGTCTTAGGTCACCACAAATATTTGAAGAAGTGTTAATCGAAACCCGTTCATTATGTTGAATGGGTTGAATTTTTATTCTACTCGTATTAATTGAGTTTGTGGAGGAAGTTCTAGATGCAACTACCTACGAGAATGGGTAAAGTGATTGACTGATAACACTTAGTAATTATAATTGATATCCGGTCATTAACCCAAGATGGGGATGACATTTTTTGTCAAAGAAGTTGGTTTGTTTAAACAAAAAATATTTTTCTTACGGTCCCTAACCTATCTAGACTATTGCCCAGAGGGGACTAAACTGTTACTTTTGGACTTAGGGGTTGAACCATCCATCCCTTTTGAAATAGCCGTTGAATTTCATTTTTGAATAATACAAATCGTAAAACACACATAAAAATATATTTTGTAGCAAATTTGTTAACAATTAAAGATGAAAAGTCAACTAACAAAAAAAATTAATTAATAAATAATTTTAAAAAAGACTCTCCTTCCCCACACCCATCCCCACCGGAATCAACTCCCACCCCCAATCTTCTCGCCCCCACCTCATCAATCTGGGAAAAGGGGTAGTAGACGCTGGAGGTGGGATGGTGGTGGGGGTGTAGGATACGGGTAGGGGTGAGTGAAAAGTGAAAGAATTTTTTTCATTATTTATTAATAAAAATTATTTAATTTTATCTTATTAGTTAATTCTCATTTTTAATTATTAGAAAAACTTTTAGATTTTATGTATTTTCGCCTTTTATCTCCATTGAAATTTTTTGCATATAAAACACAAAATAGAGGTTTAGAAAGAGTGCGTACTTTGGTCCTTATTGCCAGAGTAATTTTGATTTTGCCAGAGCAAAGTTTGAGTATATACCTATTTTAACCTTTTAAGTCAACTATTTTATTATATCATTAATATTTACTATTTTATATTTTCTTACAATTAGAGTTATTTGAAAATTAACAATAAACGAACACATTCCATATCTTTAAAGGAAGGGAATATTTGTCGATCTTTTCTACGATTTCAAATTATGAAAAATTTATTTTGGTTAAACTTTTATTTTTTTTCTTTGGCCGCCCTTTTCTCCGTTGAATATTGGGTTCATAAAGTATCTTATCTGACTCATCACCGATCTCCCATAATTTATTTTGAGCACGTAACTTTTCTCCAATTGACCAAAGATGATAATTATCATTTAACTTCGAAATTAATTCCCCAAATTCTTTACCTTCAACAACAGTTTCAAATATTGAAGATCTTGTCAATACATCTTGCTCTAGTGACAAGCATGCTGACACCTTTAGCGGAGGTCTCGGGTTCGAGCCCTCTTGCTAGCAAGGAAGTGGTCAGAGAGAAGAATTTCTCTCACTAGTTTGATGCTAGTCGCCTCTTTCCTTGAATTTACGAGTTTACGAATTGTACTGATGTTTGGTGATTATAATGGATTATTCGTATTAATAAAAATCAAAAAGGTAACCCCTTTAAAAAAAAATATTGAAGATCTTAGACAATAATGTCTTTTGTTTTTATTTTCAATTAATATAGAAAATATTTTACAAATTATTTCATTCAATAATAAATAATATATAGATGACCAAGAGAGCAATAATAATGATTTATTAATATTAAAGATGCATATATTTAAAATATGGAATCTGTTCATTTATTGATGATTTTCAAAATTATCTCTACTTGCAATAAATTATTAAATAGTAGTAAATACTAATGACAAAATAGAATAGTTGACTTGAAAGGTTAAATTAGGTACATGCTGAAATTTTACTCTGGCAGAATCAAAATTGCTCTGGCAATATCACCAACCTTTAAAAAGAGCGATGGTTGAGTCCTCTTCGCAAGAGTCCAAATAGCTTAGGGCCAAAAACATAAATAATTGACCAGTACCATTTAATAAACATTGATGATTAACATGAGTAACAACAGAGAAAAATGAACATTTGCTTTTTTGGCAATTTAAAGTCGATGTGTTTTCAGCATCCCAGGATATGTCCATAAGATAATTAGATTTGATGTTATTCACAAAGTTCAAATTTTGCAGACTTCTACTGAATATATGCATAAGAAAACCTGCTGCTCAGTGGAATTAAAGTCTAATCAATTAAATCAATCAATGCACTATGATATATAAATCCTAAGATTCAACACTACGCAAATATCTGCTGGATTACAGCTTCTGCATTTCCGTTGTACTGTGCTAGGAGATGGATGGCATCAGCTCGTGGCAACGCAAGAAACTCCTGCCAAGTGAATCAATGAACAGGAAAGATTCTCATGAGCGGTCAGCAGAACAAAATGGAACAAACGTATAAATAAACTAACATCAACGAGACAAACAACAAGGGGAAAGAGTAGCCGACGCATGTATTTCAAAATGTGAAGCATCTTTTCTAAGCTCATTACTTAACGAACTGGAGATTTCCAGACAGTCATGAGCATAGTTCTTGCCAGTCTACTGAATACATCCTCAGTTATAAACAAATAAATGAAATTGTTTATGTGGTAAAAGATGTTCATATCAGGACGTGGATAAAGTTCGGGGAAGGACAACTTTCAGCCTAAGTGCACTCTCATTCCCATCTTACAATCATCGTGTCGTTCATTGTGGGAACATTGAAACAACGAAATAGTACATATACTTCATTTTGAGAAAGGAAAAAGAAAAACTCACCATAACCTTAATTATTGAACTTTCTTCCGATACATCATCAGATGAAATTTGGCTAGGACTATTGCCATCTTGCATCCCAACTCCGGATGATACAGTAACTTCTGAAGATCCATGAGTGCCAGTATCACTGTCTGCCTTGTGTATACCCACAGCAAGCAACGGGATAGTAACCTCTTTCAAAGAATTTATCTTCAGAAGACCTTCAAATTGATCTTTGCACATTTGTTGCTTGAACCACTCGGTGTGAGTGTGAACTGTTTCCCTCACTATCTTCATAAGTTGTGGTTCATCAATACCAAGCTTTCTACCAACAGCAACCTTCACAGAGTTCAATAGTATCAATATGGTAGCATCATATCAACATGGTAAGAAGTGGCAACTGTGATCTTGTGGAGGTGGGTTAAGTTTAATATATGAGTGTATTAATTTTACTAATAAACAGACTAAGCATGAGTATAATATTTATGCATCAAATGCTTCCCCAGGGAGCTCGGATAGTACACAGTCATACTCTTGCGCTAACAATTACTCTGCTTTCGTATTGACCTATGATTGATTTTCAAATTAAAATATATTTGCATTTGTTTGTGTTCCGTCTTCTTTCCAACTTCTACAGACTTCCTTCGATGAGAATATAATTCATATGTTAAATTTTAAATTTAGCTCACCAAATCCCCTTCCGCCCCTTTTTGGAGAATCCAACAATAGTATCAACAGAGGCTATTTTTTAAATTGACTAAAGAGTGAAGTACAAACTATCTAGTACTCCCTTCATTCCTTTTTTTACTTGTCTTTCTAGCTATTTACACAGTATAAGGAAAAGAAAATAGTAATCAAAAAGTACATTGAACATGGACAATGATAATTAATTGAAGTTATATAATTGGTCGGTTGATGATTCAGTACATTGAAAATATAGAAGTATGTTTTTATGTTAGAAAGACGAGTATTTTATAACAAACAATTAATGTTACAAAGACATATAAAAAGGATAATGGAACGGGAGTACTTCACAATACATAAGAAGTTCAGCTAGTATATTGAGGCATTTGAATTTGTTCCATTTTCTCCAAGAGCTAGAGAATATAGAGTCTGACACCACAGGACATGTAAATACTTACGAAAAAAAAACCATAACAAATATTCGTCTTCCGCTTCTGCAGGAAATTTGTTTAAGTAACTATGATGTTTTTAGTGTGCAAAAGACCGGTCCGCATTAAAACCCCAACGGCCAAAATATCCATCATTTTTCACTTCAGAAACGAGGTATAGTATAGAGAGAAAGGGAAGATGGGGGATATGGTGAATGCTTTCAACAAAAAAAGCAGATCTAAATCACCTTGGATAACCCCACAAGGCTTAAACTTTCTACAAAATGGAGGAAAGATGTGAAAAAATGAAGTCAGGCTGCTTCAATCTCATTGGGTCCTAATCAATTATGTCAAATTTTTACATGGAGGTATTAAAATTCACTTGTTTATGATGTTTGAACTATTTTACCAACATAGGCAGTGTCCTGGACTGGGGGATAAAGAGCTAATGAGATATATTCTGTAGATAAATCAGGTGATATTAAATAGACCAAGCGCCATATGGCACTCACCTGAAGTGAAGTTGCAAGGGCATGTAATGGCAACCGGTCAATAATAGCCTCTTCATTAGGTCTGAGCAGAGCTAACAATGTTTCTTTTAAGGGCTTCAGCAAAGTAGCATTGTTGGCTGCCAAAGGACCTAAATGTGAGCTGGCAACATTGAGTGCACGAGAGTGATCACCAGACCTCACTAGCTTCAAAAACTCAACCTGTACGAATAAGGCAGTAAGAAAAACAAATGAACCAGTTTGTTTTAAATTAGTTATAGCCAGTACAACGTTTTGAGATATACTAACCTGTTTAAGTTGAAATAGCAAAACTGGGTTTTGCATCATGAAGTTAGGTTCGATGGAGTTCAATTCTTCAACAACTTCGGCAGCCATTCCGTTGCTTGCAAGATCTTTTATTTTCAGTAAAAACTCATAGCTATTTTCCATCTTGTTTATAGAATCCACTTGTGATAGATTAGCCATTAACATGTCTGTACCTCCAGTGTTCTGCAATCCTATGTTACTTCCAGGATGTTCATAAATAAACTCAAGATCATCAGTTCTTCCCCTCCATCGCTTGCGTTTGTTTCTTTCCCCACTCACATGACCTCTACTGTTTTGCAAAATTTTGAAGCACTTAGATTGATGTGTTCCACTTGTACTACACTCTTCAGAGCAGCTAGTTATTTCACCAGAGTACCGTTCTTCAGTATCATTGTTCTCAAGGTGCAATGCAGTTGAACCAGCTACATGAAGATTGGCATCGACGGCATCATTGCTTAAACTTTGGTCATCTGAAACTTTCGAAGTTTTTGTGATACCTTTAATAGAAAAAGAAAGGAAGTTCAGGACTTGATCGTCTAACATGAAAAGTCAAAATTCAATTCAAATATATGATAATGAACCATACCAACATGACTACCAGAAGGCGAGGGGACATCCAAGTCAACGATACCCCTATAGACACAGTACTCGTGAACAAGATCATCAAGCATAGGGGCATTCAACTGCATACGGCATAACTCATTCTGCAACAGAACTCAGAGGACGAAGTTGTTAAACACCAAGATCATATTTAATCAAGAGAGCAGCAGGTGACTTCCACTGCAACGTGGCAGGACAGGACACAAAAAAATAGATGCACATGGTAAATAGTTCACATGGGTGATTACAAAGGATCCCACTTTGGAAGGGAGATATTGAAATGATGATAAAAATCCATTGTACCACCTAAAGAAATTAAGAAAGATTCTCATATAGAGTTTATTTTCTGCTGTCCTTTTACATTCCTGACAGAGAACCATCCCTTTCTTTTGTTCTCACTAGTTAGTGGCCATTGAGAAGCTCATCAGAATATTTCAGGTTAACTTGAGGACTTGACAGATTCCAAAGAAAGCAAGAAACAATTACATCTTAAAAAACGACTGTCAGTACGTAGGGACCCATTCCATATTTTAGTGCAGAGTCCTCAATCAGGTGGATGTCTGTAGTTGGTCGAGGAATATTAAAAAAAAGACATACTATACATAGTTTGACATCAAATGTTCCTGACATAATATTTTTATAACATCAACTTGTCACTCAGTGAGTTTATATTTTAGCATTTCACTGACTTGTAACTCTAATTAAGCTATAAGAGATAAATTGGAAAGGCGTCACTTGATAAGGATCCAGAATCAACGCAGTCAATATGGTAATGAATCATGAATCAAGTACAATTTTATGGATAGAAGACTCACTATAATATACAAAATCTACTACTATCCCCATCCCAGTTTAACTGGGCCATCTTCTGATCAATTCCTAAAAGGAATCTCATTTAAGCTTTTTTTCAATCGCTGCAATACTATATTAATTATATTAAATGAATATTAAGAATATGCATAAGTCCCATGAAAATTGGGAAGGAATGAGTAGTCCAGACAACATTACATGAATAAATTCATATATTCTAGACAGCATCACATGTAAGAGAATCCTGTAACTTGCGCAGCAACACAAATATTTGGGAGTTCTATTAATCTAAGTAGAACCATAGAACATGAATGGGAGATCTATTATAGGATCACAATCTTAGTTGAGCTTGTTGCATTCTAGCCAGTATCACAAGAGCACACCCTATATTGAATTGTAAATCTGCATCACAAGGTAAAGTAAAGTAATAAACAAATGGCCGCAAACCCACTACCTGAAATGCACGAAACAGGTCCCCCTTTGCGAATCTCAGACTATCAATGGCCCCTTGCCTTGTGAGCTCGACTGCATGAGCCAATGCTTGTATGTCCACCTGTTTGATGACCAAACAAATTAGGAGAAAAAGGTTCAAAACCCACTACTCTGCAGATAAGTACTAGCTCTAACCCAGACAGTGGCATTTGCATCCCTCTACCATCCTAATTCCTAACTTAAAGAAAGTATATATCAGCAGGGCCAAGCCGACCAACTTCTAAAAACCGTTATATGTTCACAAAGTTCATTAAAATTTTGACATTTCATATTATTTGGCCCACCTGGAATTTGAAAAGATTATTAATGAAGTTACAATTTATATCTTAAGTAAGCTTTTTTAATTTGGCCCACCAAAACGTTTTGATCTAATTGCCTTCCGCCATTGTATAACAGTGAACTTACGTATCACATTACCTCATCAAAAGGAGGCGCTCCCCAAAAATTCTCTTGGGATGTTGCAGGGGGGTCACGTTCCTCCAGCAGCAACCTTTCAGTGAGATCCGCTATCGGTGAGGAAACACCTTGACGAAAGCAGAACACCTTATGTATGCTGAAGGTCATACAAAGATTAGAGTGGGGGAACAAAAAAACATGTGATACTCTAATACAATCATGCAGCAAGAACATCCAATGTTTTTTACAGAAAAAAGCTTGAAATTCCAATGTAAATATTAATAAAATGACTATACTCCCATTATAATGGAAGATAAAAATTTATTTAGATGCTCAGTTAAGAATAAGGTGGTGAAGTGACAACTAACCTGATCAGATATCTCAATGTCATTGAAAATACTGGGTCACATGCTTGTAGATGATCTCTTAACACAGATACTAATAGTCCAGCAATCTCAAACCTTCTCCTTTCAGACCACTGAAGATAAAAATAATCACCTAAGTTATTCACAATAAGGAGAAAAGAAATCCTAAGCCAGTACTGTGTGAATATGCACATCCAAATTCCAAACACTCAAATTTGCATCATTACAATAACTTAGGTAGTAGAAATCTGATAACAGAAAAGCCAAGTCTTAATTAATAGTGACACAAAGGCACCTCCCAAGTAATAATTAGGAACAATATGAAGCAGACCCATAACAGCAATATGCGAAGGCAAAAATGATATTCCAGAGTTTACTTTAGGTACTTGACGTTATTACCCTTTGTCTATGGCAACTTCTCCATTTTATAAAGTCAGCGCACACAAAAACTCTTTTACTTATTGGTGGTCGTGATAGTAAACTAAATAATTATCTAGAATTGTAATTGCTTGAACTCTACAATGTAATTGGATTCATCAAATGGCAGAAATGATGTTGGACAGGGGGAGTGATATTAAGATTCGGATTTTAAGAAATTCAATGAATTTGCTTTGCTTTGGGATCTGATGTTCATCCTTAAACAAGAAAGCAGTTGAGAGAAAAGAAAGTGGTGCATGTATGCCGGGTATTTAATTCAATTCATGAACTAAAATGGTCTCTTTAACTAAAGCAATTATGGTAAGTTGTTGGTAATACAAAAATGTCTCTGTACTCAATGATCTGATCAGCGAAAATACACTCTGCTATTATGATTTTTGCTATACATTATAGTCAACCTTTTATTAAATTCATTGGCACCATGTCTCATGTATGTAGAACATAAATTATATACAGAAACTATTTCACATTATTCACGTTTGAAAGAGAGGAGTGTATCATAACTGAAAAATCTAGTTTCTGTTATTCAACTGCAACAAAATAGATATATAAATATTCATAGTACTGATTTCTTGGCTAAACCGAATCCGCACTATTTCTAATATATTTTCTTCTCTATAATTGGTAAATTCACAAGGAAAAACACTCTCAAAATTAAAGACTAACTAACAATCTTCTTATGAAGAAACACAAGTTATTTTTCTGATTTTATACTCATATATGTTATGCCAGTAGATCCTATAAGATCATTCGAATCTGGAAGCTCTCATCTGTTGCTGGTGGAAATGTACCTACCCAATAATTAAAAAAGGTATATATGTTGAAGTTCTTATCCTACATTATGAATATCTCCAAAAAAATTGTCAACCAATGTATGAAGTCAATAATTCCGACATAGACATTCATGAAATCAAACTGCATCTGGATCTATGGAAAGACTCCATTTCATACTCTGACGGTCTGACCAAATACTTCCTCTAAAGCACACTGGTGACCTTACACGTTAGAGAAAGTATATCTACAATGAAATTTGGTATAACATCAAAGTATATACAATGAAGAAATAAGTGGAAAATTTACTGACTTCTAATTAGGAACAAAATGACATCACATGAAAGTATGAACGAAGAAGTTTATATTTGCCTACCTCAGTTGCAACTGGAGATGTTTGATCATCTTTGTCATAAATAAGGGCTAGGAGAATGTGCTTAAATTCCTCATAAGCTTCCTAAAAGTCACCACAAAGAAGTCTGTCAGACCCAATGGTAACAAATTAATGGAAGCACATGCCTTTTGCCAACTAGAAAGAGGCGAACATTTGGTCCTCAAAGGTCAACATTACATGCAATTATTGGAGGAAAAGGATTCAATATAGGAACCACATGGAACGTGATTTACAAGAAACAGCAGTAGAAAGCGCACAACATCCTCAGCTCAACAAGAGACCACATAGTACACAAGCAGGATATTGTATCAACCCTACTAGGTACATGAACAAAGACTTCAAATACATACGTTGTAGAAAAAATTTGAAACTGGTAAAAAATCTTGAAACCCAATTTTAACCTGAATGAACTCAAATACTAACAAATTCCGTCCCCGTCACACCCTGTCTCGAGAGGTCCCCAACCCAGGTGACTATAACTGTGTAGTGTCATACAGTAGAAGTGTTCAAACGATTATAGAATACTAGTTCATGGGTTATAAGTGCATTACATCACTTTTTAACATTTCCAAATACCATAAATAATTCAAATATAAGAATAAAATGATGAATTACAACATAAACAACTTCAAAAACTGTAATTCCGAATGCATGAGTGTACCCCTCCTGCACTAAATTCATCTAAATTGACGGATTCCACTCTCAATCCCCTATCCGTATCAGGTTCACGGATCGGCCCCCGTCCTAGGTGACTATGAATGAAATATTAACATTAGACACCTTCAAAAAGAAGATAATCCTTCAAAAGTAACAAATGGAAAAAGGGTTTAACATAAAACAATAATTTCCCTAATCAGAAAACATGTAAGAGGGAAAAGAATAACTCACTGGATAAGCATCTAAAGCGCATGGTGCAAGGGCTTTTCTTGTGCAATAGATTGCCGCATCACGACCTTCTGGTGTTCCTTTCCTCAAAAGCTCAATAAATTTCTGAAAGAACATATTTTGTAGAAATCAAACTACGTCACATACCACTGGAGACAAAATCTGGAAAGAGTAAATATAAACAGCAAGCAGATAAATGACACACAGCTACACCCAATTATATGATGGGATAGACCAATTAAGTTAGTTCAGAGATATTGAAGGTTTTGAGAAACTTTCAAGATTTCAACATACTGGCAACTGATTTAATTATTACAAATCCAAAAAAAATATGACGTGTATGCACCTAGAAACCACCACTACCCTACAATGTACTAGTAGCTTACAATCATCGTGGAAACTAATGACATGCCAACTGAACGAAACTCGTAATTGTTGGTGGAAAATGGTAACACACACTACACTTCTCCGCACGTGTCCCTCTAAGGATTCTTAAATATACTGACTATATCAATTACAAAAAGAATATCCAATCAACTAACCTCGATGACGGAGTATATAAATAATCAAATGATAAGACCCAAGCCACCCAACAAAAATACTTGTCATTCTAACATAGAAAATTGTAATTCCATTCCTAATAAACCTTTTGACTACTTTCTCTCATGAAATTAGCAACCAATCATTGCTACAGTTTTCAAATAATTTTTACCTTTTCAATCTACGCTTTAAGTACTTTTTATTTTCATTAATATACGTACAAATAGCTAGAGTGACAAATTCTGAACGGAAGGACTATAATTTCAATTTGATTTGTGTTAAGTATTGATCGAGAGTATATCCCAAACTTACTCGTTTAACGAATCATCTATTGACATTCATCAAAATCCTAACTTACCAATTTTTCTATTGATGTTCAGTAAAATCTCTGACTTACCAATTTTTCTTAATTTCCAAAATCTCATTTCCCCAACACTTTTTCTCAAACCTCTCTAGTTAGTGTCCTCTCTAAATAGTGTAAGTCTATGTATCATATGTCAATCGTATTTTCTTCTATTCTTAGAATAAAATCTCACTTTTGATGCTCAAATTTCAATTTCCACAACCATTCTGTAAAATATACTCCGAAACGGAAGAATTTCCTAAACCTCCAAAACAATCACTAAATAAAACAACAAAACCCACCTGCTTCTGCAGCCGAAAAAGGAGGCGGTGATCATCGAGAAGAGCCGGAGCCCGAGAGCGCAACAGATCAACAGCAGTATCGATATCTCCTGCCTCCACCGTCCGCCTGATCCGCCTAATAAACACCCGCGAATTATACGACGACGACGAGGGAGACGTGGACGGAGACGAAGGAGGAGAAGGAGGGGGAGTGGAATCATTTGTTGTGGCGAAGTCTTCGATTAATTGTTCGGATTTGGCGAAATCGATTATTAGAGCGTCGAGAGCTTCCCAATTGAGTGGGATGGAGTCCATTTTTTTGGTGTGATTCAAAATGATTGTCCAGTTTCGTTGTCCAGTTTCGTGAGGAGAGGGGCTTCTGTTACTCTTGACTTCTTATGCTTGCTCCTTTTGGAGATAAGTTTTGCTTTTATACTATATGTGTGGATTTGTCTGCGTGTAAATAGTAACTTGTACTTTGGCTGAGATAATTTCCAGAATGGTCCCTCTAATTGTGTGCAAGTTGCACTTTGGTCCCACTTAATGATCGGTCTGCAGGTTCAGTCCCCGTAGTTGGTATATTTGGTGCACTTTAGTCCCCAACCGTTAAAAATAGACGGCAATTATAACTTTGGGCCAGAATCGAAAAAGAAATTGAAAAAAAACCGAAAAAAATCCAAAAGAAATCGAGAAAACAATTAAAAAAAGTCGAAAAGAAATCAGGAAAAAAATTATTATGGGGACTAAAGTGCACCAAAAAGATTATTCAAGACTATAAAGTAACCAATTTGTGTTTTAACCTTGACTTAATGCTAAAACTTCAATTTTGGCCCAAAGTTATAATTTTCCGTGTATTTTTAATTGTTGGGGACTAAAGTGCACCATATGTACCAATTACGGGGACTCAACCTGCAACCCGACCATTAAATGGAACCAAAGTGCAACTTGCACACAATTACGGGGACTATTCCGGCAATTATCTCTACTTTGGCTCTAGTTTCTGAGTTGATAAATCTAGACCTGAAGTGTTTTTATGAGTGAGATTAACATTTAATTCCTGATATTGAAGTGTACATGAGTTGAGCACATTTAGGCTTTTTATCCGTTTGCCCCTGAATTATAGTTTACTTTTCTATGTGTCCTTGAACTATCTTTTTTTTTTCTATTTGTCCCCTGTAGCCGTTTTTCACTCTCAAACCGCATTTTTCTTTCAGTTTAAACAATGAAATGACTATTGTACTCTTACACTATGTGTAACATGTATTCTCTATCTTATCAATATTTTACATAATTAAAAATAAACCCCCACCCTTTTCTTCTTCAACAAACCCACCCCACCCCTACCCTCACCCTCAAACCCGATCTGCCGACCCCACCTTCCTCCCCCTCCCCCCCCCCCCCAAAACCATGAGACAGTCAAGTAGACGAACTGGTTTGGTTGGCATTTATGGCTTTTAGTGACCTTGTAAAAAGCTGGCCAGCGATATCTGGTCAACCGCCTTTCTAAGAACTATTCAGATTTGGGGTAGAGATAACGTGTGAGGGTAGGGGATAGGGTGGGTGTGTTGAAGAAGAAATGGATGAGAGTTTATTTTTAATTATATAAATATTGATACGATATAAAGTATATGGGGCACATAGTATAAGGGTAAAATAGTCATTTTATTATTTAAAATTGAAAAAAAAAATGTAATTTGAAGGTGAAAACGGCTTCAGGGGCAAATAGAAAAAAAAAAAGTATACTTCAAGGGGCAACAGGCTGAAAAGCCGCACAGGTATAACCATATTGAAGGTACAATCATTATTACAAAAGTTTTATGGATCTTTAACATTTGGACTCTGACTATACACGAGGATATTTAAGTTGTATACATATATAATATTTTTCTAGAAGTAATACTTGATGACGTAGTATGACAAGACAGTCTTCTTTGATCAATGATATTTGTTTTCTGGAGTCATAAGAGAGATATCTATGTTTTTAGGGTTTTGGCGGGAACATCACATACTTTTTACTTATGTCACCAGTTGATCACTCACTTTTCAAAGTGTCCTGGTTGATCACTCACTTTTTAAAAAGTGTCTCTTTTGGTCAGTCGTCCACTTTTCCGGGTCAACTCACGTGGCACCCATGTGCGCCTTTAGTAAGGTTATTTTAGTCTTTTCAAGTCGAATTTGGCCCAAAATTTTCAATTAATTAGGTATTTGAGCCCAAAATAACTTGTAAATCACCAATTTGACCATATGTTGGAAATTATCTTATAAAATCAAACCCTATTTCAATCACGAACCCTAATTTTAATTAAAACACATTCAAATATCCCCAAATTTGAAATTGAGCATAGTAATAAGATGGAAAGAGCTATATTCTGCAAGTATTGTGGTAAGAGATGTGTGAAGAAGACATTTTGGACACTTGATAATCGTGGGCGAACTTTTTGGGCATGTCCTCTTCAAAGGGTTGGTTTTTTCTATCTAAATTGTTTAATTGGAGACATGGAAGCGTTCTTTTATCTATTTAACTATTGAATTCACTGTTTAGGGAGGTCATGGATGGATGGAATGGGATGACTATTCACCGTCTCCTCAAGCGAATGAAAAATGAGATTTGGCAAAAATAAGAGGTCTGGAGACACTTTTGGATGATCTTGAGGAGTCACTGCGTCAATCTGAAATGGAGAAAGAAGAATTGGCTAATGAGAATGTGAAGTTGAAGGATGACTTGGAAAAAGAGAGATTGCTCACAAAGTGTTTGAAGAAATGATTGAATGGACTTGTTTTGTCTTTCATCTTGAGTGTTTTGTACATGGTTGTTGTAGGTTCAAATGAGTAGTTGGAATCATTGAATAGCGTTGATGTCTTAAGTGTTTTGTACATGGTTGTTTGTTAGTTATTTGTTGCAATTAATGAATAACATCAATGTTGAGGACTCACTTGTTTGATTAATGTATTAACGGCATGATGTATGATGGTTTTTGTATTGAACATCAATTGAGGTTTAATGGAGTTGGTTAACTTATTTTGTATTGAATTCAATGGAATTGGTTGTTGTATTGAACATCAATTGAGGTCTAATGTAGGAACGTATGAAATGATCAAGAAGAACATAAATGACATCCAAATGGTACCCTTCATTACTAACAGTTAACTTCACAAAAAATGGGGATGTTTATAAAAACCAAGTGGAATTGTTTGAATATAGCACATAATGATCAATTTTGATGTTTAGTGATCATTAACTATGTTCAAATGGCCAAAAAATATAGTTTACATCTAGGTTCAAAAACATAAACTTATTAAGGCATCAACTAGTGTAATGTGGACTATTTCTTCTCCTTCGCCTTGTATTGTTGATGGTGCTTGACTAGTGCATGTTTTGCCCTCCTTGTTTCACATTGAGAAACAACATGATCTATGTCTGGGTCATGGATAACCTTAAGGATCTCAACATCAGAATCTGCACCATCATCCATCATGTTTGTTGCAACTGACATTGCTCTCTTTCTAGTCACCCTTCATTGTACTTGTTGCTCATTAGATGTTACAGCAGTTGCGACTTTATTTGCAGTTGATTTCTAGGTTTGCTAGTCACCCTTTCTAGTCACCCTTCCTTGTCATTGTTGCTCATTTGAAATGTATAGTTTTGTTATTATTAACAAGTGCCCAAAGAATTAATAAATGTATTTATTGACTATATGTCATCACTCTTTGGTTTTTGATAATAACAAATTACATTTAAGCGCTAATATTTTTGCTAAGTGACTTCTATAGTGCGTCCTGTTGACTTTTGACACTTGTTCTAAGTCAAAAGACAAGCCTTGCGATTATATGTTTGTTTTGCTTAATAGGTTTTGTGTAAGGAACTTTCTAACTTTCTATGCTATTCTTGCATTTGTGATTAAAGGCTTTTCAATTGGATAAATTGTTTTAAAATGTGTTAAACTTATTTGAATGGCTCGAGTGTGATGGTTCATAAATGAATTACGTGTTGAATCATTCGTGAATCATACAACTATAACTGTGTGTTATAGAAGTTAGAATCAAGTTTGATCGACATGACCAATCATAGTTGATTTTTTGTCACGATGAAAGGCAAGGCAACTTGATTTTTTGTCGTGTGTTCTACAACTTAGTCATGTGTATGGGTCACGTAGTGGGTTGGTCGTGGCCTGCCATCGTGATCTATAACTCACGACGACGATCACGACGACGTACGATTTGGACCGTTGGAGGTTGTCGTGACCATGGTCGTGTGTGGTTGCTCACGACCAGGGTCACGATGGACTGGCCTCACAAACCACCACGGGTCTTTCCAGCACGTTTTGTCTTCACTCACGTGCTCACCGGGACACTTCCCAGTGGGTCACCCATCCCAGAATTACCCCAGGTCAAACACGTTTAACTTTAGAGTTCTAATGAGTTGGACTACCGAAAAGAAGATGCATCTTGATGGTATGAGTAGTACCTATCAAATCATATCAAACATATTACATTGCCCACTTTGGGCCGGGTATCACACAAACACGCCCAAATCAAACTCACTTTTTGCACCTTCATAAAACCTAAGAACGAAAACTGATTCTTGCAAAAAGCCTTCTGTAGTTACTCTTGCAATTATACCATAGATTGTTAGGAGAAGTTCCATAGAGCATTTCATGTACCACTCTTCATCTATCCATTGAGAGATTCTTTATACAAGAGTGAAATCTTTTCTTTTCGAACGTTGAAATCCTAATTTAGGTTCTAGTTATCTAGAGTTGAAATCCTTAACTTTGGTTTGGGTTACCATGTTGGATAGCTTATTAGTGAAATCATAGTAGTGTGTTGACCATTGGGTGGTAGATTAGGATTGAAGTTGATTGTGTGTCTCAAACTCTATTCAAGTTCAAAATCAAAGTTAGCCGTTTCCAAATCCCAAGGTTGGAAAGCCGAGGGTCGAGCACGTAGGGAAACCGAAGCTCGCTAAAATCCGTTTGCATTTTTCTTACCGTGCTCTTTAATTTCTGTCTATCAAGTGTTTGATTAAATTGCTAGTCTAAGTTATCAATTTCTTTTTGTTTTGATATTCCTTGTTTAATTTTGTTTAAGTGTGATTCTACTTCCGTATTTCTCACTTGTTTATTAAACATAGTTTTATCAATACGAAAGAGTTGTAGTAGCATTTGATAACCTTATTCACCCCACCCTCTAGGGTGTTTTTATTAGCTAACACCTAACACATATGCCATTCATTCTCAGTTGATGCGGATATGGCCCAATTCCAAGGTTGTTTGAGTCCTTTAGCAGCTGCTGGTGTCAGTCTCGGGTGAGATAACGCTTATTTCAGAACATATTGTTCAATGTCTCGTAAGCATAAGTGATGTTTCGAATGTGGAAATACTGCCCTCATTGCTGATATCAAACCCAATTCTCTATCTATGACAAGAACATCTGCCATATCCATTTGTAAATAACGTCGACAGCCACATGAGTGCTCCCGTGCAGTTCTCCGTTGACTCGTTTTCTAGAATAGCGTGGCAAACAGTGAATGTTTTGTTCGTACTGGTTGCACTGACTACCTCTAGTAGTGGCATGTCATAGCTGTTGGTGTTGTATGTGCAATCCAACATTATGACCTGGGGATATGCGTGGAGCATGGCTTTTGATGTTGGGTGGCTGAAGGCCACGTCCCCCAATGTCGACAACTCAGACAAACGATAGTCGAACACATAGTTATGATTTTGTAATAGTAATAAAAAAATCCGCAACGGCGTTCTAATCCCTCTTTTCTCTTTCCTTATATGAGCTACTACATTATAAACTCGAGTCAAGTTAGTGACATTACCTGGGTCAGCTCTTTTAAGCGATGTAAGCATGTCGCTTGGCGGCAGAATTTGCATTTCCTGTTCCCCAATTGCTTCATATTCGTGGTGTTTTATTTGGCCTAACCTAGACCCTTTAGCATAGTGGGGCAATGGATGATTGTGTCTACCCTTTTTGACACGGACCCACCATCGACCATCACCTGTAACGTACTCCTTCCCGATTATGCGAAATGGACACATACTTTTTTGGGTGGACGTTTCCCTGGAGAACTTTTTTTTGTTACTCCTACATTCCGAACCTTGACTACACATGAGCAGAACATATGCTCCTTTGTCTCCGGTACGTGGTTTGGAACTTCCTATGGGCTGCCATACCATGAACATGGTCCTCAAGGTCTTGACTAGTTGCGGACCCGCCATTTGGATTAAAAAACTCCTCGGCTAAATCTGCAAATTTCTCATCACCAATATCATAATGAACTGGGGCAATTGCATCACAATTTAACTGGATTGACAACATTATACTTTGGTGTATTTTCTTCATCGAATGTAAACTCGTACTGATCGGGGTTTATCAAATCGTAATTATTCATAATAACATTGTAATATTTGTATAAGTAGTGGTATATGTAATTATATTGAAAATATGAATTTAGAAATAAATTGTAATATCTAAAATTTGAATTGTAAAAATAAATGAGTTAAATGGATGAGTAATTATATTATAATTGTACAATAATATTATAATAATATAAAGAGTACTAATATAATGAAATTATACGAGAAGGCTTATATCTGAATGTTTACAGTTGTGTGCAGACGGCATGCACACAAAGAGCCAAACGGCTCAGACCCGTGAAGAATCACGAAAGCAGTCAACACTGAACCCCTGCCTGTATGCTGTCCCACCTGACAGGTCGTTGGTAGCCTTATCAACGACTGGGCAGGTCGGGCAGGTCGTTCATAAGGTTATCAACGAGTTGCAGCCGCATATAAATACACCAGCCTAAAATCAGAATGTTAAGTTAGTTTCTGGAATATTTTTTGAGCGAAAATCATTTCATAAGAACAAGTAAGTTTTCGAATAAATTTATCTAATTTTAGTACTTTGTTTATGAATATTGCATAATGTTACTAAATTTTATGAAATTTTATACTTAGTTAATACTTTCAATTATGTTAATTTGTTATTCCTAATAGTTATTGTCACTTATGCAGAATGAAATTGTCAATTTGCTGACATATAAGCAGAGTTTCAACCTCTACTAAAAAAAGGAGCAGAGTTTCAACACTGCAATGACTTGAGACTGCTTCCATAGATGAGGCTAGTTAAGGATGAACATCAGTTCATCACCATTAATAATTCACGGGGCGAAACCAGAAGAAAAACTTAAGACATACCGTCCGACCCTAATTTATCCCTACTTTTTTATAGGAAAAATACACATGAAAAGGTCTTGCAAGGAGAATTGAAATGCAATAGAAGAAGAGTTGTTTGTGAAATCAGGTTACATCTTCTGCCATCTCCTTATGTTAGTTTGTTATTAATTTCGATAATGATGTTAGTTACTTTGAATCTCATACTAAATGATGTTAGTTAATTAGTTATAATATATTAAGAAAACCATTTTATTTTTTTTAGTTTGATTATTTACTTGCTGAATTAATTATGTTGATATATGTGGGTTTCAAGGTAATTTTAATTAATTACGAAACTTAGTTAGGGTAATTATAGTTAATAACGAAAACTTAGTTAGTTAACACTTTAAATTATGGTAGTTAGGTACTTAGTACTTTGAATTAAGTATATTTATATATTTGATTTAATTTATGAAATGGTCCTACTATGTAGCGGATTGGTGCACTTTGGTTCCCGAAAGTGACACTGTTACGGAAATGGTCCTTGAACTTGTGTACATTGGTGCAATTTGGTCTTCGTTCCGTTAGCTCCGTTAAATTTAAGTGTGAATAGTAATTTTTGGGGCAAAAACGAAACTTTTTATAACTTAAGAGCCCCATTTGAGGCCTAAAATATAAATAACAAAAAGTTCAAGGCAAAAATAACAATTAAATATATTAAAATTAAGAAATCAATTCAGTTTAATCATTTTCATATGCTCCAAAGTTCTTCTAACACTCTCAAAACAGCTGGAAAAAAAATCTCCAACATCGATTAAGTTATAAAAAGTTTTGTTTGTGCCCCAAAAATTGCTATTCACACTTAAATTTAACGGAGCTAACGGAATGAGGACCAAATTGCACCAATATACACACTTTTCAGGGACATTTTCGCAACAGTACCACTTTGAAGGACTAAATTCAGGCGCCCACTTACTGGAGCCATTCCGGCAATTAACTCTTATATATTTTGTATCTTAGTTAATTAGTACTTTGAATATATAATTCTGTAAATTTTGTTAGTTTGTACTTAGTTAGTTTTCATATCTTATATATTTATATATTATTAATATATAATTAATATATTTTGTATATATATATTAATATCTTATATATAATATATTTTAAAAATTAATATATATAAGTTTTAATGTTTTCAAAATTAATATATTATATCTTATATCTCATATTTCAGAAAGTAATATATATATATATATATAAGTTTTGATATTTTATATATTTATATCTTAAGAAGATATAATTAAAACGGCTCCGGAGGTCGTTGATGCCTAACGACCAGAATAGCCGTTGTTAAGGCTATGAACGACCTCAGCGGTCGTTAGTAAGGCTACCAACTACTGGCCTGGTCGTTCGTAGCCTTACCAACGACTTTTTTTTTAATTTTTTTTATGATAACTTTATAAAATTTATAATTTATTAAATAACATAAATATAACAATAACACTATATAATTTGGAGAAATCAAAAAATTAAATTTTTTAGATTCGAATGTTCAACATAAAATTCATAAAGTACAACGTTCAACAAACAAATATAATTTAAATGTTAAAACGTTTAATGCATAAAGATAAACGTTCAACAAACATTTAATATAATTAAAATGTTTAGGTTTGAATATTAAATGTTAGTTAACATTAATTAAAATAATAACACTGATAATATTAATAAAACTATGAAACATAATATAAAGAATTAAAATGAAACGGAAAATAGACGAGAATAATTTACATAACATTTATCCTAAATACATATACTAATCATCATCAGTATAGTCATAATCTTCATTAACGTGGCCAACATCATCATCATCATCAGACCATCTTTGAGCACGAGGGAGCCCCTCCCGCCAGGTGTGTCCTGGTGTCCGGGCGAACAACGGAAAGTACTCGAAGATCCAAGCCTTTAATTTACATAAACAAAAATGATATAATTTTGATAATGTTTAGCAATATAATTATGTTGTACTTATTTAAGTTTGGAACTACCTCGAGCAAAGTTAGGCATCCTGTCATTTGCTTCGACTCTCGGCCCGAAGCTTTCCCAAACTGGTCATAGAGGTACGCAAGTGTCGCCGCACCCCAAGTGAATCCTCCAACACTATTTACGTCCGACAATAAATTGCAGTATTGTAAAGGGACGTGAGTGCCTGACTTATCTGGGAAGAGGGTGGAGCCTAGAAGATGCCATAAGAACTCCCGAGCCACCGATTCGGGGTTTCCAGCTGCATATGTGGAGCAAACACGTGGAATTGATTTGAGAAGGACAGAGCTCTTGTTATGTCTGTTGTACTCCACATAAGGCAACAAGTAAGGGTCGTCATAAAACCCAGATGACCGCACTGGACGACCAGTAATTGGAATGCCCAGGATTGCACGGACATCATGCAATGTGATAGTCATTTCCCCGAATGGCATGTGGAAAGTGTTGGTCTCGGAGTGCCAGCGTTCGATAAAAGCACAAATCAATGAGACATTGGGAGTTTGGAACAATATATGAGGAATATGAGATAGTCCAGATGCAGTGACTATCTGTGCCCAAGCTTCGTTGGCTGGCAATGCCCATCGGCGTTGGGCTTTATCCCTTGTTTGCATTTTTAGGGGTTTCCGAAGCATATATTCTGCGTTTTCCCAGAGGGCAGATGCTATGTGACCCCGGAACCCAATCAAGATTTCAGGATTTTGTGGGTCCCCTGGCATAGGCGTGGACGTGTACCACGGACAATTGGGCAACCCTCTTGGTGGTTGCTTAGCCCGGCTACGTCGCTGTCTCAGTGCTGGACCCGCATCATCAGTATGAGGTTGTTGTTGTGGTGGTTAGTATTAATAGTTCTCAAATTAATAGTATTATATAAGTTGTCAAATTGATATATGAACTTAATTGTTTGTATTAATTTCTATTAAAAATCTATTATAGTGGATCATCAATCTATTCATGATCGTGGAGTATGTGCGTCTTCTAGAAGGGAAAGACCTGTTAAAGGAAAACGTGTAAGAAAACAAAAACAAGGTAACACGTCTACACAACCACATAATGACTCTGAATCAGACCAAAATGAACAGTCACCGATCGAACAAACTCAATATCCAATAGTACCATACACCCAAACCTCATTACCCCAAGAAGACTACTCACCATTTCACTACTCCGAACAATACACACCACGACAGCCACCACAATACCCAACTCACAACCCACCACCACAACCACCACAACAACAACAACCTCATACTGATGATGCGGGTCCAGCACGGAGACAGCGACGTAGCCGGGCTAAGCAACCACCAAGAGGGTTGCCCAATTGTCCGTGGTACACGTCCACGCCTATGCCAGGGGGCCCACAAAATCCTGAAATCTT
This sequence comes from Echium plantagineum, assembly GCA_003412495.2. Classification (NCBI taxonomy): domain Eukaryota; kingdom Viridiplantae; phylum Streptophyta; class Magnoliopsida; order Boraginales; family Boraginaceae; genus Echium; species Echium plantagineum. The sequence continues at coordinate 21,523,719 of CM016565.1, forward strand.
AATTGGGTTCCGGGGTCACATAGCATCTGCCCTCTGGGAAAACGCAGAATATATGCTTCGGAAACCCCTAAAAATGCAAACAAGGTATAAAGCCCAACGCCGATGGGCATTGCCAGCCAACGAAGCTTGGGCACAGATAGTCACTGCATCTGGACTATCTCATATTCCTCATATATTGTTCCAAACTCCCAATGCCTCATTGATTTGTGCTTTTATCGAACGCTGGCACCCCGAGACCAACACTTTTCACATGCCATTCGGGGAAATGACTATCACATTGCATGATGTCCGTGCAATCCTGGGCATTCCTATTACTGGTCGTCCAGTGCGGTCATCTGGGTTTTATGACGACCCTTACTTGTTGCCTTATGTGGAGTACAACAGACATAAAAAGAGCTCTGTCCTTCTCATATCAATTCCACGTGTTTGCTCCACATATGCAGCTGGAAACCCTGAATCGGTGGCTCGGGGGTTCTTATGGCATCTTCTAGGCTCCACCCTCTTCCCAGATAAGTCAGGCACTCACGTCCCTTTACAATACTGCAATTTATTGTCGGACGTAAATAGTGTTGGAGGATTCTCTTGGGGTGCGGCGACACTTGCGTACCTCTATGACCAGCTTGGGAAAGCTTCGCGCCGAGAGTCGAAGCAAATGACAGGCTGCCTAACTTTGCTCGAGGTAGTTCCAAACTTAAATAAGTACAACATAATTATATTGTTAAACATTATCAAAATTATATCATTTTTGTTTATGTAAATTAAAGGCTTGGATCTTTGAGTACTTTCCGTTGTTCGCCCGGACACCAGGACACACCTGGCGGGAGGGGCTCCCTCGTGCTCAAATATGGTCTGACCTGAAGACCCTTAACACCGATCCGGCACAGTTGCTAGCCTGCTAGAACGAGCTGGACCATATCACAGCTGAAGATGTAAAAAAACTTTGTTTCTCTAATTCCTTTTACAATAATGTTGTATTAAAAATGAATGAATTGATTTAATTGTATCGTAATATGTCATTTGGACACCATACGGGCGTCCGTCCCAGATTCCACCCGTCTCCTACTACCACGGTTGTCTTTCCTTCTTGACCGTGAGTGAGGCTTATATGCCTAACCGAGTGGACGATCCCGACACCTCCTATCCCACTCTTGGACGGGACCGCACTCACTGATTCCGCCCGGACGTTCTGCAAGGTCTACGCCGATTCTGATTGGGCTTGGGTTGACATGGCATTTCACCATGTTCTTCAAGTTTGTTTGGGTCCCAACGCGTACGTAACATCGCAAACAACTGATGATTACATGAGTTGGTATTTGCCGAGGACCCATCCTAGAGTGCATAACCCCGACCTGGGAAATGTAGGTGTCAGCACAACCACCATGTACTCTGCATCACAACAGGTATGACTACTTCAAATTTTATATGATACTAACGTATAAGATTTTTACCATGTTTTAAATCCATCTTCTTTCCTCATTTTATAATAGCGGTTGCAACCAGCGCGACAGACCATCCGAAACTTGAGCCAGCACATCGCATCAGGACAACATGGAGATCCATATATCAGGCAGCAGGTTGATGACTTGGGTCGTTATATAGGAACTGGAGGCATGCCCTTGGTTTCTCAAACGCACATGGACCAGTGGTAGGGTCAAGCGAACGTCAGGCCGAACTTTCAAGATGTCCGACTGAATTGGCATGGACAATATCCAAATTGTGTTCGGACAGAGGATGACGAGAACCTTCATTCGGGTGATGACGACGATGATGACGACGATGATGATGTTGGCCACGTTAATGAAGATTATGACTATACTGATGATGATTAGTATATGTATTTAGGATAAATGTTATGTAAATTATTCTCGTCTATTTTCCGTTTCACTTTAATTTTTATATTATGTTTCATAGTTTTATTAATATTATCAGTGTTATTATTTTAATTAATGTTAACTAACATTTAATATTCAAACCTAATCGTTTTAATTATATTAAATGTTTGTTGAACGTTTATCTTTATGCATTAAACGTGTTAACATTTAAATTATACTCCCTCCATCCCTAAATGATGGAGTCATTTACTTTTTCACGGTCTACGAGACACGACTTAAAACGTAAATATTTTTAATTTTACATGTGTAAAAATTATAAAAACTTGATATTTTAAAAATATATATCGAGACGAATCTAGCAAGATCCAATATGGCTATATTATTTGTTAGCAGCTAACGAGAATTTACGGTCAAAATATCAGAAACTTGACTTAAAAAGTCAAAATGCCTCCATCATTTAGGGATGGAGGGAGTATTTGTTTGTTGAACGTTGTACTTTATGAATTTTACGTTGAACATTCGAATCTAAAAAAATTAAATTTTTTATTTCTCCAAATTATATAATGTTATTGTTTTATTTATGTTATTTAATAAATTATAAATTTTATAAAGTTATCATAAAAAAAAGTTGTTGGTAAGGCTACGAACAACCAGGCCAGTCGTTGTAGCCTTACTAACGACTGCTGAGGTCGTTCATAGCCTTAACAACGGCTATGTTGGTCGTTAGGCATCAACGACCTCCGAAGCTGTTAGTTGCCTTACCAACGACTAAGGAGGTCGTTGTTAAGGCTAACAACGGCTCCCGAGGTCGTTGGGGGCAATTTTGACAATTCAAGCCCGTATTTTACTGTTTTGGTGTGCGTATATTGGAGCCCCAGAAGAACTATCTAAACTAGTCAAAAATGATTTATCGATTCTCATTTGGTTAAATAGATAAAATTATACTTTTGACTTAAAAAATTGTTTATGCTTTTGACAAATTATTCTTTGGCTTATTTTCATTTTGCGCCCTCAACTATCGGCGGATTTTCAAATTGCACCCTAATACTTTCCTAAGCCTCAATTGCACCCTAAACTTCATTTTTTTTCACTTTGCACCCTAAAACGCAGATTTAGACCTTTAACTAATATAAAACAAGGGCAAACTTGGAAGAACACATTTAATAATTTTTTGAGGCATTTTTTGATAATATCAAAAACTATTAAATTAAAAATTGACCCCTCCTTCTTCTACTCATATCCTACCCCTACCTTCCCCACCCAAACTCATCACTACCACCATCATCACTAAAACCTCATAGCCCACCACCACCTTATGTAAACAACCCCTCGCATAGATCGGTCCATCCCCCTCCCCTTCCACAAATAAACCAGCCATCCTCCTTTCACATAACCCCCCCCCCCCGTACCAAATCGGACAACCCTCACCTCCCTGCAAAAAATTTGAGACCAGCAGCTTGTCCCCTTTAGAATTCGAGATCAGTAACCCCTCCCTTTTAGATTTCGAAATCTGCAGCCCCTCCCCTACAGCAATCGCGAACAGTCCCCACCCCCTGGACAAAGATGCCATGGCTCTGTTTCTGGAGAATCTCCCCTGCAGATTTCTATGGCGCTCAATTTCAATAATCAAGGTGGGGCTGGTCTGATATGGTTAGATGGTGGTAGGAGTCCTGCGGTTTACTATATAATGTGAAGAAGCCGACATTTATTCTGACTAGTGGTTCGCAAGGTGAGGTGTTCGATTGTTGGTTCGTGATGATCCAGTGTGAGCAGAGTATTGCGCGAGGCGAGTTTTTCAATTGTTGGCTTCGATTTTTATTGAGAATTTGGTACTGGGTTGGATAAGTTTGTATAAAAGTTGAATTTTTATTGTTAAACGAAGTGGTTGAGGGGTGTTGTGTTGCGTTTTTCCGGCAAATTATTGGTCGTCGGAGGTGGTTGGGGTTGGAGGAAGAAGAAGGTTTGGTGGTGGTGGTGGGGTGGGGGTTTTGATGAAGAAGATGAATAGGGTGGGGGTTTATTTTTAATTTAACAAGTTTTGTTATTTGTGAATTATGCCCCAAAGTTTAGTATACGTAGTATTCCAATTTTGCCCTTATTTTAAAACGAAATGTCCATCATATTTGGCTGAAAAATCGATTTAAGGGTGCAAAATGAAAAAACAAATGAAGTTTAGGGTGCAATTTGAGGCTTGGGAAAGTATTAGGATGCAATTTGAAAATTCGACGATAGTTGAGGGTGCAAAATGAAAATAAGCCTTATTCTTTTATTGCATACTTTAAATAATTTATTAACAAATGAACTTAACAAAACAAGTACTAAATTAATTAATTTTAAGTTATTAAATAAATTCAACAAACATGCTACAAATAGACGGCAAAGCCTATTTCCAAGGCAGTTATTTCCAAGGCACGAGATTCGGTCAGTTTTACCCTTTTTCTACGTGTGAAAGTAACGTAGATCTTGAAGAGTTACGACAATATCACACGTAACAATGTAAACTTGAATTTTTATATTTTCATCCGAACGTGTAAGAGTAACATAATATAAACTGTCTCACGATATAACCACACGCAGGATTGGATGAGTTACTATATTTTCATCCGTTTGTTTCTGGTGGATATATTACATAGTGGCTTTTGGACGTGTAAGATTATCGTAAATGTGACAGTTTCATGATATTATCACACGCAGATTTTAGTAAGTTACCATATTGTCATCCGTTGGTTTCTGGTGGATATATTCCAAAGTGTTATTGAATCCGTTGGTTCATGATAAAATCTAACATTTTTTACTTTTCGACTCTTAGTACGGTTTTGGTTGAATATAACGCAAAGAATTTTATTTTTGTTATAATGTGAAATTCTTGTATTATATAGATAGTTCTATTAATTGTTTGGTAAAATATAAAACGATTAAATAGCAAATAAATGACAAATAAAGTAAATAACACGAAATATTTTTTATACTGGTTCGGCGGAAGCTTAATCCAGTCTTAGTGTGTCTCTTTCCGAGACTCCACCGTGTTCTACTATAAGCAGGCCTTGCCTGAGTGTTAATACATACTTTAAACTACTTCGATTTTCTAAGTTTCTTTTTTTTCTTTTCTTCTTCTTTTTTTTTTTTTTTCTAATATACATTTGTTTACAACTAAATAAAAACAACAATAGAATAAATTACATCATATGAAATTAACTAAGGTCTCATGGCATCAAGTAGTTGATTGTAGAAAACAATGTTGGATGTGTAAGGCGCGATAAGGTTGTCTGCACTTGGATCATGACCATCTTCCCAGTACAATGCAGGAGGCGCCATAGGTATTTGGACGTCCTCCATTTGAAGCTGCAAAAGTAAAACAACAAGTTAAAAAACTAAGTTAAGTTTCATATTTAGTTAAATGGGTTATAAAAAAAGTATAATGAACTTACCAGTATGAAATGCGAACTAGCCGAGACATGTCCCACCACCAAGGTGTCCGTCGGAGGGCCATTACCTGGTTTGACATAGGCTGGCAGACATGTGATTCCTCCAGCCAGGCCATAAGAGAGAAACACCACGTTGTACTTAGTAGCTATTACATGTCCAACCTCCGGCAATGACATCCATTTATGCGTCGGGGCAACACCGTCGCCAGCGTGAGAAATCTGTGTTATCAATGTAACGGCGTCTATCCCAGGTAATATGGTGTTATAGAAGTCCTGATTTTGCATTAGTTCCATTACACAGTCTTTTCTCACGAGAGGCCACTGATTCTCATTCCCATAAATCTGTAGTGCAACTGCCCTATACCCACAATTTCCATCTGCTTTCACATCTCTGAATCCACGGACACATGGAATAATGAATGGGATCAAATCAGAAGAATACTGAGACATCTGAAGACAAGCAACTGGCGTACCCTGGCCACGAGCACGTCCCCGACCCCGACCCCGACCCCGTCCAGGTTTTGAAATTCCCCCCTTGATAATGCCCGGACTTTTGGGGGGGCGTGAAGTGGGAGTCGCTGAAGTTCCTGGAGTCATAGGAGTTGAAGGAGTTGCTGGAGTCATAGGAGTTGAAGGAGTTGCTGGAGTTGTTGGAGAGGAAGTGTTCATCGGTGAACCGTTTGAAATGGAACCTGGGGACATAGGACTGAACTGGGAAGACGCAATGGTGGAACACCTAGAGGATTTTCCAGAAGTCGAATGATGTGAAACTCCATAATTTTGGGCAGTTAGTTCCCAACCAGACAGGATTCTTGTACTAGAGGTTTTTTTAGAAGATGATTGATCCGAAATGGTTTGTGGTAATTCAAGATTTGAAAGCTCTGGATGTAATGATTCATTGATTGACCTAAACAGCTGTCTTTGGAGTGTAGGCGGGGCATTTTGAAGTTCGGTCCATGCCTGTTGCATATTATCACTAGTAAAGAACGGCTCATGTGCAGAAGCATCGATCTCAATATCTAACTTCCTCTAGAAATCGTGAAAATCATGTAGGCGAATGCTCCTCCCCAAATAGTGTGATAGGGCCATCTCATGGGAACAAGGAATGCCATGTGTACGTCGGTAGTAACAACCACACAAATCTGCATTTGACCCAATACTCTGTTGTTCATTGCGTCTCATTTCATTTCTAACCAGATCCAAGGCTACGTGAGACACCTTTCCCAATATACCATCAAACAAATGTTCCCCAATCATATCAACTGGTAGTCTACTTTTAGAAAGCTCCATACTCTCCTTTATCTTTATTATTTGTATCTTCATCACCTCTGCCTTCTGGAAAACAGTGTCAAATGCTGAATGGGTATTATTGAGTGCTTTCTTGAGCCTGTTGTGCTCACTTTCAACTCTGTTGGTTGTGTTTGTCCCAAAGTGTAGGACACGATCAGTATATATTGAAGAGATTGCTTCGAAATATTTGTTGATCCATTGAGTTTTTGTGTAATTTAAGAGTCTGGGGTAGGATGCATAATCATTTTCTATTTGGCCCCAACGTTGCATCCAGAGTTGGACATTGGGTGCACATATTGCGTGGTTGAATTTCCTCATATAACTCTCCGAAAACTCTTTATTACCCGAAACCTCAAGAGCCTTTTTCCTTACATTCACTTCAAGATGCCTCCGGCATAGATGATGTTTGGTCTCTGGAAATACACTTCTCACAGCAGAGACGAAAGCCTGATCTGCATCTGTGTAGAAAATAATTGGATGGGAATTTTCTTGGAAGAGGTTGCGCAGGTTGTTTAATACCCATCTGTAACTTTCAATCCTTTGATGGTCTAGGAAAGCATAAGCTACTGTAAAATTCTTTCCAGTTGACGTGAAACCAACAATTTGAAAAAATGACAACCCATAACAATTGGTATTGTAGGTGCAGTCTCCCTGAATCACATACGGAAAGCAATTGAGTAGGTTGTAAGTAACTGGATGGGAGAAGAATATATCACCAACAACATTTGAATCAGGGGATCTCTTGACTTGGAAATAATAGTTGTTATCTTTCAATAATTTCAAAAACTGTTGTAGTGGCGACCTTCCTTGTCGTTCGTGCAGCTGAAACTTTATGAGGGCATTCTGAATGTGGCGTTGTGTGCTAACATTGTTTTCGTCGCGCCGTCTCAATTTAGAAAGAATGTCATTAGGGCGCACGTTAGACTTTTTGGACTCACACACCTCTAAATATTCATCTGCTGTCAACTTTCCAAGAGGATGACCTTCTCCGTACAAAGCCAAATCATGGTTATGTGTACCGCACTCCACAGTCAAAGTCCACTGACCATCGTACCCTTCTTTCCCTCGTAATGTAAAGTCACAACCATTCTTTTTTGTAGTAATAGATCTTTTAGTTGTTGGCTTTCTCTGTCTATATTTTCCGCCTAAATCACACCTTAATTTGACATAACCTAACATATTTTCTTTTCTACTTCGAGAATCTACTATTGAAAGAGAAGTGTTTTGGTGGGCAGCTATTTGACGAACAGTTTTAATTAGTTCGGCTCGATTGGTGAATGAAATACATGAATTGAAGGAGTTCGTGTAATCGGTGTAATTATATAGGTTGGTCCTATAACAGTGAGAAATAAGAGTAATTATAACGTTATTAGTCATAATAATAATAATAATGGTCATAATAATGATAATAATAATAATAATAATAATAATGGTCATAATAATGATAATAATAATAATAATGGTCATAATAATAATAATAATAGTAATTGTCATAATAATAATAAAAATAAGAATAAACATGTGAAACAATTCAACAATGTTAAAATAATTGAAACGTGTGAACTGGTCATAAAGCATATACACATATGATACTCCCACACGTTAAAACAGATATTTAATAATCAGAAATAACAATTCCACGTGCAAGACGGACGTAAAACATATAAACTTATGACACAGTGGTGAGTATATCTTCCGTTTCTGTGACCATTCCACACGTTAAATGGGCGTAAAACTATCACATATGCGATAGTCTCATACGTTTGTTTGGTCAATGTCACGAGAAAGCTTCTCAAAAGAAAAGGCTGCTTAATGATTCCTTCCCAAGTCAGTATTTTGAATTATTATCCGACAAAAAGTAACGTGTGGCATCATCATATATTTGTACATTGGACGCATGAAACTGTCATAACTCTTTCTACTTTATGACACTTTCACACGTTTCAAATGTACTAATGCATTAAAATTTGTCTATAAATATTTGGTTGTGAAATGTAATAATGTACAAAAAACACACCCTCCCAAAATTAAAGAAATGGCATACACTGAAGAAACTATTGGTTGTGACAAATTTATTGTGTTTGTGGCCGAAAACGGTGGTTACGCAACAAGACTAGTAAGATACATTGTTATTCATAGTATAATTGTTAAATCTTATAATTTCTTTTTTTTTAATGGTAATTTCATATACGTATGTTTTTTTTTCTTGGTAATATTTGTGTTTCAGCCAATTCCAAAAAGATTTCCCGACGAAACAAACATTGCACTGAGAGGGCCGTGTCGCGTGAAGACAGCTGGACAAGCCGAATATTGCCAAATGAGAATTAGTAAGGGACATCGTGGTTTTTATATTACAGAGGGTTGGAATGCTTTTGCTCGTGAACACAATCTCGTCTCGGGGGAATTGTTGGTTTTTAGTACTGATTTAGAGTTAAGTCGGGACAACGCACTTGTGTTCGAGGTCGGTGTGTATGGGCTTGATGAAATGCGTCGTCTTTAGAAAATTATGTGTCTAACGTTTGTTCTATGCTGTTTTATGTGTTTAATGTAAGTTTGTATTGGTTATGTTTAATGTTTAATATTTTTAATGCTTATTTTTATCATAATTGTCATATTATTTTTAAAATAAATCGTGTGTATCTAACATAAGCTTTATTCTTTTTTGTCTTTTTAAGATGAGTGGACTTAGTGAGGATGATAGTCCAGGTGGGCAGCGGAGATGTAGAGATCGTCACTGCACTGCGTCGACGAGGCTAAATGTTTTCTGCAAGAAGACATATAAGAGACGTAAAGTACTAGAGGGTGAGTCTAGTGTTGGTGCCACGCCAGACGATGATTCTCCTGTTCATGACACAGTAGACGATGATCACATTTGTTCATTCGATGATCACACAGTTGATGAGGTGCCGCGAGAAGGCGAGGGAGAGATAGAGGTTAGAACACTTATCAAATTATTGAAAATAATATTTATTACATGTAATTTAATTCTTGTTTACAACACTTATCAATTTAATTCTTTTCAAATTGCACAGACCTCTCAGATTCCTACTACAGAGCCCACAGAGGGTACTACCCATGTAGATGTTGCAGATATATTGTTGTCGGAGTCTTCGATGGCTCCCAGCAACGTCGTCGATCCGTTGAGTGAGCTTCCATTAGACTTCGATTCCACCATTGATGTCTCACCCATCTTTCGCATTGAGACAGACATACCCAATGTCACGAGAAAGATGGGTGAGACATCAATGGTGGAATCGAAGTCTAATGGAAGCTCACTCAACGGATCGACGACGTTGCTGGGAGCCATCGAAGACTCCGACAACAATATATCTGCAACATCTACATGGGTAGTACCCTCTGTGGGCTCTGTAGTAGGAATCTGAGAGGTCTGTGCAATTTGAAAAGAATTAAATTGATAAGTGTTGTAAACAAGAATTAAATTACATGTAATAAATATTATTTTCAATAATTTGATAAGTGTTCTAACCTCTATCTCTCCCTCGCCTTCTCGCGGCACCTCATCAACTGTGTGATCATCGAATGAACAAATGTGATCATCGTCTACTGTGTCATGAACAGGAGAATCATCGTCTGGCGTGGCACCAACACTAGACTCACCCTCTAGTACTTTACGTCTCTTATATGTCTTCTTGCAGAAAACATTTAGCCTCGTCGACGCAGTGCAGTGACGATCTCTACATCTCCGCTGCCCACCTGGACTATCATCCTCACTAAGTCCACTCATCTTAAAAAGACAAAAAAGAATAAAGCTTATGTTAGATACACACGATTTATTTTAAAAATAATATGACAATTATGATAAAAATAAGCATTAAAAATATTAAACATTAAACATAACCAATACAAACTTACATTAAACACATAAAACAACATAAAACAAACGTTATACACATAATTTTCTAAAGACGACGCATTTCATCAAGCCCATACACACCGACCTCGAACACAAGTGCGTTGTCCCGACTTAACTCTAAATCAATACTAAAAACCAACAATTCCCCCGACACGAGATTGTGTTCACGAGCAAAAGCATTCCAACCCTCTGTAATATAAAAACCACGCTGTCCCTTACTAATTCTCATTTGGCAATATTCGGCTTGTCCAGCTGTCTTCACGCGACACGGCCCTCTCAGTGCAATGTTTGTTTCGTCGGGAAATCTTTTTGGAATTGGCTGAAACACAAATATTACCAAGAAAAAAAAACATACGTATATGAAATTACCATTAAAAAAAAAGAAATTATAAGATTTAACAATTATACTATGAATAACAATGTATCTTACTAGTCTTGTTGCGTAACCACTGTTTTCGGCCACAAACACAATAAATTTGTCACAACCAATAGTTTCTTCAGTGTATGCCATTTCTTTAATTTTGAGAGGGTGTGTTTTTTGTACATTATTACATTTCACAACCAAATATTTATAGACAAATTTTAAATGCATTAGTACATTTGAAACATGTGAAAGTGTCATAAAGTAGAAAGAGTTATGACAGTTTCATGCGTCCAATGTACAAATATATGATGCTCCCACACGTTACTTTTTGTCGGATAATAATTCAAAATACTGACTTGGGAAGGAATCATTAAGCAGCCTTTTCTTTTGAGAAGCTTTCTCGTGACATTGACCAAACAAAAGTGTGAAACTATCGCATATGTGATAGTTTTACGCCCACACAGTGGTGATAATTACCTTTAAAGACATGGATGTTTATTTTGTATGATTATGTATTTTACGGATTGCTATAGCATATTTAGTTAGTATTAGTTAATTTGTGATTTCATTTCTATGTGTGTTTACTTAGTATTATGAAATTTTAGTATAATTTATATATAAACTATCCTCGCTCTTATTCTTATAAATTAATGTTACTCGTAAGTTAGACAACATGAAAAAATCAATGTAAAACGGTAATGTTGATGTTAAATCGAACAAATTTAAATCCGCACTAATAACGGCATAAGGTATTGAAAACTAAGTAAAGTTGCTTTCATTTTCTATTATATTATATTGTTTACTTAAAATAATAGTAGGCTTAAACTCATGTGTTTAGAACAATTTACATATAAACTGTACAAAAACAAACGTGTGAAAGTAAAGTGTAATATTAATATTTACGTGTGAAAGTAACGTGAAGTATTTATATTTACGTGTGATAGTGTCATAAACTCATTACTTTAGTACAATTATATATAAAGAAACGCGTGAAAGTAAAGTGAAAAAAGGGTATTTACGTGTGAAAGTATCATGAAATGCTAAATGTTATGTATTGTTCACACGTCGGACTTTAAATGAAGAAAACTACTTCAGTTTCTAACGTGTGGAAGCGTCGTAACTATATACAAGTTACGATACTTTCACACGTAAAAAAAGGGTATTTCTGACCGATTCTCATGCTTTGGAAATAATTGCCTTGGAAATATAGGCACCCCAAATAGACAACACAATCTAATCCACTTAATCTTCTTGATGATTCATTTCAAAACATTGATTATAAATAATTATTACATTGATGCTACAAGAATCCATACAACTACAAATTCCGAATTTCCAACAATCACACTAAATTAAGTTCCAAAGTATAGATCTGCAACAAATTCACTTTCCCAAGCAAGAACAATTAAACATTTCCTACGAAACATCAAGAACTCATTTTAATTATTAGATCGTGTTCACGGATATGACTCACAATGACGAAGCAGGAACGATTAAACAATGTTTATCGCCGGCAACGCGTAATGGCGGAGCATCCTCTAGTGTAAGGATGAGCAGGACCACTAGCTTTATAACAGTTGTGAGTGTAGTAAGACCTACCGGAACGAGGAGGACAAGGAATTCTGTTGGCTGAAAGTGCACCATATGAAATGTAGTACCTGAAAACATCGAATTAGTCTGGTAGTTAAGATGCGTCTAGCAGTTAATCGAACAGCTTAGTGGAAAAGATTTTGCTATTGAATAGAAGGTCCTGGGTTCGATTGTCATCAATTAACGGAGGAGGGTTTGAAATTAACAAACGAAAACATAAATGTAGTACCTTGTATGGTACCAAAACAAGGATCTCCTTGAACCTCCGCCATCGATTTCTTCTTCATTTTCTCCTAGATCTGCTTCGTATAGGGACATTGGTCCCGGGAAATCGAGGCGATGACTCATCATTGCCATTGATTCCTCTGCTTGTGATTGTCCAAGAATGGTGCACATTAGCAAAATGAGTGAAGAACAAAGGAAGAGTAGCTTTGGTGGTTCCATTTTGTTTGGCAAGAAAGATGAAATGTGGGTGAATTGGTATTGTGTGCATTGATAGTAGAGATGAGGAGTGTGATAATGGAGTAATGGGACATTGATTTTGGGACAGTGGGACCCACAAGGAAGGGAAATCACATGGTTTTAAGACTGTATATGTTCAAATGGGGTTTGGAGACAGCTGGGGATATTCATTGTGTTGTGCTTGTTTTCCCACCAAAGTTCTGAGCATGTCATGATTTTCGTGTCTGCTAATTCAATGAGACAAATTGACAATAACGCCACACCTTCAGCTTTACTATCGATATGGGCTACACTATGTGCACACCCAAACAATATTACTTTCGGGAGCGAAATTACCATTTTGCCCCTCTGTCAAGTTTCCTCAATCACTACATTTGCAAATAGGGGGGGACATAATTGTAATTTCACTCCCGACAAGCACTATTTGGGTGTGCATATAACAGATCAGTATCGATATACTTTAAACTTTTCTCTATATATTACATTTATCAATTTTGAGGAATAATTTTAATTTTAGTGATTTTCTAATTTAGTTACTTACTTTCTATGAAATAAAAACAAAAATAAAAAAAGTTGATAAAAATATGGAAGAGTTAGATAATATAGGAGAGAGAAGAGAAAAAGTGAACTTTGGGGGTGGGTGACAAAATGTATACATATTCACATTGCTAAGTTTACTTCTCTAATTTTAATGTGGGCCAACCCTCAATAGTGAGGTTATAAATGCATAATTTTGACAATTTTTAATTATCCCCTCCCCATTATTGAGATAATAATCGTTTCGTCTAACCCCCATTAAGTCGATCACGTGCTTGGCACATACATGACATTTAGGGAGGGATGTTTTTGTAATTTCACATGATACTATGTTTGTAAGATGTTTGTAGTCAATTAAGTGTGATTTAAAGTGATGGATTTAGGGAAGGGTGTTCTAGTAACTTCACACGGTCACATACTTGGGGAAACATTACCAATTAGGCTACATGGTGTTTTTGTCATTTTGCTTCGAAGTTTGACATATGGCCTTACTTATATTCTTTTATTTATTACCCTTTATTTTATTACACCTGAATATACTTACATATATTAGATATATATGATAAACATTATGAAAATATATAATTATATATATTAAATATAATTATATATATTTGTATTAAATATACTTATATATATTAAATTAAATATTAATATATATGATCTATATTATGTATACATATAATTATATATTAAGCATTATATATATTATATATAATTATAGTGTGAAATTTCAAAAATGCCAAAAATATTCTCGGAAAAAGTCACATGTAAGGCGCTTGACAGCGACGATAGGGTAAGAGCCGCTTCTTTCTTGCGGGGGCACGCTTTCAACGGAAGGCTAAAGGAATTGGTGATGGACTGGAAACTTTTTAAAACATATGAGATAGACTAGAGCATTTAAAACATATGTAATTGATTAAAAAATACTCTATAAACATGGGTGATGGTTACGTTCATTTGCCAGGGAAATTCGAGATTATTGTGAAAGCTTACCATACGAGTTCATATAAGAATTAATTAAAAAATATATATTATAAATACGATCAACTAATTCACATAGGCAAGGCTGTGCACAAACACCTAATATAGAGTGTATTATTAAATTATTGAAATAATTTCAATAATAAGATGGTTTATTGGTAGTCAAATTTTTTATATGATGACCTTTCTAGTAAAAATAAATGATATATATTGAATAGTTAAAGTAAATAGTATCAATTTAAAATGGATGAAATTAAGAGTTTTGAACAAGATATGGTTCAATTGAGCTAGCTCAAGGTTGGGCTCGAGTATTGCTTGTCTTGGTGAAAGCAAAGAGCCGAGCCGAGCCTACCCAATGGCTCGATGCGCCTGGAAATTCGCTCAGTAGTTTATCTCACAATACACAGGAGAAAGAGTCTCATGACAAAAGTGTGTCAAGTTTACAATGTTATCAATAAAATTCATCAAGTACCAAGTCACTTGCCACATAAATATCAATACCATCATGTGTAGGGCTGTTATTGGTTCGGGAAAACCGAGATCCACCCGGTACTCGGTCCGAAATTCCCGGTCCGTTTATCCACCCGGTAAGATAACGGTCCGGAAACGGGTAACAAAAATAACCGATACTCGATAAGTTACCCGATAAAGTACCCGATAGAGTATCCGATAACAAATCATATGTTAATTTTAGATGTTATATTATTTATTTTAATTTTTTTTAAAGATTTTTGTATTGAATTTATCTTTTTGTCGGATATACTTGGAACCGGTATCCACCCGATAAGTTATCGGATAAGTAGGGGTGCAAAAAATATATCCGATATAGTTATCGGTCCGGACCGGGTGAAACCGGTAACCTAACGGTCCGGTTCCCGGGAGAGTGGATACCCGGACCGGTAACAGCACTAATCATGTGTGGGTTTCATATATAGTACTTAAAGCGGGTCAAACAGGATTGAACTTAGCTAGATCCGATTCTACTTGTTCTTTTACTCTACTCATTCTTTTAGCGTAATCTACCGCATCCTTTCTACATGGATCTAAAGGCTCACCAAGAATAGAAGTTACATTCTATAACACCCAAGAATAGCAATATGCAATACTTTCTTAGATCGAAATAAAAAGAACAAAAGAATATAAACCAATATGCAATGTAACTCATCAAATCCATTATCAGAAACTACTAAAACTCATCACGCTCTAGCTATTCTAGCCATCATATGCAGTGCCCTATAGCTTTAGAGAATCTAAATTATTGGGTTGCTCATTGTCATCATATCTAGGCATGTGATCTAATATGAAGGTTCCAAAAAGCTGGGCACATTCGATTCGAAAAGGCTCGACTCGAGATACAAAATAGCGCGCCAAATGTCTACCTTGGAGATTCGGTTAGCCTAGCCAAACGTTCGAAAAGGTTCGGCTCGGCCACCATATATGTAATTAATGTTATATTACACGTTATAATATATTCCCTTTCCCTATTCCCTAATCTTTATATTCCCTCATGAGAGCCCACCCCCTCCTCTCCCCCTCCCCTCATCTCAATCAGTTCATCTCCCCCCCCCCCCCCATCTCTGAAATAAAGCCCCCCCCACCCCCCCCCCCCCCCTCCACACCTCGCACCACATCTCATCGATTCATCTCTAAACTGCTCTCCCCTTTCTCGTAAGTCACATCACCTCCCACCTCATCTCGCCATAAATTAGAAATCTTAGTTAGTTTGAAGATTTTGTTGCACAATTGAAGAATTGAAGCAATAATTGAAGATCCCATTTGAATGCATGCTCAATCTGTTAAGTATTTTGTTGTTTTTTGGTTTAATTATGTAACCAAAATTAGGTTTGGATGTTGGCATTATCAACTTCAAACATCTCCTTCTCATTTTCTGCTACAATATAGTATCCAATTGTTACTGTTTGGTTCAATTAGGTTTCAATTTATTTTTTTGTTCAATTAGGTTTTCTGTTTTTAATTAATCTTCCAGTTTTGACCGAACCGAACACTTTTGAACGTGTTTGGCTCAAACTTTCGAACTCGAGATGAACCTTATTTTCTAAGGTTCGGCTGGACAGAGCAAAATCGAGCTTAAGGTTCATAAGCCTTCGAGCCGAACTCGAACCTTCAAATATCTAGCTCGATTCGGCTCGATCACAGGCATAATCATATCTAGTAGCCTATAATTGTAGCCCATATAAAGTATTGGGCTGCTCAATATCTCCATCATCTACGGTGGCTTGTAGCTATAGTCCATCTAAAGTATTGGGCTGCTCAATATCTTCATTGTTTTTAGTGACTTGTAGTTGTAGCCCATCTAAAGTATTGGGCTACTCAATATTTCTAGTGGCTTGTAGCTTTAGACCATCTACAATATTGGGCTGCTCAGTATCTCCATCGTCTCCATGGCCCGTACCTATAACCCATCCAAATTATTGAGTTGCTCAACATCTCTATCAACTCGTGTAGCTTGTAATTATGGCCCATCCAAAGTATTGGGCTGCTCAGTATCTCCATTTGAAGTTGTAACAGTACAATAATGGTTCAAAGTTTCTTTTTAGAACATACTTTCGAAGTTCTAAAGATAAAAAATGTTTCGGAACCATTATAAAAATATTTATCAACGATGTACAAAATTTAAAAATCAAGATAAGTTATATATGTTAAAAAAATATTTGAATGAACATAATTATTATAACGTATATATAAATATGCACTAAATTAAAAATATAATAAAATATTTTGAAATCAGTGTTGTTTAGAAGCTTGAAATAAGATTTTAACAAAGAATTAAAATTTTATATAGAATATTTATATTATTTGTGAAAATATCTAAAAGTTAAATCTAAGTAACGGATAGACAATTGTAATTATCCAAACAAGTTGAAAGTGTTAACTATATGTTATATATATATATATGGCAAAAAAATATTAAGTAATTATATTAGATCAATATATAAACTCATACTTTTTCTTTATTTAAATATATATATCTTCTCGAGAAAATTAATGAATTTTCTTTAGTTCATATGTTACCAATAAAAGTTGAAACTTAAACTAATTTCTACGAAAAAATTGATTTCTTAATTATCGTAATACTTCCTTTTAACAATTTTCAAAATTGAAACTTTTATGATATTTCCTAGGAAACATTTAGAATTTTTAGTCTATACATACAACTCTGGATATTCCAACTTGCCATATTATAAAATGAGCTTCAAGTATGAAATTGTCCAATGTGATACACTTCATTTTTTTTTTCACTTCAAATTTGAGATTCACACTTTCATACATCCAACAAAGTCTTCTATTGATCATGAGTTCAAACACTAAACATCAATATATATCAATTAGAAGCATGAAAATTGGTTTCATGACTGTCAATCTGTTTGATATGTGAACTAAATGAAGTCATTAATGTTGATTTGTTTTTCCTGGAAAATCTATTATATATGTGATGAATATATCTTGTTGACTATGATTAATATCACATTGTATATTAGTCAAAAATGAAAATATAGAGTAGCTTGAAATTTTAGTGGTCTTTTCCATTCATTTTCATCACTAGATGAGTATAAACTCATTAATATTATAAGACCTTAGTTCTATTTAATACTTTGATATGGTATTAAGGATAGAGATTAATTGAGCGATCGTTATTATATAATTGATTCTATTGAGGCTGATGCATTAATATTTATATTTCTTCATGTATTAATGTATTGTTGACAAAACATTGAAATGTGATATAATTTCTCTAGAACATATGGATTTCGTAGTGGTGACGTGAAAAGGTTACTTATGTGTTTGAATACGAAGCTCCACATCAGAATCTATTTCATTTTTCAGAATATATTTCTCTAGAACATATCAGAACTTATATATTTTATTTTTTTCGGATTCATACCAGCAACTTATGTTTTCATGAATTTTGATTTGAAGCTCATATTTCTTTTCGATTTAAGAAGCAAGAAGAATGTTCCATGAAATACATCGGCAACCTTTCCGCTATGATAATTGCTGGGATTCTTCTACGGAATGCATAGAGGTGGCTTGACAAAGCAAACAAGAGTGTTCCCAAAAGCAAATAATCGACAGAAAAGAATATTAATGAGAGACCTATCGATAGAAAAGCTTAAAACGAAAGGAAAAAATGAGTTTGTTTAGTGATGGTAAATCATTTTTGATTTGGCAAACTTGAGTAATGAGAAAAAGAAAGCTCATCACGATGAGAAGATGTTGAAGTATAACTCAACCACTGAACAACGAGCTAAGCTTTTAGAGATACAAAAGACCCATTCATTGAAAATTCAAGAAGGCAATCGGAATGCTGCTGAAAGTGCTGATAAATTGAGAACACAATTACTAGAAACTAAATAAGCAAATAGAATCAATAATGAAAACCAAAATTGCACCGGGAGAAAAAGGATATACAGTTAGAAATTACTTTGAGCAAGAATTATAGTTTACTCGATTCAAAAAATAAGGATCGTTATCAAAAAAGAATTCATTGACAAAATCGGGTATGAATTAAATATAATCATTTTTTAATGTAATACATTTATTGATACAATACCTTTTGTTAAATTTTATGGTTGTTGGCTATTGAAGGATCGAGATGAAATATTTATACATTGGATGGAAGTGAGATTCAACATATATGATATATCATCGTTGAAATGTATAATGAGAGTACAATACATGTTCTAAATAGAATGGGAGAAAAGACTATTGAGAATTGTAATTGTTAACTTTTGTCTTTATTGGATAGAATAAGGAAATTGAGAAAGGATCAAATTTAAAACGCTTTCTCAAAACTGATAAAAGTATTAAATAGGAAAGATTTTAAGGATAATTTTAGGGCTACTCGTGTGCATGCTTTTTTTTTTTGTAAATTAGCGATGAGGTAAGTTTCGAACCCAGGACCTTCTGGTCACTAGCAAGAGTCTTTTCCACAAGGCAATTTGATTAAGAGCATTTGCTACTGATATGTATGCTTTAAGAGCATTTGCAACTTCTACTCAAAATAATTCCCTAAAATCAACTTCCTAAACTATTTTTCTATTTTTAGGGACTTGATTTGAATTTTAGTACAAAATCAAATTCTCTATTTCTACACCAAGCTCATTAAAATATTATTTAACAAATTTCAATATGTGTATGGCTACATTATAATGTGATAAGGTTCAAAACCTTTCACATGTGTATGGCTCAGGAATAAATTCAAAACCTCTCATCATCTGTGACAAACTTATGCAGACTCATAAAATTAATATCGATGTTCATCAAATGGATAAGGAACTATCCTTAATGGTTGTGTATATTGCTGACAGACAAAGGCTAATGGATGAGATTCTCAATATAAAATAGCAGGTTGCAGCCCTAGATAAAAAAATCAAGGAGTTGAAACGCACTCATAAATCAAGTGTTTCTAAATCACATATTGAAGACATCCGAAATACATAGAGTACGTATACAGTTTTTGTGAGCGTTAAGTGGCTAAATTAGTTTTGTTAACAGTCCTTGTTCTTTAGTATAAACTGAATGTACAGTTGTTCCATCACCTTAATACAACAACAGTAAAGCTTTTCTATTTTTATACACATTATAATCGTCGAACACCGAAAGAATGTTGACAACTGGACATAGAGAGAAGTAGAAGTAAGGACACTATAAAAGAGTTTGGTTTAAAATATCGAGAACGTGAGGCATACGAATAAGACTCTTCTTGTAATATCATCTCATACAATGAATTTTCCTTCGACATGCTATCCCAAATGTAGGTGTTAATTGAACTGGATTACCAACTTGTACGTTGATCTACGCTTATTATTTTATGTTTATCTGTTGTTCCTTCCGGTGATGGTAACAATCGGAATAACAATGTCTGGAGTACTGTGTGAATTACTTTTTCAAATTAGCTAGCTCTTGGAGTTATGGGAGTTGCTCAAGAGATTGGGAAGATCTAGGAGATAATGAGGCTAGTGCTCAGAGTCTCAACATGTTCTATTGTGAGCACAATTACAGTGTCTATTTAGTCCATGAGGAAAACTTAGAAATATGTTTACCATACAGATTTATAATGAAGTGAACAATGAGAAAACGATATAAAAAACAAGAAATTAGAATATTCCATCGTCGACGTTATTTAAAATGGTTTTGCAGAATTACAGATGTAGTGTGATCTTCATAAGATTGACATCAATTGCCACAACACTCCAAATGGTGTCTTTAGTATGCAGTGTAACATAATTCATCGAATTTTCAGAATGATTAAGAAACTTTTGCCTTGACAGCACCAAAGCTCGAGAGACACGTCAATAAAATGTATGCAACGCAAGACCGAATAAAACTACAATATACTACTCCCCCCAGTTTATCATAATTGACATTTTGATTTTTCAAGTAGAAACTTTGACCACGAATTACCTTTTATTCCTTGTAATAATAAATTTTAAATTTATTCTATTTTGAAATATATTTTCATGATACTATGCCTGTAATTTTTCACTATGCATTAAGCAAGTATTTATGATCAAAGTTTCGCCTCAAAAATCGAAAGACTTCAATTAAAAAAATTGGAGGGAGTACATGTACATGCTAACTGCTAAGATACATCTTTCTTCATAGGCACCTTGAATGTTGGTAGAAAAAGCATGCAATAGTTGGATCTCCATTCTCTCAAGAAACTCCTCCAAACTAAATGATGCGAACTTTATTGCAGTTCCCCAACAGGTGCCTCGTTTAGCCAGAGGAAGTGAATGAAATCATATAACTTTGCACTTACACTTACCTGCCAACCAACTTAGTATTTCAACAAGCGGACTTAAAAAAAATAGAAAACTTCAGAAAAAGACTTCTACAGAACTACCGAGCAGGGACAAAAATACCATAAGAATAATCTAGATTGTGTTAGAGGTATGAAGAGATGTTAGTTAGTACCTTGTAAGGTGTAGGATTCAACCTTCTCATGTGATCGGGTCTCATTTGTTCTAATTGTTGAATGCAGCGATCCCTAATGTCCTTGATTGGAGGTAAATCTTCTCTATGTTTATCTTCATCAGACAACAAACAATTTGAATATAGTATTTTAGCGGTCAAAAGCTCTAATCCATGCGATCTCTTAATAATAGGCCTCAAAATATTGACAATTAGAAGGAACTCCAGAGGTACATGGTCGGGGATATAGCTTCCAGTGTTACTCTATTTTCAATAATACTAAACAGTAGGCATAGGATACAATGCCAACTGCCATTGCAGTAAGTCTGAATAAATGATTAGCTTCAATAAATTTAGAGATGGAGGTTCTTTAGCTTCAATTCTCGTTTTCTCATAGGTGTAGAATAATCAGCATGCTCTGCTCGTTTTTAAAATACCGATTTACACAGATTACGAGTAAATGAAATTAGATCCAAGTGCATCACCTGAACTCCCGGGCCAATAACACTTCAATAACTCTTCAACACGTTGTGGCACCACATATGCTCTCTTAGACTCATTGAATGGATGACGACACAAAATTCTTTCCCCTGCCTGCAAAAACATTAGAATACATTTTTGATGACATAATTACACAACAATAGGCAGTTCGCTACACATTATTAATTATGTATAGAAAGAAAATTAACAGTTCTAGAATATGTTTGCTTGAAACATCTTTAACACACAAATTTAATAGAATGATCAAGAGACCATAAGCACAACAAAGATGTTCAGAAGAAGATAATATACCCTTGGAGGTGGTTCCTTCTCCCCAATTATAATGTCCACGAGAGGGTAACCTTCCTTTCCGTACAATCTGTAACAGCGTTTTTTACATGGAATGGAGACCTAAGAGAATAATGAAATTTTATAATTATTTATGATTTCACTATTTAACATCATAAACTAGATTAATGAAGAATGTGACTATGCCTTTGAAACATCTTCTGATAGCTTGATCCTGGGTTGATTATTTATTTCAACAAGCTTGAAAACAACACCCAAAGCAGGCTGAGCATAACATGTCACCAAATGAGTACCAATACCGAATGCGTCAACTTCATGACCCTGTGCAAGACAGAATATACCAAATATAAATTCTGTGAATTAAAGATTTCCAAATACAAGTAGGGAGTAACTTTTTGCAGGTGTTCCTTCCAAAACTATACTATAGATCTCTTTCCCAAAAAGAAATATATCGTGGAGGATGTTTCAACAAACATCCCCAACTGTAAGATATGCTATACCAATGATAAAAAGTTTATGATGAGAAGGGCATAGCGTGATGTCAAAATCAAACAGAAATAGATTTTTCAGAAGTTGCAGATTTTACCTGCTTGTTCAATGCATCTATAGTTTCTTCATTGAGATCATTACTAGCTGTGATAGACATCTTCCCAAAACCAGGATTGTTAAATTCCTTCTCAATAGCACAAAAGAATTTTCTAGCTTCACAAGATTGATATGCAAGATCACCGGAGTCTAATCGAATCCCTCCAGCTTTATAGCTGCAACAGATTCATAAATAGACAGTACCAAGAATCAAAATAAATGGCAGATAATAAGTTAATTAAATCTGTCATAGGCCAGATAATAAAATAGGTGCAAGAAGCAGAATAGACTTCACAATAGAAGCATTTAACATACATAATTTCCCTTAGTATTAATTTGAACAACTCAATAAAAGGCTGCAACAAATTGTACTGCAGAAGCACAATGATACATGAACACCAATAATAGACTGGATTGTCAATTTTCCAGAAGTTTCACATCAACAATTTCCACTCTGGAGGGAATGCTAATTAACCATAACTGTCATATGCACTATTAGTGTTTACTCATAAACACTGCAGCTAAAAACTTCATCAATCCACAAAATGTGAAAAAGGTTATTTTCAAGCAAGGTTCAATAGAAATAAGATATCTGTAAACCATTTTATTGCTTTATTCCAAGTGGTGCCTCTGATTTTAATTCCGAAAGGGAGAACAGATTGAAATTATTTAAAGATCGCAAGTGTTTCATCATAGTTTGGGTACAAGTGCCCCCATATTCCCAAAAATGTGTGGGGACAGCTCAGTGGCAATTGAACCAACCGTTCATGTCACAATCTAATCAAGAGCTAATTATAATGTTAATGGTGCTATTGATGGTAAGGAAAATTATATATGTTAATCCATTGATTTCTAGCCACTCTTGATATTGCTGAACTTTCCTTTGCATGAAGGGAACCGATGACTGCATGAATTTACTAGTAAGTGCACTTTAGAGCTAGTGCCAATATTTTAATTATTCCATGCTTACACATAAATTTATCGAAGCAACGACATATTATGAAGTTTGTGCATACCCCAGATCATTTAGAGCTAGTGCCACTGCACAAAAATTAGGAACACCGCTTCTCATGACCTGAAAAAGTATAGTAACTGTTACACAAATTGTGGTCTCATATCAATAATATATGCAAGATAAATAGAGCGGTATCAGAACATTAATGTATTAATGCGCCTAAATGTAAGAACAAAACTTTGCATCACACCCATCTTCAAAATTGATTCAGATACACATGGAATACTTTAGAGGCTCTTATTTGCAGGAGAAGAACCATGCACCGGCTCATTTCTGAAGCATCATATTAGTTCATAACGATTTTTTAAAAGCATGGGAAACGGATGCTAGTCGGTTATGTTACCCAATATGATCATTTTCTGTGAAAATATTATGTACAAAAGTTAACCTCTGTCCACAATTTTTATGTTATGATACTATCGATTCTCTAGGACATTACACTATATCTTAATCACATCTTTCTTTTTTGCTTTTATGACACTAATTGAAGTGAGACAGGATTCTCTTCTATAGGTCGATCACAACAAAGACTACAGTTATGGTGAAAAGCCTCCATTGAGGAGAGTAATAGAAATGCATTCAAAGGAGACATCAATCTGAATTGCCCTATACAACAAGCATTATATCCATAAACTCCGAATAAATGTACTTTTTTAGCATTCTAAAGATTGAATACTAGTTCATTATGTCCACAATCCATACATCATCTTCATTAAAATGAAACACAGACAGAGAAAACACATGGACTGAGGGAAAGAGCACTACACTCTTACATCATATGTATCCACAAGAGCCAAGAAGTTGTTTGGGAATGCAAGAGCATATGAAGTGAATGCTGCTAATTCACTTTGATTAGTCTCGCCAAAAACTCCACCAAGTGTATGCGAACGCTGCAACAATCACAAAACTGTTAGATCATTACATTCCAACATAATATATATAGTTGAGATCCTAAGCATGAATAATCAAATAACAGGAAAAAGATATGACCACTGAGGTACATAAACATTTGAAGTTTTGAACACACCTTTAGTTTTCTTAACCATGCCTGAGCCAGACTTACGAAATCCTCACACAAATTTGTTCCATCAGAACTATGTAGTGACTTGTCTAAAATCTCATCGGGGCTCTGCAAATAAAATGTTCTGTTATTTAAAACTACAAACCGTAAAAGACATGTATCATTCAACAACAATCAGGTTTAAATTATCCACCATGCTCAAATGATATATATATATATAAAATAATGAGTGTTTTGAGCTAACGGAGATTGAAGTGGTTTTTTGTCCATTTCAATACTTTCATTATCTGCAAGTATGTGCAACTAACCTGCATCATTCTAGGTCAAGTATCAAAGTCATCACCTCTCCCTTTCGCCCAAAAAGTGGATGGTGTACTAATGACTCCAGTATTAACTTATTCAACGAAGGGACCCAATGAAGCTACCAATATGTTTAATTGCAATAATCCAAACAAGTAAATATTCAAATTACCTTGAAGGAATTTAGACCATATGCTGTCAACTACAGGCCATCGTTGGTTAATGACAGCAAACTAATTCTCCTATTGCAACTAATTATAAGGAATAGAAAAACTGAAGCAACTCAAACAAGAAAACAATATGCAGAAGTTAACAGTTTTCCTTTCTACAGGAACATGCTACTTAAAAGGCTACCTACAGCAATGCACCATGTAATACTGGTCAAATTCGTAGATTATGACAGAGCCATTGTTCTCATTGACAAATTAGAGTAAGAGCGGAAGAAACAGACTACCATAAATGAGCTAACAAAGGCATGTGAGTGTGTTCCACGAAGTGGAATCCCAAACAATCTCCCTGCTGCCACATTGCTGTCAATCGGAAGTAAATAATAAGCGCAAGTCCATAACTATTCGGTGGTATTATTATCATGACAGTTAAAGAAATGTATCTACAATAATATATATATATAAATTACCTTGTTGCATCAAATCCTCCCATGTAGCAGTACTTTGATGCTCCTATGCCACCATCAGGACCCTACATATCAGACCGAAGAGATTTAGTTACCAACCAGTTTCCTTACTTAATTATCCTAAATATTGGAAAGGCCAAGACCTGGGCTCGCCGAAGACCGAATTCAAGGAGAAGTTTGGACTTCCCCGCTACAAAACGATGCCTAGCAGCATTAGTTGCAACTAAGGATGCATAATTTATAAGATTTACTAATGGAGTTTCCAGCAGTTGGACCACCTTGAAAAACAAGAAAAAAATATTTAGAGATTAGTACAATCCAGATACAAAACGTGAATGTACAACCATATCTGGATAAAGTAGTTTAATAAAGCATGCCGAAATCTCTCTGAGAGAAAGAAGTAGATACTCACAGAAACAGGCCCCTCGACCCTCATCAAGGGAACTTTCGGGAAAACAACAGTTCCTTCGGTTATGGCATAAATTTCAACGTCAGAACAATCAACCCCTCGAAGATAATCAAAAAACCCATCCTGCAAATTTTTTAATGTTAACACTTAATAACTTCAAAAGAAGAGTCAAACATAAATGGATGCCATGAATACTCCACTTAATTGAAAACACCTTCTCAAGTTATATGTTGTAGGTCATAAATACATGAGAAACAACAAGATCCTTTCCCAAGTATCAAACTGATATTGTAAGGTCCCACAAGTACTATATTGAATATTAAGGGAAGCCTTACGAGACCCTTGCAAGGTTTACTAGTTATAAAGGCCTGGTTTCTAACAGTCAAAAAGAATATTGTATTTATCTACTTCCTTAATTAAACCCTAAAAAACAAAGCTTGTTTACCTCACATGTTGACGGCAGGGATTCCCTGATAAAAGATATCTCATCTTCTCTCAATTTAAAATTAGCAATGAGCCTAATGCATTCTTCTAAACCAGCAAAAATTGTATATTCGCCACCAAATGGATTCCTTCTGAAGTACAAATCGAACCTGGAAGATAGGATGGCAGAAACAAGATGCATAAGATGGGACACAGAAATAACATAACTATAATAGAATTATAATAGACGATATATATAAGATAAACTGTCATTCACTAGTCAAAATCAAATGGAAACTGACAAAAATTCATGAAGTACTGGCTAGAGGCCTTCTGGTGGCTGTAGACCAGTCAGTGGGAAGGAAAAAATGGTAAAAGAATGAAATAGAGATGGACTCATAAACGAATGCGGGAATGTGGCGATCACCAAAATAATAAAGAGATAAATAGGAAGAGTACTAAAAATTGTAGTAGGAAGAGTACTAAAAATTGTAGTAACAGCATATCTTCAGTTCAATTAGTATAAATTTTAAGAATTTTAGTCATGATACTTGATACAGAACTCTCAAGTACCAAAGATGTTATGGTCCGCACAGAGTATTTGCTGAGAAGTGGATATTGATGTTTTAGCTTAAGACAAATCACGACTCCTGATCGTAGAAGCAGTAGGGTCGATTACTCAAAGCAGATAAGACAAATAAATGAGGATTAGTTGTTTACTAGCAGTGTTAGTAACTCTAGTATTATAATTATGTGTTCAAAAAACACTATGATCAAGACTCCAAGCCAAAGGGAAATTATATATAATAATTTTGTGTTAAAAAAAACTATGATCAAGACTCCAAGCAAAAGGGTATGTTATCACACAGCCATATAAGAGGTCAGACCTGATAATATCATCAGTAATGAGCAATCTATGAAATATCGTGCTACCATCTAGATACCCAAAAAATTCAATCAAATGGTTAAAATGCAACCCACTACTACATCACCAAAGCAACAGCAGTCATATAAAGTTACTATACATCTATATTAAGGTGCAACCATGATGAACCCTTCTCAGTTCAACACTAGCTGAAGCTATTATTATGAGGTAACCTAGATATTTGCTACTCTGTTAAAAATATCTGTAGCTTGAGTAACACATAAGGGAGGTATATGTACAATAAATTATTGATTCGTCGATCAATCATTATATTTATTTTTCCATCGTTGTAATGCCTACAATACCTACGCCTTCTTGTCTATTGTGAAGTAGTAGATAATGTTTTCACTTCACCTCAGGTCAATCCATAACAGTCCCCCCTGTTATCACAAGCGGCTGCGTACTTCCTGACTCCCCTGGTACCTCACTTGGATGCCCTAAGCGAAGCATTCGGGCATGTTGATGTCAATTTAATGCCTACTAATTTTATTTATGATAAACTTGCAATTGAATAATAAGTGAACCATCAAGCCACCAAATGCATACATCTAATTAATTAAATCTGATTTCACAAAATTAACTACTATAAAAAGTACGAACATATGAACAGACATTACATATCAATCTCATTCCATAAATATCAGTCTTCATCAAATGTATAAGGTACAAGATTAGCATACTAAAAAATAAATAGTCAGGAATAAATTTACTATTTCGAAGTGTGCTACTGAGACATCTTTACTCAGTTCAAGAATAGCTAAAGTCAGATTAGCATTTCCCCGACAAATTAGTTACAAGGACTCATCAAAAGCATCCAAGTTGTCAATCTATATCCCTTCCATCACACACTACTATCATCGCCTCTCAGAATCGAATCGTCAACTAAATGAAAGCACTTAATTCAAACTAATCACTCTAAATCTAATATTCCCTCCTCTCAAAAGGATTGTCTGGTTTTCATGTCCCTATACCGCAAAAAAGTTTATATGCTCTTGCTCTTGGATATAATGACATAAATCGAAATGGCTCATCATGCTACCTATACTTTATCTATTTTAAAGTCCTACATAGTGTTTACACTTCACTCTTCAGTCAATTGAAAACAGCCTCCTATTATGATCTTGTGATGGGACTGCCCATTTGTGGGATATTCGTTTCCCAAGTCGAGTCGTTTGTACGTTTTAAGGTCTTGAAGGAGAGGTTAACTCGGTGAGCTTTGCACAGGGTTAAGGTTGCATACTATCCGCCCCCGCCTCCTACCCTGCTTAAGTGGGAGCCTCTTCAGAGGTACTGGGAGATGTTGTTGAAAGACACAAACTTTGTACTCTTAGTTGACATAGCTTTGCTTAAAACAAAATAATCACATATTTTTTAACCAAATATTACATAATGAGTATATAAAATACTCGAGTTCATAATTTAAAAATTGAAAACCATAAGAATTCAGACCTAAACAATCTTTTTATGATGGAGGGCGTATCCAATATGTCAACTCGAACTCAGTAAGTGAATAATCAACTATATTAAATCAGTCAACTCAAAGCTCAATCTAACCACTCCAATTTAAATACTACCTACACTTCAATTCAACCGAGATGTTCAACTTACCAATAAAATCTCTCAACACTGATCATAAACTAAAATCTTATATAAACATTCCATTATGAAGTTAAAACATCAACACACCATTGTATAGTCTTATATTATCTCATTTCACCAAGTCCTCAACAAAAACTCAAACCTTAACAAAAACATCATATCTTCAAAAAAAATCATATTTTCTAGAATAAACACTGATCAATACACGCTATTAACATAGTCGAAGCTACCTAATGCGATAAGACTTGATTTGATTTGGTTTAAAACACGAAATATAGCGAAAAACGGAAACATACACAGCACGTTCGTTGTGTTTGGAAGCTTTCCAGTAGGCATAGGCCATAGTGAACTGATACAGATCCGTAAGGAGAGGTGTCACCATCGGATTCGTCGGCCCATCGATTTTTCTCCCGTTTGCAATATCCTCCATTTTTATTCAAATCAAACTACTCTCTAGGGCTTGCTCAATCAGATATTCAATACTCCAACTATATGATACTATGATTATATTCAAATAATTTAGTGGAAGTGTGTGTATATATAGATAGGGTCGGTGGGTGGGTGGGTGGGTGGGGGTGTGGGGGTGGGGGGGAGTGAGGATACGGAGAAATCAAGTTGTGTGTGGAGGGGCCGTTGAAATCAAAGGTGTGGACTGAGAAGAGACAGAGGGGGAGGAAGAATAATGGAAATAATGGAATAGGAGTATATCATGTTTGGTGAACAATGTTGGAGTAAGATAGATGCTTCTCTTCGATTTTCTCGTATTTTAATATCATCGATATAAATTTTGTTTCTAAAGGTCTCAAGTACAATTATTTCGAAAATAGGGTATCGGAAAAGAATGGGTTGCTCTAAGGACAAAGTGTCATGAATCAGAATATTTCGAAGCAGAAAATATTTTTGAATTGAATGGAGTAGTTTGATGTAGAACAACTGATTTTTTAGTAGTTGAAGCTGATTTCATAGCGTCCTTGCACGCTTATTCCACGGCCTCTCCGGAACACCGTCTCCCGAATTGTGAGTTGTGACTTTATTGAATAGCACGCACCATATCAATGTCTAAAGTGCATTATATATAAGATTTTTGTGCATTGCTAATATTAGAAAATAAAATAATCTAGAATCTCGAGTAATTGGTAGAACCGCTAAAGTACTAATAAATTCACTTACGACAGGGATGATCACCTATGTTTGCCATATGTTACCAGTCGATCACCTATGATTTAAAATGTTCCAGTCGATCACCCAATCCGTTAACTTCCGTTAAATATTTGTCATGTGAGTTGCATGTGACGTTTTTGGGGCATTTTCGGAACTTCACATAAATTCCGGGGGCATTTTTGTAATTTCACACGCTAGATTGTTTGAAATACATTAATTTCACATAAATTTCAGGGGGCATATTCGTAATTTTACACCCGAAAGTTAGTGTGAATTTCCTAAAATACCCCCCACAAATGTCACATGCAACTCACATGACCAATATTTAACGGAGTTAGACGGGAATTTTAACGGAGTGACCAACTGAGATACTCCTTAAATCATAGGTGATCGATTGGAACATTTTAAATCATAGGTGATCGACTAGTAACATATGGCAAACATAGGTGATCATCCCTACCATTAACCCTTATTTAAATCACTTGTACATTAAAAAAATATAATTGTTGGAAATTATATAAAAAAAAGTAAATATTTAAAATTTAAAATTTTGAAGTTTGGTGAATAATAGTAATGCTGGTAAAGTATATCAATAAAAAGCTAGTGTTAAAAATACAAAACTGACGGTTAAAAGTGTATTAAGTGCTCTAAGATAAGTATAGCAGAAAATCAGGTATTCTTCAATTTTTGCCGAAGTGAGAGCTCAAATGGCCTGACTTCAAATTATGCTCATTGTAATAATGAAATTCAACTGCATTGTATAATTTGTATTCTCAATTTTCCATTCCTTTTTTTCTTATTAAAAATCTGTGAGCACTCAAGGTTACAAGATTAACATTCAATATTATGTTTCGTTTGTCGAGTACGATCCAAAAATTCAATCCTGAATCCGCAACTACATCTGCCTTTTGCTTTTATGATTCAACTCATCCAGGAAATCCTGCATGTTGTTACTCGACGAACCACCCTCCGCGAACGCCTCATCCGCCATCTTCTTCCACTTGAGGGCATTCCTTCTCATTTCCTCTGCCTTCAAACCGCAAGTAGCCTCAACCAAACTCCTCTCAATCTCATCCCGGTTGACGATTCTACCCTCGGAAGCACCTCTGCAAACTCTGATTCCTACTCCAAAAACATCCTCCAAGAACTTCGCATTCGTCACTTGATCACCCCATTGCGGAAAAAGCAAGAGAGGCACCCCATTCGCAAGTGCTTCCATCGTCGAATTCCACCCACAATGCGTGAAAAAACACGCAACAGATTCATGTTCCAACACTTGTTCTTGATCGCTCCACTTCACGATTTTGCCCCTATCGCCAACTTCCTCCAGGAACCCTTCTGGCAAAACATGAGGCTCCATTCCCTTCAATGTTGGTGGTTTCATCACCCACAAAAACGAGACATTTGAACTTAACAACCCGTGAGCAATTTCATCGATTTGTTCTTGTTTCAAATGAACTATCGACCCAAATGAGATGTAAACGACAGAAGACCGAGGTTTTGAATCAAGAAACTCTAGGACATCATCAGCTTTCACAATGTCGGCTCTAATCTTAGACGACGAAGAAGCAGGGAGTCTGAACAGAGGACCTATAGGCTTAATATTGAAGAACTTGGACATATATTCGAGTAACTCATCCTCGAATTCTTGGACTGTTTCCATTAGTACGCAAAATGGTTTCGACATATTTCGATATTGAGTTACAACGAGTTGTCTGAAGACCTCATAAGGTGCTGAGGGGAGCAAGAGACTAGGAATTTCATCATATTTCAAGAGGGGCATAAATGGAAGCTGGACATCAAGTTGAGGTTCTTTTTCACTAGGGAAAGGAACAACATCATTAATTAGATCTGTTCGAGGTCTACTCTCTG
This sequence comes from Echium plantagineum, assembly GCA_003412495.2. NCBI lineage: Eukaryota > Viridiplantae > Streptophyta > Magnoliopsida > Boraginales > Boraginaceae > Echium > Echium plantagineum. Next base: position 21,555,746 of record CM016565.1, read on the forward strand.
CGCATCCTGTCAGTACTGGCTCATCTCCCGATACACGAGAAATAACAGAATTATAATAATGATAAAAAGTTGAAAAGCAAGCACAAGATTGTACCCAAAGAACAGCACTTGGAATGTTGAGGATTTCAGCAACATCAGAAGCCCATGGGATGAAAGAGTTGTGGATTATGCAAGAAACAGGAGGGAAGCCTTTTTGTTCTTGATTTTGTAACAAAATAGGCAGTTTTTGCCTCCCCATAGCCTCAAGATGAGGCATATACAAGTTAAAATTAAGGAGCCTTTCGTCTTTTTCCTCAAACTCGTCGTCCAGAAACTCGAACTTTATCGAACCGAGCCCAACCCGAGTGGGTTGATGGTAATAATTATCATTATGAGTGTTTGTATTGGCTTTTCTCATTTGTTTGCCAAAATATTCAAAGGTGGAGATGGTAATTAAGTGGCCTTTGGAGGCAAGAAAGTTGGCTAGCCTAAGAAGAGGATTTACATGGCCTTGTCCTGGGAAAGATACCATGAAAATATGGAGACAAGGCTCATTGGAATTGGTGGCTGACATGTTTGACCAAAGGATAGTAAGATAATTTATATGTGGGTTGGGTTAGTACTTACTACAACATATTTATAGATAGAGGTTGCTCATTGATGTAAGAAACAAAGAAGTTATACATCCTCCTCCGTTGCTAAAGTATTGTCACATTTTGACTTTTCGAGGTCAAACTTAAAAAAAATTGATCATGAATTTTCATTAAACGATAAGAAATAATAGTCATATGAGATCTTGTTAGATTCATCTTAACATATATTTTTAAAGTATTAATTTTTTATAATTTTTTTACATGTAAAATGAAAGACATTTACACTTGAAATCGTGTTTTGTTGACCACAAAAAATCAAAATATGTGAAATCATTTAAAAATGAATGATAAATAAACATTATGCAACTCACCTAGGTTCATTAACCATTGACTAAATGGATTATTTGATGAAAAATTAATTGAAGACGCTAGTTGTTAACACATAATGATCCATTAAGACAGGCGGATCTAGGGAGGGATAGGGGCAACGGTCTCCTGAGTTTTTTAATATCGTTATATACTTATATATGATTTTTGATTATTTATGATATATAAAATAAAAAGTGTAAGTAGATTAAGAAGTTTAACTTAATTACTTCAAATATTATTTTAAGAGGTTGGAGGTCATGAGTTCAAGCCCTCCTAGACATATTGGTGTTTCATTTTTGACATAATTTCAATTTTTTTGGTATTTGAACTATTTTTTAATTTTGGCTCCCCAATTAATTTTATTCAATGTTGGCCCCCTTTTATTTTCATCGTGATTTCGCCCTGCATTAAGATACTTTATAACATAACTAATCGACTAATAATATGAAGCAAACATAAACCCGGTTGGCACAAGTCAAGTGGTAAAGAGCTTGGGTGAGTAGCATCACGTCTTGCCTCTTTTGCAGCATATGGGTTCGAGTCTCCTATGAGGCAGAATCTGTTGTGGAAGTGGTTAACGGATAACCTCAAGTCCCTTGACTATTTGACGCACATCCTGCAATTTATTTGCCTACGACTTTTCAGGACAGGAATAACGGGGCCGTTAATATTGCGGTTCAACTTTTTCAACCATTGACTAAACGGATTATTTGATAGAAACTTAATTGAATATACTACTTGTTAACACATAATGATCCATCTAGATACTTTAAAACATAACTAATCGATTAATAATACGAAACAAGCATAAACGATGATCCTATCCAAAACCTAAAACGTTCCCATCACCATCAAATAATACAACGTTAGCTCACGAGGCATATATTGTTCTTCCGTTCAATACGAGAAGAATAATCTGCCGCTTTGTCTCTTAACATCACAGAGGCTGAACGCAAGAGGCACGGTCTGAACTTTGAGCTCGATTCAGGCATCTCCGCCACTCAACAGTCTTCAATCTCTTCAGAAATCACGCTTGATTATCCTTCCTTTCAATTGGTATGAATTTGAAAACCAAGTTCTCTCAATTCATAAAACATAAATACTAGATTAGTTTATTTCATTATTTGCATATCAAATTTCATGTTAATTTGAAAGACATACATGATATATTATACAATTGATAAGAAAATATAGTGTTTATATATTATATAATTTATCACTAGAATAACTATTGTGTTCATTGAATTTATTAGCCTACTGGAAACTTGATATTTGGGTAACAATGATGGAATTAGGAAAAAGATTCAGTTTTACTTGTTAATCATTGAATTTTGTCAAGTGTAGTTACATATATGGATGCAATATTTTCTTTACTCTACCTTATTTTGCCCCCTGGTATTTTGATACACTTTATTTTTACTTTTTTTTCAATTTCTTTTAAAAAAAAGTCAATTTTTTTCAATTTCTTAATGAAATCTTTCGATTTGTTTTAGACAAAAAGTTTTTAGCTAAAAGTTTGGTACTTTTGGTAGTTGTTTAGCGAAAAGTTGTCTATTGGTAGTTTCGCAAAAAAGTGCGATTTTCGTAGTTTTTTTCTCAAAAAAGGTTCGCTTTTTATATTTTTTTCCCTTATTTTTTCTAGTAAAAAGAGTTCGATTTCAGTAGTTGTTTACCAAAAAGTTTTCGTAGTTTGCCAAAAAGGTTCGGTTTTCAAAGTTTTTTGACAAAAAAGGTTTGGTTTTTTGCAGTTTTTTTCCAAGACGGTTCAATCTTCGTAGTTTTATATATCACAAAATGTTCAATTTTGGTAGTTGTTTTGGCAAAAAGTGTTCAATTTTGGTAGTTGTTTGCCAAAAAAAACTACCAAAACCAAACTTATTTACCAAAATCAAAACTTTTAGCTAAAACAATTATGAAAACCGAACTTATTTTTCCAAAAAATTACGCAGAACTAATTTTTTTTTTTGCGAAAATAGAAACTATTAACTAAAACAACGACCAAAATCGAAGCTCTTTTAGTAAGAAAAAGAAAAGAAAAAATAAACCATAATAAAAAAATAGAAAAGAAATGGGAAAAAAACAATTTTTAAAAAAAATTAGAAAAAAGTGTATCCAAATATTGAGGGGCAATTTAATCATTTTGCTCCCTCTAGTGCTATTTAATATAAAAAAAATAGTACTATGAGTTGATAAAAAGTCTCAAAAGTGTCAATCAAGCTAAATCATTGAGTTAATTGGATAGCCTAATGAAACTATTGCTAGTGACCAAAAGGTCCTATGTTCGAAACTCACATCTATCGCTAATTAAAAAAAAAAAAAGCTAAATTATTAAGTCTCGTTGAAAGTGCATGCATATGAATCTCCCATTGCCATGCAACATAGCTTACCAAAGCACAGACGTCACTACTCATCAATCTACTAGTCAACTATAGTGTCCTTCTTCCAAGATGACCCATCATTATAATAAAGTCCCGCCCCAATCATAACATACACATTTTTGTGATGTGATCCTCGAGTGCATATAAAACTTAGTACAAAATGTTCCATCATTCAATTCTTTGACTATAGATATGTGTTAAATTATCTCTATGTTGTTGGCTTGATATTTTTTTGTGATATTTCCTTCTTCAAATAAAAATAAAATTAATCTATTTATAGTTTAGAAACTTTTAGATTGAGATTAATCTAGGTGTGGGTAAACATTTAAAATTAACCTAAGTTATTTAGGGGAATGTAGGGGAATATAGGTGAATCTAGGTGAAACTATTATAATTATTGTTTGGATAATATTACCCTTCAATAGGTTAAACAATATAATTAATAACTTGCAAAACAATATACTGACACTCCCTTTAGTATTATGTAAAACATCCCGTTTTTGTTCGCAAATTATTACTCAAGTGGTATTATAATAGAAACATTAGCAAAACATAAATATTTTTAACAATAAAAAACAAAAGTTACAATTTTTCGTGTAATTGAGACTTCATGTAAGAATTAGTATAACTCAAGTGGTTAGGTTCGCATGACATTTATACTACCTCAACTCAACAATGCGATGAAAAGAGACCACCTTTGGGAAATGGAAAACATAATAAGGATAAGGGGAAATGGCTTCTGACATCACTCACGTTCAAAACGGTCGATATGAGCTGTGGAGTGCATTCACCACTATTCCTAAAGTGATCTTTCGCAGCATCTGGAATTTAATTTTTCAGTAATTAATTGTTATTTGCATGTTCAAGTTCTGCTTTTCTACATAAGCCCACATTGCAATCTTGCAGATTCGAACTTTAGGCAAAAATTCAGTTAGATCACTTATATATAATAACGAGTGAGGTATATTTTTTTGGAGAAAATTGTGTGAACAACGAGGGAGGGTATATTTTTTTGGAGGCAAATAATATTGACGGAGGGAAATACTATTGGTGGGTATTTTAGTCTGATATAATAATTAAAGAAAAAATTAATCCATTAACCTAGCATTATCCACCGATTTGGGGGTGAATGATTTGAGGGTGAATGAACATAAATATGTTAACCTACATTAACCTAGATTCACCTACATTAACCTTAAAAATTTATTAATTTTGGTTCCAAACAGGGTGAACAATAAATTTCACCTAGATTCACCTAGGTTCACCCCAATCCAAACGGACCATTATTATAGTGATTGGTCAATGTTGTTCATACGAGACCAACTACAATGTAAGAGGATAAACGATACAGTGGTCAAAGGAAAGTGTTAAAACAGAAGGAAGTTCTAATTTACACTTGTCTTATAAATCGAAGACTTGATACAATTAATGATGCAATATTTTGAATCAAAGTGGATATGAAAACTATTGAGTGAGTAATTAGAAAATGTATCTCTTGGAGCACAAGACGTCGAATTTGGTAATATACATTGCTTGAAGAAAAAATAACCGTATGCGAAGGCAAGTTATTATGGGATGTTCCTATTACCAAAAGAGAGTGTGCGTTAATTGGAGAAGAATTTTTCCATATTCTTCTATCTTGGAGGTCAACTTACCTAGCATATAAAAGAAGGAGCTCAATGTGCATTGAAGATCATCAGAAATATACATTATATTGAGCAAATACAGTTTTGTGAGAAGTGATCGGCTAGGTTAGTTTTGTTAGGGGACTTTGTTCTTTACTCCCAATAGATTGTACATTTGTTGTATCACCTTGAAACAACAACAAATACAAACAACAGTGAGAGATTTACTTCATAAACACTAGTATTAGTCGAATATCGGATGATGTTGACATAGGGAGAATTGTAGTAGGGATACTATAGACAAATCTAGCATAGGGCATGAATGTGGGACATTCGAGTAAGACCCTTCTTGTAATATATTTTCTATTTAGTGGACTTTTCCCTTGGACAGGCTGCCACATAGACGTAGTTACTATTTTGTTACAAAACCGGGTTACCATCTCGTGTGCTTATTTTCCTAATTATTAAGTATTGATTACTCACAAACAGTCCAAGTGTCTCTAACAATTGGACTGTTTGTTTCTAGTGTTGTGTGGTTTACTTTTTCAATTGATATCAGAGCAAACACTCAATATACAAAGTGAATTTTTAGTAAATCGAAGTCTCTAACTTTCTATGACTGAAGCTGGACCCTCCAAGAATATGATTTTATAATCTTGAATATTGCTAGTGAAAGTGCATCTCTAGGAGAAGCCTATAGCAATGAGAAAATGGTTTGTAAAGTGTTGAGGACTCTACTAGCTAGGTTTGTAGCAAAAGCGACGACCATTGAAGAATCTAAAATTCTTGTTACTATGAACTTGATGTTCAAACTTTGGAGAAAACCTTCAACAATTTTTATAGAAGATAATTAGAAGTCTTAGTTTGAAAACTGTATGTAATGACAATAAGGATGGTAGTATAGCAGACACTTTAGTTCTGCTAGTTAAGAGATTCAACAAAACATTGAAATGAATCAAAGCAAATGATACTCCAAATTTGAAGGATAAGAGATTTGATAGAGATAGGTTCAACCAAGGAGGAGGACTCAAGAGAATTGCTAAACTCAATAAAAAAAATAGAAGCCCCAGAAAGGAACATAGAGATGAGGAAGAAAAAAGGTCAGCATATAACCAAAAAGTCGCAAAACCTTGAGTCAAGTTGTCTAACATCTATTAAAGCCGTTATGTGGAAAGGGTGGTACTTTGATAGTGGATGTTTTGGTCATACGACTCGAAATAGTACCTATCTCTCAAACACAATAAAGGTTAAAGAGGCACATGTCACTTTTTTTAAGTCAACGAAATTTATAACTGTTTGAATCTCTTTTCTTTTTCTTTTTATTGTCTAAATATTCAGGAGCTAAGACCATTCCAACGCTCCCTTTGTCATGCACGAACAAAAACAACATAAGTTTTATAGGTTTGATCTATAGTCACTAGGTCCTCCTAAAACGATCTACTAAATTCATCGAGTTGCTCCAAAGAATCAAAACGGCCAGTTATTAATGGAATACCTTGTCGGCTCTCTGTGAAATACTCGTTTGGCCGAGGGCTTCCAAATACATCGTAAGCTAAACCGGTGCTGACGAATAACCAACCTGCAATGAATAGGGAATGTATAGTAATGCTACGAATGACCCGTTATCGCTGCCAACAATATCAGCAAAAGAACAGAGGTACCAATAGCCAAATATTTCATGTTAATCATTAAATGTTACCGGAGGTGCATTTAGTTCCTTAGATTTGGTCTGCATGCCATTTTGTCTTTAATGCAGGAATCTAAATTCTTACAATTAAAGTGGAACCATATGTAAAGACACAATACAAAGACCATATACAACACACAAATACATACAAAATTAGCCTCCTCCACTCCAGCAAACTAAACTCTAGGTAGCAAGTACCAAGTGGTAACATAACTATCTCCATCTATATATAGATCAGCATGATACTAAAAATTTCTTGCTACTACTGTGTCGCCTCCATATAAGCTTGTTCCACAGTCCATTCCTTTTCTTAACAGGAACAATGGCATTGAAACCAATACTCGATGCTTTTTCTTCGGAACGTGGCTTATTATTTGTAACCACAGACATCGTTGGAAGGTCAGGTGCTTCATCCACATGCATATTGGTTCCTTTGTCTATTTGAGACATCAGATCTCCAATTTCAGAGCGGTCCTCTGCCATCAGTTTTTCAAGTAGGGATGAACGTTGGGAAATGACTTTTGAAGGGTTTTTCGTTTCAGTGGAAACATTTCGTTTGTGGGCAGTAGTAGAGGAAAGTTTATCAAAAAGCGGTCTATCCTCGGGTAAAGCCAATGCTTTCAGCTGTTTCCCAAGGTTAGTGATTGTTTCTTGACATTCTGCAAGTGTTTCCGAAGCTGCTTCAATTTCTCGATCCTGAAAATATTATTTACACAGACAGTTAGATAGCAGAATGGCAAATTAGTCAGAGGCGTTGACATCGTGAATCTAACTCACAGGTCATTGTAGTTCAAAGATACAAAAAGTAATCGCATAAAAACCTCCTTGGTAGCAAACAATGTAGTTCAAGTAGAGATTACAGTGTTACAACTTAACCTTTTGAAGCAATATTTCTCCATTGTCCATTTTATCTTCTGAAAATTCCAGCTGTGCCCTGCAAAAACTACACATATTAGAATGTCCGACGTGATTAACTGATGGGATTTGTGGTTCATGATTATGTACCTTAGCTGGAGCTCAAGGTCAAGGGCTGTAATTTTAACCTTTTCCAGAGAACTGGTTTTGTAATCTAGCTCCTCTTCTAGGGACAAAAACTTCTCGCAGGCTTCTTCTAATTCACATTTTGCTGCAGTGAGTTGTTCCTCAAGCTCTTCATTCGCCATCTTTTGTTTCTCGATTTGATTCTCGGCCAATGAGTTAGATTGCTTTAGAACAGCAACCTCTTCTTGCAAACTTTTAATTGTTTTCATCAATTCTTGAACTTCAATCATCAATGATTGACTTCTTGAAACTTCTGATTGCAGTCTCCTTTCCAAGTCTTCCTTAACTAATTTGGAACTGGATAATTCAGCATCTAACTTGCTATCATCTTCATTACTTGTTGATTGAAGTTTATCCACAGGTAGACAATGATTACAGCCACCAGAGAGAAAGGGAAGAGCGGGCGACCCCACCCTCAATGGATGCAATTTACATGAATTTGAAATTTTGTTCATCGTTCCACTTTCTATTTCATTTTCACTTTGTGCATCATCCCAATCCAAATTATTTATTATTTGATCCTTCATGCTGGAAACATCTTGAATAGAAAAGCAGTGGTTCAAGACCCATTCCAGTGTGCAAGTGAGTTGTTCAGTGAAATTTTCAAATTGAACTTTCCCCACTGATAATTCACGACAACTTTCAACAAATTGTTCTAAGATGGTTGATAGCTCATTTGTTTTCCACTGTAAAACTCTAACCATATAGCCAGTGGGAGTTTCCGAATTAGTATATGCCATCCCATCTGAATTCCTCCCAGCAAGTGAAGGAATGTTCATACCTTCAATAAGTTCGATTATTTTATGCAATGAAGTACTCACATTCGACTGGAACCTTTCGCTGTTCCTTTCTGTCGCTGAAACATCCCCATCACAAATATCACTTTTTGCATGTGTTGATCCTTTAGGCATGATTCGACTAGATCCCAAAGGATATACTGAAGAAGAATTTTGTGAGCTGTTTGCATCGTCAATAGGTTTAAAATCTAAACTACCTTTGTCCGTTAGAGCAGCTTTGATATCTTTCAATGTACCATCAACACTTCTATTTGTTAAATAGCACTGCTCACAAATTACCTTCACAATATCAGCTAGCCAGAGAGGATGATTATTTATCTCGGTGGTGGCAGCTTTAGGTTCCAAAGGATCTGATTTACAGCCAGGTTGTGAAACCATCTGCTGTACATCTGACATTGCGAACTTTCTACCAGATTGAGGATTATTATTGGGACGATCAGCCACAGGATGAGACCCTGAAAAAGGATTTTCAGTCAATCCCACCGCTAACTTTTCTATCTCAACAAAGTCATCCATTAAATTAATATCTGATGATCTGAATGATTTCTGTGATGGTGTTCCCATTTGATTGCCATTTTTGAGGTGGTCTAGGTCTGTTATGAAAGCAGAAGCCGATGACTCCGCACAACTAGCTCTGTCATCGCTGCCCATATCAGACATCGATGTCAGAGAGAACTCTTGCAAACTTCCATTGGGAACCATCGATCCAAAATCAGTTATCACATGGCCATTCTGTAATTCTTTAAGCTGTCTATCATAGGGCACACGTACAGAGACACCTCTAGAAGGCTGAAGTTCATAAACCTTTTTGTTTAGAGCTTCTTTAAGACTTCTGTTTTCTTCTCCCAACTGGCATAATTGGTGACTCAAGAAGTCAAGTTGTCTACTCGATATATCAGGAACCATGTCCATAGATGAATCTGTTGAATGAATTGGAGATAGATTTGACTTCCTCCTTGAATCAGGTAGATCTTTACCTAATATCTCAACTTCACTTTTCATCTTTGCCAAAACAGCAGGGCCTGGCAATCGCTTTCTGAGTAAGAGGCGTAATCTCTGACATTCTGATTCAAGCTTTGCGATTTTTTTAGCACTCTCTAGGTATTGCTTATGGGAAATATCAGAGCTCCGCTGATTGAACTCTCTCTCATCATTCCGAATTTCAAGCTGTTTTTCAAGTACAGAGACCTCATATATTAAAGACTTGTTATTTTTTTCTGTAGATTCTAGTCTAGTCAGCAACACACTGAACTCAGTGTCCATTCTAGCTTTCACTTCCTTCCACTCTTCAATCACTTCTTCTTTTCTTAGCAGCGCTTTGCTGAGTTGAGTGTTTTCAGAATCTAATATAGATAACCTTGCACTTGCCTCTGATAATTTTTTTTCCAAAGTACGTGTCTTTCCTTCACAATCTCTAGATGTCTTCACCACAGCATCATGTATTTGCTTCCCCTGATCTTCACGAGCAACGTATAATTGCCTCAAGCTCTGCTTAAGTGCAGCATCAACATGTACCAGTCTTTCCTCACTGGCTGCTTTTTCCTGTAAAGCTTTATCAAGTTGTTGCTTCATTGCGATTGCTTGTGTCTCCATCTTCTCCCATCCTGTATTTAACCATTTATCACCGAGACTCGTCAAAATTTTAGGTAGAAGAAGATAAAAACATGATCATCTCAGGAGGTGGATTTAAACAAAGGAGAAGTTCAAAATATACAATAAAATGCATGCATATCGAGCTCCTACTGAGAGAACAGCTACCTGAAATTGCTTCTTGAGCAATTTGTGCCTTGGCATTACAATCAGAAAGGGCAGAAGTAAGCTTTTCTCTAGTTATTATCAATTCTCTCTCCATATCAGCTTTATCTTGAAATAATGTCTGAATCTGAGGAAACTAATGTTAGCGGTGCCAGTAGGTATGATGTATAAGTTTGAAGGAACTTAAGACAAAAAATGGAACAGTTACTTGATCGGTTGATCTTGTGACTATCAAAACCCAGGTAAGTATTATTCAGCATGGCAGATGTGTCTCATATTAACGTCAACAATGTATTCAGATAAAAGAGCAAGGGGCGTGTAGCCGTGTACGTAAACATAGATAATGAGACTATAAGAGGTATATTAACAGCTGAGAGATATCAGAAGGCACAAAATCAAGCGGCATACACACATATCTTGACAATTCCGAAGGCATTAAATTGATCACAGAAACACTACAACAAACTAAACACAGGCATATGTTCCACATTCCATTCCAATTGTGTACAAGCCTACAAGGTATAGACCTCAGGAATATCGTGAGCAAAATGAAAAACTACAACTACTTGTAGAGTAAGATTTGATAAGATGGAAATAAACTTAGCAAGTTGTTACCTCTTCTTCATTTAATTTCTGAGAGGTGTTTGCTTTATCAGCCACAGCTGCCGCTGCAGCTGCAGCAGCCGCCTTGTCCAGGGACTTCCGTTTCCACATTCCCAAATCTACGCTTCTTTCTGTCTACCTAAAGATCTGTAAGTCAACTATGAGCCCATTCTGCACGCCTGATATCAACTTCAGTCACCAATCGCATCAGTCATCAAAATTTCTACAATCCGATATGATCAATACCATAAACAGAACCAATGTATTCTGCGTAAACATATGAAAAATCAAAAGAATAGTTACATCATCAACAACAATAGAAGATTATCTAAAACCGCATAAACATAACAAAACATTAAAATGAGAAATAACACTAGACCCCTTTAACTATTACTCTATAAATATCAAAAAATCAATGGAGGGAGTATCTATTTATATCAAAGTATTATACAACATCTACAAAAACATTTATCTTCAAAATTTAGAAATTCAACTTTCAAAATGCAAAACTAGATAATCCTTTTAAGACGAAGGGAGTAGCATTTGTCGTTTTTGCGTTTACTAAATCCAAATCCAAATCTTACCGACACACACGAACAACCACATCACATTATGCTCATTAAAGCTATTATAAAAAGAAGATCACATCATAATATCCAGTAGCTCAACACCCAAAAATGTCAACCAGAAAACAACATCGAGACTACATCTTATATATATACTTTAAATTAAAAAATAACAATAATCGCGATTTTATACGGGTCTCGAAAAATAAATATAATCCGAACACAAACTAATAATGTCCTAACTCCGCCTGATATCAAATCATACACTATCGGGAAGGGAAATCCACACTACAACAGGTCAGAGGCATCAGTTTTTATTAGAATGCCTTGCGAGGACTCGAACCCAGAACCTCCAATTGTGGAGGCTGGGTCGATAACCACTAGGCCAAGTCACGGGTTGTATAAAAATAAATGTGGTACCTTAATGAGCAGTATATGAAGATGAATGAAGGTTGGAGGTTTCCTTGTACGAGATCAAAAAATGCAGCTCAAAAATAAAGATGATAGATAGAGTATTTTATACATATAAAAGAGATTGAGTGAAAGTGTGAAAGACATTGTAACAACCATATGGTAAATAGTTGGGACAAAATACCAACCAGAAACATCACTTTTTAGTTAGTTCATGTTTCTAACATTTAAGATTGATGAGAGAGACAAAGAAAGAGAAAGGGAGGGGGTGTAATCTATGTTGAAGCTCTGAGTTGCTATATACAAAACCAAGAAGTGGGAGTAGATCCAATAATTTTGTGAAAAACGCTTTTGTTAGTGATTGAATAGTCTGCTCTCAAGTTAACCTCATTGTCAATTTCAAATAATCTTGTGAACAACGCTTTTACTAGTGACTGAATATCTTGGTTCTAAGCTAACCTCATCGCTAATTTTCAAAAAACAAAAGTGGGTTTTATAATGGAATTACTATTTTAGCCCTGATACATTCGGTGCTTGTAGGTTGTAACTTGTAAGTATTTGAAGAAAGTTTAATTAAGGGCAACATAGTCATTTGATCCTTCCATGTTACTGTTTAGGAGTGTATATAGTTGAAGCTGACGAATGTATTGGGTATGAGATAATCGGGTCGGGTATGGTAGGTGGTATGGGCTTGTTGGTTGTTTCAGATTGATAATGAGTAGACAGTGGAGAAGAGTGGACTAAAAATCACTCACTTTTGTTTTTATTTGGATTGTCTTGGTTCAATTTAGGACATTTTTATTAATCATGCTTGTAGAACATAAAGTTGATTAGATTGTATATTTTAAATGTTAAATCGATATTTTTACTACGATATTTTAGATATACTTATATTATAAAAGATTACTATTCTATCATAATTTTGATGATGTAGGCATGTTAGCTATAGGCAATGACGGATCTAGAGGAGGGGCATGGTCTATAATAATATTTGGAAATGATGTATACATGATACATTTGATATCAAAACAATAGTGACGGAGCCACATGGTGTTCAAGGTGATTATGCTTGAAACTTTACACAATTCACCTAAGATCGAATCAGATGAGCCTCTATTTCTCCCCCTTTTTCCTAACGATTTCTTCCCCTTCTTTCCCAGCGATTCCACCCCGCTCCCTCCCTTATCTCCTTAGTCCTTCCCTCTCCTCTGCTGACCAAAACCCAGTAGCCCTCTTACTCTTCATTCTAATCGATTTTTTTCACCTATTCTTTTTTGTCCTTGTCTTTAATGAAAAATTCTTACATTTTTCTTTCTCCTCAAATTTCCCAACCGATTTCAGCTCTCTAACCCTACGAATTTCACTATTTTCTCCATTCATTCATCTTAGAAAAGAAGAGAAAAGACTTCAATCTTTAATAGAAAATTTTTATAACAATAATTTATTTTGTTAATAACTTTCTTCATATTAATGTTATATATAAAATTATTGATAATGTAAGATAAAATATGACTTTTTCTCTTTTTTCCCCAAGAAAGTTTCATTTTTTCCTAAAGAATAGGTCAATTATCAAATTGGTGTTAATATTCAACTTTAAGATTCCTTTAATATTGTAGTTCGATTATCAAGCTGTGTTAATATTCAATATTGCTTTAATATTGTAGTTCACTTGTGTTAAAAATTTGCTTGTTTTCTTATTTTATAAAGGATGTTGAGATTTTTTGTGCCAAAACCAACATATGTCGAGTCTACTTCTAATATTAATAAAGTTCCATCTTCAAGTGAGATACCACCTAGGGTAGAACATTCGGAGTTCAATGTTGAATCACCATTTCAATCTCGAAATTTGACTTTTAAAAGGGAGACTATTTGTTTATATTATTTGTTTATATGTTAACTTATTAAGGGACCACCCTAAATATAAATTCTGGATGCTTCCGTAAGTGACATTGACTTAGTTGACCATCCTTAACTTACTAGTTTAGCCCCTAACTATTAGTTATATTAATTTTGCTTCAACTTGACCCCCTTAACTTTTATCCTTGGTTTCGACCTTGACTATAAGCCTATAATTATATGCTTTTGAGATCTTATATTACAATATCACTAGTCGTGATTGTGATTTGTGAGTACATCTGTACTCATTTAGGAAAACATTTGATTATATATCACGCCAAATTTGATTCCACATAACCCATAATCATTAATTATGGGTTGAAATCACATTTTCTCCTACAAGACGATAGTATAATTCAATTTCAAAATGATCGATTTCTTTACACAAATTCGGCATGTATTAAAGCATACAAGAGATTATGTGCTAATCGGACAGTATGCAGCCTAACACAGGCACTATGATGACCCCCTACGGATTCCAATATATACTCTCCTTGAAACGCGTGACAACAGGAGAAGTCTGAAAACGTTGTTTAAGGGTGGACAAGTTCGATACCAACATCTACTTCATAATGTGGTGTTGGAAATTAATCGAACTTCATACAAGTCCGTTTCCCCCTTAGCTGCGGAAAGCAGAAAGAAACCCCGGTAAGACTCGAGTGGCAGACAGCCAAATTATAGAGAACACTTGCAGAGGCGGTAGGAACTTACCAATTTCTGCAGTTATACCAGGTCCGAAGAAAGAAGCAAATTTGGCCTACAATATCATATGATTGAGTATATTTTAAATGTTGTTAATCTAAATTGATTGCATAATGACAAACTTCCAATGGTTCTAATTTGCTTTCTTACCTGTCGTTTCTCGAAATCGGATAATTGGAGACTCTTTGCCTCGAACACAAGGACCAAACAATATTTTCCATCAGTGACCTTAATAACATAAAGAAGAAATATAACTTTAGGAAGAAATATCATCATGATTTATCTAGGGGAACAAATAGAATGAAGAGTCTAAGAAGCACATGGAAGTCACAATCTCTTCCTATTTTACTTTGTTTTGTAGCTCTCGACTCAATAGGCCATGAATTGTATCGGACAAGAAAATCGGAAGTTTCTGCAGAATAAGCTAGTCAATTTCCAGAAACTAAGGAATTCGTGAAACTTACTTCTTCACGAATCATTTGCAAAATAGGTGCACTTCTTCGGGGAATTCCTCCACCCTACGCAAGACAGTAAATAGAAACGTCATATCAACAAAAGCATGTAACATGCCCAAGTTTGCAGTACCCTACCTTAAATTATCTGTCTTCCAGGCTTTGGAGGTGAAAGGCTCTTATTATATGCTTACGAGTAGTTTCCAAGATTATGATGGTTGCAAATTGGGGTAGACGTCGCTCAGGCTTATCAGTGAACAGAAACTTCGTATTTAAGCAACTCAAATAGACATTGCTGTAAAATATTTTAAGACCTTCAGTGTGGCCTATACTCCCCTTCACAAACCAACCAACCCACCCACCCACCCAAAATTCTCGATTTTCAGGACCCCCTACCTTTTCTATCTTCTTTCCCCTTTCTATGCCGATTACAATAACGAAGCTGTAAGCCTGTAACCTTTTAAAATTCTGACTCCGCAGTTTCATGTGTACCCACAATTTAATATAAGCCTGAGCCACTTAATATGACGTGCTCCAAGCTGAGCTCTCCTTAATAAAGACATTCTTTTGATTAATAAAAACGAGCTGGCTATAGGTTGAGGGAGTACCTGACCATATTGGAAAATCCTCTTTAAAGCTTCCTCTAAGTGCTGCTCATCTCCATAGCGGTATCTGATAACATCATTCCTGACCTACGACATAGCATAATATTGTGGAGAATTAATGAAAAGAAGTTTTGAACGGTAATAGATGTCTCTGAATCAATATGATTGAGATGTAATATGATTGACAAGGAAGTTAAGGTAAGTAAAACATATACGTCAAAGGAATTGCTCATATAGAATGAAGCTCTGAATTTCCTGAACTAGTAGCTTTCTGACAACTGACCTAAGAAGAAGCCATATCTTTTGGTATTCTAGAAATCACTAACACAGGGACAGGCATGGAACGATACTAGTTGGGGTGTAAGCTTAAACTATGTTTAGATGAAAATCACGAACTATTATGCAAATTCCAAGTAAATGAATAAAGAAAAAATTAATAATAAATACTGGTTGCAATAAAAGCTCGAATTAAGTCTGCGTAAATAAAGTATACAACTGATACAATTTCGGATAGATAGAAAGAACAACAATCTATCAGCTTTGGCTTATGTCTAGTACATACATTTATTGCCTCATGCAACTCTAACTTCGATTATGTTGTGACAAGTATCTGAAGGAGAATGGAGTGTCATGAGCAGAACAAGAGATACTTGTGAACAAGCACGTGAACAACACCAAGTCATCTCAAGCATGGGAGTGTGAAGCTTAATCCCCGTGAAGTAGTCACACTTTGCAGGCCTAAGAACTTAAGGCGGGAGTTTCGAATATTCAAAAGATAGTTATAAATATTCAAATGTAATATCCATTTCATATAGTGTGTACTGATCCTCTTATCAATAGAGGACGCTGTAGTCATTCTAAAAATGAAGAAATAAATTAATATCAAAATCTAAGTTTTCTCTATTTCTCTCTACTGTGTCTATCTCACTCTCCGTCTCTTCCCAATTATCTATCTCAACTCTTCTATCTTCTCTGGCTGTTATTATCTTACAACTTCTATGTATTGATCTACTCAACATAGGTCCTTAACGAAGGAAAAAACAAAAGAAATACATCCAGATTGCATATTGATACATATTCCCTCTTCTAAGATTAGGCATGAAAATCCCGAATCTCTAATAATTAAAGCCCAGAAAGAACGAGTAATCCATTTTCGAGGATTTATTTTCCATAATACCAAACAATGAGTAAATATATACTTAGTCCATAATACCAAACAACTATCAAAACCATAATGTACGCAAGCAGGTAAAGGATTAAAGAAATATCAATATACTACATCCATTCTAACTTAATGTAACTAAAAGCTTAGACTAACCACTCTAAGAAACTCAATTTTGACACTAAACTAATCTAATGCAAATAAGTTCTATTTCTTAATGTTTCAAAAGTTGACATATAAGTGTCTGGTGGGTCGTAACTATCGGTATGACCTTTAATAAAAATGGAATATTGGATAAAGACGGTCCAACTTAAAAATTACCTGATTTAAAATTGGAGTAGCACACTTTTCTCTGATTGCGAGTGCATTTGAATAGGTCAAGCAAGGCACTGGTTTAAGCTCTGCATACTACAAAACAGAGGGACGGCTTAAATTTGTTACAAAGGTATGCAAGTTCTCTTTATTTTTATTTGTCATTTTGTGCTCGTCTTCATTAAACTGTTACATTTGATAATTTAATGGCTTAAAAAAAAACTAGTTGTGTCGTCTTTTCTCAGATATTACAAGATAGCACCTTGAGAGCCATGCCAATAATTGTGAGAGGAAAGCCATATGTCAACATCAGTGCAGACCACTCTGATCCAGGGAGAACGTTGAAATATGCCCCAAATCCATACCTGTAGAGTGAAAAAGGCGATTTCAAACACTTACAATATCTTCAGACGAAAGGCAAGTAGTAAAGAATACGAAGTTTGACGTTTCCTATCCTTCGCTCTTTCATCCTCTGTACTATATTATTCTATTTATATCTGCTTCCAGAACTATATGGAAGAGGATCAAAAAGCAATCAGCAGAGCTAAGGAAAAAATGCTTACGAGAGCAGTGTAGTCCCCAATCCTAGTCCAATAACACCAAATGAAACCTGGTGATAGATTAAACCGTTAGTTGACACCCTGACTAATAATGCGCATAACTGAACATTCAACTCAGTTTCCAAATTCTCCCTCCGTCCCATCACGTTTGAGACATTTTTCTTAAACCATTTTGGAATTACCATCACATATCGATCATCACAATGGATGCCTCAAATTGGAGAAAGAGAGCTCCCATTTGCATTTGTCAAAATATAGATCCCATAGTGTTCTTTTTGTATTGCAAAGTGCAATTTGATTTCAATAAGGTTTTTGTATTCAAATCCTCAAACTTTAAAAGGTCCATTACACTACTTTTTAGCTATTGTAAATTAGTAGAAAGTGTTAGCCAAAGAAAACTTATCATCGTTCTCCGTGTATTTATAAGAAAATTACATTTGCTCATGTTAATAAACCTAATTGGCGACGGAGGGAGTAGCCTAAGATCTTATATATTGACCGGAGTACACCGACTTCCGATGTGGGATGTGCATCTTAACACTCACGTGTAACTCGATCATCGGCAGAATTTTTCCTCGTCGTAAATACTTGCCGGAACAACCTCGTCAGAGGAATTTTTCCGGCCCAATCGGCGGAATTTTTCCTCGCCGTAATTAATTGCCGGAACAACATCGGCGGGTTACACGTGTCTCATTAACTTATGGTTGGCTCTAATACCATGTTAGGAGTCTATCGTTCCACTCTATAACCAATTGGCGATAGAAGGAGTAGCTCAAGATCTTATATATTGACCCCAGTAGCGGATCTAGGTGTTTCAAAGTGCCTGTTCACAATCGATATAATTTTGAAATATGTGTTCAGAACACTTAAATATATTCAAAGTAAATTTAAATGCCAACTTTTACATTAGCTTTTCTTTATATATACATAATCTTTTTTCCAGAAAAAAAGGGTGTCCGACTGAACGGACGCGAACATGAACACGTCCGCCCTTGATTGACCCATAACCAAATCATTGACTGATCATCCATAACCAAATCATTTTAGGCAAATTCAATGAACCTTATTTATGTAGTTATATGAGTAAGTATTTTACCTTGGCCAAAGAAAACTGATCATCAGGGATAATTGACTGATCATTAGATGAAGAAACCTGAGTTGAATCGGCAGCTTTTACGACGAACCTTAACCTTTGATGGGGTTTCCTTAAAAACGATTCTTGAGTACCCAAATTTCCAAATGATGATGATATTGAAAATGGTTTAATTGAAATGTTGCAATTGCAAATATGTAAACGTTGTGAACAGAGAAATGTGCCCCCTGTTCCAACTGGGGCTGCTATACACAATTTCATAATTGATTTGCACACAGTCAAAAATCTGTTGCAGTCTACTATTTGTGAAGTTCAGCTTTAATGAGAGGCTGGTGTTCAGTTTGGTGGAGGGAAGGAGAAGAATCTTTTAGTTTAACTTCATCTTTTAGAACATGACGTGGCTCTTCGTTCTCTTCTTATTTCGTTTAACTGTTTAGGGGTGTGCATACGATCGAGAACCGAACCAAATCAAACCGTCCCAAACCGAATTAAAAATATAGAAATTTTTAGAAATGATTGATATAGAACCGATTTTGATTCGGTCTTGAAGGAACGATACTGATGTTAGTTCAGTCAATGATCAATGTATCTCTTTTGAAAACTGATTGTAATGACTTCTTCAACCGAAAACATTTGTTAAATTTATGCAATGATTTACCTACAAATAATAATAATAATAATAATAATAATAATGGAGAATATGAGAACCTTAAAATCCTAAACGAACAATAAGACGAAATCCCACGTTTTGTGTTATTCATTAAATAAAGTGGCACGAATGTTAAATAAATAATGCACGGATTATCAAAAGTGTTATCAAATTACATATTACAACACCCAAAGAAAAAAAAAGACAAAATTTTAACAGAATTGTTTAATAATCTCCTATTTATTATGATAAGTGTTTGGGTGCATATCTTTCTTACCAATTTTAACAGAATTGTTTAATAATCTCTTATTTATTATGACACAAAGCAAGACATAGAGTTAAGGCAACCAATCAAAAAATACCATATGGTGTTTAAGAAGATATTAACTTTCAATAGGAGTTATTTGATGTGCCATCCAACTTTATTTATCATAATTCTATTTGGTATTTTTTTTAAATTAGCGATGAAGTGAGTTTCGAACCCAAGACCTTCTAGTCATTAACAAGAACTTTTTCCACTAGACTATTCGATTGACTCAAAAGCAATGAATTGAAAATAATTCGGTTTACTATTTGACATTTTTGAACTCGTCTTTTTTCTTTTTCACTAATATTTTTTACTTTTTAGAGTTTATAAATCGATATTAGGTTTATTTGATTTGAAGATCAGTAAAAATTTTAATTTTCACTCATTTTATCTCTTTTCTCAAGAGAAAATAATGTGGAAGAAAAAAAAACTAGAATAAGTTTTTCAAATCATCGAAGATAATTATTGTACAAGGAGGAATAATATTTCGTTTTTGCCCCTAATTTCACGTGGCTGTACAAACAAATGAATCTTAAATTCAAGTGTGGCCCGACGGAATCAAGCCACTTCGAATAGCCGCACGCCGTCTATAATCCTCTCCCTCTTTTGTTATCGCATAAACTCAACCCAAAACCTTCAACTTCTTTTTCTCACTTTATTAATACCCAAAAATTAAGGAATAATTTGCAATCGACCCTATTCATCACATAAATGGTTAAAACAAAGCATCAGAAAACCAAAATCAATAAGCAATCCCATGTAAGAAATACTAAAACCTTTCACTTATTGTATTACTTTTATAATTTTCTTAAGACTATCTCCATCCCGAAAAGTCTCGAATTGATCACTCACGTTTGTTAAAAGTCTTGCGTCAATTGGACCGAGGACTTTGTTAATATTTATTGAATTCCATTCTAATTGTTAATGTTCATTAAGACATCGAAGTTTATTAATTTTAAAAAAAAAATCGAAAAAGAAAATTGGACGATCTTTTAGGGATGGAGGGAGGGAGTGTATAGTTGTAAGTTGATTGAGTTGATTGTGGAAGCAGGCAAAGAAGCATGGGAAGCAGACTGATATATCTGAATTTCGAGGACAGTTGGATGCTTTGGGCTTGAAGATCATCCAAGTTACTGCTGATGGAAATTGTTTCTTCAGGTTTATCAATAGATTATACAATTGACATTTTTGTTTTTGCGAGTCAAACTTTATCGATTTGTTACCTGTTTAGTTATATTATGAAAATGAGAAAGTAATATTATGAAATTATTTTTAAAATGAATCAGATGCTATCAAATATACAGTTGTTAAGAATAATGTATAAAATGTAATATGATCAAATGTTGATATGAAAAAATGAAAAAGTCGAATAAAATAAATTAGAGGGAGTATTAATATTTTGATGATGGATTGTTGAAACTTGGAGTTTGAACTTAAATCTTTTTTGCCTTTAATATTAATGAATTTCAATTAGTAGCACGGTAATAGCATTTCTTATATATTTCACTAAAACAGTTTGAACATGTAAAATCTAATTTGATGATTACGCTACATTTTAATAGATTTAGTTAATAATAAGTACAATTGTTGTTTATAGAGCATTGGCTGATCAATTGGAAGGAAATGAGGATGAACACGAGAAGTATCGCGATATGGTTGTTCAATTTATAAGGGTATGATTTTAAGTGTCAGGAGTGAAGCTTTTTTGCAGACTTTCGATTGTATTTTGAATGACATCAAATGGTTGTTATTGAGTTCAGCTTTTATTTTTTGCCTGTCCAAATGTCTAATTTCTGGATATAGATTTCATACCCATCGAAAGAGTAGCTAATGATGGGTACGAGTATGAAGAATCTTGCCTGTTTGTTAAACTTCTTGTGCTGTCAAATGATGTGCATTGCTGATAGTTTGTGTTAGGGGCATGAACTAGTAGATTATTTAATTGATCTCTTGAGATTTTTCATTTTAAATTGATTATGGATTCCATATGTGCCTTATGTTGGCAATTTATAGCATTTCATATTGCTAGAATTTTTATTTTTCGTGATTTGCCAGAAACTTTTCGGACATTTTAATGATTATCTGCGTATCTGAAATGTTTCCATGCATAATGATCTGTCATTTGCAGACATGCATAAGAGTTTCATGTGCGCAAGCAATCTCATCAAATTGAATCACCTGAATTGCATTTTTTAAGTCGTTCCCTCCCCCTCCTCAAAATGAATTTACAACCATGTTTGGTTGTAGAATCCATTCATAAGTAAAACTGATGGGCGAGATTTGATTAACAGAAAAATCGTGAAATGTTTGAGCCTTTCATTGAAGATGAGGTACCATTTGATGAATATTGTCTAACAATGGGAAAAGATGGCACTTGGGCTGGTAATATGGAAGTGCAAGCTGCTTCTCTTGTTACTCATACTAATATATGCATTCACCTGGTGAGTCCTTATCATCTTTTAGTTTTGGTGACCTTCCTACATTTCATTTTTTATTTCATTGTAAAAACCTTGTAACAATTTTCGATCACAAATAAACTAGTGCCATATCACTATTTCTGTAATTAGATTTAATATGTTATCTTCTTGTTTTCTCTTTCCTTGCAGCATTTGTCACCTCGGTGGTATATTAAGAATTTCGATATTAGTGAAGCTCAAATGATCCATTTGTAAGATACTTAATGCTTATAGTTTTACCTTCACATTAGCATATGTATCAAGTGAATGTATCCTATATGTTAATTTATTTGGAACTTCAATCCCGTTGATACATTTGGCTTTAGTTTGATTGACTAATCCTGATTTAGTTGATGAACTTGGCTAATTTTATAGATATGTGGCTCCACCTTTTGACATTCTTGGACCTCAATTACTGTGATTGTATCCCTGTGTCTGTAAATGGTATTCCCTCTATGTATAGTTCCAAAAATTCACAAATAGTACATAGGTTTATCACTTCTCTATATTTATTTATCTTGAATGTTTCTATTTCACTGCTTTATCTCCTTTGACCAAACCAACTACTAGCTATATCGTATTATTGAGAATATCAATCACAATTAAATGACATTGGTAAAGGACTGCTGCTGAACTGTGTAATTCGAAACCTTATAAATTGCATCTTGTATATAGTTTTATATTGAAGACCTAAGTAATTTCTAGAAATTGTTATTATTGTTTCTTTCATATGTCGCCATTGAATAACTCACCTCCTTAGTTTACAGATCCTATCATGATGGTGAGCACTATAATAGTGTCCGGGCAAAAGAGGACTCTTGCGATGGACCTGCTAAACCAGTTATTATCAAGGTTCTCTCAAAACTAGAGCAAACTTAATTTGTTCCAATTGGACTTGTGATATCTATTTTTTGATGTCCTGCACTTGGATATCTAATTGCTAGTCGCCTGATTATATCTAGTTATATGAAAGGCTGATGCTGATCTATCAGCAGCATCTCATCAAGCAAAAACAGTAGCTGGCAAATCAAAACCAGAAGCTCGTAATGGTTTAACATCCACCAGATCTGTTAAAACGGTTATACGTGGAAGTGACTGTGATGATCCTCAGAAAGTTGAACAGGTCATAAGATATAGTTAACTTAACTCAATTGGGTAACATATAATTAATGCTGGAGCTCCCAAGTGAATTGACTTCTAAAATTTTGAGTTCATTATAGGTTCTAAAACAGATGGGTGGTGATGTTGATGCAGCAATAGAGTATCTAATTGCAGAAAAAGGATCAGAAGATTGTAATGCCGAGAATGATGATATTTCTTGTTCACCAGATAGTTCTCATGTAATTTCAGGTGTGTACATCTCTCTCTAACTCTGCTGCTGAGAGACTGGGGTGATGTTGACTCACATTTTCTCTTGTGCCATATCATTTATATTTGATACATCATTGAGAGTTGATAATAAAAGACATCTCATGGCTAAAATGTTAATGTGCAATGTTTCTAGGAACCAGCAGAGTTTGCTTATGTTGCACTTGCACCCTTGCAATCCTTCTATATTTTCTTTTGTTATTTCTCCTGTTTTTTTTTTTTGTAAATTAGCGATGAGGTGAGTATTGAACCCCGGACCTTCTGGTCACTAGCAAGAACTTTTTGCTATTTCTCCTGCTCTTGATGTCTTTTTTTGTGGTAGAGTTCGGCTCTTTTTTTCCATACTTGGTTTAGCTATTTCTCGCCTGTTTCTCTGTTCCTCTAAAGATGCCAAAGCAGAGCACTGGCGGAGTAGTAAGAAGATTGTATCTGCCATTCCAACTTCATTTGTTTCTATTGATGCTCCAGATCAGCTTCAGGATGAGTCTGAGCAGCAGAAGCTTCAAGTTGATGAAAATGCTTGTAAGGAAGATTTATCACGTGACAACGCTGAAAAGAGTCGTAATGAAGAGAGCTTGCATCATGGGGAAAAGGTAGGCAGTTGAATAAAGGTAGAACCTTCAGGTTTCTATTCGTGATACTTTCTTTCTTCTATTTTGGGCAAATTTTTTTTAATCACCTTGTATCTATGATAGAAAATTCCAAGAAATAAAGCTTGTCCATGTGGCTCCAAAAAGAAGTACAAGTCTTGTTGTGGGTCAACTGCTGGGAAATCTGTAGCCCGAATTGCAGTGTATGCTTCCTTGAAACCCCATTTTTTCCCATTCATGCAACTGTTTCTGCTAATTGTTATGACTATATGGACTTGTAATATGATGTCAATCATGCAACAATGAACTTCATGCTAGTGATATAGAGTAAGATGGCTTTCTTAGTTATGATCAGATCTACATGTCTATATAATTTTTCATACTTATCCTTTGAGTTGTTGAATGCCAGTATCAACTCTGAATGTTAATCCAATTATCAGTTGTACATATGCTGATTTTGATAAGAGTATGAACTACTAGTAATATTGAAATAAATGCTTTTGTACACTTCATTATTTCTGATAATCTTCAAGGATAAATAGTTATTGATTGTATATAACAAGCATGTCGGAATCTGCGTGATTGGACTTCTATTGCACCGCTGCAAATAAGTTAAATGCTTAATCTTTTCAAAACCTCTCTAAATGAGCTACATCAGTGTTACAATTGACTTCGATAAAATAATTGCAGTAACATTTCATCTTTTAACTAAGGCCAACACTGTAGATGACTAACAGGCAAGACACTTACAACCAGAACTGAAGCACATGCTCAAGGGGCCTGCAGTAAAATGAACAATTGTCATTCCGCAGTTCTTACATTTATGTTTGTCTCGTGTCACAAATTGGTTTTGGTCAATTGGCAAAAGTGGTCTTTTTTAGAATTTCACCAGTCTGATTTTGATATTGACATCTACATTACCTCTATTTCTCCATTTTACCAGAAACCAGACAGCTGACTATGGCAAGGGCCGGAGAGGACAAAAACAAGGAAGGAAAGGTGTGCTTGCCAGTGCTACAGATTCAGTTAAAACGGAGGGGCGGCCTCTTGATCTGGGTGCTCTTTGTATATGAGCTACACGCTTCAGGTATAACCTAAATCTTTTTTGATGATTTTTTCATGAACCCACCAACACTTCCCTTGAGACTAGTCAGTGATCTGTTGATTGCTAACTAATATGCATTGCGTTGGTGCACATAGTTCTCTACTTCTCTTCGGCGTTCGACAAGGACTACTTTTATACGATTATTTAACTGCCTATTTGATGACCAAGATGGACAAGAATGACAGTCCTACAGGATTTTCTCGACATGTTTCCAATTCATCCAGTTGTACACTTAACTAGTATTTATTTTCTTCCCTCAGGTTTAGATCTTAATATCGGCAGACTGTTCCTTTGTTACGCAAACAAAGTTGTGGGACTAGAGCATGTACCTGACATTGAAACCAGTATCCATAGAGCTGAATCCCATAGAATTGCCAGCGTGAAAGGTTGATACAAGATGAAGTTTTAGGCTCTGTATCGAGTTAAAACATTATTCTGTATTGTAATTTTCAAGGTGTCCGCCAAAAATATTTTGAGTAGAGAGATCAGGTATGCAGTTGCCAAATTAAATGGTACTTCAGTAACTACTTAAAGTTGTTCATAGTTGCTGGTTCCAAACGAGCTCTTGCCGGCAAACGCAACAAATAGAGAACAAGAGCTCTTATGTCTTATTTGATGTACCATTTCCTGATATCGTGATATATTAATGAAAAGTCGAGAAGTGTGTTACATTTTTTACTATTGGAGCCAACCTTATCGATATTGTATAACACTGATGCGTTGTTCTGTTTGGATTTCGTATCGAGGTTGATGCAGGTAATACCATACATCTAAAGTTAACTTGATGTTATGTCTTATTATCGAAGTAAGGAACTTGGATGCGAGAGAAGAAAATCCTGTAAGATTAAAGCGAAGAAAACAATCCTAACATGTGGTTTACTCTTGCCAACTAAATTTCGAGTGCTTATATTGCTACATACCAAACTTCCTAGGCATAACAAACCAACCGTATATTCAATATGGTATGTTATTTACTAGTATAGAAAAAGGCTTCTTTTCGTTTTGCTCTGAATTAATTTTATCTTTTCAACGTGTCCCCTAATACTTCTATTTTTTCAAGTTGTCCATGAGTGCTTTATTTTTTTCGCTTAAAATGGAGACTAGGCGGGAAATTAGCAGGGTAATTAGGCAATTCAACTACTATGATTTCATTAACCCCACATTCATCTAAGTTAACCACACCCTTCTATGTAGGGTGAGGTAAATTTTTACTTTGATATAGGGGGTTTTATTTTTCAATTAACTAATGAAGAAGAATAGGGGGTTTGGTTTACTCTGATATAGGGATAATGAAATCAAAGTAGTTGAATTGTTTAAATTACCTTTTTAATTTTTAGCCTATTTTTTATTTTAAGCGAAAAAGAGCACTCAAGGGGTAACTTAGAAAGATAAAGTATTAGGAGATAAAATAAAAAATAATGAGTTCATGGGGCAAAATGAAAAGAAGCAAAAAATGATTGATCATGTGGAGTGTACGGCCAGTGGTAACTGACTATGTTTGACGGGGATGAAAATAGTTTTAGTCTTAACTTTCATGTGACCCCTTAATTATTTATAAATGGGTCATAAGGTTTAAGATGCTCAATATTCACATTCAAGGTTTTATTAGTATAGAAGGTATTTTTGCATTATTTGATAATTAAAATTATTATTTAATTTTTGGATTACGTGATTCTACCTAATTTACTTAAAGTCAATTTATTTCCTACCATTTAATTTTTACATTCGAGTTCGAACAACTTTTTAAAAGGACAAAATGAGGAGTTCGACAAAACAATGATGCAAAGAATAGCACCCTAAAAGAAAGAAACAATCTAGACCGTTTTTAATAAATGAAGAAAACTGTTACAAAATTTTATTTGAGAAATCAAGGAATAAATGACTCAAAGCCAAAATGAAGTTTCGAGTTAGATTTGAATCACATCAAGCAAACCAAAACTCATTTCTACACTAAAATATTAAAACTAAAGGTTTAAAAATAAGCACCCCAATCGAAACTTCCACCATTAAAGCAGTCTTCTGGTGTGGATATAGCAACTCAATTCGAGCTAGCATTCAACTGTTGTTGAATTAGCTGATTTGCATCTAATTGTCGTCAACTACTCATTCATCAGGTATACATTCATTTGTGTTTTATAATGTTTTCTTAATTTTGCGTTTATTAAATATTTAATTAATTTTAATTTTCATGTTTATCCCGTGATCTGATTGATTTGTGATTGCTTATTTTGTTCAATTTTAAATGCTCAATTGGCTTGATTTTTGTATTTGTAGTTTTTTCTATGAAAATCGAAGGCAGTAGCTTAGTATCTAAGTCTTAATCACTAAGCCAATTCGATATTCTCGATTATGATTGTGTTTGATTGTCAATGATCGTTCATCAGGTAATCGTTAGAACCACTACTCGAATGTGGTTTTGTGTAATTGTGGTCGATGATCATTTATCAAGTATTGGCTAGTTTACCGATTTCATGTTTAGTTGGTTTTTTCAAATATATTGTGAATGTCACTATTAGTTCTTCTTACATGATTTGGGATTATTTGAAATTGCCAAATTAGTAGAATTTGTTGACGAAGTTTGCTTTTTCATTGATCTTGTTATCGATTAAGCTTTTGTAATGCCATATATTGTAGTAATAGCTTTCGTAAGGAATTAAATGAAGTAGGTTGAAGGACTTGAATAGATTGTTATTGTGCTGGGTTTTCAATCAAAAGTTCTAAAATGACTTCATCATAAAGAGAAATATTTGTTTCTCTTTTGAATTGGTGAGGGACCGCTGTAGATTTGAATCATGGATCCGCCCTTTATCTGTGTAAATATATGATTTGGTGTCGGTATGTTTTATAGATACTACTTCAAGTTTCTTCCATGGTAGTGCTTATATTTCAATCGGGGATTTCTGAAGTCGCTACCTGAAATGTTACAAAGACATTTATGATGTATGCCTCCATTGAGGAGATTGCAGAATTGCAAGATTATTGCGGGTCTTCAATTTGTTCTCTCTTTATTCTCTTGAGGGATGCTATCAAATTCAATAATCTAGGAAGGAAAAAGAGTGTAATGGTTAATTTTATATTTTAGGGATGAGGAAGTGTGGGACTAAGAATTATATTAGGAGTAATTCTCTGTACACTAACAATATCTCAATTTTATATGAGCACTTGCGGTTATAGCAGTTTCCATGCCCTATAGAGTCAAAGATTTTATATTCTTCGAACTTGAATATAGTAGAATAGATTAAAATATCTGATGAAAGTACCCGCAGTTCTTATTTTTCTGTGAAGTAGTAGATAATTGTTTACTCTTCTCTCTTGGGTCAATTTGGAAACAGCCTCACTGTTATCACGGGGGTGAAGCTGCGTCCCATCTGAACCCCTTTACCGTCCTTAGGTGGGATCTTTATGAGGATGTTAATTTTGATGCTAATGTATTTGCTGTTGTAGCATCCTGTTTATGTTTTCCACTGTGTTTCCTTTGAAGATGCTTCAGGTGATCTCCTTCTTTTGGGGCCTCTACCATTTAGCTGTTAAATTTTCAGAAAGACCATCTGGTTTAATCCAGCTCATGAATTTCATTTCACCGAGTTATCAAAATGGTAGTTCCTTGGCCCTAACTGAGAATAGGACCTGGGACAAGATCTAAATTTCCAATTTCATTTAAACTACATCAGACACCCGTGATTTTAATATTGCATAACCCAGATCAACATGACCATAGATTTAATATAATTTGGAATCGCATAACGTTCTCTTACCTGTTAATTCACATACAGGTCTTCCCCCATTTTTGCCCCTTAAAGCAAATTTGGTAGTTTGGGATAAAACACTGCTGTTGTTTGCCTTTATATGTGTATATTTTGTTCTTAAAAGGGGGATTTTGCACGGCTTCTTTTTCACTTTTAAATAATTTTTTGATGGTTTTGTCGTGCATTTAGTTAATTTTTTTTTATGTTATCGGTTTTGGATTACTCCTATCCATGAAGATTGTCAAGTTTGTAATTCTTATTTCCGACTTTTTAAATTTTGAATTCAATTATTTTTATATATGCTGCTTAATATTTGTTGAAAGAAATCTCAAATGCTAGCAATTTTTAAGTACATGGTAATTTTTATTCAAATAAAAATAATGTGTCGATGTAGGTTACAATGTTTTTAAATTTTGACCATTGAATCTCAAACTACACAAACTCCATATGATGGGGGAAGTATTACTAATTTTTTTACCTACTTGAACTCCCAAAGTTCTAGTTTATAAAGATAGCTTTGCTGATGTGGTTTATCATAATAAGCTCTCACAAATGTTTCACTTTGTGTTTTGATTCCTTGTGAAAGGAGGCATGATGTTATTATGTCAATATGTTCTACCTATACCAATTCAACAACATACTTTTTGCTTGCGACCAAAGGTTGGTTGTTACCGTTCCTTTAGTCTATAGTCTAGACACCACAGTATCTTGCTTTTGTTATTATGCTGTTAAGGTGTGCATTTGGGGATAATAAAGTAACATGTCATTTTACTAACCTTCACTGTATTCAGAGAGAATTTTTTGCATAAAAGAATAGGAATTATGATAAGAGTGATTTGTGAGAAGAGCGCAGCTCATTGATCCTCGTATTTTCCATCCCTGCATAATTTGAGGTTAAGAGTTTTATAATGTTTATGAATATCCATTGAATAATCAACAAATAGTGATGCTTTTTGGAATTGCTTTTTTTCCCGCTTTAATCCTTATAATATGACCTCTTTTAGTTTTCTTTTTTTTGAGTTGGTTCTCTGATATTAAGAATTATCTATCTGGTGACTCTGTGTTGGTTCCCTTAAATATTAATAGGTAAATTTCAATAAACCATGATGTTATTGCTGCTAGATTGATTTGAAAGGAATATATTTGAGTTTGTCCATATATTTTGTATTCTTACCTTCATAACATGCTATTAGAAGAGGGTAGTTAGTTGGGTTGAAAATAATCACTTGCCTGTCATTCATTCAATCAATATCATTGAGATTATATTAATAGCCTCATAGGTGTTGGCAACTTTTATCTCTCAGCCCTCAGGTATTGTTGGGCACCCTTCCTTCTTTGTTCCCTTCCACTTTTCAACTCTCTCTCAACAATTCAACACTTTGTTTATGCTGAATAATACTCTTTGTAATTGAATTGGTATTTCAATTTGATAGACAAAAGAAGAAGAAGAAGAAGAGGAAACAGAAGAAGAAAGATGGGTGGTGCGGATTGGTCTGAGCTACCTGGGGAATTGGTGGAGCTGATATCATCACACCTCCCAACGGACACAGATATTATTCGTTTCCGATCTGTATGCTCGACATGGCGTTCATCTACTTATAAATCAGGTGGGGGTAAGACCCTTTCTTCCTTCCCGTCCCGTTTCCCCATACTTCCTAATCAAGGTATTTCAGACACTTGTTGGGGTTTCCACCTCTCCAAACGCACCCTTTACCAACTCCGACCACCACGCCCTCTTCTTAATGGTGCCACAAATCACAACGCTTGGATCATCAAGCTTGAGAGGGACAATCCCACCCGCATGCATTTACTGTCTCCTTTATCAACTTCCTTATTCAACCCTCTCCCTCCCCATTTCCCAAGATCATTCGACTCTTCCAAGTTCTCTCTTTTCGAATTGGCCAACGAGTACACTCTCCAGTATATTAACTATCGGCCCTTGGCTAATTCCATTGGCGATGCTGGTAATCTGTACATGGAAAAGGTTGCTTTGTCTTTGCTTGATGCAGTTGTAGATGCAGATGCAGATACTTCCTCTTTTGTACTTCTCACTATTCATATCTCTGGAAAACTCGTTATGTACAAGTCTGGTGATAAAAAATGGACTGTCATTGATGATTTGCCTGCTCCCTATGATGACGTCATTTTCAAAGGCGGCTGTTTTTATGCCGTTGACACTACTGGGAGGGCTGTACTGGTTGAATTTAATCCTGCTTCTGGTTCCCCTACCGTCACTCCAGTGGCGGAATCAGTTTATGGCGGTGATAAAAAGTATTTGGTTGAATCTTGTGGGGATCTCTTGATGGTGGATATGTATTTAAGTGGTAGCCCTGAAGATGATTTTGGTTATATCGAGGGATTTCAGTTTTATGAAGATTTTGATTGCTACATGAGTGAGAGGACCGTCAAATTTAAGGTTTTCAAGCTTGATACAGTGATGAATCGTTGGGAGGAGATGGATAGTTTGGGGGATATGATTCTCTTCTTAGGCGACAATAGCACCTTTTCGGCTCTGGCTTCTGAGATAGATTCTAACTGTAAGGGGAACTGCATTTTCTTCACGGATCAGTTCTACTCTTGTAATGAAGAAGAAGAAGGTGCGGTGTGGAAGAGCCGAGGCATTGGCGTGTTCGATGTGGAGACTGGTAGAATTGGACCAATAGGTGACTATCCTGGTTATTCTGCCATGTTTTGGCCTCCACCCGATTGGGTTTTTTCTACTGCAACCATTGAAGTAAGTGACGTTCTCTTGTACTTCTAATTTGCTAACCTCATTTAGAATGTTTTATGCTAAAACTAATCTGTGCTATATTTACAGGATGTGATGGGACAATTGAATATATGATGCATACACCGTATGTAGGTTTTCATACGCTTGAAAATAAGGCGAAGATGGGAGGTAATATAAGCAGGATTGACATTTCATGCAGTTACTTCGATGATGAATTACCTCGAACCAGCTTCCTCACAGAATTCGTTTTAACCATGTTCTACTTAGGTGATACTTAGTTTAGTTTATTGTTCTCTTTACATTTAGATCAATAAGATATCTTCAGCGGTTTGCTTTATATTTCTACAATTTGGCATGACCTGTTTCTCCTACATTTCGTTATCGTTTAGAATGTGCACATTCGATAAACCTCTCACAATGTGATTAATGGAAATAGTTCAATAATAATACCTTCAACTCTTCAAATTGCTTATTGTTATGTACAAGAAAGTTTGCACTTTTTTCCTTCCTCAAAGTCTATGCTAGGAATTTATTATGAATGCAACTTAATTTCTGGCTTGTTTAGTTTCATAATTGAACAGATCGAGCAAGCTCAAATTGACGTATTCATCTAGCGTTCTTGTATCAGTCATTGGATGGATAAAGAGGGTATTTTGTTTAGCAAAGTCTTAGTTATTTAACAAAGCTAAACTAGTGGGGCTATTTTGGTATTTCAAATACAGACCAACTAAACTTGTCCTCAACATATTCAATGCATTAAAAGCAAATAAGATAAGAGGGTTGAAGAGACAGACAAGGGCATGTTTGGTGTCGTTATCAATCGTAATTTGATGTCTACATGGATCCATCATTAATCATTATGTCCATTGCAAAACACTATCAATCATATCATGCTTGGACTGAGGTGAATCGAGGGAAGGGTAAAACACAAAAAGTAACTTGGTGAATGATAATCGAGGTGAATTGCGGGAAATGTTATAAAATGTTGCTTTTACTTTTTCGAGATGAATGATGGTGAAACATACATGATTATAGCATTTAGCTCAATTATCCTAGTTTATGAGGTACAATTATTAGGCGGTGAACATAGGAGAATGTAGGTTAATCTATTTTTCTAGGTGAAACCCAAACAAGGTGAACGCGAAGATTTACCTCGATTCCTCTAAATAACGGCCTAAAACGAATAGATCATCAATGTTTAAGGATTATGGGCAAAAGAAACATAAATATCAACTTTGATTGCAAGCAATGAAGCGTTTCTCCAAAGTTACTGTATTTTGGTTGATTAGCTTACCTACCAACACTACTCAATGCTCAAATTAATTGTGCAACTACTTCAACTTAAAGAAAATCTGGAAGTAAAACATCAAATCAAGTTTTGGAAAATCTTCTGATTGTTAGATAATCAAGCAAGAATGGGATGCTGCCTCTTCTGTGAAACCCGAAGTTTGTATGATGGTCGGAGGCAGAATCAACTGGAATGTTTCTTCGTTGTTTAGGAACATAAATATCAAGAAAAGAATAGTAGTCATTGGTCTCAAATCCAGCAACTCAAGCCGAGAACTTCTGCTTCGCATGTTGCATTTCGTTGTAATGCCTGGAGATGCTGTTCTAGCAGTTCATGTTCAAGAGTTGCATGATTGTTTCGATCCGAATACTTTCCAGATTCATGAAGATCTATGCAAATCTAAGCAAGTGAGTGCTTCCCTTTTTTAATAGATAATAATGTGATGCAAATTACATGTTCCGCTAGACATTTAAAGCTTGATATGTGTCGAAAAATATAGTTATTACAAGACTTGGAAACTAAACCGGAGAAAGTAATGTATGTCGCAACGATTGTGAAAACATCCGATATTAGTAGCAGTTCTTCCTTTGTACTATGTAGGACACTATAAGAATAATTTCTTAAACTGCACTAACTATTATTGCAGTCTCAAAATGAATCTGTAACAAATTTAAATGATTTATTTTAAACGATTTTATACTGTGATACCGTCTAGGATTCTGAAGAATGTGATATTTTGATTATGTATCTCTAATTGAGCATCATATTTGATGAATTAGGTTGATTTTCAAGTGAAAATATGTGCAGGGAGGTCCTATGTAAGTGAACTGAGCCATCAGGTACGCGTAAACTTTGCCACGATTCTTGCCATCGGGTGCAGCACTACGTGGTACAATCTAGTAACTCTTGTTTTCCCTACATAAAAATTCTGGTTTCTCCATTGACTATGCGAACTTCTACCTTCCTCCTGTATTTCGTTCTGATGAGCATCTAACGAAACAGGCCGAAAGATTCAACAGTCACAAAATTCTTGAAAGTGCTGCCTCCCACTTGCTCGCTTTTAGTGATGGACAATGGAGGGAAAATCATACTACAGAAGAAAGGAACTTCGCAACAAGGTGTGGCGAATACACCAACATACAGAATGCTTAACTCATCTGTATCAGCTGTCTCTCCCTCCAGTTCCAACGACCCCTCTCAACCTCGTCTTCAGATCAGAAAGTCACTGACAATGCCATGCTGCTCCACCTCATCATCGTTCCAACAGAGTGAAGGAAGAAAGTCCCCAAATTTTAAAGTGAACGTGTCTAACGTTGATGCAATGCCACGAAGAGTTTTTCAAAAGTTGGCTGCACTAGAAATAAAAGGTTGCAGCCGAAGATTTACATTAGAATACCTAAAACGCGCAACTGATCATTTCAATACAGAGCTGTTGATTGCAGAGGGTGAACATACTAAAGTGTATCGCGCCATTCTTGATGATGGCCAGGTTGCAGCTGTGAAAGTCAACAATATGTTACCCTATCCTGACGAAGATTTTTTCACAGAAGTGGAAATATTAAGTGGTTTGAATCATGAAAACATAGTTCAACTTCTCGGTTATTGCTATGGTAAAGAGATTAATGCTGTGTTCTACAATTTACTCGAACGGGGAAGTCTGAAAGAAGATCTTGCACGGCTTAATTGGACCGAAAGGATCAAGGTAGCTGTTGGTGTGGCTAAGTCATTGGTTTACCTTCACTCTCGTTCTCCTCCAATCACTCATAAAGATGTCAACTCATCTAACATACTTCTCTCTGAGGATTGCCAGCCATATGTGAGTTGCTTTTGAACTTTCTAACTTC
Source organism: Echium plantagineum (assembly GCA_003412495.2). Taxonomy (NCBI): domain Eukaryota; kingdom Viridiplantae; phylum Streptophyta; class Magnoliopsida; order Boraginales; family Boraginaceae; genus Echium; species Echium plantagineum. The sequence continues at coordinate 21,590,416 of CM016565.1, forward strand.
GATATGGTTATTACATTTGGTTAACAAAAAGTAAACAATATATTTTTTTATTTAGAAGAACACAAGAATCAACTGTGTGCCTATAGCTAGAATTGCCAATCCCACTAACCATTGTAGTTCTTAAATTTAGTTGTCAGGCTTCCGAGCAGCGGTTGTGCATCAGAAAACTCAGCATGATTCTGCATTAGCAGAACACAATAACCATGTAGTTGGGAGCTTTGGGTATCTTGCCCCTGAGTATATCACGTATGGTAAAGTTGACGAGAAGATTGATGTATATTCTTATGGTGTTGTGCTCCTAGAACTAATCACTGGGAAAGAGGCTATGCAATCGAGACCAACTCCAAATCATGAGAGTTTGGTTCTTTGGGTAAGAAACATCATTGATACACTAAAACCGTATATGTTTAATAGTAAACGTTTAGTTTTCAAAGAAAATCATTAGGAGCTTGAGACTTATGCATATGAAGTTATCTCTTAGACTTGTTAAACCTGATCTTTACTGTCTAATGCACGTTTTATATACTTCTTCGCATCATCCTAATCTTTGGGAGTTGCAGGCACGATCATTGCTCAGTTCGGGGCTCTGTGATCGCCTAATAGACCCGAACTTAAGGGAAGATTTCAACAAGGACGAAATGAAAATAATGATGATCGCTGCACGTCTCTGCCTTCTGCATTCATCTTCAAGAAGGCCCTCGATGAAAACCGTTAAGTATTTATTGCTAACTATCATGTCCTGCTGAATTGCGATATAATCGATATAACCGATGTAACTCTAACTATACAGTTTCTATGTTATGTTTTTGTTGATCAGATTTTGCGTTTGTTTGAAGATCCAGTACACTGGTTAGAGATGCAGAACAAAAAAGAGAAAATGTTGGGCAAAATTGGTTCTTACAAATATGAAAAAGGGTCGAGTAGTTGTAATGAATCAGATTCATGTGATGAAACAGTGGTAATTGATGATTGATATAAAAAGAACAACATAATGATGTATGGATAAACTCACAATATCATATTTTTCAGCTTTTGATATTGTATTTCATCCATATATATAAAATACTACCCAGTAATCAAAGTTATCATCAACTATGTAATTAGATGGTATAGGGTATCTTGCTTGAGATTAGAGATGTGCATGATTCCAGTTCGATCATATAAGTTTTGTTAAGAGAGGTCCATACTAAAACCAACTCGGTGGTCATCAATACATTATGACTTGAATGAAAAAAGAGATCGAAAAAAATCGAAAAAAGAAATAAGAAAGTTGAGGAATTTTAGAAAAAGAAATCGAGAAAAGAAATAGAGAAAAAACAGAAAAAGAAACCAAAAAAATCGAAAAAGAAATTAAAAAAAATCAAAAAAGAAATCGAAAAAATTGTAATATCAGGATTGAGGTCAATGTGTTAATTGTTAATATGAGTTAAATTGGTGCTTATGAGAGGATAAAATGTGTTTGTACATAAATACCCTTAAAAATGTGATGGAGTGACCCGAATGAGTGACTTGTTAAACATTAATAATCTAACTAGCATTTTTGCAGCATGAGTGATATGACTGCTTTTTTTCCAAACATGAGTGATGTCAGAATCCATTTTCCCTAAGAATGATAATAGTGAGTGATGGAGTGATATGTTGTTTGTAATCCGAATTATGATGTGACTTTGGTTTGATTTATATAATTGCGTTAATTATCAAAAAAAAAAAAAGAATGATAATAGTAACAACAATAAAAAAAAATTATTTAAAAATATATAACTCCAAATATAAAAAATGAAACATTTATGATGATAATAACAATGTTTCTAATAATAATAATAATAATAACAATAAATAATCAAGATAGTATTAATCAATAATGTTCATAGTAATAATGATAATATATAATGAGAAAATAGAATTGTAGTATACCATCAAACTAGTGAATCTGAGGTTGGATGTTCATTCCAACCTTGAAATCACTAGTACGGTAAGGATATTTTTGAAAAAAAAATGGATGGTTACGAAAGTTTAAGTCTTTACTTGTAGGCTTTTTTTCATCTGGGCACCTGAACTTCTGATATTATCCCAAATAGGCACCTAGTGAACTTTTTATAACAAGTAGACACATGAGACGAAAATTTGGCACATGAACTTTTGGTTTTCTCTTTTTTCATATTTTAAACATTTAGATGGAGGGCAAAATAGTCAGATCACAATCCTAAACTAACTAAAGCAAGAATTTTAACCAACCTCTACCCAACCCCATTAATGCAAACCAAATATCAGAGTCCGTAAGTTATCAATCTAAATTCATCTATTCTTTAATGAGCCATGCTAAGTCAAAAAGACAATATAGCCAAAATCCCTCCGAACAACCTGTGAGAAGTTGCTGGCCTTGTTTCCGTTGAACCTCTGTTAGACGATATTGTATATATTAGTATATTTATGTACTAATTACACTAGTAACAATATATTATTTATTATATTTATATGGGCATGATGCCCTAAGTCCATTAGGTTATTTAGCATGCCCTAAGCTCATTAGTTTTAGCCTTCATATTATACTCTATAAATATTGTATCATTGTGAATAATATAAGAGGGGAACAGTTTATTCCTACATGGTATCAAGAGCATAGGTTAGAAACCAAATAATTTTTTTGAATGTTATTCCTACATTGTATATATTAGTTGCTCACACGCATGAATGTTTTTTGAATGAGAAGATATAAAATTCATATTCAATGAATTGGCATATGATGGATGAAAATAATCACAGAATAACTCGACCAATAGATAAAGCTCCTCCTCTGAATTCTATATCAGACCACAAATTGAAGCATCGATTGTCATTAATAATTCAAGACGGGTAGCTCCCCGCCGGTTATTGGAACGACGCGAGCCGGGCCGGGTCTCGATTCAGAAAGATGAAGGGCCAAAAAGTTAAATAGGGGTTACAATTTCTGTGAAATGCGTCTAACTAAACTACCTAGTGGGATAGATGTAACTATTGGAAAAAGGGCTTCTTCTTCTGCTGGGACGCTCATTTGCTTATCTATCGCTCGGACACGAATCGACAAGATTACGCTCATTAAATTTGGAAAGAATATATATACCTGATAAAATGAAACAATCGGGGGGGGGGGTGAGGATTGAGCACCTGCTTTGTACATGTCGGGGGGGGGGGGGGGGGGGTGTGTGTGAGGGTTGAGCACCTGAACTTTTATGTATATTTTTCATACAATATGTCATATTTTCAATATGACTAACTTGCCTTTGGATTAAGGATTTTAAAATCTATTAAAATATGAAAAAAGAGAACCAAAAGTTCAGGTGCCAAATTTTCGTCTCAGGTACATACTTGTTAATAAGAAGTTCACCAGATGGCTATTTGGGATAATATCAAAAGTTCAGGTGCCACATAAAAAAAAGCCTTACTTGTATGGTTATAGACTTATAGTTTATTCCTTGAAAATTACAACCAGTTCTTCAAAGACACATTTCCCAAGTTGATGGTGTTGTGAGATAAGTAGGGATTGGGCATTATGTCTCGACGCTTGAGGCAACTTTGGTTCCAACATAGCTATATCTCTACCGTCCTACATTAACAACTCCGAACATGTCCTTCACAATTTCCCCACTATTATCATCGCTTTCTTTCATTCCCAAAAGGTCTCCCAATTTCCAACACCATTTCAGCTTGTCAAATAAGTCTTTTGTAGTCGGACTCAAATCTAACTCCACTTCTCACCATGTATCGGTAACTATGTCACCTTATCTACTCTATTTTCTCGGGAAACGTTCCGTACTTCCGTTTTTATTACTTGTCGTGCTAGCACAGTTTTACCTTGTAATAACGTAAAGACTATTTCATAATTGACCCACGAGTGAACTGCAAATACCAACTACTACTTCATGATAGATAAAACGCGTAGGTCATGTAACGAGACATTTTGATTCAAGTGGTTATTCAATTAAATGCGGAGTTGTTTGGTGTTCGTTAATTGTTGTATACATTTCCCAGTTAAAATCTAGTATGTTTTTCTTTTGTTTTATGTTGTGTGCTTTATGCATTATTTTCTTTTCGTTTTTAATTTCGATCATTACCTATATATATGAATCAGAAGAAGCATATAGATTGTTTTCTCTGTGTAATGTACCTTTTCTGAGCTTTGCAAAACACAAAATATGTTTTGCTCATGTTGTGCTTTTGCCAGCCAACGAATGGAGACTATACTGTCGGGGAGTTCATGACATCGAAAGAACAATTGCACGTAGTAAAGCCTACAACAACTGTAGATGAAGGTAATCTACCGATTGCTGATTTATTTCCCCTGATTATTCTATATATGATCAACCAGTCCTTGATGCAATTGTCTTGTAACAGCATTGGAAGCTCTGGTGGAGAACCGAATAACCGGGTTCCCTGTTATTGATGAGAACTGGAAGCTTGTAAGAGTGTTCCCCAAGACATTTTACTATTTTTCATGTAGATGCAGTTAAATTCAGCGTGCTTCTTTGTCTACTCTTGTGGCAACCCCTAGAACATATACCTATAAAAGCTAAAGTTAGCTACGGAAGAATGTTTGTTCTGTGTAAGAAGGATGAAAGCCTCGCTATTTGGTATATAAGATAGAGAGAGGGATAATTGGTAGCACTTTTCCTATTCTCAGTATCCAAAAGATAAACGCTATACAGATTTTCGTATCTTAGGTACTACCGTACTACCTTATCCGTTTGTATCTTTAAAATATAATAACGAAGTAGCTTTGTCTAAGATGGTAGTTGACGGTTTTTGTTTAAGAATGAACTTGTTGAAGGAGGAACTTACTTAGAACGTCTGTATTGGAAGAACCGTATGGTAATCGTTTGTTTGTGTGGAATGACCGTGGAATGTTAGCTTCTCGGACACTAACAACGTTTTGTTACCACAGGTGGGGGTGGTGTCTGATTTTGACTTACTTGCCTTGGATTCAATATCAGGTATAGTATTTTTAGCTTTTTTGCGTTTCCAGAACAGTTAACATACTCTAGATTATCAATGTGCTGCACTGATGTTATCAATAGTGTTCACATCTGTCGTTTAATCCTCTTTTCGAGGGTCTCACATATATGATGGCAATTTATCCTTTCTCATCTTTATTGTTTCACCCGTAAATTTGCTTCCTTTCTGCAAATTCTTCTGTATCAGGTGGAGCAAGAACCGACACAGACATATTCCCCGAAGTTAATAGTAATTGGAAAGTATGTAAGTTCTTCTCAATGCTTCAACTTTATCTTCTGGTGTGTACGATCTAAAACTATTTTTCGACATTCGTTTGAGATGTTTTGTTTATGTGACAAAGTTCTTGACTAGAGTAACCTTATTACTGATGATAATAAATTCATCATACGATTACCTACAGCAACTGCATTGATTTGTATTATCAGAAAGTTATGCAATAGGAAATTGCCGCTCGTGCAAGCTTTGCAAATGTTACTAGATCTATAAGTTCAATGACTTTAGATATGTGTTCTGAGTGAACAAAACCATTGGAGCCGATAGAGGGATTCGTCAATTAGGATAATAGATTTTCACACAGAATCACATAGCCTAATTATCTTGTCATAATTGCTTGGCAGCAGCAGTGTGTAGTTAAGATACCACATTTGTTCAGGGGATCGAAGACGAGCATTATACTACTCGACCAAGTTACTGGATATTCTAATTTTTACTTGATGACTGCAGTCTTTCATTGAGGTTCAAAAGCTCCTCAGCAAAACCAATGAGAAACTAGTAGGCGATTTAATGACACCGGCTCCTGTGGTGGTCCGTAAGTCCACCAATCTTGAAGATGCTGCGAGGTTCTACCATTACTCGATTACTCATATTACTTGGCACGTCAGTTTCTGGTTTTCTGCACTAAAATGACTTTCAATGTTCACAGATTGTTATTGAAGACGAAGTACCGTCGTCTCCCTGTTGTGGATAGGGAGGGTAAGCTGGTAAGTACCAGTATTGTGTTAGTCCTTTGGGTTGTTCCTACTATACATATTTTCAATCAATTAAATTATGTTTTGCAGGTTGGAATTATTACAAGAGGGAATGTTGTAAGAGCTGCCCTTCAAATAAAAAGAGCTAGGGAGTGAATGCATAATCTTCTAAATGTATGGATAGGTTTATTACATTTTCAAACATTTCAATTTTCACAAAATGTTTGATGGAACATGTTTCTTTTTACATTAAAAAGTTGGTTATTTCTATATATGCTCTGTCGATGGCTCAATAACCTGGTGGCTTCCGACCCGACTTCCATGTAAGAGGTTATGGATTCAAGTCTCATTAGAGACAATTAGCTCATGTTTCATTCTAGCTCTCTATTAGTTAGTAATTTTTATATTCGTTATTACTCATCCTTTCATCGCCAATTTATATATATGCTCTCATTCTAGTGTAGGAATACCTCAAATGTTTCACTCAATGAAAGAATTGAGCAATATCAATAATATAAAAATATTTATCAAACAACTTAAAATCATTGGTAAATAATAACATACGTACGAATAATGATCACTTTGATATTTCCTCCATCCCTTTTTTAAGCACTTAGGAAGAGGCCATTAATTAATTTACTTCAAGAAATATCAAGGATAATTTAATTTTTCAATTTATTATTTCGTTTTCTTTAACAAAACTTTCACTGAATGTTCGAAATAGGCTACAAAACTAATTATATTTTATATGATTAATTTTATTTATTGTCATTGAAAGAAGGGGCTCAGGTTACATAAAGGATGCAGGAGTATCTTACATTACTACAAATAATAATACAATAATACATGCCATTTAATCGTGAGTAAAAAGCCCACCCGAACCAAAAAATGACTAGGCGTAAATTAATATCAATAGACATCATCTATGTGGATAGAATCGCAACAAATATGACTTGGAACAGAGTAAGGGTAGTGACGCTCGTGCTTGAAATCATCTCCATCGAAAAATGGCCATTTCAGACTGATTATTTTCCTACCAAAATTAATGCAATCAAGCGGTAATTGACCTGACCTTTGTATGTATCGGTTGAAGAATCTGCAACCTGCTGGCACCAAGATTTACTCAGTTATGCAGCAACTCCATTTGCAAATGATCTATCCTGAGAAGTCTTCTTGACAAAAAGAGGCATCTTCACATCCAGCTCCCGAAGTCTCTTGACTATATCATAAAGAAACTCGAATGTGAGCTTGGATTGTGCATTAAGATCTTCGCGTACATGTGGATGTAGTCTGAACCACTCTCCCAACATCTTATGCACATGGGAACGGATCATTCTCCAAGGAACAGGATATTTCTCACAGAGCTTCAAATACTCAACAACTAGGTCCCCTTGGTCAAGATTTCCAGCTTCCTTATTGTCTTCGTCATAGACATATTCAGAAGTGCAATATCCAGCAAAGAGTGCTGGATTATCTAGGAGTGTCTCTGCAGAAAGAACTCCCTCAACGCCAGTCTCTTTTAAACACTCATGGACATCATCCATGTGCCGTATATTGCCATTGGCAAGAACAGGGATTCTGACTGCATTTTTAACAGCCTTGATGGCTTCCCAGTTGGCACGAAATTTCTTACCATCTTTTTCATCTCTTGTTCTCCCGTGAACTGCCAGAAGGGCACAACCAGCTTCTTCCAACATTTTGGCATAATCAATTGTTTTCTGAAGATCCGGGAAAATCCGAATTTTACATGATACAGGAACCTTGAGATTGTTTGACAATTTTTCTACTAATGACTTAACCAGGGGAAGGTTGTCCATGAGGAAAGCTCCATAGTAACCCCTCCTAGCAATGCGCTGTGGACATCTACGCACGAAGGAAACATGCAGTAGGTTTTACTAATGGAAGAGTTGTTTGTCTTGATCATAGCGCAATATAAATTATTAACTAAGTGAGTTGATCGTTGTCAAAGTGAGATTAGAGTAATCTAATATAATAAGCATCAATTATAGCAAAAAATCTTATTGAGTGATGTTTGCAATCAGCTTAGAAGCACTGCGTAAATTAGAGAAACAAAGCAAAGCAAACCTTACCCCAAATTGATGTCTACATAATCACAATATGGCTCCACCTTCTTTGCAGCTTCCAACAAAGTGTCAGGATCATTTGCACAAAACTGGACAAACAGTGGTCTATCTTCCTGCCATTTTAGGTAAATCACATACAAAATCAGACCATACCCACATAAATTACGAAAAATCATGAGAGTCAATTTGTAATCTAGATTAGTCAATTGGTTTGACGTGAACCCAAGGCAAATTATGCACTTCTCGGCTCAAACGAATACATAACAAAATAGCAGTTGAAATCGAATGCATACTTAATCCATCAAGCAAACCAGCACAGTGAGAAACACAGCACAATGATGGTCCAATCACTTAATTACATTAAATGGTATATACCATAGTGGCCTAGGACATGATATCGGATTGGGGATAAAATTCGTCAGTTAGCTAGATACTAATGAGTTCGGAAAAATATTTACCCCAATCCAAACACACCATAAATATATTAATAAAGTTCCAACACAAATAAACCCAGTTATTAAACAAGGCTAGAACTACATCAAATCCTAGTAGTCAAAATGATTACTGACCCCACATAGACACCTATAGTAAGCGACTTGAGCAGGGTCGTACGAGACATGGAGTAACAATTACCACCTACATCTCGACGAAAATAGTGTACACCTGACGTTCAGTGATCTAAATTAACAAATTTGACTCTTTCTAGACACACATCAGGTTTATATGAATCAATATTACTCCCTCAAATTTATATTTGACTGGGTCGTTTCAAGTCAACAAAAATTCAACCCCCTTTAGAAGCTATAATTTACTCCTTTAACTTCGTATTTGAATTTTAAATCAAGGATATTAATAAAATTAGATAACAATATGTAATCATGCTCGAAGTTAGTAATTAAACGCCAGTATCTAAATAAGAGCAAGTTCGATTAAAATTCGAGCATTTCTTATTGCTAAATGAAACCTCCATGGAATATAAGATACACATGACTAAAAATTCAACCATCAAAATTCAAAACTCGACAATCTTTTCGAAATACCTGGCAAGTGGTGAACTCCTCAGCCCGATATTTCTCGCTCTCGGTAAAAATACGCGAATGGAGCATGGGCGTATACGCCGCCTCGGCCCCGAACTTCCGGCAAAGCAACCGAAATGGAAGCTCGGAGTTATCCACCATAGGCGCCACTATGAGCTTGGGACTGCCCAGTTTCCTCCAGTGAGCCCAAGAGCGCTCTATATGAGCCTCTCCAATTAGGTCCCCATTAGGACTTCCCAATAATAAATTTTGCCCTCCATCTTGAGGGGTTTCAGATATAGGGTCGTTGGTTAGGGAAGTTAAGGTGGACATTGAGAGAAGTGGACTTGATTTTTGGGACAGGTTGAATTTTCTGGATAGGGAGGGAGTGAACATGAATCTCATGCGGAGGAGACGATGGTGGCTACTAGGCTACGCTACCCATCGCCGCCTTTATGATAGTGGAGGAAGGAACAACAAAAGTGGGGGATGGATTTGATTTTTGTGTGGGGTATGGATTAGACTTTTTGTTAGCCAGCCCAATTTGTTCGGCTCGTGAGTTTGTTTTGAATGGGCTTTAATGCTATAGACGATAGTGTCATGCAGTCAGGATCGAACGGGTACATGTAATTCGTTTGAGTAGACACTTTATTGTCGGGGTCTAATGGGTACCTGTAATTCGTTTGAGTAGACACTTTATTGTCGGGGTCGAATGGGTACCTATAATTCGTTTGAGTAGACACTCTATTGTCGGGGTCGAACGGGTACCTGTAATACCTTTGAGTAAACACTTTATTATGTTCGTTAATTGTTTAACTGGAGGTTCTTTTGGATATCGAACAATCTTTTTTGCTTTAACTAGTCAAAAGAAATGTATGTTGCATGCGGTAGCTTCGATGCACGTGTTCGTTCGTTATAATTATAAAAACAAAAAATTTGTAATCCATAAATAAAATTATGTGATAAATAACATTTTATAAATTTTAAAGAGTATCATGTAACATAAATACGAACTTATCGATGTTTCAATAATATATATGTATATTATTTATTATATATTGTATATAATTTTTTCCTTTAGTAAATTATGAACATTGAATTAGTTAATAAAAATATTCTCGTCTGGTTAATGAGGAAGGAATACTAAAATCGTATATCTATATATATATACAGGGGCGGATGTACCTCATGTGAGCGGGTGGTTCGAAAATATAGTACTAATTTTTTAATGATTTAACAATATATTGACCTTTATACTTTATGTTTTTCTATTTCGGATCTTTACCAATTACTAATAATTCTATGCAAGTTTAGATGCCAAAATAAATTTAGGACGTCGGTCCAATAAATATAAGTATTCAAGAAGCGGATTGGTTAGGATTCTCTTAAGAAATTTTCTTTATGATTTCTTCTAATGCATTAATTATATAATTTGATTCCTAAATTTTGTATAAATTGCATGATATTCCTTTAGAGAAATTTTAGGAGGACAAATCTTAGTAGTACCATAACTTTCTACTTCAAAAATACTATCGTTTTTATTTAGTGATTTCTAAATATAAATTAATAAAATATATGTAGTGTGTAATAATAAACTCATAGTGTTATATTGGGGATAATGCATAAAAAATGAATTAATTTTGAGGAAACTTCATACTATAAAAGTTGTTGAAAATTTGTATTTATAGGTAAATTTGGGATTTTGTATATATAAAACTTGTGGGTAGTGCTTTATTTAGGAGTTTTTCACTACGTAGGAGTTAAAGTAAGAAGGAATCGGGATGAAACATTACTCTCATTTTGAGAAGAAAGACTGAAACATTCTGTTTTAAAAATGTGAAGCAAAATGGGATCGAACCATGGTCAATATGCTGAATTTACCTCATCTTACCAACTCTACTACAAACATTTTGGGTGGTTCAAATGAACCACCTTGAACTATATGGGGTCCGCCCCTGTATATATATATATATATGACAGTCGAGTAGGTATTGAGTTGATTTTTTTGGTAATGTATTGAAATTTGAGATATCTATTTACGGGGTGAATTTGAAATATAAAATGAGTAAAAAGCTATTAACTTTGAATATTAACAGTATTGAGTATATGTTTTTTATAGATCATACTACTAATGAACCATGAACGATGAGCTGACTTTCGAACCTCCAGTTCATTATCAGTAGCAAGAACCTTTTTTTTATTAGCTATTCGATTAACTCGAAGTGAAAATTAAAATGTTAATTAATTGAAAATCGAGTATTGCTTTTCCACATTAAACTTTAAAGACCCTTGAGAACAATCGAGACTCGTCCTGGTAAGTTCTGGTTATAACTCGAATGAACAAATCTCAACTCTTATATGATCTAGTCCACTTCCCTAATTACTTGCGACAACTCACCCAGGGCTCTAATCAAGGTAAGATTTCTTTAGGGTTTTAATTCTAAATTTTAATTTTTCGATATTAGATTATCGTCTTTCAATCTCATCTTCATAAATTAGACTAAAAGTTTTGGTTAAATGGTTTTTAAGCAGATTAAATTATGGATTGTAGTTATATTAGAGTGTTTTCATTTTAAAATGTGATTACTGTGAGTTTGTTTATTTAGCTGGGTTTGATTAGATTAAATTATGTTCAATTGGAAAATTATATAATGTGATTATTGTGATATTAAATTGTTCAAGTCTACATTGCTCAGGGGTTAATTTCAGTAGTCCAAACTGTTACATTCGTCCTTAAGCCTTTAATTGTGATCATATTTTCTGAGCTAATTACTAATTATTGTTGAATGAATTAGTAATTACATCATTACCCATTTACCCGCCTAGCCTTTAATTGTGATCATATTTTAGGAGCTAATTACTAATTATTGTTAAATGAATTAGTAATTACATCAATACCCGCCTTTCGAATCCTGCTTCCATCCCTGTCATTGAAGATTGAGGAGAACGTACCAACTAGTGCACTCGAAAAGTAGCAGTTGGTGGAATTACTTGAGGTAGGGATGTTTTTCTTCTTCGTTGGAGGCGTAGAACAACAAGTACGGCAGGTTTTGAAGAGAGGGGCTGGGAGGTGCATCGCGTGTGGATCACCTGCAGATCTGGTGGAATACGATAAGGCTCTGAAGCTTTTCTTCGTCCCTGTTTGGAAATGGCCTGGAAAGGAGCCCCTAATGCACTGCAATAATTGTGGCATCTTCTTCCCCAACTCTCTGGCTTCTCCATCGCCCCCTCCCGGCTTTTCGAGGAGTTGCCACTTCTGCTCTCAAGAGGTTCGACCTGAGTACCGATTTTGCCCCTTCTGTGGCTCTGCTCTTTGATTTCTTCGTCTCATTTTCGGGTTGAATGTTGATGGCGGAGTGATGTATATAATGTCAGCTTATTGTTTAAACCTACCCAGAATTACACTTGAATAAACTCTCACTATTTTAACATGAGAGATACACTCTCTCACAATTCTTTAAGTGATTTCGAGCTCCACAAATTCGTAAGTAATTCTGAGAGATAAACTCTCTCAGAATAGCTTATTCTTTAAGAGACAAACTCTCACTATTGTAACTAGGCCTGTGAACAAGCCGAATCGAGCCGAATATTTGAAGGTTTTATTCGGCTCAGTGGTTTTGGAATTCTAACTGAATCGAGCCGAATATCTGTCCGATAACCGAAAATAAATGCTCGACTCTACGTTTGCTTTCCCGAATCGAATACGCGTCAAGCTTTTTCGAGCAGTCGAGCTTTTGAGTACCTAATTAAACCAAAAAATTAATTAAATACATAATTAATTAGAGATGCATCAACGTTAAATCTTCAATTGAAAACTAGCAAGAGGATGAGGAAATGAGCGAAGGGTAGAGTTAGAAGTTCTTGTTTTCACCATTTTACGCATGGATTACATCCAGGATTAATGAAGATATATATGATTGATGCTGTATCCAAGAATTTATAGTATAAATATATAAGATAACGCCGAGCCGGGCTATTCGAACTATTCGGCTCGTTTGACCGAATATCGAAAATGAAGACTCAATTCTATGTTTGATTTCTCGAATCAAGCCATGAGCCGAGCTTTCGTGCTTATTCACAGGCCTAAATTTGTAACATACACAACACTCGCCTCAATTCATCCATTAATTATTTCCATCGAGTTAAAAATAATTTCCATCGAGTTAAAAATAATTTATGTAAAGCTTGAAATACTAAAAAGAAAGTTTTGATCATAAATATTCTTTTATGAAGTGAACTGGCATATGCTACTTATTAAGTGCACATCAAGTAGAGACATTACATTAGCAGGTGTGACGTGCCAATAAGTGAAATAGTCTTTTTTGTTAAATTCAATAAGTAATTAAAATTAATTAATTTAGTATTTATCTTATTAAATCTGTTTATTAACAAAAAAAATTAATTACTTAATAAATTCAGATCTGAATGAAATCCTTAACAAAATTTTAAGTTAAAATTTTCTATTTATTTTTTTCATCAGAATTCCACAATTCTTTCAAAAAACCAATTTGCCCAAATTTAACCTAAGAGATTATACGCTTTTTTTCCTTTTTTCTTTTTAACACTTTTTTTTCAAAATTATCTACTTCAATTGATGAGGAAATTTATGTCAAACGGATTAATAATATTTTTCTTTTTCTCTATTCAATTTATTTTTGATGCTATATATTTTCAATGTACTTCTCTATTTTAATTATAATAATGTTATCTTATGGTTAAAATTGAATTTTTAGTTATTTTTTGTATCTTTTTGTTACTATTATTGTTAAAATATTATGTTCATATTGATTTGGGTACAGATTTTGCTTATTAGTTGCTATTGTGATTGTTGATAATGATTTATGTTGTCAATGGTTGTGGTTGGTGAACAGTCCAATTACTGTACATCTATATAATGTGTGTATGAAGAAGTGATGATGGGGCGGTCAATACATATATATGACTAATAATCATAATTTTTTGTTTGTTAGGTCCTGTTTATGTTATATTTTACTTTTTGAATTTTAAATATTATAACTTTTAATTAAATATTTAATATTTATTTACCTACATTAATTATTTTCTTTATAATTTTATAATTTATTAAATGACATTTTTGTATAAAATTTAATATTTATTGAAGCATATTATTATATTTATACTATTTCTAATTTAGATTATAATATTTATACAAGTGACTTGTTTAGTAATTTATATATATGAATGAAATATGTTGTGGGCAATTTTGTCAATTCGACTTAAATTAAGTATTTTTCTAATTGTTATCAAGCACTTAAATATTTCATTATTCAGATTCAGTTATCATTCAGATTCAGACATTCATTTTTCAGTCACTTGTTATCAAACTTCAAACTTCAGACTTCAGATTCAGACATTCAGTTTTAACAGATAGACCCTAAGTTAATTTTAGTTTTCAGTAATGATATCGTTTTAATTTATTGCCCTATAGTGACAAAAAAGAAGAAGTTGCAAACTGATTTCTACTTGACTTCTTCGTTAATAATTAACGGAAACATCAGACTAATCGCACCGTTACAGTTCACTTTCCTATAGTGATAAAAGAAGTTGTAAATTGATCTTCAACTTTGAAAAGGTCAAACACTTAAAATGTTGTTTCGATTGTTATGTTAAGCAACATACAAGTTGGTGATCCAATTCAGTGTCAATGAATCACATAAATCCACTATATAAAAAGAGATTACAAGAAGGGTTTTCATGCACACATCCTCGACGCCCTAAACATCTGTTTTAACACTTATATTCGATACTTCTAGCCGACCTCATCATATTATCTCTCTGCATACCTTTATCGTAGAATAAAGTTGGCCTATTTACTGCACTATCAAACCTAACATTTCTAATAATTAAGAGAAATATCAAATTAGTGAGTACTTTTGGGGCAAAAAGTAAATCTCAAAAAAGTTTGAGCTTATATATGGTGCTTAAAAAAAACTTTACCAACCCCTTTTATAGTGATTTAAAAAGCTTTACTATCATATTAAAAGGTGTTTGGTAACATCTTTTTATGCATCAAATATTCAATCTTTTAAAGTTTTTTTTATCCAAAAATGACTAATTGAACTCATTTTTTCAGTAAGTATTAATAGAGAAATTAAATTGATGACCAATTTATTATTTTCTGAAGGTTTAGAGTTTGAATCCTGACAAGATATTTTAATAAAAATTGATGTATCCATTCTCATTATAATATTAGGGAATTCCTTTCGAATAATATAAAATTTATTTAACTTTAGATATGATATCGTTTGGCAAAAAAAATTATAATTGTTTTGTATTATCAAATAAGAATAAAATTCAACGATAATGGACAACTATTTCATGCAATTTAGTGTAGGTGGGACCATGCATATAGATATTTTACTGTATGGTGTAGGCGACGGCCGCACACTAGACTAGTTGATCTCCAAACAAATGGCTTAAACCATGCCACGTGCTTCTTACTTCTCACCCCAAGACATTGTCTATTGCTTAGTCACATCAACGTCCCTAAACATTAACACACAAACGACATATGACATAGTCTCTTTCCCTTCCCAATTATTTGTCCATATTCATTTTCACCATTTGTAAGAGACAACTTCAAACTCAAATAATTTTACAAATATAAATATTGTCTGAGTAAAATTTTACTTCAAAATGAACATTTAGATAAATTTTATAAAATCTCATATAACTAAATTATTTGTTACTTTATCTATTTTTAACCTATTATTTGAAGTTGATATAGTCAAACTTTGAAGTAAAATTTTATATTCAACTAATGAGAATCCATAATTAAATTTTTTATATATCTTTATAACTTTTATCTTTAAAAAGATATTTTTTTGGATTGAAGGAAGTAGTAGATAAGAAATAATGTTGTCATGTTAGATTTTGTTAGATTCGTATCAATGATCTATATTTTTGAAATATCAATTTTTTATAGTTTTTACACACGTAGAATTAGAGATATTTTCGTTTTAAGTCGTGTCTCTTTGAGAGTAAAAAGTCAAAAAACTATCTTAAAGAAAAACATAGGAAATAACAACTAATGAGAATTCATGATCAAAATTTTCAAAATTTAACTCTCAAAATAAAAAATGGACAAACAATTTCGGACGAGGAGAATACTAATATCTGGCCCAAAAACCCACAACACTTCCAATACATATCAATCACTTGATTTTATCAAAATAGTATCTCTACTCTCCTCTACAAAACCACTTCCAAAACAACATCATAATATAACCACTCAACTAAACTACAAAATGGGTTTAATCGAAGAAGCACATAACGTTAGAGTAATAGGCTCAGGCGACAAGATCATCGTACTTGGACATGGTTTTGGGACAGACCAATCTGTGTGGAAACATTTGGTGCCTCATTTGGTGGATGAATACAAGGTGGTGCTTTACGATAACATGGGGGCGGGGACGACGAACCCTGATTACTTCGATTTCGATCGATACGCGACGCTGGAAGGGTACGCGTATGATCTGATTGCGTTGCTGGATGAGCTTGGAATAGGGTCATGCATCTTCGTGGGGCATTCGTTGTCCTCCATGACAGGGGTTATTGCTTCCATTTTTCGTCCGGATCTTTTCTCCAAGCTGCTTATGATCTCTGCTTCTCCCAGGTAAGTTAGCAGCATATTTTGTGCGGATTGATTACGATTTTTTTAAGAACTTTTCTATTAATATGTCTCTTAATATATTAATTACATAATTTAATTCTTAAATTTTGTATAAATTACATGCTAATCCTTTAAAAAAATTTAATAGAATAATAACTTGCTATGATATTGTGGTTTTCATTTAGCTAATGAATTTTTTTTGTTTTTGTTGGTTTATGTGGTCGATTCTTAGAGGTAGTTTTAATTTGAGTTTATATTTAAGAAAATTTATGTTTAGTTTGTGTTTGATAAGATTGGTGCATGCTAATCTTATACGTGAAAAGATTGGGTGCATCAATACTTTAAAGTCAAGGGGGTCGGGACATAATATCTCATAAATTAAGGGTCATACTGAAATTATCTATATAATTAAGGGTCACGTTGCAATTATCTATATATTTGTGGGTCAATTTGCAAACTACATATATATTTACTACTTTTATTTTGGGTTGGTAAATATTGTGGTACTGTACTATTGTTATAGTATAATTTGAGTACAAGTTATGTTAACATTGTTTCTTGCACCAATGATAAAGTTTCAAGTGGGTACAGTAAATATCTTATTTGAGTTTGACTATTCATAGTTTTCGAGACACGACTTAAAACGTAAATATCTTCATTCTATACATGTAGAAAGTGTAAGAAGTTTTTTTTTTTTTTTTTGTAAATTAGCGATGATGTGAGTTTCGAACCCAGGGTCTTTTGGTCACTAGCAAGAGTCTTTTCCACTTTGCTATTCTATTGACTCTAGAAATTGTAAAAAGTTGATGAGCAAATTGCTGAAATGGTCCATGATAGTATGACCAAATTGTACTTTGGTCCCAATAATTACACGGTTGCATGTTAGTCCTCAAAAGTGGCTAAAAGTTGCACTTTAGTCCCCACATCAAGTTTTACGTTAACATTTCAGGTTTAAGCGTTAAAATTGGGGTAAAAATAATATACTTTTAAGGACTTTTAAGTTGATTTTTTTTGCCCAATTGGTACTAAAATGAAGCTCCACAACCCCTTCCAGCCAAAAATCCCTTTCTTCTTCACCCCAATTAGGGTTGTGGAATTTCATTTTAACACCAATTGGGGCAAAAAATCAACTTTACGTTTTAAAAATTATATTGTTACCCCAATTTTAATGCCTAAACCTGAAATGTTAATGGAAAACTTGCCGTGGGGACAAAAGTGCAACTTTTTGGCCACTTTCGGGGACTAACGTCCAACGGTGTAACTATTGGAGACCAAAGTGCAACTCGGTCATACTATCAGGGACCATTTCAGCAATTTTTTTCAAAAGTTGATATTTTAAAAATATATATTGAAATGAACCTAACAATATCCAGTTTGGCTATATTATTTCTTATCGCCTATTAAAAACTAATGGTCTAATTTTTTGAGTTTTGACCCTAAAAATCGAAAGTGGAATAAGATTTGGGATGGAGAGAGTAGTTAATATGTCACGAAGTAAAATTTGGACGTTGTTGTCAAATGATAGAGGTGACAAATATTCTAATCTAAGCAATAAATAAACAGCTTGGTCTAGACTGCTGCTCTAATGAACTTTAGTTTTCTCGATGTAATTCCAATTCACGTAATGCATGAACTTCGCTTCCTGGATAGAACTCTAATTATCGAGGTTGGCTTCAAATACCCGAAGACCCCACATAGTAGGTGCTAAAAATCGTTGAAACACGGCAAAAGGAAAATATGGACGTTTTAATCATTCATATTTCAATTTTTTGGGTTGAAAGTAGATGATTTTGACATAAATATGATATTGAAGTAAAATTAGGAGAGATTTTGCAAACTGCCATGGAGTTTAATTGGGAGAATATCACTTTTGGCACATGAAATGACTATTTAATAAAAAATTAATAGCGTTCATGATTTATCTTTGCACCAAATTGATGTTCTAGCTAGAATTTAACTCCAACAATAATTGACATGTTATATCTTATGTATTAATCAGTGTAAAGAATTGGATGGAAACTGAACACAAACAATAGAAGTTGGATGAGTATAATAGAACTAGTACAAAGTACAAAGAAGTCTTAATTATTTCTTTTGGGTATGGAAACACATATTGTGTACTAATATATTTAAGGGAAAAATGTCGTACTCATCATGCACCTTTCAGGTTGGGTTCCACTTCATCACTCACATTTTCAAAACGTCTCACTACATCACTCGCCTTTCATGGTGAGTGACAAACTGGAACCCAACTTGAAAGGTGCATGATGAGTACGGCCTTTTGTCCCTAATTTAAATACTAGGGGAAACAGTAGAAAAGAAAGCCAATCAACAAGAACTAGATTTCTTATTCTTCAACAAGAGTCTTTCATTCGATAGTCACTCACGCTACTTCGTGAACCTCAAACCTTTCATTCTTTAGCCTGAGATCATCAAACCAAAACTATAATAACCTAATTCAATTACAACGTGTTACGATAGATTATAATCTATTATAGTATATATAACTTATTATATTCAATTATATCGATTATATCATACTAAACTCGATTATGTCAATATTATATTTTAAAATCCGAACTTCTATCACAAAAGAACGTCAAATTGACAACTTACATACACCAACACATGTAAAACATATATTCACGATTCTAACATGGTTTAAACTCCAAATAACATTACATTAAATAAACTATATAGTTGTAACTACACATCGAGTGTGTATTATATTATAAAGTATTATAGTCGATTCTACTAGTTGTTAATTGATTATACAATATAATAAATGATTATTCTTGATTATACAGTGTTATACTATCAACATAATATAGCCAGTTTATGTTTCTGCTAGCAGACGGCTTTGGGGCCAAATTTCAGTTTTGTAAACTATCAAGGACCAATTTGGCAACATTAGCTAGAATCCTTAAAATGTCTTGAAAAATGACATTTTGACCCATAAATATTGAATATTACATTTTGGCCCAAAACATAGTCAAAATTATATTTTGGAACAAAAGGATTTTAAAATTTTAAATTTTGTCCCCAAAGTTGTAGAAAATATATTTTGGGTTTAAAATTCTTAAAATTAAGTTCTAGCTACAAAACCTTTGTTTACTAACGGGAACGTTACATTATGGACTAAACGAGAACCATGTACATTATCGGAGACTATATGTACAACATTGCCACTTACTTGGGCTATTGAAGTAAATAACTCCACAAATCTATTGTTTTTTATGGGCATACTTCCGCAAAGTTGAGAACTGTGTCAATTATTTTGAGATTTTGGTGAAAATGTTAGAGATAATAATCGGAGAGCTTTAAGCGGGAGAAAATTTTGGAGTGAGCCGAAAAAATTGATAGAATTGTGTGAAAGATGGGGTTTGGCAACATAAGTTGTTTGAGGGTATTTTAGTCATTGTGCAAAGTGTGATATTCTTTTAATTAAAAAGATTGTGTCGGGGCTAATATGAGGGCAGACCATGGTATTTGTAAAATTTTTCCTGAAATTAGACTCATGATAGTTTACAAAATTTCTCGTAAAATTAGACTATTATCATTTAGTTAGTATAGTGTGAATATGAGTTTTTTCTTGCAACCTAACTTAAAATGAGTTAGTAGAACCTAACTTCATATGTGGATCGTTGGATAAAGATTAAATAGGTAGTTGGGTTTTATGCTATTTTTATGAGAGCTTGTATGGACAATTTTACCTTTTGATTAGTAAAACCTAACTCTATAATCGTTAGGTTCGTTCTTTAAAAATAGGTTACCTGTTGTTGACTTTTCGTGAAAAAAATTGGAAGTAATGTTAGTTTTTATATATAAAATCAAAGGTGAATTAGAGCTAGGTTGATTGTTTTCGACTTTTCGTGAAAACATTAGAAGTAATATTAGTCGAGATGTATGGGAAAAATTAGATATTTATATGTACCAAATTTGGATTATTACTCCTTCGATCTCTGTCGTTCTCCTTCTCAATTTAGCTTAAAAGTGCTTGTTAAGACACTAATTAATTTTATTAGTTTTAAAGGATTAGAAAAATATTCATCAATGAAAATAAGAATATATATATTCTTTTTAATTTAAGCCCAACAAGGGGTTTACGTGTTAATAATTAAAAATAATACAAAGTTTTGCCAGTGTAATCGCAGCAAATAAATACATGCATACATCAAAAATACTAAAATGGCTTAAATAATAGGATCCCAGGAAGTCTAGTCAAAAAGAGGGTAGCCTGGTAGGGAGGGGGTCCATGAGTACACATTGTGTACTCCACGGCAGGAATGTGTGAGGACCGTTAGTGTGACGGTTTTGCAGTTAATTAAACAATGGGATTGGCGTTATAGTTTGTGTTGTGTAACAACCAACACACTTGTAAATTGCCTTGATGTTGTTATTATATACATTTAGATTCTTGACGTTTTACTAAACTTGTCTATTTCTTCCTTTTTATGCACTGCAGATTCTTGAATACTGATGATTACTATGGAGGTTTTGAGGTAGAAGACATACAACAACTAGGAGAAGCAATGGAATCAAACTACAAATCTTGGTGTTCAGGTTTTGCACCTCTGGTTGTAGGTGGAGATATGGATTCTGTAGCAGTACAAGAATTCAGCAGGACATTGTTCAACATGAGGCCAGACATAGCCATGAGTGTCTTCAAGACTATTTTCCAATTCGACCTTCGCCATTACTTGTCTAACGTTACCGTCCCATGCCACATTATCCAGAGCTCCAAGGACTTGGCGGTTCCCGTCGCGGTTTCCGAGTATCTTCACAAGAATCTTGGTGGCACTTCTATCGTTGAGGTTATGTCGACCGA
Organism: Echium plantagineum; assembly: GCA_003412495.2. NCBI lineage: Eukaryota > Viridiplantae > Streptophyta > Magnoliopsida > Boraginales > Boraginaceae > Echium > Echium plantagineum. The sequence continues at coordinate 21,611,934 of CM016565.1, forward strand.
AGGTCATCTTCCACAATTGAGCTCACCGGAGATCACTATCCCTGTCATCCTGCGACATATTCACAATGACATAGCTCTTGTACCTTAGCTAATCGCTATCTTATTACTAAATAATGTTTGAATTTCCATTGTAATAATAATCGCTAGTTTGAGTTTGCAAACATACAGTACTTGGAAGAAAACCCGCTCCGCGTTATGAGAGAATTGCGATTTGGTCCCAGATAGTGGGACGAAGTTGCACTTTGAGCCCAAATAATTATATTATTGCAGATTAGCTCCCGAAAGTGGCCCAACTTTGCAATTTAGTCCCAATAGTGACAATAGTTATACATTAGTCCCTATTTTCCTGGGACCATACTGCAACATTGTTAAATTAAAGGACCATATTGCAACACTTGTGTCATTTTCAGGGACTAATCTGCAACGTTATAATTATCTGAGACTAAAGTACAACTACATCATACATTATATCATATATTATATGTGATCAAATCTGCAATTACCACGGTTATGTTGAAGAGTTAATTGGAAGTACCAAACAAAGCCACAAAGATTGAGGTAAGCTTCAACTAACCACCAATAAAGATAGTACTATTTCTTTGATTTGTAAATTACTCCCTCCGTCCCTAAAAGATTGTCACATTTTGACTTTTGTGGTCAATTACACCAAAATTTGATCACGAATTCTCACTAAACGAAAAGAAATAATATAGTCTTGTGGGACCTCGTTAGATTCGTCTCAATATATATTTTTGAAATATCAACTTATTATAATTTTTTTGCATTTAGAATAAGAGATATTTGTATTTTAAATCGTGTTTTATTGACCACTAAAAGTCAAATGTGACAATCATTTAGGGACGGAGGGAGTATTATTTTTCTCGTTTTCAGTTGACGTAATTACAGATCGACTCTAAAAGGCTAATATATGTTGAATGTTGGTTTTGCCTTCGTCAAAACGTACACGCTAATATTTAACGTCAAAAGTGGAAGAAATCCCCAAAATGACTACTTGATACTTCTTTCAATCCAAAATAAATGTTTTTCTATACATTTCACACAAATTAAGAAACAATCATTACATTCACACTTTCCATCTATGCCCCTATAAATCAATCATTAATAATTCAATTATCACTTAACTATATGATGCAATTATTACTTTTTTTGAGTTATTATATGCAAATAGGGATATTAAAGGAAAAAATGGTATATTGTACATTGATTTATTTAAAAAGACATTTTTTTTGGATATTGTTGAAATATCTATAAAGACATTTATTTTGGATTGGATGGAGTATAGTTTAGGGGAGCTAATTGCAGACTTGCAGTAATGGTCCCCGATAGTGGGTCCGGGTTGCACTTTGGTCCCAGTAATTGACTAGTTGCAGTTTAATCCCCGATATAATCGAATTTGTTGCACTTTGGTCCCCCAAACCGTTAGTTCCGTTTTAAAAGTAACATTTTCACTACTTTTTGGGCCAAAATTGTAGTTACGAAATAAATTGGGGTAACCGTTAGTTCCGTTTAAAAGGTGATGTTTTCACTATTTTTTTTGATTTTTTTAATTTTCTTTTTTGATTTTTTTCTTGATATTTTTTCATTTTCTTCTTTGATTTTATTTATTTATTTTTTTCCGATTTTTTAATTTTCTTTTTCGATTTTTTCTTTACCTTTTTCAAGTAAGAGAGGTTCGATTATGGTACTTATTTTAGCTAAAAGTTTTGCTTTTGATAGTTTTTTCATAAAAATATTCGTTTTTTGTAATTGTTTGCAAAAAAACTTCCAAAGCCGAACTTATTTTTCCAATATCGAAACTATTTACAAAAATAACTACGAAAACCGGACTAATTTTTGCCAAAATCGAAAGTTTTAGCTAAAATAACTACCACTCGTCAACTATTGGGAACCAAAGTGCAACCCAGACCCAATATTGGGAACCAGTCCTGCAATTAGCTGTAGTTCAGGGGACCAACTAATTATATCGTATTAATTTTGGGACATAAAAAATTTAAGTCATTTTGTTTTTACAAATTTTTCTTCACATACAACCACCCCAAGTTAAATGTAATTTGTTTTAGATGTGCTGTAATTTGTTTTGAATCACTTTATTAATATTTCTTACTAAGTAAATAGGTATAGTTCTTAATACTTTTTCCGTTGGGTCCAAATAAGACAAACTCGGTCAAATAACTGAACGCATAAAAGTAATATTCATATAAATAATATTCATATAAATTGTCAATGCTTGTTTCGTGTATTCATTACGATAAAATGATAATAAATGTTTACCATAAAATTTTTTATCTAGAAAATGTATGTACCCAGCTTAAAAGCTTAGAATAAGGACAAATTTGCCCCACAAAGCCTGTAATTTTATGAGCATCATCCATAAAGTTGATAAATACTACTCCCTCCGTTCCTATTTACTTGATCATTTGGAGAAAAAGTACTTTATTAAGGAATGAGGAGAGTTTACTAATATATCCTCAAAAAGTAAAAAATATGTTGAAGTACTATTACTTTATTGAAGGGTAAAAAGAAGAAAATAACCTTAAAGTTGCATTGGGAATACAAACGATCAAGTATTTTGAAAAAGTAAAAAATTATCAAATGATCAAGTAAATAGGAACGGAGGGAGTAGTATATGAGTGTCGAACTCAACAGTCAAATCAATTACAGGAACTACATAGCTAAAGCCCATGTAATAAATCAAATCATGATTAATCTCGGGTACAGTTAGTGTAAAAAATAAAGTTGTGCTACTTAAGTTGCCCTTTATAATGGTGGGACACATAACTCTTAGGCCTTAGCAATTTCATCGGGTTTACATTATGCTGCTAAGGCCCTTGAATTAGTCCAACCATGTGGGATCAAGCCGCTACGGTGCTTGAACTAGTCCAACCAATCGAGATCAAGCAGCTAAGGAACCCCAACTCGAACCCAGTGCCGGCCCTTACCATGACGGGGGGCGCGGTTGCACTGGGCCCCGTTTTGAAAGGGGCCCCAAAATTAAAAAAAAAAGTTTATGTATATTATTTTACTGATTTAAAATTTGAAATTAAATTATATATTTAAAAATTGTATTTATTAAATAAGTGTTAAGTTTTGTAATTTTAGAATTGAAAAGTGATGAACTAATATCGATATAAAAACATTAGCATTAAAACAACGAACTCGGTTAACTATTAATTTTATAACGTTATTATTGTAACGTTTAATATCAAATTATGTAAAGCAAACATGAAACATTATTTAATGAGATTAGGATAACTAAGAGTCAGAAGACATAACTAATGTCTACTTAGGTTACTAGTGCATTTTTAGTCTTTCGATCATTCTTATATAATACTCCATCCAATCCAAAAAATGTGTCGTTTTACTTTTTTGAAATTGAACTTTGACCATCAATTAATCTAAAAATATAAAATTTATATAGTTGGACTCGTCTTTCCAAGTATTTTCATAATATAATTTTTTAATTTTAAAAAAATATAAATAAAGAATAATTGAAGGTCAAACATTTGTCTCGATATGTGAGAAAGACACTTTTTTGGATTCGAGAGAATATATTAGTTGTATAAGTAGAAGTACAAAACAAATTTACTTATAATATGAGATCAGAATCAATGCAATACTATTAATCTAATAAAATAAATCAGTTAATCCATTCATTGCATTAGTATCCGGTGAGGCACAATATTTTTTCAATTTGAAGAATTAGAATCGTTTTATTAAATTTCAAGTGATATCATTCTTTTTTCTCTTGTTAATTTATTTATTTAAATTAGTTTCATGCTTTACTCTTGTTCATTACTTAATTTTATAATTTTGTTATTTTATATTCTATTGGTTACATGTTTAAATAATTGTTTGCCTATTTTATAATATGTTGCATCGCAAATATTTATCCGAAACAATAAAAGAAAAAAAGAAAACGTAAAAATGAATTGGTTATATCTCAAAGAAGAGCTCTTGAAAAATTCTTTTCTAAAAGTAATCCGCTAGTGATCAATTAAATGAAAATTTTGCATCAAACAATACTGGAATATATCGTTTTGTGTAATCTTGTAATTTTTATGTTTCATTTCAATGACTAAAGATGAGTTCTCGAAAATCTAATTTTTCTTATATATATCTAGGGCCCCATTTTGATTTTTGGCACTAGGCCACGAAAATCTATGGACCGGCCCTGGGGCGTGGTAGCAGGGCCGGTCCTGACAATTTTGGGGCGTGGGCAAAAATTAAAAAAAGGGCTCTTATTACAAATTAAAAAAAATTCCAAGCATTGTTTAAATTGAGGCACATCACGCGATTCACCTCCTTTGTACACTCTATGGCAGGGGTGCGTGGAGGCATTGCTTATCTATTTTCACTTTTAGAAAATCGATGGTATTTTATGAAATAATACATACATACAGATACCAAAAGTATAAAATATATAACTAAATAAGTGACATTTAAAATAAAGTAACTTGTAAAATATTAAATAAAAGAAAAAAATATCAGTGGGTTTCCAAAAGTATAACTACAAAATATTGTAAATTATAATTTCAAAAATAATTACTTTGACTCTTTGAATAATTTGAGAATGAGAAATAATTGAATTTAATTAATCTGCTCAAAATAATTTATTATAACTAAAAGGTTAAAGGTTACGAATCTAGAAAATCAAATAAAGTCAAGACCACGACATATAAAGAAGTAACATAATTATTATAAATTAAGTACATTAATTGTAACGGGCTTAGGAATGTAGACATAGCACATTTGACATTACATACACTTCTATTTCTCAATACTCAATTTATTCAAAGATTCAAAGTAATTAATTTTCAAGATATTAATGTATCCCAAAATAATTATTATAACTAAAAGGTTAAAGCTTAAAAGTATAATCATCTATTTTAAAACGGAGTGAGTATAAATTAAGTACATTAATTATTGGCTTATTAGGATCTACAAGAAACACACAAGGGCTTAATCATACATACAAAATTAGTTGTGCTAAACTGAGTGTAAAAGTGAAGCATTGCCAGGGGATTCGAACCAGTGACCTTCATGCTTCCTAGAACTCGCTTAAACATTGTGACAATTATAGTTTTTATGTTGATTATATATATATAGTATAAATATTTGGGGCCCCTACAATCCCGGGGCCCTGGGCGGTCGCCCACCCCGGCCACCCCCAGGGCCGACCCTGCGTGGTAGGGTGGAGCGTTTGTTGGGGAGGTGGTTTGAGAATTGAAGATGTAGATTATTAGGGTTGATAATCGATTTGGAGTGGATCTGGCACATCGCTTTGTTGAGCGGCAGTGCCGCGCTACACAATAGCGTCATCTAGATAACTTTATATAACATTTTCTGTATGTGTTGTCTAAGTTGTGTCTTCTAAGGTCTTTTTTGTAGTAGTGGTAACTTATTATTTCCTGATTGTACTTCGACATATACTGTTCTACCATATCTAGCAAATTCATACCGACTTAACTATCGAAGTATCCACACTTTCATATACAACGAATTTTCCATCTCAATGACATCGGTTGGCTCCCAAAGCTCCTGTGAAGATCCCCCGAGAACTTCTCAGAAGAACACTATCGACTAGGTGAACTCATATACTGCACTTAGCCCAGAACGAACCCTTGATCTTCATACTCCACTACGTGGGATGAAATGAGTAACTATATGAACATTGAAACTTGAGATGCAGAACGGTTCTGTCAAGCACGTTCATGTGGTCCAATAAAATATGGGTCTGTAAATTAAGATATGATATCACTTCAAAACTAGCAGAGTCTAGATTTTGTTAGTTTTGATGGATAATAAGACGTATACATATTTTACAATATTATACCACATTTCAATGAGAAAATCGCAATAGTAATCATTCTTGATCTTGAGTAAAATTACCTTTTGACTAGATTATCATATGTTCAAAATAGTGGTAGGACACATTTTTAATTTTATTTTACCTATTTTAAACCAATAAAGAAATATAATGTAACATTATAAAATAAAATATAGAGATGGCTTTCCTTTAAAGAAAAAAAATAATATACTTGACAGGTCCAAGACTATTAGTCAATCGTGATCAAGATAGTAAATTTAAGAAGCAACTGATAAATAAAGTAGTGGTCTTGGTCTATAATTAATTGAAAATGTTATAATATTTTTTTTAGTTCTTCAATTTTTGATTTTTTTATTACTATATGTTAGATTATAATTCTTTATTCAAATAAATGTAAGAATTTAAATCATTGGAGCTTCTTTTGACAAAAAGACTTCTACAATATTTATTTTTTCTTGTGGATATTTCACAATATAATATTCCAATTGTATTTGATATAATGGTTGTAAAATCTAAACAAAAATATCACTTGAAATAAATGAGTTTAACCGAACAATTTTTAGTTGTGAATGGTTGGGTCCTTAAACATGGGCACTGCAAAATGAAGCTTGCCAGTTGCCCACTCAGCCACTCTCTCAGACCAATCGAAAACTGTTGTCGGAAAGATTAAAAATGGTTAGCGGTTTGTACTGCAAAACTCCTGCCACCGTAAACTTCCCATGATGCCATTAATGTCTTTTTTTTCTCATTCCCAAGATTGTGGCCCATATTTTTCTTTGCGATCATGTTTTGCTAAAACAATATGCGACCGTCAATGTATATGACCCGTAAAATTGGAATGATACACAAAAATAACATGATTCTTGTAAAAGGATGACATACATAAATCGAGTGTGATCATTATGATTATTTAAAATAAATATTTTGTTAAAATCTTGGAACAAAAAACAATAAATAGAGTGATTAGATTTTTTAGGTGAGTGGGAAGCCGGAGAAAACTAAGTCATAATTAGAGCATTCTGTCAGCTCCCTTAAAAGTTAAAATAGGGAAGAAAAAATTAAATATGGTTAAAATGTTGCTATTTCAGGTTCCTATAACAGGTCGGACCCCATAAAAGTTTTCATACGGGTTGTTCACTTTCAAATTTGTACTCTTTCTATTCAGAAGTTATTTTATTTTCTCCTTTCATTTTTCTCGTTTTTCATTTATATAAAAAATAAATAGAAAATAATCAAATACTTTTCATTATATATAAATATAAGTTAAAAAAATCTTTCATTCAACGTCCATATATAATATTTTATTTTATTTTATGCTTTTTAAGATTTAGTTTTATCCTAAATATTTTGTAAGATTTGTAAAATTTCTATTTTTAAAATTTTAAGTGAATAATAGGGAAGCTGTTAAAGTATCCATATAAAAATTAAACTCTACAAATAAAAAATGTGACGGTTGAGAATATATTTTAGGAAATTTTTTAGAAAGCTGATGTGAGTGCTCTAGAACTTAATAGTAAAGTTAATTGCTCATTATTTCGTTCCATATTTTAGGATGTCGTCCTAACAGCTTAGACATTAATTAAAAAGAAACTAAATTTTACACTAAGGCAAAACGAGGATGAAAGTTGAGAGCTAGAGAAAACTTTAAACATTAAAAAACATGAACAAAATTTTATAAAAAAAATGAAAGCACAAATGTTGCCCCGGGTTAAACAGTGACCAATTTTGACAAAAGCGTATCACATTTACCAATTCTTCTAGCTATTGTATATGTATTATTAGTAGAACAAGTCCATTTGAAGACTGGGCTGAAACACCTCATTTGTTTACATAAATATTATTGTAGTAAATGATAATATGGATGATAATATTTGTGTGTATCAAAATTGGAATCAATTGTTATGAAAGACGCCTCTTCAGTAATCATGAAAAAACCCTTCACTTGTTTAGATTCATATAATAAACACTAATTTTTATACCAATCTTTTGAATGAATCTGCATAATTTATTCTAAAAATAAAAAGTAAAACACAAATATTTACTTAGAATTAATGTCAACCATTAATTGTTTATTAAAAAAACGCCATAAATCTTCATGAATGGATGGAATGCATAGTGAGTTATGAATACATAAAAGTAACATGTGGGAGGAGTTTTTTCACACACATTAAATGTTACATTAAATGTCAATTGAAGACCAAACCAACCACTCACATTTAACCATGTATGCAAATTTTATGCAAAAAAGAATGCGAGTTGTTGGATCATGGCGCTGGATCACAACCATGACCATGCTCATTTTAACACCCTCCCTCAGTTCCTTTATATATTGAGTTAATTTGTGGAACTCATATCTTAGAGTTTAACTCTACAAAATTTAACTCGCCTTAATTCGTTCCAACCGACTCCTTGACTAAAGCATAAATTAAATGAATCTACTGGAATCATAGGCTTTTATTATACATTTCTCATTAAATAAGGACTTAAGGAAAGATATTAATTAAGCACATTATTAGAATATTAAGGTGACAAGTACTTTAACAAAGGATAAACACGAGATATCACATATATTTTTCATAACAAAATTTTATCTAAATGTAACATTTGAAGAGATACAATTTGAAAATATTCTCTTCATCCCTTAATATTAGAATCATTTTTGTCTTTAAAAATCTCTAAATGAAGTCTCATTTGTGAACAAAGTATTGAAGAAAAAATTTTGATACGTGAATGAGATTTAAATTTTCTTAAAATTCATAAAAAAAAATAAATGGTCCTAAGATTAAGGATGATAAGAGTAGTAAATAATTTAAATTTACAAAATAAAATAAAGGACAACAATAAAATAATATAACCACTTGGCTTTCCTAAAATAGCCATTCGCATGATTCATAGTTGTTGCTGGTCTGATTCCGACAAGTCAAATTTGCCAATTACTATTTTTTACTATAAATGTGCTTTCCCTGTGGAACTCTAACATGGGCTTAATTTCATCATTCATTTTACTCATGCAAATGGTAAATTTACCAATTTACCCTTCCAAGCTTTCCTCCCCCTATATAATAACCCCATCTTTCATCACCTTACCCATTCAACCCCTTCACATTTCTTAAGTCCAAAGCAAAATATTGCTAGCCAACCATGTCCAAATTTGCCATTTTTCTCTTCATCTTCTTCCTAGCTTCTCTATCTCATGTAGTAATTGGTAATCATGATACCAAACAAGGGAGAAGTGATGAAGAGGTAAAGGGATTATATGAGTGGTGGCTAGCAACACATGGAAAAACATTCAATGGTTTAAATGAAAAGGACATAAAATTTGGTGTTTTTAAGGATAATTTGAAGTTTATTGATGAGCACAACTTGGAAAACCGGACCTATCAAGTGGGTCTAACCCAGTTTGCTGATTTGACCCATGAAGAATATAAGTCCCAAGTTTTGGGTGTTAGGTCGGATCCTGTAAGAAGGTTTGTGAAATCAAGAACACATCGTAATGTGTCGGAAGGTGGAAGTAGATTGCCAAGATTTGTTGATTGGAGGAAGAAAGGGGCTGTTGCTCCCATCAAGAATCAAGGCTCTTGCGGTAAATTTTATTCGAATATTCGAAATTTATGTATTCGTTATTTTTTAATATTGTCGTATACATACTTGCGTCGAGAAAATTGCTGAAATAGTATCCGCTAGAATCACCATTACAATTTGATTCACTCAATAGTGGTACGGTTACAGTTTAGCCCTGAAAAGTTACAAAAAATGTCACATATTAGTTCATGCACTAACTTTTCTAGTTAATTTTTAATATCAATGTGCGATTAGATGTTAAATTTGGGGCAAAAAATAATTTTCAAAACTTAAAATTAGAATGTAAGTGAAAGTGTTGAGCCTAATTGTTATACGAACATAAGCTAATTCTCATTTTTACATATAACATAAGCTAATGTGTTGAGCCAAAGTCTTAAAAAAAAAATTTGCCCCAACTTGAACCTCTGAGCGCGTGTTGGTGCTAAAAATTAACGAAAAATCTAACATGAGAATTAATTTGCAATTTTTTTTGTCAATTTCGAAAACTGAACTGTAATTATGCCACTATTAAGATCAAACTGCAATCTGGTGTCACTATCCTAACTATTTCATCAATTTTCTCTACTTTCATCTCTAATATATAAAACAAACATCACATGGAATTCCAGGAAGTTGTTGGGCTTTCTCAACCATTGCGGCTGTAGAAGGCATAAACAAGATTGTGACCGGCAAACTTGTTCCGTTGTCTGAACAGGAGCTAGTTGATTGTGACAAGACATTCAACGATGGTTGTAATGGAGGCCTCATGGATTATGCTTTTCAATTTATCATCTCCAATGGCGGAATCGACACCGAAGATGATTATCCTTATAAGGGCATCGATGGCCAATGTCACACAAGGGTATGCATCACCTATCCATAATGTCATCGAATTGCAATTTAGTCGTCATAATTTGCTTGAAGTAACAATATCAGTATTCAAGCTAATGATGAAACTAATTGGTTATGAAAAAGTCGGTTTCATTCATACAACTTGATAACTTATGGTAAATTACGGGAACAAAATGCAAATTTTGATCAGTTATGATGACTAAACTGCAACTCGTAAACTATCAGAGGCTAACACAAACGTACAAGCGGGCAAGAGCAGGCGAGGGGTCGTTGTCTTTGCATAACGTTAATTACTGATTTATTTCTGTGCTATTTTTTTTCATATAGAAAAATGCAAAAGTTGGTACGATTGATGGCTATGCAGATGTACAACCTTCCAATGAGAAAGCACTACAGAGGGCTGTAGCTCGTCAACCTGTGAGTGTTGCGATGGAAGCTTCCGGTCGAGCTTTGCAATTTTATAAATCAGTAAGAAGCCTCTTACTCCCCTCATTATATTCAATCCTAATTCGACTAATGAATACGAAGCCTCTAATCAGTCTTGCAAAGGATGTGATTTATAACTGTTCTTATTTGTTACGTTTTTGCAGGGCGTATTTACAGGAAGCTGTGGGACGACAGTAGACCATGGTGTCGTGGTAGTCGGGTATGGGTCGGAAAATGGTTTAGATTATTGGATCGTGAGAAACTCGTGGGGCACCAGCTGGGGAGAGGGAGGTTACTTCAAGTTGGAGAGAAATGTGAAGGGCACATCAGATGGCAAATGTGGAATTGCATTGCAACCATCCTACCCTACCAAGAAAAGAGTCAATATCATCAAGAGTGCTTTGGAAGCAGCTCAGAATAAGATTTTTAGTGTTTGATTTCCTTCATCACATTTGATGTCTCTAAAGAGTAGAAAGATCTTACAGATCTGATGGTTGTTTTCGAAATATCGTCCACATGAGGGAGTTACCTAAACCTGAAAAAGTTTAGGTTCGTATATCTCTCAAACAATGTACACGTTTTCGTTTCATTAAATTCGAATTGCCCACAAACCAGAAAATATTCCAAATTTTTCTTATCGACAGTAGTACTGAGTTATCGACCAAACTCAAAGCAATTTAACATGATTCAACCCGGTCTAAACAATCAATTCTAAACACAAGGTTAATCGAGCTGGCAACTTTCAGGACAAGCACTAATGTAAACAATGATAAGGAAGACAATAGACTACCGAGGTTTAGTTTTATCCCAAGTTTTCGAACTTGGGTTTTAAACATCGGGATTTTGAGAATATTCTAGAATTCGTGGAGCTTGACTCATTGTTTCTGTACATGCAATTGCAAACAATTCCTAACAATACAAAACCACTTGGAAGATCTACAGAAGGCCTAGTTCAGGGTCAAAGATGATAGTATCTCTATTACTATTAAAGATGTTTCAGGGCTATGGACATAGTTGTGCATCTACGGAACGCCTTAGTAAGGGATGATGAGGAAAACATCACGAGGGTTTCATTAATCGAAGCGTTGCATGATGGCAGTATCACTATGGTAATCAAGATTTACAACTACAACATGCACCAAGAGTCTCCCAACTAAACAGGGAAGGGGTTGGACAGTTTCATTTTCGAATCAATAAATTTGGACAAATCGACAGATATTTTAGAATGGGGTCTGTTTAAGACTTCTTTTAGGACTTCAGAGGCGTCTCTTGTGACGCAACGCAAAACATGCACACTTGTTATGAATAGAAGTGCTAAAATTTGCACTTCTCATAATTACCCAAGGGGGTAAATCGAACTTTTACTCACCTTGGAGTATGCTAGACGAGACTACTGCAAGTAATTCCTAAACAAGCCCCAGGGAATGGTTAAAGAAGTCGCCTAGTGTTACTCAAGTTGCATATAGGTGTAGACATTAATTAATTTCACTGTGTCGCATAGCTGAAAGAAGCAAGGTGAAGTTAAGAAGAAAAGTGATAGATTCTTGAATATAAATTCAAGCAGTGGAGTTCTAAGCATACCTTGGATTCAAGTCCATGATGATACTAAGTCGGTTCTCCTCAACACCATTGCATTTTAAGCAGAGCCTTGTTGACTGCACTAACGAATAACATCAAAGTTATGTAAATAGAACACCATTAGGATCAAAGATGGAATGCCTGTTCACAAGTTCGAGACTCAGATAATTCAGCCATCAATGTCATCATCTCCAAATTGCTGTTGGTTTTCTTGTTGTTATGCTCAAACATTTTACACAAACTTCGGCTATAACAGACCAAAATTTTAACTACATCAATACTTCTCAACGATAAACCATATGAATTTACAAGTCGTTGACCTGTTTATTCTGTTACAATGAGACTGAATAAGACCTTCATCTAGTACTCCAGATGTAGCGATACTCTATCCACACTTTCACTGTTGCACGTATACCACGTTACTATGATACTCAACATAGGTACATCGGTTTAACATTAGTGTTACCACTATGCTGAATTTCAAGGCCATTCCCCATCACTGTCAAAATCTATTATTTGAGTTTGTTGTATGCACATCATTTATATGGTAAAATTTTTAGCAACGAATCAGATGGGCAGCATACATCGACTACATCTGGAAGTACAGATTCGGTTCTTAAATCACTGATTCAACAAGTAAACAATCTCCATGAGAATATTTTAGTCCACTGACTAGCACAGCAAGAAGAAAGCAATTGAAGTAGATGAATCCAACCATAAGCTATTTCTTGAACATAATAACATAGCATAATCCTTGTTTAGCAACCATTATCGCTTATTATTATAGAGAAATGAATATGCATGGATGAACAACAACGATGGCTTGCACTTTCCCTAACCTAACACACTGCTTTACACCCAAACTCTACAGTGAAATTTAGTACTGTAATTGAAAGAAATAGGAATTGTTATGGTATGCTTGCAAAAAACAAATACGTAAAAACTAGATAACAATACAAGAATGAAGTACTGAAAACGAAACTTTACTAGTTACTGTTGTGGTTTTCATCACCACTAGACCACCTCCTCACTGTTGATGTTACCAAACTACCACCAAAAAGACTAATTCTTGACCTCAAACCGGACCATAGAGTTGGGGCATTGCTTGATTCAGCTTGAGCATCAGTGTTGGTACCTCCAACAGCCGCAGGGCCCTCGCCACCAGCAAGAAGTCTTACTTCTCCATCAGTAGTTCTTGCATGAACAGCCTCCACTTCAACCCCATTAACATCTAGACTCAATTCAAGTTGTGGCCTTTTGGCCTTCACGTAACTTACAACTTCTCCTGTAACTCTCTTACATTTCTTAACCTTAATCTTGACCAAATTTGGACACATTGTAGCCAACGCAATAATGCCATTATTTGTCAAGAGCCGACATCCCTTAATACAGACCTTCTTCAAGGAGGCTGCTTTAATAGCAAGGCACTCAAGCTCCCTATCCCCGATTGTATCACTTGCACAAATCGCCAACCTCTCCAGCTTCGTGCAACACGTCGCTATCCACGCCAAACTACCAACGCTGGGATTGAGCCCAATAAGTACCAACTCCAACAGATTCCCACCATTTTTTGCAACAGCAGCTAAGCCCTCATCACCTATCCTATTTGTCCTCCACCCATCAATGTGAAGCTTCCTGATCAACTTACAACTCCTAGCAACCATCGCCAACCCCTCATCCGTGCACTCAACAACTTTCATCAAATGTAGCGTATCCAAATGCTCACATTTCGATATAGCCTCGAGCCCAGCATCGCTGACCTGAAGCTTCTCCAACCGAATCTCAGTCAACGACACCCTTCCATCACAAACACGCCTCAACACGGAATCCCATTCCCCCAAACAACTCAACAACCTCAAACTCCTTAAATTCTTCGACCCAATCAACAACGGGGCAAAACACTGCCCATTATAAAGCTCCTTCAAATAAACACCTCTCAGATTAAAACAAACCATCCCTGTCCCGATGGCCTCTGTGGCCTCCCCACCGCCCGAGTCATTCAACCCCCTCAGCCTCTTCACAGACAACTCCTCAAGAGAAGCACAATTACTCAACAAAGCATTCATCCCTTTGGCCCCAAACATACAACTCCCACACGAAAACTTCCTCAAAAACCTACAATTCTTTCCAATTATCGCCATCCCAACATCCGTAACATCGCGACAACCCCTCAATTTAAGGCGCGTGAGATTCAGACATCTGACGGATATAAGCGCTAATGAGTCATCGCCAATGCTAGCCGATTTCCGGTCGCATTGAAGCGCAAGCTTCGTGATCGAATCAAAGCGCGTGAAGATGGACGGTATGAACGGGATGATATCTGAGGCGGCATTGAAGGCCACACGGTGCCGGCTCTGCCCTTCCACGACGTACCAACGACGGCTGACGACGGAGCACCGCTTCCTATCGGCAGAGGAAAGAGATTGAAACACAATCGCTAAACATTCATCTGGGATCGCTGATGTGTAATCATCAAATCCCTCCTCCACCTCCATCAATAAGAAATCAACCTGCCTTAAAGATTCGTCAAAGATTAACATCTAAAACGAATACGTCAATTAAAATGAATCGAAAGAAGATATCTTTGCCCTCTTCGGCTAGTCGAAGCTAAGATTGGTCAAATTTTGATATGAAAAACGAAAATGTTAATTAAAAAAATAAAATGAAGATATTATTTCGATATTTAAAAGTTCTGACACGAAAAAACGAAAACGTAGATTAAAGAGAATTTAGATGGATATTTTGATATGTTTGACCATTTTGGTGATAATCGATGATGATATGAATTTGGTGTTTATCAGGTTTTGATGAGGACTTGAGCTTGTAGTTTGTGTTATTTATGGTCTTATTGATTAAATTAGGCTATAAATGGTGACATGTGAATAAAGGGGTAATAAAGTGGCGGTTTAGAACCGAAGAGTTGTTGCTAGATGAAATTGACCGTGTCAAAAGCGTGAGCTTTTATCTTCTTTCAATTCAACTTTTTTATGATGGGTGTTGATCCACAAAACGGTTACGATTTATTAATAATAGGTTCGTTAATACTTCCTGTAATCCAAAACAAATGTTATTCTGGATATTTTAATAATATTCAATAAAAAAAAAATTTCCAATGTACAATATATCATTTTTTCCTTTAATATCCCTATTTGCATAAAATAATTCAAAAAAAGTAATAATTGCATCATATAGTTAAGTGATAATTGGATTATTGCTTTATAGGGGCATAGATGGAATGTAATGGTTGTTTCTTAATTTGTGTACAATGTCTAGAAAGACATTTGTTTTGGATTGGAGGGAGTAATATTTTATTTGTTTTTAACGGATTGGTATATTTTGACTTTTAATGCTCAACAAAATATAATTTAAAATATAAATATTTCTTATTATATATCCGAAAAAAATTATAAAAAGTTGATATTTCAAAAGTATATATTGAGACGAATCTAACAAGATCCCACATGACTATATTGTTCCTTATTGTTTAATAAGAATTCTTGATCAAATTTTTTAAAATTTGACCACCAAAAGTCAAAATGTACCAATATTTTAGGGACGGATAGAATACTATTTATTATCCCCTCCAATCCAAAAAGAGTAATTTTGTACATTTGAAGATTACCCAAAAAGAGTCATCTTTTACATAAATCAAAGCAAAATACATTATTTCTTCTCTTAATATCCTTAGTTGAATTTGAAATTAAATACTCCTTCCAATCCAAAATTAGTGGCCTTTTAGCCAATTCAATATTATCAAAAAATAGTGACTTCTTGCATAAACCAAAACAAAATTAGTCATCCCTTAATACCCTTAGTTGCATAAAAAACTCAAACAAAAATTAATTACATTAGCTTACATGATTATGTGGAGTACCACATTCCAAGAGTAATTACTCCAACTTAAATAAAGGTAGAAAGGTCATTGGGAAAATGTTTTTGTCATCTTAATCTTTGTGAAACTCCTAAAAGGCCACTATTTTTGAATTGAAGGTATTAATGAATGACTCATAGATGTTAATGTAATTAAATGAGCATATAGAGGTCATTACAGGAATGTTTTAACGTCTTCTTATTTTGTATGTGCATGATAAAAATTACTAAATCAATATATCAATTTTATGTAGTACTCTCTCTGCTTTTCTTTAACGTATTGTTTAACAACATTTTACTTTATTAAGGATATCAAAAATAGAGTTAAGAAAAAGATGTGGGCTCAAAATCAATTTATTGAATTGTGATTTTTTGTTCAAATGGTATATGAAGTATTGGGCTTGTTATTGATTATGCTTTCAAACTCACAAGTTTTGTATTGGTGAATCAATAAATTTAGGGTTTTTTTAATCTAGGCACGTGAACTTCGATAATCATTTCAAATAAGCACCCGAACTATTTTAACATTTCAAATAGGCACCAACCAAATTCTCAAGGCAACAACAACAACAAATATCTCGAACATTACAATGCCTATAGCAAATTTCAAGCAAAAAATAACGAAAATTTGAACATTGGACATTAAGAAAGCAACGAAAATTCGTATAGATACAAGACAACGAAAATAGTAAGAAATTGTACATGAATATATGATGATAAAAGATTTTATATGAATTTCAAAATATATGTGCATAATAAGAATTACTGTATAAATATATAATTTAACATTATTTAACTCATATTAGCTAAACCTATACTCCCTCCGTTCTTAATTAGTTGTCTTTCTAGCTATTTTTTTTGTTTCAAAATGTTTGTCTTCCTAGAATTCCAATGCATATTTCATCAACTTTTTCTTCTTTTAGCCTTAATAAATGTCATTAGGATACCAATGGTCAATTTAATTTTCATTGGATGAAGTTTAATGGAGTATTTAATTCTCATTGGATGAAGTTTAATAGAGTATTAATTCTCACTGAAATGGGTTGAAGAATTTGTAAAAGTATTTAGTTGATTTGTTTCATTAATGATAATTGAGGTAGCATGCATCATTTCAATAAATGATTTTATTGAGACTTGAAGTGATGATGGAATTTAAGGAACAATCAATTAATAGAAAGTTGTCTTTATTTAGTCAACCAAATTTATTGCTACAATAATTAATTCTCTATTGAAGGGCAAATAGATTAATTTACATGATTTATTAATCAACGTGTTGAAGGCTAAAAAGACAACTAATTAAGAACGAAGGGAGTATAATTTAATTGTAAATAGTATAAGATCATTACAAAGCCATTTTCTAATGTGAAGGTAAATATAATTCATAATATTGTTCAATAGTTATTGTACAGAATATTTATAAAAATTAAATAATATACCGTCCCTTTTTCTAAGGATCATTCAGTTTTGGACAAAGTTTGGAAAATTAATTCATCTCACATATATAAATTTTTCCTCCTCCTTTTCTTACCAACTTTTGTGAACTGGTACCCTAAAAAGGGATTTTATTTTAGGAAAATGGTTCAAAGATTAAGGGACAAAGGGAATATAATTATAGTATTAATTTATCTTCCTATGTATTTATGTTTATGAACATCATGAAACCCCCTCCAATTCCCCTTCCCATATCTATACTATATTTAATTGGGGAAGGGGGAATTAGTTTTTTTTTTAATGAAACCCCATTATCTAAAATTTCCTTAATTGTAGTAGAAGTTATAAATCTACACAACATTTAATTGGGGAAGGGGGAATTAGTTTTTTTTGTAATGAAGCCCCATGATCTAAAAATTTCGTTAATTATATGAGAAGTTATAAATCTATACTATATTTAATTGGGGATGGAACACTACATTTAATTAGGGATGGGGGGGGGGGAATTAGTTTTTTTTTTATGAAGCCCCATGATCTAAAATTTCCTTAATTGTAGGAGAAGTTATAAATCTACATCATATTTAATTAAGGAAGAGGGATTTAATTTTTTTAGTGAAGCCCCATGATCTAAAGTTTTCTTAATTGTAGGAGAAGTTATAAATAAAACTTAATTCAAAATCACTTCTATATAATTTAGTTTAAATATAAACTTGAATAAATTATTAATGATTGTTTTTTATAATTATTAATTTCAAAACAAGCTTGAATAAATATTTTAACATGACAAATTATTGACGATTGTTTTTTATAACTATTAAATTTAAATTTTTTATCTAATGATTATTATTAGGATGCACAACCATTTATTGTGCTCAGAGCATCCACACCAGTTTCCTTGAAGTTATTCTTAAAAAATTTCCTATATACTACCTTTATCATTTTTTGGAGAGTGTTTTAACTTTAAGACTTTTTTAGTGAATCGGTGTACTTACTTCAGACCCTATTCAATAAAAATAAAAATGAAAAATTACAACACATTAATATAAAAATAAATTATTATGAAACTATATTTACCAAATTTCATATTTCTTCCTACATTTTTAAGTCACATATATAAATGCAAGAATTTTATGTTTGTAATTTGATATGCCAATATTGTAAATTGATATTTTAATTTATTAATTTGAACTTTGGACTTAATATTATATGAACTTGTAAAGTAATTTAATTCAATTAAGAATTGCAAGGAATTAGTACGTGAAGCTAAAGCTATGCCCCAAATACCAAAAGAATGAAACAATCAAGTATTAAAATGCTCACATATTTATATACTTATAAAAATAACCAAAATCGAATTTTTTAGCTCAAGGCATTATTTCATTTAGGATAATTTTTATACCAAAAAAATGTAAAACTAAATTTTCAATTAAACTAAATTGAAATTCGTGAATCACAACAAGAAAGGAGCATATAGAAAATCAATAAATTATTGAACTAAAAATAATTAATAAAGCTTTATTTGAAAAAAAAAATGAAATGAAGATAATAATATGGAAGCAAAACTAACGCAAATAGAGGTTGATGGAGAAAGAAAGGAGGGAAGGAGTGTTGAGGGGTTTCCAATTTTTTCACTCAGCTCAAGGAGTTACCTAAATTATTAAGTGAGGCAGGTCATGATAGTTCCGACCCTAGTCCATCAGGTCATATTAGACAAGCTAAAATAGATTTTCTTTTCAGTTTCTTAGAGCATTCACAATAAAAATTCTATAAGTATTTTCATCTCAATAATAGAGAAAGTGGACTAAAAATTTAAATTAACCCATTTTCAGCTTCTCAAATATAGGCTGACCCACTTAAAAAATATAGAGAAGAAGTGAGATGGTGAAAATATAGGTCTTTCCCACCAATCCTCAAATTCACTTTCTTTCATCCTCCTTCAATTTCTTGTGTCCACTGTTCACAGGGTTGACTTTTTTCTTTATTGGAAACATTCATTTATTATAATTTAGAAGACAAATAGGAAGTAAAGTAAGGTGAAAAAGAATCAAAACTAAAACACGTTCCCTAAATTGATAAAGGTATTAAATAGAGGAGATTTTAAGGATTATTTTGGGAAGTCTATTGTTCACACTAGTGTTCCTATAATTATCCTTAAAATATTCTCAATTTATTACTTTTATCAATTTTGAGGGGTCATTTTAGTTTAAATACTTTTTCAAATTCTTTACTTTACACTCTATTCAATTAAAATAAAAACATTAAATATAATGTGTCATCATTAATATAGGAGAGAGAACATGAGAACACAAAAAATGAATAACAATAGCATGACACATAAGAGAGAGAAGATAAAAAGGGAATTTTGGGGTTGGAGTGGGAAATCCTATTTATTGGCACAACAATAGAGATCTCTAAATATTTTTGTGTGGGCCATCTCCTAATAGGGAAACTAAAAATGTGATATTTTAACATATTTTAGTCCATCCCTCCCTATTATTGAGTTAATAAGACTTTTTGGGAATCTAGTGTGGATGCTCTAACTTCTTCAATATTTTAGCACTTATATGAGGAAGGAGTATTAAAAATCAAACAAAAACTCTATTTTTAGCTTCCTCATCCTTACATGGCCCACTCATTTTTTTTGGGGGGAATGGCTTCACCGGGTGGGTTTATTCACTTTGAATCACTCACCTCAAATTTACTTTTTATATCACCTACCCCTTTCTCTCTCCTCCCACTCTTCCAGTCTTCCTCACTCCTTGTCCTCGTTTGAATGTGCATACATCTACCTCACTTTTTTTTTACTTTTTTTCAATTTGATTTTTCTTACATTAATTTATTTTACTCTTTTATTAATTTGATTGTTGCCTAAAACTAATATTTATGATATATTTGATTAATTCGATCAAGGGCTAATTTGATTGTTGATTTTTCTTGTAAGATTTTTTTATAAGATTAATTCGATCAATTGAGTCTTATTTATGTGAAGATTTTTAATATATTTAATTTTTTATTGATTGTTTTATGATTTGTTGTGTGTATCATTCATATTTTAGTGATGGGTTCTGCAACTGGAAAGACATAAACTTTTTTTGGAGAGCTAAGAGACTATAGGGTGACAAATAAGGAATCTAGTTTTGTTTCAAAAGTTAAAATACCACCTACAAAATGATGAAGTTATAATAAGAAGAAGATTTTAGGAATTTTAATAGAGAGACTAGTGCGAATGCTAGCAATATAAGTACACTCCTCTGAATGTCCTCAAAAGACTAGTTATGCATAAAGTGGATAATATTATCAAATTATTTTCCTCAAATTATATTAACAAAATTAATATTTCCATAATAAGTAGTAATTGATTGTCGGTTCAAGGGGGTAAATAGTGAAGTTTGTAAGAGTGAAATGTGAAAAATATTAAAAAGAAAACTCTAAAATCAGTCTCCATCACTTGAGGATATTGAGGAATCTATATTGATCTTCGTACGAGATGCTTCTAACCAACCATCAAATTATAAGAGAAAAAAGACAGGTCCAAAGTTCACAAACTATAATCTCGAATATATGATTTTGTAGATTAATCAATGCAAAATAGAATATGTAAATACTTGATAGAAAACTACTAATATGCTTAAACACTAGCATAGATGGTTCAAAGACAGATAGCATATGGCTTTGATTAACAAGATTTGCTGAGCAATTTAAACGAAATTCTCTAGGTAAGATGGCATCTATTTCTCAGCCAGTCGCGATATTCTAGACACAACACATTGAAGGGCACAAATGGTGTTGTGGTTGGTAGCATTACGATCAGAGATCTTGAGCAAGAATTACGACACTTTCAGTAGAAGAAGAGCGCCTTTTAAGTCATATGAGATAGCATCAGAAAGTCACAAGAGGTGATCCGCTGCAATGGACATCACCACCATCAGATATTTTCTGCATTGGAGATAAGGTTTTGTTGGCAGCAATGTCAACGTCAACATTGACAATGCTCTTTCTCTTCTGAGTATCTATCGTTAAGCTACCTTGTTCAACCTCAGTTATAGAACCCAATGGCTCAAGTTGCTGCTGTTGATCTGATATCATGGTCTGAGCTTCTACAACCGCTTGTTCATCATCATCAGCAGCATATAGAATCTTCTTTATTGCTTCGACTACCTGCAAACAATAGAGAAATAGAACATGTGCTCAAAGGGAGAAGGGAGCTGCTAATAAACAAACATCTTTAAGCTTGTTAAGAAAAAGGACAGTACAGGTAGGTGTGCAATTTCAGGAGACTGGCACATGATCTCAACATCCCTCAATTTTCCGAAGTAGAAGTCCCTCTCCCTTTCAAGATTATCCACATATAACTTCAGTTCAGTAATCTGCACACAAGTACAAATGTGAGAAAAAATGTGTTATATTACCTTCATCTGCCAATTAATGGATAATGTCTCACCTGTTCTTCAAATGCAGCGCGCTCTTGAGAACTAAAAGACGGGCCTTCCCTAGACGAAGGTCTAGAAACCTTGGCTGGTTGGTTTCCAGCACTCACATGAGACCTAGGTGCCTCATTCCTTCGAGTGTTTTGTGTGGCATGCTTTGGAGCAGTTGAAGTTTTAGTGGATGTCTGTGAGGCAGCCGCCTTCTTAGTTGCATCTTTTCCACCCTTACAACCCTCTCTCCTCTCAACAGGATTGTAACTGTTAATTGAAAGTTCATGATGAATATGCAACTATGTAAGAAGTTCGCTACAGAAAAGATGCAGTTAAAATTTGAATCATATTTTTCATTCAAGCAGAGATTATCGTAAGCTCAACATGCTAGACTATGCAGTTGAAGTTTAGACAGTTGGACAATAACGATAACATGTCCTAATGCCTCAAAATAGGCTCCCGCCGACGTGGGTGAAGGGAGGGTCAAGTTCCCAAAGGCCAAAACATGAATGGACATAATAATCAATATATTAGCCAACATATCAAACGATAAACTGGCATTAATGAAATAAGATACATCATAAGAAATTCACCTAACAAACATGAGCAGGACAATTTACAAGTTACCTCATTTTTCCACCACTAACAGAATCACAGTACCGCTTCATCCACTGCATAAACTCTAGGTTATCCAGTGGCCTTCCCTTCACCAGCTTGGCCACCTCAATGTGCTAACAAGATAAAGAATATAAATTTATCAGCAAATACATCAAATTACACTTGAAAAAACGTAGGAAACAAATAGCAACTCCCTGACGTGTTCGTTTTCCAAGGTTAATATAGGAGGATCGAGATGAACATCCTAAAGAACATCTTTTGGTTTTTTAAAAATTGTTTCACCTAAGGGAACTGACAGGCCTTCACTCACCCTCAAACCATGGCCTCCCCAAAGCTACAGGGAGGTTAATGTTGTCTTTAAATATGTTTCCCTATCATTCACAAAATTAAGAAATATGTAATCAACATTTTAAAACATCCACCTTGATTAACCTCTCTAGGTTAATTTTATATGTTTTACCCTACCCTCAATTCACTACAATGGAAACATAAAGTTTGTCTAGTTTAATTTTCAGCGATAAAACTAACAATATCTATGAGCTTATTGACACACATAAGTTCGATTTCAATGAACATTATCATAACTAACAATAGAATCCATTAAAAATACTAGCATTTAATATAATTTTCACCAAATGTTATAGACCATATATACATTTACATTCAAAATTTAGAAAACTGACTATCGAAAATCAAAACTCAGAATTAAATTGAATTTCACCTTAGTGATTTTGAGTTTGTTGAAAACATCTTGAAGGACCTTGTAGTTCTGAATCATGTCGTACTCAGATTTGGCATCAAAATTGACCTTGTGCATTGGCACCATCCCTGGGTGAACTGCATCCATTAACTGGCACTGCACTGCACCGGTGCAAGACTACCGAGGGAAACAACAACAAATTTCATAATCAATGTCCATTAAAGAATTCAACAAAAATTCATTATAAATAATTAAATACTGTCTCCATCACATAAAAATTGACAATTTTTATTTACAACAATCAAAGCTAACAAATTCGAGACCTCATATTCATATAACCTACCTTAATTAGTGGTATAAGACTTGATTTGGTTAAAATTAACATTTTTTGTAAGATTAATTGATACACACAAATTTAAATACAATCAATAGTATCATGTTAATAGTAAAATACTTTGCAAATATTATTTCGAATCCATTATTGTTGACAATTACTACATGGAATATACAACAAAATCAAAATTAAAAGTGAACGGGTCAAAATCAGTAAGTTGACAATCATTTTGGGACGGGGGCAGATATTACCTCCTCGACTTTGGAAAGACTAAGACGAAGAGTAGAGTTGATCCATGCCAGAATTTCCGATCTTCCAACGAAATACGCTGAATCCATTATTCCGATGTTGGCAGCCATTTCTTCTTTTCTGGGGGATGTTGGGGGTGGGGGGTGGGGGGGGGGGGGGGGGGGAGGGGGAGGGGGGTTGAGAATTTGAAATGAGGGTTGAGCGGGATTTGAAATGTGAATATGATCTGGAATTGTACGTTGGGAGCGTACACTATTTATAAAAGGCTTTGAAACTGGAGTGGGCCTCAATGTAGTGGACTAGTTTTGTTGACTATATGTTGGACTAGGCCCATGCTACTTAGGCTGATTGTTTTAGCCCTAAACCTCAATTAGTATACGTATATTCACGCCAAAATAGTAAAATCATCGTCTCATTGGTACAAATTAATTTAGGGTTAATGACACGTTTGATTATACATGTTTCGGAACATTGACCATCGATTACACATGTTTTCAAATGACTTTTTCAATCACGCATGTTTCAAAACCCACCCACTTGGTGCTTCATCTATAATGGGCACTAAAATTGATTTTCTTTTTGACAAATGAAGGGGTAAAATTGTCCAACACTAATTCAAATGTAACTTTTTAATTTTTTTAAAAGTAATATTTTATTTTTACTTTTATTAATTTTTATTTGTCATTTAATCTAATTGTATACTATTTCAAACACGTCCACACAAAAATATATGTCTCGAAGAATTACATAAAATAACTTTGACAATTTTACCCTTGTCAATTTGCAAAAAAAAAACTCAATTATAAATGTTAATATAATGGAAGTACCAAGTGAGATATTTTTTGAAACATGTATGCTATAAAAAATGTGATTTTGAAACATGTGTGATCGAATGGTGAACCATTTGTAATATGTATGATTTAATATGTCATTAACCCATTAATATATTAGCCCCATAAGTTAGTGCACTAATATGTCTAGATTCATCACAATGACTATTAGTCTAGTGATATCTAACTCAAGCTTCTGTTAGGAGGTTTCGGGTTTGATCCTCGTTTTAAAAAATATTTTATTTCTATTATCTCTACTATGTTTGTAGTACATATTGTAATTGTTACTTTAGTTACACTACTAGGTCACATATCTCGTTTGTGTTAGTTTGATAACGAGTCATTTGCTCGTTTGTTGAAAAAGACAAAAAAAAGTTTTGAGGTAGTAATTTACGAACCAAATAAAAACTTTCTTACACCAAAAGAAGAGGGTGAATAGACAATAAAACCTTTCATATAAATTGTTATAACTTATAACATATAATAACAAGTTTTACTCATTATTTTAATTACATTCTCTTTCTTATTAATAACCTCCCATAGTTTTCTCTACACAAGCCCTAACTACCACATATTTTTCTTCAGATTGAAGCATATCGCTAAGGTGATTTTTTATATTCTTGATTTTCTACACAATCAATACTAATACTTCTACCTGAGATCATTAATTGGAATTCGATTAAAATTATTGTATAACCCTTATTTTTGTTATTCAACTATTATATATATTATATATATATATAAATTTATGTCTCATAATAATAAGATATAGTTTCAACATCATTTGGGCATATGAGCCACATGTCACTCTTCATACAAAAACGGATTGGCCTTATGCAATATTAGAGATATCTACATTCTAATAATATGCCAATTTGTATAGTTGAGATCTGTACCTTGTATATCAACATGAACTTTATAGTCCAAAAATTTTTAGCAAAAAGAAGAAATAAGAGTAAATACCAAAAAACTCAAACGAACTTAATCTTCATAAATTATTGAAAAACTCATATACTAAAACATCACTTGGTAATTAACCTAACACCCTCCCTCAAACTCATCATGGTAATTTTATAGCCTAACATCCTCCCTCAAACATCACAATAGGCTAGGATTACTTGCTCATTAGCCTAACACCCTCCCTCAAACTCATGGTAATTTTATAGAATTTCCATGAGTTGTCAATACAACAATAATAATAGTTTAAAAAAGAAAACACAAAATTGGATCAAGTCGGATCCGTGATCAGTGTGTGTCGGATTCGCCAGACAACGCGTATCGCCAATCAATAACTGCCAGGAATGCCATCCTTTTCGAACCCGTCAGATCAGTGCGTATAGGACTTGCCAGACTATGCGTAATTCGCCAATCGGTAACTGCCACGAACGCCATCCTTTTCGAACCTGTCAGATCAGTGCGTATAGGACTCGCCAGACAATGCATAATTCCCGCTAAATATTTTAATTTAGAGCCTACTCACCAATATTCTCTTTGTCCTTCAAATGAAATAGTTGATAAAACAGTGGAAATTTGTTGTTACATGTACATCAATATGAAACTTTTGTTGACTAATAATATTATATGATGAAAGTATAAAATACATGAATTACATCAACTATGAGTATTAACAATTGCAGCTCATTGTATAAAACATCCTATGAGCTCGAATGGATATGTATCACTGTATGAGTGAGTACCACTATAGTGTTATTTTGTGTAATTTTGCACGTTTATATGTTCAACATGTGGAAATCGGTTTGTTACGTTCTCGATTTGAGCGACTTTTCAGTTTGGACTGTGGAGGAGAGTCCTTTTTGGCAGCTAGATGTGTTTGTACTATTAGATGATTAGTTTATTTTAGGCATCGGTTAAGTTTTTCGGTATCGTAATTTTTTTGAATTTTAAATATATATAATAACAAATGTAAGTAAAACAAGTGAAAATTTTAGCTTAGTTGGTTAGTTTCTTCCTCTAAAAGACAGAGGTGTTCAAGCCTTCCAAACTTCATTTTAAAGTATTTTCGAACTTTTTTCGGTACTCTAACTAATTTTAATTTATTTTGGCCTCATCTATTTTATTTGTCTCAAAGTTAGCTCCCCCACCTTTATTTTTTATCCTGGTTTCACCTCTTCTCACTTGACTATTCCATCGCCCAACAGAGGAGATAATTCGAGATGTGCCTCTAGCAGTCCGGTACTCCACCTCAAGATTATTCAGACTATGAGAAGCCACCCACAAGCAGGTCCTCCTTTAAATAAATACATAGTCGCATGCACCTGCAGTGAATCGAGCCCACACACTTGTGAAAAACCACAGTATTATAGTGAAGCCTGTTACCACTCGGGCTATGCCCGGTGGACTTTGTTTCAATAGCATGTAAAGACCCAAACACTTCATCACAACACCCGAGTGCACCAGTCGGGAATCGATAAAAAGTTGTACTATTAGAATGGTGTAAATAGTTAAGAGGGTGTTTCTTAAAAAATACAAATTAGATGGCAAAATTTATGATTCATTAAATTTTTTGTTCATTAATAATTAAAAATGTATATTATATCATTTTATAATGTATTTTTGTTTAGTTTTGGTACAATTTAGGTGAAACAAATCATTTTTCGAAAATAAATTCATTAATATCAATTATCTAAGCTTATTTTTGCATTTGAGATAATGTGTACCAATTTGTTTAAGGACGTTGGTATACATACTATATGATTTCTTATCGACTAATAAAAATTCATGATAAAAGTTTTTTAAAGTTTGAAAACAACTAAACAATAGGTTAAAAAACAGAAGAAGTATATTTTAGTTATGTGAAATTTTAAATTCGTCTCAATATATATTTTTGAAATATCAACTTTTTATAATTTTTCCACATGTAAAAAAAATATATATATTTATTAATTAATTAAAATTAATAAATGTGACAATCATTTAGAGATGGAGCGATTATATATATTGATTAATAGAAATTAATAAATAATATCATTAATAAACCGTAATCATTCCCGGATCTGATTATGGCTATACTTGATGATGAGTATTAATGAAGTTTCAAGATTGTGATTAATGAGCCTTGTGTGATCATGATCACTACCCTCCACCTAGAGTCACTCTATTCTATTCCATTTTATAATGCTCCACTATGTGCAGTTAAAATAATAGCGTTAAAGCAATAAAATGAGTATTCTATATATATCATATATGGAATCGCAAACTTTTTCCCTCCTTTCTTTCTCCTAATAAAGCAGAAACTTGAAAACCAAACCCACAAACAAAACTTTCCCAAAAATCCCATTCCAAAAAATGCATTCTCAAGAGCATGAATTTCACCGTCAATTACTCGAAAACCGCCCGATTAATCCATCCCTCGACGAAAATTCCGCGTACGCGCCAATCGCCAAGGTTAACGTAGTCGCGGTTGGTGAAATGGAAGACGACGACGATTGCCCGAACGCGCCGCCTTTTTCGTGGAAGAAGTTGTGGCTGTTTACTGGTCCAGGGTTTTTGATGAGCATAGCGTTTTTGGATCCGGGTAATTTAGAAGGCGATCTTCAAGCGGGTGCAATTGCTGGCTACTCTTTGTTGTGGTTGCTGTTGTGGGCCACTGCTATGGGGCTGTTGGTGCAGCTTCTCTCCGCTCGCCTCGGTGTCGCTACTGGGAAACACTTGGCGGAACATTGTAGGTATGCGCTCTTATTGGGAAACTTCAGCTTTATTGATAAAAAGGTGGTATTCTTGCAATGTTCACAAAATGACATACTTCGGCAATGTTTATTGTAAAATTGACGTTATCTGTAACCATAGTTGGAGGAACTTAAGTTTTGGAACGATACAGAGAAGATTAGTGTGCCCTGCGTCAGGATAACACGCACAAATAGAGAAATAGTTAGAATAACTTAAGTTTTGGGACGATATAGAGAAGATTAGCATGGCCCCTGCGCAAGGATAACAGGCACAAATCGAGAAATAGTTAGAGGAACTTGAGTTTTGTGTGCGTACTTGACTCGTCTTATGATTAATTTCTGGTTTCGTTATTTGTAGGGACGAGTATT
This sequence comes from Echium plantagineum, assembly GCA_003412495.2. Lineage (NCBI taxonomy): Eukaryota > Viridiplantae > Streptophyta > Magnoliopsida > Boraginales > Boraginaceae > Echium > Echium plantagineum. The sequence goes on from CM016565.1 coordinate 21,640,704, forward strand.
CGACTTGGGCTAGATTGGTGCTGTGGGTGATGGCTGAGCTAGCTTTGATTGGAGCTGATATACAAGAAGTTATTGGAAGTGCGATTGCGATCAACATTCTGTCTAATGGGTTTCTTCCTCTTTGGGCTGGTGTGCTCATCACTGCTCTTGACTGGTCATTATTACATCCTTAAAACTTTTTCATTCATTTGTCTTTAGTTTCTTTGTTTATAAATTTCTATTATTGTGCACTGTTGACTTTTGAGTTTAGATAGGATAATACCGAAAAACTGCATTTTTATGCATGTGAGTTTATATAATTTATTTCGAATGTCATACATGGTTGTTAATTTGTCTACATTCATGCTGAAATGTGAAAAAGACCTCTATTTGTTAGAATGTTGCACAGGTAGTAATGAATAATTAAGTGGTTCTGATGATGTAATAGATAATTGTTTGTGTATTTTCTTTTATTAAAAAAAATTAGAATGAGGTCTGGATGGTGCCAGTTAAAGACAGCGACATTTTTATATTCTTGTTTGAAATATTTAATTGAAAACTTGCTGCGTAGAGTTTATGTATTTGATTTTGGATGTGGCTGCAGCTTCATATTCCTATTTCTGGAGAACTATGGTGTAAGAAAGCTTGAAGCACTATTTGCAGTTCTTATTGTGGTGATGGCGGTCTCTTTTGCATGGTTGTTTGGAAAAACGAAGCCAGACGGCATGGAGCTTCTTGTAGGTGAGAACTGTATAGGTCTTTGTTGTATGGAGTTATTTATATCTGTATTGCTATTAGATGATATTGGCGTACTTTAAGCTGTTGAAAACTTTCTCTATAGGTGTTGTTGTTCCAAAACTTAGCTCAAGAACAATTCAGCAAGCTGTTGGTGTTGTGGGGTGCATCATCATGCCTCACAATGTGTTTTTACATTCTGCTCTTGTACAGTCTAGAGAAGTTGACAAACGGAAAGTAGGACGGGTTCGAGAAGCATTAAAATACTACTCCATTGAATCTGCAATTGCACTTACTGTTTCTTTTGTGATCAACCTGTTTGTCACAACAGTATTTGCAAAGGCGTTCTACGGTACGGATTTAGCAGATAGTATTGGCCTTGTGAATGCAGGGCAATATCTCGAGGAAAAGTACGGCGGAGGAATGTTTCCCATTTTATACATCTGGGCAATTGGCCTCTTAGCTGCAGGTCAAAGTAGCACCATTACTGGCACTTACGCTGGCCAGTTCATTATGGGAGGTTTTCTGAATTTGCGGATGAAGAAATGGATGAGGGCATTGATAACTAGGAGCTTTGCCATTGTCCCAACATTGGTTGTTGCGCTTATTTTTGACGGGTCTGAGTCGTCGTTGGATGTTCTTAATGAATGGCTTAATGTTCTTCAATCAATTCAAATCCCTTTTGCTCTGATTCCCCTTCTTTATCTGGTTTCCAAGGAGGAAGTCATGGGGGTTCTTAAAATCGGCCCTCTTCTAAAGGTATGTTCATGAACATCTCTGTGGTTGGATATTCATATTTTTCTGTGGATTCAAATTACAATATATAATTCTGAAAAGGAGTACAAAACTAATCATGTTTAAGCACAAATTTGTGGCGTTAGGATAACCAATGTTTTCTCATTATTATTGGATCACTTATGTTTTAAAATGTCCCATTTGACCACTTATGTTTCGAAAGTATGTATATTCTGTCATTGGCTGACTATTCCATCGTTGCACTAACCACGATGCCACATGCTAGTCACATACCTATTTTGTAGGGATATTCTTAATGATAGGACCAAACATGCTCAATTTTGAAGCATAAGTTACAAAATGGGACACTTTGAAACGTAAGTGATCGAATGATGACATTCAGCAAAGATAGGAGATCAACAGTATTGTTAACCCAATTTGTCACTATTAGTCCTAACATATTAGGAATGTTTATTTGTTCTCTATGTTTAGTATCTATAACAGTGCCAAAGTAGGTTGAATTTTTTCTGTTCTTAGCTACTATGTATGCCTTCTTGAGGATTTAGACATGTCTCATACACCTAGATGGCCGTTGGAGATTTGTAACTGACTGTGTGTACATGAACATTCGTTCATTAGGGAAGTCATGCAACTAACCCTTGCGGCTTCTCGATCTTGACATTACATTCTGTACTTTGTTTCTGTCGTCAACTGCACTACACGGATTATCATATCTGGATATAGTAGATACTTTTTCAGCTAAAGAAAACCTTGTTGATACAACATTTTTAATATCCTGGATTTTGGGAGTTCCATGTTCATGCCTGTCATTTCTTTATGTTATATTTGTGCATGATATTAAGCTCTGATTGTGAAATTCAACATTTGTATCCAATGCTAAAGCTAACAGAGCTGTTTACTTGTCAGACAATCTCATGGCTAGTAGCTGTCTTGGTGATAGTAATCAACGGGTATCTCTTGATAGACTTCATTTCTAGTGAAGTGTCCGGAATAGTGCTTTCATATGCAGTGTATTCATTTACTACTGTTTACGTTGCATTTATCGTCTACCTCATCTTGTGGAATACCACCTTCAGTAAATGGTCCGTCGTCCCCAACAGACTCACAAATTCAGTATACTGAAGGGCTTTCATTAAAACTGTAGATCCAGGGTGACAATGGCTGATTCTTGGTGCGGCGTTTTGGAATATTCGGCACATTGACAGCGCTCTTAGCTGATATCTTTACCTACTAATATTGCACCCTTGACCATCAAGCCTGTGCAAATGTAAAATATTACTTCCTAATTGCAAATTAGTCTCACTTATATAATTACAAAGAACTGTAATAGCTGATTGGATATACTAAACTGAACAGACTTTCTTTGCAAGGAAAGGTTCAGTTACCAGACTTAGAGTCCTTATTAACATGAAGCTACCTGTAGGTTTTGGGGTTATCGATGTGAGGTGGATTACATAAAAGGTGGTTCTAGTTATAATCGTGTATGTTTATGGTGCAACTAGAAATTTTATATGGGAGACTATATAACTTATACTCCATCCATCCCTAAATGATTGGTACATTTTGACTTTTTGTGGTCAACAAAATACGATTTAAAACATAAATATCTCTTATCTTACATATGAAAACATTATAAAAAGTTGATATTTCAAAAATATATATTAAGACGGATCTAGGGAAATCTTATAAAATTATATTATTTCTTATTCTCTAATGAGAATTTATTATTTAGGGATGGGGGTTGTAATTAAAGAAAACCACTCAAACAAAGAGGACAAACAACTGAATTTTGAAAATAAAATGGTAAAGTTCAATACTTTTAAATAAAAAATTTGACATTTATCAAAATTATAGATGGGGTACATGGGGGTTGTTCCCCTTGCGCTACCTAGTTTTCTATTATTATATACTAGTAATCTATACACTGTTTAACTTGTCTAAGTCTTATTCAAATATTGTTTCATAAACTTTTATATAAATGATTTAGAGCGTATTTGTTAAATTCGTTAAATATTTAAAATTAATTAATTTAGTATTTATTTTATTAAGTTTTTTTTGTTAACGAATATTATTAAGTGTTGAATAAATTAAGATCTTATCAGAATCCTTAACAAAATTTTAAATCAAAATTCTTAACTTAATATTTTCGCATAACCAAATTAGAAGTGATGAATTTCAATTAAGCAAATTTCCCCTTCCTTAACCTTTTTTCATATCTTAGGTAAATATTTTTCCAAATTCATATATTCTTATTGATTAAGTTAAAAAAGAAAAATTTTAATTAATTATTCATTATTATTATAATATTATTATTATTATTTTTATTATTGTTATTATTATTACTACTAATATTTTCCGCACTTGTCCGACTACTCTTTAGCAAAGTCATGGATAACATAAATATAAGATTAAACAATGATTAGGATTATTTATATGAAAATCGTTATTGATTCAAACGCTTATCTGATCTGATTTAGATTAGGAGATGATTACATAACGGGCATGCATATGGTGCCAATAAAATTAGGTGCCAACAATGTCAACAGAGTAGATATGTACTCCAACTTCAATTAATAGTTTGTAATATTTATACATAAGGAAGTTTGGTGGGGGCAAATTTATCAATACAACATAACTTGATTAATTTTCAATGAATTGTTATTAAACACTTAAAATTTTCACTATTCAGATTCAGTTTTCATTCAGATTAGTATTCAGTCATTCAGATTCAGACTTCAGACTTTAGATTTCAGACATTCAGATTTAATAAACAGGCCCTAAGACCTCCATGAAAACTGAATTGATAATCACTCACCAATGCCATACTACTCATTGACCGTGAGGAAAATTGATATTAGGAGTAAGAGTTAATGCAAATCAATAAAATCTACAATCCAAACGGTGATTTAGCTTCTTGTTTCTTGGAGGAATCATATTCATAAGGATTTAATTATTTAAATTTTGGTTAATGGATTTTACTTAAATAGCAACTCTTAACACAATTACACAAGCACAATTTTGGTTAATGTGTTTTACTTAAATATTTACAAGAAAGAAAAGTAAAATACTCTCCGTCCCTAAATGATTGGTACATCTTGATTTTCATGGTCAACAAAACACGATTTAAGAAGCAAATATCTCTTATTCTACATGCGAAAAAATCATAAAAAGTTCATATTTCAAAAATATATGTTGCCACGAATCAAACAAGATCCCAATTCCCACATGACTACATTCTTTCTTATCGTTTAATGAAAATTCGTGATCTAAAATTTTAAAATTTGATAACAAACGTTAACATATACCAATCATTTAGGGTCGGGGAGTAATTCCATAAGCAAATAAAGAAAATTAATGTTTCCTAAAATCGATACCTTTTGAATTTTATAATTAACTCCTAATTTGGTACTTGAATTGCAAGTTACATAAAGTCCCATCACTCAAGAAACAACATTACAATTTTAGTATTATTGTTACTATATATTTAAGTGTGCACTAGTACCATTAGTACTAGAGTTTCATACTTCGAACAATTTGATATTTGATCATATATATTCGTCTCTATATATTTAATTCTTCTATTTCAATCGATGGCACCTTATTATCAAACGATTGTAAAACACAATTATATTAGCAACTTGCCAGATGAACTTCTTTGTCACATCCTATCCTATCTCCCGACAAATTACGTCGTAGCTACGAGCGTTTTGTCGAAGCGATGGAAATTCCTTTGGAAATATGTTTCCAGTGTTCACATTGATCTTGATTTGATCAATCAAAACGATGATGATGTGGTCAATTCGTGCATGTACAAAGTCATGAGGGAGCTCGAAGTCGAACACATTCGAAACATTTCTGTGAAGGGCAGACTAAGTTACACCAAATTGTTTAATGGTTATGATGATGAAGACGGGATTATTCATGAGGCGATAAGACTCAACGTCGAGCGGCTAGAACTGTTACTTCCGTGCAGCTATTCATGCCCAACGGTTCTGTTTACAGGAGCTACTAGTTTAGTTCAATTAAAACTCTCCAACGGAACGTGGCTGGAGGGTCTTCCTCGTGATGTATATTTCCCGAAACTCAAAATACTTCATCTTGATTTATTTGATTGTTTGAAGGATGAGATCGCTCAGAAGCTCGTCGCGGGCTGTCCAATTCTCGAGAAATTACACATCGAGTCATTATTTCACTCGACATTGTCGTGTAGAATATCTTCATCTTCATTGACTCACCTAACGCTTCTACTAGTTGTGGAGAATCTGGAAATAAATGTTCCTAATCTTCGATATTTAGACATTATGGTTGAGGAATGCAAGAATCTGTATGTGATCAGCACATTGTCGTATTTAATTGAAGCACATATAGACATACACGATTACTCTGTCCCGCGAAGAGTTTTCGGGAGGGAAATTATTCCAAGATATCTCCAACACATTTATAATGTGAAGACCCTTGGTGTCCCAAGTTCAATGTTAAATGTAAGTATTCATTCCATCATCCACTAACCTTTTGAACTTGCTATGATAATCTTTTTAATATGCTCAATCAAACTTTTATAATATGGTTGAAATACTATATCTTCATCCTTGAACCAACTTCTAAATTTTCATGTGTGCAGGCTCTTAGCTTTGCACCATTGGATACATTTACTATATTTCAAAATATAACTCATTTAAAGATAAAGGCAGAGACATGTAATTGGAACTTGCTTTCATATATATTAGAGAGATCAATAAATTTACAAGTTCTCACATTTACCAAGGTTAGTATATAACTTTTTTTTTGTTTTGTAAATAAGCGATATATTGATAAATCGTAACAGAATACATAACTTGAGAACCATAATGACAATAATGTTTTCGTTTGTAATTTTTTGTGATTATTTATTTTCGTTAGGATTTTCGGGGCACATGTAATCGAGAAAGAAGTTGGTATGAGCCAAGGAATGTGCCTAAATGTGTAGTTTCATCTCTTCGATTGGTTTCAATAATTGGATATCAGGGGCTAAATGATGAGACTAAAATGGTGAAGTACTTGTTGGACAATGCAAATGTTTTAAATAGATTGGAAATTGGTATGGCTTTTGGAGCAACTACTTGGATGCGTAGGAAGATACAAAGGTTACACAAAGCGGCTAAAACAACATGTGAGATTGTGTTTCTTTCCTGAGGAATTAAACATTTTAATTTGTCAATATAACTCTAGTCCTCACCAACCATGTATGGCCGCTTGAACATCTGCTCCATCGATCACTTCGGTATCTGTAGGAATTCGTGGTGGATCGAAGAAGTCGAGTCTGATTGATTGTTCATTCGTGCAGAACTAGAGCTGAAGTGAAGATGAAGATGAAGTTCGTTTTGCCCAATTCAATTTCATTTTTGTTGCCCTAATTGTAACGGCTATAATTAGCTGATGTGACATTTTTTAATTGTTGTCAGTTTTCTATTAGTTCACGTGCTTAGTTAGTTAACCAACTGCATTATTCACTCTCTCTCTTTTCAATTAATCAAGATTTCAAGTTTTCTTCTTCTCTATTTCGTGTTCGAGCTTCGCAGCCTTTAATGGTTTCTCAATTGTGATTCAAATATCACATTCTTAGAGTATCCATGATATCCTCGACATTGATTTGGACGTCTTAGCTGCTAATCTTCGTGCTCGCCTATATCTCATTCTGGTGAATTGCACGAGGCTTCCTCAACAGTATGGACCATCCTTCATCCATGCCAATGACCCGATCACTCACGATTCGACCGCTATAGTAGACTACCAGGGGCGGGTCTAGGCACATCGAAGAGGTGGTTCGAAATATGCATTAATTCATTTATATCATACTTAATTAGCAAATTAAGAATTTTATGGAAAATATTACAGTTGAATAAACATTTAAGAAACAAATGAAGTCATGTTGACTCAGGTATAGTAAAAATTGAGAGTCATGTAATAAAAAAGAGCCTTAAAAATATCTAATAAAATAATAAATTTGAGTTAATCAAATAGCCTAATGGAAAAGGCTCTTGCTAGTAACCAAAAAGGTCCTGGGTTCGAAACTCATATCTATCGCTAGTTTACAAAAAAATGAAAATTCTAATGAATTTGAAGCTGCCACGATTCGAACCACCACCCTCTTATTTGACACAAGTTCATTACTCATGATCAACTGAACTAACATGATTTTTGGTGGTTCGACTGTGAACAGGGCTAAACACCAAATATGCGCTCTATCCGAATAAATACGCGCTGCCCCATCCCTGGCTCCACAGTGGCTAGTCTCTGTTCTCAGCTACACTGGCCCCTGCCGGGTTAGTGACTATGCAACCGACAAACTTGTCGCGGTGAAGATTTTGTATGGCTGAAAATGAAGACGTACTTCGAATTGCTCTTGTAGTTTATTGTTGGATTTTGCCTTGAATCTTTTTGTGGGTAAAGTCCCATATTGGAAAATTGAGAGAAAATGAGTCTTTCTTGGCCTTATAAATTGGAGCCAAGGTTGAGACTTATTTCTTGCACCAAATAGTTAGTTGGTTTTGTTATTTAAACATTACCGCAGCTATTTCAGTATAATTATTCTCTCTTTAGAATAGATTCAAGATAGATAGGATAGTCTTTGTAGTAAGATATCCATTCTTAGGATTGTTCGGGTAAGAGGAGGTAGTTTGGGTTGGTGCTTAGAATAGTGTGTCTTATAATTCTATTCAAGGAATAGTGTAGGCAATAATTCTATTCGTCTGGGGTGTAGTGATCTACACTGGGAGCTAGGCTTAGCTCATCTGTAATTGTATTTCTCCGATTATAGTGAAGTTTGGTGGCTTGGAGCCCGTGGAGTAGTCCTAACGATTGTTAGGGAGACCACGTTAAATCTTGTCTCACTTACATTCTGCATTTATCGTTACATAATTCTTGTCTATATCGCATCTGCTATAACAAACTGGTATCAGAGCCTGGGGCTAGATCTGCGAAGAAGATGAGTGGTGAAGATATGAGAATCGAGAAGTTCACTGGGAGGAATAGTTTCAGTCTCTGGCAAATCAAGGCAAGGGCGATGCTTAAACGAGAGGGTCTTTGGGCGCCTCTGTTGAAGCCTCCCCCAAATCCATTACCTGCTAACATGGATGTCCTCGAGGAGAAAGCACATTCAGCGTTGATTCTCTCGTTGGAAGATGATGTTATCACAGAAGTGGCAGAGGAGGATACCGCCGCCGGATTGTGGTGCAAACTTGAGAGTCTATATATGACGAAAAGTTTGTCCAACAAATTGTTGCTGAAGCAACGTCTGTTTGGGCTGAGAATGGATAAAGGTACATCTCTGAAGAACCACCTAGATAGTCTTAATAATATATTACTTGATTTGCGTAATATAGATGTTAAGATTGAGGATGAAGATGCTGCCTTAATTCTATTAGCTAGTTTACCTACGTCATTTGAGAACTTTAGGGAATCTATGACGAATGGTAAAGACTGTCTGTCTCTGGAAGAAGTCAGGTCTGCCCTTCATAACAGGGAATTGCGTATCAGTTGTAGTGGTGGTGGTGGTTCCAGCAGTGAAGTCGGACCGTTTGATGCATTAGTTGCTAATGCTAGACCGGTGGAGAGGTTCTCTAGTAGGCCGGGTAGAGGTTCGAGAAAAACTGATAGGTGCAACTACTGTAGTGAGTTGGGACATTGGAGAAGAGATTGTCCAATGCTGAGGCAGGAGCAACAGAACAGGGTCTCGGGTGGTACTGTCGCAGTTGCCGACGATGGTACGCATTCCGAAGAGGACATGGCCCTGGTTGCAGTGGATGACACATTTTACACCGATGTGTGGATCCTTGATTCCGGAGCATCATCTCATATGTGTCCTAGGAGGGAGTGGTTCTCAACGTATGAGCAGTTAGATGGTGGCATCATTTCGATGGCCAATGGGTCTTTCTGTAAGATAGTTGGGATTGGCTCTGTTAGGCTTAGGATGCAGGATGGTAGATTTTGCACATTGAACGAGGTTAGACATGTGCCTCACTTGACGAAGAATCTGTTATCTCTGAGTCGTTTGGACAAGAAGGGGTTCAGTTTCCAAGGAGAAGGTGGAGGGTTGATTGTCTACAAGGGTTCGAATGTGTTCTTCAGAGGTGTGAGACGTGGAACCTTGTATGTTTTACAAGGTAGGACGTCTTCTGAGTCAGATTGTTGTGGTGTTGGGAAGCAGATGGAGCAAAGGGATTCTGGAGTTAGTAGTGAGTCGGAGAAGGGCACTTCTCGTTCACTTTCAGAGGCAATTACTTCAGTGGCTTCAGGGGCTTCAATGGAACATCACAAGGTAACTCTAGAATGTCCTAAGAGAGTTACTGTTGGGGTATCTTGTGAAAGGTACGACTATGAGGATGAGTTGTCATTTGCTTTCATGGTTGCAAAGAAACTCGATTCTCATGGGTCATCTGTTGCTGGTGCTGAGTCTATTCAATGGCAGGCTGCTATTGGAGAGGAATTTTCGTCACTTCAAGGGTCTGATGATCATAGGGTGGAGGGACTACTCGGTGCAGCGTCTGAAAAGGATGAATACATGTTATGTGTTCAAACTGGTGGGATAGAAAGCAGGCATGCTTTGGTATACAGTGGTTCCCAATCTGGTTCTTCATGTTGTGTTGATGCGGTTAGCTCGGGACATCAACAAACAATGCAGAGGATTCCGCAGGGGGAGGTTCAACGACGTTTGGACCTACCATTTGGTTTGTTCTGATCTGAGGGAATTGCCCGGTGACAGGGCGGTATAGGATGGAGATGCAGGGCATCGTCTATTCTTCTGGTGTCAGTTTTGAGGCACTTCTGTCACAGATATGTGAATAGTTTTTCTGGTTACTATTCGTCTGTTGTTGTGATCAACGCATCTGATTTGCCCGGTGGCAGGGCAACATGTGAGATGAAGGTGTTAGGCATTTGTTATCTCTTCTGGGTGTCTTTTGGACACATCTGTCACATCTGAGTACATTTGGCGTATTTGATACACTTGGTACATTTGGCGCATTTGGTACACTTGGTACATTTGGCGCATTTGGTACATCTGGTACATTTGACGCATCTAGTACATCTGAGCACTTATGGTACTTCGGGTACATCTAGTGCATTCTGAGATCTGTTTCGGAGATAATCAGTTTTCTGGCATCTGAGAGGATTCAAGTCAAGGTGGAGATTTGTTGGATTTTGCCTTGAATCTTTTTGTGGGTAAAGTCCCATATTGGAAAATTGAGAGAAAATGAGTCTTTCTTGGCCTTATAAATTGGAGCCAAGGTTGAGACTTATTTCTTGCACCAAATAGTTAGTTGGTTTTGTTATTTAAACATTACCGCAGCTATTTCAGTATAATTATTCTCTCTTTAGAATAGATTCAAGATAGATAGGATAGTCTTTGTAGTAAGATATCCATTCTTAGGATTGTTCGGGTAAGAGGAGGTAGTTTGGGTTGGTGCTTAGAATAGTGTGTCTTATAATTCTATTCAAGGAATAGTGTAGGCAATAATTCTATTCGTCTGGGGTGTAGTGATCTACACTGGGAGCTAGGCTTAGCTCATCTGTAATTGTATTTCTCCGATTATAGTGAAGTTTGGTGGCTTGGAGCCCGTGGAGTAGTCCTAACGATTGTTAGGGAGACCACGTTAAATCTTGTCTCACTTACATTCTGCATTTATCGTTACATAATTCTTGTCTATATCGCATCTGTTATAACATTTATGATTATGAAGTCATGAGTTTGATCATATTAGACATATTTTCATAATATTAATAAAATTGAAAAAATATATTAAAATGAAATATAAATAATATACCATTTAAAATAAATAAATTAAAAGTAGAAGGATAATACAATCGACCAAATCAGTTGCTAAAAAAATGAAATTCACATACTCTACAAGGCCAATAGGACAGATCTCTTAAAGGCCATGAATGTAATAAAAGAACATTACAGGATAAATATAGAGACAAAATGATAATGAAGAATATGGAGCCAAAACAAATCACATGATCTGAATTCTGAAGTAGTAGCAGTTGCCAAGAAAAGTATATTAGAACAACAGCCACCCAAAGATAGTTGTTCCCAATACCAAGCTTGAAAGCATCTTCAACTTCTCTGCTCCACTCTGCACATTTTAGATCCACAAATTATATACCACCAACTACATCATACGAAACCGTCACTTTAACGACCCAAACACCCAAACATCATACGAATTTTATTAGACATTCTTTAATACCCAACATTCGATGTTTTCCTGGACTAAGATAATCACACTAGTTGGTGGGGCAATACTATAAACACCAAAACAGTGTCATTTTGTCCTGTGAAATGACCATTTTCTCCCTCTGTTAAGTTTTTCAGTTACTACACTTGCAAATAGGGAGGACGTAATTATAATTGCACACACAAAAATCACTATTTGGGTGTGTGTATAACAGATCAGCTAGTTAGGCGACGAATGTTAGTTCACAACATCATTTGTTCCTTGCTTTTATGCTTGTCCTAATCTAGCACCATGCACAAGCAAGTGGCTACAAGTGAATGAACCCGACGTCAAGCATGGTATCGGGTTCACCTTATAAGCATGGTTGTAAAGAAGACCAAAATATGCTAAAGAAAGGCATAAATGCCAAATGCTGAGCCTTATGTCTATTCCTGGAGCGTTGCTCTGGTTTCAACTATCAAGAAAAGCATAAATGCCAAATGCTGAGCATCATTCGTTCGTTTTTAGAAATTTGTCCTAAATGTTTTATTTATTTGTACAGAAAAGTTTAATGCATATCATAAACAACACTTCAAAATGTGTTATTTGGCCGATAAAGGCTAAAATAAAAAGATCAATGCTAACAAAAATTTATAAACACAAACACCTATACTATTCGAGACAGAACACAATATCGCGGTATAATATAGACAACTGCATCCAAAACCAATTAGTTTTGTTCTGTCGAATAGAATCTAATAACAATGTTCAGATCTGAAGGATAGTAATAGATCTGGGTTAGAGGTTCCCGTCTAAACGAGGTAAGGTAAGGAGAAGTGGATAATCCACAACCTTATCCGTGTTATAGGTTGTTTTCAAATCGACCAAAGAGTGAATAGTAGATCTGGCTGATTATGAAAAGGACATACCTCATCGGCTATGGCTGATGTATCTGGCCCGGGGGCATCAGCCGGGGCATCGGAGGCCAATGGGCCCGGAGCACTGGCAGGAGTAGATACCTCCACATCAGGGGTGGGTGCTGGTGAATCCGCATTGGGCTTCTTCTCTGAAGGTGCCGGAGCGTCGGTTGGAGGAGATGAAACTGCTGGAGGAGTAGCTGCTTCCGGCGTGGGAGCTGGTGGTGAACTTACTGGTACTGCAGCTGGTGGTGGTGAGCTTACTGGTACAATTATTATGTTAAATCGTTAAGTACAAGTGTAAATTCATCAAACATTATTCAATACAAAAATTAAACCAAAATTAAACATAATGTACCAATATAATTCAAATTGGACAATTATTAGTACACATGAAAGAAAAATTGCATGGTTTTTATAATTCTGCATTATTTTCCTTTTACATAACAGCAAAAAGAAGTCCCTTGCTGTTTCAAAAATGTCCATTAAAAAAAAATATAACTCATAACCTTGATCTAGTGGTTATTACCTTGATCTAGTGGTTATTGATCTAGCTTGAGTCCTCGCAAGGACAACACTACACACCACAATATTGTTTTATTATGATTAAAATTACTATTTTGCCCCCAACATAACTTTTTCAATTACTATACTTCCAAATAGGTGGTGCAGAATGGTAATTTCAATCACAAAAAAACCATTGTTTTGGTGTGTATAACAGATCAGCCTGGCAAGGCATCCTAATAAAACCGATGTATCTACCCGTTGTAGTGTAGATTTTTCCCTCCCGAAAGTGTAGGATTTACTTGACAAAGAAAGAAGGAATTGAAACGAGTAAAAGTAGTAGAGTGATCTACCTGGTGCAGCTGCTGGGGGTGAAGAGACTGGGACAGGGGCTGGGGGTGGGGAGCTGACAGGCGTCTTAGCAGGTGGAGAAGATGCAGTAGGTGGAGTTGCTGGTGGTGCTGAAACGGCTGCTGTCGGTGGTACTGAGACGGGTGCGGCGGTGGGGGTAGGGGTAGTAGCCTTTGATGGGGCGGCTGCCGGAGATTGGCCACCGACGGTGGCGACCAAAATGCATGCAAATGCTAAGACAATAACATTTTTTTGAGCCATAATGTTTTTTTTTTAGGAAGAGAAAATGAAGAAAGTGAAGAAAATTGAGAGTGTGAAGATGAAGTACGACGATGTAATTATAAAGGAGTTGAAAGGTAAGGAAATGGGGTGCATATGCAATAAAGAAGGTTCGTTTGGCATCCGTGTGGGTCCCAATTTATGAAAAACAAAACATACAGACAGGGGCATAATTTAGTACAGTAATTAATAAAGTTGAAATATTTTGTTTTGGGTTTAAATTTAATTTCTACCGCTTTTTATAAATTTACTTTAACATTTAACATAGGTGTACATCCACCATCTATAATGAATTTTATATTCAACCCCCACTTTTTCTCTTTCTAATACTCTACGCCATCTTCTCTTAATTTCACATAATTATTTAACATTTACACACTTTAATAATTTATTTAATTACATCACTTTTACTTTTGAACTTTTAATGGCAACCATATATATGTCTTAGTTATGACATGATGACCTATTTTCTACACCGTTTAATATGTTAACATGGTTTAATCTATATATGAATTCAACACATTCATTCAGCTATCCATTGTGTCAGTTAAGTAGTTGAAAAAATAATTCAACACCTCCATTGTATATGATCGTCTTGGACTCTATATATTAGGAGAGTGAATTTGAAATCTGACCTAATCGAAAATAATAGAATTATCTAAATTGGTTGAAGTTCAACTGATCTGGGTTTCGTTAAACAGATCAAAACCGAACATAACTGACTTCTTGTCTTAAAAAAAAAAATTAGTAGGTCACAATTGTTCGAAGGATTTAGCTACGTACCTACGTTAATTAATGGTATAATGTAATAAGGGATATGTAAATTTGTTTAATATTATATGGAGTGGTACTGTATAGTGAATTTGTATGCAAATTTGAGAATTAATTTGAAAGATGTTAATTGAAGTTACTATTCATTACTAGAACTTAATTATGAGTAATAATAATATAAGTATCGTTCAAATTTAAACCTAGAAGTAATCATATTAGCTAAAGAGATGATAGACGAAAATATTTCATGATTAAAGTTGTGCATCGAAATTGAAAAAGTCGATCAAACGAGTTGAAAAGTAATACACCCTCCTTTTTTATTTATTTGTCTTTATAACCTTAATTTTTTATTTCAAAATATTTATCTTTCTAACATAATTAACAAAAAATTACATTATTAATGTACTTTCTTTATTACGTTTTGTTATGAACTTATCAACCAACCAATTATATAGTTTCAATTGATTGTTATTTTATATTTTCAATGTACATTTTGATTACTCTTTATTTTCCTTAATTTATGTATAAATGACTAGAAAGAAAAATAAAAAATGTATAAATTAGTACGTAGGCGACACTCTAAAAAATGATTCAATAATATGTACCAATGATAATGTAAGCCTAATTAAGTGAGGTATAATACTAACTAATTATGACTTGAGTTAAAATAAATTGATTTGACGCAAAAATAGTAACTCCAACTGGGTAATTTTGTCCAAAATAAGTATTATTATGAGAGCAATTATTAGAGTCCTAATTAGTAAATAGCCTGAAAAGGCATGTGATTTAGTTGGCAACGGCTTTATTGGTTTTGGCGTGTTGGGCACACAGCTGGAGCCTCAAGATGTAATTTGCGGGTCCCTGGAGAACAGAAAGCCAGTAGGCACTAGGACAAGAAATATTAAGCTATCGTAGGAACACCCGTCTAGTGATAAAAATTTTGTGATGAATAATATCACGTCTTGTCTACTCAATATTGTGTGAATTTATATTTTTATAAGATAGAATCTGATGTAAAAGTAATTAGTGGGCACCCTCAAATTTTCTGATCATCTAATACTTATCCCGCAATTTATCTTCTCATAATTTCTCGAAACAGAAAATAATGAAACGTTAAAATTACGATTCAAACTCTTTCTTTTTGCAATATTAAGCGGTGGTGATTGTGGCGTAATTAGCTTTTAGCTGGATCCTCTTGTGGTACCATTATAGATTGTGGCCTTTTGTGCATTCTAATTTGTAAGTTTCTCACACACCTCATCTAATAATTACTTCATCCCATACACCGCACTCATCATACATGACTTATTGTCTTATTGAGTATTTTTAAAAATGGATGAAATCGTTATCTTTAAGATTTTTTAGTCGTTTTTTATAATATTAATAAAATATTTACGACAAATTATTTATTGTATAATAAAAATTTAAATAACATAGTTATTTGAATTTTATGCTTAAAAAACTAAGTAAAATTATTAATTTCATTATAATAAACTATAAAAATATATATAAATTGTCTAAGGTTTAATATTTTACCTAATGAATTGTTAAAAACTTATAATAGGCTTTTTAGGTGTTAGAAGCTAATAGAAAAAGCATTTTAACTTGGAGGATTGAATCCATGGTTTCAGGGTAGTGCTGTTACCGATCTGGTCCACCTATCCGCTCTCCCAAGAACTGAACTGATAGGTTAGCGGTTCTACTCAGTTCAGACGGATATGTTTCTTGGACCAATATCTTTCAGGTAACTTATTGGGTAGATACCGATCCGGAACGGTTCTGGGTATATCTCATAAAAAAATATTCAACTAGAAAACCTCTAAACAAAATTAAAATTAATACAATAACATCTAAAAGTTAAGGTATAACTTGTTATCGGATACTTTATCGGGTAATTTATCGGATACTAGTTAAGTTTTTATACCCTTTCCCTGACCATTTTCTCGCCGGGTAGATAAATGGACCGGGAATTTCGGACCGGCTACAGGGCAGATCTCGATTCTCCCGATCCAACAACTACCCTATCTCATAGACACACAAATCATTACTTACCAGTTACCAACCAAGGGCTTGTTTATTAAATCTAAAAGGACTAATGGCACATTTTGATCATACATATTTCAAACCATTCACCGTTTGATCATACATGTTTCAAAATATCCTGTTTGATTATGCGAGTTTAAAAGAGTGACCCATTAGGCCACTCCGTCCATTACGTTGTTAATTCAACCATTAAAGGTATCACGTGTGCCTTACGTGATGGGTAAAATAGTCATTTCATATCAATTTTGAGGAATTTAAATTGGGCTAACGGCTCATTCCGTCATACATGTTTTGGACCATTTTTTATTTGATCATACATGTTTTAAAATGACTCATTTGATGATTCATGTTTCAAAAATTGACTCATTGGATCATACATGTTTAGAAAAACACCAATACCCAAACAATTTATGTTTTATTATAAAAATTGAATCTATGTGTGATTTTAAATGAGATGGGAATGATGATGGTTATTAAGACTAGAAGGGTCAATTAGAGGAATAATGGCACATCACAAGTTAACGATGGTGGCTCCGTGGGGTGGGGATGACGAGCGTGATTGAGTGAATGTGGTATGGATTGTGATGATGGTTAAAACTGGAGGGGTCAATCAAATGAACAATGTCGCAGCCAAGTTGACGATGGTGGTTGACTCAACCACCATCAACATCCTCACCCAACTCAACCACCAGTATCAATTTGAGTTGTGACGTTGTTCCTCTGATTGGCCTATCCAGTCTTAACCACGATCATCATTTCTACCTTAATCAAATATCACCAAGATTCTATTTTTATAATACACATAAATTGTTTAGGTATTGGTAATTTTTGAAACATGTATAATCAAATAAGTCAATTTTGAAATATGTATGATCAAATGAGTTAATTTTTGAAAGATGTATGATCAAATGAGTCATTCTGAAAGATGAATGATCAAATGGTGAATGGTCTGAAACATCTATGACCGAATGAGCCTTAGTCCAATTTAATTTCCTCAAAATTGATATAAAATGACTATTTCAGCCCTCACATATTACTATTAACGAATGAGTTAACAACGTAAACGACGGAGTGGCCTAATGAGTCACATTTTTTAACATGCATGATCAAACGGGATATTTTAGAACATGTATGATGAACGGTGAATGGCTTGCAACATATATGATCAAACGTGTTATTAGTCAAATTTAAAAACTGAAATATGAAGTGTGACTATTCTTAAACTAAGTTATAAGTGACTCTAAATACTATTTCAAGTAAGAACGTATAAATTTTTTAGAATATGTGAGATGTGTAGAAATTATAGAATAATAAATCTGTAATATTCAAAAATCATTACTTTTGATTTGGTTAAGAAGATCGAGGACTCATGTTAGTACTTTTTTCCAAAATCATTATTAAACTATGGAAAAATTTTATATGTGCAATTCATGTTTTTCGTACTTTACATAAAAAAAAATGCAGTTCAAAATCAGACAATTTAATTGATTAAATAAAACTTACAATGAACTGGTGTTCTTGTTATGTAAAATTTGACGAATTAAGGGGAAACTTTTACTCTTGATCCTCTTTTTGAATTTCTACCAAGTAAATGCCCCTCCTCAGATTCTATGGAAATAACGTGTTATGTGGGAAGATACATGTTGAAAGTTGGTGGTTTCGTTGTAGAAAAAGGAATGTATATGAAGTGGGAATGACATGGAACTTTGACATTTATAACCGAACGGTTTCGGTTAGTAAATTATTGGCTTTTTTTCATCTGAGCACCTGAACTTCTGCAATTATCCTAAATAGGTAGTTGGTGAAGTTTTTATAACAAGTAGGCACCTGAGACGAAAAATCGGCACCTGAACTTTTATTTTTCTCTTTTTTCAGATTTTAAATATTTAAATGGAGGGCAAAATAGTCAAATTACATCTAAAACTAACTAAAGGTGGAGGTTTTGTTTTGAATTTGGTATTAATGGGGGTGGAGTTAAATGGGCGTTGGGTAGAGGTTGGGTTAGATTAGTGGCTTTAGTTAGTTTTAGATGTAATTTGATTATTTTGCCCTCCATCTAAATGTTTAAAATCTGTTAAAAGAGAAAAGCAAAAGTTCAGGTGCCAATTTTTCGTTTCAGGTGCCTACTTGTTATAAAAACTACCAGGTGCCTATTTGGGATAAGTTTTTGAGCCGTTTTGAAAGATTTTGGGTGCATTTGGTAAGTTTTTAACGAGGGAAATTTTTTTCTCTTCATATTTATAGACATTTAATTATAATTTTTTTATAAAATTGAACTTTTTTTCATTGTTTCATAAAAAAAATTAAAATTTATTTTTCGTTTCAAAAAAAATTAAAATAAACATTTATTTTTCTTTTTTCTTAATTGAATTTTTAATTTGATTGAAAATGTTAATTTTTTTAATTTTTCTTTTTAAGTTTTTTTAAAAAGTTAAGTTTTTTTAAAAAAATAATTAATTTTCTAAAAAAACTTAATTTTTTTAAGAAACAATTAAAATAAAAAATTTACTTTTAATTACTAAAACAGAGTTCATTTAAAAAAATGAAAAGAAATTAAAAAACAGTTATTTAAAAAAAAACAAAAATAGTTAATTTTTAAATAATTTTTTTTTAAAAACGACGATTAAATGTCTATAAATGTGAACGGGCAAAATTATCCTCGTTAAAAACTTACGAAATGCACCCAAAATCTTTCAAAATGGCATAGTAACCAAGTTTTCCAAAAAAAATGCAGTTGAATGATTTAACATATTGAAAAAATCATAGCATATCAAACTTGAAATACAAATTAATTATAAATCATTTCTCTTTATTCACTTTTTAACATGTTCCCTAAGGGCATATTTTAGAAAATCCATCGTTTTATATATACAAACAATTTTTCGGTAGAAATTTAGGATATGTGTTAATTTTTTTATTTTATTTCTCATTCATTAAATATACATATTACATTTTAAGATGATCGATACGAATTCTTCCCCTCTCTTTTCTTGTATATACATGATTTTTTTGTTATTCGTAGCTATATTCATAACAAGATATAGTTTGTAGCTTCCATTAGAAACCTATATTTATTCTTTTGTTCCTAATGTTTTCTTAATCCAAGCTAACTTTTGATAAGCGTTTTGCCCCGATTAAATTGTGGGATCGAATTGATACAACTTCTGCTCTACTACTTTATGGTGTACAAGATACTATGATTACCACTGGAACAATTAGATATCCAACCAAGTAGATTCTTTTTTTTTTTGATAAATTAGTGATGAGGTGAGCTTCGAACTCAGGACCTTCTGGTGACTAACAAGAATCTTTTCCACTAGGTTATTCGATTAAATCCAACCGAGTAGATTCTAAGAAGAAATATTTGAATATCAATCTCATTGTTCTAATTAGCTTTTGGGGAAATTTTGAACAAATAATTTCAATGAAATATTTCAATTTCTTATTTAATTCCATATTGACGACTTTCTAATTAACTTTGCAAATCCCTCATTTTTGCCTAATTCTTCTTTCGTTGAGCGATTCAATCTCTGATCAAGTGATTAAAGTTATAAATTATAGATATTTTTTTGCCTAATACACTTATACAATACTAAATTATAAATATACTTATTCACAAGGTATTTTCATATATTTTTTCCTTAATTTCTAACAGCACCCTCAAGTATCATGAACATTTCATTTAGGGACTATAGTTCCCCATTTTTTAAAGTAAGGGATTATCCTTCTGTTTGCCTCTAAAAACGTATTTTTTGTCAAAAAATAGCTAAAATTTATTTAACACAATGGCAAATCCAAAATTTCATGAAAAATTGTTTTGGGAGTTAGTTTGACATCAAGAAGGGTGAAGGTGTAACTTTAATGGTCCGTGATGGACACTTGATGTAATTAGTTGATAATTGACACGTGATGTAATTAGTTGATAATTGATATTATAAATAATATATGTGCTGAATGGGAACGATTTAAGAAGTTAGGTGATCAACTGGGACATTTTGAAAGTCAGGTGATCAACTAGGTCCCTGGCCCAAACATAGGTGATCATCCCAGCCGTTACCGCTTATTGTTTAGTAGCATACTATTATATTAAAGTAATAAAATTGTATGTGAATTCATTAATTATATTAAAAGAAGTCAAATTATAAACTAATTATGGAGGTAAGACAAAATCAATGGTTTGAAACAAATTTATGGATTTGCGCAATTTATAATTTAAAATAATATACTTAAAATATTAAATAATTTTTTTATACAAAGAATAATAACCTAATCAATTATATATTTTATATACACTTATACAATAATAAGTAATTCTTATGATTTAAACCAAATTAAAGTACGTATTACTTTCTGAACACATTATAATTTTTTTTAAAAGACTTCAGTAGTCTTTCAATTGCTTCTTCAAATAGATTGTAATATTTAAGACTTTATTATTTAAAGAGAAGTATATTAATGCATATTTAATGACTTTTGTAATATAATTAAAATTAAACAATATCAAGGAAATATTTAACATGAAACACTTTTATAATATAATTAAAAAAATTATATAAAGTATAACTCATTTGTAATATAATGATAAATATGACTTTATTAATAACAATTCACAATCGAACAAAATATAAAAATGATTCAATATTTAGATACCTATTTTGTCTATGTTAGAGGTCTAACCGTCTAAGATTCAAATCTACAAGGCACAACTGCACAAGCAACCCACAATTAGCACCACAGTATAACTTTTGTTAGTACCATTCAAGCCAAGATATCGTTGCTAACGGACCAGGATTAACGGGCCTCCGTCAAATCCTAACTGGTATCGTGAGGCCCGTTAAGGCCCCTTTGGAGGGGGCCTCAGATTGCATGGGGCCCAGGTTCCACTTAGTGCTTCGTCAACTTAGTTGTGGCCGTCCCGCATTCTGATAGGGGGCTCGGTTACACCCTAAAAGGGCCAAGCCCATCTGGCCCGATTCGTTTCACACATATAGTGAAGAGGTCTGAATTTATGCTAGATTGTTTTTTATATTAATAACAGCAGACCATAGCCCATAGCCCATAGGCAACAGCTAATAAGGCAATCTTCAATATATTTTTTACTGACATACTCTTCTTTTTGATAAATTATAGTTAGATCACTATTATTATTATTATTATTATTATTATTATTATTATTATTATTATTATTATCATTATTATTGTTTTGTAAATTAGCGATGGGTTGAGTTTGGAATCTAGGACCTTCTGGTCACTAGCAAAAACATTTTCCACTAGGCTATTCAATTGAATCTAGTTAGATCATCATTAATACTAGCTAGACGTGGCCAACGAACCGAAGCGGACGGCCCCAGCCCACTAACAAACGAACCAGACGGGCCCCTGTACTGTCTTCGCGGGGCCCAGAGTCCTAAACGAACCGGGCCCGGGCCCGTCCGTTAAGGGAATACTGGGCCCCTGTTCGGTTCGAGGCCCTAGTACGGGGGCCTAACGTGCCCACGTTAGATTACAACATGGGCATGTTGGGTGGTTTTTTTCTCTGTTTTTTTGCCCTAACGTGCCCATGTTGGGTGGACCCAACATGGGCACGTTTTAATCAGAAACTTTATCATTAGTTAATTCAATAAATATGTTAATAACAACAATAAATAATTGATCATAATTTTTATTAAAAAACAAAGTTTATAATCATATGGCAAGGAGTTTACATAGTTAATTAAATACTTCAAGGTGCAATAGGTCTTCTCTCACAATGATCGAGACCATACACGCGGACAACATAAACTATACATCCATGTCGCTCGGTTTTTTCGTTATGAAACTCACGTCAATACATGTCCATAGGCTAAATTGAATTGAGTAGAAAATTGACGCCATCCATCCGTAAAGAAAACACGACCTAGTTCTCCATTCTCTCCTCTTCCATTTTCGAATGTCACATCAAAAATTTGATCATCAATAAAAAACTTACACTCACCTTCTAGAAAAAGCCGACATCCTCTAACATAATTTGGAGGTAGTTCGATCCTTACACAAGATGGGTCGAGAATAACCTTGTGAAACCGCTTCAATGGTACTGGAGTTGGAACATGTTCTCGATCCATTTCCATTGAGTCTTGAGTTGTGATTTATATTGAAGAATTCAAAGTTTTATAGTTGAAATGTAAGATATGTTATCGTATTTATAATAGAATTGAAGTTATCATAGGGGACAAACGTGCCCATGTTAGATACAACGTGGCCATGTTGGTTTATAACGGCTAGTAAATTTCCATAACGGTCATTTTGGTTGATCTAACGTTCCCACGTTATATTCAACGTGTATATGTTGTGTTTCTAACGGCTAGTAAAATTAAATAACGGTCATTTTGGAAGAACCAACGTGTGGATGTTGGATCCAACATGTGGACGTTGTCAATTAAACGGTTATTTTTTTGACCGTTTTTCGCATTTAACGGCTATTTTATGTTCAACATGGGCAAGTTGGATCCAACATCCACACGTTGGTTCAGCATGATCACTTTTTTGACCACCATTATGCACCTATAAAAGGGACCTCTAACTTCATTAATTTCACACCATTCACAACTAGCCTCATTTAATATCAAAGCAAAGCAAACAAAAGTTATTCATATCATATTCTCATAGAAGTATTGTTTCGAATTCTTCGCTTTTGAACAATTTCAATATTTATCTAGTGTTTGATGAATGAACAATTAGGCCGTTTATGTTTAATTTGATGTATTGTGTTGAGATGTTTGCTTATCTTTTAAATTGCTGATGTTTCTGCTGCATTCTGCGATTCTAACGTGGGCACGTTGATATGGTCATTATAATCCACAGACAAAACTAATCTAACATGGGCACGTTAATAAGGGGGCCTAAACGAACACGAACCGTGCCCGGGCCGAAGGCCCACCGAATTTGAGGTGGGCTCGAACCGTGCCCGGGCCTGGGGCTCAAACCCAAAGCCCCTATCTGCTTCACTACAAAAGGGGCCAGGGGCCGTCCGTGGGCCAGGTGGCCCGAACCGAACTCGAACCGGACTAATGGGCCAGGCCCCCGGACCGTCCAAGGGGGGCCCGTCCGTTGGCCACCTCTAATACTAGCCTTATTTTCATTTTGGACCCTGAATTATGATGAAAATTTTAAATTGGACCTAATACTATCCTAAGCATCATATTGGACCATATACTATGGTTTGTCTCATTTTACCCCCTAAAATGTCAAATCTGATGTAATTTCGTTTTAAAATAAGGGCAAAATCGAAATAGCACATATATTAAACTTTTGGGCACAATTGATAAATAACAAAACTATTAAATGAAAAAATAAATCCCATGATTATTCTAATTTTGGACCCTGAACTATCACGTAAGTTTCAAATTGGACCCTGATACTATCATTACTTATTTGTAAAAACGCCCCAAAAGTTTGATATATGTGATAATCCGAATTTGCCCTTCTTTTAAAACGAAATTCAATATAAAATTGGAATTTGATGGGGCAAAATGAGACAAAACGTAGTATAGGAGGCAATTTGAGGCTTATGATAGTATTAGGGTCCAATTTAAAACTTACGTGGTAATTCAATGTCCAAAATAAAATAAGCCTTAATATTCTTAAACTCAATCTTCAATTTTCGTATTAATTTTCAATTTCCTAACCTGTTGGTCTCCTCTTTTTATTTTCAATTAATATCATTAATAGCATATATATAACTTTGTATATTATATAACAACTAGGAGTGAGGAGCACAATCAATGTCTGTGCGAATTAATATTTTGTTTAGTTAATATTTTATTAAGCAAAAAAAAAAATACGAATAGTTTAGGTGCTATCAACCTAATAATTTGAGGACCTAACTAAAAATAATCAACTTTTTAACTTACTTTGGTGCGTTCTTTTCTCTATTATTTTGAATCGTCATCTCGCGTAAAATGGACATCGATCATAAACAATGATATATCATTATTCACCCAATGCCTCTACCACAAAAGTATATATGAAGTCCGTAAATAGCTCTCCGAGCACAAATTTAGTGATAAATAGTTTGGGGTGAGTAGCATCATGTAGTATGGATATTAATCATAAACTGTATCGTGTGGGTTTGAGTATGGGCCGGGTGAGTAGCAGCAGTAACGGATCTAGGAATTTTAAATTGTCTGTTCAAAATTGACATAATTTTTAAAGTGCCTGTTCAAAACACTTAAATATATTGAAATATATATTTAAATGCTAATTTTTACATTAATTTTTTTTAAATACATATAATATTTTTTTCCATAAAACAATATTTGTTCGAGTGAACATACCTGAACCAATGTGGCTCCGCTATCGCCTATGAGGCAGAATTTGGTATAAAAATGATTAACGGGCACCCTTAAGTCCTCTAACTATCTGACACATATCTCGCGACTTACCTCCTCGCGACTTCCACGACGGGAGGCAAGGTGATTGTTAAGTTCGCTATTCAACTTTTATTTTGAAGTGCGTAAATACTTTAAGAATAACAAATGGCCATGATGGAAGAACATTAAAGTTACCTGAATATGGGTGTCTTTTGTTTCGTATACTTTACATTATTTTTTACCTCCGGAGCAGAAAAAGGGTATGATATTTTAGATGAAAACAAAAGAAGTGGTAAGATGAAAAGGATTTGAAGTATTTATGTCTGGTCCCTATGTTCTCATAATAATTGGATAAAGACAATTACAAAACCTCTTTTGGCAACCCCCGACACACATATCTTTGTCTACTTTTACTACTTTTACATTTATTATTCACGTTTTGATAACTGCCTATCTTCTCATCATGCTTGCAATGAATAGACTGATGAGGAAAGCCATGGGCCTTCAATAAGATATGAATCGTCCTATTTCATTTTCAGGGATTTTATCGACTGCGATCTTGTTTAATTTCATTAAATTTAATTGTAATTTTGTCATTTAATAGTTACATAGTTAGGTATGATGGCGTCTCACCTAAATTTGCTGATAATTTGTCTCGTATTTCATTTTAGTTGTAGTTAACGGTGTCAGTATCCGTTAAAACTATTATATTCATACTCTCATCGCTAATTAGAAAAATAAAAGAGGGGTGGTATAACTTAGGGTAAATGGTCATAACAATCACCTACATTTGCAAAATGTTTTTAATCCATTACCTATATTTTAAAACGTTATTGTCAATCACATATATTTGAAAATGTTCAAGTCTGTCACCCATTATATCGATACATTATTAATATAATATCATGTGAAGAGTAAGTGACTTATCAATAAGGTTATTTCGATCATTTCATTTAATATGTTTTGGGATAAAAGAATCAAAAGAAAAATATAAAATAACTCATCTCCAATTTCGAATATGAAATAACGCACCAACACACGCACAGACTCACTTAATAACAAATTTATCAAGTAAGACCAAGTATGATATATTTGAAACATATGTGATTGAAAGTGATGTTTTAAAACATAGGTGATGAATTGAAAATATTTTGTAAACATAGGTGATTGTTACACGCATTTGTCCTATAACTTAAAGATGAATATCTATCGAATAAGTTATAATGATGGTCATAATATTTTCTTGGTTCAAATTCCTTTATTGTTATTGTAAGAATGACACGAGCTGAATTTGTTGAAGTGTTTTTCGAGCTGGCTTGTCTATCTAATGGACTATCTTATTGCGACTGTTACATTTTGAAAGTAAGCAAACTCATAAGTCATAACCATAGTGAGTGATGTGAAGCAAACTCAAATAAAAAGTAAATATAGACAAGGAGATTTTTATACAACTTCAGGAAATGTTTACGTCCTATCTTAGAGTGTCACGTTCAATGATTTCTCGATATTTAATTAAAAGCGCAGGCCTTGTCTGAATATATATTACAAACAAGAAACCACTACTAAATTAAGAACTCTTAGACTCCTAGAAATATGCATGATCGCTCTCCAATGGCTATTTTGGTCTTTAATGCTTCCAAATCAATCGATTGATTGATTCCAACTCTTAAGTCACTAATCTTTATTTGTTTGTTGATGTTGTAGACTTGTAGATGATTAATCAGGGATCAATATAATTGCTTTTCATATGTGTTATTGCCTTTTTCTCACATGTGATTCTGCAGTCTGTGATCACTTAAATTTGATTGATCATTTGGTTTCATGCTTAGCATGTTAGTGCCTACAAAACCTCCTTGCAATCTCTTCTTTTTTGTATGAGACAAACTTCTCCATGTTTTATAAACCTCAATAATTATTATACGATTAATGGCGCGTTTCGACTATACGTGTTTTAGAACATTTACCATTCAATCATACATGTTTCAAAATTGGATCACATGTTTCATACAGTATCTTACTTGATACTTTTGTTATTTTCCCCATTAAGTTTGACTTTCTTTGACAAAGTTGAAGGCATACAATGTGAGCAAAGTTTTCACCATTCAATTATACAAGTATTTCTATCAATTTCTTTTCCTAAAATGACAAATAAAAATAAACAAATGAATTATATAAAAAGAATTTCATATTACATACCTTATTAGCAAAATACGTTATTATCATTTGACGGTGACGTACGGGCACCTCTGATTTGTATATTAAATAAACTAATGGTAATATAAAGCTTATATGTGTTTAAATCTGTTTATCCAAATTAAAAGGACTCTAATAAACTTACTAGTAAAAAATGCCCCGTTAAACAACGGGACTTAAAGTATAATCATCGTTAGTAATTTTACTTAAAATAAACATGAGTTTCATAATTTTGATAGTCAAAAGGATCACAATCGGATAATAAATACGCAAAAAATATATCAAAAATTCATAACGAAGTAGATATATCAAGAGGATGCTCGAGCTCGTATGAGCTTTTAGTCATCCTTGATCACTAAAGTCATCCTTGATCACTAACTTATGCAACAATAACGAATTAAAACAAAACTAAACAAATAAATAATGCCTAAAAAAATACTCTATTTTATAGAAAAAGGCTTTTTTTTCCTATAGGCCCCTCAACTTGACTATCATTTCAAAGGGCCCCCTGATACTATATTGCTTTCAATTAGCCCCTTGAGTTGGTTTTTTAGCATAAAAATTAACCAGGGTTATGATTTGAAGGTCAATTTAGGCAAACCATGAAATATGATACACAACCTCTCACTCACGTGCTTAGTACAAGGTACATTTAATTCCGCACCAACCTTGTCAGATCATTCTCCGCCTTTTGTCTTTCTCTCAAGAAACTTCTCAAAACGTAGAACCTTACATTTTCTCCTCCAGAAAAGTAACCTTTCCCCCAATCGAGGAAGAGTCTCAACAATGTATGACTCTAGAACCTCTGAAATGTCCGATTCCGAAGAAGAAGTAGAAGTTGAGGGCATTTGGAGAGAGCCAGGCGAGTCCAATATTACAAAGTTCGATTATAGTGAGTCCAATTTCTTGATTATGTTAGATTAAACATACTATTATTGTACATGTTGTTCAATTTTTCGGTTTTGACTTTGCTAATGACAACATGCATGTGTTCAATTGCAGAACACGATAAGGGCTTATTCACTTTTAGTTTCATGCCTATGGAAAATTCAAGAAGGGTCGGACCAGGAAAATGTATATAGGTGGATGGGTGAGTATTTGAATTACTGCCATAAGGATTCGATGTTGATGTTATGCCATTTAGCAGGGCAGATGGGGATTAAAGGGTTGTGCTTTTTCTATTTTCGTAAGACCTCGTTTAGTATGGCTGATGGGTTGGTTCACCTTAAGACGGATGACCACATTGAAGATATGCTAACATATATATGGATTTTCAGGGAGATAACCATTTATGTTACAAACCCTAGTCATGAGTATAAGAGTGTCTTACTTGATGAGTTGTATACCAAAGTTCGAAGGATGTGGCCTAAAGCAAAATTAACCAAAATTGATGATGTTGAAGCTGAAATGATTAGGGTACAACCAACATTCCTTTGTTAGAATAGTATCCAACCAATGATAATAAGGAGCAGGGTGATAGTACAGGGGCTAGCATTGAAAATGAAATATTTGATACTACAGTGATTGACACTAAATTTGAAGTAGGAGGTACTTCAGGAGTTATATGGATAATTCAAGGGCTAACATTGAATGTGCAGTCAATAAAAATGAAGCGGTAATAGCGGATAATTTAGGGGCTAACACTGAATGTGTAGATGGAGAGAGTTTAGAAGCTGACAATGCAGGGATAGTTGTTGGGGATAGTTCATGTGTTAACATTGAAGGGACACATGCTTTGGTATACGACGATGAATGATTTGATGACTTCGATACATTAGCTTTTATAAGGGGAGAAAGTTTTGATGAAAATTATGAACCATTAGTTCCAGAGGAGGAAAAGCTTTTATATGATGTGGAAGGTTGCAAGGGCTACTAATGTCCCTTATTTTGAGGCAGCAATGGAGGATATCAAGCGTGTATCTGTGCCTGCATATGAAGCTCTAAACAGGATAAATCGCAAAAAATGGGCAAGATGTGCATTTCGTCCTGGTTCAAGGTTACTCAACTAGTCAATAATTAGGCTGAGGCCTTCAACAACTTTATAATGAAGGTTAGAGACCAGCCTAATATAATTATGTGGCTTTTTTGCATCTAGGCACCTGAACTACAAGTATCTTTGTAAATAGGCACCTGAACTGTTTTTTGTTGCAAATAGGCACCTGAGCACCTGAACTTTCGACATTTTGGCTTTTTCAGTATTTTTAACATTTCAAATAATTTAATAATGCTTAACTCAAGGGCAAGTTAGTCATATTGAAAAATTTGTGAAAAAGTTCAGGTGCCACCTTGAAAGAAAAAAAATTGCGTTAATAATTGAGGAAAAGTTCAGGTGCTATAACTTAATTATGATATTCGGCTTCTATACGTATAATTCGATACCTATCAACCATTGAAATATCAAATTTGCCTCTCCCTTCATCTTCAACAACCATCCTTTTTCTTCTTCACCAACCTTCAATCACCACCACCATTAACCTTCAATATACAAAACCATCACCTTTCTTCTTCACCAACCACCACCCACCCACCTTTAAATCACAAAACCATCACCTTAGTTCTTTACTAACCACCACCTTTCTTCTTCACAAACCACCACCTTTTTTTATTTTTTTTTTATTTTTACTAGCAAACTTTCTTCATATAATAAAATCTAAGAATAATCCGGTCATCAAAAGATATGCAAAGATGTGTACAAGTGTAGAGGTCTTCTCACATCTTCACATGGAAAAGTAAACACTTCTTACATAATCCATGACTAAGCTCTTGGCTTTATCATCATAGTACCGTACCCATGTAGAAGAATGGACTAAGCTCTTGCCACTGGTTCAAGAGCTTCAACTGTTATTACATTGTTCCCTCTAAAGGGCTGTCCAGATCTGCTCATTTTGAAGAACGCTTTGGGGGAGGTTTTGTAATTTGGTTATGCTAAAAGCCTGTTGCTTGATGGCTGCTGCTCCGATTCTCCAACCACCACCCCCTTCCCAATCCCGATTTTGCCTCCCCACCCCCTCCCAATCCCGATTTTGAACCCCCTACCCCCTTCCATGCTCGATTTCAAGCCCCCACCTCCCTCTTTGTCCTATTTCGCCCCCCACCCCTCCTTGTTGGTGGTGGTTGTTACGAAGAAGAAGAAGAAGAAGAAGAAGAAGAAGAAGAAGAAAATGAGGAAGAAAGTGGTGAAGAAAGTGAGGGAGAAGAAGAAGAAGAAGAAGAAGAAGAAGAAGAAGAAGAAGAAGAAGAAGAAGAAGAAGAACAAAGTGAGGAAGAAAGTGGTGAAGAAAGTGAGGAAGAAGAAAAAGAAAGAGGGTGGTGGTTGAAGTTGGTGAAGAAAAAGTTGGTGAAGAAGAAGGTGAAAAGGTGTTTATGTGGGTTGAGTTTAAAATTTGAGGTTGGGTTAGTGGGTTTCTTTAGTTTATAAGGTGGCTTGACTAATTTGTCCTTATAAAATTATTAAGAAAGTTCAAAAAATATTGAAAAAGCCAAAAAGTCAAAAGTTCAGGTGCTCAGGAGCTTATTTGCAACAAAAAAACAGTATTGGTGCCTATTTGTAAAGATATTAGTAGTTCAGGTGCTTAGATGGAAAAAAGCCTAACTATGTTGAACACAATCTACCATACTATCATGACCAGCATACATGAAGAAACCAACAAAAAATGAAATGGAAAGATATTGTGTGTCCAAAGGTACATGAATTAATTGAAGCTAGGGAGGAACGAACTGGAGAATATCTTACCAAACATTCAGGGATCCCCATATATAAAGTGACATCAGCTGAGCACACCTTTATGGTTGATATTGCGAAGATGGTTCGTTCCTGCAGACTTTGGCAGCTTGGAGGGGTGCCATGTGTTCATGTTGTTTCCGTGTATAATTCTCAACATAAAGACCCTCGAAAGTTTGCGCACAAAGACTACTTGATGATCACCTTCATGACAGTTTACATCCATAGCTTGGAACCTTTAGGAGGTCCGAAATTTTGGATGAAAAGCTCTTACCCACCTATTTTATCTCCAGATATGAGAATTCTTCGACTTGCCCACGAAGACAAGAGATAGATCTTCCAGGACATTGCACATCTCAGCCCTAGACATAATAGAGATTGTTTTGTTACCAATGTTCTCTTTTGAAACTTTAGCAACCATTTTGTGAACTTTAATGTGTTTAATTTCTAGTATGTTGGTAGGTGAAGGCATTTCATGGCTCTTTTAATATTTAAACAATGTGCAAGTGGGCAATTACTTTTGTCACTTTCCATCCAATCTATGGAATATTGTCATTTTTATTCATTGTTATAAGATTATTATGTATTTTTAATTCACTTTCTCACTACTTTGTGTATTGTATCTGTTAAGTGATTAGTTCAGGGGCCATTAGTTCAAGGGCAATACGAAACACTGTTTATCATCTAATTTCATTACATAACATCAAACACTTCAATTCATTTAATAAACATCATAAAAATTCATTCAAAACACCAAACACTTCATTTCGTAACATAACAACTCATTCAAAACAACAAACACTTCGACACATCTAATTTCATTACATTACATTTCATAAAAATTAATTCTGGATACGTGGGAGCTCTTTCATTCCACAAGTGCATTGTTCACCAACAAAAAGGCCAAAAACATAGAAGAAGAAGAAGAAGAAGAAGAAGAAGAAGAAGAAGAATGTCAAACTAATCACAAGGCGATCAGCAACCCACTCCCAAATGTTACACCCACCAAGGCGATCTGCACATGTTACGAATCTTCTTCAAGGATTCATCTTTTTGAAGCTTATCCAGTCAATGGCGTTTCTCCAGGATTCTTGTATGTGGTGCCATCTTTAAGTTTTGCAATTTCTTGTTTGTGAAATTAGGGTTTATCAGGTATTTGGGGGAACCAATGAGAATTGACTCATTCTAATTGCCTTTAGGTTTTAAAGTACTACTTGTTCTATAGCAAACTGAACTTCCAAAATTAACCTCTCTATTAAACATTCATACACATGAATTGGCCTTTTTTCGTAACTCTGTTAAGTTTTATGCTAAAAAATCAACTCGAGGGCCCAGTTAAAAGCTATATAGTATCAGGGGGGCCATTTGAAATGATAGTCATATTTGAGGGCCCATAGGGGAAAAAAAGTCAAAAGATAAGTAACAATCAACAAGTAACCTATACACCAAAGTCAAACATAATCTTCCATAATAAGAATTACCCAATAATAAATTGATTAGAAACAAGAAACAGTAGAAAAAACAAACAACTAAAACTAAGAACATAAAAGCACATAACAACCATTCATGGACATGCATACGAATAAACGAGCAATTAAATATGAAGTATGAAGACAAAAATAAAACAACAAGCTATTAACAAGAATGTAAATAAAAAACTTGATTGTGAAATGAATAGAACCCTCCAAAAAAATAAGAGTGAGTGAGAGAGGGAATGAATAAATTGAAATGGATTGGATATAAATGGTAGAGGGAGGGAAATGATCAACATCATAATTGGCCTGACTAATTCAACGGCTCAAAAGCAATGGCCAATTATAAAGTGCGGCATAAGTAGTGAAATAATCAATAGCTAAAACTGGCCCAACTAATCCAATGGCTAAGAAATGATGATGAAGTCAAACGATTAATAGTCAAAGATAATATAAATCATCGAAGTTCGAAATCAATGATCAATTATGAAGTGGAGTATAATTCATTTGATAACATTTATAAAATGAGGCATAAATTATTTAATACATTTATGAAGTGGGACATTAGTCATTTAATGACATTGATTAATCGGTGGTCCCATACAAAATGGTTGACATACCAAAATTTGTAAATAAAAATTCATCATTCTTTATTTATTAAGATAATATTAGTATACAATATATATCGAAAATAAAACAAATATGGTACAATACTCGAAGTCGATAGAATTCATCGATTTTGCCGGTCAAAATGAAGGTCTTCTCGACAAGGACGCTAGAGGAGTCGGCACAAATAATGGTCGCGTCTATAGGGTTACCAAGCACTAAGAACAAAAAATAATTAGTATTAGTTTTGTAGCTCAATTATGCTACACTAACTAATCAACTAAATTCTTAACTAGTATTTTTAACGCCACTTTCACATTTGATGTCTTCACTCTTCTAATATGAACAATAATATTCTTATATTCATATTTTTTTATGTTAATATGTTTTCAAGTCAAAAGCTATGAATTTTAATTTAATTGAGAAAATTGGCCAACTACAACCGATCAACACACATTTTTATTTTGCTTTTTTAAGTAAAATATAAAAAATATATGTTAAAAAGAGATATCCAAGCACCAGCTTAAATAGTGCTTCAAAAAGGAGTTATCAACATTGATTTTTGTAATAGTGGTGATGGAGATGGTGGTGATTAAATTGATGAGTTAGGGTAGACGAACAATTCTGGTGATATTGGTGAAAATAATAAACAACAATAATTAGGGAAGTTTTTTTGTTTTGTTATATGGGTATTAAATTTTACCAAATATTTTAAAAATATATTACATACATTTTAAAAGCGGATATTCGTGTGTCTCTATTTGAATTAAAATTCCTTGGACCCTTGATATTTAGCCAAAGTTTTAATTTAATGATATTCTGAATTGTTAACATAGTTCAATATAAGAAGCAATCGAGTTACGAGGGAAATAATACAATATTTAAACTCACAATATATAGCTATCTCTGTTTTTCATGCAACATCTACTGCACCATACTAGTTTCATCTCATCTTATTTATTCATTTATTTTTACACAAAAGTTCAAAAAAATTCAAACGCATTTCCCACTATTTTATTTTTTCTTTACAAATCCTAATTAAAGAAAAATCAAATTTTAAAGTCTATTTTTCACTTCAATCTCAACTGCGAAATCTACTATTGGGTTAGCTATTTTCATTATTGGTTGTGAATTCAAATGCGATAGGGACATATATCTACATAAACCAGGAACTGCCATTCTAACCCTTTCGGGAGATTCCATCCATAAATGAATGAAATTGAGATATGGATGGAATATAATGAAATTGAGCCACTTTGAGGTTCCTTCTCAAATGAGGCATGCCAGTCCAACCAATACCCGAAAAGAGTTGGTCCCGACCACCATTCTTTTAGATATTTCGCTATGAAATACAAAAGAAAGATTACCTCACCTTCTCGTAAATGGTGTCAGTAAGAGCCATTTTAGTATCCCCGTTGACCTTCTTACTCAGTCTGCATTATTAGTAACTCATGATCTTGGCCTAGTGGTTATCAACTCAACATTCATAATTGTGGTCCTAAAACGAAGTCTTAAAAAGACATTTTAATAATAACTGATGTCTCTGTGTCTGATATAATATAAATTTTTCCGTCCCCATTATTACTAATATATAATACAATTATCAATTAAAAAATATTCTACCAAGTAGGGGCTCGATTTACGAGGCTGGCTACTAGAAGGTGATTACTAGTCGTGTATGTCAATTTTTGTTGCATATATCAATCAAGTTAAAGAACACTACATGGACACAACCTACTCACTCATCATTTCTCGAGCCACTCCCTCCATCCTGTTAATTAAAGTCTATAATTATCAATTTAATCCTTTTTTAATTATAGATGAAAGATGGTCCAACCTTGTTTTACATCCTATCTCGAATCCATAATTTGATTAAGGAGACAGGTTAACTACATTTCTAAACATGTTGCCAGGTGCCCGTTTATACACTTCCATAATAAATCTAAGGCTTATTTTTATTTTGGACCCTGAACTATCACGTAAGTTTCAAATTGGACCCTGATACTATTTTGAGACTCATTTTGGACCCTATACTACGCTTTGTCTCATTTTGGACCTTAAAATGCCAAATAAAATTGGAATAGGGGCACATTTTAAAATAAATTTATACGTGGGATCTTTTATAATATTTTAATTACAAAACAACCCCTCCTTCTTCCTCACACCCCACCCCCTACCCCTACCCCCTACCCCCATCTCACCCGTAACCCCCTTACCCCCCCCCCCACCCCCGTAACCTCCTTACCCCCCCCCCTCGTATTTCTTTGCATTCTCAACTAAGTGATAGATTAAACCAAATCCAGTTAGCCTTTAAAATTAAAACAATTCAGCAAAAAAATAAAGGCCACATAAATCAAGCTAATTAAAAGCTTAATTAAGCACTAAACAGGACTACAAAATCATAGTTGATCTTCATTACAACAAGAAACAAACCTTGGAGACATTGGCTCGGCCAGGGTGCAAAACATCAATGACGAATTGCTTCCTGGAATGAAGCCTAAATGTCATGAACTTCCTTGTCCGAATAGTTACTGCCTTCTCCGACATCTTCCTATGATATTTGCTGCTGCGGGAGTGTCTTCAATCAAAGATGTAAGAGTTTGGATATTCACATTATTATAGGGTTTAAACAGGATCTTACGGGGGTGGGGGGTATGGGGTAACGGGGGTGGGGGGGTAAGGAGGTTACGGGGGTGGGGTAAGGGGGTTACGGGTGAGATGGGGGTAGGGGGTGGGGGTAGGGGTAAGGGTGGGGTGTGAGGAAGAAGGAGGGGTTGTTTTGTAATTAAAGTATTATAAAAGATCCCCACATATAAATTTATATTAAAATGTGCCCCTATTTCAATTTTATTTGGCATTTTAAGGTCCAAAATGAGACAAAGCGTAGTATAGGGTCCAAAATGAGTCTTAAGATAGTATCAGGGTCCAATTTGAAATTTACGTGATAGTTCAGGGTCCAAAATAAAAATAAGCCTAAATCTAATAGGGTTTTCGTATCATTTCTTTATTTTGCACTGCTAACATCATCAATCTCATAAAATTTGATCACTCCCTCATGTAACCTAGTTCCAAGGCAAAAATTTCTAATATACAATTTTTTTTCGATTTGATTGTTGGTGAACGCATGTAGCACTCGTTCGTTTGATACTTTGGACTTGTATTATACGTTCGGTATTATCTCCAAAGCACGAAACATACGTTCGATATACATGTTATTGACCAATTGAATTATACAATCTCTTATGTTTTTATTCATAGAGACGGAATGCATGCAATCCTCATTCATCTTATATATATATATATATCCAATTAAACCATTTTTTAATTGAAATATGAGGTAATTGTTGAGATGATCTCAGTTAATAAATAGATTATTATTATATTTTGATTCCCGCAAGTGATAGCAATACGCAAATGATGATTCATATAAGTGTCTAACTGATATGAAAATACTCCTGTAATCGAGAAGCTTTAGTAGATGTTTGACTGGACTTTCTTAGTAACAAAAAAGAAGACGTTAACTAACTAAACCATAAAAATTGAGTTACATATTATCTTTTTCCATAGTGATGATAAAATCAGTTTCTTAAAAATAATTCATTCACATGTCTTGTGTGTACGTACAAAATTAAAAACCATTCGGGGTACAATTAAAAATATGTGGAGTAATAAATAAGTGTTCTGTAGTACTAATTTGTTCCACAAAAGTACTAATGGTTGAATTAAAGTAAAGGCAATGAATAATTGATCTTTCATTGGTGAACAAAATTGATGATGTATCATATATTGTATAGTATATATTGATAGATAGTACAATATATTATTTGTACTTCTATTATTGCTATTATTGCAATTAATTAAGTGCGATAAGAAAGACTTCAAAATTGGAGAAGGGCCTTAGTGAAACTAGTAGTCACTCTCATGACCATCTCTGTCCCTGTGATATTCATATCCTACTAATAAATGAAGAATTAGATTTGGCTTCTAATGATGACAATTTAACCTCAGTGTCATATATTACACAAAAGATGAATTTGTCATCTTAGCGGTCCTCATATACTCATATTTTAGAGTACATGTAGATTGTAAATCGTAAAATGTATATCAGCTGATTAGGAACGACTAAAACTTTTATTTTAATCAGGTTAACACAAAATTTGCTCCTTAAAAAAAATTAAAACTACGCTATATTTATGAAAAACAAGACTATAAATACTTAAGCACTCTAACCCTTTATTAATTAGACGATGCCGCAGAGCACTGTCATATAGGTACTATATTTTTGTTTTAATTCCTTTAACAAAATGGATCAATAGAAGAGAGAACTGTCGATTTGAAGTATAATTTTAGTTGCAGGTAAATACCATTTTGTAGATTAAACTCGAAAGTAGGTTTGTAAACGAGTCGAACCTTACCAAACTTCTGCAGGGTTCGATTCGGCTCAAAAGTAGAGATTTGGAGGTCCGATTCAGTTCGAGTTCGACGAACCCATAAATTTGAAGTCCAATTATGTTAGAAAATTTGAAGGTTCAAGGTTCGATTTGAATGATACGAAGTTCGTACAAAAATAAGAAGAAAAATGAAAAAAAAATCAAATGCATGCAATTTGAGCCGAACCGAACCTACGTTTCGAATTCGGTCGAACCGAATCGTACCATCATATTCTTTTATAGCCCTACTCGAGAGTGGGACCAGTATTAGCGTATATTTCTCGAAAGGACACATACTACAGTACGATTTTCGACATAACAAAGACGAATATGTAACATTTAACATTATAAAAGTCTAACAAAAATTAAAAGTCTAATATGAGCAATGAGAAAAGGATGAAAGAAAGTGAATTGTGAAAAAAGAAGTGCAAATGGTTCATCGATCACTCACGTTGGTTAAAAAACACTAGTCAATCACCATAATATGACTTTGTATACTTTCGATCACTCATGTTGGGTATTATGTATACTTATGTCATTCACATGTTTTTTTGGTACAACTCTTTATTTTTTGAAATTTTTAACATTTTGGTAAGGGTATTTTAGTCATTTCCCATAATTTTTTTACTTCCATCAACTAACTTTTATTAACTTCCATTACGCTATGAATTTTTATGACAAAATTATGAGAGAATGGCTTAAATAACCTTGTCAAAATGTTCAAAATTTCGAAAAATCAAGAGTTGTACCAAAAAAACGTGTGAGTGACCAAAAGTATACAGAACATCTAACATGAGTGATCGAAAGTATACAAAGTCATACTAGAGTGATCGACTAGTATTTTTTAACAAACATGAGTGATCGATGAAACATTTACTCAAAAAAAAAAACAAGAATATCTTTGTCATTGTCAACATTTGACACGAAGGCAAACCATAAAGAAACGTCAAATCTAATTATATCATGTGACCTACAAAAATGAATTGACATTGCATTTAGCATGGTGTGTGTATGTATTGTCTCTAAGTGGACCTACACATTTTGTCGTGCTTCTCATTCATCAGTCGCTCTTAAAAATACAAAATAATCGTACGGACCATTTCATAATAAATCATATGAAGAGAAGGGAACAAGATCCTTTGCAATCCAATTCCGAGGCTATTGTCTCAAATTGTTGCTTTCTCACTTTGACAAACAATGGTCTTCACGACCTTTGTTCATTATATTTGACCACCCTATTTTAATTATCATTTGTCTAGTGATTATTTATAATTAACCTCGGAATTTGAAGAGGATGTCGAATTCAACAAGCTTGTGGTCCAAGATCATTCTTCTTGTTACTTGTTGTTAATTTGGAGGATGATTAGAGCTAATCTAGGGATTATTTAAAGCAATATGTAATCAAACATAGATTATTATTTCATGCACTATAGACTTAATGTGGGTTTGAACACAGACATGATCGGGCAGTAATATCAAACAAGAGTAAAAACTGCTTCTTTGTTCACTATATGTAATATTGTTGAGATGCACGTCTTATATTGAGGTGGATATCTTTCCGGGTTAATATATAAAATTTTGAGTTACTTTCTTTATTGTCAATTGGTTTTAGAATGAAATTCATAGACTCTTAACATTGTGACCAACCACGAATTAATGAGGCACGTCTAACGCTGCTGATGTTGTTCCGGCAATAATACAGCGAGGAAAATTCCACCGACGATTTGGTTACACGTGAGGGGAGTGTTAAGATGTACATCCCACAACGAAAATCGGCGTCCTCCCGGATCAATATATAACATCTTGAGCTACTCTTTTTTATTGTAAATTGATTTTAAGTGGAACCTCATATATAGGCTCTTAACAAATATCACTACATGTCACTAATTATCATAATCGGATCTAAATTTTTTAAAATGGTGCTGGGAATCTACATATATATTTTAAAGTAGTGTTCAAAACAATTGAATATACACTATATTAATATAAACATAAATGTTAATTTTATATTATTGTTTTTTTATAACTATATATTTTGTATTTTATTTTCTAAAAGTGGATGTTGTTATTAAAATATGTTACCTAGACATATTTTGATGTATAAATGTTTAATATGATTGATCTAAGTTTTACATGCTAGCAAGGGGATGATTGATTTGTTAGTAATAATGAGATGCATGGGTAGGTCTTTTTCTTATTCATTTTTATTTTGTTGAAGTTTTAAAGCATAAATATTATGAATAGTTATGAATGCGTATTTTATATGTGGTTGATTGTTATTATTGGCGATATCCCGTTTCATCTATTATTTACCACTACAAGTTAATTAGATAGTTAAAATAAAGTATTTGTGATGTAAGCAACGAAATCGAGGAAAAAAGACTTGAAATACTTAAATTTTAGAATCTCCTTTCCTCATGTTTTAACATATTATTTAAAAACAAGTTATTTTATTAAGGATATGAAAAATATTACTTCTTTTATTTTTTTTTATTTGTTGTTTTAGTAATTATTTTTATTTTATTTACTTTCCGTTTTATATTTTCAAAATATTTTTTGGTTTAGTTTTTCTATTATGACCTTGTCATTAAATGAGCATGAATTATATTTTTGCCTTGGAACTTGAAATAGTATTGTTTATTCCTCTAATAAATGAGGGTATACAAGTAGAATATATGAGATCTTTTAATTGTTCATGTTAAAGTCTAAAACGATAACTTTAAAAAATCGGAGGTAGTATTATTTTACTATCATTTTAGGAAAGTTAATAAATAGATGTGAACTACCAATATTTTGAAACGTGAATTGTTGTTTAAATAGTATATTGAGTGTTTGACTTATCAATAATGACGCTTCAAAATTCACAAAATTTATGTTGAAAAATTAATAAGTTTAATAAAAATGTACTCCCTCCGTCCCTAAAAGATTGTCACATTTTGACTTTTGGTAGTCAAACATTACAAAATTTGATCATGAATTCCCATTAAACGATAAGAAATAATATAGTCTTGTGGGACCTTGTTAGCTTCGTCTCAATATATATTTTTGAAATATTAACTTTTTATAATTTTTGCTCATGTAGAATAATAGATATTTATGTTTTAAATCGTGTTTTGTTGACCATCAAAAGTCAAAATGTGACAATCTTTTAGGGACGGAGGGAGTATTACTTTATTAATGATAAAAAAAAAAAAAAAAATGGTGAACTAACATGAATAATATGTTAAAAAAAGTATTAAATAAATTAAGTCTAATTAAATTTTCTTAATCAATGACTTAGAATATGTGTGATATTATAGATAATAAAATTCATAATAATGAACGTGTTCGGCTGGGTAAAAATTGGAAGATTAATTAAGAATAGTAAATCTAATTGAACAAAAAAAAATTGAAAACCTAATTGAACCAAAAAATAACAATGGAATTCCTTATTGAACTAAAAAAAGAAAAAAAAAAAAGATGTTTGAAGTTGATAATTCCAAAATCCAAACCTAATTTTGGAAATCTTTAATTCATGGTGAGATGAGGGAGGGGCAAGGGGAATATGAAGATGAACCAATGAGATGAGATGGGGGGTGGATGGGAGGTGGGGGTGGGTAATTTATCTCATTGAGATGGGAGGGGGGGGGGGGGGGAGTAGGGGATATATCTCATGAGGGAATATACAAATTAGGGAATATATGTACATTATATCATTAAATACATATATGGTGGTCGAGCCGAACTCTTTCGAACGGTTTGTTTTGACTTTTCGAATATCAAATTTCAAGGTTCGATTTGAAGTTTCATAGTTCGAGCTGAACTTAAAGCCGAATATGCCAAATATTTTCGAACTTGAACGTTTGTTCACATCCTTGCCAATATATGGATGAAGATTAAAAATGGTTAAGCGTAGTTAAGATTATTATCTTTAGACGAGAGAAGCGTTCCATCTCCTGAAAGTGGCAACCATTGTCATTTCAGATAGAGACCAAAGTATCCCATTTAATATGCCAATAGAAATCTTGTTGAATAAATCGGGACTCATAAGTTAAATTCCATCTTACTCAAAAAACATTAGATTTTTTAGATCCATCAAATTGGTTAGAGTGCAGATGATATTGTGAAGATATTATAGAAAAATTATTAGCTGGGAAATATGAAAATAATTACCGGATAGTATTAAAAAGTTATTAGTTGGAATTTATTATCAGATTGGTTCATTTTTTCAAAAAGAAAAAAAAATTATTTCAACAATCTCTACATACTGATCTACAATATATGAGTGAGGCAAATCGTGAAATATATGTTTCAACAAATCTTGAAAGTAAAGCTAGTCTTTTAACAATTTAAATCTACTCCCTCCTTCCCAAATTGTAAGGAAGGTTTTGAACTTTTGGGTTGAAGTTTAAAAACTTTGATCATAATTTTTTATTTGCCTATAACAAATAATATACTATGAGATCTTCCTAGATTCGTTTAAATATATATTTTTGAAATATTAATTTTCATAATTTTTACTTATATAAAATTAAAATTATTTATGTTCAAAATCGTGTCTCGATGATCGTGAAAAAGTAAAACAAAATTAGAATTTGAAATAGAGGGAGTATTTGATGATTACACATCTAGCCATTTGGCAATAGAGCGATAAATACTCTCTCCATCCCATTTTATTTGTTCATTTTACTTTTGCACAACCTTTTAGACAAATTTAAATTCATCTCATAATACTCCATTTTTTCTCCACAATTTTGAACTAAAATGAAATCAATTTTGATATTTTCATTTTAGGAAAAGTAGACAAAGAAATTGCGACGGATGAGTATACTTTTCGAACAAGAACGCAACTATATTTAAGCTAGAATCACAAGATCGACTATAGTTAGAACACAATCGAAGTTCCTTAGCATAGTGTGATGTGATTAATTATGAGAATATGATAGAAAATATACAAAGTGATGAAAAGGAAAAGTAATGATTAAAAAAGGTGTGATGATTGCAACTGTTCCTGCACTGCTTCATAATTAAATTTCCACAAGCGAAATAACCGAAAGAGAGAAGATGGGAACACATCAATAAAGCTAATAAACACTCAATATTGCGCAGCCTAAAGCCGCCATTTCTACTTCATCATCATTACAATTTACAATTTTTTGGTTTAATCATATAGTTATTGCATTACTTTATTACCCCCCACATTGCCCACCTACATGTTGGTGACAAAGAAATTAAAGAAGAAAAGGCCAGGAACTTCACTTGACAAAGACATTTTCAATTTTTAGTTTAAACAATTTTTTTTAAGTTTTATAAGGAATTCTAGAGTTACTCTTAATATAATGATAATGTTAATTAATGATTAATAAAAATATTTATATTTATTAGT
Source organism: Echium plantagineum (assembly GCA_003412495.2). NCBI lineage: Eukaryota > Viridiplantae > Streptophyta > Magnoliopsida > Boraginales > Boraginaceae > Echium > Echium plantagineum. The sequence goes on from CM016565.1 coordinate 21,683,367, forward strand.
AGGAATTCTAAAAGTTACTACTATCATTAGATACTATTTTTATTTATTTTATCCATTTTAAAATATTTGATTGTTTAAAACAAATTTATATTTTCATAATAGTGGATTGTTTACGGAATTCAATGTACTTTTCTACTCATATTTTACTTTTTGACCCTTGTTTTATAGGTTATTTTTCATTTTGATAGTACTATGTGGGGTATAATAGTAAGAGTAAATAGCTTCATCGATCACTGACGTTTGTTGTAAACTGTAACAAGAGGGAGTGCACCTATAAACTGTAAGTGATAATATGGAGATTGAATGGAATGGGGGGGATTATTTTGAAGTTAAGGCATATGAGCACCAATTTGTTGTAGAATGTAACAAGAGAGAGTGCACATGTAGACTCTGGCAACTCACCGGTATACCTTGTCCACGTGCCATTAATTACTTACTCGAATTACGACAAGTGCCACTTGATTTGGTAGACGAATGTTATAGTATTGCTCGTTTCCTTCAAACTTATGAGCATGTTTTGTATCCGACAAATGGGATGTCATTTTACCATGAGACAAACGGAGTTCCTCTCTCCCCGCCGGAGTGTGTCAAGTTGGTTGGTCGTCCTAAGAAGTTGAGGAGGAAAGGGTCTAGAGAAGTTATAAAGAATAAGGGGAACCGTGTCGTCTCCAAGAAAGGAAGCCAATCTTGTGGGATATGTGGAGGGACTAACCATAACAAGAGAAGTTGTTCGGAAAATCTTGACAATGACAAGAAGGTACATTGTTTCTTTCATTTAAATATTTTTCTTTGTCTTCTTTAATCCTAAAATCTTGATATGTGTATAGGGGGGAGACATCAGCTGTTGGGGGAGTGAAAACAAGGTCAAGTACAACTAAGAAAGCTGACAACAACACCACGGGAACTGCCAAAAGGAAGAGAAAGAGCAAGTTGCGTTCGAAGATCAAAGAGCAGCTAACCGTTGTCAATGAATTTCTTGCTAGAGACCAAGAAGGGACCAAGGAACCTGCACCAAAGAACAAGCGTAACCACAAGTAGACATTAATGAAACAATCTGTCTATTTACTCTTTTGTCAATTCTGTCATAGAATTGAGTATTATTTAGATTGAATTTGGTTGGTAACATTTTGTAAAGGGAAACAATATCTGAATTTGATAGGCAATATTTTGTGTTTTGGAATAATCCATGTCAATTCTTTGACAGAATTTAGTATGCAACATTCTATTTTGCATGAAGTATGAAGATTTCAACCAAGACTATATTTACATTGATTTAACTTGAATAACTGTTTTCATTTCATCAAATAACACCAACCTAGTACAACATTATATCTGATAGATTGCATACCAAATACATCAGAAAACTACCAAAATACCTCAAAAATTACCAAAATACATACATTGTTACAAGGTAATTAGCATTCACAGTCCACCAACAACCACACTAGCAACATAGACAAAAGCCAAGCAAAAAAAATCGCCTTTAGTAATTTTATCAAACACCTTGTGCACACACTTGCCCTATCGACTTGATTTTTACAGTTTTGTTCCATCTGCAATTGCGATCCAGTTTCATCTCACACAAACGTTGCTTCTCCCTAATTGATTCAACCAACTTCTGCAAATCATCAATCTCATCACGATTTTTCGTCTCAAGATCCTCTTATTTGTTCCAAGGCTCGGAATGATTCCATCCAACCATGTCCGCCATTACTCTATGTTTCACCAATTACGCTCACAATTTGGTCAATTATATATTACAATATATGGTTTCGCATCTATTAAGAAGACATTTACCCTACATGTCGGACAACAATGATAAATACGACATGGATTTTCAATGCTATGAGAGACCAATTTGATGCAACTCTTCCCACAATATTTGTAGAAGATTATCTTCTTTGATTCCATGTCGCATTTTTTGGAGTGTGAAGAGTATAATGGAAGCTAATGAAGAAGATGATGAGGGTTAGTTGATGTTAATGACAAATTGAGGGTGAAATGACAAAAAAAATCCTTACTTATATGTTAACTTTTTTGAAAAAGTATATACAATACTCAACAACATGAGTGATTGAAAATCTACAAAGTCATACTAGGGTGATCGACTAGTGTTATTTAACAAACGTGAGTGATCGATGAAGCCATTTACTCTAATTGTAAATGTTCTTAATCCCTTAATAAAGTATTTGTTCTCTGAGTGTTGTGTAATATAATATCATGATAATAGTAGTAACAATGATGACTAAGAATATTTATATTTATTAGTAGTTAATATTAATTATTAATTTTTATTAATTACTAATATTATTTAATACTACAAATTAATTAATAGTATTATTTAATTTCTTATTACTATTTAATATTAATAATAGCAGTAGTAATTATTATTACTAATAATATTTATATTTATTAGTAGTTAATATTACAAATTGATTAATACTCCCTCCAATTCAAAATGTATGATGTTTTTCATTTTTACGTGTCAATTTTGACCATCAATTACTTATTATTATTTAGTCCAAAAAATATAAAATAAATTTATAATTAAGAGTATTTTCATAAAAGTAAATTTTTATAATTTTTTATAATATAACTAATTAGTTATTGATAATCAAAATTGGACATGAAAAAAATGAAAAAGATATATAATTTAAATTGGAGGGAGTATTGCTTAATTTTACAAATTAATTATTGTTAGTTTAATATTAACTATTCCATATTACTATATTAGTAATTCATATTCAAAATTAATTTTTCAATAATACTTATGTTCTTTAAATTTTTATAACTTAATTCTAACTAATTGTTACTTAATAATAAACATTTTTATCTTTGCTAAAGTATTTCAAGTATCCAATTTTTAATTTCCGGTGAATAATAGAGGATTTGCTAACAATTAACTAACCCTAAAAAGAATAAAGTAAGAAATTAAGAGAAAATTTGAGAAGATATTTTAGGAGAGCTGACATGCTCTTAGGAAAACTATTCCCTCTGTTTTGTTAACGTATTATTTAAGCTAAAATTCTTGTATTTTTTTTATCATATTGTTTACTAATTCAATGTTTTGTCACACCATAGTAAACTTATCAAATTTATCATTTACCAACACAACACATATGAGTTTCGAAGCGTTGTCAAGACAACACTAACATTGCATATATTTGAACAATAGTTTACATTTGAAGACATTGATTTTGAGTTCACATTTTAATATTGACAAAATAAGGATTTAATAGTAATGTTTTTTACGTCTTAACAAAGTAAGTTATTGAATTAATCGAATAGCAAAGTGGAAAAGGCTCTTACTAGTTTCTCTTGTAGCCCATGACCTTTTATCACCACTAGTTATTTGTGCACAGTCTAACATGTGCGGATTATATTTTTATATACTGTACAACAATTACGCATATTAAATATCAACAATATAAAAGGTATTAAAAAATACTTTATATATTTATTAGCATTTTACAAAACTCAAATTGAATTGGTTAGATTTTTGTTTTGTGAGTAGTGGGAAGTTATTGTATATAGATTTATGATTTTCACTCACAAAAAAGAAAAAAATGTCATGTGACCTTTTTGAGCCTTATGCATTATATATAGTGTTGATTAATAACTTACACTTGTACAAAGAATAACTTTCACTTTTTATTTTTCTTCTCATGATATATTTTTAAATAAATTTAATTATTTCTTTGATTTCATTTATTGTCCTATAGTAAAACAATTATAATCAAAGTCCATCCTGCATTCTTTTAATTAATAAAACAACTAATTATTAAATTGTTCCATATTAATTGGTACACATAATACATAATTCTATGAAAGAGATGTAAAACATAAATGGAAAAGTATAATTCAGTAATATCCTTCTCAAATCTCTTTTGGATTCTATCAATTTAAGAATCTGCATCTCTCTCTCTCTCTCCCCCTCTAGTTGAAATCTAAAAAGTCGTTTCTGCAAAGAAACTAAACTGACTTTAGCAACTAAACAATCAATCAATATTTTATCATCACCACCAAAAACATCATCAAACCAGACACATTAATATCCCCCCCCCCTACCCCCCCCACCCCCCACCCCACCCCAGCCCCTATCACCCTAGAGTTGCCCTGCTCTATCCTTTGGGTGCCTCTCCAATTTCGATAAGATTTGCTTCTTTCTGCTGCTTTGCCCATTTCTTCCTTCAAATACACGTAAATATATCATAACCATTTTTTTATTCCCTTGAAAATTCTGCCCTTTTCACCCCCCTATATAAACCCTCATTACCCTTCATCCAAAACCCACTCCAAACCATTTTCGATATAGTAAAAAAATAAAAAATAAAGAAGGATGAATAATCATATTTTAGATAAAGAAGTGGTAGTTGTTGTGAGGGAGTTTGATGATGTTTTAGATAGTAACGAAGTAGAGGAAGTTGAAAGAAAATGTGAAGTTGGTCCCAGTGGTAAACTTTGCCTTTTTACTGACCTTTTGGGTGACCCTCTTTGTAGGATTCGCAACTCTCCTGCTTTTCTCATGCTCGTACGTACCCACCTCCCTTTTTCTTAATTATTCACGTCGGTTCGATTTCAACCAATTAAATAATTTCCTTTTTGTTGTGCTTTCTTTTTCTTTTTTGTGATGGAAACGAAATGTTACTATAAGTACGAACTTTCGGATTTTTTGTCTAAAGAATGTTGGTTTGGTTTGTTTCAGGTGGCGGAGATGGTGGTGGGTGGAAAGAAGGAGATAGTGGGGATGATTAGGGGTTGCATTAAGACAGTTACTTGTGGTGTAAAGCCCTGTAATGATCATTCTAAGCCTTTGTCCACTAAAGCTGCCTACATCTTAGGCCTACGTGTTTCTCCTTTTCACAGGTACTTCAAAACTATGTTTAATAACATCGAACGTTCTAGTGGTTAAGAGTTTTGTATTTAAGTTATTAAACGACTAAAAATATTGTTCAATAACTTCTAAGCGTTCTTGTGGTTAAGCACTTAAGTATTTTGTATATGAAGACATTGAACTTCTGTGTTCGATTTTTTTTTTTTTTTTTTTTTTATGGATGGGCAATGGGATTATGATATGCTATTTGGAGAAAGAACGATGACTTTGGGGAGGGTGCTATGTTTATCTTGGTTTATGCTATTTTTGAACAAGAAGGCGGATTTTCAGATAAAGTAATGTTTTATTATAGCATGTTTAAGGAACAATTTAATTTATACTAAAATAGACTACTCAATAGATCCTTCTAATTATTGTGCCATCACTATTTTATTGTTTTAGTACACATTGAAGTCATTCAACCCGACAACTACTTAAGACTTTATGTTTAACCAAAATAATTTGTCACAAACAGTTAACTGTAAATGTTTTTTTAATTGATTTATTATTTTATTATTAGAGTGTGCTCAAATATTTAATTAATTATTTTCTTATGATATAGGCGATTGGGTATCGGACTTAAGCTAGTATGCAAAATGGAGGAATGGTTCATGGAAAATGGAGTAGAATATTCATACATCGCTACAGAAAGTGACAACCAACCTTCTGTTAAACTCTTTACTAAAAAATGTGGATATTCCAAGTTCCGTACGCCTTCGATTTTAGTCCAGCCTGTTTTCGGTCACCGAGTCAGGGTTTCGAGCCGAGTTAACATAATCAAACTCAGCCCGTCTGACGCGGAAACCTTATACCGTCGTCGTTTTGCAACAACCGAGTTCTTTCCGCAAGACATTGACTCGATTTTAAACAACAAATTCAGTCTGGGTACATATGTTGCTGTCCCGAAAGACCAGGGGTTCTCGGGTGTGACCGAGTTCCTTGCGAGTCCGCCCGAGTCATGGGCTGTAATAAGTGTTTGGAACTGTAAGGAGGTGTTCAAGCTTGAGGTCCGTGGTGCCTCACGTTGGAGGAAAATGTTTGCCAAGACAACTCGGTTAGTGGATCGGGCTTTTCCGGTTCTTCAGTTGCCGTCCGTGCCGGATGTTTTTAGGCCTTTTGGGCTTCATTTCTTGTACGGGCTTGGCGGGGAAGGCCCATTAGCGGTGAAGCTCATGAAGGCCCTGTGTGGGTTCGCTCACAACTTGGCTAAACAACATGGTTGTAGTGTCGTTGCCACCGAGGTAGCGAGTCTCGACCCGCTAAGGTTCGGCATCCCACATTGGAAAAGCCTTTCGTGCGACGAGGATCTTTGGTGCATGAAGCGCTTCAAAGGCGTAAATGGTAACAATAACGATGAAGAAGACGACATTGGTGATTGGACAATGTCAACTCCAAAAATGTCCATTTTTGTTGATCCTAGAGAATTTTAACTACTGATTATTATGAAGAAGAATCAATCAAGAAGAACCTAACCTTGCTAGACTAATCAAGAACATCAACTATGTAGGACGTTAAACAAAATAATAGTTCATGTTCCTTTAGAATTAGCTTTGTTCATTTGTCGTTTTGCTTTTTTTGTTGTCTTGTTATAATAGGGTGGGGATTGTTTGTCAGAGCAAATTATAGAATGGGTTAGTGACTATGCAAACAAATCAAACATGTCATGATCCTTTTTGTAGTATTGTTATTTGATGAACATATCCACTAATTTTTTGTTGTTTTTTGTAAATGAATGTGACCTTTTATAACGTGTTTAATAAAATATTACTCCTTGATATATTTATTTTTCATGGTTGAACTTTGCAAAAAATTTAACCCATGGTCTTGAACTCTTGATATAGTGGTTATTGACCCAATCGTCATAATTCGAGATCTTGAGTTTAAATTATGGCAAGACATTCTAATATAAATGATCCTTCTATTCTTGTTGTAGTGTAGATTTACCAAACCGATAGTGTAGGATTTACATTCAGTATGACATCATTAAAATAAAAAAAAACACATAACCATCAATATAAATGATTGGGCAAATGGCTTCTGACATCACTCACGTTTAGAAATAAGCCAGTTAGGTCACTCATGTTTCAAAAACGTCAATTAGATAACTAGTGTTTATAAAGTCACTATTTCGGGTCACTCCATCAGATTTTTGAAGGGTATTTTGTCCAAACACGTTTTTTCCTATCATAAGCACCTAATGTAACTCTTATTAACATATTGACCCCAATTACGAGATTACAATTATTTTCGATTTCTTTTTTGATATTTTTTTCGTTTTTTTCTCAATTTCTTTTTTGATTTCTTTTTCGATTTTTTCTGGATTCTTTTTTATTTCTTTTTTGATTTTTTCTCGCTTTCCTTTTTTATTTCTTTTTTGATTTCTTTTTTGATATTTTTTTCGATTTCTCTTTCGTTTTTTTCTCAATTTCTTTTTTGATTTTTTTTTTGATTTTTTCTCAATTTCTTTTTCGATTATTTCTCTTCTTTTTTATTTCTTTTTCGATTTTTTTAGATATCCTTTTTGATTTCTTTTTTTCGATTTTTTCTCAATTTTTATCGGTTATTTATTTATTTCTTTTTGATTTTTTCTCGATTTATTTTTTGATTTCTTTTTTCTATAAGAATTCGAGCAAAAATCGAAAATGAAATAAACAAAAAAACCGAAAAAATTGAGATAAAGTCAAAAAAGAAATTGAAAAAGAAATTTAAAAAGAACTCGAGAAAAAATAGAAAAAGATATAGAGAAAAAATCGAAAAAGAAATAAAAACAATCGTGAGAAAATCGAAAAAAAATAAAAATAAAAACCTAAAAAAATCGAGAAAATATTGAAAAAGAAATCAAAATGTGTTTGGACATAAATACCCTTCAAAAATCTGATGGAGTGCCCGAATGAGTGACATTTTCAACATTAGTGATGTAACTGGCGTTTTTGAAAATGAGTAATCTAACTGGCTTTTTTTTTCAAACGTGAGTGATGTCAGAAGTCATTTGCCCTAAATGATTAATGTAATACCTGGCCCAGAGTATGCAATGTGATATGTTTGATATGATTTGATTACTACTGCTCATACCATCAATATGCATCTTCTTTTCGGTAGCCCAACTCATAAGAACTCCAAAGTTAAGCGTGCTTGACCTGGGGTAATTCTGGGATGGGTGACCCACTGGGAAGTTTCTCGGTGAGCACGTGAGTGAGGACAAAACGTGCTGAAAAGACTCGTCGTGGTTTGTGAGGCCAGTCTATCAAATCAAATAACGTTCCGACCGGATTTCGGGGGCGAGACGTTACAATTAATATCACTAATTACAACGCGGTCTGGTAGATTTCAGAGACTTTTTGCGAAAACATAAAATGAGCCCCTTTTTCAAGACAATATATATAAATTAACTATATTTACAATAGTCAGTAGAGTAGATCTTTTCGGACATTTGTAAAAACTGATTAATATCACTAATTACAGGGCGATCTGGTAGATTTCGTAGACTTTGTGCAAAAATATAAAATGAGGCCCCTTTTCCAAGACAATAGATATAAATCTACAGTTCCTTGATATTTATAAAGGGAGAATGCGCGTGCATCACACGCGCGTTGTCTCTGCTAGGCGCGTGTGATGCACGCGCTTCGTCTAACATTGTGAGCGCGTAACACGCATCGAACGATTGTACCTTGTGCATCCAAAGTTGTACTCTCCACTTGTTCACGCGCGAAACAGAGAGTGAATCACTAACGCTCTGTTCCTCCATCATTATATTGTACAATGTGCACTAATAGTTGTACCGCGTGTTACTATTTTTCGTCTAATATCAGCCAAACTTCAAAATTCTCCCATTTCCCTTCCACATCTGACTTCCATCGACCTCTTCTCATTTCCTCAACATTATTTGATTCTTCAATTTCTCCTCACCAAGAAATCAAGAAGTCAATAAATTTGTTGACCGAAATCAACAAAGATCCAAACATTATCGCTTTGGACTTCAAGATTCAACCTTTGGGAATTCTTTTATGAAGTAAGTTGTTCTTTTGTTAAAGCTTTCCGATTTTTTTTTTTTGCTTTTGATTAGGGATTTAGAGCTCCCTTCGCCGAATTCTGCTATGAACTCAAAATGTCTTCCGATGCTTTGCAAACGGCTCTTGAACTCCAAATGTGTTGCAATATTAAGTATGCTTGTCACATGTTTGATAAAAATCCTGAACAAGATGTTTTTTGAAGAACATATAAGTTAATATTTCGTATCCTCCATTTTTCATTACATCTTTGCAACAGTTTATGGCTTTAGGGTTTCTATTACAATTCATTTCTAAGTTGTGCTTTTTCTTGATTGATGGTGTTATGATGTTTGATGGTTTTGTTTTCAAGACTATAGTTTGAGCATTTAGGAATTTTGCTAAGTACATTATCTATTGGATGTTAAACAACCGGGAAGTAGTGGCAATGGGGTGAAAGGTCTCTTACTATTTCATTAATTTTCTCCAATTCTTGTTAAGTTTGTAAATATTTTCATAACTAAGTGTTCATGCTTCAAGAAATGGAAAATATAGTGAAAGGAAGAAGTCTGCTAGCAATCATTTGCATCACAATCTTTATTATTTTGCCCAGGATGTTGACAGATACTATAATTGCGTTCCAGGTATTTTCCTGAACTGGAATATAATGGCTTCCCCAGTAAAGAAGTATGTTGATGCAATGGATTTCGTTTTGGAAACAACAATTTTGTGTGAATTTGATTATGCACTTTCCACAATAGGCACCAGATTCTTCATCTCCTTATTGTGTAGTTTATCACTTTTGGTTTCGCCTTTACACATGTTGATGGATTATGTTCTGAAGCAGGATCTGGAGGTCCAGTAGAGATGACTTGCTTTAACTACTCATGCTATGGATGTGGGAGCATCAACTCCGTTCCTGTGGGCTTTTGAGGAGCGGGAGAAATTGTTGGAATTCTATGAAAGAGTATTGGGAGCCAGGATGCATGCCAGTTTCATACGACCAGGTGGAGTGGCACAAGATCTGCCTCTTGGCTTATGTCGAGATATTGATTCCTTCACACAACAATTTGCTTCCTGACTGACCGACTCGAGCTGCCTCAGAAAAATCTGCTGGGGGGAGTCTTGCTGCTAAAATCTGCTGTCAAATTTGAGAGATACTGTACCTCATGGGAGAGGTAACCGAAACAATGTACCTGTTTACCAGCTTTTGGTGAATGGGATGCCAAGTTTAGACTCCTTACTTGCAGATACTTTCAGTTGGTGATGATGCTGTCGATTTGGAAATAGGGAAGAAGGTAAGTTCCATTGTGGTCTCAGTGGTAAACTTCACCGTATTTAGATCAACCATTTGTTTCTGTTTTGATTCGAGTACACGTTCCTGCATAATTATTCTTATAAACATGAGGCTATTTGTTTGTCTTTCAGGTGTTACTCTCTAACATGGGCGCATATGAGGTAAGGCTTCGAGACAATATATAAATGAATCCTCTGGTAGAAGAGCTTATGATTGAATGCGAAAAACATTCGATGAGAAGTGGAGCACTGGGTCGAGTGCATGTTTAACTTTGCTCTTAGACTTGGCTGGTTTTAGCTCGACAATAGCTAAGGTTTTGTCTTCCTTTTATCTCCATAAATTCTGGTTCATATTTGGCGTGTCCCTGTTAGGCAAGCTGGATTTTATCTGGTTGTGTACTGATTTTTTGCCATCATTGATTTGATAGAGCTTTAACTATTTCGACTAACAATTACCATTTTCATGTATCTAATCTAATTTAGGAACAACAAATGGTGATGCCTGGTCACAGAGAGTCTAATCTCCAGAAGGAGCTGAACCGATACATACCCACTGCAGCAGCATTCGGTGGAATGTGTATTGGCGCGCTGACAGTTTTGGCAGATCTCATGGGGGCAATTTGTTCTGGGACCTGGATTTTACTGGCCGTTACCATAATTTATCAGTACTTTGAGACCTTCGAGAAGGAGAAGGCTAGCGAACTTGGCTTCTTCGGATTCTAACACAACATCCTCGAAGAGATGATGGCTGGTACTTTTTAGTACTTACTACAGAATCTCCTGTAAAAGCGAAAATGAGAATCTGATAATCAGATTATGGAGAACGGAGTTTTAGAATTCGAGCATGTAAGTTCGCTAGGTAAAAGCACAATGAGAATGTGCTCTAATTAGAGACCGGAAAGGATTTCCTTGTACGAATGCTCATCTTTTTCCTTAACAGACTAAATTTTTTGTTTAAATCTTTGGTTATTACTTTATCAACTCTTCATATGTTACCTTTTGTAATGCACTCAACTTGTACCCTCTAGCTCAACCTCATAGATCAATATTATTACTTTTATTATTTAGTTTTTTTGTCAAATTGATGTTCGCTCACACATTATATGATGTTCTTTACGTTTGTTCAAATTGATGTCCGAACATAGGGGGAGAAGAGGTGATGAGTGAGACTCTCTCTGTTTTTTTACAAGATATTGTTTTGACTTTTCACGGTCAATGAGACACGATTTAAAACAAAAATATTTCTAATTCTATACATGTAAAAGTTATAAAAAGTTGATATGTAAAAGTTATAAAAAGTTGATATTTCAAAAATATAGGTTGACACGAATTTAACAAGATTCAACATGATTATATTATTTCTTATCGACTAATAAAAATTAATGGTCAAAGTTTTCAAATAATGTAGATAAATAGAGGGTTGGAGAATGTAATTTGTTCCATTTTTGTTTTGATGATGTGAGTTTTGGGTCGGCGAGATTTAGTTGCGCGTCGGTCCAGGTATAGTGAAACCAGCTCGGCTCGAGCTCTAGTATTTGGGTGGGTATAGTTGGACTAGACTCCCTGTCCAAGAAACCGGTTGATTAAAAACGTGACCCGAAATCTGATGTGGTCAACAATTAAAGCAATTGTCTCAGATTTTAGCACCCCAATCAAATCCATCGTCTTCGTTCTCTCTACCCATCGCCTCTGAAACTTTTCCATAATTTCAATATCCAAAATGAGCAAGGGACCTGGACTCTTTACTGATATCGGCAAGAAAGCCAAAGGTAGCTTAAATCAATCAAATCTCTTTTAATTGTATTTTTGTAATGGTATTTTTTTTAATATTTAATTTTAATTGTATTTTTTTGTTCGATTTGTAGATCTTTTGACTAGAGATTACATATCCGATCACAAGCTCACCGTCTCCACTTATAGTCAGTCCGGCGTGGTAATTTTATTCTTCATTTTTAATTTTTATATTGTTTAATGGTAAATTTATTCACCAATAATTCGAGATATGAGATACCTAAATCTAGGGTTTGGTCAATACTCAATAGAAGATGTACTTTCAGTGTTGTTATTTGATCGTTTTCGACCGGGTACCAGCTAGCTAAATTGGGTAGACATCTTATCAAGTCCCGATAATTATTAGGTTGTTTTGGGTATGGAATAATTGCACTAGTCCGACCCGATTGTCAGTATGGCAGGTGTATGATTCGGGATATTTTGGTCCACTATGGAGCTGGCACCGGGTTACCTCCTATGTAGGAGTCTTTAAACAAGTTAGGTTTTAAGGTTTATCGGGTGTATGCATTTTCTCGAGTTGGTATTTACTTGGTTATTTTGCGTAAGGAACGATACTTTCTACCTGATTCCGATGTGATTGTTCATCTAGCAGGCAATTCAGTCGTGTTTTTGGGTCAAGTACTGAGTGGGTACCAGGTTACCCGCTCCACTGATGTCCTTATATACTTTATTCTTTAATATTCGAATGTCTTGGTAGGACTGTATACTTTAATATTTGACATTGATTTTTGGATAATTTGATGATACATATTAGGTTCTTCTATATTATTTGCAATAACAGATTACCTATGCCTAAGGTAATGTGTATTAAAAAGCTCAGAGTTCGAACAATGTGCCTTGTCGTTCGATGTGTTACCTAAAAGATCTGCTTGTCGTAGAATATTATTTTTTAACATATTATTTAATGATATATTATCTATATGTAATTTTGGCTTGTATTTGTGACAGGCCCTTACGTCCACTGCTGTGAAGAAAGGAGGACTTTCCACTGGTGATGTGGGAGCGCTGTACAATTACAAAAATACATTGATTGATGTCAAAGTTGACACTGGATCAAATGTATGTTTCATTTAGCATTTCACCATGTGAATGCCAACTATAGTTTTATCAGTAACTTTATCTTAATCTCTTTTCCTTCATTCTCATCAGATCTCGACTACGTTCACCGTTACTGATTTGGTTCCATCCACAAAGACTATCGCGTCACTAAAATTTCCCAATTACGAATCTGGAAAGGTGCAAAACTTCATTTTATTTTAAACTCTGAGCATTTTCACAGTTTGTTTCATGACCTCATTCTTAATCGTTCTGCAGTTTGAGGTTCAGTACTTTCACCCACATGCGAGCTTGACTACAGCTGTTGGTTTCACAAAATCACCCGCTGTTGACCTCTCTGTTACTCTTGGCACATCGACGTTTGCTTTTGGAGCTGAAGCTGGTTATGATACCACTGCAGGAAAACTGACAAAGTACACTGCGGGCGTTAGTGTGACCAAGCCAGATTCTTGTGCATCTATCATTCTGTAAGTTCTAAGCATGTTTGAGTTGGTTTCAAACTTCGAGACAGCTTGATTCCTGTTTAATTCTCGTCATTCTTGTGAAATGAGTGTATTTCAACTAACACATCTTAAAACTCAATTTAAGTCCCTGATTCGAAATCAGCCCCGTGAATCCAATCCAACTTATTTTAACACTACATATGAATTATCCATGTTCAGGGGTGACAAAGGGGACTCAATTAATGCATCATATGTGCACCATTTTGATCAATCGAAGAGGAGTGCTGCTGTTGGGGAGATAACGAGGAGATTCTCCACGAATGAGAACACTTTCACTGTTGGGGGAGCCATTTCTGTCGATCACCTGACACTTGTGAAAGTAAAGCTCAATAATCACGGAAGGTTGGGTGCAGTGTTGCAAAATGAGCTGATGCCAAAGTCAGTTCTGACTATCGGAAGCGAGTTTGACACCAAGTCCTTGGACAAGGCTCCTAAATTTGGTGTGTCCCTTGCTCTAAAGCCATAGGATTTCACTTGCGTACATTTGCAGTTGCTATTTTGATTTTTAGAAAATTCACGCCTCCCGAGGAGCAACAAATAAGTAGTTCCACACACATTTGTTATGTGATACATTGGCCATTCCTTCTTTTCCTTGAACCGATTTGAGAAAACGATGCCCTTATAGACAAAAATATTCAATTTGTCAGTTTAGTTTGGCAGATTTCTTTTCATTGAGTTTTCGATATTGCTATGGGGATACCAACTCCCTTTTGGTTGTTTAATTTAGATTTTGGTTGACTCATTTTCGTACTCTTTTGTGGAAAATAACTAGTGGATTAATTAATTGCACAATTATTCGGGTGCGTTGTTTATTGGGGTGCTTTGTTTCTCGAGCCAAGTATGTTCACGCTTTAAGAATTTTTTAATTATGTTCACCTATAAGTTAGATTCCTTGTTTTTGAAGGTTGTTGGGATGTTTTGGTAATGCTAAATACAGTACTTTAAAATTATTCTATTTTTTTTATTTGTCGTTCTAGTTTTAAGTTTCTGTTTTTAAATATTCGTCTTTCTAGCATAATTAATTATAAATTTACATTTTAAATATATTTTTTTGTTACTTTTTCTTACGAAGTTATTAATCAACCAATTATATAGTTTCAATTGATTGTTAATTTACATTTTCAATGTATTTTTTGACTACTTTTCATTCTCTTTAATGTATGTATAAATTGCTAGAATGACAAATAAAAAAGAATGAAGATGATATATAAAATTCCATATTAAGTTATTAAAATATCCTTTTAAAATAGTGAGAACAAAACTTCCAACTTCATTTAATTAGTTTATGTTGTATTATTATAATATCATGCTCTTTCATCATAATGATTTTATTCTATTATGGAGTATTTTTCTATACTCTTATATTCTTCATAACTATTTTATTTAAATATGAAGTATTCTCTTATACTCTTACATTTTTCATAATTATTTTGTTTTAATATGGAGTATTTCTTCTATACTGAATACCTAAGGTTTAAACTAAGTATTTGTTTTAGTACTTCATTCATTCTTTTTTTGAAGGATAATTTATTTTTGCGCAAAGTTTATGGTGTATTTGGATCGAATGAATTAAGAGAAGGAGAATTCTTTAAAATTATCGTCAGAATGAGAATTAGAGAAAATCACAGACAATAACTGTTATTATTGTTTGTGTACTATAATTGTGAGCATACAAAATCAGAAGAAATATAACAAAAATATAATTAAATATATTATTTTTCTCCATTCTCCTAATTTGGGATGATTTCACTACAATCTCAAGCAAATACAACTATACAAATTACAAGGAACAGTGCATACAATATTAATTGATTGTTCAAGACGAATAAGGGCAGAGGATTATAGTATTTGCAACAACTTACCTAAAATAGTTTTATAAAATCAACTTTGTCTATTATTTTATTAAATTTAAGTGTTATATTTTAACTTTTATATAAATCCAAGTTTCCTATTTTATTACGTCCAATTTTTACATCTTTTAAGATAAAATTGTAAGAATACTGTGGTTAAAATCTAATTTAGCAAAACCATGAAACCTTTTTTTATTGGAGTTTACGACAATTTTGATGCAAATTGACTAAGTTGCCCTTCCTTACTCACCCGACTTCATCTTCCCCAACTTTCAACGATCACCATTTCCACCATCACCATCAACTTTATCACGAACCTCCACCAACTCCATTTCAAATTACAAAATCACCAATAACAACCACCATCAACTCATCTTCTTCCCCACTTTCTTTTTCAAATCACAACAACCACCAACACCACAAACAATCACCTAAAAAACACAACCCCTCCCCCCCATACATGAAAAAACTTGACCTCCTCCTTAAGCAAGGGTGGCAGCTGGATCTGGAACGGGCAGGGAGGGGGTGGGGGCAAAATCAGGTAAGGAGGGGGTGTGTGTGGCAAAACCGGCAGAGAGGGAGGTGGGGGGGAAATCGGTCAGGAAGGGTGTGGTTGGGTGGTGGTTCAAGGTTGTTGGTGGTTGTTTTATGTATTTGATAGAAGAAACATGGTGGTTGGGGAAGGAAAAAAATGGTGGTTTGTGAATTGAAGGTGGGTGGTGTTGGCGATGGTTGGTAAAGAAGAAAGGTGGTGGTTGGTGTAGTTTTAACTGAAGAAGGAAAATTGGTGGTGGTTTTGTGATTTTAAAATAGGAATGGTGGTAAGGTTGATGGTGATGGTGGGGAGGGTGGTGGTTGAAAGTTGGAGAAGATGAAATGGGGTGAATAAAGAAGGGCAATTTAGTCCACTCGCGTCAAAATTGTGGTAAACTTCAGTAAAAAAAAATTCATGGTTTTAACAAAGGGCATGTTTGTTAAAACTGAATGTCTAAATCTGAAGTCTGAAGTCTAACAACAAGAGACTGAAAACTGAATGTCTGAATCTGAATAAAGAAATATTTAACTGTTTGATAACAGTTCACAGAAAAATACTTAATTTAAGTCGAATTGAGAAAATTGCCCCATAGCATACTTCATTCATATATATAAATTACTAAACAAGTCATTTGTATAAATATTACTCCTATAATCTAAATTATCAATAGTATAAATATAATAATATGATTCAATAAATATTAAAATTTTATACAAAATAATTAATGTCATTCAATAAATTATAAAGAAGTTAATTAATGTAGGTAAATAAATATTAAATATTTAATTAAGAGTTATAATATCTAAAATCCAAAAACTAAAATATAACATAAACAGGGCCTAACAAACACAAAGTTATGATTATTAGTCAGTTTTAACCATAAGATAACATTATCGTAATTAAAATAGAGAATCACATTGAAAATATATAACATCAAAAATAAATTGAATAGAGAAAAAGAAAAATATCATTAATCGGTTTGACAGAAATTTCCTCATCAATTGAAGTAGATAATTTGGAGAAGAACTGTTGAAAAGAAAAGAAATGTGTAATCTCTCAGGTTAGATTTGGGCAAATTGATTTTTTGAGAGAATTGTGAGGATTTAGTCATTAAGAGAAGAAAAATAAGTAGCAAATTTTGACTTAAAATTTTGTTAATGATTTTATTCATATATAAATTTTTTAAGTACTTAAATTTTTTTTGTTAACAAACAGACCTAATAAAATAAGTACTGAATTAGTTAATTCTAAGTACTTGATGTATTTAACAAACATGCCCAAAATTAAACCTTCAACCATGATGATATTCTTACAATTTTCTCCATCTTTTAATATGAAGAATAAAAATGGTATGGGATATATGTAAATATAAGACATACCTTATAATATTTAAAAAAAAAAATCTAAGATTAAAAATATAATATTTGGTACTTTTTTTTGCTTTTCTTCATTTCCATTTATAATATCAAATAGGGTGTGTTTTGTGATATCTGATGCAAATGCTTGCATACAATGGATTCGTCTATGTTCGTGGCTTAATCTAAAATCTTATTTTGTTTTTGAGTTTGTGCAGAAAAAGACATAGGTATCTAAAACACATAAAATATTAAGAGTAATGAATATTATCGTTTTGATTTTTACATTCAAATTCGATAATAAAATTGTCATGCACAAAAAAAAAGTCGATATTAAAGGATTTAAAACATTTCTATAGAGTCACTTTTTATTATAGTAATTTTCGTTATACATATAAAATACATTTATTAATGATTAGAGTTGTAGCTTCAAAAGTGAGAATGTATTGAAATAAGCTGGTGGTAGTATGTTACACATCGTTAGTCTCTATTTCTACACACATATAAAAATATTGAGTTCATAATATATAAAATCGAAGTTATCAGTTTTAAGGGTACCTTAAGCATGGAAGTAATATCTTGCACAGTTGCACCTACGTTTAACTTCAATAAATTAAGAAAATTTGATTGCGATGCCTTTCGCTTTTAATGAAACTTGATAGAAGTGGGTTATTAACATAGGTCTTTCGCGATCAAGTTTAGTATTGTCTTTTGAGTTAATCGAATAGCCTAGTGAAAAGGGTTTTTGGATTCGATAGTCACATCATCGCTAATTTACAAAATAAAAGTTAGTATTGTCTTTAGAGTTAATCAAATAGTCTGATGAAAAAATTAGCGATGGTGACCACAAAGTCTGTATTTGAAACTCATATCAGCGCCTATTCACCAAAAGAAAAGGAAAAAAAAAAACGAAAAAAGTTGAGTGTTGTCTTTGTCAAGTGGGGCGTCCTCTGATATTAACTTCCAAAATTAAGCAAATTGACAACTAAACTAACAATAATTACATAACCAACCCATACCATATGCATCTTTTAAGTTTCACACTTTCATCTATAAATTTTGAGCCCACCATATTAAATCTCATGAATCATTTAATACATTACCCAAACTTTCCCTATAAATTTCCTACTAGAAGTTGCTCTAATATTGTAGCCAAAATCAATCGTTCTAATTTAGAGGGAAAGTTGCTAATATTCGAGCATTGAACCGCATATTCCAAAAATGTCAAATTGGAAGTTCCTATTGTTAGTGTGCTGCATAATGATAATTGCCAACTTATGTGTTGCCAATGTTCTTGATGTAAAGCAGCATGTACAAGACCATTGTGCATCCACCAAATTTCCAAGATTGTGTCTGGAGATATTGCAAGAATCAGGCGGATCGAACGAGGATGCTAGATCTGTGTTATCTGCACTCGTTAATAAGTCAATATACGAAAGCCAGCTACCCGGGTTGCTCTATTACAACGTCAGCTCGAAGCACCTCGACCAACAGACTCAAATCGTCACAAGTATCATCTCTATTAATCTTATTTTCCGTTTATCATGTAGTAACGTTTATTGTTATTCCGAACAGAAAATCATTCTGCATTATCCTGTTTTAACAGGTTACTGCCAGAACCTGATGACACTATCGCTTAGAAGACTCAGACAGGTCCTCGCTGCATTAAAAAAGTCTCCATCGAAGTATAAGTACGACATTCAAACATGGCTAAGTGCCTCTCTCACATTTCAAGAAACTTGCAAGGAATCAGTAAGTGTTCACTCGCCTACAGATCCTATAATGACTCGAATTCTTGAGAAAATGGAACTTTTAACTCAATTGAGTAGAAGTTGTTTAGCGATTATCAATGGAATCCCAAATGGAAAACCCGAACCTAAAACCATTCCAAGCTGGTTATCAGCTAAGGGAAGGAAACTGCTTCAATCATGCACTTCTGAACCAAATGTCGTAGTTGCTCAAGACTGTTCGGGGAATTTTACCACGATCTCTGAGGCAATCCAAGCAGCATCAGGGGATCGCTTTATCATCTACGTGAAGTCTGGCGTGTATAATGAAAGTGTGGAGATTAACAAGGACGGGATAACCTTAATAGGAGATGGAAAAGGTTCAACAATCATTAGTGGTTCTGGCAGCGTTGCAGCAGGGAAATCCTTGCAATCAACTGCAACAGTCAGTTAGTATTCGTTCCATCTTTGTCGATTTGTTTCCAATTTATGTTAGCTGGGAATCTATATCCAACTAGTTCTGACTATTTTTCTGCTATATCGACAGCAATTACTGGTGATTACTTCATAGGTAAAGATATAGGATTCGAAAATGCTGCAGGATCTCAAGCGCAACAAGCTGTGGCACTCCATATTGCTTCAGACGGTGCTGCCCTGTTCAATTGTAGTATTTCAGGGTACCAAGATACATTATACGCGCAATCACTTCGTCAATTTTACAGAGAGTGCGACATTTCTGGAACAATTGATTTCATTTTTGGAAACGCGGCTGCAATTTTCCAAAAATGTAATTTGATACTACGGAAACCGGGAAGTTGGGGAGCCTACAATGTAATCCTGGCACACGGGAGGACAGATCCAGAGCAGAATACTGGGTTCGTAATCCAGGGCTCAGCTATCACGGTTGATTCAGGCTATTTCGACGTTGAGAGTTTATACAAGTCATATCTAGGGAGGCCATGGAGAGAGTATGCGAGATCAGTGATTATACAATCGAACATTGATCAAGCGATTGATCCCACTGGATGGATCGAGTGGCCTGGAGAATCAGGCTTTGCAGACATGGTATATTTCGCAGAACACGATAACGTTGGACCCGGAGCTGGCACATCTGGAAGAGTTGCATGGCCTGGTTTTCATGTTATTGGCAAAGAAGAGGCAGAAAATTTCACAGTTGCAAAATTTATTTCTGGGAATTCTTGGTTGCCATCAACAGGATTCACTTACAGCTCCGGACTAGACTCACATTAGTAATAGTTCAACTTCGAATTTAGAACGATATTTTGCGACCTGTAGCCGGCATTCAACAAAATTTGAGAAATTTTTGAAAATATTAATATTATCACATTTTTAAGTATATTAAACCCCTTTAAGTTTTCAAAATGTTGTTAATAAATAACCAATATATTTACTGGCTCACCTTCAAACTTCTAGAACATCAACATATATCTCCCTCGCCTTAATATGAAGTTTCTCAAAAGTACCAAGGATATACAGATGAAACGAAGAAACCAAGCAAAGCGTTGAGCAATAACCACTACGAAATTGGAGAATGATTACTCCGCTCTATACAGTGAAAAAGGTTGAGCAAGTGACCATCTTGCTTGTTAAATTAAAGACTTTCAACATTTTGATACTACAAGTTATATAGAACTTGAGGGATTGCGTAAATACTGCAAGAAGTACTGTTAAACAGATCCGTGTTTCTATTACTCGCAAGACGGTTGAGAAGTCCACAACATAGCTAGCCGAGTTAACGTTTGCAAACTTGACAGTAGTGATCTACTAAATAACCTCCACAACTGTAACAGAAATTATATCCACACCTACAAAGACAAAGAAACTCAGCTTATTAACTGAAATATCGAGAAACGTTCATAGAAATCATCTCAACTTTTTTAGGTAGGGCAGTTTGACATCATTTGAAGAATGGTAAGAACAAGGTTTGTACAAGTTTTGCCAATTTCTGTTAATGATGTCACTACTTATTAAATTGACTCGACTCTTGGAAGTCAAATAGGCATGGCTCTTTCCTTTAAAACAAATCAAATAGTAATTTGATACATCTTTCAGAAAGGAGGGAGCAAGTCAGAGCACACTAAGCATACCAGTTCCAGCAGAGTTCTTTAGTTATAGTGTACTTTCCACTCTTCTGTTATCACTTATACTTTCGAAAACTAATTAAGGTACGTACTCTCACTTACCAACAAAACATAAAGCAAATATCATAACACTCATATAGTTGTGTTCAGATTATCTCTTTGACAGAAAACAATGAAATGCGTTTTACAGAACTCACTCAAAAAATGGAGCCGAAAGATGAACAAAAATTATACTAGATACAAAACACCAAGAATTAATATTGTTAACAATTAAGAAAAAGAACGAGAAGACGGTGGGGCAGCATTGCAGCACCAGTATTTTAGAGCAAGAATGAAAAGTACAAATGTTTAATCATTATATTTGATTTCTTATACGTTCTCTTTCATATATAGAATGAAGAGATGAACTTAGTCCTTCCCAGTGTTAATGATCTTTTTTTCACAGATGCAGAAATGAGTACCTATTATGAAAAGGAGTTGAATTGAAGAAAAAATAGGTCAGGATTTATGGTTAAGTCAGTATTTATCGAAGGATAAATTGCACTATAGGTCTCGAATGTCAAATAAAAGGAAAGAACTTCAAAGGCAAAAGAAATATGTAAATGGAAGAATAGGAGTACAACAGACGGGCATCCCATTGGATGATAGCATTAGGGGACATATATTATGAGATTGTATGATAAATTTTAGGCTTATCGGAAGGCCTTGGATTTTTTCTGCATCTATGAGCACCAGTCACGTAAATCAATCGGATATTCGTTTCTTTAAAATCGATAGAATTCGTGTTGGTTCCCACATCAACATATTTGTTTCCAATAGAAACCTACAACACAGATAACTTATGTGCTACGTAGAAACCTTTCAATTGGCCAGTTTTGCCCCTGAATATGCCTATCATGTCACAATTGTTCGTTGTGTAATAGTTTATTTGTTTGCATGATTTCAGCTGAGCAGAATCATTAGAAACTTTGTATGGTGCTTAACATTAGAACTATTAATATCCTAGACAAGACCCATCAATCAAATGGAGTACCCTCCAAGAATTTTTTTTCGAAATAACAAACTTTTGAGAGAATAAGTTAACTAACCTGCAGTGCATAAACAAGCAACCATCAATCCTTTCGACGTAAAACTTGCACTTTGGGCACCTTGACCACTTCTTAGTCTTGGCAAGATTCAGCAGCAAAATATCCTCCCTTTCCCTCTCATCCACACTCAACTTCTGATAATCAGCACAATTAACATCCGGATGCCACGGAACCTTACATTGAGCACAGAACAACCTCCGACAGTTTGGACACTCGGACTCCCTAATTACCCCCTCTTCTCCTGGATTACCACCTCCACCATCATCAATCAACAACGCCGAACAATCCTTAAACGGGCAATAGAACTTCTGACTATCCAAAATAACCCCTTCACATAGTGCATCACCCCACCTATCAAACACCTGTATTAGTTTATAATATTGTTAGCAGTTTAGTAAGCAGTGACATATTAGAGAGAAGATGGAAAGATGAACACGATCCTCGTTAGATTACACTAACCTTTAAGAACACATTTACTAAACTAGTTAAATATCATAATTCTTACAGCCTGTTATGGGAAAATTTCCTCGCACATTGATCAAACTAACATTGCTTTTGTAAACACATTACTAAACCATTTCCGGCAAAATGTCCACCAGAATTGACTAAACTAACATTACACTTTTAAACACATGTACTAATGTAATAACAAAATTATAATTCTAACTACCTGTTTCGACAAAATACCACGACAACTCTGAGGTTCCAGTGTTCCATGACACCCCGAAACAGGACACGAAATTTGGGTCACATTCTCCCCTATCTTGGAAGCCACATACTGAGCCACACACATCGAACAATAAAAATGCTCGCAATCCTTTATGCGAAATTTATCGTGGACAGGGATCGAATCAGTGCAAATTTCGCAGACAAACACGGGAGGATAATTGCTAAATTCATCATCGATTTCAATAATGACTCTGCTTCCCGCTTTCGAATTGGAACACTCGCCTCTGAATAATGTCTTAATAACTCCAACATCTTCATCATCGTCTTCCTCTTCCAGAGTTATAGGGTTACCTTTAGATCATCATTGGAAAATTTGTCAGAAGCCTCAAGAGTAACAAAACTATAAATTTTAAATACCGTCCCATGAATTAATATTATACAAATGACATGAAAAATATCTAATTTTGGGAATCCAAATACTTCAATTTTAAATAAATAATGATAAAATTTTAGGATAATAATTTTTTGGTCTACTTTTTAATTATGACACTCCACTTTTTTATTATTATCCCGTATTTTTTTTGTTATTTTACGAACACTACAAGTGAAGTGTCGTTATCGTTATCAAATAAGTGGAGTGGACGACGGTAGTAAAAATTTGTTTTTTTTTTCTAATTTTGATTGGGACAGGGAATTTTGTGTTTGTAAGAAATAGTTACCTTGAGTAGCACCTTTGATTAATGAAAGAATTTGGGCAGTTTCTGTCTCATAAATCAAAGAAACCAAATCATCCTCATCATCATTGATGTTTAGGATCTCTTTAGTACCCTTTATTACATCTTCTTTGGGAATTGAGACATCAACATTTTTCTCAGTTTCTTGCTTCACATTGTGGACATTGGTCGTGTTCTTGATTGGCTCCATAGTATTACTAATTCTGGGTTTCTTACTTTTCCTCATAATAGACCCATATGGGGGGGGGGGGGGGGGTGGGGGGGGGGGGGGGGGGGTGATAGATGATAAGTATCGAAGATGTTGGGAATTATGGGAGACTTCCTTTGTAAAGAAAAAAGAGGTTTTAGTTATTAGGAATTTTAAAGGGTTTTTTGTTTGGGTAATAAAGGATGAAAGAGTTTTGCTTTATTATCTTCACAATTACCGAGTTGCAATAGGGGAATCACTTTACACACCAAATCACCAATATAATGTTTTTAGGGTTTGGACTTAACATGAAAGATCGGGTCAAGTGTTACAAGCGATAATTGATCCATCGGGACCAAGATACTGTTGTTAGACTATTTTCCTTGCAATTATTTTTCCATTTACTAGGTTTATTCTACAGCATTGGAAAGAGACTTTAATGCTATTGGAGTTTCAATCATCTTACTCGACTTTTTACTCAATCAAAATTAAAGTAAAAAAGATGAAAGAGAAGAAAAAAAAGATAGATAAAATATTAAGTATAAAAAAAATGTTAAAAATGAACTTGGAGGGCTTGAAATCATCACCCGTACACAATAAATGAAGGTTCTAACCAACTAAGCTACATTTCTACTTAGTTTACTTATACTTTTAAGTGTATATATCACAAAAATCTAAAAAAATCGTATATAGATATAACGATACCGAAAAATCTAGGGGGGCTGGTGCCCACCCCACCCCCCCCCCCTCGGGTCCGCCCCTGCCTAGATTCATCATTTTTTTATCAACCTGTCCACATTGAGATGTAATATAGGTAAATGAAGTTTTTAGTTATATTTCACCTTATTTCTCATCGATTCATCTCAATAAATTAAAGGGTAAAACACACGGATAATCACCTATGTTATATCCAGGATATTTAAAACATTAGTGAGCGAAAGAGGTTTCAGATGAAACATAGGTGATCCTTATCTTTTGCCCTAAATTAAATAGTACCCAAACAACAATATTTTAACACGTTCACCGACATTCACCTCAATTACCCTCACTTAGGATAATATTTAAGTTTTATCCTTACACAGATTCAACCCAATTCAAAAATAACATTAACAAAATGAGGCAAAGTTAATGTTTTGGAAAATTTTTGGGTTCCGTCGCTTATTTTGTTGGGATGGTGCCGAAAATTAAATTTGAGAATAAAATAGATATTTTACTAAGAAATAAAAGCTAACTGGCTGGACTGGAAATGGGCTGGCATTTGGGCGGAGCTCCAACTGGCTGATGGGCTCGACAATTTAACACGTCTCCAATTTGACACAGATTACACCATATTAATCTAAGGCTTTTATTTTAGGACAAATGGTACCGGACATCAGTAACGTTTGATTAATTTATCATATTTACTACTGAAGTTTACTTTCGTGTCAAAGACATCACTCATGTTTCAATACTACTCAATCCTTCTACTTTTCGCCAATTTTGCTGAAATTGCAATTTTAAGCACAAAAGTTAGAAGGGCAATTTAGTTTTGATTAAAACCTAAATTATTTAGGGTCCACGGGCCTACTTGAAAACATAAATATCTTGGGTTCCAGTTTGAATGGATAATGAGAGTTCAGGTGCCTATATGAAAAAGCCTTATTTTAATAAATATGAAAAAAAAACCTATTTATTAAATTTGAAAATTGAAAACTAAAGTTCGACTATAATTGATTGAACATTGAATGTTTGAAACTGAATTACAACAAAATCCAAATATTGAAACTATTTAGGTGTTTGATAACATTTAAAAAAAGAAGACTAAAATCATAATGAACTGACAAAATTTTCCACCATCATCACCACCACCACCACCACCACACATCACCACCATACTAAGCCATACCCCAGCACCACCAACCCACCCCATCCTCAAAATCACGACCCTTTACCTACCAATACCTCAAAACGCTAGGCCTAATCCTACTCCACCCAAAACCGCAACTTTTAAGGGGCTTTTTCAGGGGGAGGAGAAGGTCTCGATTTAGGATTTTTGAGGCGGAGGAGGTAGAGAATTTCGGTTTCTTGGGGGAGGGAGGTGACAATTTTCAAGTTTTTTTGTGTGTATGGTAGTTGGAATTGTTTTTTGGGTTATAGTGATGGTTGGTGGTGGTTGTGGTGGGACGTGATGTTAGTGATGGTGGCGGTGGTGGTGGTTGATATGTTTGTAATGTTGGTGATGGCGGTGGTTAGTGGATATGGAATGGTGGTAGGAAAGAAATCGTAGGTGTTTGTTGTTGTGGTGGTGGTAAAAATATGTGATGTTGGTGGCAATAGTGTTGGTGGATGGTGTTGTGAAGAAGAAGAAGAAGAAGAAGAAGAAGAAGAAGAAGAAGAAGAAAAAGTTGAGGAAGAAGAAGAAATAGGAAGGGGACAATTTAGTCAAATCACGGGAAAACGTTTAGAAAATCAAATAAATTATGGAAAGGGCAAATATTAAAAAAAAACATCGGGGACGGGGATAATCTTCCAAATTTCTCCTACATTAATAGTACAAGAATAAGATGTGAGTTGTAATACACATAACAATACGAAAGATAAATAGTATTTTTGAAGAGTGAAATGACTATTTTATCTATTTGTGTAGTGTTTCATTAAATTTCATCCAAAAATAAAGTAATCATTTTCACTTTTAAAAAACACTATTTGAATGTTTGTATAGTGGTTCCCTAATAACATATAACATGAGGCACTCAAAATCTCTTATGCTACATAATTTCTTTGGACCCTTGAATTTGATGAGGTAAATATTGATAATAAATATTCCCTTTATTTTAATTTAATTGATATTTTGGGAATTCGTGTCAAGATTTGATAACAAATCACTTCTTATTTATTCATTCAAAAAAAATATAAAATTGATATCATTAAATTTTCTTTTCAAAATATTTCATAACATTATTTTTTGTAATTTTCTATAACGTATATACCAAATAATTGATGATTAAAATTGTCATTCTAAAACTGTAAAATTAATTAAAGTGATATATAGGCATGGGCGAAATCAGGATGAAAAATTAGAGGGGGCCAAGTTAAAAAAATATTGGTTTAACTAGTAACAAATATACGACATATAAAAATTATTAAATTTATGTTAAAGGTATTCTACGACCTTTAACTCTATTGTGACCATCGATAATACTATCAGTAAAAAAAATTTAGTTATTTTTTTCCAGTATAAATGACCAAATAATATAAAAATATCATCCATTTTATTTCATATATCTGTCTTGATATGGCTCAAGTGTTCAATCGTTGCGTAGATATTAGATGTGTTTGAACAAGTCGAATGAATCTATCAACGTGAGGATAAATAGTAAATTTTTTTTTGTTGCGATCCTTAAATTACTAATTATCCACAAGCAATAAACAAATTTCTATTAGTTAAATATGTAATATTGCTCCACTAATATTAAACTATTATATCACTAAAATATTAAAAGCTAAAATTAAATCATTACATGTTACCGCTTATCAATTATTTACAAACACTAAATAAAATTATATAAATAAATAAAGTATAAAATTAATAAAAAAAATAGCCTAACGTGTTATGTGAATTGTGTCATATACTCAATATACATATATATGTGTATATCTTGTCTCGAAGAAATCTTTCTTGGATATTAGGTTTTGAACCCAGGCAACGAGCGAGACTAAGAATAGGGGGGCCAACATAGAAAGTAACATCTTTGTTCAACAGCTATAGCTACTGTGTATACATGTTTTCGAAAATTCTAGGTTATGAGGTCTTTCAATGACCTAGGTGGGCAACACTACACACACTAGAATAGTGTTGTTTTGGATATGAAATGACTATTTTGCCCCAACTTAACTACCTCTCTTGCTACACTTACAAATAGGGGGTCAAACTGGCCATTTCACACCCAAAAAACACTAATATGATGTGTGAACGACAAATTAGCTTAGGGGTCCTGAGTTCGATTTTCATCGTAAGGGTCACTCAAAAAAAAAAACTTATAACCCCCCCTCCTCGTGGACAACTCTTCCTCACCCACCATATTCTCACCACCCTCCACCGTGTCCTCTATAATTCCCCACCTATTACCTCCTCCACCATTCTTCATACTTCCGATACCCCACCTACCTCCATCATCCTTACCCCATCATCTCTTACACCCACCACCTCCTGATCCTACTATTTCCAACCAAAATTCCATAACAAAGCAAAAGAGCAAAGAAAATAAGAGAACAATTTCCAACATCAACATCACCAAATCTTTTTCCTGAATCAAATGTGTAGGAAACAATTGGTTGAACATAAAAAAATGCAAAATAGTCCCAACATCTAACAAAATATACAAAGGAGGTTTATGAGTGATAACATGTTAAAAAGTTGAGACAAGTTGAAGTTTGTGAAGCTTAATTAGATGGGTATGGATTGAATCACTAGAGAAATAGATAACAACTGAGCAACAACTGAGCAGGATCACAAATTTATGGTGGTGGTACAAATGGAGTAGTTAGTTTCGATTGCATTTTCCTAGTTAATTTAGTTATATCATTTAAAGTAAAAATATTATATTAAAGGCTTGTAAATAGTAGGCAGGGGCGGACCTACATGTATAGTAAGGTATTCACATGAATACCTTGCCAAAAAACAAAAGTAACCTAATGGTAAAGATTTGTAATTATATATGAGGTCTTGTGTTCGACACAGTGTAGCATCCTTTTTTTTTCCTTCACTCCTCTACTCTTACTTTCTACTTTTAACAGCCTAACCTACATTTAATCATTCACTAGCTAAATCCCATCCAACGGGGTATTTGATAAAAAAAAATTATAAACTTAAGCTTAACGATTTAAGAATTTTTTTATTAAGTTTGTTTGTTAACTATTTTTCTTTTTAAGGGTTGAATCAAATAAGATATGGTTAAAATTCTCAACTGGTTTCAAGCAACGAAAAATAGAAGAATGCACCAGGAATAGCTCATCACCTTGCACCAGGAAATAAAATTCAAATAATTTATTAACATTATGAAATAATACGTATAATATTAAATTATTATAACTTATATCCTCATTAAATTTACTTTCTATAATAAATATATGTACTTATTTTTTATTAAATATATTACTATTATACATGTAATTTTTTAATTTTAATCAACATATATGATATACATACATTAATTGCTTTAATCTTTTAAAGGCATCTTTGAATTAATATAATTAGTTTGTAATATTATGTTAAAATTACACATATATTAATACTAATTGAAAAATTAATTTATTACAGTATTGATTTAAATTTATATAATATTGTATAATCTCGAAATTAATACTAATTATTTTAAAATATATAATTGGAATTAAAATATGAGTTTATTAATATTTTAAATATTACAAATAACACCTTATTTTTATAGTTATATATTAAATATGTACGATAAATTACTCTATTGCTATGACATATCAAACAAAGTAATGGAATATTTCATAATAATTTCTTTGTATTTCCTTTCTAACATTTCCATTATCCTAAATTCATTCCTGACTATCAACGCAAATTTAGTATTTTTAGTTAACACGTATCAGGACGTTGTATTATTTGTTTTATATTAACATGTAAGCCCAAATGTGGGTTTAATTAAAAAATGTTAGTATTTCTAATTGATTTTAATATGAAACTCATTAATGATTTATTATAAGTGGACAATTTAAGTGTTTTTATATTAGAAAATGAATAAATTTTTTAATTAAAATACACATGAGATAGTACAAAATAGTAGAAACCTATAATTTTATTACTCCACAAAATTTGAAAATTGTCATTTAATGATTGACAAGTTAGCTTAGAATGATTGTAGATATATTACCTAATTTATAAGTGATGGTTGGTACATTTAATACTCATTTAAATATATATATATATATATATATATAAACTATTGGTTAAAAGATGTATTGAAATTATAGAACGATACGTTTTTAAAATTTAATTTTTATAATTAAAAAAATATATAGAGTAAGTTTTTAAGTGGCAAGTGAGAATGACTACTGTTCGTTAATGATAAGGTTCATTAACTTTTTTTAATCAATAAGTATAATTATTTTCAATGTAATGATGGTACACATTACTATAATATATCATTCTAAGATAGTGCAAAATAAAATATTCAAAAAGACATATATCAAAATCTTACTATGCACCAATTGATTTTTTGTACTAAAATTCATTAAGCAAATTGATACAGATAATCTAAAATGCAAAAATAGCCTTTAAATAATTGACATTAAAGAATTTGTTTTTGACAAAATGGTGCATATTACCTAAAATGTGTCAAAAAAAGAAGAAAATATAATTTAAATTGATACAATTTACATTTATGATGATTAATGAACAAAAAACTTAATGAACCATAATTTTTCACCATTCCCAATGACAAGTAAATTTTTTAAAATATTAATTAAAGAAAAGCAATATTTGATTTATCACAATTCTATATATTCCATTTACTACAAAAGTTCCCGAGGAACTCATTAGAGGGTTAATGACACAGTCGATCACTCATGTTTCATAAAGTTCACCATTCGATCACTCATATTTCATTTTGACTTTTTTTTTATCACTCATGTTTCAATATCATGTCTCATTTGGTTTGTGGATTGACATTCTATTGAACCCAAATTTTACCCAAACTGATACTTAATTCAGAGGGGTAAAATAGTCAATTAATATAAAATTATTTTCTAGAATGAAGGAGCAGTTTGGCTAAAAATCGTATTTAACGGAAAAGTCAATCCACAAATCAACTGAGACATGATGTTAAAACATGAGTAATCAAAACAGTGAAAATAAAACATAAATGATCGAATGATTAATGTTATGAAACATGAATGATCGATTGTATCATTAATATTGGAGTAAGTTCTTTTTAGTGGTAAGTAAAGGTATGTCTTGGACATTATAAATATGGACGCACTACTATCAAAGCAAGCACCATTCTTACACAGAACACAACATCATTTTCTATTCATTCTATTGAGTGAGTGCTACATAAAAGTTTGAAGTGGACAACCAAAACAGAACAGCCTAATGGCGGCGGTGATTCTGATCGCTGTTTTCTCAGCCGTGTTAATAAGTTTGATTTTCAAAATTTGTGTGGAGACGATATTTTGTTATTGGTTAACACCAAGACGTATCAGGACAACTATGGAGAAACAAGGTGTCCGTGGCCCCAAACCGCGATTTCTAGTCGGAAACATCCCGGATATGGCTAGCTTAGTTGCTAAATCCACCTCTCTCGACATGGAAACCATTAGTCACGACATCGTCAGCCGCCTCCTCCCGCATTTCGTTGTCTGGTCTCAAATTTACGGTAATCACATACGCGTTTTTATTTTTATACTTCAAACATTCACGTTCATACATAACGTTTCATTTGTATCACTCATTTTATTTACGAAAAGTCATATATACTTTTACCATGTCGAGGTGTGATGATCACTCGATGGACTATAAAAATTAAATTTTAATTAGTTTAATTTATTTTGATCAGGGAAAAGATTTATATACTGGAATGGGACCGAGCCAAGAATGTGCATATCGGAAACGAATTTAATCAAAGAATTATTAACAAAATATAGCACAGTTTCTGGAAAATCGTGGTTACAGAGAGAAGGTACGAAGGATTTCATTGGAAAAGGTTTATTGATGGCTAATGGTGATGATTGGCGACACCAGCGCCATATTGTTGCACCAATTTTCATGAGAGAGAGACTCAAGGTACGCGTTATATTACGTTTGAAAAAAAATGCCAGTTAAATTGCTAACATTTCAGACTGTCCAAATATAATTTTTAATGTTGCAAAAGACAGTCAATTTGATCACTCCGTTGAACTAATACTCCCTCCGTTTGTTTCTTATGACGTTTTAAAGTTTTTATTTTGTATTTTTTTAATTTAGGTTTTTCATTTTACATCATGGACATACTTTTTGAATGCTTCAACTTTTTTTTTTAGTGTATGTGAAAATGCGTAGAACGTCATATAAAACAAAAAAACGAGAATTATTGATATGAATTTTAATGGTGAATGAGGTGAAAAATGTACTAGAAACCTTGTATGAATGTAAGGACTAAGGAGGATGGTTGGTGTGAATTTTACTCGGAAATCACGCGAGTAATTTTGATCTTTTTGAAAGATATGAAAGTGAAGACACTTTTAGTCGACTAATAGTAAGAGACAGAGAAAGTAAGAATGTGATGACTTTAATGTTGTCCTCAAATAAACAATAAAAATTAAAATAAATGAAAAATGTTGTCCTCAAATTTATGCCATATCAAACCATTATTACTTCATTCTCTTGTTCTTTAAAATGAAGTAGTAGTTCCTTTTTTTAAGTTATCACCATAACTATTTTAATGGCAATTAACAATTAATTAACAAAAAATTCAATTACTTTTATATGCCTAACTATCGATATAAAAAGCTTAAAATATAAATCAATCAAATATAAATGATAAATATTAGTAAAATAATATTTTTGCTAGTTAGAGAATAATTTCTTTTGGTTCTTTCTAATTATTAACTTATATTTTCAATGAACTTTTACCTACGTATTTTCACTTTTATATAAATCATTTTATCTTTTCTCTTCATCTTAATTCATTGTCACTAATTTATTTCAATCTTAAAATAAAAAAAGACTGTAAACATACATATATAAATAAAAGAGTAATGTTTTGTTAGTTGAGGTATGCATATCATCAAAATAAATGATTCCTTAATCAATATACATATATAAAATAAAAATAAATAATTTAAAAAAGTAATGATTATCTATTATAATATTCTAAAATTAGAGTCATTAAGTGAATCACTTCAATAAATAACATATACGGAGTACTACTTTAATCTCTGATCCTATATCTCCATTATTTTCCTTTTTTGTGTGGTCCATCTCATTTCATAATTAATTACATGAATTATATTTACATTCTCTTTTAATTTCTTAACTAGATTATCTTGACACATTTATAATGGTAATCAACCTAATCAACATTCAACTAATTATTGTTCCAGTCCATCATAAATATTTTTTACAGCCTTAATTAATTTTTCTGGTGAAGATAACTACTACTAACAATCCAAGTAGCTCTATGTCAAATCATAGAGGACGTCTTTGATTAAATACTTACAAGTTGTTAGATATGTTGAAGGGATAAATTTGGAACACTTTCACACAATTAGATGCACATTTCAATTCTACAACCAATTAGGTTTTTTTATGTATTAAAAATGGGTTTTTCTAAAATGCGTTTTTAGGGCAGATGTGTTTTTTTTGTTTGTAAATTAGCGATAAATTGAGTATAGAACCCGGGACCTTCTAGTCGCTGGCAAGAGCCTTTTCCACTAGGCTATTCGATTAACTCCCTTTAGGGCACATGTTAAGCATTAAATATAAAAATGAAATTCAACATTTATAAGCATAGAAGGTAACATATTTAAAAAGTCATACCATATCAAATTTCAAATGCAAATTACTTATCAATTATTTTTCCTTATTAACTTCTTAACATATATCTTAAGTGCACATTTTAGAAAAAATAATTAAAAATATCGCATTTTGCTCACAAAAAGTCTTAACTACTCTGGTGAAATTAAAAGCTCCTTCCATTTTCCTCCTCTTCATATTCTCCAGACATCACCACTATCGCCACCACCCCTCACACATTTCCATTGGGTAGAGAATAGTGGTGGTCGCGAGGTTGGTGGTAGAGGAAAGTGGTGGTAGTGGCGATTTGGGGATGACGAGATCGGCCCATATATTTTCGAGCCTAGTGCAAAATTGAAAATGGGACATTCAACTTTTTTTAGTAAAGTG
Source organism: Echium plantagineum (assembly GCA_003412495.2). NCBI lineage: Eukaryota > Viridiplantae > Streptophyta > Magnoliopsida > Boraginales > Boraginaceae > Echium > Echium plantagineum. The sequence goes on from CM016565.1 coordinate 21,717,008, forward strand.
GCGATAATATTATAAATACATTAATATTACTTATAACGAATTAATAAATGACTAACAAATGACTTTTAGAGTAGGTTCCGAATTAATAATTGAACTCAAGGCCTTTTGGATCAGACACCATCAAACTAGTGAATCAACCGCAGGGGCCCTTAATATCAGATAATATATTTCTGATTTTCGATAACTTATTTTCATTAAGTGAAATGAAACACGTACTATAATTACTAGGTTACACATAACGATATCTACAAACCCGATTTGATGAAAAATCATTAATGATATAGTCAACATCTGATCTATTTTGTCTAACATCTCCATCTCTACGCATAAAATTACACGTCATTCAATATTTCTTGTGACATTGTTGATCTCAAGTAGGTTGACTTTTTAGTTCCTAACGTCCGACGATTGTAATCTAAAACAGAGTTATGCTGGATTCATGGTGGAGTGCACAAAGGAAATGCTGGAGTCACTTCAAAAAACAGTGAATGAGCACAAGAGAAATGGTGGGCAAGGAGAAGCAGTAATAGAAATAGGAGAGCATATGGCTATTCTTATTGCTGATATTATAGCCAAAACAGAGTTTGACTCTAGCTTTGAAAAAGGAAGGCAGATTTTCCATTTGCTTACTGATTTACAAAAACTCAGTGCTCAATCTACTCGCCACTTGTGCCTTCCTGGTAGTAGGTAAATATTCTACAATTTATTATCAAAAATCTCCACCCATTTATAATTTATTTTATTCATAATATGGATTCAAAAAGAATTATATTTTTTTATGTGATTCTTCGGTCTGAATTGGGTCAACAATCCTTTTTCTTTTCTAATCATTGGGTGGGAAATAAAACACAATTTAATAATGTTACTTTATTATGCTAATTAATTAAATTATCTTTCTTCTCAAAACTAAAAAAATATTTCCATTGAGATGGTAATAAAATAGGTGAAAAAGGGAGTCAAATCGACTTAGACAAGTTTTTTTAAATTGTCGAAAGAAAAAAGTCAAAATTATGAGATTAATACTATACACACCATAATACTGAATTTTTGGGGTAAAATGATTATTCTGCCGTCCTATTTAAGAGTGTAGTAATTGAGGAAGCTTACTGGGGGTAAAACTGTAATTTCACCCTTCCAATAAGCACCATTCTAGTGTGTATAGTGTTACCCATTAATGAATGATAGGTCGGTCGGAATCCATTATTCTTTTGATAATTTCAAGGTTTTTCAATATATAATTTGAAGAATAACTTGGGACGAACCGGTTATTTCTTTTTTTGAAAACCTAGCAGTTCAAGAATATCTCCTTAGTCGAGTAAGGATGGTTAATTCCATCCCGATCACTTGTGAAACACACTTTGCTCAATTACCACCACAAGATTATATGTGATATATTAGTGGCCCACGAATCTCAATGAATCCGATTATGTAATTGCTGAGGATATTCTTTTTTAGCCTTTAGGGTCTATTTCTTAGTTCAAAATCTCTCTTACTGACCAGAATTAAAAAATAAGTACATCTATTCACCGTAAAATAAAAATAACTTTTTTGATATTGATGTGGTTGTAGGTTCTTCCCAAGCAAATATAATAAGGAAATAAAACTTTTAAAGATGGAAGTGGACAAATTGCTAATGGAGATTATACAAAGCCGAAAAGACTGCGTGGAAATAGGTCGAGGCACTACATATGGAAATGACCTACTAGGCATGCTCCTAGATGAAATGCAAAAGAGGAAAGGGAAAAATGGGTTCGGTTTAAATCTACAATTAATAATGGATGAATGCAAAACCTTCTTTTTTGCTGGCCATGAAACTTCTTCACTTTTACTCACTTGGACAGTAATGCTCTTGGCTTCTAATCCTTCTTGGCAAGATCGTGTCCGAGAAGAGGTTAATCAAGTGTGTAATGGTGCCCCGCCTTCGCTCGATCACCTTCCGAAACTTACTTTGGTATGTATTCGATTTATTTCTCGGTTTATGCACGTTCGATCATGTGTGTTATAGAATGATAGTCACGTTCTATCATAAATGTTTCCAAATCAGTTTTCAATCGGACATGTTTCAAAAAGTATTTTGGTGGGTATTTATGTATATTGCTCGTTAAATTTTAACTTATTTTGATAAAGTTGGAGGGGTAAAATGGTCCAACACTAATTTAATGTAATTTTTCAATTTTAAAAAGATAGCTATTTTCTTTTTTGCTTTTATTAATTTTTATTTTCTTTTTAAAAAATAAATATTTTTGGCAAATTTTTTGTTAAAATTAAAAAATTACCTAAGAATGTGTTCTGGACAATTTTACCCCTGTCAGTTTGTAAAAAATAATCAAATCTAATAGTGTGTATAACGGAAGTACTAAGTGGAATACTTCTTGAAACATATGTAATAGAAAAAATTATTGAAACATGAATGATCGGAAGGTAAACATTCTAAAATATATATAATCGAATGTACTTTATATTTTTTGATGACTTTGTTCATTATTACAATCGACCGGCTTAAAAATATCAACAGTTAGATTACAGGTAGAGATTTAAAAAACAATCAACATATGTTAGTGATGGTTGATTTGATGTAATATATGGAAGTTGCTAAACCAAATCTTTTTGATATATTTTCCATATTAAATTAAACAAGATAAGTAACAAAAACTTTATGAGTACGAATTATAGTATTATATATTCACATATCATAGCACTAAATCATCCCAACTCCTAAGAAGCAATCATTTCATTTTAATTGTACGTATTAATGATGGATGATCTTATCATGTTTCTTTGAATGCGCAAAAAGGCAGATGATTGTTTTATCACAATTCACACCACTAACGTATTAATAACTAGGTTTACTTTTCATTCAACACAACTCTCAACTTGGTGCAATGCACGTATTATAAATACTCCCTCGATTTTTTAATTGTCGTTTTAGTATAATAAATACTAATTTTACATTTTTAATATTTTTTTTATCTTTTCTATTTCAACTAAATCATTCAATTAAAGTTTCTATCAGTTGTTATTTTACATTTTTAATATACTTTTTTAACTATTTTTATTGATGTACGTGAAATGGCTAAGGCGATGACTAAAAATCGTGAGGGTGTATTATTTTCATTTTGTTTTACTATTGAGATCATGATTTTGTTTTTGATTTAAATCAAACTCTAGTATTAAATTAAAATACCATAGTTTTTTAATTTAATAATTTATCAAAATTTGTAAAAGTAGTTTAGCTTTAAAAACATATTAAAACAGAAGTTTATTTAATTATTTCCAAAAAGTTTATTATTGAGTCAACTTGAGCAAAGACTGCAAAGTTGGCTGGTATATGTATTATGTGGTGCCTCTTATAGTTGATAGTTGTGGTGTTTCGAGTTGCCACTGCTTTTTGCAAATTGAGTGTTGCCTTTTCTTTTATGAATGCTTCCAATACTCTTTTTATTCCTTTATTAATATGTGGGTCTTCGACCAACCCAAAAAAAATATATTTATATTTTTGACTGAAAAATGATTGAAATCTATTTTCAGCGGTTCACTTGCAATAAATTATTTATAATTCATGAGGTGTGTATTCGAATTATGAAGTATCAAAATCAAATATTTTTGCCGAAAGAATATTAAAATCAAATATTTTTGTCAAAACCGTTTAGCATAAACAACTATTAAATTGAACTTTTATGCGAAGCAACTATCAGAATCAAAATTTTTTTGGCAAACAATTACCAAAATCGAACACTTTTGCAAAAAAAACTACAAAAACTGATTTTTTTTTTTTGCCAAAACCGAAACTTTTCACCAAAACAACTTCCAAAATCAAACATTTTTTACTAGAAAAAAGAAAAAAGAAAAAGATTATCAAATAAGGGTAACTTAGTCATTTTGCCACCCCATGTGCCATTTAAGCACAAAATTTATGAAGGGTTGATTACACTTTCGATATTACCTGCGTTATTTATTAATGCACTCAAATTGATTACTAATTTCTCAAGGAACAATTGAAAAATGAAGAAATTCGATGTCTTATTTTATCGTTTATCGTTTTAAATTTCTAGTATTCGCTATTTTTCTTCTATTTTCATCTTTATTTGTTATAATATAAAATTTGATTACACTCTCGATATTGCGTTGCATTATTTATTAATGCACTCAAATTGCTCCAAAAGGTGTCATTATTCAAAAATTCTAGAATAATTGAAATATTTGTTAATCTTTCGAAACTCTTGTATGCAGTTAAGTATGGTGATTAATGAATCACTGAGACTCTATCCCCCGGCTACAGTTCTCCCTCGGATGGCATTTGAAGATCTGAAGCTCGGCGAGCTTCACATTCCGAAAGGATTAGCGATTTGGATACCGGTTTTAGCCGTACATCATAGCGAGGAAATCTGGGGCGAGGACGTGAACGAGTTCAATCCTGAGCGATTTTCGTCCCAGAACTTCTCCCCTGGAAAACAGTTCTTCTTCCCATTTGCTACCGGGCCGAGAAATTGTGTTGGCCAAAATTTTGCACTTATGGAGGCTAAAATCGTTTTGTCTATGCTGATTTCGAAGTTTAGGTTCAAGATTTCCAAGGATTATCGACATGCCCCCGTCGTTGTCATGACCATAAAACCGAAGTACGGTGTTCAAATTAATTTAGAGCCGTTGGATTAACTAGAAACAGTCAATTGGGATGGTGTTTTTGTTCTACAAAGTTGAAGGAATGTAATGGAGTTTTGAGAGTAGTGAGTGAAAGCAAATCAACGGAAAACTAGTTTTGTTTTAGTTGAGATGGATGTACTTCTATTCTGGATAATTTGAGATAAATTTTCGAATTTTTTTTTCTCATATTACTCTTAATTTACATGTGAAGGGCATCATTTGTTTTAGTTGCTTGCATTGTCAACCACTTTCCCCTTACTATGCTCAAAGATCAAACCACGGACACCGAGTATTTCAATCACTTCCTCGTTGTATTGTCGATTATACCATCAACTTTCATTTTCTTCTTGAAAATATACTAACATCTTAGATTTACACCTAGGAGGTAAGTCTGTCGATTTCAGACTCCATTACCATGATTGAGTCCATTTCATCATCAATAACTTCTTCGCAAACGAAGCATCTGGAGATATCATAGCTTCTTCAAAGGTTACCAGATCAGAATCCAAATTATATATATCAATATGGAATATAGCTATCAATTGATTCCGTATCTTTACCACCTTTAACGAGGAACATAAAGAAAGGTGAGGCAAGATCTTTTGTTGAGAAGCCTCACCACTAGATGAACATGAACCATGTTCATACCGACTATTTTCGTGATCATTATTTCTAGTGTTAACAATTACATCAACTGGCATAGGGATCATGGTAAAATGATTCTCATAAAATAACGCATCACGCGACTCTGTAATTATATTAACCTAATAATGAACATTAGATTCAATAACCTTGAATCTATATATTTTGCTATTTGTAGTATAGAGAAGAAAGATACATTCAATACATTTGTCTCCTAGTTTACTCCTTTTCATTTCAGAAACTTTAACTATTGTCCTACAACCCAACCCTCAAGATGACTTAAGTTTATTCATAAGTCGTAGTATTTTGCCTTTTAATTGACACCCTATTTAGGATATAACAAGCAATTTTTACTGCTTCATCCCAATTAACCATGAGATAAATCTGGTTAGATAACATGGCATTCGCCATTTCCATTAACACTAGATTTTTGTTTCAATAACACTATTTTGTTATGGTGTATAAGGAGTTGTAACTTGATGAATCAATCATCTGGTTTGGAAAGACGACGGATTGTAGTACCCCCCCCCCCCTCTCAGACCTGAGGCATTTAATAAACATCTCACACTGAAGTTCAACTTCAGCCTTCAAGATCTTGAACTTGTCAAGAACTTTATCCTTAGACCTTAATAGGTAAACTTCACAAAATCTGGAATAATCATCAACATTGTCAAAGAATCACTCAAGTCACACAAATCATTATGAATTAAGGTCAACAACTTTGATTCTCTAGCAACCAAATGAAATGGTAACCTAGTAATCTTAATTACCAAACAAGTTTTACAACTTACATTTTTCTTATCAAAAGAAGGAACCAAGGACAAGTTAGTCATGTCCTTCAATTTGCTGTAATTGATATGCCCCGAACAATTATTGTCCTAACATGAAATTATCTAAAGACTTCAAAACATAAATAGGAAACATCTTCATTCTAACAATAATTTTTATATCCACCCATTATTCATCAACAATGTAATTCATAAACGCAAGAAAAAATGGTCAATTAGTATGAAGACTTCAAACTAGTAAGGAAATTTTTTATCTCTAACCATTGTTAGATACTTTTAAGGGATAATTTTGGACAAATATTATTGTATGCATATTTCCGTTCAACAATCATTTAGTTTTTTTTATGTATTAGAAATAACACATTTCCCTTGGTTAGAGGATCTGCTATTCTTTTCTCAAATGATCAACAAACACCAATTTAAATTAATTGTCTAGGTTTTACCATGACATCGACTAATGTGTGCCAACTTTGTTAGACTAGATGCAATCCTAAGAGGATGAGTTACAATTTACGCTAATTACTTAATCCTTTTCAAGAGGTAATTGCTGAAATAGTCCCAGTAAGTGGGTGGCCGTTGCAGTTTGGTCCTCGTAAGTGATTTTCCGACACTTTATCGGTTTTCGATTCCAATTTCTTTTCAATTTTTTTACATTTTTTTCGATTTGTTTTTTCATAGTAAAAAGTTTTGATTTTGGTAGTTGTTTCGCAAAAAAGTCCAAGTTCGATCATTGTTTTGGCGAAAAGATTCGATTTTGGTTATCATTTTGTCTAAAAGTTTCAGTTTTATTAGTTGTCTTGGCTAAAAGTTTCGATTTTGGAAAAAAATCTCGATTTCTTGATAGGAAAAAAGTTTAATTTTACCAAACTTTTTTGTCAAAACAAAAACTTTTATTAGGAACAATATATATTGAAAAAAATTGAACTGTAAAAAAATCTAAAAGAAAGCGTAAATTTTTTTTTAAAAAATTCTCTAAGTTTATAGGGGAGGGTAAATTAGTAATTTCATCCCCATTTGTGCTATCCTGCTACAAATTCTAAATATAAATTCTAAGTTAATTTGTACTATTGATGGATGCTATTTAACCCAATTTTTTCTAGTTACGATATTATCTGGAATAAAAAAAATCAACTTGAGTAAAGTCACTAACTTCACTTTTATTAGGAACAATAAAAAAATCTGAGCCAAAAGTATAAACTAAGATAAATCTGACTATTTAGATTCTCAGGCGGAATAAAATCATGACACGCAATATCAACGTATGCACTTATTGTGATGATCATTAGTACTAAGATTGGTAATTATAATGGAACTTTTGGAATCGAGTAATTAGGGGTGAGTAAGGAGGTTATATACTTATAGTGGAAAAAATAGGTTTTTTAGAAATGTTATTCTCATCCGTTTATTTTTATTTGTCAACTTAACATATTTTTGGGTCAATAACTTATCATTTCGACATAGAAAATTTATAATCTTACATTGTATTGAACTTTTAGAAAAATTTTCCTTTCGAAATTATCAACCGATCAATAATTTTCTTTTTTTTTTTGTAAATTATCGATAAGATGAGTTTCGAACCCAGGATCTTCTGGTCACTAGTAAGAGCCTTTTCCACTAGGCTATTCGATTAACTCAACCGATCAATAATTTAATTTCAAATAATTTCTATTTTATATTTTCAATATATTCCACTCTTTATCTTTTTTAAGTTATATATAAATGATTGTAACTTCAAATAAAACTGAACAAATGGAGATATGTAAAGTTGTTATTGTTTTTTCTTTTTATAAATTAGCGATGAAAGTATAAGTTATGATTAAAATAGTTTTATAAATAAAGAATATAAAATTACTAATTAATATAAAGTCAGAATAAAATATGAGACAATTATCTCATGCATGGAAATTAGATCGAATACAACCAAGCTATTGAACTATCGACTATAAAATTATTATTATTAAATAATCAAGAACTCATGATTAGGGAAAACATTAATAAATGATAACAAGGGTCAATGGACCTTTTGTTTCCCTACATAGGTAGGTGTTACTTCTTTTGGCCCTCCTAAAATTCTGACCTTCAACATCGACAATCACACCCACACCTACTTCATATTAGAAAGAAAAAAAAATGGAGATTTTATGATATGTTATCTTATTTTATTAAAACCCATCTAACTTTTGGCCACTCTTATTCCACTCGTGTAGAGGGAATAAAGAAATGGGAGTGTTAAAGAGAGTTAATCATTTCCTTTTTAGATAATCTCTTTTATATGAGTGTGGGCTGCTAATTCACTAAATAATTAGATTTGCATTGCATAACGGCAGTGTTTGGCATTCACTAAGTAATGACCCTCCAACTCTTAGGCCTGTTTGTTAAAACTGAATGTCTGAATCTAAATGATAACTGCATTTGAATAATGAAATATTTAAGTGTTTGATAAAAGGTCACAGAAAAACACTTAATTTAAGTCGAATTGACAAAATTGTCCCATAGCATACTTCATTCATATATATAAATTACTAAACAAGTCATTTGTATAAATATTATAATATAAATTATAAATAGTATAAATATAATAATATGATTCAATAAATATTAAAATTTATACAAAATAATTAATGTCATTCAATAAATTTTAAAATTATAAAGAAGATAATTAATGAAGGTAAATAAATATTAAATATTTAATTAGAAGTTATAATATCTAAAATCCAAAAAGTAAAAATATAACATAAACAGGGTCTAACAAACAAAAAATTATGATTATTAGTCATATATATGTATCGATTGCCTCATCACTTCTTCATACACACATTATATCAAGGTGTAAATTAATTGGACTATTCACCAATCACAGCCATTGGCAATATAAATCATTATCAACAATCACAATCGCAACTAATAAGCAAAATCTGTACCCAAATCAATATGAAAATAATATTTTAACAATAATAGTAACAAAAAGAAGCAAAAAAATAAATAAAAATTCAGTTTTAACCACAAGATAACGTTATCATAATTAAAAAAGAGAATTACATTGAAAATATATAACATAAAAAACAAATTGAATAGATAAAAAGAAAAATATTATTAATCCGTTTGACAGAAATTTACTCATCAATTGAAGTAGATAATTTGGAGAAGAAGTGTTGAAGAGAAAAGAAACGTGTAATCTCTGAGGTTAGATTTGGACAAATTCGTTGTTTGAGAGAATTGTGGGATTCAGTCATTAAGAGGAGAAAAATAAGTAGCAAATTTTGACTTAAAATTTTGTTAAGGATTTTATTCAGATCTGAATTTATTAAGTACTTAAATGTTTTTGTTAACAAACAGACTGAATGAAATAAGTACTTAATTAATTAATTTTAAGTACTTAATGGATTTAACAAATAGACCCTTACTAAATGACACCACCATATACTCCTTAATTGAATGAATTGTTGAAAAAAAAATTGATCATTCAAAGATATGATCAATGCATTGCTCAAAGGTAAAGTTTCAACGTATTAATATTTTCGAGTGTAAGGATGTTTAGCAACGATCTTGATACATTCTTCTAAGTAGGTGACAATTAGATCTAAGACGTTTGATGTGATAAAATAGAATATGCTCATAATAATAATGCATGTTATTTTCTTATGGCTTATTTTCTTTTGGCCCCCTGAAGAATTGAGACGCTTTCAATTTACCCCCTGAACGATTTATTTTTTTAATTTGCCCCCTGAATGATTTATCTTTTCAATTTACCCCCTATTTTTTTCGTTCCGCCCCCTAAAGTATTTTTTTCGCCAAAAAAGTGAATTGAGGTAAGGGCAAAATCGGAAATGCACATATAACTAGATTTTGAGGCAAATTTTGTAATAATTAAAGATACGGGTTCACTAATAAAATTCAAAAAAATATTTTTCATTAATAAATAATTTAAAAAAGCCCCCTCCTTCTTCCCCACCCCTCCCCACCCCTACCCAACCCCCACCCCTCCTTCATGTTCCCCGTAACCCCCCCTGACCCGGTCCCAACACCCCCTCATCACCCCTACAAATTCTTCCATCTTCAACCAAACAATAGTAAACAGAGTAGAAATAAATGAAAGGGAACATAGATTATGAGAATATATACAGTACAAGGGCTGTTGTAATTCATTATGTAACAAAGAAATCACGGGCTCAAGTGAAATCAGAGAGGGGCAACCACCCTTTTCATTGAAAATCCCATCTTCCTGACACCTCATTCTTTTGAGCTAATCAAATAACATGATTTATTTCCTCATCTTCTACTAAACAATTTGAAAGGGACAGAGAGAGTACATAATACACTCAGCTCATTAAAAGATTCAAGCCAAGAACTAAGCTATTCAAGCTAGAAAACGGTCAAATGGGTCAGATACCTTGATTTAAATCCAGACAGAGAACTCCACCACAACCGTGAAATCTCCAGTTGCGTGTGGGAGGGAAGATGCAGATCAGATCCCACCGGCTTACCATCGAGATTGCGCGGCCATGATAAGTTTAAATTCAGAAAACCATGTCAAAAGTGTCAATCTTGCCATTTTTACCCACATACTATGATCTGCGTTTGGGGTTGGGGTGTGTGGTGTGGGGGGGGGGGATCGGGTTTGTGGGTGATGAGGGGGGTGTTGGGTTGCGCAGATCGGGGTTGAAGATGGTAGCTGTGGTTGAGCTGGTGTGGTGGCTCTGGTGGGAAGATGGGGTAGGGGTACGGTGAGTGGGGGTGGGGGGGGGGGGGGGGGTGCGTGGAGGGGTTGGGGGTGGGGGGATGGGGAAGAAAGAGGGGTTAATATGAAAATTATTGTTTTGTTATTATTAAAAAGTGCCCAAAAAAATTAATGAGTGTGTTATTCCAAGTTCACCCTTCATTTAAAACGAAATTTAATACGAATATGACATTTCAGGGGTAAATTGAAAAGATAAATCATTCAGGGGGCAAATTGAAAAGATAAATCGTTCAGGAGGTAAATTGAAAGCGTCTCAATTCTTCAGGGGGCCAAAAGAAAATAAGCCTTTTCTTATGTATAAGAATGATAACTCAAGGCTGAATAAGAATACAATATTATTAGGAAAACATTTAATTGAGAGATATAAGAATAGGGTCTGATGTGCTTCTAAACAATTATTCCTGAGTTTATTAGTGGAATCTACAACAAGCTGGATTAGCTCTCATATTGAACTGAAATAGGGTAAATCTATATGTCTTTTATTGTTTTTTTTTTGTTTTTTTAAAGAAAGACCATTTTATTAACGAACAAGAAAGGAATACAGACCAAGGCCATCTATGGTTTAAGAATGGCCAAACTAAAGCCCCAATCAAGGCATAACTTCCAATTAGGTCTATTTCTATTTCTATCTATACCCTCCCATCTATTTACACTATTGCGTATGGCATGAAAGCATTTACTAGTAACACCTCGGAAAATATTCTTATTACGGGCCATTCAAATGTGATATATTGCTACATTTTCACATGACCTGCACATCCGACTCCAGAATGATTTCCCTGTGCCTTTCTGAACTATCCAAGCCTGCTCCACATCCCAGCTACTAGGCACATGTGATTCTCCAAGATATAACAACAACTTGCGCCAAGTAGTAGCAGAAAAAGAATTCAAAGAACAGATGATGCTTTGTTTCTCTACTGACACGACATAAAACACACCTCTCTTTTGGTACTACCCCCACTTATGAAGTCTAGCCTTTGTTGTAAGTCTTCCAAGATTAGACTAACCATTCCACAAAACCAAACCTAGGGACCTGCCCCTTGAACCACATTACCTTCCACCAGCCAACATGCTCTACTTGATGTCAAAGATGGTTCCAAAATTTCCCCTTGATATGCTCATTATACCCAAACCATACGACTTAATCTGTTTCTGCAATCAAGCTAGGAGGAAGTCCATGTTTAAGTTTCAAGCAATCATCATCCAGCCTGCTACTCTACATTGCATCTAGTCGACCCTTGACCACAGCAACACTGTCACAGATAGCAATATTCATCCTTCTCACACTTCTCTCAGCCATGAAATCAACAGGAGCTTCCTCCCCATGCCAGCTATCAAATAGACAGTTGGTAGTTAAACCATTATGCACAATTAGAAACTAATGCGAAACATAGTCAAGGTAATAACTCGTCTGTTTTTCATATATATAAATAATGTATTATCGGTGGCAAATCTAAATGTTTTAGATTGAGTATTCGAAATCAATATAAATTTTGAAATAATTGTCCAAAATACTTAAATATATTAAGATTTAAACACAAATATTAATTTCTATATTAATATTTTCTTTATAACCTATATAGTATATTTTTATAAAAAAAAGTGTCGGTTCGATCGAAGCGCTATTGTTCATTACTTACTAATAATAACTTTGTTGCTTTAGATTCCCAAATTTCAAGAACGTCTCAAGATATGTTGCACCAGCTGATTTCATGTTCAAGATTAACTATTTCTCCATTCTTTTGAATTTTGCTACACAAAAGTTGGAATCAACAACTTTCGAATCTGGTGGCTATAAGTGGTGTGTTTATCTAGCATTCATATGTATATTTATCTACTGCAATTTGCGTAGTACAACTTATTACTAGGCATTTGATTTTACAATCCATCAACTAAAAATCATACTCCACTTTTATTAGTGTTTAATTATATATTTATATCTTTAATAATTATTAATGCACTTTTCTATGTAATTTTTCAAAAATAATGTAAAATGATGGATACAAGTTAGAAATTGGAGTGTAGGTTCGTATTTAAAGGTATGTATGAGATGCCATGCCGATGGCATCTGGTTCAAACTTTCATGTAAAATGTCTTGAAATTTCTGTTTTTATTATATATTTATATTATTTGTAATTCCATTGTATTCATAATCAATTGGTAATTCATAAAAAGAAGAAGTATAAATAATGTACTTGATTTGCTAGTTAAGATTTTATTTGATGCATGAGAGATATACTGGAGATTGTGGTTGTACCCTAGAGGAAATAAAGAAGAAGATGGGGAAGGACACATATCACTCTATTTATCGATGGTCGACACATTATTCGAGGGTCGTGATTTTGAAGTTAATGTCTTTTCAAGTTCTTTGTCTTCAATCAACTCAAGGACGAGTATCTTTCGGTTCAAATATGATTTGAAAGTATCTCTCATATATAAGTTTTGATTAAGATTATCCAATAGACTTTAGTCTATGATTGAAAGCTAACTTTTACCTTGGTATAAGCTTTGCATTCGTAACTTCTTCTTTCGAGGCTTACATTCTTGAATCATATCAAGCTCGTCCATTTGTTTGTCTTTTCATAACCGATGAACGATCAACTCTTTGTTTGGTCTTCATTTTTTTTCTTTGAGCTTCTGTAACTCTTCCATGAGTAGTGCGTGGTTGAATCTACTTCTTTGACACCATGCTTGATCTTTGAGTATATCAATGGTTCGAAGACATAGATTTTGTGCTTGCTTGATTACTAACAAGTGAATCGACAACCACCTTTCTAACATGTTTGTGAAATAAATTATTTATACATACATGTTAGACAGTAACTAATATTTAAATCATCATTAAAACAAGGTATGCGAACTCATATTTTTACGTCCCTTTAAAAATTCCACAAGGATACATCCCTCAAGTGAGCGAACCATCAAAATGCATATATGAAATAAGAAGACTACCTTAAGATTATTATATGTTGACGGGAACAATTTTATTCACACATTTATATACTGTATGTGGTACCAGAGTGGGTGACTTTACATGTTCAAACCAAATTCGCCTTCACATTTAATTCCAAGTTTGTCACTTTTTACTTTCTAATTGGATTAATCATACATATATGAGAAGTCAGAACATTCATTATCACTCGATTTCAAAAAGTATCTTACTTAATACTTTTATTATATTGACAGTTAAATTTGACTATTGTTTGCAAACTTGTAGAGATAAAATTGTCTAAGATCACTTTATGTAATGCGATCGTAAAAAAAATTTTGAAATAAACATTTATGTCTGGACGTATTTAAAATTTTATGCTTTCACTATTTTACTATTCTTGATTGTTTAAATTTTTTTTAATTTTTCAAAATATTTGATTGTCTATATTTTCAATACAAATATAAAGTTATTTTTGAAACAGTATGTGTGTTTGAAGTAGTTTGGAGAAGTGTGTTAAAATAAAGACGCTAGGAGGTCTCTAACTCGGGTGGTTTACTTATATATATGCGGGCCAATCACATTTGTACACGTCAACTAGCCGTTAGAAGAAATTAGTTCACTAAACCAAATCAGATTAGGATTTGGGTATCAGTGTTCTATATAAGCCCGATTTGGGCATTTGTTTATCAGATTGATATTTTGTAATTCCTTTTGTATAAAGATTCTCTGAGATAATGAAAATATGATTTTATGATTTGTTTCTTGTTCTCTTGCTCATAGAACTATTTCTGAGTTTCTTGGCTAGCTTCTTTCTTGAAGCTTGATCAAGTTTATATTTTCGATTTCTATACGATTAAGATTTCTGGTTAATCTTAGAATTTTCTCCTTTTTATATCTTTAATAAAGTAAGTAGTTCACAATACCTTTTTACTTTTTGAGGATACATTAGTAAACTCTTCGCTCTCCTTAATAAAGTATTTTTTGTCCAAATAATTAAGTATAATGAGATAGAGAAAGTACAATTAAAGAAAATGAAATTAATAAAATCATAAAAGAAAATAGTTTTTTTTTTTTAGAGCTACAATCCGCATTCGAATAAAACAAAAAAAAAACCAAAATGTAGGAACATTGCGAAAGAACATGATCAAAAGTGTACGAAAACTCTCACGGCAGAAAATTTCAGTTAACAAACTGAACTCTTAATAGAAGAAACCAAGAACTTTCCCACCAACATTCTTTCTCCTTGCTTCCTCATGGTCCATGATGCCAGCAGAAGTTGTAAGAACAATGTAGCCAAACTGTCTAGATGGAGCAACCTAGCAGTCCATCCTTCGATTTCCTTGACTCCAACATCAAAACGAGGACTGATGACACCACATTTGTTCAGCCTTCCATTGAAATAAATAATTTTAAAACATATCCGATCGAATGGTAGATCTTTTCAAAAGAATCTATAATGTTTCAAAAATATTAAATACACAATTGACGATTCATATGGCAGCTTCGTTTGGGCAGTTGAAGAGTGCATTAGTCCTGACTCCTGAAACAAAATCATTCCGTTCAATTATGACGATTGACAATAATACATTGAGATTCTCCAGATGAATAACAAATCCGAAATACCATTGCATTAATTAAAGGATTCATTAATATCGAAAAATAAAGTCTTTTCATTTTTCTTCTTAATTAGCTTTTACATATATATATACAGTTAACATATAATAACTCATCTCTCCATATGTTTTGGTACTTTCTTTGTCAAAGAAGAATTATAAAAAAACAAATGGAAACTAATGTGAAACGTAGACGTTCTGACGACAACGTCCAGAATGCTAGTCAACTTAGTCAAGGTAACTCGTCTGTTTTTTTTCACATATATAAATAATGCATTATCGGTGGCAAATCTAAATGTTTTAAATTGACTGTCCAAAATCAATATAAATTTTTAAATAATTTTTCAAAACACTTAAATACATTAAAATCTAATCATAAATATTAATTTCTATATTAAAATTTTCTTTATAACTTATATAGTATTTTTTTAATAGAAAAAGTAGTTCGATCGAAGCGGTCTGCTATTGTTCATTACTTACTAATAACTTTGTTGCTTTAGATTCCCAAATTTCAAGAACGTCAAGATATGTTGCACCAGCTGATTTCATATTCAAAATTAACTATTTCTCCATTCTTGTGAATTCTGCTACACAAAAGTTGGAATCAACAAGTTTTGAATCTGGTGGCTATAAATGGTGTGTATATCAATCATTCATTTGTGTATTTATCTATTGTAATATGCAGAGTACAAGTTATTATATATTAGGCCTTTGATTTTTATAATTCATCAATTGAAAATCATACTCCACTTTTATTAGTGTGTAATTATATATTTATATTTTTTAATATTTATTAATGCGTTTTTCTATGTAATTTTTCAAAAATAATGTGATGATGGATAAAAGTTAGAATTTGGAGTTTTCTGAACAATGATTGAAGTGTAACAATAAAAAACTATTATTACTAGTAATTGCAATGTATATATTCCACTTATTATAACTTAATTGTAGATGTATGCCCATGCTTCCTTGATATAGTTATAGACATATTGTAGATTCGTATTTAAAGAGTATGTATGATATGCCGATGGCATTTGGCTAAAATTTTCATGTAAAATGTCTTGGGTGCTATGACTCTCTATTAGTTAAGAATTTCTGTATTCATTATATTATTTGTAATACCATTATATTTATAATTAATTGTTAATTTATATATGAAAAGTACATATGATGTAATTGATTTGCTGGTGAAGATTTTATTTGATGCATGAGACATATACAGGAGATTGTGGTTGTACCCTCGAGGAAATAAAGAAGAAGATGCGGAAGGACACATATCACTCTATTTATCGATGGTCGACACATTCGAGGGTCGTGATTTTGAAGTTAATGTCTGTTTCAAGTTCTTTGTCTTCAATCAACTCAAGGACGAGTATCTTTCGGTGCAAGGTATTTACTTCTAGTCATCATTTTGTTTTTGTAGTTAGTGATCAAGGTATAAATAACGAATACATCAATGGGTAAGCAAACTAACAAATGGTTCCTTGTGAACCTATTGAATATGTGTTCGATGACCACTCAGAAAGCTTGTATTATTCATTTGGTATGCATATATTGAACTTGTGTTCGCTATTTCATAAATCGAACACATAATTCATACGTACGTTTGTTAAGGCTAGGATAAAACTGGAGAAATTTGTTGCTTTGCAATTAATTCCTTAGCTTTATTCTTCACCGGAAATGTAAAGGCCCACCTACAACATTGAGTACCTTTGTTAAAATTTTGACTAATTTGTAGAACGTTTCTAGTCCAAAATCTATTACAAATCTTTAGTTTTTGTTCACCTCTACATTTTCAATTTGTGTACACATGTTTGATTTGTTTATTTTGAGTAATAAAATGGATATTGTGAATATGAATTGCTTCAATTATTGTCGATCATCTGCATTGCTTCAATTGTTTTATATATGCCCATGTTTACAACTAATCAATGTTGGCGTTTATATTATTTGTAGTTGATGGAGGAGTAATTTCGCGTTTTCACAACTTAAAAACTGTATGGGGTTATGACAAGCTATTACCAGTATCGACCTTCGATGATCCGAAGAATGGATATCTTGTTAGAGATTCTTGTGCTTTTGGTGTTGAAATATATGTTTTGAAATCAAAAAATGTTGTCATTCAGTCTCTGGACCTATCGGAATCTTACTTATTGAACTCTACCTACACTTGGAAAATCAACGACTTCAGAAGAGCGCAAGAAATCGGGAACAAATTGACCTCACCGGAATTTCATATTCATGGATGGAAGTGGTACTTTTTCCTTTTCCAAAAATTTCCCATTAGCATATATACTTCTATTTGCTAGCTCGAAATTTTTGGGATGTAGTTCATATATATAGGTGGTTGAGTACGTTGATGCAGTTTAGTCCCGAATTTTCATTCATGATGCCACGTACATTTTAATAAATTTAGTTTCTCATAAATATGCATGGAGACTTAATGAAAAAATCATGTTAGGATTATGGATGACTAGCCCATAAACCACATAAGATTAGTTTTAGTTTCATATTTATCTATAAATATATGTCATCTTTGTATTTTAACAACAATCATTCTCAATAAAATATCTCCCTCTCTATAATTCTTAACATGGTATCATAAGCCAGACCCGAGTTATTGAGGCACGTGTAACCTGCCGATATTGTTTTCGGCAGTTAATACCGTCGATGAAAGTTCCGCCGATGATTGGGTTACACGTGAGGGGGAGTGTTAAGATGCACATCCTACATCGAAAGTCGATGTCCTCTCGAGTTAATATATAAGATCTTGGGCTACTCCCTCTATTGTCAATTGGTTTTAGAGTGGAACCCCATAGACTCTTAACAAACCAACATAACTTATTGTGTTTTTGGTATGTTTAGGAAATTATCTCTTCACCCAAATGGTGATGTTGAGCAGAAAGGGAAATGCATTTCGCTTTATCTATATATCGTTGGTTTAAATTCGTCTGAAAACAACAAAGAGCTGGATGTTAAGTTTAAGCTGCGAATTTTAGAACACTGTTCTGGAAAAAGTAAAGAAAGAGAAGGTCAGTTATATTATTCAACTTGTATAGTCGTTTTCCTCTATATTATTATCTTTATTTGAATAGTTTCTAAGCAATATTTATTTTCCTTTTTTTGACTTACTTAAACTATTGCAGGCACGTCGAAGTACAGTTCCAAAAACATGGCGTGGGGCTTTGCAGGATTGTTGCCCTTAAGTGATTTAAATGATCCGTTAAAGAAGTACTTACACAATAATAGTTTGGTGGCTCAAGTTGAAATTTGTAGCTTGTCCTCATAATTTATATTAATGTTTCATTTATATATATTTCGATGACTTTAGATTGAAATATTGTTTATGGTTGACGAATGACGATGATCAATACAGCATCTAAGGTTAAATGCTTTTGTTATGGTACTATTCTGATTTTTCTTTTTATTAGCGATGAAGTGAGTTTCGAACCCAGAACCTTTTGGTCACTACTACCAAGAGCCTTTTCCACTAGGACCTTTTGTTATGGTTGAAATATTTTTTTTTTTTGTAAATTAGTGATGAGGTGGTACTTTTCTGTTTTTTGAATAAGATTTTTTTTAATTATATCCTGATATGCTTCCGCTGCCTTACCTTCATTACTACATTTGTGTTAACCGATAATATATACTACTGGTGGATGGGGCTCCGCCTAAATTCTATGTGTTTATCGAACAACATTTAATAATATATGATATATTAATGTAAAACACGGCATGTAAAATGATTCATGTAATATTAATGTAAAACACGACTCCGAAACATGGAAACCAATATATATGTATAATTAATTAAGTACAACTTTGAGATTTTATTATGCATGTACAATATATAAGAAATTGTGGTCGGTCAGCGGCGAATATAATGCCAAAATTTAGGGTGGTTCTTTTTTATTTTAATTTTAAATAAATATAAAAAAAATCAATAAATGACAAAGGTATACACATATTATATGATTAAGATATAACGATCTTTTAAACTCCAAATAAAAAATAAATATATTAGCTAAAAAATTCAACATCCGTTACAAAACTAGTAAATTGTATTGATATGTTGACTTAATTAATACTAAGTGATTACTTATACAGTTATACTCTTAGATACACTAATAAATTAGGTCTTAAAAAATTGAGTAAGAAATTTAACATTATTTAATTGAAAAATTGAGCTGAGCCTTAAATGAGCTTCAACGTCTTTATTTAAAATGAAACCAAATAATTAATTGAAAAGTTGAGTTTTGAATCGTCTTAAACATTTTTGTAAGAAAATTGACTTAAAATAATATTTACATTATTGAATATTAATACATAAGCAAGAATTATTTACAAGAATTTTTTAAGATTAAAAAAACCTTAACATTCTTCATAAACCAAGTAAATTTTATTATTCAATTGACTTGGTAAAGAATAATTTGAACATCAATTTACATAGTTTAAAGTCAACTAAATATTTATTACTATTACTTTAATTATGCACATAAACGTTAATAGGGACTAAATAAACTAGATAAAGATAGTCAAATGGTGCCCCTTTCTATTGCTCATCATATTCATGGCACGATAGGAAACATAATTTTGGTTGATCAGTTTGATATTGCCATGAATGTCTGTTCTCAAGTCTCACCTGACCTTATTGAAAAACACAATTTTGGATGTTGGTATAGGCTAGGTGAATTAGAATAGAGAAGACTAAGGTTTAGATTAGTACAGGGGGGTTCTAACCCTGATGGTTCGCATGAATTGTGACGGCTACTACCATCTGAGTTAAAGAAGTATTTGTAATTTAGGGTGATCCCGTGCATACTTGACGACTCCTAAATCTGCCATGCGGTCTACCCTAAAGGAAATAAAGGATCGCACCTTTCGAACGAAATATGGTTACAGGCAATGTAAAAGTGGGGATGGTGGTTGGTGATTGTGGTGGTATTGTGATGGGTTGTGGATGATGTATATATGACGAAGAATGAGACGGGAGGGCTAGAGTAGTAATTTCGGGGGTTAAGAGTGCTACGGATTTGTAGAAATTATTGAGGGGTTCTATAATTAAAGATAAATTCACGTAAAAATTTTGTATTGAATTTTTAAAAAGTCAGAAATTAAAAATATCAAACATTCAATAACATTATTTATAAGACTGATTAAAGAAATTCGATCGTTCATATTTCATAATCAACTAAGTATAGTATAAGAATATAAACACAATAAGAAATTATGGTAATGAATCGTGCACACAAGACTGCTAAAATTCAGGGGAGCCATAATAATCTAAGAAATGGAACCCAATATTATCCATAACAATAATGCCACCTATCCTAAAACCATATTTAAGATCGATTTATGAGATAAATATGGGTTGGAAGTAGTCTTTGTTTTTCCGAAAACAACTATCTCCTTCTTATTCTTTCGTTTTCGATCTGTAACAATAATCATCTTCATCATCCGAGTAACACTAATATTCGAGTCACCATGAGGAAAGTTTGCCCGAATTTCGACCGAGAAGATGGGATGGAAACCATATTCGAAGTGCCAATTCCGGAGGAATTGTTTGCCAGTATGGGGAACAATGCACCCCTCCGTTGGCAAAATATGGCAACATGGATGAAAGCTCAAACTCCTGATAAATGGGCATCTTCCGCGATTTCGGGTAGATATAATGAGCTTACATTTCTTCTGTACATTTTGGGTTCTCCTGTTTTACCTCTTCAGGTTCAAGTTGACCAATCCATCGCTCGTCCTGTTAGGCATTCTTCCATCGTAAGTCATTTGTTCGTCGATACCATATGAAAATGTGAAAATATGTTACATATTATAACTGTAATTTGAGAATAATTATATGAATATGATGTTTTTGTATTGTAGGAAGCTTCAACAGCGAAATATATATTGCAACAGTACATTGCAGCAACAGGAGGTCCACCGGCCTTGCAATCGATAAATAGTATATGTGCAATTGGACAAATTAAGTTTAGCGCGTCAGAATTTCACCAGGGCGATAAGACTGTCAAGTTCAGAAACACGGAGTATGGTGGCTTTGTAATCTGGCAAAGCAACCCTGATTCTTGGTGTATGGAACTCCTAGTCTCGGGTTGTAAGGTTATCTCAGGTAGTAACGGGATTGTATCGTGGAGGCAATCTTCCAATCAACAAATACCTGTTGCAAAAGGTCCTCCACGGCCCTTGAGGCGTTTTTTGCAGGTATATGCGACTCTTAGAAGTAGCGTTCAGTGCTGTCTAACATTTCGAAGCTAATTCAAACGCATTTAAGTGTATTACTGTGTTTATATACTCCTATACTCAAACTATTCCAATGTTTAAGAGTAAGCCATGAACAACTAAGTCACGTGCATTGTAATAAAACGAAAAATAAGCATCAGCAGGAACTTTAATTGCAACAAATGGCATTTGTCGTTTTCATTGTTAAAAGTGTTATGGTCGAAGTTGCAGTTTTCATTGTTAACGTTATTTGGATCAAAATTGTAGTTTCGCTCTTGAAAAATTGTATGTATGATGTTTGCGATATGAATTTAAATTCGACCTGAATCTTTATCAAAAACAGAGAAGAATATTACAAAGTCTCAGAAATGCTACCAAATGAACATTGGATTTTATTTTAGTTGGTTATTGAAGAGATTTTAATAATTGTTGATAACTCTTGTGACAGGGTCTTGACCCTCGTGCAATTTCGTACCTCTTCGTTGAAGCAGTGTGCATAGGGGAGAAGGTTATAAAAGACGAAGATTGCTTCATACTCAAACTAGACACCAACCAGACGATTCTTGAAGAACAAAGTAACGCAAAATATGAAATTATACATCACACTATATGGGGCTATTTCAGCCAAAGATCAGGCCTCTTAGTTAAGTTTGAGGATTCTAGGCTGCTTTCGGTGAAGACGAGTAGGGATGATGGTGAAGGTGTATTTTGGGAAACAAGCACAGAAACAGCCATCGAAGACTACAGGTATATCGATGGTGTCAATATAGCACATACTGGTAAAACTACTGTCACAATATTTAGATATGGCGAACAATCAGCTAATCACAAGAGGGAACTTCAAGAAAATTGGAGCATCGAGGAAGTGCATTTCAATATAAAGGGACTGAAACAAGAATTTTTCATGCCGCCTACAGATTATAAGAAGAGAATTTGACAGATTGAAGAAAGAACGAAAATAATATTTTGCAGGCAGAGTTATTTAGAATTTTCAGCCTGGCATGTTAGCTAGGCAATAGATTAGATTTCGTATTTAACCATCAGTTTCAGGGAAATGCGTTGAAACGAGTATGTAGTTGCACAGCATTTATAAAAACATCGAAACGTTTATGCAGTTTATGTAGACTGCATATATAAGAAACCATTAGCTATTTTGAAGCGAAATTGGCGTTTCATTAAGTTCACAAACCAGCAACAGTTACTACAAAACTGGTGATAAATCTTCTTCTTCTGAGTTCATCTTGTTGATGGTACTCAAGCAATCTCCTTCAACGTTGACACGAGTGTCGAGTGTAGGAGTGTTGGCATAGAAACTCTGTTGCAGCGGTCATACAAATTCATTCAGGTTTTGTCAACCTCAGTAACTTTTTGTTTCAAGTTATCCATTGGGCACAATACCATGAGAGCTTCAACAAGATATTCTTAAATTTCCCAGGAATACTAATCTCCTAAAGAGTTGTCCATTACACCTAATCACTTTTTTCCTGAACTTCCCTTCCCAATAATCTTCCTTCCACATGAATTTGTTTCCATGATATGTCTACATGAAGATGAAAACACTCCCGCTAAGACCGTATATAACGGAGGTGTTAGAATTATTTTTTCAACTACTTAAATAGCACAATGGCTAGTTGAATGAAAGTGTTGAATACATGTGGATTAAATTTATTCAACATGTCGAATGGTGCAGAAAGTGGTCCATTATGTCATAACTAAAGTATATGTATGGTTGATATAAGAAGGTGGAAGAGAAAGATGTTGTAATTAAACAAATCATTGGAGTGTGTAAATGTAGAATGATTGTTAAATTATTAATTGGAAGAGAGATTTTGACGTGGAGCATTACGAAATGAAAAAGAGGGTATTAAATTGTTTTACCATTATACGTGACCTAAGGATGAACTTTAAGGTCTTAAGAGCTAAGACAGAAGTTGAACTTAGTGTGCGATGTTTATCAAATGTCTCACTTTTGAACAGGGTCACTCATTTGAGATATTGAGCTAGGGCTGTAAATGAACTTCAGTGTTCGATTCGGTTCAGAGTGTACGAGCCAAGCCGAAACTTTGAAATCAATATTCGGCTCGGCTCGGCAAATGATTCGAAAAAGCTCGGCTCGACTCGCCTTGTGAAATTATGTGATACTCCCTCCAAGACGCCTACTAAAGGTACGAATCTACAACACCTTATGCACTTTGGAACAAAGTAGAACAAAACTAGTCATCCCAATTTTGAGGGTGTAAAACGATTGCCAAAGTTTTAGACGCAACGAAAAGAAACAATGAGAGAACTGTATGCTCCTTATTTATAAGTGTACTACGTAATTGGTGCGATTGTATTGACATGAATAGGAAAGTCGTGGAACAAGTACTAATTATCTTGACATCCTAGTGACACTCGCGTAAAAGAAACTATTCGATACCAGAATAAACTGAATATTTTACCTGGCTCGATAAATTATCCAATTAACCGAATTACTCGACACTTGGTCGAACCCGCTTGAATATCACCAATAGGGGTGATGTAGTAATTTGGATCCTAAAATCGCTATTGGCTGTATGTGTGTCTACTGTATATCACCTCAGGTGATTCATTAGTGCAACTTGTTACAAAGTGTGTAGCACACAGATGGGCAACACTACAGACACATCAAAACAATGTTTTTTTAATTGTGAAATTACGATTTTACCCCTAAGTAAGCTCTCTCACCCACTATCCTTCCTAATAAGGGGGCAAAATAGTAGTTTTACATAAAAACTCCACTGCTTTAGCACACAGATTAAACAACGTAGTAGCACACTGTGTTACACCAGCACCCAGAAAAGCAAGAAACTTGTAAGAAAAGTACCTATTTCATAAAACTCTCTCTCCTTTGTAATAAAAAACACTCAAATTTCAAGAAAAGCCTGAGGTACAATCCATAACTCCAATATAGAGCAAGAAGATGACTCTAGGATTGATCAATGCCAACCCTGTAGTCCACGCTAAGAAAGAAAGGGTTGCCCGCAGCCAAGACCATCACGACGACGCTGTCGATCCTCTCGACATATATGATATCCTCTGTCGGTTCATTTTAATTGACGTTTTCTTTTTTTTTCATTTTAATTGACTTTTTCTTTTTTCCGTGATCAGTCTTGACCTTTAATCAATTTTTATTTCTTGTTTTAGTAAATAAAAATTGATGTAGGTGGATTTATCTTATAACCACTTACTTCTCTTGAAATTTTAGATAACATAACTAAATAATAATTGTTGGTCAAAATTTGATAGCGAAAAACGAAAACGATAATTAAATTGAACTGGAGGTAGTAGTTTCTTGATTTGCTTGTGTTTCAATTAGTTGTCCAGTTTCTAATGATTGAGATCTTTGACTAAGAGTTGAAAACATTTCGTGAAAGATATAAAAGATCCAGAGCATCCTTACTCTTTGGAACAGCTAAGTGTGCTTTCTGAGGAGTCTGTTTCGGTGGATGAGAAGCTTGGTCGCATTTTGTAAGTCATCTTTTGCTAATTACTGTATGTTTTATGATATTCATTTTCTCGATTTTCGAACAATGAACTCGAAATAGGTATTCAGGTATTGTCTCTTGTTTGAATGATGTGATGGATTTAGACAAGGAGGAACAAAAGTATGAGATGAAATGTGTGTGATGGTAGTAGAGATTAAGCCGAAAATGTTCAATTTCTTCGAATTATAGTAATCGTAGTCTTCAATAATTTATAAGGTGCAAGTATCTTCTGAAGTGTTAATCGTTTTGAATTGTTCGCCTGAAGTAATAGGATTTGTTGTAGTGTTTGCTTTCTTTATGGTTAGTAGTATCGATCAGCAAATTAGTTAAGAGTAGGGTGTATCGTTTGTTGATAGTTCGGTAAAATGCCATGAAACCTCATTTGTCTAAAACAATGCACATGATAATGCTAATTCGCGTTAAATATTCCTATGATAGACAACAGAATCAGGAAGGATCTGGTTCGATATGTAAAAAATAAGGACCAAATATCTATCTTTCCGAATATCTATGGGGATCTCTTTTGCGAGTAGGTGACTAAGAATTGATTTAAGCTTGCTCTTAGTGGACGTCTGGATAACGATTCTATCATGCATTTTTAATTAACTTATCTTGTTCAAGTAGACAGTATATGGTTTATTAGGTCTGCAATCAATTGGCTTGCTAATACTCTGTATATTCGATGACGTATAGAATAACTTTCACACCAACTATCCAACACTGTAGCATGGCGACAGTTATTGGCCTATGCCTGAGAGAAAAGTTGAAGAATCATTTCCCCCCTCATTTCAAGGTATCACCCGACTGTGCGACACTAATGAGTCAAATTACTTGTTTAAGAGATAGTATATAGTATTCATGGTTGTTGAAGTATTAGACTACGGCAAGATCATTCAGATTCATTTATTAATGTTGATTATTCCTCTCTTTGTTAGACCGTATGACCATCCCCAGAAGTATTAGTTTGGTTGTACGAAGTACAGACCAAAGATGAGGTGCAATCTCTTCTGCAGTATATTATATGTTGAAATGGGCAAAGATTGCGTTCTCCTTTTCTATGCACAAGAACCCCACACACACCTATCCCGGCCTCGTCACCTATGACATGATATAGCTTTAATATGATATGTTTCCTGTACTACGTCACCGAGTAATGGAAGCTAAAAAAGGCTTCCCCAATCCAATTCACTCATATATTGGTCAAAATAAGAACAGATATTGTGATTTCTAGAACAGGCAAAGCTTGCTAAAACTGTGATGAAGTACATAGAGATATGTTTCGGTTTATGTTTATATATGTATGTAAATTGCAGGTAGATATCAAAGTAGCTCAAGGATCTCATGCAAATGAAGGCTCAGGTAACTCATTCCCATCTCATTCTCTGCATCCTTGGATCGTTGTTTACATTTACCATGTCTTTAACGTTAGTTCTATCGTTAACATTAATTCTTCCATTTGCAGTAAACAAGCAGCTCAATGATAAAGAAAGAATTGCAGCAGCTCTCGAGAACCCCAATCTTCGCCAACTTGTAGATGAGTGCATCTACTCAAGTGAGCTTTGAAGTATCGAACCTTTCAGCGCCAGAAGTTCAATTGTACAGCTAACAAGTGTCTATGATCATTGTAATCCTATCTCCGTCTACTGTTGATCATCTTTGTCATGAAACTATATCAATGTAATATTCTTAATAGTCCCAATTCCTAGGATTGTTGTTCGTTGCGCCCAACCTTTGAAAGACAAACTTCCGTCGTTTTGCCTATGTATATTGTCAGTGTGTACTCTCTTGATGGTAACGGGCACCAGCATTTCGATACGTTTATCTCATACCAATTAGAGAACTCTCCATGCCGATCCTTTATCCTTTAACATCTTTTGGTGTGGTGCAAGCCATGCATCATCTAATAACTGGTGATCTCTAAAAAAATGTGTGAATTTGCTACATTGATGGTCTTCACGTACCTCAAGAGAGTCGAACCTACTTTGAGTGAAGAGGCGAGAGTGCTACTACTTAGCATTGACCCCTAGTTCTTTAGTAATTGTATCTTTTCTGGGTTCATAATCAACCTAGGCAAGGATGCTATATAAGTTGAACCCTTACACTACCACGGGTCAATTAGGCGGGACGATAAATCCTTTGAGAGACGTATTACACGTCGCCATTGTCTATGCATAAGAGTCGCGGTATTAAACCACGGTTAAAATGATGAATTTTCTTGGCCTTGAGACATTTAACTCACCAGTCACCGGGGAGTATAAGTTGAGAAATGGTCTTTTGGATCTCCATTAGCTAAGAGTTTCGTGCTGAGATAGCTGTTCCGTCGAACACTAGCGACTTTCACTTTCTGTCGATTAGTGTTCGACTGGCTAACCCTTGTCGATGTTGGAGCAGGTGTGAGGTGACTAGGTGAACCTGAGAACATCTATCTTTGCGAGTCGTAGACTGAGCTAATACCTTCTTCATAATCCTCATTTCAAATTTTGGTTCAAGGATTTAGCCGCTCGATCTTGAACTTGGATTCGATGTTTGAAAGGGATACTTCCACGCGTGTTCGAGTTCGGGGATCTTATTTTACCATTGCACTTGAATTAAACTGCCTTCCCAACTTGTTATCGAATTTGTACTCACTTTCTGCGAGCTTGTCAAACTTTTCGAACATTAAAAATTATTACGATTTGAAGTATATGGACGGGTGTGAAAATAATAAAGTTTGGAGAATCGCTCCAGGCAATGCCTAATTTACATACACTATCTAATCGAGATGATTTTACAATTTATGAAAGTCAAAGCAACACTATACACACAAAAAAGTGTTTTTCACGTGTAAAATTACTATTTTAACCCCACTTTGAAGTCTCTCATCTATTACACTTCCAAATTAGGGGGTAAAACGATAATTTTACACCAAAACTTCACTGTTTGGTGTGTGTATAATAGATCAGCTATATACACAAGCATCGCATTCCTACCAATTACCCCCTATCAGAGTTTTGTTAGAACGACAACTAATGAGACGGGCGTAATGTCCTCTTTAGCAACCTCTTCATCCAATAATCTCCCATACTCTTGAAACAAATTGTCCACAATTTTTTGTCCAAAATGATGTGAGATCATTGACTCTTGTATAGCTCTTACAGTCCTAGACACCTTTGTCCCATAACTTGTGGCATCATCATCATTTTTCACCTCTTTCTCCACTTGAAACAGTTGAAGATGGTCCACTTTGAAAGACCCTTCTGTCTTTATTACATTTTCTACTTCTTGTGTGGATGGGGCATAAAAGTGGACATCATATGAGTCAATCATTTCCTTCTCAACTTCACCCT
This sequence comes from Echium plantagineum, assembly GCA_003412495.2. Taxonomy (NCBI): domain Eukaryota; kingdom Viridiplantae; phylum Streptophyta; class Magnoliopsida; order Boraginales; family Boraginaceae; genus Echium; species Echium plantagineum. The sequence goes on from CM016565.1 coordinate 21,745,425, forward strand.
ACCAAACAGAAAAAAAAACACTCATTACCAGACATACACACCTTTAATAATTGCTCTCTCCATCCTAATTAGTACCTCCATATTTCTAAAAATGGAAACTATCATTATTAATTTTTAACTTTATCAAATTTGGTAAAACAATTATTTTAAATAATAGTGTGGTGTAGTTTGTAAGAACGTGCTAAAGAAAGTAAAGGAGTTTTAGTGATGTACTCTTTAACAGTATCATGAGCCAGTCTCGTTAAGATTATATTGTTCAAATGGATTTGGGGACGGGGGAGGGCCTTAAGAGGGTAACCCTATACACACCAAAATAGTGAGTTTCTTGAGTGTGAAATGACGATTTTGTCCCCAACTTAACTATCTCTTTTACTACACTTGCAAATAGGGGGCAAAATAGTCATTTCACTCCAAAGTATTGCTATTTTGATTTGATCAGGTCTTAAGAATGTACTCCCTATTCATATTTTGATTTGATCTCAAATGACAAATAATGAGATAAAGTTGCACTTGAATTTACCTGCTCGACCAATTTGCCTAATGCTCGAGTGAGGAGTTCCCAGAAGAAAGAATTCCCTCTATCTGCATGAGTAGGGCCTTCTCTTCCAAGCAAAATGAATATCATTTTTCCACCTCTAACTAATTCTTTAGACCTTGAGGAAAGGAAAAGAGAAAAGTCTTGACGGAATTGATGATTGTATGCTTCTGAAACCTTTGCAGGGCTCTGTTCTGATATGTATATTCTGCCTTTGTTTATTGAGCAACCTCCTTCATCATAAAGACCAGAGGGAACCTATACAAAATCATCAATACCTTCATTTTGTTAAAGCGCACAAGTGTTTTACTATAGTGTTTGAAGTAGCAAATTCGTCTTTATTTTTCGAGGACCATAATGCCACATTGTTGCTTTCTCGACCATATTGATATAGTTGTGCCACTTTAAAGAATTAATGACCAACAACGTAACTATTTGCGACTAAAGTACAATTTTATCCCATTATCTAGCATCAAAACAATAATTAACTTGTGGTTTTAGTATTTGAAGGTACTAATAACATATTCCAAGAAATATGTTTTTGTAATTCTCTCTTAATAAAGTTTTGTAGGCATTATAATTCATTTGTATGACTTTTATACCTTCAATGTACATAACTTTTTGTTTTCTATGAGTTATGACTAATAATATTCCTCAATATGTACTCCCTCCATTCGATTTAAGTTATCTTTTTCGATTATCGAGATAAACATTTGATCTTCAATTAATCTTTAATTATGTTAGTAAACAAATTTAAAAGAATTAATATTATGAAAGTACTTTAAAAGAAAACATAAAATTAAGGGTTAATGGCATGAAAGATCACTCAAAGATACTAATATTTCCTAGTCGATCACCCTATTATTAAATGGACCACCTTCGATCACTGAACTACATTTTTTTGGGCAAACTTGGTCACTGGGCCGTTTTAAAAGATTTTGAGTGCATTTTGTAAGTTTTTAGCAAGGGTAATTTTGTCCGTTCATATTTATAGACATTTAATCATCGTTTTTTAAACTTTTTTTTAATTTTTTTTTTAACTTTTTTTTTAATTTTTTTTAATTTTTTTTTTTAATTTTTTTTTTCAGTTTTTTTTTTAATTTTTTTTAGTTTTTTTTTAAAAAAATTTTGGTTTGTTTTTATAGTTTTTTTTAAAATTTTAATTTTTAAAAATTAAAAAAAAGTTGAAAAAAATTTAAAAAAAATCAAAAAAAAAATAAAAAGAAAAATAAAAAAATTAAAAAAAAGTTTTTAAAAAAAACTAAAAAAAAAAATTAAAAAAAAATTAAAAAAAAAAAATTTAAATAAAAAATTAGAAAAAAGTGTAAAAAACGAGGATTAAATGTCTATAAATATGAACGGACAAAATTACCCTTGCTAAAAACTTACAAAATGCACCCAAAATCTTTCAAAACGGCCCAGTGACCAAGTTTGCCCAAAAAAATGCAGTTCAGTGATCGAAGGTGGTCCATTTAATAATAGGGTGATCGACTAGGAAATATTAGTATCTTTGAGTGATCTTTCATGCCATTAACCCTAAAATTAATATGTTTTGGAACAAGTACTAATTAGTAAGTGATGGCAAAACTTCAGTTTTAAAAAAAATTAAATGTCAATTAAAATGAATTGTAGGGAGTATAAATTTCTAGAAAGTATTAAAATGAATCGGATAGACTATTATAGTTTGATTCCTTAATTGTTTCACTTAGGGCCTTTTAGTTCAATAAATTTTTTTGCTAATTTTAATAATTGAAAAAACAAGTTACACAATCTCTTAGAGATACAACCTCCAACCCCTAGAGTGTATAATATTATGGGCGGATAACTTTGAACATCACAACTTTGGTGTTTTTTCATGTTCACAAATCATAACCCTAATTATCAATTATTGAGGAAGTAATTTAGAATCTTATATATTGATTCGTGAGGATATTGACTTCACATTCAAGTTGGGTAGGACAAGTGATGAAGAAAAATTTGGTATTGAAAGAGAAGGAAAATTGCCAATTTTGTCCTCAATGTTCTTATAATAATAAGTTTGTCCTAAATAATTTCTAAAATAGTAAACTTACCCCAAAATTAGTTTCCAATTTTTACACCTTCCAACATTTCAATTAAAATAAGGATTAAATTGCAATTAACGTACACCTGTTCACAATCGAAGACCAGATTACAACTAATCTCCAAAATATGGGACCAAATCTAAAAATAACACATAATTTTCCGTTACCAAACAAGATAAAACCTTAATAACTTATATATCAAACAATTCCTACTTAAGAACTCGAACCACATTTTTAACAATTACGTAAAATCTTATTCTCAATAAATCATTGTCGCAAATATTTCCTTCAATTTCAATTCAAAATAATTGACGTTTCATATTACCTTCGATAACCAGTGTAGACTGAAGGATGAATAGATGAAGTGCAAGCAAGAGTCCGGAAACAGCCTTCCATAAAAGGAACCTGGAAATCCGGCAATGTAAACGGAAGGACCTCCATCTATCCTCCCCTCCTTAAGTTCTTTATAAAACCCGGGCAACGACTGAAAAATCGCGTTAAAATCATTGGTAGGGAGGTCGTTGAGGTGAATTCTGAACTCCGGTAGAGGTTGTTCCATTCTCCGGCAATTGTCCTCTATTGTCTCGACTATGTCTCGGATAGTCGATAACGTATTCGGGCCAGATGAACAACCTAAGTCAGCTATGCCTAAGCTCTTCGGCAATATCGTACGATGGACTTCTTCAATTGTTTCCAATGTTAGAAGTTTTACTTTGTCTGAAGCTTTTTTCTGGAAAATCAAATTCAGAATGTAATTAGGGGTTCATCACGCTTAATAATTAAAATTGTGAAGGGCCTTCAAGCATTACTAGTATTTTATATTTTGGTAGATCTATTAGGAAAAAATACTGTGCAATTATAGGTTAAATTTAAGTGATTTAGAACTAAGTATAATACTTACGACATTATTAATTAAATCTGATTGAGAACAATATACTTCGTAAAAGATGAAACCGTTATCCTAATGGTCTTCACGCATCGTTGTCCTCTACCCTAGAGACGTAAATCGCGGGATGTACCTCAGTTGATCAAGGAATTAGATTTGTCTTTTAACTACATCAACACAAAGTTTTCTTTTTTGGGGAGGTGAACTCAAATTGAGTAAAAACATTTAGCACTCTTATCTCTATACCAATTGAGCTATGACGCATGGACAATATGTATGTTTTTAAAAAAGGGTTGAATTTCAAACTTAACGGTCCCGTCGACCCTGTCATGCGGAGTCGCAGGAGATAAATGGCGGGATGTGACTCAGAGGGTTAGAGGATTTGGATTTGTTTGTTTACCATTTCAACATGAAATTCGACCCCTTGCGGAACTCGAACTCACATCGTGCAAAGAAGCTAAACTGTCATCACAATACTCAAGCTCTTTAACAACGTCCAGCCTGGTACCAACAATATGGATGCTTTTGTTTTTACTAATTTTGTAACATAACATTAAATGTGAAGTATACTTCAATAGGTCCACTACTTGAAAATTGTACCTACTGCCAGTTTTATCACATAGTGCCAGTTTTATCACATATGGAGAAAAAGACTCATCACATGGTTTAATTTATACTTCTTCCATCTCTAAATAATAATTGGTATATTTCAAATTTTATTGTTCAAATTTTACAAAATTTGATCTTAAATTCTCATTAGACGATAAGAAATACTAATATAATTTTGATATATATTTTTGGAATATCAACTTTTTATAATTTTTCTACATGTAGAATAAGAGATAATATATTTTAAATCGTGTTTTGTTGACCACGGAAAATTAAAATGTATCCATCATTTAGTAATAGAGGGAATAGATCATTAGACACCAATCTTTTGGTGTGTGAGAAAGTGAGTAAAACATTGTTTTAGAAGATGAAGCAGAAAATATTTGTACTGTAATATGTAAGATCCGATAAGATTATATTACTAAACAGAAATAAGTAGACCTACAGAATTAATATACCTGGAGTGAAGAGTTCCGAAAGTAGCTGGTTTCACCGGCTCCGCCAGTCATGTGGAATACTTTCTCCAAGTCCATTATTGCTCAAAATTGGTTAGGAATTTAGGAGTTTCAAAATATGAAGTAAATCTAAGTGATGTTAGATACTCATAGAATTTTGTTTATATATAGAGGAGTAGCTGCTTTTGGGCATTCGTGGAAAATTACCTTCCAATAATTGTTCGGTTCGAATGTTTTAGCCCTTTAGTTGGGATGATTTTGTAGTATTTTAATTATTAAGCGTGATGAACCCCTAAAGTCAAGAATAGTATCATGAAATCTCTTCGGTTCAGGCGCGACCTGTAATGTTAACGAAATGTAAGGAACAATACCATAAATCACCTGAAAGGGACTGAATCTGGTGGAGCGATTAACCGCATGACTGTGAGCAAACTCCGATGCACACAACATTGTATCCCAAGCTTTGATATTATTTCCTACCAAACAACGAAGTAAGTCCCCTAGTGCCTGATTCGCCACCTCCATTTGGCCATTTGACTGAGGATGATAAGCAGAACTCATATCCAAACTAGTGAGCAATAACTTCCACAAGGACCTTCATAAATGAATCAAGAAACGGGAATCCCGATCACAGAGGATGGATGATGGAAAAACCATGCAATTCGTATACTTCCCTGAAAAAAAGCGCATCCACATGTAGTGCATCATTTGTCTTCTTACAAGGAATAAAACGAACCATTTTGAAAAAACGACCCACTATGTAAAAAATAGATACATGTCCACACTGAATATGAGGCAAGTCTAACACAAATCCATATTGATATCCGTCTAATAAGATTGTGTAGAATTTGAAAGTGGTATATATAACCCAACATTGGAGGCAAGTCCCTTCGACTTCTGACAAACAATACATCGTGAAACAAAAATGATCTATCTACATCCCGTCTAAGAGTCGGTCAAAAGTAAGACATTGCAACTAACTGAAGAGTTCTATCACAACACACATGACCTTCACCATATAGTTCACGAATAATCTGAAGACGCAAACTATCATCCGATATAAAAAAAGCGAATGCCCGAATAGGAAGCCATCAAGCATAAAATAACCATCCAACGTCCCAGCTGAATCCTCGTCCAAAGACGACCAAAGAAAAGATCGGACGCATACCCCTTCGAATCTTGGAACTGTCACGGTCATAGTAGCCAGTAATAAATGACGACTACTAAAGCATATGATACTTTATTGTGTACGCACGTTTTATGTTTGATGACAAAGGTAAATTGTTGTAGATATGAAAACCTTGAAGCATGACGTGCAGACACCTTGTTCTATGAACTCATATGCTTCAATGCATCGTGATCCGTATATAAACCAATTCCTTGTGGAACAACTAATGATGCTAGTGTTTCACAACTTTCACAATACCATACAACTCCACATCTTACGTATGGTAACGTCTTAGAGAGCCTGCGAGTTTCTCATCTTAATATGCTATTGGACATCCCACTTACTCAATATTGCACCGATACCTGCTTTAGACGCATTTGAGTGGACCTCAAAAGCCATTACAAAATCTGTAACACTAATACACTAGCCGAAGTAACCTCAAAATGACTGGTTCAGGTGTCCACACAAACACATACACAAGGATCCATCCTTCTTCGGAACTAACAAGGCTAGCACAACGCATGGGCACAAACTCTCGCGTACATGACCCTTTGAAACTAGTTCTTCAAATTGTCTACGAAGTTCATCGTGCTTCTAAAGACTCATGCGATAGGGTGGGTGGTTGGGAAGGGTTTCATCAGGAACAAGGTCAATGTGATGTTAAATATCCCTCAAAGAACATAAACCAGTTGGTGAATCGTCGGGAAAAACATTATGTAATTCGACCAATGGAGGTGTGAACTCCAAGGGCACATTTTCAATGCCTCCCTCCTTCAAAGTTGCTGGAATCAACAATGCAACTACATATGCATCTTTGCGCATTTACCCCAAAATTCAACTCGATTAACAAAAAACCCAGACGCTGAGCTAGAAGACTCGGTCAAACCTTATAAAGTTCCTTTCGAATCTGAAACCGACGTGGTGTCCTTAGTTGGCAAAATTTCAATTCTGAATCCCTTAAAATTGAAAGTATATGTGTCCGCACAACCATCATGCAAGACTTTGCAATCAAATTACCAAGGACATTCTAATAACAAATGGAAAGCATCCATTGGAATGATATCACAACATATAGTATCTTTATATGTCATTCCCATGAAAAAAGATAACCACACTAGTTGGATGTTTTCAGATCCATATTATTGTTCACCCAAGATAAACGATATGGTGCACAATGAGATTCAACGATCAAAGATAATTTATTAACGACCTCATCCGATATCACATTCGTGCAACTACCCGAATCATTTATAATCCGACTAACCTTATCTTCAATAGTGCAAGTAACAAAAAATGTTGGTAGGTACTCAAGATTCGTCAACTGCTGCAAAGCCAAAAAATTACGTTGCGATACCAATAACGAGCTTGAATCACTCTGAGATTCTCTTCTATATCCTCCACCTGGTCTTGCTCAACCAACTAATCTGAAATAGTGGTTTCCTCAGTCTATAATCCTAGATTGCCCTGATTCAGACAAGCTATTTGGCGGTAACCTCGTTGTCCACTAGAGAAACGACTTAATGGATTTGGTCTCGATGGTCGACTTTGAGGTACAACATCTGCAGTCTTACCATTGAGTACATCCATGCTTACACTATTCATGGTCCCACTTGTGCCTCAAGATCGCGGAGTAGTCCAACTCCTGTAATCAGGACGTGTATTGTTCACCACCAGAATCACTTGTTGATGACCTTCGGAAACTGTCAGCCGATCAAGTTGAAGTAAAGTATTCTGGAAATTCTGTCGTAGACCACCGATAAATTATAAGACCAACTGCACCTCGGTCTCCACAATTGTTTTTCTTGCTAATAAAGTGAATTGATGCATATGCATCCACCGTTAATGAATTCTATCTCAAATTCTGGAACAGAGTATCATAGTGTGTGCATAGTTATAAGGAAAAAATGCCTGACGCATATGTTCTTCATCTTTCCCCATGAATCAAGGTGATTCTTCCCCGATTGCACCCTCTTGCCCTTTGATTGTTGCCACATGTAGAGGCTCGACTATGGAACCTGGCATAGTAACCGACATCCACATCAAATCAAGAACTCGTTCGAGATTCAAAAGTTCCTCGACCTCGTTCTGCCAATCTAAGAACTCATCTGCTTGTAAATTACCATGAAATATGGGATGAGCAACTTAAACCATGTCTCCCATCGATTATTGTCCTGGATTCACACTTGATTGGGTTGTGCCTCCAGCGGCGGTGGTCGCTGTTGGAGGGTGAAGGGGTTGCCCTCATATTCCTTTATGACGGTTGCACCTGTGATAGGGGTGCTGGAGCCTGCGCAGCCGAAACTGTTTGCAACACAGCTTGGATGGATTATATTAGTGTACGACTTAAGTCCTATTGGAAATCTGCCAACAATTGATGGAAACCATGTGCATGTTCCTACCATAGAAATGGGCTACAGGCGGCATCGTGAGGATCGACTGTATCTAAATACCAACTGATGAATCAAGAAGCAATAGTTCGAGTTATAACAACAATAACTCGTTGATTTCTATCTTGAACAACCAAATTAATGTACGGGTAGTAAAACAAAAACCCGATTGTGAATAACCGAATTAATGATGTGGGTTAAGATAATAACCGATGGTGCTTGAAGTCGGGACTTAAGGATAGTATGCGACCGTGCTTGGAGACATGACTTCAAGAACAAATTTATGATTATGCCTGAAGAGTTGTTAATGAAAAGGTCTCTTTTTTCTAGTGTTTTTTAATTACAAAAATGTAGTAATCCAAAAAGAAACTAGTAATATTTATTTATAATGGGAAACTAAGATAACAAAATAGAAAATAGTCAATGTAATAGGCAAAACAAATCAAAAGTAAATATTTTTTCCATCTAGCCGCTACATCACAATGTTTCTCACCTGTCACCTTTTGATCACACATGTTTCATTTTGTCTCACTTGATCACACATCTTTACAAAAGGTGTCTTAGTTGCTACTATCGTCAGAATGTTAGTTAAATTTTGAAATTTTAAAACATGTGACTTTCATATGACTATAATGTAGGGGTAAATTTGTACATTTGATATTCACATAAATGTCAAATATTTTATATTTCAAAATTTAACTAAGATTTTGACTATAATAGCAATTAAGACAACTTTTGTAAAGATGTGTGATCAAATGAGATAAAATAAAACACATGTGATCAAAATATGACATGTGATAAACATGTGTGATCAAACTTACCTTTAACCCTTTGTAATTTCTTAATCATGAGTCATATTATAACATATATAAATCTTTTAACCGGATGATATGAAATCGTATATCATGCGACTACGAACTTTTTGATTGAAGTCAATGCATCAACAGTTTGGTGGCATGCATCTTACACAAGCCTTCAATCAAAAATTCTTGAGTTCAAACTTTATTAGAGATAATTTATCTCATATCTACTTTAATTGTCTATTGGTTAGGAATTAATGTATTCATATTTATAATACCATTATGTATTTATATTCTCATTGTTAATTTACAAAAAGAAAAATGTCTCATTGAACATTTTCTAGTTTAATTAATTAGTCTCCGTTGCATGAATTTAGGATTTAATTAATTTGTTAGTAAGTTTTTATTACCAACAATTAACAAGAGAGGTTTGCTAATAACAACAACAAAATTAATTAAGGACACTCTTCCAACAAGTATATAAATAGTCTTATGAGGAGAAACTTTTAAAGTCATTGACTAGCAACTAACTTTCAAATTATGAATGTACTTCAGCATATAACCCATAAATGTATGTTAAGAGTAACTAATTAACAATTATATACATCACCAAATTTTCCAAAATGTCCATTTGAGGCATAATAATGTTAAAGATTCACCATTCAGTGAAGACTTACATTTTTCTCAATTTCTAATGATGAGATGAACCATCTTTCATTACTTTATCTGCAGTTCATGCCACTTTCCATAATATTTTAATTAGAAGTAAGTTGTCCACAAAAGAGAAGTGGAAAGAATTATAGCGAAAAGGAAAGTTTCTTGTTGGTGCATCGTGCATGGAATGTAAGAGAGCTTAACTAAGGCCAAAATGCATCTTCGTATTTTATGTTACATTTTTATGCGACAGTCTTTGTAATTTTACGAAATTTTTTGAGATTAATATTTGACTATTCACAAATTTTACGAAACCTCAGGGAATTTTGTCATGAAAGAAACAATAAACAACTTTTTAATTTGTAGCAAGAAATAATGTTAGAAAGATTATTTATTAAGATAAAATAATTAAAAGATGAAAAAAATGAATAAATAATAAAAGTATAACAATCTAACCAAGAATATTGCATAAAAATGTAATACATTCATATTTCTAAAATGTTGGAAAGAAAAATAAAGCAAACGAGAAAATTGTCAAAATAGTCCCGATAGTGGGACCGAATTGCCCTTTAACCCTCAATAGTTACACGGTTGCATTTTAGTCATCGAAAGTGGCCAAAAGGTTGCAATTTAGTGCCCAGGTCATGTTTTCCAATAAAGGTTGCAATTCGATCCCACTATCGGGGACTATTTTGGCAATTTTCTCTAAAGCAAACACTTCATTCAAATGGGATAACAGATTCATAATATCATATCATATGTATGTGTGCTTGCATTTATTTGTCTGTATTAGTTGACTGTTTATTAGCCAAGCATCGATCTAACGGTACTAGTTAAATTTTTGGTTGTTTGTCAATTTAGTTGGGAGAGCAATGAGAGGATTTCAGAATAGTTATTTAAAGACACAAATAATCTTTGTTTAAAAATTTATTGAATGGCCCAAATTTTTCTAAAAGTATTCAGTCACAAAATTTGAATGGAAAAAATGTATGTAGATTATCGAAATCAACACTTTTGGAATAGGATGATCAAAATGAAAATTTTAAATATTTTAGATAATTGATGGTCTCATTCGCCCTTTTAATTTAACATTAGTGAACTGTAATAATAACATGATGTAAAAACATTACAATTTTGTATTTGTACACTATTTATTATGGTACAAATTTTAATGGACAATATATTTTCATACCATGATATCTAATGCATGCCATGTCTAAATACTATACAGAACACAAACAAATATGGCAGAAATATACAACAAATTTTTTGAAATTCAACAAAACACAACCAATGAATTGTACAATTTTCGAAATTATACATCAAATTGAACAAAGTATCCCAAATAATTATACAAAACACAACCAATGATTTTCAAAATTATAAACCAAATTTTTTTGAAATTCGGTGAAATTCAGCAATTAATGTTATTAGTCACACTCCAATTATACCAATATACTCTCTTGGGCTGGTATAAAAACATAACAATTTTATATCAGTAAACTTTAATAACATGATATAAAAAATTAAAATTTTATACCAATGAAAATGAAATTCTATGATAACAAAAAAAAAATTTGAGCAAGTAACAGAATGCATAGTTGAACAAAATTTTTTATTTTCAACAAAATTGACATGCATATTGTTTATCAATGAAACCCAAAATTATACTAAATATTATAAACTAGTAATCGATATGGATGTAATTTTCAATCAAACTGAAGATTATACAATCAGACCCAAAATTATACAGCCAAATAGAAAAAATACATTTTTCATCGGACGATGATGTTGCAATTGTAGTTTGTGTTCTTCTGTGGGATTTTCGCACCTTCAAAGAGTTCTTTTGTAATTTTTGAAACTAAAATTGGATGAATTTGGACAAAAAAACTTTATTGTAATTATAGAATTAATGTGGACTGATTTGGTATTAGAAGGAGACTACAATAATGGGTAGTTATAATTTGGTATTTTCGAATTCCCAATTTAATGTGGGGTGGGGTGTGTTGGAATTATGAGATGTTTGACACGTCATAATTAGTGTTCGTTGAACAATTTGATTGTTCGTACCGATTACTTAGTTAAGGTTAAGTTCATACGTATATCATGTTCGACAATATTATACATGCTGGGAATGAATTCGAAATGCATTAGGGGTCATGATGATTTTATTAGGGTCCGCTCATTATTTATATGTTAGTAAAATAGTTCGTTGATATTTTATTAACATATGACTAATGTTATTTCGGTCCTAGAAGGTCACACACAAGTAATGCACTTGATTTTCAATACGATTTAAACTTTCGATTTAAAAGTATAAATATGAAAGAATGAAGGGGAAGAAATTCCAAAGTGAAATTTCCACCACTTAGCCATCCATATGAGGTGACAAAAAGTCATTGACTTTTTGAATTTCAAGCACACTTATTTTTATAATGAATAGGTGTTTAATATGAAGGGAGGTTTTGATTTGGGAGTTAATGCATCTAGCTCACAAAATGCATAACATATAATTTATTCATATTTATTTGTATGACAATTGAGATTTTTTTTTTGATAACGAGCGATATATTAAAATCACGAGATGGGAAAAACCTAAACTGTTACACAAACCATCATGAACACTAAACTATTAATATTGGGCCAAGTCTACAAGACCATCAGCTCGACTAAGCCCATAAGATAAGGGTAATGGCGGCCCATGGTCAACCTGAGCCCAAAACAATCCCCTAAATAGTCCTGCCTTAGAATCCTAGGCTTCATTACTTTCATTCCTCACAGGATGCAGGGAGCTTTGGGGTTGTTGACCAGGCTTGTAGCTGAATCTTCTGCCTCCAAACAACTTTAACTGGAGCTTTGTCTCGATTCCCAATGAGAACAAACTTTTCATTTGGCTTTATGGTTTGGGTCGTAATGAATCCATGCATGGTATTCGAAACATGAGTGGTAGAAACGGAATCAATCCACCAAGTATTATAAGGAACTTCAGTTAAATTCGATTCGAAACATACTGAAACATAATGCATACCTTTCTTTTCGAACCATGCCTAATGTTTCAGGCAATCTTTCTGATAGTGTCCGGATTTCTTACAGAAATGACATCTATCGTTCTTGTGTTCCCCCTTGTGAATATGGTAAGTAGATTCAACATGCATCTTTTTCTTCCCAAAGTTCTTTGCAGCCTTTGATGGACCCATGAGATTAATTGAGTGAATTTCTTGTTTCTGAAGTCTTACCTCTTCTTGAATGAGCATAGTTTGTAATTCAGTCACATTTCATTTATTTTTGATAATATTATAGTTTACTTATAATGGACCATACTCTGAAGGCAATGAGTTCAAAATAAATTGAACAAAAAAATTTTCACTCACTTCCAAATCCATGGACGTAAGTGTTGTTGCTAAGTTCAACATCTCAGTGATATGCTCATGCATAGTACGAGAACCATGAAACTTTATGGTGGTAACAACGGATTAGAGGAATGAGGGATCAAGAGACGGATAGGGGGGAATGGCCTATCAATCATTGGTGGACCTTCTCTTGAACCAGCCACGGGAAGATCCAGAACACCAAGGTGAAACTGGACTTGTTCATGCCACTCAGTAAAATTCAGCCCATTAAATTTAACAACAGACGCAGCTTGCGAATTAAGTGAAATATAACTAGATACTGCGATATACATATAAAATACTTAAATATTAATGTTAATTAAACACATAATCTGAAAGTTCAAATCACATAAATACATACAAAATAAACAATCAAATGCATTGAAGATCATCAATATATAGTCATACATGATTTGATGCAAAACAAAATTAGTCATAAAAATATATTACGACTAAAATTATTTACTATCTTTGGATATACAAAATATTCCAATCGAATATATTACGACTAAAATTATTTGAACCATTATTATGTTTATAATTATGAAAAGATAAATTAATCTTTGGGCGATTCTAAGTATTTCATAATTACTAAACTTCAATATACCCAATAATATAAAATTTAATGTCATTTCAATTATTTCATCATATATATAATTTGATATCTAAAATTTAATAATTTGGTCACTTTGATGACTAACAAATTAATCCTAATTAGATATCAAAATTAATTAAATAATACGACATATTATAAAATAAAATGAATATTTTATGCTGGAAAATCATACTAAATTTATGCTGAAATTAACAATAACAAACTTCATATTGGTTTACCATATTATGCATTTCCATAAAGCTTACGAGTCTAAATTCATATCTCTTTGATGAGGCATAACCGCATAAGGAAGAAGATATGATGGTTCATCACATTAGTTATCATTTTCAATTTATAAACATGGCAAATAAAATGTGGCCTGATTTTGTTAGATAAAAAACACGTGTCCCAATTCATTGGAGCAAAATATGATCACGCTCACATTAAGCGCCCCTCACGCCGAACCCACAGCTTGAAAGGGACGTCTCCCAATTCATGAATATATGAACATGGCAAATAAGGAAATGGTGAACTTGTCAGACTAAAGAGGCTTATTTTCATATTGGACCCTGAACTATTACGAAAGTTTTAAATTGGACCCTGATACTATCATAAGCCTCAAATTGCCCCATATACTACGTTTTGTCTTATTTTGCCCCCTCAAATGCTAATTTTAGATTGAATATCGTTTTAAAAGAAGGGCAAATTTGGATTATCATATATATCAAACTTTTGGGGCGTTTTTACAAATAACTAATGATAGTTTGAGGGTCTAATTTGAAACTTATGTGATAATTCAAGGTCCAAAATGAGAATAAGCCTGAGATTTATTTTTAATTTAATCAGTTTTGTTATTTGTGAATTGTGCCCAAAAGTTTAATATATGTGCTATTTCGATTTCGCCCTTATTTTAAAACGAAATTACATCATATTTGGCGTTTTAGGGGGTAAAATGAAATAAACCATAATATAGGGTCCAATATGAGGCTTAGGATAGTATTAGGGTCCAATTTAAAATTTTCATCATAGTGCAGGGTCCAAAATGAAAATAAGCCGACTAAAGAATGCATTTATGTATACATTAGTCACATAATATTCATTACTCCCTCCAATCCAAAACAAATGTCTTTCTAGACATTTCAACAATATCCAAAACAAATATCTTTTTACATAAATCAATGTACAATTTACCACTTTTTCCTTTAATATCCCTATTTGCATAGAATAACTCAAAAAATAATGATTACATCATATAGTTAGTGATAATTGAATTATTAATGATTGATTTATAAGGGCATAGACGGAAAGTGTGAATGTAATGATTGTTTATTAATTTATGTGAAATGTCTAGAAAAACATTTGTTTTGGATTGGAGGGAGTAGTTTTGAAGTGCCCAAGATAGATTAGAAATTATGTCGTCAAACATAATCAAAGTACATCAATATATAACATTCAAATTATGGCTAATCTATCAAGAACCTTTTCTATTAGGCTATTTGATTAACTCCTAAATTACATGATATTTGAATATTTAATTTTCACATATAAATCATATTTACTTGAATAGAGACATACTTTGGTCCATGTCGTTTGATCAGTATTTGAATCCGTATGACTTGATTGTTTATTTCTTCTTTCTGACTCTACTTTAATATAGATTCTTGATAGACATAAAAAATTAAAAATAATTACAAACAAAAGGAAGAACTTGGTCTTCCATCCAAAACTATAAAACGGACCATGTGCCCCCTAACAAAGTTGGACAGAGACAAAGTCCAATAGAAGTACGATAAAGGCCCTTATGTAAAAGATGCCCTACCCTTTATTTTCTCTATAAAAGCAACACCTGAGCTCATAAATCAAGCTTATTCCATTCAACTGCTACCTTATTATGAGAAATCAAAAACGTCTCTGAAAATCTCGAAACTGTTTCTGGCGATTGGGCTTCATCACCAAATGTTATATAATTTCTTTGATGCCATATTTTTCATAAGCTCACAATCCATTTTCGTACCTTAAAATCAGGTAAAGTACTCCATCGAAAATCCAGTAGCTCTCTGAATTCCTTTGTGTCTGGAACATAAGGTATGATGTTTAGGTTTTTGCAAACTTGTTGTGTATATGTGCATCGATGAAACACATGCATGACCTGATCGACTTCCATATTGCACAATCGACAAGTTTGGTCCACTTGAAGTTTCTTCTTCATGAGATTATCTGATGTTGGTAGGGAGTTGTTGATTACCCTCCATAAGAAGTGTTTTATTTTTCTTAGAAGCCTTAATTGCCGAATTTTGTTGTAAAACTTTTCAGTAGTTTCCTTGATATTCGATTATTATTCCCCTTATATGAATCGTCCCTGTATGCATGATAAACCGTACTCACAGTTTTCACTTAGGATGAAGCTTCCAGACTGGTTTGTCTACCAGATCTAGGCTCTGAAGGGGTATTTTTAAGATTTTCACCACATCAACGTTCCAAAATGTTGCTTTTAACTTACTAATATCCCATATCCCAATTTGATGGTCTATTAATCCTGATATGTCCGACCTCTGATATGTCCGACCTCTGATATGTCCACCTGATGTGTTTGGTGGAGGTAAAGTATATGGTTGTTTGGACCACGAATACGGTACCCACTTATGTTCCCATATATTGTATTTGTTCACCATTGCCAATCTGCCAGTCTATTAAGTTCTTCATTTTGTCCCTCACTGTGATAATACTTTTCCAGGTGAAGCTTGGAGTCTTTCCAATTTGAGCATTCCAGAAATTGGTGTCCGGAAAGTATCGTGTCTTGATAACCCTTGCCAACTGACTGTGAGGCTCTGATATAAGACTCCACACTTGTTTACTTAGTGAAGCCAGATTAAATGTGTGAAGATCTCTGAATCCAAGTCCCCCATGTGCTTTTGGTTGGCAAAGTTTAGCTCATGAAACCCAATGTATACTCTTCTTATTTCCAGTACTACCCCACATTAATTTGATATAATAGTGTTGATTTTATTGCACACATGTTTAGACAACTAAAAACAATGCATAGAATAGGTGGGAATAGCTTGTAACACGGACTTAATGAGAACCTCTTTACCTCCTTTTGATAGGAGCCTGGCTTGCCACGACTCCACTCGATTTCGCACCTTAGCAATGATGGAGTAAAAAAACTCCTTCTTCGAGGTGCCATGGGTGGTATGTTAGAATTATGAGGTGTTTGACACGTCATAATAAGTGCCCGTTGAACAATTTGATTGTTCGTAGTGATTACTTATTTAAAGCTAAGTTCATACGTATATTATGTTTGACAATAATATACGTGCTGGGAATGAATTTGAAATGCATTAGGGGTCATGATGGTTTTACTAGGGCCCGCTCATGATTTATATGTTAGTAAAATACTTGGTTGATATTTTATTAACATATGGCTAATGTCATTTCGATCCTAGAAGGTCACACACATACAATGCACTTGATTTTCAATATGATTGAAACTTCCGGGTTAAAAGTGTAAATGTCAAAGAATCAAGGGGAATTCAATTGGCTTGTTTGACTTTGAATTCAAACACAATTAATATTGTATTAATTGGTGCTTAATTGTGGAGGCGTTACGTCTTTGGGTTTAATGTGATTAAACCGCAAATTCATCACACACTTATTATTGAAATAAATGATGAATCTTTGGGTTTAATGTGATTAAATCGCAAATTCATCACACACTTATTATTGTAATAAATGGTGAATAATTGAAAGGAAGATTTTTGTTTATAGCACCACTATATAAACACCATTTGATGGTAAACAAAAGATCAACCTTCTCACTATCATCTTTTCACTTGTAAGACAATTGAAAAGAAATAATACTCCCTATTCCTTCTCTATTCGGCCAAAACAAGAATAACATCAAGAGAAGAAAATCGTTTCTTTCTTGATTCATTCTTTGTCAAATACACTTAAGCTCTAGTTGCTTCAAGGAAGGAATCAAACTAGCATTGGTGTGGACTAACTAGAGAGAGGAACGCTGGTTGCTCTTCCGCTGTGCAACTCAAACACGCTTCAAGAGGTATACACACAAACTCATAGTTAAATGTGAATTTTTAGAACTTTGTATTCGATCGTTTATACGTTTTTGTATAATTTGATATGCAAAACATGTATAAAATCCCAACAGTGGCATCATGAGCCCGGTACATATGTTCTAATTCACTTTAAATGTCTTGAAATTTGATTTCATGAATTATAATATCATATGTGTATGTTTTGATATCATCAATTAAGGTTGTTGTGCATTATGTGTATTGTGCAATTATGTAATTGTTAAGGCCTGTAAATATTTTTCTAAAATTCTGTAAAAATATGTTTCGAACAGTAGACAAAATTTCGAGACCACTGTAATTTTTCTGGAATTGTTTCGATTTGTTAAGTGCTCGAAATAAATGTTTGAAACAGCCATATGTTCATCCGAACGGATTTGATATACCTTTCGTTTGAACAGTTTTAAGTGCTGTATATATTTTTATAGAATTCTGGAAAAATATTATTCAA
The DNA here is from genome assembly GCA_003412495.2 of Echium plantagineum. Lineage (NCBI taxonomy): Eukaryota > Viridiplantae > Streptophyta > Magnoliopsida > Boraginales > Boraginaceae > Echium > Echium plantagineum. Next base: position 21,763,505 of record CM016565.1, read on the forward strand.
ACAGTACATTGAATTTCGAGTTTACTGTAATTTTTCTGGAATTGTTTCGATTTGTTAAGTGCTCGAAATAAATGTTTGAAACAGCCATATGTTCATTCGAACGGATTTGATATACCCTTCGTTTGAACAGTTTTAAAGGCTGTATATATTTTTATAAAATTCTGGAAAATATAAATAAAATATTAGAGTCAATTTCGAGTTTACTGAAATTTTTCTGGAATTTTTTGGATTTCTTAAGTGCTCGAAATTGACATTTGAACAGTCATATGTTCACCCGAACGGATTTGATATACCATTCGGTTGAACAGTGTTTTAACGGCTGTATATATTTTTCTAAAATTCTGAAAAAATATAAATCAAATACTAGAATGATTTTCGAGTCTACTGTAATTTTTCTGGATTTATTTGGATTTATTAAGTGCTCGAAAATGATTTTTGAATAGCCATGTGTTCATCCGAAAAGTTCGGAACACTATTCGGATGAACAGTGTTTTTCGGATGAACAGTGATTCCGATTGCACTGTTCACGAAACACTGTTCACGACTGTTCACATAATTAAAATGGTCCTAAAATTGTTTTGGATTTTGTTTTATTAATTATTGTGAATATTTTGGCTATTCTAGTATTTTGACTTTTGATTGTCAGAAGAAAATTAATTAAATTATTATAACTTGTATGATAATTTGATTAGATTTTAATGTTACAATATTTTAATTAATAGCACTAATATGATTAGTTGTTAATTTTTATTTATATTGGTTATAAATAATATTAAATGTTTATTAATTAAAATTAAAGGCCTTAATTAATTATGTAAAACCTATGAGTTATTGATTTGGTTGTTACATTTGATGTACAATTTATTACATATATGTGTTATAATTGTGTGTACCTTATTTGACATCCTTACATGTTTTAATTGACTTAATTCATGTATTATATATATTTTGATATATTGAATGTTTTATTTTCATTGTGAATGAATGTTGGGATAAGTGATATGATCTGGTTTTTGAAATACAGTCTGCGTACTGTCTTTTATATGACGACTTGTGTCAAAAAGAAATATAGCCTGCGTGCTATTTTATGACGACTTGTGTCACTTTTATTTTATTATTTATTACATTGACCTGCGTGTCAATTATTTATCACCACGTGTGATTGTAATCAATAGAAGACGAAGCCACCGAAGGAACTGAAAGAGGACTGAAGACTTAGTTTAGAATTAAGTCTAGTTTTCTTTTCGGTTTTTAGATCATATCACTAATCCCATTTATTTGCGTTATAATTCTTAATTTTCATGCTCATATGATATATATTCTTGCTTGAGTGAATGTATATATGCATGTATGATCATGATTATATATTTATAACTAATCCTACCTTAAGTCAAGTAATTTGCCATACCTGACCCTAAAGTCGGAACAAGACATACGTATGCATGGACCTGCCAGATTGGCAGACATGACATGTCCTATGACTTGATCCCGATGGAATAATCGAATGATTTCCGATTCAGAATCGGGCTTCGATTGTTCATTCTGACTTTCGTCAGTAGGCTCAGGTTACTTGAACAGTGATTCCCATAATCAGATTTGGGCCTGTTGGCAAAAGTTGTCACCAATGCAATCTTGTAAGATTTTTGGTGACACCGAGAATTATGCCCGGCATAAATGGTGATCATTCACCTACTCACATGATTGGTAGTCGAAATGTTGCGCGCTGCCGTTCGATTATTAATTATCTGAGTTCTCGGATACATTGTGTGTTTTAGTAGGATTGTGAACACATTGTATGAGTTCAAATATTTAGATATTTTGAATTATCGCTATGACATGCTTATCTGAGTTATTCATTTGCATTTTTTCGCCGTAGTTATCATGTCTACAAACGCTAAGAACTCTAAGTCTCTCCGCTCCGCTTTGGAGAAATGCAAACTTAACGGCACCAATTTCCATGACTGGGCTCGCAACTTGAGAATTGTTCTCAAGTCTGAGAGAACAGACTACGTGCTCACCAGCATGCTTCCTAACGTCCCTCCCACTGATGAGGAGGAGTTTTATGTCTATAAACAGCACATGAATGATTCTATAGATGTCCAATGCTTAATGTCGGCCAACATGGAATCGAATCTTCAGATTCAATTCGAAAAGGTCAACGCTTACGATATGTACCGCCGGCTGGAAAACTTGTTCCAGCAGGAGGCACGCAATGAGAGATACGAATCTGTTTGTGCTCTCGTTGACTGTAAGCTAGGCAATGGACAGCCATCAAGTCCCCATGTCATCAAGATGATGGGCTTAGTCGAAAGACTAGGCTCGTTGGGGGCACCCGTCTCTAATGAGATGTCTGTAGATATCATTCTTAGGTCGCTGCCTGATTCGTTCAGTGATTTTGTGTTGAACTACAACATGCATCAATATGACAAGACGTTGTCTGAGCTGCATGGTATAATCAACAATGCTGAACAAAACATCAGGAAGGCTAGAGACACTTCTTCTTCTTCTGTTTTGACTATTCAGAACAAGAAACAGTTCAAGAAGAAGAAAAGTGTCAAAGGCAAGACAAAGGGTTGCCCCTCGTGCAACGGCTCCTACTCAGAAGGCATCCAAGAAGGATGCCAAAAAGGATGACAAGTTTCATTACTATGAGATAGTTGACCATTGGAAGAGAAACTGCAAGAAGTACCTGGCAGACGAGAAGAGTGGTTCGACCACTGCTACTCTGCCATCATGTATTAATGCTATAACCTTAGCATGACAAGGAACAAGCTTGATGACTTGAACCCGACATACCTATGGCATTACAGACTCGGTCATATAAGTGACAAACGCATTGAAGAGCTCCATGACAATGGAATTCTTACGTCATCTGGTTTTGAATCTTATGACAAATGTGAGTCATGTCTTTTAGGCAAGATGACCAAGTCACCTTTCACTGGTACGAGTGAAAGGGCAAGTAATTTATTGGGAATCATACATACTGATATATGTGGCCCAATGAACACGCCTGCTAGAGGAGGTTTTCTATACTTCATTACCTTCACCGATGACTTCAGCAGATACGGTTACGTATATCTGTTGAAACATAAGAGTGAAGCCTTTGAAAAGTTCAAAGAATTTCAGAAGGAAGAAAACCAACTCGCCAGGACAATCAAGATTCTTTGCTCCGATAGGGGAGGAGAATACTTGAGCCATGACTTCTTGCAACACCTAAAGGAGTGTGATATTGTATTACAGCTCACACCTGCTGGTACACCACAACACAATGGTGTCTCCGAAAGGAGAAATCGAACCTTATTAGATATGGTTCGATCAATTGATGAGCACATCAGAACTCCCATCTAGTTTTGGGGTTACACATTGGAAACTGCCGCTTCCACACTAAACAAATGTCCAACCAATTCAGCACCTAAGACCCACATGAGATGTGGTTTGGGACAGTTCCCAAACTGGGGTACTTAAGGATTTGGGGATCCGAGGCCTATGTTAAGAGAGTTAACAAAGACAAAATTGGACCCAAATCCGACAAGTGTTATTTCATTGGTTACCCTACGGAACCCAAGGGATACTTCTTTTATCTCAATCCCGAAAATAGATTTTCGTGGCTCGTAATGGAACTTTCCTTGAGAAAGAATACATTACAAAGAGATATAAGAATAATGAGACTCTTGAAATTGTTCAAGAGGGTGATGTAGCAGGTACTAGTACTTTAGCTGAATCACCTCAGGAGGTGGACCCCTCTTATGAAGAAGAGGTTCAACTCGATCCACGGGAAACCGTAGACGAGCCTGCTGATACTCAAAACATCCCTCGGATATCCGAAAGGTCCCGTCAGGAACCCGATAGATGGTATGGGGAATTTTTCCTGATTGAAAGCGGGGAACCCTCAACTTGTGAGGAAGCCATGAAACAACCTGATGCTGATGAATGGCTCCTAGCCATGCAATCCGAGATGGACTCAATGTACCATAATGAAGTATGGACATTGATTGATTTGCCGAGGGGTGATAGACCCATCGAATGCAAATGGGTATTTAAACGAAAGCTTGATAAAGATGGAAATGTCCATGTTTATAAGGCTCGACTAGTAGCTAAAGGTTTCAAACAAATTCATGGTAGATGAAACTTTTTCTCCAGTCATTAAGTTTAAATCCATTCGGATTATCTTAGCCATTGCCGCATACTATGATTATGAAATTTGGCAAATGGATGTGAAGACAGCTTTCCTTAACGGGAAACTAGAAGAGGATGTGTACATGACACAACCTCCTGGATTCACAAGCTCGAAAGAGCCTAAGAAAGTATGCAAACTTCAAAGATCTATTTATGGTCTGAAGCAAGCATCTAGGAGTTGGAATCTTCGCTTCAATGAATCAATCAAAGAGTTTGGATTCATTCGATGTGAAGAAGATTCTTGTGTATACAAGAAGGTTAGTGGGAGCAACATTGCATTTGTCGTGCTATATGTAGACGACATTCTTCTCATAGGAAACGACATACCCATGCTTGAATCAGTCAAGGCATGGTTGTGCAAATGTTTCTCTATGAAAGACCTAGGAGAGGCTCAGTACATTCTTGGAATTAAGATCCATAGGGAACGATCTAAGAGACTCATTGGACTGAGTCAAAACACTTATATTGATAAGGTATTACTTAGATTCCATATGGAAAATTCCAAGAAAGGTAATCTCCCTATGAGACATGGCATTTCTATTAGTCGTGCTGACAGTCCCACAGACAGCATCGAAATAGAGAAGATGAACAAGATCCCTTATGCCTCAGCCATAGGATCTATCATGTATGCCATGCTTTGTACACGACCTGACGTTTCTTACGCTTTGAGTGTAACAAGTCGTTATCAATCGTGTCCAGGACAAGAGCACTGGAAGGCCGTAAAGGCCGTTCTTAAGTATTTGAGAAATACTAAAGACATGTGTCTTGTCTATGGGGGAGATAATGAGTTACAGGTTGTAGGCTATACCGATGCGAACTTCCGAACCGACAAAGATGATTCTAGATCTCAGTCTGGTTATGTGTTTCGCATAAATGGTGGCGCAGTGTCTTTGTGCTGTAACAAGAAAGACACTGTGGTAGATACTACAATGGAAGCTAAATATGTTGCAGCATCAGATGCTGCAAAGGAAGCATGCTGGATTAAGAAGTTTGTGAGTGAACTTGGTGTTTTGCCTAGCATTGACAAGCCGGTAGTGTTATATTGTGATAACACTAGTGCAATTGCTCATGCCGAGGAACCAAGGTCATATCACCGCTCCAAGCATGTGCTTAGAAAGTATCACATTATTCGTGATATCACGAAACGAGAAGATGTGAGTATATACAGACAATAACATAGTTGACCCATTGACCAAACCGTTGCCTCACGGCAAACATGATAAGCATGTATCAAGTGTTAGACTTAGATATATGCTTGGATGGTGTTAGGTTTAGTGGGAGCTATATTTTTGTATTTTGTCATAGTGAAGTCCTAATAAGACTATGTTGAATAATTGATTCAAATATATGTATGTTTATAGTTTGACTATCTTTTCATACATATATCTTTATTTTGATTCCATTGTTGTCCATGTCTTCTAGAGAGGTCTTTGGGGTTGAGGATCCCAAATGAGAGACCCTCTACTAAGCCTAGAAGCAAGGGGATAACTTGTCCCTGTTCAAATGTTCACTGATTGGAATCGAACATTGTAATGATCAGTATGTACATGATTGTCTTGGTCACGTTTCTTAGACAAGAAAGGGAGTAAATGTACTCTAGTCATGCACATGGGTATATATCTTGGAACTAGTCCAAGCTATGATACTGGATTCGACCGCCATGAGAAAACTTAGAAGATAACATATCTGTGTCCTAAGTACTTCTCATCGAACTTATGTTAAATGTTGATTCTTAGACCTGTATGGCGGGAATGCATTAGCATGAGACTTGCGTGCTTTGACTGTGTCAAACGTCTCCTGTAGAAGGGAGGCTATAAAGGCATATGTTGGGCATACTTGGAACATGTTGGTACATTGTTGTACATCAGAGGGGATTCGCACAAATCGGTTATGTCGATTGATTCATAAAATCTCGGTAGATTAATGGTGATTAAGATGGCCATCTCCAGTAGCAGTACTGGGTATCACATTAATTCTATGTATCCGAGACAGTACAGGTGCAAGAGTATGGTGACACATATCTTACCATAGCTTGACTGTGAGAATCACGATGCGAAAGAATCATTTTACAAGTAATCGTCCAAGGGCAAGTGGGAGTGTTAGAATTATGAGGTGTTTGACACGTCATAATAAGTGCCCGTTGAACAATTTGATTGTTCGTAGTGATTACTTATTTAAAGCTAAGTTCATACGTATATTATGTTTGACAATAATATACGTGCTGGGAATGAATTTGAAATGCATTAGGGGTCATGATGGTTTTACTAGGGCCCGCTCATGATTTATATGTTAGTAAAATACTTGGTTGATATTTTATTAACATATGGCTAATGTCATTTCGATCCTAGAAGGTCACACACATACAATGCACTTGATTTTCAATATGATTGAAACTTCCGGGTTAAAAGTGTAAATGTCAAAGAATCAAGGGGAATTCAATTGGCTTGTTTGACTTTGAATTCAAACACAATTAATATTGTATTAATTGGTGCTTAATTGTGGAGGCGTTACGTCTTTGGGTTTAATGTGATTAAACCGCAAATTCATCACACACTTATTATTGAAATAAATGATGAATCTTTGGGTTTAATGTGATTAAATCGCAAATTCATCACACACTTATTATTGTAATAAATGGTGAATAATTGAAAGGAAGATTTTTGTTTATAGCACCACTATATAAACACCATTTGATGGTAAACAAAAGATCAACCTTCTCACTATCATCTTTTCACTTGTAAGACAATTGAAAAGAAATAATACTCCCTATTCCTTCTCTATTCGGCCAAAACAAGAATAACATCAAGAGAAGAAAATCGTTTCTTTCTTGATTCATTCTTTGTCAAATACACTTAAGCTCTAGTTGCTTCAAGGAAGGAATCAAACTAGCATTGGTGTGGACTAACTAGAGAGAGGAACGCTGGTTGCTCTTCCGCTGTGCAACTCAAACACGCTTCAAGAGGTATACACACAAACTCATAGTTAAATGTGAATTTTTAGAACTTTGTATTCGATCGTTTATACGTTTTTGTATAATTTGATATGCAAAACATGTATAAAATCCCAACAGGTAAGCCCATGTATAGACCATGCTGGTCGACTTCGGACATTGCTAGAATCCCGCAGATTGTATTTCTGGTTGTTCTTGGAACATTTGGACTAAACTGGATGGCAGATTTCTGGGGACTAACCAGCTGCCCCGATCATAGTTCATACTGGTTGAGAATGAACTTGATAACCTGTGCTTCCCTTTCTGAACCTTCTCCCAGTAGTAGAGTGTCATCTGCAAACATCGAGTGAGAAAAGGCTGCCGAAGGTTACCCCAAATTTATGCCTTTTAGATCCCTGGCACACATGCATTGCTAAGAAGGGCTATAAGGCCCTCTGTAACAATTAAAAACAAGTAAGGAGAGATTGGATCTCCTTGTCTTAAACCACGTCCCGGTCTAAAAAATTCTGATTGTTCCCCATTAACAAGAACTGCGTACGACACTGACTCCACATAATCCATGATTAAATTAATCCATTTATGACTGAAATTCAATTGGGTTAACATAGCCTTGAGAAAACCCCATTCCACTCTGTCATATGCCTTTTAATGTCAATTTTTATCGACATATATCTATTCTTGCCCGTTTTCTTCTGTATTATGAGATGATGTATTTCATATGACAACTAGACATTATCTGTGATGAGCCTTTTTGGAACAAAAACACACTAGGTTTCTGAGATAATAGTGGGTAATACATTCTTGAGTTTAGTTGATAACACCTTAAAAATAACCTTAGCTACGGTGTTACACAACTCAATTGGCCTAAATTGGGACATAGAACTGGGATTGGAGGTCTTGAGTATGAGTGTAATTAAAGTTAAATTGAATTTCCGTAGGAGCACTCCATTATTTAGGTAATTAAGAACCATCATACCTAAGTCTGTCCCAACTACTTCCTCGAAAAACTGTCTTGACATCCCGTCGGGTCTTAGAGCCTTATTGCTAGACCATGAAAAACTATCCTGACATACCGTCGGGTCCTGACATCCCGTCGGGTCCATATCTCATAAGTTCATTGTAAATAATCACGTCTATTCACAAGTAACAGTTCATGAACAACTACATCTACTTGACCGTTCATGAACAATTACATATATTAGTAAATAATTATTGATCAACTATAATTAGCCAGTTAATAGTTATTATAAAATCTTAAAACTTAACTAAATTAAAATGAGACATAAATTATTTATAATATAATCTTACAATTTGGTATTCAAAAAATTGAAAAATGTTATGATGTGAAAGTGAAATATGCGTATAAAACAAATAAAGGTACCATTAACCAGAGCATATAATCCTACAAAGTCAAACCAATTGTACAGGGAAAAATATAATCACTCCAAAATATGAAAATATAGATCAAGTCGATCAATAATTGCATCTATCAACTTGCACATCTAGTCAAATAATTTAAAGTACAAATTCGAATCTACCTGAAGTGACCCCCTATCTTTTCGTGGCTCTTGAATCTGATCTGTTTTATGTCTCTTTATTTTAAATTATTCCAATTATTTTAATTTAATTGATGTTATTGGAGTTTGTATCAAATTTCGACAATAAATTACTGTAGTACCTTTTATACATTCGACAGAATAATATAAAATTCATATTAACGAATTCGTTTTTCATAATATTATTTTCTTGTAATTTTCTATGATGTATATATAAAGTAATTATATCGAGTTTCGAAAAGACTGAAATCAATGAAAATGAAATGAAGGGATAATAGACCTAATGGAAGTTTTTGTCAAAATTTTATTTATAATTATTTGTATTCATTGATTTCAGAGAAAATTGGTATCTCTAAATTTTTTTTTTTTAAAATCACAATTTATTTTTGTACTAATTTTCTATAATATAATACATAAAAAATAATTAATAATTAAATTTGGGTATCTAAAAGTGGAACTTCCATTAAAATCAAATGGTGGTAGTAATAATCAACTTTCACCTCACTTACAGGCTTTTAGCAAAGTTATGTATAGTGCGATACAATAGAAGCTTGGAGACGTTTAATCAAGAAAGTGAGCCGGAGAAATCGGTCCTTGCCTGGTGGACTAGTTGCACTTGCATAGAGCATTTATCAACATGATTACTATATGACCAAACCTAATTCCACGCTAAAAAAGTTCATGTCAGTAAATTGACAAAATTTACATTTAGCGGGCGCACATTATGTGTGATTGTTAATGTTTCTACCACACGGAATATGCATGGGCTCGATTGGTGTTTCTAATGCGGCTGGAAATTTGGAAATGAGTACCGACTGTACAAAACATGAGCTCGTTGTACTTATTAGCACACACATCGTGTGATTATAACTGATTTTGCCATGCAATATTTACAATTATCATAGTTTCAAAAACACGTCTTTTTCAAACAAAGTGTTCAGAAGCACACATTATGTACACTGATGAAGTTGACTTTGAGATCACGGTTTATGGATTCCAAGTGTTTTCAGGTACATGTTTTGTAATTCATTTCTATAATAAGTATAACAACATATTCTTAAAGTGTGATTGGAGGAATACTTTTATGGAGCATGGAACGTATATGTATTTTGAATATTGTAGTGCACATGTTCGTGTCAACTATCCGGCTTATGATAATGCCGAACCTGATGCCCATGCAATAGATCGTCCCGCGACCGTTTACTCTCATGATGCACGTGATAATCTTTTTTTCATAATTTCACTGTCAGTTTATCTTTTTTATGGACTGAATGAGTTTAGTTATGTTATTATACTTGCAAGTTGCAATTAACTTCTTTATCTTATTTTAATTTTTTCAGGATTGACATGAGGTGTAGTCGATTATTGTTCTCCTAATGGATGTCCGTGACCCAGAGATGTTAGTAGACGGAATTCATAGACGGAATTCGGAGACTCCATACCTTGCTTGCACGAGAGGTCTATGATAGTTATTTTACTTGATGTGTATAAGAATGCTTTCTATCGAATATGAATTATTTTATTTTGAATGTGTATTATTTTATGAACAATTTGAATGATTATGTTTATTGTTATGAATGATTATGTTACGAACAATTTTAAGGTTTAATGTTTTATGGCTTGAATGACAACGTTCATAATACGCACTTTTTATTCGATATACTTAATTTTATGCCTTGATGTGTATGAATTCTGCGGTTGTGATATTTTCTCCGGTCTAAACGGTCCTCTATGTAGAACCTAATGTGGGAAAGTTAGTTAGAGGGCCTGAAAGGATCAAACCGGCCGAAGATACCCACCAAAGATTTGATGGGCTCAAACCGCTCGTACCAGGGGCCCAAATGCTTGCCCCAGTCCATCTAACTCCATAACAAACATAAGCCCGTCTAAGGATCTAGTGGGCTGGTAAGTCTCATTTAGGTGATAACACCATCTAGTTATCTCGGTGACAACATTGTCTAATATAGTCAATTTACGTTTTGTTATTATAATAAAAAAATTCACAAATCAATTTTCCACACTCTTTACAATTCCACAAATAAGACTATTGACAAAATTAAGGTAATAAATATGTTGCTATAATGGTGGAAAAATTAAGATAACAGGAAAAATAATTTGATCAAATATGTTGCTATAATGGTGGAAACTAATTTATTGAAGAAATCATGAGAGAAGTTAAATGCAAAAAAGAGAGGAAATAAAACGTAAACACTGATAACATGTCATGTTTCTTCTTTAGTATGTCATTATTGTGCAGTAAAATAATGCCTTTGCAACATATCAGGATGACACCTTCTACAATTCCGATTTTTTTAAAATTCTAGGTTGTTCATGAACAAGAGATTGTTGAGTGGAATAAATCTGTTACCATAATGGTGACAAATTAAGATAAAAGAAAAAATAAGACTAGTGCCAAGATAAATAATAAATTTGTTTGTATAATGGTGGCAAAAGTAAGATAAAAGGAAAAGTAATTGGATCAAAGATGTTGCTATAATGGTGGAAACTAATTGATTGAGGAAATCATAGCGGTTAAAGGCAAAAAGAGAGGAAAAAAACGTAAACACTGATAGCATGCCATGTTTCTTTTTTCGTATGTCATTATTGTGCAGTAAATTAAAGCCTTCGAAACATATTAGGATTTCTTCTGCTAATCCGAAATTGTTTTTAAAAAAGAGACAACCTATTGTGGAGTGCAACACAGCAGAATTGTCATGAAATTTTATTAGTAAAATTAAATACCAGGTTCTTCATGAACAAGGCATTGTTGAGTGAAATAAATCCGTTGTTATAATGGGGGGCAAATTAAGATAAAATGAAAAATAAGACTAATAGTAAAATTAAAATAATAAACTTGTTGCTATAATGGTGAAAAAATTAAAATAAAAGGAAAAATAATTGGATCAAATATGTCGCTACAATGGTGGAAAATAATTGAGTGAGGAAATCATATGAGATGTTAAATGCAAAAAGAGAGGAAAAACACTGATAGCATGCGATGTTTCTTCTTTCGTTTGTTATTATTGTGCAGTAAATTAACACCTTCATAACATATTCGGATGGAATCTAGTACTATTTTGAAAAAAAATTAAAAAGATGGACAAGAACGGCAAACTACGAGATGTTAATTTGCCATAAAGTTTTATTGGTAAAATTAAATTGCAGGTTCTTCGTGAACAATGTATTGTTGAGTCTATTATACATTTTAAAATATAATCGGTTAATTTGTCATGAAATTTTATTTAATTAAATGCCAGAGTTCTTCATGAGCAAGGCATTGTGGAGTGTAACAAAGCAGAATTATCATTAAATTTTATTGGTAAAATTAAATTCCATGTTCTCCATGAACAAGGCATTGTTGAGTGGAATAAATTAAGATAAAAGGAAAAATAAGACTAATGACAAAATTAAGATAATAAATATGTTGCTATAATAGTGACCAAATTAAGATAAAAGAAAAAGTAATTGGATCATATCTTTGGTAAAATGGTGGAAACTAATTGATTGAGGAAATTATGGGAGAAGTTAAATGCAAAAAAGAGGGAAAAACGTAAATACTGATAACATTCCATGTTTCTAGTTTAATTTGTCATTATTGTATAGTGAATCAACGCCTTCATAACATATCAGGATGACATCTTCTACTAATTCGAATAAAAATTAAAAAAGAGACGAGAACGGAAAACTACTAACACAATTTTTCGATGTCCTCCATTAGCAAATCCAATAAAAATTTCTAAAATGAATTTGAATCTAAATTTGATATTTTTAAATTCCAATGATTTTTTTGTATTAATTAGAATATGCTAACATGTCAAATAATCTCACACACTTGGTTTGAATTTATATTCAATTTGAAGGACCATCTAATAAATTTTAGTTACTAATTTTATAGTAGTTTAGCCGATGGCTTAATAGCCTAGTGGCATCCGGCCCAACCTTTCATGTAAGAGGTCATGGGTTCGAACCTTGTTGGAGACATATTTGTCTCATATTATACTCTAACTTTCTATTAGTTAGCAATTTCTGTATTCATGTTTGTAATATCATTGTAGTCACAATTCATCGCTAATTATAAAAAAAAAAAAAAAAAATTTATAGTAGTTTAGGCTAAATCATTAATTGAATTTGTGTATAAGATTTTGATAAATATTATTCACAAAACAAACTAACTAATAAAGTAGAAAACAATAAGAAAGGGAAACGTGATAACTTTTTTTTTTTGTAAATTAGCGGTAAATATGAGTTTCAAACCCAGGATCTTCTGGTCACTAGCAAGAGTATTTTCCACTAAACTATTCCATTAACTCGAGAAACGTGATAACTTGATTAACATTTACTCATTTGTCGTTCCTAATTAAATGCTAATGATAAGTGACAGCATTATTTATGGGCACGTGGTTCTCACACACGCATGAGACCATTATTTTTTTTTGAAAAATTATTTTTGAACAATACCAACTATATCCTTATTTAATTTTAACCACAAAATTAAAAAAATGTGTAGATCACAAGATCCAATGATCGAGAATAGAGTTAACACCATACTAACTAAAATCATGTTAGCACGTAAGAATTTACTCTATGGTTCACCTGCCTGTAATGTTCATTGGGCCTTGACCCGTTTCATCAATAAGGCCATAATTCAACTTTCATTTTACATGAAAGTTTAATAAGTTAACATATAAAAGTTTAAAAGTAAATGATCTTCTTTATGGATCTATAGAATCTATCACTACTTTCATTAGGAAAATAATTACTCAATTTTGGTTGTCTTGGGCAATAATTTTGGCAAAAAAATTTGTAGGATGAAAATTAAATGGGAACATAAACTTATAAGGCAATTATACCCATATATTCACAAACCAATATTTGTAAAAAAAATGTCTTCCATTTATATGATCACAACTTAGGTAAAATTACCATACATGCCTCAAAGCACTTGTTATAAATATGCATATATTTTCTTTACTCATCACACAACTTCATAAACCCTAGAAACAAAAGCCTCAAGCAAAAATTAGCCATGGAAAATTTTTCACCAAATTTTGTCAATGGTGTCGCTAATGATCATCGTCTTAATGATTATAGAGAAAACCAAAACCCGCGTCAAGTTTTGATGTTTCCTTGGTTAGCCCATGGCCATATTTCTCCATTCCTAAAACTAGCCAAAAAACTAGCATACTCGGAACAATTCGTTGTTCACTTATGTTCCACTCTTGTTAACCTCAACTCTGTCAGGAAAAAGCTCGATGGCGATGAAAATTTTTCATCGTCAATCAAATTTGTTGAACATCATCTTGAAGAATCAAGTGTTCTTCCAGCATCTTTCCACACCACCAATGGCCTCCCGCTACATCTTATGAACAATCTTAAAAAAGCCTACGAAAACTCCAAGGACAATTTCAATAACATTTTGATTTCTTTAAAGCCTGATTTGCTTATTTATGATTCCATCCAGCCATGGGCTGCGGTTGCTGCAAAGGAGAATAATATCCCGGCCGTTGATTTTATTACGAGTAGTACGGTGATGACAAGTTTTTGTTATCATCTATTCAAGAATCCTCAAGGTAAATCTAATGATTTTCCTTTTATTGATATAATTCATTACCGTCCCTATGAAAAACATTTCCTGGACAATCTTATTGCTTCTGCTGAAAACCAACACATTAAGAAAGAGAGTTCTATTGAGTGCATTAACATGTCTAGTGATATAGTTTTGATCAAAGGGATAAATGAGGTCGAGGGTAAGTATTGTGACTATTTGTCTGAGATGTGTGGGAAAAGAATTATACTCGTTGGTCCACTTGTTCAAGAGCCTAATCAAGACGATGAAAATTTTGATATTATTAAGTGGTTAGATACAAAAAGTGAGAAATCGACTATATTTATTTCTCTCGGTAGTGAATATTTTTTGAGCGATGAAGAGAGGAAAGAGGTTGCTCTTGGATTAGAGCTAAGTAATGTCAACTTTGTTTGGGTTGTGAGATTCCCCAAAGAGCAGTGTATCATGCTTCAAGATTCTTTGCCCGAAGGTTTTTTAAGTAGGGTTGGCAATAGGGGTTTGGTCGTGGAAGGTTGGGCGCCACAAACAAAAATCTTAGAACACCCGAGTATTGGAGGATTTGTTAGCCATTGTGGTTGGAGCTCCATAATGGAAAGCATAAACTATGGAGTTCCAATTATTGCAATGCCCATCCATATTGATCAACCGATTAATGCTAGGCTTGTTGAAGAGGTAGGTGTTGGAATCGAAATCATAAGAAATTATAATGGGAAGTTTATGAAGGAGACAATTGCCCAAGTGATTGATCAAGTTGTGATAAAAGAAGAGGGTCGATTTGTTAGAGAGAAAGCGAAGAATATGAGTGCTAAGATTGCACTAAATGGTGATCAAGAGATCGATGTGGCTATTAAGGAGCTTGCGAAGCTTTAGGGAAGATTTACAAGATAAATGCTCGCTTCTTCTTCACCAGGAGTATGCAAGTTCACTAAGGTTTTTCCTTATTTAGTTAGGATTTTTCAAATAATAAAGCACCACTTGTTATGGTTGCAATAGTGTCATCTTTAAATTAATTCCACTTATTTATAATAAACGCAAGTTCATTTTCTTATGCATTATATGTTATTGTGTTGCTATTTTATCCGTTTGTATTGATTCGTAATTCATTTTGTGGTTTGACATCGAAATCTCACCGTATGTCCATGCAAATATTTATAATTTGAAGTGGGCCATGCCGTAGAGAAATATAAGGTGTTCAAAAAAGAGCAATTCTATAAAAAAATTTACAAGGGAAAGGAAACCAAATTAATATTATTTACTTTCAAAGGATTATTAAATTATTATCTTAGTAGGACCTAATATTACAAAGGATTTTTTTAAAGTATCATCTTATTATTTTATCGATTTTATTAATTTTTTTAACTAGTCCAAGTTGAGACTGGACAAATTTATTATCTTAGAGAGTTCATTATGGACTATTTAGTGAGTAAATAGTTTTGAATATCATTTAATGTTGTTGAAGTAAGAATATAGTGGGGTAAGTTACTTTTCTAAGTACACAAAACACTATATATATGATGTATCCTACTTCATCTTAGAATATGAAATAGGTATGTCATATACTAGAATGTCCATATCATAAATTTTAAATAGCAAGGTTGGTTTCAAAACTATACACCTATACATGCGATCGAGTCTAAGTTGAATTCGAAAATTTTGTATCGTAATAGTGTTGTTTTGTTTTTAATTTATGACTTTCTGTTTCTTTTTTATTTGATATTAAATATTCAAAAAAATTTATATGTAAACAAGTCGTGAAGGGCTAGGAATTGGTGGCATATACTAGAGATCCCAAACTATCTACATTGGGTAGTTCTCAAGTTGTAATTTATGTTTTGATATTTTTATTATTGAATTCTTAATAACAAAACTAGAGAATGAGTTGTTCTTTCTTCTATAAATAATTTAGTCATCCCACAATTTTTTAATGTTTTCATACTTAATTGATATTCTACATTTAGAGATATAAATTTTACGACTAACTTGTACCACATTTATATCAATTTTTTCTTACTCTCAACAAGAAAGTATGAGAATAATAAGTATATAATACTATGTCATTAACAATTTGTTCATTCTCAATTTTTAATGTATTGATGAACACTAGTTGTAGTCTTCCGGTTCATATGTTAAAGTAAGAAAGCTTAAAAAAGAGAAATGATAACTTTTATTAAATAAAACAAAATATGGAATATGCTCTAATTATTTTTGTTTAGACAAAAATTTCTTATTACTTTTTATAAAATCAAATTAACTTTTTTTTTTTTTGATAGGTAATGCAATTGATTAAATCAAACTTAATTGTTCTTGGGCCTTAGGAGCGCCAATTTTACAATTCAAATGCTGGGAATTAAAGCAACTAATAGAAATATCCTGAAGGTTTTCAAAACATCTAACATTCGTTGGGAACCACAAAATGTTACATATATCTTTGGTCACATTGTTCTTCAGACTTCTCCATTCTTCTTTGTTGATGATTCTCTTGATGTGTTTAGTCCAGATCTGAGAAGTGAAACAATCAGTAATAATAAAAATATTGTGATGCCTATAGTTCTCCATAAGATGAAAAATAGTGAAAATAATTTCACCGAAGGAGACCATATCGAAGCAAGGCAAATCTTCATTGTTGTTCATGATTCTATTTCCTGTGAAATTGTGTCTGGTTCCCTTGATGTACATGGTAACCATCCAGCAAGGAAGAGGATCATTAGAGATCCCAAGAAGAATTCTTGCATCTCTTTTTTTGCAATTTCTTTGACAATGTCCCATGTCAACGGGATTGCAGCTCCCAAAAGTTTGAGATTCGTTTGTTTTCAAATTGTAGGAATTGTTGTTGTTGTATTTTTTCTTTTTCGATAGGTGTTCCGAAGACGCATTTTTCCAAGTTGTTAGAACATTAATGATATGGATCATAGATTCTTCAATGGAGGGTCTTTTGTTGTTGAAGATGGTATGATTTCTGGTGAGCCAGATAATCCAAAGAGTACAACAAAAATAAAGCAGCTCATGATTGTTAATGTGCTTTTTAAACTTTTTGTTTTTGTTTATCATATTTACTATAGTTTTAAGAATGTCATTATTGAGGATAAAATGAGTTTGATTAGTTTTAATCCAGAGTGTAGATGCAAAGGGGCAGGTGGTGAACAAATGATTAATATTTTCCTCGTGGTTATTACAGAGTTGACAACCAGTATTAATAATTTTTTTGGTTCTAGTCTTAATAAGGTCAGAAGTGGGAAGTCTATTAAGAAGTATACGCCAAAGAAAGAATTTAATTTTTTGGGGTATCATAAGTTTCCACAGAAGGGTCCAAGTAAAGGGTTTTATTATATTGCAGTTTTTGGGCTTACAAGGTTCATTGTTTAGACGGTCTTTTAGCATTGTGCTTATCATCCCTATGTTTAGTAAATGTTTAATATAAAAAATTTTATTTGTATTATCATTCTAATGTATTTTTTCAAAGTTCATATTGATGTAAATCATTACTAAACTATTATATTCAATAAAAATCTTTCAATGATATGACAGATAGTACTCTTACTAAACGATTTAATTATAATTAGTTTTATAAATAAAATAATAAACTATTATGAAGGATGATTAACTTCGCATCTCCTTCAATTTATTTAATCTTTTAGATGAAGGTTCATAGATTATTGAACCTCCATAAACATTCCATATTTAACATAACAAATAACACTCTGAATTATAAGTTATATGTCTTTTTAATATTGATTTCGTATATGACTGATGCATGTTTAAACGACCACTGAAACTGACCATATCGAGTGTTAACAATCATACCTTATTCTACTACTTGTGCAGCCTTTTTTTCCTCTATATTCGGTATCATTTTTATATATTATTGTTGCTCTTTTAGTTTAAGCTTGAGAATGGTGATTCAAAAATGCAACTAAAATTATTAGACTATTTTATGTATAAACATGTGTATTTTAATTTGATATATAATGATTCAATAGACTTAAACACATATTGAATTTGATGTCACTACATACATAATCCTAAAATACACATATATTTAATTATATTTAAGAAATGTAGGCATCATCTTATTGTTCGGGTCATTACTATCAAAAATGAAAATCATGTAATATTAACATTATGCGAAACATCTTTGACTCTGTAAATCAAGGCGAAAATGAAAATTTATGTGAGAAATATACTCAACTTGACCCCTTTAACAACACATAAAAAAAGTTTAGAATGTAGATGGAAAAGAAAACGTGGTGCTCAAAATACCCATCAAATAAACATTGTTATTATGAGAGATATATTCTTTTTAGTGTTTTATTCGCAGAAAATATGTAGGTTGCGCATAAACTTATATTGAGCTCGACTAATATAGAAACATACATGTATATAAATTAGGATGCATATATATCATTAATAATTAATTGAAATTTTTACCACGTGCAACGCACGTTGTAACGACCCGCCCTGAGGTTATGCTCGATAAAAAATTCAAAACCAGAGTCACCACTCGATGGATGAGTCGATAATTAAAACAGTTTTAAATAAATACCATGGTTTAAATAAAAGAAAATGAAAAATGTGAAAAATTCATGCGGAGTCAAACGAGAGTAACGAAAATAGTTCCATCGGAGTGTCAGTCAAAATCCATATCATATAAGCAGGAAGATAAAAGTGCAACATCTGATGACCCACGCAGGGGTTAAAATAGTCAAGAAACATACGTAAAACTCGACTCCAAATACGATGACTGAGGAAACTCCTAATGCTGTCCGTCTCTCACCGATGCAGATACTAACTCTGCCGATCTAGCCTTAAAAGATAGGTCCCCGAAGGGGTCAGCTCGACAGCTGGTGAATCCTTCTCACGCGTGGCTACTACCCCACATATGTGATGCGAAAGCAATGACATACATAATGATAATGTGAAACATATAATGGTATAAATACATGAGTAAGTACAATAATAACCACAATATCCACATAAAAGCGTAATTATATGCATGGATCCGGACTTTCGTACTGTACAATACTCTACCTAGCTCAACCTGCAAGGAGTACACATCATCTCATCTCATACCATCTCATCCACATCACTCATCATCATCATACCATCATCATCACACAAGCATACGGCTCCATAACCAACCATGGCGACCGTTCAATCCTAGGTTGCCAGATCAGGACAACACACACAACACATATACGACCCGTAGGTCCACGCTAAACATCTCTACTCATGCTCAATGCTCAACAGTAATCATCATAATGCATCAATATGTACTATCACTACCACACAACACATACAAGAGTAATAACTACACGTGAGTAAGAACTCACCTCAAGCAAACAACAACGCAAGAATATCCCCAAGTCTCGAACTGGAATCGCTTACACAATAGGACCTCTATAATATACATACTCTAGGTCAAAATACTACTCCAAATATACACCGTCCCACTCGTAATAGTTACATCATGAATTATTATACATATTAATAGTCTTTTAGCTCCATTAGGAAAAATGACGATTTTGTCCTTGGACGGAAAATGACCATTTTGCCCATGGCCCCACATGGTCATCCTTCCCACTCGGAGTCATAATACATAAGGATTCTGATAACAGTTCATAGGGAGTAGGGACTAGGGATGTTGTTCACAAAACCATGAGAAACGAAAGAATAGGTCGCCCCCGAGTCGAATAATACTCTCGCAGCAAAACCGAATAAGGAAATAATACCTGTCACCACATGATTCGCCTCACGAGCCTCCTGCTGGGATACTGCATTTATCTATCCCTTGCCAACTCCCCCACCAGTCTAGGTACTGCTTACCATGCTCGCAGCCGGTATCCCCACACCTCTCTCTAGGCCTCCACGACCCCTGGATCCTCCACCTCTGGTAGCTTGAGGAGCTACATACCCCTGAGTCGGTCGGCCCATCGGACACTCCCTCGCCATGTGTCCCCATCCCTGGCATCGATAACACATCACGCTCCTCGATCCCGGTCCTCCCTGAACCCCTGGACACTCGGCCTTACGGTGGCCACAACCACCGCACTGGAAACATCTCAACTCCGTGGCGGCGTGGGCAGCCCCGCTCATGTATCCCGATGATCTGGCTGGCTGACGCGGTGCCGACGTACCCGCAGCTGACATGGCTGGATGCGCCGTATAACCACTGGATCGACTAGGCCCTGACTGGGTTGGTCTACTAAACCCCCTCGATGGCTGTGTAGTGTGTCTAGACGCCTCATACCTAGGCCTCTTCTCTGCCCGCTGTTCCTTTGCAAGGTTTTGCTCAACCTCCAGAGCAGCATCTATCATCGCATAGAACTGGTAATATGGCATCAGTGGCATCCTGTTGCGAATCTCCCAACATAACCCCTCCTGAAACATCTGAATCCTGGTCTCCTCTCCGCGGTGAACATCTGGTAACAGCCTACACAGCGCACTGAACCGACGCTCATAATCTATCACAGAGCGCCCCTCCTGGGTCATAAGAAGTAACTCCCTCTCGAGCGCTCGCATCTGGCTAGGAGGACAAAACTTAGCTTTAAAGGCCTCCACGAACTCTTCCCACGGTATCTCCACCCCATCACCACCGTCATAGGACTTACGTACCAAGTCCCACCAATGACGGGCAGCGGTCCTCAACTGGTAAGCCGCGAACTCAGTCCTCATCGCCCCTCTCACCCCTAATGGTCTGAAGATGACCTCCAGATCCTCCAGAAAATCCATAGCCTTAATCGGCTCATACTCCCCCTCAAATGTTGGTGGCTTCCTCTTAAGGAAGTCACTAAATAGCCTACTCTGAACGTCTAGTGCTACAGGTGCCACCACTTGCACCGGCGCCTGTGCCTTGTCAATCCCCCCTGCTCCCTCCAGAATACTCAGAAGAACCGCATGACTACTCGCGTCCTGCTGACCCAAACTGGGTTCAGCAACCCCAACTCCGCGGCCACGACCCCGGCCACGCCCTCTCGGAGCACCCCTAGTACCACGGGCACCCCTACCCCTAGCAGTGCCGGTAACACCTCTACCTGTAACTCTGGCAGAACGTCTCGTCTCAACGCTCGGCGGCATGTTTCCTCAGTCTACGGAAAATCGGAAAGGAAAACACAATCATACCCCTAACCACATGTTAACTCCTAACGACACCACATACTCTAGACACTCTAGTAGATAGGCACATAACACATAGGATCGAACAATCCTAGAACCTAAGCTCTGATCGATGCAGATACTAACTCTGCCGATCTAGCCTGAAAAGATAGGTCCCCGAAGGGGTCAGGTCGACAGCTTGTGAATCCTTCTCACACGTGGCTACCACCCCACATACGTGATGCGAAATCAATGACATACATAATGATAATGTGAAACATACAACGGTATAAATACATGAGTAAGTGCAATAATAACCACAATATCAACATAAATGCATAACTATATGCACGAATCCGGACTTTCGTACTGTACAACACTCTACCTAGCTCAACCTGCAGGGAGTACACATTATCACATCTCATACCATCTCTTCCACATCACTCATCATCATCATACCATCATCATCACACAAGCATACGGACCCATAACCAGCCATGGCGACCGTTCAATCCTAGGTTGCCGGATCAGGACAACACACACAACACATATACGACCCGTAGGTCCGCGCTAAACATCTCTACTCATGCTCAATGCTCAACAGTAATCATCATGATGCATCAATATGTAATAGGGGTGAAAATGGACCGGTTATGCTGGTTTTTGACCCCAAAAAAAATTGATCCGATATTTCGGTTTTTTTTAAATCAAAAACCGAAACCTGTCCGAAAACCGAAAAAACCGGTTTCGGTTAAAACCGCCGGTTTCGGTTTTTGATCGGTTTTGGGCCAATTTCTGGGCCAACATAAAATGGGCCTGTTCAGGTTTATTTTTGGTCCAATTTTTTATGGTTCATCATATTTTAGCCCAACATAAAATGGGCCTGTTCAGGTAATAAACAACACACTACACCTAAAAAAATTAGGCATGTTATTGATAAATTTGTAATTAATGCCACCTCTTATGTCTAATATGATTACTTGGACCACATTGTTAGTTTATGTCCAACTATTTCATCTATAATATTGCTTAATTTCTAAATTTTTTTTTAAAAAATGACTGCAATCCGACCGGTTCGATTTTATAACAAACCGGTTTTTTAACCGGCTGTTTTTTTTACAAAAAACCGAACCGAACCGATCCGATCGGTTTTTTTAATTTTTAAAAACCGAAATCGATCCGATCGGTTAAAAACCGACAAAAAAACCGCCGGTTTGATTCGGGACGGTTCGGATAAAAATCCACATCCATTTTCAGCCCTAATATGTACCATTACTACCACACATTACATACAAGAGTAATAACAACACGTGAGTAAGAACTCACCTCAAACAAACAGCAATGCAATAATATCCCCAAGTCTCGAACTGGAATCGCTCACACAATATGACCTATATAATATACATACTCTAGGTCAAAATACTACTCCAAATATACCCCGTCCCACTCGTAATAGTTACATCATGAATTATTATACATATTAATAGTCTTTTAGCTTCATTCGGAAAAATGACAATTTTGCCCTTGGGCTGGAAAATGACCATTTTGGCCTTGGCCCCACATGGTCAAACTTAAGTCAACTCTCTGAATTTCCCAACTCTACCCTCATATTAAGTCAAGTCAACATCTTATCTTATTTCAAGTTGAACCTTTAATTCTAATGGATTCACACTATTACCCCTCAATTATACTTAATTTTAATTCAGCCCCAACTCTGACATTGATTTCACTAATGACCCCAAAATTTAACTAAATTACATTATAGGCCCTTAAACTCCATTTAAATCACATCTTAGGCCCAAACTTGCCCCACTAACCATTTAATTACGTTAACACCCTATACTTTTCCTAGCTTCACATTTAAGCCCTTAAACTTACAAATTCCAATTCCTAACCCAATTTATGTTACATACTTAATAATTCAACACTTATAGCTAATAATTATTTATTCCAACCCTTATATCATTCACCTTAGCACCCAAAGCTCATATTTTACATCATAACTTATATCATTTCACAAATGCCCCCAAACTTATCTATAATTGCACTTAAAGCCCAATTCTTTCATACTAACCCAATATTCATACCAATAACAATCTAATACTCTATATCAAGCCTAAATCAAGCCCCCAATCTGCTCTACTCATTATTCACCTCTAACTTCAGCAATTTCGACATTTTTATCAATTATACCCTTTATTTCGACCCGAAATCATTATAGTTCAAGCTTATCCATTTAATTTCAACTTAAGTACTCATATATCCTCCCAATAATCATCTTAAGGTCGTGATACTACTGTTCATACTATTTAACACCCTTAAATCCTCCAATTATCGTATTTTTAGCCCAATTTTCACATAAAATCACTTCGCCTATACGTCTAAGCCCTAAGCATCATTGATCAAGCAACCCGTAAGCACTATTACTCCTCAACTCATAGGCTATAACACTGTACAAGGGCTGTTCTCGATTCAAATCATGCTCAATTCCATCAATAATCCTAATTCTAGTCGTCTACAATACTAATCAATTCACAACAAGCAATGCAAATTAATGCTTCATACCCATCAAAGTCGACGCCCAAACACACCCCCAATGATCGTACTAGCTTAGTCATGAGCTAATTGATGTATACAATTTACTAACAACAAATACTAGGTGGTAGTTATGTGAATTATATCCTACAAATAACAATTAATAATACTCAATATTAACCCCATCATGCACGGCCATCAAGTATACTCTTCAATAGGCTTTAGTTCGATTATAATGTTTGCTTTTAGGTTCTTATACTTTAGATACATGCTTTATATATGTATTAATCTCATATTATAATGGAACAATGATTGCCATCAATTCTAAACAATAATAGCAAAAAAGAACAAAAAACATCGGTCACATGAAATCATGCGAGAATCGGGGAATTGATTACCTCTCAAATGGAAGTGTGAAATTGTGTGCTCAATCGTGGAAGAAGCAAAAAAAACGATTTGGTTGAAGGGATGAGGGAGCTGTCGGATTCTTTTAGAAGAGAAGAGAAGGGTTTTTTTGTGTGCGCTAAGGCTTGGCTTATATAGTTATCACGTGGGCTTGGCTCGTTAAGGGTTTAATTCAATCGATTAACGAGCTTACAACGAGTCTGGAACTATACTAAACGAGTCATATTACTTTACTTAATTAATTTATTTTAAATTCTTTATTAAGTTAGGCCCTAATATTACACACATACCATAATACTAGTTATTTAAAATACAATAAAATAGTCTAGTGGTTTTATGGTATTGATTAGAATACTATATAGTAGAGTGTAATGGTTTGTTATATTGACTAAAATGCAATTGAATAGTGCTTAATAATTTTGTTGTATTAATTAGAATACCATACAATAAAGGTAAATGATTTTGTTGTATTAATTATAATACAATTGAATAGTGTCATTGAGTGGTTTTGTTATCTATACGTATAAAATTAATTCTGACAATTCTCACAATCTACAACAAAAACATAATAGACATCACAAAAAACATTGGAATCATGACATGAAAAAATAGTGGTCAATGATTTTATTGTATTGATTAGAATACAATAGAATAGTGTCTAATGATCTTGGTTTTCCATTGTTTCCCTTATATAATTTCAGCCACATGATCAAAATATTCTAAAAAATCTCGGATCTAATGGTCTAGAAATGAGTTAGCACGGTGCTAACTATTCTGAGTTAGCGTAGAAGAAAATTGTCCACTAAAATACTTTTATTTAATAATTTTAGTTTTGAATACAATTTTAGATGGTCGATAATTTTGTTTTGAATATATTTAAAATATTATTTGTGTTTTATGTATGGAATGTATAGATGGTATGTAACAATTTCATATTTTTCCTTATCAGTTTGATTTGTTTTTGTTTTTGTGAATTAGCGATGAGGTGAGTTTCGAACTCAGAACCTTTTTTGTCACTAGCAAGAGCTTTTCCACTAGGCTACCAGTTTGATTTGTTGAAAATTAGATTTGAATATATGTATCAAAACCAATTGTATTTTCAACTTGATATGGATGAATGATAATATATATAGGTAATTGATGAAATGGTCCCAGTAAATGGGTGACCGTTGCAGTTTGGTCCATGTAAGTGGGATCGATGTGCAAATGGTCCTTGAAAGTGGGTAGCGGGTGCCCATTTGGTCCCTGAAGTTAACAGATCCGTTAATTCTAAATATTTTTGTGGTTTTACGTAAATAAATGCTAAAATTGGGGAAAAAATGTAATTTTTATGAGTTTAGCTTGGCGACTAACTTAAAACTTCATTTCCCGCTTCGCTAAAACTCCAATTTTGACGATTCAAAATGCGTTAGAAAGCTATTTTCATCTTCTTTAAGAATATCAGTTCAAACGCTAGTTTTATCAATATTAAGATTTTCAAAACATTTTTTTGACAAAACATACACAAAAACATTGAATCACTTGTTTTTTTGTCAAAAATGATTTGAAAAATATCTCTCATATACAAGCTTCGACAAAGATTATTCAAGAGACTTTAAACTATGATTGAATGATAAATTTTACTTTTGTATATGCTTTTTATCCATAGCCTAATATCTTTATGCATAGAAAAAAAAGTTTAAAGTCTCTTGAATAATCTTTTTCGACGCTTGTATATGAGAGATATTTTCAAATCATTTTTGACAAAAAGACAACAATTGATTCAACGTTTTTGTGTATGTTTTGTCAAAAGAATTTTTTTTCGAAATCTTAATGTTCATAAAACTGGATTTTGAACTCATATTCTTAAAATGATGAAAATAGTTTTTCAACATATTTTGAATCGTCAAAATCGAAGTTTTAACGAAACTGGATTAATGTGAGAGAGATCACATTTTTGCTCCAATTACGTGTAATACCTACATTTTTAAGAAATCATTGATCATTTTTATTCCTCGTCTCAAAATTAGCTTCCTCTGATCGATTGCGTAGGCAGTAATCGTTACCAAGGATGATGAAATGGGAAAACAGCTTTGACTCGAAGTTAAAATTTTAGGGTCCATAGGTATATAAAATGATGATAACGATATAAGTAAATAAAAACTTAAAAGCCTATACCATTAAAAGTGAGCGAATGCTTACATGGGTAAGGATTTTTCTTGAACCTAACTAATACTTAAGTGATTGGTAACCATTAAGTTAATCGAACAGCCTAGTAAAAACCGGACAGGGGCCAATCAATTTTCTTAAGGGTCCGGCCCGGTTCGTTATAACAGGCTTTAGCCTGACGGGTACAGTATGTGACCCGGTCCGGTTGGCCCCTTAAAGGGCCGGGCCGTCCCTTCGCGGTTCGTTAGACACCTCTATCAATACCCACTGGCCACTGCCCACTATGTAATTTCCAGCCAAGTATTTGATTAAATGACCAAATAATACTCCGTATGTAGTGCTGCAAACGAACCGGGTTCGAGCGGGTAATGGTTTATCCGGCCGGGTTTCAATGCCGAGTCGAGTAATTACCCGGAAGTAACGAGCCGGGTAGCAAACCTATTACCCTCGTATCGCTCGATAAGGACACGAGCGGGTATCGAGCCGGGTTTTTTTAGTCGGGTGACGAGCGGGTGCCGGGTTACCCCCAAATTTCTATTTAAAAAGAGATATTTTAGGTTATCTGCAACAAAATTTAGTTGTCGAAATGCAAATTTAGAAATTCTTTTCAATACTAGTCTTATATTGGTCAATGAAATTAATTATGGTTAAACTTTTAACATATATATTATATAAATATAAAACATAAAATATAAACGAGCGGGTTATGGAGCGGCCCCGGGTTTTCCATATCGAGTATCGAGCAAAAAAAATTACTCGAGTATCGCTCGATAAGGATACGAGCGGGTAACGGACCCGAGTTTTCCGAGTCGAGTAACGAGCGGGTTCTGAATTACCCGGTCTTTTAACAGCACTATCCGTATGTATTTGTGAACAAACTTACATTCCTTCCATATTAATGTTTGGATATTTACATTTATTTTATTCGTATAATCATACACTTTAAGTTTGTTTAAGTATTGGTTAGAAGTACACTAAAATTTCTATAAATTAATAATCTCTTTAAGATAATAAATTTGTCCGGTCTTAATTTGGATTAGTTAAAAAAGTTACTAAAATTGATAAGATAATAAGATAATATTTTTTTAAAAGAATTCCTTTATAATATAAGGTCCCACAAAAATTATAAATTAATAATCCTTAGAAATTGAAATAATATTAATACAATTTATTTAAAATATGACTTTATAGTAGTTTGTTTTTTTTAAGTTCAAATCACTTTGAAGTTCATATCTAATTTTTCTTATTTCATACATTAGTTCCGGTGTTGTATTTAAGGATTGTAACATAAATTTGTGAAGAGTTCTAGAAGTCAAAAATGCTTCCTTTCGAGCAACAGGTTCCAAAGACATGGTATCATCTTCATCATCAAAATTGTTCTCAATGATAGTACACACAATTTCTTCTATATTTTGCACCTCTAAACATGCTTCATTTTCACCCGGGTAGTTCATTAGATTGTTGATGTCCATCTCAAATTTTAGCCAGCTGTCCTAATCTTGCAAAAACTCTTTAATTTAATACATTATTAATTTATTGATAAGTTAATAATTCTCTAAATTAATAAATTTGGCGGATTCCAACATTATTAATTTAGTGAAGTTTTAGTGTATGTAACAAATTTATTCTCTAACAGATCATTCATTGAAATTCTTTAAAAATTCGGACTCATCACTTTTTCTTATTTAATTGCTAAATGGCATTCAAGAGAAAATTGATCCAAATGAATGCTTCAATATTGAACTTCTATGATTAAGTGTTTATTTAAATGCTAAATGGCATTCAAGAAAAAATTAATCCAAATGAAGGCTTAAATAGAGAACTTCTATGATTAAGTTTAAGTGTAGATATTATATGCAAAAATTGTACTTGCTTTTATTCTTAGATAAAATTCTCTTTTTTGATGTTCCAGAACTATCAAAGCAAAATCAACGGCGTTGGAATTAAAAAAATATCTGCTTCACTTGGATGTTTCTTCAATATTTAAATCTAGTGATATTGTCTTATTAACTATTTTGACAAATTATACAAAGAAATTTCAATGATGAAACATAAGATTTAAAACTATCAAATATTTTAAAGTAATACTACTTTCAACCTTTTTGGTCATATTAAGAGGAAGCCAAGAAAAAAATTGATATCCTATAAAAATAGAAATGAAGTGAAAACAAGTCTCTCGACACGTATCATATAATAATATACATATTCAAATGACTTTCGATATAAAACTTTCAATATAAAATGTACGTCTCAACAAATCGACTCATTAAAACTTCCCAAAGTTAGTGAACTACTCCATTGTTGAAACTTAAGAAGTCGTACAATTCATATATACTTTCATTGGGTTCTCCATTCATCTTTTCAAACGTTTGCCAATCCTCCGTGAGTTATGGTATTTAACGCAAAAAAATAATGATTAAAAGTTAACAAGGCCAATCAGTGGACGCATTGTCGGTGAGACAACTCCATATGACCCATTTCATATTATTACTTTTGTTGGGGACAATATCATCACAAAGTCCATTAAAACTAAAGCAAATGAAGAATCAATAATATCTCTAAAGAAAAATTTGGTATTTGTCTAGCAAAACAAATTTATAATCGAATTTTTTCTTTTCATAAAATGATATCATACACGAAGATAGAGGCATAGGTTTTTATCAGGATACTTTCTCAGGATTCAAATCCAGACTCTTCAATTATAGAGATTGGATCGATAATCACGAAGTCAAGAACACGAGTTTTTGATATATGTCGGGTGGTACTTATTAGAAGTAGCTCATTAGTAATTATACCAACCTATTCGACGATGTAATTTATTTGGTTTGGTTTGGCATGGGTGATGGGACCATGCGTCCTTGTTGTAAATCTAGTGGTACACTCTTTCTATTTATTAGGAAGTTCGACGAATTAGACGCATCACAGTTTTCTTCTGTTCTTTGAAAAAGTCACATTTCCTTTATTTCTTTATTTTACTACGGTCATATATATTTTCATATTTCTTAACTAACAGTGGTAAATTGTAGGATGTGAGGAAAACCATAACCAAGTCTAACTGAATCGAACCGAAAATAATTAATTTTTTGGAACTAATTAATTTTGGTTTCGCCTTTGAGGGATTCAAATCGATGCGGTTCGACTTAGGGAAGGACAGATAATAAACGAACCGAAAATGACTAATTTGATGTAAAAGAAAATTAAGCTTACTAAGAATAATTGCCAAATAAATAAAAAAAAGGTTGAAAGAGTGGCCATGGTCAAGGCTTCCATCAACATAAGGAGATTCAAGAACTACCATAGCCTGATAATGACTTGAGTTTGACCGCAAACTAAACATATTTTCCATTAAACTAATTTGTGGAGTTGTCGGTCACCATACACAGAAGGATTATTTTTTGAGCTAGATACACTCATACATTATATTCACATGTATATGATTTGGTTTTTTGAGGCGTTTATCAATCCACTCATTTTGGGACGGTTTTGACCTTTCTTTATTTCTTTAGACAAAAGCACTTGCACTACAAAATAAATTATTAAGACACCAATGATAGTCATGGAACCTCAATTAATGTTAGCTTGGGCTATGTCCGTATATGTCATTTGTTTCATCAGGGCATGAATGGGCTGAGCGAGCCTTCTCACATGGTGCGACCTTTGAGGATGACTACAAGTGTCATGATCTCACTCATCAGGTACAATCCTTTGTCATTAGTTAATTTATATAAAGGGGAAAAGCTACTTTATTTGAGGTGATTGATTGTATTTTTCAGACACTTGTCGCGAATTCTTATTAACTTAATCATCAGAGTGTTTATGGTCGTACCCCGACCATATTTTCAAGTGAAGTGGAATCTTTTCTTTGGAGACCAGCGAAGGCGCGCCCTAGTGAACCCAAACGGATCATTTTCACTAGGAGAATTCATATTTCGCCGAGTTCAGAAAACTCAGTTGGTCTAACGCTTCATTTGGAAAGTCCACTTATAGAGGTCCCAAAAGAGCGAGAACCATCATTGACGTCGTCTGTAGGCTCGCAACAAGAAACCATGGAACATCATAATTATCAACTTATACCTCATCAACAAGCTTCCCACCTCAGCCTCAACCTCATGTTCAACATAACCTCCCATTGTCTTCAATGCAAACATAGACGGCAAGAATAACAGAAGGGTACAATAAGAGTTGGCTAAAAGGACTTTGCCAGATAGATATCATCAGGAAGACTAGTCTTCCAGACATAATGAAGAGCTCATCATGATGAGAATATGAGGGGTTACATAACCCTGAAAATAATTAACATGTTAGGGGTAAGATACCAAACAGGTCTACACCACCTTCTAGGGGAGGTGCCTACAACTCAACCCGCCAACCAACAATCTCAGTACTATGAACCTGAGAGGCTATCAACGCATGCACCACCTCCCTAGGAGGGGCCTGCAACTCAGGAGGCTATGTTGATGGAAAAAAAGGTGTAGGAGGAGATTTGAGAAACTCAAGAAAACACTTATGGAGTCATTCTAACAACCCCAACCCTCCTCCAACTTGATGCCCCAGACTAGAATATCATTTTCCGTTTGACAAAGATGAAGGAGATCCCAAATTTAGATATTAAGACTTGATTTTACTTTGTTACTAGATGTTTATGTTAATTGTTTGTGTCGGCCATTGCTACCGGTTGGACTGATCGTGTTTTTCTAGAGAATGTTTTTATTTGTTTTAACACATGTTGCTTGGTCCCAAAATATGCTGCACAGAGATGAATGAATTTGTCATGAAAAACTTACCCAAAGAGGAGGTTTATTAGTGCAATAATTCGCTAAAGTTATTCACACTAAACCAACTATTAAAACATTAGGTTATTGACATCCAATGAAGATTTATGATGAAGTGCACAAGTACATTTGTTAAAACTGAAGGACGTTCCAATCCACACTTGTCGTGAAGGTCGGAGATCGATAATGATTAATGATGTAATATTTTATTAAATAAAGTGGTTTTGAAAATTGTCGATTGAATAAAGAAGGTGTAGTTTCATTGAAGCTCAACATATTGTTTATGGTAACATGTGTTGAAGAATAAATCAATCGATCAAGAAGGCAAGGTTATATGCGTAATATCCCTCTTATTACCTGATATAAGGGTGACTTTAATTGGCGAAGAATATTTCATTATTCCTCATTCTTGGAGGCCAAATACCTAAAACACACAAGGATGAGCTCACAATAAATAAAGAATTTATCCGAAATATTCAGAGCATACAACAAATGTTGTTTTGTGAGCAAAAGAAATGAGCGGGTAGGTTAGATGTATTATGAGTTTTTCTGTTCTTACTCCTAACTGATTGTACAATTGTTGTGTAAGCTTGATACAACAACGATGAGTCACTTTATTTAATTTTATACACATTGTATTAGTCAAACACCGGGATGATGCTTGACGTTGGAAGAAAAATTCTTAATGCTGACACTTCCGAAAAGTTTAGCCTAGGGCATTGTATGTAGAGTATTTGACATTTGAGTATGGTAAGCCCTTCTTATATAATTTTTCATATAGTGGATTCTTCCTTTTGATCGTTGTTTTTAGACGTAAATATTTCTTTAAAACTGAACTTATCGTAGGTGGTGTTACATTATCAGTCATGTATTTTCTTTTCTAATCTTTATTTTGTTCAAGTGTTCATAATAGTTGGATTAACTATGATCGACACCATATGATCATATGGTTTACTAGCAAGCTAATGAGGTTCATGAATATGGAGTATAGCTTGGTGTCGGCAACTAGATGAATGAAACGCATGTCAATCAAACAAGGGCTTCCAATACTGAGAAAGAGTATTATTATGTGAAATTTTGGATTTGGTCGTTTGGTAGGTATGCCATTTTGTGTCGTGGGAAATCGCCAGGGGTATCAATAAGCATTATCTTTTATATATATTTATTGTAAGGAGATATGTGTATCGAATATGATCTTTCTTTTGTAACAAATAATGCATTATACATTTAATTTATTAGACCCACTACGTACGGTCTATATATATCTCCGAATGTGGTACGAAAAAATAGAGAAAGTTCCATTTTTCATATTTTTGTCATGATCCACCTACCACTCACAAAATTATTTGCAATATACTTGTAATAATTTTGATTGGCATTTTGTGTTGCACGGGGTGACAATATGTTATGTCAATTCTTCAACTTCTACTACAAAATTAGTTCAAAATAATATCTCCATCACTAGATATGAGGCATGCTTATTTTTTGCACTAATGATAATCTTAATGCAAATTATGTATTCATTCTTTATAATATCATTGAGTTCATAATTTATCGCTAATCTTTTTTAAAAGTAATAATAATCTTAATGTAAATTTAAATTGTAAGAACTTAATAATGAATCTGTATCTAGATCGGGGAAGGGGGATTGCGGGGTAGGAGTGAGTTGTAAGTTAACATAATTGAATTTAAAATCACATGAGTGATCTGATGCAAACTCAAACATAACGTAGCAAAAAACATATAATATATTTATATAGGTTCAACCTAAGTTACGTCCTCTCCTAGAGTGTCACCTTCCGTGTTCTATTATATTACAGGTCTTGCCTGAGTATACGTACAAAAAAACAACTAATATTCACCTAAGAACTCTTAGGATAGAAGACAACCTATCACTATTATAATAAAATGCTTCACACGCACTCTCTTTCGTTTCGCTCACTTTTTAGTGTATATAGTAAGATCAAAAACTGATGCATCCTTCTCTAAAAGAAAAAAGAAAAAAAGGGAGTACTTTTAATGTTATTAATATAAATAATTGCTTACAATCATTAAACATCATTACAATTCGTAAACTCAAGCAAGAGGTGACTAGCGTCAAACTAGTGAGAGAAACCTTCTCTCTAACCAATTTCCATGCTAGCAAGAGGGCTCGAACCCGAGACCTCCGCTAAGGTGCCAGCATGCTTGCCACTAGAGCAAGATGTTTTGACACAACTGATGCATCCTTATACATACTACTGCGTATACATAGTGTAATCACCAACACCTAATTGGCCTTCCAGATCCCTCGAGATTGCATTGCATTCAATGCTGACTCCAATGGCTAGGTGAGTCATCTGCAGCAGCTGCCTCGCACTTTGGATTTTAAAGTAAGTATTTTTTTTTCATTTGGACACTTGGACTATTGGACTACTTTTTGAACCAATAAATTAATAAAAAATAAGTACAATTTTCAAAATATCACAAATATAAATATTTTAAAATATATATGATCGGTTCGGTTCGGTTCGGTCCATTTTGTGCTAAAACCGAGAACCGAACTTTTTTAGTCGGTTTTGCAATTTCGCACCATTTGGTTCGGTATCATTTTTTCTTTGATTCAGTTCGATCAGTTTGTCATGAAGTGAAACGAAAACATCCCTACCTACTACTATTGTTTGCTAATAGAAAAGTGTTAAAATGATATAAATTTTTTATACCTTTGATCGCCGTATATTTTATCTAAATTGAGTAAAGACCAAATATAGATTCAATCTGATTCAAAAGTTTAATAGGAAATTATCAATCGACATGGGTAGACGAACATAACATAGATGTTAAAACAAATTTGTTGAGAGTAATATTTCCAGCTTGACTTTAAAGTTTTGTAATATGTATTTCAATTTATTCGATGATATCAATAAATTTTTTTATTTTATTTATATGTATATCCATATTTAATTTTATTTAGCAAATTTTGATTCGAACAATCACTTAACAACGAAAGAAGAGTTGAAACATAAAAATGAAAGTAAATCTTCATAATTTTCATAAAAGTAAATTTTTTTATTTTTTTTATAATATAACTAATTAGTTATTGCTAATCAAAGATAAATACGGAAAAACGAAAAAGATATGTAAGTTAAATTGAAGGGAGTATGTCTTAACACACAATTTGAGTTCTAATTATCAATTTCTCATAATTTTCGAAGGTGTGGTAATGTAATTTTTTTTGAGTGCTCAACGTAAGGCGTAAGTGTTTGAGTAGTGCTTGAGCTTCAAACAAAAAAGGGATATGTTTCAAGCAAAAGTTGAATGTGAGATCTCTTAAAAAAAACTCACGTTGGATATCATTAGTGTTGTTCCGGAGTCAGGTCATCTGAGACCCTGATCGGCAACCTGGCTCCAAATATAAACGGTTCCAATTTCAAGTGGAAATGAGGAACCTAACTGGTATACCATGTACCACTGGTAACTCAATTGATTTAATTTTTATTTATTACTCTCTCTGTTTTTTTTTATTTGTCTTTTTAATATAATTTTTTAGTTTTAAATACTTGTCATTATATAATAATTAATTTTATAAATTTACATTTTCAATGTACTTTTTAATTATATTTGTTTTTCAAGTTATCAACCAACCAATCAATAGTTTCAATTGATTGTCATTTTACATTTTCAAGATACTTTTTTACTGCATTTTTTTTAATTCATGTGCAAATGACTAGAAAGACAAATAAAAAAAAGGGAGAGAGTATAGAACCGGGCGAGTACTACTATCAACCAACCAATCAATAGTATGCAATTTTCAATCAATGTCGAGTTATTTCAGTCTAGAATCGGGTGAGTCCCCATCAATTTTTTTTAATTTCAATTCAATTACAAATTTATTCTAAGAAGTCAGGATGGTTCTCAATCGAGCCAAGTACAGGATCATCTGATACCAAACCGAATCAAGTTCAAGATCATCTGATACCAAATCGAATCAAGTTTAGAATCATCTGATACCAAACCGAGCCAATCTGAATATAAGAAAATCGAAACCAACTCACCTCCTAACAACTTTCCATACCACTGGCATGTTAAACCATCGGTATGATAATGTACATTTTTTTATAGACTATTGTTGCCTTTATTGGCCTGGCTAGTGAGAATACACGTATGAGCATTTAGCAGCATGTTTTCTTAAACACCATAATAGTACGGAATATTAAAAATGTTACTAATGATTGTTGTCTTTCACGCATTCCTAGACAACCAAAACGGGTTTCCCGGCGCGATTATTACATTTAATTGAGTTTGTGGATTTAATAATTGGACAAATATTTGTCCATTGACCGTTTTATTACAATCATTGTGTTTAACTGCAATTGAAATATTTTAACTATAAGTTGTCTCAATTAGTAGTCAATGTTATCCACATGCTTTAGGTTGGCGTATGGTACTACGTCACCAGTACTACTGTAGTGAGTAGTGACCCGTACGAATAATCATTTTTTGGTTTTTAACCAAGTAGGTTACATCAACATGGACTGATGTACTTCATGAGTTATGAAGTCGAATTTTGGAATATAAGGAAAACGACGATCAGACTCGTGTTTTGATGTACTGGGGCAAAATCAGAATGAAAAATTAGGGGATTAAGTTAAAAAAATGTTGGTTTAACTAGGGAACCATTATACACAATAACACACACATAGAACTGTATACGAGTTGAGTCGAGCCCGAGCTCAAGAATTTTTGGCTCGGCTCTTGGGCTCGTGACCTTTCACCGAGACGAGCTTCGTGGTGGCTCACTTAGCTCATTTCGAAATTTCAAGTTCAATTTAATTAAGAAAAAATTATTTTACATAAATAATTGATAATATTATTAACATGTAACAACTAATAAAATTAACCAACATATATCCATGTAAATAGAAACATTAAAATTGACATTAATCATAATAATTGAAATGACTAAAAAAGTATAATATAACTAATTTTATTAGAAATAATATTAACATATGTACTATCGAGCTACCCAGCGGCTTCCCGAGCTAGCTCGCCGAGCTGACGAGCTAGGAACCCGGCTCACGGCTCGGCTCATTTTATTCGAGCCGAGCTTCGAGCCTCGACTTCCCGAGCCGAGCCGAGCCGAGCGAGCTAGCTTGAAAGTGTCGGCTCATGCACAGCACTACACATCCAAATAGTGTTTTGAGGAGTGTAATGACTATTTTACCCCTAAATGAAACTTCATGAAACACTACACTTACAAATAGGAGCAAATAGTCATTTCACTCTTCAAAAACGATTTTTGGTAATGTGTAACTCAGGTTTAACTAGTTAAAGAATACGGCACTATAAAAATTATAAAATTTGTCGTAAAGGTATTCTACGATCTTTAAATCTATTATAACCATCGACAATATTAGAGGTGTTAGAACAAGTCGAATGAATCTATCGACGAGAAAATAAATATCCTATTTTCTTGTTATCAAACTTTAATTACTTATTATTCAGAAATAATAAATAAATTTTTATTAGTTAAGCTTTATAATATTGATCTAGTAATATTAAGCTATTCTTAGAATTCGAACCCAGGCAGCTTGAAAAATTGGCTTGGGGGGATCAACTGAGCAAGCACCACTTTTGTTCAAAGAAACAAAGCTATTGAATATAGATAATTTTCAAAACTCGGGGGGGAGGTCATGCCCCTCCCCCCGGATCAACCCCTATCGATATACACTCGTCGGAGAAAAAATGAGGAATGTGTTAATGAATTTTAAGATAATCGACAATAGGGGGTTAATTTAGCTAGTCAAGGCCTCCCACCAGTGCTGGAGTTTAATTTGAAATTATAAACACTCTCACCTATATTAATTTGAAATCTTCTTTTACTAAAATCACAAAAACCAAACCCTCTCATATTCTGTAAGAAATTTCTACAAAATCTCCCGCAATTTTGTTTTCGAAGTTTATCACTTGATGTTCATCTAAAAAAATTGAGCTATTTGGAGATTATATTGTGGACAAATCGCAATAGTTGAAGAAGGTATTTTAACGGAGATGATTCCACTTGGATAAACTAGGTAACTTTATATTGAAGGATGATTTAATGGATAACGACAGATGATTTTAAATACATGTGATGGACTAGGTAATCATCTGTCACTACCCAATCAATATAAGAAATTTCTATTAATTAATTCTCCGTTAATATACGGGACAAATCCGATTTTGAAGTGGAATCGTCGTCAATATAGAAGCTACCTAGTACAATTGAAGAGTGACAGATGATTTTCGTATTCATTGATAATACAATATAAAAGTGACATATGATCTTTCTTATATTGATTTCAATGTTGATTGTAACTACACTTTTTTACACTTATACTCCTTCAGTCTTTTGTTAACTTGATATTTAAATTTTTTGAAGTCAAACTTTAAAAAGCTTTCATCATGATTTTTTATTAGTATAGACAAAATAGTCTATGTTGGATTTTGTTAGATTCTTTTCAATATATATTTTTAAATATCGATTTTTTATAACTTTCACGTATGTAAATATAGAGATATTTTTATTCTAAATCGTGTCTTGGTGACCGTGAAAAGTCAAAACATCAAATTAAAAAAAGACAAAAGGAGTATTAAAAATGGACAATGAAGTAATTGAGAGAATGTGTTCACGAAGTAATGTATTTAAAAAACAAAATCAGTATAGTTTATTACTAAAACAAAAATTAACAATAAAGAAAACGTAATTACCATTCAAAGATGTAAAAGATCTGCACAAATAAAACAAAGATTTGATTGAAATAAATGTGACATGAAAAAGGAAAATAAAATTAAATTGTTGATTTGTTAATTATTAAACGAAATAAAAGGAAATCTTCCTACCATATATATTTGCACAATTGCACTCATGAAGCTTTCAAAAAATTGCGGGGATGTTATGCTGGGTTTATTTTATTTAATTATTCATTCTCGTTTTAGATTTTGAAAAAGGTTTGATTTTTTTGTTTCAAATTTTGTTCCAAAATCTAATTATCTATAAAATTCCCCTTTTGCCCCTTCTTGTAAAGCTGAATTTGAAGACTCTTCTCGTTATGAAGCCGAATCGCAAAATAAATAAAAAACAAAAAATCAATGATCCTGATATTAAAACGTGAATTTTTTCGGGTAAATTATCGATGAAGTATGACTACAATAATATTACAAATAACAAATATAGAAATTACTATCTACTACATGGAATCAGACGCCACCAGTCATACAAAAAAATTAATACTTGAATATTAAAAATAAAATTCCTAAAAAATAAACAATTTAAAAATTGACCCACAATTTCCATTAGTGTTGAAACTGCATTTAAGAAATGTACATAAATGTGAACATATTACTATATATATCCATCTATCACACCGCTGCTATTAAAAGTCTGTGGCCACACTGTTGTGTAGTTTGCATCTTCCCCCTCCTTCCCCCCCCCCCCCCTCTCTTTATGATTTCACAACTGTAATAATATCATTATTCTTGTCCAAAAGAGAGGAAAAAATACATGCATTTATGCTCTTTGCAACCAAAAAATGAAGGCAATGAACATCAAAACTAGCTTCACTTCCAAATGGGTTGTGTTGTACTTCACAATTGCTCTGTTTTGTTCTGTTTTTGTTGAATGTAAGGTTACTTATGATAACAAGGCTATTATCATTAATGGGCAAAGAAGAATTCTCTTCTCTGGCTCTATACACTACCCTAGAAGCACCCCTGAGGTTTGTTTTTTCATGTTCTGTAATAATTTTTTATATTTATAACACCAACAACATGTACAATGCCTCCCGGGCAAGGGGTCGGATAGTACAGAACCTTGGGAGACTGAGTTGACCTAGGATTGAAATGCAAAGCACTATATACTGACTTTACCCTAAATAGATAAGATAATGGGCGCCCCGGGCATAGGTCTAGTGTTAAAGAGCTTGGGGCGAGTAGCATTACGCTTTGTCTCTTTTGTACCGCGTGGGTTCGAGTCTCCTATGAGGCAGAATCTAATGTGGAAGTGGTTAACGGGCACCCTCAAATTCGCTGACCATCTCACTCACATCCCGTGATTTACCTCCTCGCCATTTGCCGGAGGGGATGACGGGGCCATTAATGGGCCATTTATTATGTAATTTTCAAGAGGACTGAATGTTTGTCACCAAATTTGTGTTTGTAGATGTGGGAAGATCTCATTAAAAAGGCTAAAGCAGGTGGTTTGCATGTGATTGAGACTTATGTGTTCTGGAATTTGCATGAACCTTACCCTGGCCAAGTACATTTTCGTTTTTCTTCCTTTTGAAGTTGTAATTCAGTAATTTGTTTTTAGTTTTACTTAATTTTTTTGTTTGGATGATGTTAAGAATTTCTATATCTATTTGTTATTTTAGTATGATTTTGAAGGAAGAAATGATTTGGTGAGATTCGTTAAGACGATTCAGAAAGCCGGCCTTTATGCTCACCTAAGAATTGGTCCTTATGTTTGTGCAGAATGGAATTTTGGGTATTTATTGTTGTTTCTTTGGTTACTTGGATCTAATTATTTTTACGAATCGTATTGGTTAATGTACTTAATATACCTGAATTTGCAGAGGATTTCCAGTGTGGCTAAAGTATGTCCCGGGGATCAGCTTCAGGACTGACAATGAGCCCTTTAAGGTATTAATGTTTGGAATGTGTAATCGTTTTTATCGTATCTTGATGCTGGTTTGTATTTGCCATTCTTTCTGTTCTGGTATTTTTGTTTGCTAGTTGTCTTATTTAGTTAATTTTGTGGTGTTGGAAGAAAGCTATGAAAGGGTTCACTGAGAAGATTGTCAATTTGATGAAGAGCGAGAGACTATTCGAGTCTCAGGGGGGCCCGATCATACTCTCTCAGGTTTAGTTACTGAGATCCCAATGATTCATTTATTTATTACTGATACTTGAGAAAGTTTTGGTCTTGAACAAACTCAAGTGGTAGTTGTTGACATGGCCAAGCTTCGTTCTTCAGATTGAAAACGAGTATGGAAATCAAGTAAAGGCAGTTGGAGAACCTGCATACAAGTATATGACTTGGGCGGCCAAAATGGCTGTTGAAACGAATACTGGTGTTCCTTGGGTGATGTGTAAGGAGGACGATGCTCCTGACCCTGTGGTAAGAATATGTAATATTGCTCTATTGAGTGATCTCTAGTTTCTGTTTTCTATCGACTAGTAAAGTTTATAACTTTTTATATGTTGTTGCGGCTTGAGAATTTGAACATATAGGTTGGTAACGAAAATTTTTAGTTCTCATTGTAGTCACCATTGTGGGTGTACATGTTTCTTTCTGTTCATTTAGTATTCTTAAGCAATTTTCATGTTCATTGTGCACAGATAAACACATGTAATGGGTTCTATTGTGATACTTTCCAACCGAACAGACCATATAAACCAACTATCTGGACTGAGGCCTGGAGTGGATGGTGTGTGGCTAAATCACCCATTGTATTATCAACTGGAATTACTGATTCTTTTAACTTCTGTGTATTTATCGATTATTAATAGGTTTACAGAATTTGGTGGTCCTATACATCAACGACCAGTTCAAGATTTGGCATTTGCTGTAGCACGGTTCATACAGAGAGGAGGGTCGTTTGTTAACTATTATATGGTTGGTGTCTGCAAGCTAAAAATTTTTTTAGCAGTTCTTATTGCAATTGAAAATAATATGGAAAGGCATTCTTTCCTTGGAACTAAATCATTTGGTTCGTTAAACAGTATCACGGAGGCACCAATTTTGGACGTTCTGCTGGAGGACCTTTCATCACTACTAGCTATGATTATGATGCTCCACTTGATGAATACGGTAAAAAATCTCTTTGCATCTTTACATATCTCCCCATGTTGTATTATGAGATTGACTACATATCCTGTTTTACTTTACAGGTTTAACAAGAGAACCCAAATATAGTCACTTGAAGGAACTTCATAGGTCCATTCAATTATGTGAACGGGCTTTGGTCGCTTCAGATCCTATGGTGTCATATTTTGGAAGGCTTCAGCAGGTTGTTACATAATGTTTTGAGTCATTCGTGTTTGTAATCGATAATTTTCTCCAAAATTAACTATCATATCTTTCAGGCTCATGTTTACTCCTCGGAGGAAGGAGGATGTGCAGCTTTTCTATCAAACTACGACAAAAATTCTACTGTCAGAGTTTTATTCAATAACATGCATTATAGTCTGCCCCCTTGGTCCATGAGCATTCTTCCTGACTGCAGAAACGTCGTCTTCAATACTGCTAAAGTAATGACATACAGTAATAATTTCCCAATGTTAGATCATAATATTTGATGTTAAAATTGTATTGTAATGAAAACAGTAATAGTTTCCTAATATTAGATCATAATAACTTCTTTAAAATTCTATTGTCATGCTTCTCCAGGTTGGAGTTCAAACATCCCAAATAGAAATGCTGCCAACAAATGTCGAAATGTTCTCTTGGGAAACATTCAATGAAGATTTATCATCTCTAGATGATAGATCAACATTTACTGCTTTTGGTCTCTTGGAGCAAGTGAATGTTACTAGGGATACTAGTGACTACCTCTGGTACACGACCAGGTGAGTCGAGCATGGACCTTCTATGCAACTGGATACTGGTGGCCATATTTGTGAAATCCATTGCTAATGAATTGTTGATTGCTACATATCCTGACTTACTGCGTATAATTCAGAGGTCTATAGTGCGTTTTGGTAAGCGAATTTCTTACTACTCAAATTATTGAATCATTATCATTTCCATGGTTTTTCAGTGTGGTCGTATCTTCATCCGAGTCTTTCTTGCATGGCGGGGAGCGCCCTACTCTGTTGGTCCAGTCTGCAGGCCACGCACTACATGTATTCATCAACGGACAGCTTGCAGGTATTTAAATAACCTCTTTATGGGAGATCAGATAAGTGACTTGCATTAATATTTTTGATTTGATGTTTTTTTCGTTTAGTAACAATAGAAATGTCTGATAGGTTCTGCATCTGGAACTCGGGAAGATCGTAGAATAACATATAAAGAGAAGGTTCATCTTCAAGCAGGAGATAACCGCATCTCGCTCCTCAGTGTGGCTGTTGGTCTGCAGGTTAGATCTGGATATCTTATATCATATTTCCTACTTGTGTTTTGCCGTAACACATATCGAAATGTACAATTGGAGATAGGCAACACTTGCTAGGAGTCTGCAAGTCTGATTGACATGCATTTTAAATCCAAATTTTAGTAATTTCATTTTATCAAACTCTAATCAATTATTTAAACTTGATTGAAGAATGTGGGCGGACATTTTGAATCATGGAACACAGGAATAGTAGGCCCCGTAGTACTTTATGGGCTTCAGGGGGGTAAACGTGACCTTTCCCGGGCAAAATGGACATACCAGGTTAGTCGTCCAGCATTTCTTTACCGGTAATATTTCTAGATTACTTGAACTTCTCCTGATAGATGCAAATTAACAGGTCGGACTTAAGGGAGAAAGCATGGCTCTTGCATTTCCTGATCGAGTTTCCGTAGCTAACTGGATGCAGGGTTCATTAATTGCGCAAAGACAACAGCCTTTAACATGGCATAGGGTAAGACAGATTTCCAAAATTCTATCTGCTAACAATAAAAAATATACTCCATTGACTGTGAATTGCATGGTAATGTTCAGACTTACTTTAACGCACCGAATGGCGACGAGCCATTAGCACTGGACATGAATAGTATGGGAAAAGGTCAGGTCTGGGTTAATGGTCATAGTCTCGGAAGATACTGGACAGCTTACGCCACTGGAAATTGCAATGGCTGCAGATACTCGGGGACTTATCGCCCTACAAAGTGCCAACTTGGATGTGGTCAACCAACTCAGAGATGGTAATTTTTCCATTGGTCGTCTTCTTTATTCAAGTTCTTGCAAAACTAGAAAAGTATATTCAAATCAGTTAAATATTTGAGTCTAACTCAGAATACTCCAGGTACCATCTGCCCCGAAGTTGGTTAAGGCCTACACAGAATATGTTGGTTCTCTTTGAAGAACTAGGAGGAAATCCCACAAAGATATCACTCGTGAAGAGATCCGTGACAAGTGTATGCGCAGAGGTCTCTGAGTATCATCCCACTATAAAGAATTGGCATATTGAAAGCTATGGTAAAATTCAGGAATTCGATAATCCCAAAGTTCATCTACGATGCCCCCAAGGTCAATACATCTCTTCCATCAAGTTCGCAAGCTTTGGAACACCACAAGGTACTTGTGGAAGTTTCACGCAAGGCACTTGTCATGCTCCGACATCATATACCACCTTAGAAAAGGTAATGTTATCTATCTATCGTCGAACTGCTATTAGGATCTTCACTTACACCAACAAGCTCAAATATCAGTATAATAGACCCTTTCGTTAGCGAGTTACAGGTTCTGATATAATATAATTTTGTTAAAACAAAATGCAGAGGTGTATCGGGAAACATAGATGTGCAGTCACATTATCCAACACCAATTTCGGTCAAGATCCCTGTCCTAATGTATTGAAGCGGCTAGCAGCAGAAGCATTTTGCTCGCCAAGGAACTAGCTCCCCTCGCAAAGTTTAGAAGCCATCTCAATATTTCCATTCAACAGTTGGATTGATGAGCAAGCATACAGCAACATAGGATACCGTTGCATTTCGAATAGGAGAATTATATTGATTTGTCATGTTTTCGAGAAATTTATGTAGAGTTTTAATTATACAATTGTGTGTACATCTTGATGATGATAATCCCCTTTGAAGCTTGGTCCCTTTCTAAACTGGAAATGGAGACCTGGAAAGCTGCAATTCTTGAGTCTTTTATTTGTTAGTTTGGTTGTGTTGGTCTGGAGAACATGACACCCCATGTATTTTCATGTTATCAAAGGATCCTTATATCGATTTCCTCGTATTTCAGGCATTTTGTTTTGATGGCTTTTGTAATATGATGAGAATCAAATCTAAAACCTCGTGTCTCTAGCTAAAACCTTTAGTAACTAAGCATTATTTCGATGTTTTCGTTTAAGTCATAATGAAGTATCCTTATCATGTTACTTCAAGGCTCAAAGATATCTAGCATCAAAGGCTTTGATGGTGTTATATGTGATCATTCAAGTCATAAAATAGTATCCTCTCCGTTCTTATTTTGTTTGTCATTCTAGTCTTCAACATGTTGATTAAGAAACTATGTAAACTTTACCTATAAACTCTTGCTTAGAGAATTAATGATTGAGTTAATGATTTTGATTGAATAAATAAAGGCACACTAATTTAGTAGATTGTT
The DNA here is from genome assembly GCA_003412495.2 of Echium plantagineum. NCBI lineage: Eukaryota > Viridiplantae > Streptophyta > Magnoliopsida > Boraginales > Boraginaceae > Echium > Echium plantagineum. The sequence continues at coordinate 21,807,985 of CM016565.1, forward strand.
TCCTTAAATTCCCTCCTTAATTCAAGTCCTTAATTCAAGTATCAATAATTGGCAGGTATTTTAGGAAGAATATTCCATTTTTTTCAATTGATGATATTAAAGTCTCATGAGAATTAATTTGACTATTGGTAATCTAATTACATTTAGTAGGGCTAAATGAGGAAAAAGCTGATAAATTATGCATTGAAATTCTAGGATGACAAACACTTTTTTTTTGTAAATTAGCGATGAGGTGAGTTTCGAACCCAGGACCTTCTGGTCACTAGTAAGAGTCTTTTCCACTAGGCTATTCGATTAACTCTAGGATGACAAACATTTTGAAACAAAAAAAAGTCTAGAACGACAAACACATAAGAACGGAGGGAGTACATTTTAAAAGAAGGATTTTTCTAAAATGTACCCTAAGTTTTTCTAAAATGTGCCCTTAGGGCACATGTTAAGAAGCTAATAAGGGAACAAAATTGTTATTTAATTGCATTTGAAATTTGATAGGCTTTTTAGTATTATAAAAGATCTCCACATGTAATTTTGATTTAAAATGTGCCTCACAAGTCTAAATAATCGTGTAATTTTTATTTTGCCCTTTCTGTCAATTAATTTATGTATATTTTAGTGTGAAAAATGGGTTCAGGAACCGTCCAGAAAAGATAAATAGTATAAGAGGCATTTTAGAAAAGATAAATTGTTCAGGCGACATGGCACAAAAGATGCCATAGTTCAAGAATCACATAGACAATTAGACGATAGTAGATGGGCAAACAGCTACAAAAAGAAACTTTGAAACTTTTTCTTTCTTTTTTTTGTAAATTAGCAATGAGGTGAGTATCGCACCCAGAACCTTTTGGTCACTGGCAAGAGCTTTTTCCACTAGGCTATTCGATTAACTCCAATGAAACTTTGAAACTTTAAATATAAATTATTAAAAATAAGAAACATAATTTAAGGTCAAACATTTGATATCAAAACATAACATTAATTAAAATAATTAAATGGAGTATTTCTAAGTTAAAATTCACATAAATCAATACCGAAAAAAGTGAAGTAATATCCCTAAATTTAATAAAGAGGAAGGAATCAAATAAAGCGGTAAAAAAATGAATGAAACAAAGTAATGAAGGAAATGTATGAAGTACATTAAATTCAATCATGCCTCCTTTTTCCAACCGTGACTGAAGGCATAATGGATGCACCACAACCGCACAATCCGGATACTCAAAAATGCAAACTGATCTCAATTATTTAATCAGGAATGGAAACTGTCGATTGTAATTCGAACCGATTAGATATCGTTGTTTTGAGAGCACTCACATCAGCTTCTTCAAATTTTTTTAAAATACATTTCTAAGTTCCCACCGTCAATTTTCTTATTTTGAGGTCCGAATTTTTTTTATATAAGTAACTCATTGCTCTAATTAAATATTGTTATGACTTATGGAGTCACTGCAATTAAAGTCTAAAATATTTCAAATATTCATATCATTAAAAGCAGGACTAATAATACTTTTAAGATTTTGAAAATGTTCAATGCTAGTGGGGTTTCAAATGATATTGTAATATTTCCTTATATCCTGCTTGAGCAAAAGGTCAATTTCCCTATTCTGATAGAGAGACCAATGACTTTTGGACCGAACTTGTGTCATAAAACAATCGGTAACAGTGAAAATATTAGGGCAAAAGACACTGAATATCACTAGCATTTAATTTATTTTTCACATTTACAACTTATCTTCACTTTCGATCTAAATACATCACTCATGTTCTTAGAAAGTGCAATCCGTATACTTTTGGTCAATTTTTCCAAAAATCGACCTTTTAAACAAATGAAAGACAATTTAGTCAAGATACATAATCAGAGATTTATCAAACCTCGGTCCTAACCGGGGGGTTTGAGCTCCAACAACCTTTGAATCGTATGCATCTCATAATTTTCTTACCAACAAAGGCTACACAAATTACTGATTGGACTAGAATCAGAGTGACCATCAGGATTATAAATATAGCTACTCCATACAGTGTGGAGTTGAATAACCAGAATTTAACAGTAACTGAAATCCACAGTAAACATTATTGTCCATACTGAAATTTTGATCTTGGAAGGCCACTCGCTAATTCCGGAAGCCACTAACCGTGTTGTATGCACGATTACTAACAATGCCATAATCAAATTCCATATAATTATCGAGTAATCAAGGATATCCTTAACTACACTGGGATTGTTTGCGACAGAAAATGAGAAAGTATATGCAGTTGCTGAAATAGAACACCACATGATCAGCATCAGTAACCACATAAGAGTCTTGCGCATAAAAGGCAATCCACTAATTAGTAATAGTATCACGCTCAAGGATGAGATAAAACCAACTGTGTTTGAGACCATAAATCTTTTATAAATCTTTGGATTTTCATATGCTAATATGGAATCCCCTGCTCTGTGGGGGGCTTCGCCAGTGCTATTATCGCCTTTGAAGTTCTCCTGCCAGAAACCACCCGGTGGGGCAAAAGCAGCCTGGAAAGCCATTGTATCAATAAGTGAAGCAACAACCATAAGAGAATGACGTTGTTTTTCTAACCAATCATATTGCTTATTCAAGTAACTATTTCCATGAGCAATTGGCGCTTGTTCTGTTTTTTTTGGCTCTGTGAGTCTTTGATGTCGCCCGACTGCAACATTTGAGTATATTTCTTGTGATCTCCGGGATTTAGAGTGTTGCAGGCATAGTGAAATGTCTAAATATTTAGAATCTCTTCTTGCTTGTCAACCATTGAAAGATGTAATATTGAGTTGCCATTATCATATCTAGTATTTACAAATTCTTGATCACTCATGGCCTCCATTAGACATATCAAAGCTTCGAGCTGATAGGATTGCACACACAAGTGCAACACATTCTCTCCCTGATTTATTTTCACTTTAGCACGAGCTGCATCGGGGTGAATCTCCACCAACATTTTCAACACATCCACCTTACCTTTCATGGCAGCTACATGAATGCGATTGTGTCCATCTCCATCATAAGCGGGGCACATTTCAGGTTTTACAGACACCAAAATCTTGACAATTTCTATGTGTCCCTTTGCAGATGCCAAATGAAGCGGTGAAGATCTTCGATAATCGAGTTCTCCAGCTAGTTCTGGCTTCCGTTTCACTAGCTCATAGCAGAATTCCAAGTGGCCAAGCATTGCAGCTATATGTAAAGGGGTTTCTTCATAAGAAGTGACTACGCACCTATCGAGAATTAGGGCATCTTGTTGAAGCAAATGAAGCAGAGTTGAAGGATTCCCGTCTCCAGCTGCTTCATGTAGCTTCTTCACCATTTGCTCCATCTATTTTAATACCCTTTTCCCTCTTTTTGTTCTCCATGTTTTACGTAACTGACATAATAACTAGTCGACTAAATACACTTATTCAAAGCAGATAAATCCTAATACTACATGTGCATTCACACACTTCTTCAAATACTCCCTCCGTCCCTAAACGATTGGTACATTTTAATTTTTGATGGTCAACAAAATACGATTTAAAACATAAATATCTCCTATTCTACATATGAAAAAATTATAAAAAGTTGATAGTTCAAAAATATATATTGAAACGAATCTAACAATATATCATATGACTATATTACTTGTTATTGGTTAATGAAAATTATTGATCAAAGTTTTTAAAGTTTGACTATGTAAAGTCAAAATGTATCAATCATTTAGGACGGATGGAGTAATACACATTGATGTATAGAGAGATATAAGTAGAGAAGGTAGGTAAAGAGAAGCATAATAATTGATAATGGATTGCGCAAAGCTGAACTCAATTCATATGCAACCGAAAAAGGATGAATTGAAGTTGCCTCCGTTGACAAAGTATCCTTGATCCTTATTACCGTCTTCCTTGGTTTGATTGGAATGTGATGTAGCGCAAAACTACGGACATAATAATAAAATTTATGTATAGTGAAAGTTACGGATATGAATAATAAGATCGTTAGTTTCATGAATATCGATAATATTATCCTGTCAAAGCGTTCGTTATTCACTCGTGAATATCGAAGGCTAAGGCTTCCAAAATTTATACTTGTTCAACAAGAATAATCGATAATATTTTTGGGACGAAAATATATCTCTTCAAATTTTATTTTATAATCAACCACCTTCAATACATTAACTAGACCACTATTTATGATAGAATTAGAAAACCCAATATAAGTGGGATATTAAGACAACTCTAATCTAATGGGCTCGTCGAATAATCTTACCATATATAATATGGGAAGGGATCAATTAGTTATTAAAAAAATCTAACCCCATGTTATCAATTCTCCATAAAATTAGGAGAGATAGATTATTTTTTGAATTTTGAATATATAATTTCATATAATCTACTTATATCTTTTTAGGGCAATTGGCACCATCGATCACTCGATTTATCTAAAATTTCCACTTCGATCACCCTAATTTAATTTTGCTAATATTCGATCACTGAATCGCATACTTTTGCTAAAAAAACACCACTCCGCCTTTTTTTCAACTTTTAGATCATTTTATAAGTTTTTAACAGGGACATTTTAGTCTTTTCACAATATCATCATCTTCCTCACTCTTCCTCATCTCCATGGGAGTCCAAACACCACCAAATTCAATCCCAACACAAATAACTAACACCCAAAGAGCAAAAAAACCCAAAGAAATAAACAATTAACACACCAAATAACAAAAACCAACATCCAGCGACCAAGAAACAAGCCAACTTCTCCAAAATAACGCAACAGTCATTGTTTCGATTTTAACGTTTCAGTTATTTTCATACCGACATAGAGGTCAATTTCAACCACTTACTGAGATGGAGTCAACTTAAGCGACCGAGAGACAAGCATTAGTGTCGTTGATGCCATATAGCCCCATTATCAAGCTTCACAACTTCTTGTTTTCACTTGAGAGTTGAGATAATGGAGGTGTAGCAATATTTGATTTTTCTTCATCTTCCTCTTGGTTTTCTTCAAACAACTTCTTGTTCTTGGCTTCGTAGTTGCAGAAATATTGTTTGCACAAACAATTTCTTCCAGCTGTCTATCTTCAATTCCTTTGTTCCTAACGAGGACCTCTTTTTCCCATTTTGAATCTTTTGCTTTTTTATAGCTTTATTGTTATATTGTTTATTGATTTGGAGTTGATTAAATCTTAAATTGAGGTATGGTTTGTAATTAAAAACGGGGGTTTGGTTCAGAGTGCTCGATTAGAGTGAGTTGTAAGCTTTGGCGGAGAGGCGGAGGAGAATAAGAAGTTGGGCATTTGCTTTTAAACTATTCAGTTGAGTTTCTTGATATTCGTTGGGCAACAATGGTTGAAAAAATATGTAATTGAAGGTTTGTGCTTCATCTGCAGTGATTTGGTGAACGTTTTGTTGTGATTTGAAGAGGGAAAGAGTTAGTTGAAATGCTGAATCATCATCATATCATTTAAAAAACAGAGGGTAAAGGAGATGGGCGTCGTCTATTTTTTTGGTGTCGATTTGGGGCACTTCTGTCACAGTTATGAAGAATAGTTTTTCTGTTTACTATTCGTTTGGTATTATGATCAACACATTTGTTTCTGAGTTGCTGGGCAACATCTGAGTTTACTATTTGAGCACATCTGGCACTAGTAGTACATCTGGTGCATTGGGAAGAGTTTCTGTGTAGCTGATATATGAAGAAGATTCAAGTCAAGGTGGAGTTTGTTAGGATATGCCTTGAATCCGGTATTGTTAACACATGAAGCCATACTTGCTGAGCTGAGCCCATGGGAGCCGAATTGGGCAGTTCTCGTTAGGACGTGCCCATAGGGGCTGAGTTTGGGTAGCTCTCGTTAGGGCGTGCCCCTATGGGCCGAGTTTGGGCAGCTCGCGTCAGGATGTGCCCCTGGGGGCAGGATTAGGACATGCTGGCGAATATAGGGTTTCTGATGGGCTCTGGACTTTCTCTCCTACTTAACTTAGGTTTTCCTGATTATCTATAAATAGGGGACTTGTTCATTAGACCTAGACACACTTGATAAGCTAAATAGTTGAGACAAAACGCATAGGTTAGGAATCGGATTAGTCCTAACACATTGTTAGGGATACCACGTTAGTTCTTTGTGTTCTTTTTTTTCGTGCACTTTACGTGATTCTTTGTCTAAAATTCGCATTCAATTATTAATTCGCTTTCGCCGTTATAACATGCCTGGTAGCCAAACTTATTATAGTCCAAATTGTTTTTGAATTAAAGTTACGGATCTGAGGTCAAAGAGAAGGAGCTTCTGGTGTATAATTGCATAGCCTCAAACAGGAAGAGGAAGCTTAGATGATGTGATGTATCTTGTTAGAATTATGAGATTTAGAATCTTTACAAATATTTACGTATCAATTGAAATTGATTTATTTAAAGTTATGTTCAAATGTATGCCTATTAATATATTAAGATTCACCTGAATTGAAATAATTATGATGGTATCTATCAAAAAAAAATATATATATATGTTAATATGCGTATATTAATTTATATCCCTCGAATCCAAAAAAATATCGTTTGACTTTTTTGAAATTAAACTTTGACCATCAATTATTAATTATTACTTATTCTAAAAAATATAAAATTTATATAGTTGGATTCGTCTTTTCAAGTATTTTCATAATATAATTTTTTAGTTTTTTCAAAAAATATAAATAAAGAATAATTGAAATGAAACATTTATCTCGATATGTGAGAAATACACTTTTATTATATTTAGGAGTTGGTTTTCATATACATACTTTAGCAACTTCCTTATTATTCACTCCAAACTATAAAAATAAATATTTTACATATTATATGCGATATTCAGGATATAAATATTTTTTAAAAATCATCAAATAACATAGTACATATGGATGTCGATTGAAAGATATTTTTTAATTTAGATTTATATAGATGAAAAATATTTAATTAGTTTAAATTTATATTTTATATAAATAAAAAAAGAGAAAATGAGAGGAGAAAAAAAAAGTAACTTTCATATTGGGAAGGTATAAGTTTAAGGAGTGAATGAGGTGTGTGAATAATTTTTTAAGGGTTTAACTTATTTTAAGAATGCTGAAAAAGCAACAATTTCGTCATTTTTAAAATTTTCACCTCTTATTTTAGCTTTTAGAGGAGCTGATGTGAATGCTCTAAGTCCTAACAAGTAACAGGGTGGTTAGGGATGAAAAGGTAATTTAACAAGGATGAGTTACTATTTGTGTATGTGCATAGTGTTGCCTATCACTATCAATCTAAGAGTGCTATAAAGTTCATGTTCACCTTTAAGACAATTTATTACCATCTTCCCATCCTTGGATTCCCCATTCTTTAAAAAAACAATGAAGCATTTTGCTTTTGCAATTTTCCTTCTGCTTTTGATCCAACCAAGAAACCTCCATTTCCATGTAGAAGCATCAAATGGCTTCATCAGAACCAGAGGAATCCATTTCATGCTCAATGGTACTCCTTATTATGCCAATGGCTTCAATGCCTACTGGCTAATGATTGTTGCATCTGACCCTTCTCAACGACACAAGGTTTCGGCCGCGTTTAGCGAAGCCTCCAGACATGGCCTTACTGTTGCAAGAACCTGGGCTTTTAGTGATGGTGGTTACAGCCCTTTGCAGTATTCCCCTGGTTCCTACAATGAACAAATGTTCAAGGTTGGTGCTATTCGACCCCCTTACCCCGCTTAGGCAGGACAGTGGAGACTCTTTCGAGACATTATGACATGTTGATGTTTGTTTTTCTTGTTCTTGAATGGCTTGGATTTTCTTGTTTTAATTCATTATTACTTCGTTCTGGTGCTATTCGACCCCCTTACCCGCTTAGGCAGGATATTGGAGACTCTTTCGAGACATTTTGACATGTTGATGTTTGTTTTTGTTTCTTCTTGAAGGGGTTGGATTTTGTGATAGCTGAAGCAAGAAGATATGGAATTAGGCTTATACTAAGCTTGGCAAACAACTATGAAAGCTTTGGTGGAAAGAAACAGTATGTGAACTGGGCTAGGAGCAGTGGCCATTACCTTACATCTGATGATGATTTCTTTAGGAGTTCTGTTGTTAAGGGCTACTACAAGAATCATGTTAGAGTAAGTAAAATGATCTATTGAAACTAGTTCGATTAAATGCGGGGCGTTGGTTTAGTGGTTATCAACTCAATCTTCACAATTGAAGGTTCTGTTCGAGAGTCCTGGCAAGGGGCATCTTAATAAAAACAGATGCCTCTGCCCTGTTGTGTGTAGATTTCCTCCTCCCCGGTAGTGTAGGATTTACTTCTAATATGATACCGTTTGACAAAAAAAACTAGTTCGATTACATATAAGTGCCTCTCTCTCTCTCTTTCTTTCTTTGTAACTGAACCCAATTAGGTAGACGGTACACCAGCTAGCTAAACCACACCACACAAGTCCGGTGTGATAGGATTCATGAATCACGAGCTTGCGATCACAAGCTCGCTTACTCTATCAACTTGATCATTCTTGCGGACATCCCTTTTTCGATTTTTTTTCTTTCTTGCCATTTGTCGGCAGCTTTTCATTTAGCCTACAACATATTCAAAACATGTGTTCTTTATGTGCAGACTGTTCTTAATAGACATAATACATTTTCTGGGGTTTTATACAAGAATGATCCTACAATAATGGCTTGGGAGCTGATGAATGAACCCAGATGTACATCTGATCCATCAGGAAGGACCATACAGGTTTAAATGGCTTTCTCACTACTAGCATAATTAATTCGAATAATTTCGATTTCTAACTAAAATTTATAGCTTAATTTTTTTTCCCCTATAACTTTGACGATCTGGTCAGTTTGCCTTCTGAAGTTCTAAAATCAGCATACTTGACCTCTGAACTAGTAATTTTGGAGATTTTCGCGTTAAAATGACATATTTCAAGTTTTATTGAAGGGCAAACTAGGAATTCAACATATAATATGAAATGTAATAATATGCAGTACAATCTAATTCATACCCAAATCAAATTACCTGACCACAACTAAGTTTAGGCTAATCTGGATAGCAAGTTTTTTTCTGAATTTCCTAATGCATTTCACAACTTTAAAAAAATTTAAATTATTTAAGAATTATCATGAACTCATGTTAAACCAACCTTTACACCAAAAGGGCAATATGAACTCATGAGTTGTCCCGTGAATCAAAAGCTCGAATGACCTAAAGTTTACCTCATGTCAAATCTGTGGGAGCTTCTATTGCTTTAGTTGCCCACAGATTTGACATGAGGTAAACTTTAGCATCTGAGCGTTTGATTCACGGGACAACTCAAAACCACATGTTCACTCAACTTCTTCTTCTACTTTAGCATTTGCATCAACTCTCTCCAATTCTCTCACTGATTCCACAAATCTAATAGCTTTATCCTCGGCATTGATGAGTTCGGCCAGAGTTATTCTCCCTCTCTTCAATTCTCTCACTGGATCCACCACTCTAACAACTTTATCCTCGGCCTTGATGAGTTTGGCCAGGATTGTTCTCCCTCTTTCTCCGTTTTTGTCTGAGTTTGCCGGTAACACACACATCATCTTAGTAAAAAAATTCATCTTTTAGTAGTTGCAAAATGATTAGAATGTAAAAGTAATTGAAAAAAAAGTAACGAAATACTTTGAATATCAGAGAAAGGAAAAAAATCGTAGTCTTTATACATATTCAAAGTATTTGGTTACTTTTTTTCCAACTACTTTTACCTTCTAATCATTTTGCAACTACTAACAGATGAATTTTGTTACTAAGATGATGTGTTGTGTTACCGGCAAACCCAGACAAAAATGGAGAGAGAAAGAGATGGAGAACAACGCTGGCCAAACTCGTCAAGGCCAAGGATAAAGCTGTTAGAGTCGTGGATCCAGTGAAAGAATTGGAGAGAGGGAGAACAACTCTGGCCGAACTCGTCAAGGCCGAGGATAAAGTTGTTAGAGTCGTGGAACCAGTGAAAGAATTGGAGAGAGTTAGCCTAAATTTAGTTGTGGACAAGTAATTTGATTTGGGTATAAATGAGATTGTACTGCATATCTCTTGACCAATAATAACAATTTAAAAATTGTAATGCATAATAATTACAAATTATAAAATGTAATTGATCACTAGGGTTTGTATTACTCTTAATAACAATTATTGGTGACGAGTAGCGGATCTTAGTATTATAAAATAGGTATTCACAATATCATATATTTTCAAATGGATGCTTGAAACACTTAAATATATTGCAATTGAAACATAAATATTACTAATATATAAATTTTTTTGTAAAAAAATACCTGTTCGACTCAATGGGTTGAACCGACACAGGTCCATTCTGGGTATGACACATTGTATTTCATATTCTAGTAAATATAAAAGTCATAAAATTAGTGTAAAAACATATTATACCATTATATTTCTTGTTATTGTTTTACATTATAATTGCGAAAAGTAATTGATAGTTAAAAAAGCCACTTCAGAAAATGAAAATAACAATTAAATTCAATTGGAAGTAGAAGCTCCAACGATAAGATTCTGATCCAAAATGAGTAATTTGATACGATTTGATTTCATTATCAAGATATATTTTTTATTACTATCTTTTATTCTGAAGCTCATCTCATAAGAACTTTAATGTGAGGTCAATCCATTAAATTTAGTAACATATCTACCCGATATGTCGTGGCAAGGCCAATATAATTGTTTGAATTATTGTGAGGCAGGAGTGGGTAATGGAAATGGCCTCTTACGTGAAATCAGTAGACAGAAACCACATGCTGGAGGTTGGATTGGAAGGATTTTATGGGCATTCAACACCACATAGAACAAATGTGAACCCCAGCTTCATCAACATTGGGACAGATTTTATTGCAAATAATCGCCTTCCAGATATTGATTTCGCAACTATCCACTCATATCCTGATCAATGGTAAACTTTTCTTCTTTTAACGGTTCGTTTGAATTGGAATCAATTTAGGTGAAAGTTTGAATTTATCTGGTTTGAAAATCACTTTTTTTCTATTATTTTTGTTTAAGTTAATCTAGGTTAAGTGATTAATCTTCATTCACCTAGATTCACTCTATTTACATTAATCCTCATGTTGGGGGTGTAATGTAGGTGAATGATGCTTTTAGTTATAATTTACCTCATTTCGTATTAATAATGTCCAAACAATATTTTAACACGAACACCTAAATTCACCTCAAATACCCTCACCTAAATTAATATTTTAATTATATCCTCATCTAAATTCAGGCAATCCAAATCCATCATCGTATTAAGGCTTCAATTATTATTGCCCTAGTAAATTATTGTCTAGTTTTGAAGTTGTCGCCTAATATTTTGAGGTTTGTTGCCGATGGCTCAATAGCCTAGTGGCATCCGGCCCAACCTTTCATGTAAGAGGTCATGGGTTCGAACCTTGTTGGAGACATATTTGTCTCATATTATACTCTAACTTTCTATTAGTTAGCAATTTCTGTATTCATGTTTGTAATATCATTGTAGTCACAATTCATCGCTAATTATCAAAAAAAAAAAAAAAAATATTTTGAGGTTTGTTTAGTAGTTTTCCTATTATTCACTTGAAACTTAAAAATAAATAATTCGTATATAATATTAGATATTTAGGATAATAATAAATTTTAAAAACATAAAAAATATATTACATATAGATGTTGAACTAAAGATATTTTAATTTATATTTATATATGTCGAAAACTACTTATCTATTCATTTATTTTATATTTATATAAATAAAATAAAGGAAAAATGAGAGGAAAAAAATATCTTCCAAATAAGGAGGATACAAATTTGAGGAGTGAATAGAGTGTTTGAACTTTGAATAGTTTTGTTGGGGTCCAATTTATTTTAGAAAAATTGAAAAAAAATGTTTTAATCATTTTTAACTTTTTCACCCCTATTTTCATTTAAGAAAATTGACGTGAGTATTTCCAACATCCCGATGACATACACTATCACCATCACCATAACCCCTAAACATTTGGATCCAAATATGTTTGTTTAATGAATTAGAGATTAACCCGAATCTCTAACTTTTGTTTAATTCAGAAATTGTACTTAGGTAAAATAGTTTTCTATAAATTTTAATTAGTTTAAGAGAAAAATTGGAAAATAAAATCGACTTAGGGGTATATGCAAAATGAAATTGATGTAAAAGACATGTTGAGTGATCGAAAGTTGAGGGGGTAGATATACAATTACCACATTTGAGTTCGAGTTGAAAAGATAAGAAGTTTAGAGTACTGATTAAAATTTCGATATAATTTTTGATATATAATCACCATTTGCGATAGAAGACTTGCCTAATGTGGTTTAAACATCATTTGACATAATCTTTAGTGAGCTCTTGGCCGTAGATATGGATCCCCTTATAAATGTGCACTTGTAATAATTTGTAACTGTTCATAGGAAAGAGACTGCACCACATGTCACAACTTCTATAGCTTCCTAGAATAAATACATAATTAATGGAAATCTATCTTTATTGATTGTGACCTCTTCAAATATCAATCTCCTATTTTCATAAAATAGTAATTCGAATAAGAGAGAAATTGTTAAAATATTATGTTTGTTCGGTAAATATATGAACTTTTACTTTTCAATTATCAAGGACTAAATTTCGACTTGGTGACAATCTGATTCATATAGGCTATCCAACTCGAATGACAACTCCCAACTCGCCTTCCTGAACCAATGGCTCGATTCTCACGTTCAGGATGCTCAATATGCTCTAAGGAAGCCATTACTCATCACAGAATTTGGCAAATCCTGGAAAGATAGTGGTTTCAACATCAACCAGAGGGATGCAATGTTCAACACTGTTTATTACAAGGTATATTCATCGGCCAAGCGTGGGGGTGCAGCCGCGGGAGGGCTCTTCTGGCAACTTTTAACCGAAGGAATGGATTCGTATAGGGATGGATACGAAATTGTCCTGAGCCAGAGCCCCTCAACGGCAAATGTGATTGTTCAACAGTGTCATAAGCTCTTCCAAATCCGAAAGATATACGCTCGGATAAGGAATGAGGAGATGTGGAAGAGAGCAAGAGCCATTAGAAGGGCGGAATGGTTAGCCAAGAATAAGGGTAAACCTATTGGTAATTGACGACGAATATTAGTTACTATGTATCTACACGAGTCAAGTCTCGTTTTAAACTTGACTCGTTTGCTTCGATAATTAATGGGCTTATAGATATGTCTTAATATATACAGGCGACCAGAGAGTCACTGATGAATGTTCGGATCCAGAAAATATAGCTACGATATAAAATACTACTGAACAACTATGTGTGACAAATGTGTGTAACGCTTGTAATGTTTACACAATCGAAATTGGCGTTTTTGGTATTGGATATTAGAACTATAGTGGTGAACTAGATTCAGGAAAATCATGTGGATGCAATGCATGCAGTGGTAGTCCCACCGACACCTGAACCACATCGAGCACAAATGCACATTGACCCCCACCCCCAAATCCCCATTCACCGACAACACTATTTATTTCCGGTAAATTAAATGACATTCCGTTCGGGTGCCCGAATTTATTTATGCCCAACTTTGGAGTTGGTATGACAACACTACTTAATTTATTTGATGAGATTAGTTATATTTTTAATGAAACTTGTAACCATGTTGGGTTATATTAATCAAGCAAGCATATATATCATAAGCATAAAATGGAACACATAATTAGGACTCGTGATATGACCTATAAAAAACAACACATAATTGGTTATATATGTATATCAATCAAGCAAAGCATATATATCACATTGATCATCATCTGTCTGGCTCCTCCGGTGGGCCTTCATCTTCAACTAAATCAATTGACACGCAGGTCAACTCTATACTATTTTTTTTTTTGTAAATTAACGATGGGGTGAGTTTCGAACCTATGATCTTCTGCTCACTAGCAAGAGACTTTTCCAATAGGTTATTCGATTAACTCAGGTCAACTCTATACTATTAAAGAAAATCGACACATGTCTGTTAATGTGATACCCAGTACGCTACTGGAGATGGCCATCTTAATCATCATTAATCTACCGAGATCCAGAATCAATCGACATAACCGATTTGTGCGAATCCCCTCTGATGTACAGGCAATGTACCAACATGTTCCAAGTATGCCCAACATATGCCTTTATAGCCTTCCTTCTACAGAAGACGGTTGACATAGTCAAAACACGCAAGTCCCATGCTAGTGCATTCCCGCCATACAGGTCTAAGGATCACCATTTAACATAAGTTCGATGAGAAGTACTTAGGACACAGTTATGTCATCTTCTAAGTTTTTCTCATGGCGGTCGAATCCAGTATCATAGCTTGGACTAGCTCCAAGATATATACCCATGTGCATGACTAGAGTACACTTACTCCCTTTCTTGTCTAAGAAACGTGACCAAGACAATCATGTACATACTGATCATTACAATGTTCGATTCCAATCAGTGAACATTTGATCAGGGAAAAGTTATCCCCTTGCTTCTAGGCTTAGTAGAGGGTCTCTTATTTGGGATCCTCAACCCCAAAGACCTCTCTAGAAGGCATGGATAACAATGGAATCAAAATAGAGATATATTTTTGAAAGACAGTGAAACTGGAAAAACAAACATACATATATTTGAATCAATTATTCAACATAGTCTTATCAGGACTAAACTATGACAAAATACAGAAAACATAGCTCCCACTAAACCTAACGCCAATCAATATTATGATCAGTATGTGTTTGTAATATTTTTCGAATAGATCATTACTTAATCCTTGAAAAACTACAATAAACTTCCCAAACCTAAGGTACATTTCTAACCAAAAGCTAAAAATGTCAAACTCTTAAAATTGTAACTTATAACATAATTTATCATATCCACTTACCAAAAGAAAATCAATATCCCTCCAATATATTCAATGAACAATTGGAAAAGGCTCTTACTAGTAATCAGAAGGTCCTGATTCGAAATTCACCTCATCACTAATTCACAAAAATAAAAACAAATGAACAATTGGTTCTAGGAAAGAAAATTTAGGAAATTTCTTATATTCAGGAGTCATTTTTTCCGGAACGATTCCGGACTATTAAATTCAACCGTTAGATCATGCTAAGTTTGATCTAGTGGTTATAATTTATTGTGAAGATAAAGACTTGTTTGTGTTAAGGAAGTAGAATTCTTTATATCAAACTCATCCCTACGAACACATTTTGCTACTTCCATGCCTTTGGTTTTCGACATAACCCATAAATCCAATTACGAAAACATAAAATTTCATTGTACAATTGATTATCAAAACTGCAATTACAAACAAAATCGTCAATTAATAAATCTGTTAACTCATTTTATCTTGTAAGATTAAAATTATTTAAAAGCATATTAATGCTTTAATGATAAGAGTCTATGGGGTTCCATAACCAATTGGCAATAGAGGGAGTAGCCCAAGATCTTATATATTGACCCGGGAGGACATCGACTTTCGATGTGGTAGTGCATCTTAACACTCCCCCTCACGTGTAACCCAATCATAGGCGGAACTTTCATCGCCGGTATAAACTGCCGGAAACAACATCGGCGGGTTACACGTGCCTCAATAACTCGGGCCTGGCTCTGATACCATGATAAGAGTCTATGGGGTTTCACTCTAAAACCAATTGGAAATAGAGGGAGTAGCCCAAGATCTTATATATTGACCCGGGAGGACATCGACTTTCGATGTGGTAGTGCATCTTAACATTTAATGATATTGTTTGACGATTGTTTGACACCGTAAGTCATTTGTTTCTGTTCTTTTTTGTTACTTCATCTCCATTCTTGACCAAAACAATTTTAACAAATAATAATGTAACTTGATGATAAGTGTTAATCACAGGAATCCAGTAAAGAAGTTTTATTCTTCAAAATTGAAAAACACTCATACATTATTAATTTCAAGAGTTGCATATATTGATATTTCAAAAAATTGGTGGACTAAATCCATTGTAAGATAATAGCAGCAGTCAATTTTTAATATTCGACGTCATCACCAACATCAGTTTTCTTATTTCCTTATACTACCAAACATGACTTTATTGTTTTAATTGATATGAACCATGAGATCAGAACGTGCATAATCCAACGGTCTAAATAAGAGTCCGGAACCATTCCGGAAAAAAAGACTCCGGAATATAAGAAATTTTCGAAAATTTACTAGTTCACCTTCTTTCTCAAGGTTCTTGGGAAAAAATTTTAACAGTTTATCTTTATTACCTGGGTGGAATATTCACCTAGATTCTTCGAATATGTTCATGAGGGCACTTTATTTACATAAAGATGGTTATGAAAAATTATGTGTTACTTTTTTTTAGTAAGGGTTATGTTTATTAAATAAGGCGGCAGATATAATTTTGACTTTCATAACGTGAAATAATTGAATAATCTGACGATTAAGTTAACATTCCTTGATTGATGAGATCAAAAGTTTGAACCTCTTGTAAAGGGAGAGGGTTGTAAATTGTGGTAATCTTAAAAGATAATCCCATGTCTAACATACATTTGAAGAGAGATTCAAACAATGTGATATCTTACTGATAATGAGATTGACAACCAAAGTTCGAAAATCTACTAGCTCACTAATCTAAACTTGGATACAACATAAGGAAATTAAAGCAAACGGGTTAAACCTTCAACTAGCTCCCACAAAAACTGATGTTTTCAACGGACATCCCGTGAATAGAGCTAAACGATCATCTACAAATGTCTACCGTCGTATCTGTACTGATAGTCGTTGGCCTAACTGCACTGCTGGTAGAACCCAATTAACCTGACGGCATAGTGAGTCGCTGGCTTTGAATATATTGCAACCCCTTGAAGAACTCTACTGACTGAAATAGCATGCGTTATAATGCTTGAATCTGTCCTCCATAACCATAGTACTTCAGAAGGCCTTCATTTTGCCTCCAATTCTCTTTAACTTTTACTTCCACCTGGATGTCAAGTAAGTGGCATTATACGTATGGAATTCTGGATGTAAGGTGTACTCAGAAAAAAAGGCCCAAATCGTAGAAGATAAAATTTTGTAGAAATAAACACCTCCAGAAAAACTTTCTTCTGCAGAAAATCTTCAATGTCAAGCCGAGCTGCTGTTGCAAGTAGCTTCAATGCTTTTCCTTCCTACGAAAGAACATTATTCATAAGCGTCACTAATATATCATCGTACTCTACTTCTGTAGATCGTCTAGCAGAAGTATACCTTGTAGGAAGAATAAGTCACTAGTGAAAAGCATACACATGAGAAAACCTCAGAAAATTATCCGATCATTTTAGCAAGAGGGCAACCCAGCTCGCCTATTAAATTGAACAATTTACTACTGCACCTAGTTTAGTTGAAGCATACACGCTAATTTTAGTTTTGGCATATATAGGTATAAATTTATGTCATTGGCCTGTGGCATTATGGTTGGTTACCTTAACCCATATTACAGTGACCCAAGACAATATTTCTCTCCAGAGAATTTGTACCACCCCGAAACGATAAATTAAAAGTGCTAAACATTGCACATTAATGCAAATATTCAAATGCAAGATTCTATTATCTTTTTTGTTACTTAATGATACCAATAGATCAGTGTTTATGCGTAGCTCTCAACTTAGTGGAGACAGCCTCTGGGTTCTCAGTATGTAGCTTCTCCACCAATACTAGTAAGCTTCAGCAAATCTATCCGATACTTAGTTTAATGGGGAATTATTACATATAGCTTAAGTTACCTTTCCAATGAGAATGATCTTCTGGGAATTTTTCTCGACAACAATTTCAACTTGAATGAAGTCCTTGGCATTTGCTCTTGTTTTGTAGCTAATCACATTAACCTGCAAATGTCATATCATAAACTACACTTCAGAAAAGACAGAAGGATACGTTACAGTAATGAGACGTAAGGATGGGGGGTTGATAGAGAAACTAAGAAAGAATAGTAATGGAGTTTCCAGATGTGAGATTCAAAAGTTCAATAATTTTATTACCTGACATGCATAAGGAACTTCATTACGGTATTGCATAAAGATCTTTTCTCTGACAATTTCGCCTACAAAAAATCTTTCTGGATGTTCACTAATTATGTCCTGTTAACGGTAGAGGATTAGCATTAGAGAACCAAAATATTTAGTTAGAGATGCACGTGTTTGAACTGAAGGATTGAAGTTTCCAAAATTTAGTGTTATGTTGTACATGCATAAGAAACAAGGTGGATCATGATCATGCAAACCATTCATAAGAGGATACCACACAATATAAGACCAATACAAAATGTCATTGATGGAAAAGACATTTCATATATCAAGACAGCTCATGAAGATCTGTATGTAATGAACTACAGTTAAACTTTATTAATCCATCAGATCTGAATACAGACTGTTTTTACGATCCTTTTAAGAAAGCACTATTAAGGACTCATAACGACTTTTAAGTCAAAACACACCTCTGCTCAAATAAAAATCAACATCAATATAAATTACCTAATCTTCTGGTCACATCAAGTGTGTTCTGCTTAAGTTACGTAACTCTACGAGATACAATGAGAATCATCGAGCAAGATGCTATTTAACATCTTATGAAGGAAAATAGTGTCAAGGAATACTCACTCCTTCCCGTGAAGATTGTCTAATTTCACACTTCTTTTCATTTCCCATAACTTGTCTCATATAACCAAGTCTTACATGTATTGTAGTAGATTGATCACCTTTAACTAATGTTTAAATTTGTTCTCTCAACTTTTCAAAAAGTAAAAACCAGACATCTTTATGAGAAGGAGGAGAATAGCATGTAAAGATAGGCAAGGAACATATAACACAAAATGGCAAGACTCAAAATAAACTACTTCTCTTTTTCTCATTGGTTTCCCTACTTCTTATGCATTAATAAACAATGGAGCATTGACAATTTGGCATCATCAATTGAAAGCACCTTTATTTCGCATAGAGTATTCGGATTCAAGGTTCATAAAGAGCATGATCAAGACTATGTTATTGAAATGTTCACGAGCACGGTTTAGGGTACAGACAGTATTACGAAAATAGAAAAGACAATTGACAAGATTCTTGTAACCCAAAGATGACGGCACACCAATTCACATAAGATCTGAAGTTTATCTGTCACCTTAGGATAAAAAGCTGGCCCGTGAGGAAGTTTTGATAAAATCCAGTCCCTAACATCATCCACTCCATGTCCATACTTCGCACTCACTGGTATAACCTCATCAACGTCAGTAAATTTCTCGTACCACTTCCATAAACAAAACAGAGATATCAGATAGATTAAAAAGAGGTTGTCCGATACATGTAGAATGAGCACAGGGTCAGTAGCTCTGAGGATAACTATAATAACTTACGGAAGTAAGCTCTATGTCCTTCGAAATTTGAATTCCCACACACATTTTCTTTTATACATAATGAAGATTCATATCCTTAAAACATTAGGCACCAGTGTAACTTACGCATAATAAAATTGCTGTTGGGGCATGTAGCTCTAATAAAATGAGCACCAACAGAATCCAATTATTATAAACTGACTAATCTCTTCATGAGTCAATCTCTAATGAGAAATGAACCTACACAACCTTTAATTGATGTTGAACTTTCTTTCAACTCAATTTACATCCATTTAATTCCTAAAGTTGAACTAAAGTGAGGAACTCACATAGGGATTTCAGTATAGGAACAAACTCCCATGCAAATTGGGATGGATAGAGAACTTTCAACAGGTATCGAGTTTATTAATTTGTTGAGTCTGCAAAAGATATATACATGGCCTCATTTAACACTAGAGTTTTTTTAATATTCTCGGGACAAAGATGCTATGCTGCATTTCAGATTGGTTGTTTATTCATTGTTGGTCAGAAATCTAGAAAATCAGTTGATAATTTATGTGGGAACAATATTTTCTCTATTCCATCAACTGATAAAAGTTAATAGGCAAGTTTTTCTCATCCAATTACTATTGATAATACATATTTAGAAATTTTTATTTGAAAGAAACAGACCGCAGGTTTGACGAACAATATATATAATGAACCAAATAAGAAGTTAATTTTTGCTATTGCTACCTCAAGCTTCTTTGCAATTTCTCCTGGTTTGATCAGGTCCTTCTTATTCAACACGATCAACGTAGGCACTTTATCTTTCAGATCTACACCTTCTACCAAGACCTCATCAATCTGAGATCTAAATAATTTTCAGGAACACATTATATCATACACAATAGTTAACTCAAAATAAAAATTATACCTTTTGGGGTGCCTTACAAGCATCTATAACAACAACCACGCAGTCTGCACTGATGGCAGCACTCCGCACATTTCCCATCATCATGGAATCCAACTTGTGCATTTTATTTTCAATAACGCCAGGTGTATCATAGAGTATCATCTGTAAACCAAAAAGTTTGTGTTATCATATAAAAACAATAATTTCCACTGAGGTAGGGGATAATATTGCTATCTTTTGGAAAGAGATGAATATCTCGAAGGGGATGCGGTAGAAATATGTGTAGTAACTAAGTAAATTGAAAATTAGGTGACACAAAGGCACTAAAAGGGGGAAAATGTAGGATATTACACCAACAAAAAATAGCATCTTGAAGCAAACAGTCGTTTACCAGTTCTCTAATAATTTCTTAAAGTTAACACACCTTATCTTGCAACATTTTGAATCAAATGGAAAATGCAACGAAATCATTAAAGAGAGTTCAGAATAGTATAGCAGCATTAAAAAATTGTACAACACTCAAGTCGAAGAAAACAAAATTTACATCAGCTGACTTAACATAGGATGTTCATTGATGATACAATTGAGGAAACAAATTTCTTCTTAACAATTAGCAGAGCTGCACAGTCATACACGTAAATGATCATATATGTGCCTTAGTTAGGGATTTGAACATTCATAACATAGTCTTACTTGGATCCTCATTCTAAATATTTACTGTTAAGACTTTCCAGGTGAATACAAGAATCCACATTGTCACAAAGATATAGATGGCATACCACGTATAGATGAAGCTAAACAAAACATATAAAATGTTTAGTATCAGATCAGTATTCAGACACGGGATGTTGCATTGCCCCTAGCATAGCTAAAACAATTCTAAATCACTAGGTCAAGAGTGACACCACATGTGGCATTGTGCAACAGGTTGTCAGGAGAGCAAGCAAATGATTTCACATAACTGACAACATAGTTAAATAGTACAAGTACGAGGTTTCCTAATAAAAGATGATCTTTGAGCATTCCAACAGCCAAAATTGTCCATCTTAAAAAGCAAAAAAACAACAACATGCTAA
This sequence comes from Echium plantagineum, assembly GCA_003412495.2. Lineage (NCBI taxonomy): Eukaryota > Viridiplantae > Streptophyta > Magnoliopsida > Boraginales > Boraginaceae > Echium > Echium plantagineum. The sequence goes on from CM016565.1 coordinate 21,829,307, forward strand.
ACAAATTGTATCCCAGTGGCAGAAAATCTTCAAACCTGATACTCCGTGCCAGAACATATTCCAAGAATCCGATGGCGGGTGGTTTGAGGTTTATCTGTAACTATTGAGAACTTCTGCCCAACCATTTGATTTGAGAGGGTACTTTTTCCTACATTTGGTTTTCCCAGCACTGCTACATATCCTGTATGCAAAACATGAACGGTCAGGATTCTCGCTATGATTAGAGTAAGGATTTTAACTTCTATCAGTTCTTCGGCTGAATAAAGTCCTATCAGACCTAGCATAACAGTATTACGGAGGCCACAATTATCTTGTAGTAGAAACCTCATTTTTCAATCACAAAGACAACACATAGTCAGTTATTCGTAGGCACTCAGACACAATCGATATTTCTAACTCATAGTCTAACTACTGGCATCAAATATCTGTAGTTACTAAAACTACATTCTTGCAGACTTAAGTCACTCCTCCCCGACACAGACACAGACAAACGCTTCGACAAAAAATGTTCACTATAAATTTTTTCCACTTCGAACAAAAACCAAACTCCCAAGAAAATGAGGGCAGCACAAATTCACCCTCATTCTACTCTATGTAGTTCGAATTCTGCCAAACAAAAAATGGGGTTCGAGTTGGTTCCAATTAGCTCTAATCAAACTTTTCGACCCGAACAAAAAAATGACTGACCACTTTTATGGTTGGGATTCTGATGGGCAAAATCGAGCTCCTCCATCTCATAATCATCAAGTAAAGCAATACTCCTATCAGGCTTCTCGCTTAACGACAACAAATTCGAACCCGCCTCGTCAAACTCCTCCTCCTCCTCAGACCCGACCAACAATGTCTCATAATCGTTGTCTGATTTCTCAATTGAGACAATAACGTTGTCTGATTTCTCGTATCTGGTTGTGTATTTAGTCCGAAAACAGTTTCCTCGGGTTGAATTTGGAGTGAGGAGTTGAAATGAGTGAGTAGTTACATAATGAGAGATTGAATAATTTGAATAAATGTAAAATAAACGTGGTGTTGCCGCCACTTCCATGGTTTCTTGTTCCGGCAGTTAACTACCACACCATGTCTTCCTGCTGCTTATCTAGTTTCAAATGCTTCTCTCTTATCTATCTTTCTTTTAGGCTTGTGACTTTATCGAGTTTGGTTCGAGTTTCGACCACCTCTATCGATCGAGTGTAAATTTTACGGAGTTCTTGTTCCGGGTATTGAATAATTCTTAGTAATCTGTATTTGAATCGGGCATTTGGTATCTTCGAGCATATTTTCGGTCGAGCAACGAGCAAGTATCCAGTTATTATTCAATTTACATGCAAAAATAATAATGTGTAAACGGGCATAAACGTGTCTGCTTTTTATAGTATCGGCGGTATTAACGGGTTGGGTTTTAATTGCACTAGAGGTATTAGCGAGTCGGGTTTGTCGAATCTTAATCCTCGTAACTACATAATTGTGGTGTATTTATGGTGTCGTTGTTTTTTTTTTTTTGTAAATTAGCAATGAAGTGAGTTTCGAACTCAGGACCTTTTGGTCACTAGCTAGAGCCTTTTCCACTAGGCTATTGTTGTTTTGGGGAGAATCAAGGAGACTGAAGGATAATTTAATACTTTTATTGTGTTTGGGAACTTAATCAATTTCTACTATAGGGAAAATGATTACCATTAATTTACGGGCTACACTACATGCACACACAAACAATGTTACTTTTCACTGTGAAATTACCATTTTGCCCCTCTATCAAGTTCCCAATCACTACATTTGCAAATAGGGGGGCATAATTGTAACTTCACTCCCGACAAGCACTATTTAGGTGTGCATATAACAAATCAGTTAATTTACTCTCATTACCCCTCATCTCCCTCAAGTTCTCTCCCCTTCTAATCGTATTGGAAGATAATTTTAGGGAAATTAGTCAGAATGAGGGTCAATTAGTTGTAATGTTTTTTTTCATATAGGCATCTGAACTCTGATTATCTTTTTTAAATTGGAAACTAAAGTATTTATCTTTTCAAATAGTCACATAGACTCTACATTTAACACTTGAAGTTTCATTTTCAACATTTTTTATTTTTCAACATTTTGACTTCAAAATAATCCTTAACCTAGGAGCAAATTAGTCATATTTAAAATATAACATTTCCCTTCATTTCCCTTGATCCTCCCCTAAAACAAACACAAAAAATATAAGATTTCCCTTTATTACCTTGATCCTCTCCAAAACAAATATATCATAAGAGGGGAATAACACAATTTAACTATATATTTAGCCATAATTCCCGTAGGTCAAAAGTTTGGTATCTAAATAACAATAAATATATTTTCCTCGATTCTCTCTAATTCTCTTCCCTACGGAATAATCTTAAAAAATTACCTTCCCTTTGATTCACCATAGTACAAACACACCGTTAACTACCCTAATCACTAATGCTATCAATTACCAATTCATTTAATTACATATTGTCCCCGAGTAACTAGTTAAGAGCTTAGGTGATAAATCTTGTTTTTTCGTACTGATGAGTTCGGGTCCCGTAAAAAAATAAAATCTTAATTGAAAAAACATAAATTAATTCATCATGAGAGTGTCATCTTTAACTTCATACTAAAAGTAGCATGGGAACACAAATTGATAAAATTAATTAATCATGGGGCTAATCTAGCATTCCGCATATGTCCACATAAGTTCATAAATCAGTATTACACAATTTCAATCATGATAAGCAATTCCTCTAGAATGTACCTAGTCACTTATGAACAAATATACATATATTTATCAATTAAACTATACGTGTTTTTAGTGATTCAAATGAACCACCTTTAATAATACCATATCCGTCCTGCACAATGATCATTATATTTTTTCTTTGTACAATAGTGAGATTTGAGGTTTTCTTAAAAACACTACATGTAGGGCAATATATTGATTTTACCCAAAAAAAAAGAATAATTGTTGGTACTTTTTCTTTAACAAAAAGTTACATTAGTTAGTTATCTAACAACGAACTTAATACTATGACATGTTCATAGATCTTTTAACAATATCAAATATCTATTGACTATTGTACCTTTCATATTAACGCCTTAACACTTATTTAGTCTTTTCTCTAACAAAAACTAATTTATTTTCATTCTTAATTTATTTAAGTTAATAAATTTAATTGAAACTTTAGTTATGATTGAATATTAAAAGTAATTGAACAAGTCAAAATTGGTCCAACTCCCCCCCCCCTCCCAAATGATAGTATAAAAGATTCAGGATCCAAATAACATTTGTGATAAAACTCAAGAATCCATATGTCATTCACTCATTAATATACATTAGAAATAAAGTGCACAACAAAAACTTTTCATATTTTGCATAACAAAATATATACAAACAAAATAGAGATCTCACTTGTTGCATGTGACATAAATGTGATTATGTGAGCATAGCAAACAAAATTCCTCAGTTTGTTATATATTGGACTTATGATCATGTAATCTAATATCACTTCATTTGAAATTCGTAACAAATATCCAATGTGAAGGCCGAGTCGATAACCACTAAGCCAAGGTCACGGGTTGAATCGAGCTATTATCACCATATAATTTGTGCAAACCCTATGCAAACTGACGATTACTTGAACTCTTCCTATACATGCTCATAAACTTTGCCACAAATTCTGCATTAAAGACAAGCAAAAAAAAGTTTGTTATTTATACAAGCACTCATTTCTATGGATTTCTGTAATGTAGTCAAACTATTTACCTTCTAGTTTGAGTAAGGAGCTGGTTCCTGTAGGAAGTCTTTTGTCCTGCATAAAACTTAGATATTAACATCTTTAACGCAATGACGAGGTCTCATGTTCGAGTCATTTCATTGACAATGAATGAATTCAAAAAAGTCGTGACTGTTAGTCTAGTAGCCACAGGATATTACTTGTAGTGAAGTTGTCTCGGATTCGAGTTCATAGGTAAGAAGAACAATGGGACTTACATAATAAGCATGCCAATAATAGAGTTCCCTTTTCTGAGCAGCCTCAATTCTCTTAAGAAATTGTTCCACAAGTTTCTGGAGATCAAAACATTTGCCAGATTTAGCCAGTTATAATTAGACACTCAATGGTTAGTCGCGAAGGAAACATATACATATTCAAACCCCGAACGAAGTCTGAAACATTACCAGGAGAATCAACGTTGGGTGAACGAAGTCCTGCAGAAGCTGCTGTAGTTTCCCTCGGATCATAAATAATCTGCGAGTGCACCACAATAAACACAAAATCAATCAGATTTTATCTTATCGAATGATACAATGAATCCCTTGATTTATGTAACTGTATTGGGTAATTGAAAAAGAACGGTCTCAGATAACGGGCGATTTGCAGTTTAGTTTCCAATATTACATAAAGTAGCAGTGTACTACCCAACTACGAATCAATGATCCAGAAATCATGGAACCATTCCCACAACTTCTTTTTTCAATTCCAAAGATAGTTACTAAAACTCAACTAGAAATACTAAACTGCAACCGGATAAACCTTACTCAACTAGAGAAAAGTATTAGGCATCACCTTCTGGGGTATGGATCAGCCAGTATCTCATCTGCAAGCTCCATGACGACGTCTTCCCATCCCAGTGGGATTGGTTGATCCTCCAAAAAAGGGTAGCTGTGGTATAACATGAAGATTCGAAGTCAAAATCACCGTCATGTATTGCTGTAGGTTTATTAGAAGACTATAAACCTCACTTGTGAGCTTTGCAGGCCTCAAGAGCCATTATTGCTCTCCTCATATTTTGCTTCGATTTAGTGGCGATTTTAGCTGCAAAGCTCATACTCAGCTCAAATTCTTCTTTTCTTGCAATTTGGATGAGTACTTCCATAATCTGTTAATAAAGTAGATTGGGAATCGGAGAGAAAATGAAATTCATAGAAACTGTAAACAAAATGATGATTAGTGACTAGTGCATATTTTATATTCTGAGCTAAATGCCTCATGTGAATTGTTCTGCTTTTACGATAAGAAAATCGTTAGTGATAATATGTTTCGAAGGAAGAAGAACGTTGACTAGTACTATTAGTGAGGTTTGTAACTTAAATATATTTGGTGAATTAGATGAATCCTACAAATAAAACAACCCCGCGCCTATTATCACTCGTTAGTATACTTACTTCATGAGTTACTGGAGCATCAAGCTTAATAATTTTGCACCGGTTTCTAACTGGCTCAAGGATGTCTGCATCATCTTCACAGCACATGATCAGCTTGCAAGAATCGGAGTAACAGTCCATGATCCATTTTATAAGATGTTGCACGCTCTCTGCAGCTTTATCGATGTCATATAGCACCATCACTGGAATCCACAATATGGGTAGATTGAACTTTAGAAAAAGGGAAAATATTTAGAACATATACTATGGGTATTTCAATAGCAACTGGACCTTTATAATCCGCCTTTGTATAAGCATGACTTTTTTCAGGTGTAGCAGAGTATTGATTGCTTATATCCTTCACTAATGCCATCATCGCATATCTAGCATTCGGTTCCAAGAAAACGTTGAGCTCAACATGATGCGGACTTGAACTAACTGGAACAAACACTTGCACTGGTCTGGTTTCCTATCAGTGAAATGGTAATAGTTTGCTCAGAACTCACTAACACAAGTTTAAATTTCACTCTATATTGGGTCAGATAGTATGCAGCCTTAACCTTGTTATACCAAGGAGGTTGTTTCCGCAATTGAATTAATACATTGACTAGAAAAAGGAGAATTATTAGAAGTTAATTTGATTTCCTTTTTTCAGTGGATACAATTTACATGTCTGCCCCAAGAGCGAATCCGTCATGTTTAGAGACACAGGATACTGGAAACCAAAATCTGGTGAAAAATCAGTTTACCTGAATCTGAAAGTGCCTCATATCATGTGATATCTGCAAGCAAAAGGAAAAAAGGTGAAATTTTAACTTAAGAAAACTAGAAAAGTATGCGATCAAAGACATATTATAGAAACATTTCAGATGAAGAAATTTCAGATCACCAAACCTACATTCCAAGCAAGGTCTCCGAAGATTTCGTGTAGGAGCGCCATTGTCACTGCTTTCTTCCCAGAACCAGGAGGTCCCTTGAGCAATACGTGTGGAATATTTCCGTTGGATGCCTAACGCGGAAAAAGTAACACTGGTGAGATTAAGATGTAATTTACAAGAACAAAACAAATACAGGAAATCTCATTCCGACTACATAAAGCTGTTATAAAACAACTCAATCATTGTATCAGTTTTAGTTTTCTTCTTCACAAAAAACAGAAAAATTTACACTTGACGAGATTGTATGCAACAATTACAATATTCAATGCTTCAGTTTCTATAAAAATTACAAATTAAAGCAAACTTTAAATGTATCTTAACATGTTGTAGTATGACACTTGTTTCATTTGCTTAATAAAATAAATCAATAGCTACATACATATACTCACCAGCTGCTTAAGTAGTAGAGCTTCTTTCTTATGACATGTGAAGCCATTCAACGACGTTGGTTGATATTTGTCGGCCCAGAACCTTCTCAGGCTTTCTACCACATTTGCCTTCTGGATAAATGCACTTTCATCCAGCGTTCGCCTCTTTTCTGGAGATCTATTTGAGGTTCTGCAAGGTCCTTTCTTGATGCAAGAAAACAGTGCATCAGCCGCGCTTTTCTGTCTGTTGGCCGTGAATTTCCTTAGACTGTCACTTGTTCTCCCACTTGAATTACTGACACTACTATTTTGGCCACTTACAACAGAACTAGAGTTGGCCATTGCTTGTGTCAAAACAATTGTCGTTGAGCCCCTTCGAGACATCTGATTAATTCTGGAATGCGATCTATCCCCTTTAGATAAATCAGCATTTGCAGCTTCTGACACTTCCTTTACGTGGACTTGTCCTCCAACGCTTCCATTCCTCGTAAATACTACATCTTGAACGGGTTGGGCATTACGATCACGCAAAAAGAAGATATCACCAGGGGATATGGATTCCGTGCTTTCAAAAATAGCATGCATGCTATTTAGCCCCATTTTTCCATTCGCAAGAATTTCATTCATTTCACCTACAGAAGGGTCATGATCCTTAGCGATTTCAGTTTCCTTCTTTGACAAAATGTTCGCGATTTGGGAGGGTTTCCTATCTACTCTTTCCTGATCCTTCTTGTAATTTAGGCCAACTTCTCTAGACCTCGGCCTAGGAGCCGATTTTGACCTATTACTGTAATTCGATTTCTCACTTACTTTACTACTGTCATTACCAAATCGAGCACTGGTATTGCTTCTTGACGAGCCAAAAGTATCGTCTCCATATGAAATATGACCCTGTCTTTTACTTCTATACGGAGAAATATGCTTTCGGGGATCATTAACTACAAGAGGACTAATGTTTCTTTGCATAGAGAAAGCAGTTTTAGGCAAATAAACATTATCATCATCTACACTTAGTTTATGCAAGGACTTACTATGCCCCCTTTTCCCGGGGGCAGCAATAGATCCCTCTGCCCCGAACTTAGTAGAAGAATGTTTAATGAGACCCGGGGGATCATTGTATCTTCTCACTCGAGCATGCTGCACGCTTTCTTGAGATTCAGTTTCAGCATCTGATGGATCATATCCACTTCTTTCTCTCCCATAACCCGACGTAGGGCTCCCCATATCAGCACAACAATCTACGCTCTTGAAAATGACTTAATGACGCTCAAACTACAAAGGCTTGTGAAATGAACTTGTTACATATGAATAAAATGGCATGAAAACGATATACAGGGAAATTTATCATTCGGCTAATCGAGGATACCAAAAATGATGTCCATGGGGCTAGTGATGTAGACAGATGATAGAAAATCAATAAACGGTGAGGAGAACTAAGGAATTTATATAGAAGAAAGTGGTTGGAAATGGTTATCAAGTAAGGAACGATTTGTTCAAGATGAATTTACATTGTAATATGCTTAACAAAATGCAGCTCATTTGAATACAGACAATATACTATAATGTGTAAGACAAATAAGACAGCATAGATTGAACAAAGAGAAGCTGCCATGACTTTGGAATCGATGTATTCATTGGCAAGGACTGCAATTCTTTTTCTTTTCTTTTTTGGAAACATACAAAAGAAAACAATACTATACATACAATATACTATAATGTATGTGCGTAAGTATTCCCATTTTCTTCAGTCATATAGAGATACACAAAAACACTTTACTCCCTTTCAACGTTCATTTAGGACGAGCACCATACACGACGACGACGAAGATAGCCTTCTTCATCGACTTTTGAAGGCCTCACCAGCTAGCTAATCAGACGCCCCTTCTAAATTCCCACACTTCAGAGTTGAAATTGTGGAAGGTCTTCATATAAAATAGGACTATAATAATAATTACTTGATGAACATACAATCATAAAAGTGGAAGCGATAAAACTGCTCGATTTGTGTAGTACCTCCATCCATTGCTTATCAGAAATTGTCTTTACCAGTCTCAGAAATATTAATGTTTGTTCAAACCCTCGCTACTCACTTACTGGAATGGTCTTCTAAATCACCGAGTTAAAATAGTTATACTCATCAATTGGTAATTCATCAATTAAATCAATCATAATCATTTTTCAAATCAACTAATAAATAAATATTTTATATTATTTTATAATTTGGAAAAAGTTTTACATTCTCACACTTGATCCATTATGGTGTGTTTGGATAGAGGTGAATCATAGAGGGGGAATCATTTAAAATTATCCTAGGGAATAGATTTAGTGAGAATCAGGGAAAATATATTTTATTATTGTTTGGGTACCATAATTATAAACTAGGAGAATCAGAGTGAATGAGAGAAAATATAATTAAAAGTGCGATTCTCCTTCACTCTCCTCCGATGAGTGGACAAAATTTGAGGGGAATCAGTGGCAATGGGGTGGATTGGTGGTAATGAATTCCCCTACCTAAAAACCAATTTTAATTTCCAAACACAAAAAATTATTAAATTCTCATCCATTTCCCCTGATTCACCCCAATCTAAACGCACTATAAGGAAAACTTCGTGTACATCACAAGAGTGACCTGCTGATTTGGTCCTACTAAGTGGGTCACTATTGTACTTCGGTCCTAGTAAGTGGGTCACTGTTATACTTTGATCCCAGTAAGTGACACGGATGCGTAAATGGTCCCTTGTAAGTGGCCAGCAGGCAACAGGTGCACATATTGTCCCTAATTTAACAGACATGTTAATTTGGGGGGCTTTTTGCTCTTTTGAGACAATTTGGGAGGTGGTTATGCAATTTTAAGACTTTGCTTGCCTTTTTTGATTCTTTTTCAAAAAAAAATTTCTATTTTTTTTCCAATTTGTTTTTTAAATTTTCTTTTCGATTTTTTCCTAGTTAAAAGGGTTCGCTTTTGGTAGTTGTTCTAACACAAAGTTTTGGTTTTGGCAAAAAAGTTCGATTTTGATAGCTGTTTGCCAAAAAGTTTTCGTAGTTTGCCAAAAGGGTTAGGTTTTCGTAGTTTTTATTTTTTGCAAAAACGATTCGATTTTGATAGTTGTTTTGGAAAAAATATGCCATTTTCGTAGTTTGTTTGCAAAAAGATTCGATTTTGGTCATTGTGTTGGCAAAAAAGTTCGATTTTGATAGTTGTTTCTAATTTTGGCAAAACAAGTTCGATTTTGATAATTTTGGCAAAAGTGTTCGATCTTGATAGTTGTTACAAAAATCAAGTTTTGGCCAAAATTGCTACCAAAGTCGGACCTTTTTCCCAAAACAATGATCAAAATCGGATCTCTTTGCGAAAAAACTACCAAGATCGAATATTTTTTCCAAAACAACTATCATTATTAAACCGTTTTGTTTATTTTTTTTAAGTTTCAAGCACCATATCTTATTTAATCATGTTCTTATAGACATATATCAACATATCTAATTCAAAATAATTGTCATTTATATTTGTAGAGGCGAATATTTGACTATTTATAACTTGTATTATTAAAAATTACAATTTTTCTTCATAAAAAGCAAAAATAACCAGATTTTTTAATTGGAGATGGTAGTATATAACGTTATGAAGATTATTTGTTAAGGTAATATGCTTGAAAGATTGAAAAAATAAATAAATAATAGATGTGTAACATAGCGTGTTGCACAAAAGTGTTACAGGTGATCCAAACTCGGATTAAATAGAACTTTTAACAAGGGTAAAATAGTACTTTTAACCATTTAAATATGGAAGTCGTACTCTAGTCTCTGCTACAACCTTCGCTATCCTATAAATTCTAACTAACCATCAACAACATACTGAATATAACGGCCTCCTCATAATTTCCCACTTTTCACAACTTCAAATAAATATTCCACAGGATTCTCTTCCTCTCAATAACCGTTTTCGTTTCCTCTCATCACACAACTCTCAGTTGCAGAAACTTAATCATTCATCAGTTTCTGGTATATTCCTTTCCCCAATTCTTCAAAATGTTTCCTCTAATTTTGAATTTTGGTGTTGAATTTATCTCTGTTACTCTGTTTTTTTCTTCGTTTGCGTGATGTTCTGTAAATGTATATTGTTTACTGTGAATTCTTGAAAACCTTGTATGCCAACATTTATTCACAAGTTAGTTTTCGGAATACCATTTTCTTGGATTTTGATTTCAAGGGTGCCCATTTATTTGTTTTTTATTCTTTCTGTAAAAAAATTATGCAAATTGATGATTTTCCTAGTGTCAACTATGTCCACAAGGTGTATATTCAAAAGGAAAGATTCTTGAGTTATTGAGTTATGAGGATTTGTAGAAACACGTATGAATCGAATAGTATTCGTTAGTTCAAATCTGGGTTTCGATTTTGAACCGAAAAGAATTCTGAAGTTTTTTCTTTTGAATTATCTGCTGGTTTTCTTTTCTGACGTCGCGTAATTTGTTGCAGTGTGAATCGTTGTTTGCGAAAATGAATGACCTGATGACTAAATCGTTCTTGAGTTATGTGGAATTGAAGAAACAAGCCAAGAAGGATGTAGAAACCGAAAGGGAGATCGAGAAAGGCGAACTCAGCCGCGCAGAAGAAGCTAATCTTGCCCTGTTTTTCAATGAAGTTGAAGCGATACAGAATGATACGCAAGAGATCACAGAGCTGTTAATTGATCTTCAGAAATTGAACGAGGAGACGAAGTTAGCCCACCGAGCGAAAATCCTTCGTGGTTTGCGTGACAGAATGGACTCGGATATGGTTTCTGTTTTACGGAAATCCAATGTACTTAAAGCTAGAGTCGAAGCCCTTGATTTATCAAACAAGTCAAATCGAAAGATTTCTGTGGCGTTTGCACCAGGAACTGCAGTTGATCGAACAAGAATCTCGACTACTCATGGATTACGAGTTAAACTTAAGGATCTCATGAATGATTTTCAGGAATTGAGGCAAACAATATTGTCAGATTATAAAGATAGTCTGAGGAGGAGGTATTTCAATGCTACAGGAACAGAAGCTAGTGAGGAGTTGATCGAAAAGATAGTTCTGGGTACTGAGAAAGTCGAAATCTTCGAAGAGGGGGTAGAATTGAATCTGGAAAACAAGGAGAGGCATGATGCTGTTATGGAGCTACGGGGAAGTCTGAATAAGCTACATCAGGTTCTTATATTTTTCGATATAAATTGATCAACGATGATATTGAACGTAAGTTGGTCTACATTCTATTAATCTAATTATGTTCTTGTACATTAGGTGTTTCTGGATATGGCAGTTCTTGTGGAGACTCAAGGTGAAACGACTGATGACATCGAGCATAATGTTGCAGTAGCTGGAAGCTACATTGCAGGAGGGACTAATAGCCTTTCCTATGCGAAGCAGATGAAGAAGAGGGATGGACAGAAATCGTTGTATTGGGTTTTGGCTGGTGTAGTTATTGTCTTAGTTGTATGTTTTATTGCAGTGTTGTCCAAATGAGTTTTTACTTAACAGATGGAGAACTAACTCTGATCTAATTTTGCCACATTGTTCTTGATTTCGAAGGGGATTCTGATCGTATTATGTTACTACTTACTAGACCCTTATTTCAGGTTATTTTTCCAAGTGTATATCATGTCTCGAATGCTTAAGTTAGTCGTTGATGAAATATTAAGTAACTCGACTCAGTTTTACATTCCCGTAGAAAATGCAGAGATATTTATAGGAAGGTGAAGAGACCTGTCTTATTTATCTGTATAAATAAATTTCGAAACTAGAAGTAAGTTGAGTACAATCCAAGCTCATTTTACTTGTTACTTAAACAGAAGTGTGATTTGCATGCTAAATGATAGTCTTAGGGAAACATGATTATGTATAGAGTGAAGCAAGAAAGTCGTTAAGGCGTTTATTATAAACGCAAGGCCTCTCCAGGTGAACCAAATGACCAGCCTTCTCTATCACTCCTAGTGTCGCGTTATCTCCAAATTGCCTGAGTAGAAATTGTATTATTATTATTTTTCGAAATAAATACGAAGGTTTTGTTGAAATTAGAACATACTCTTTCATGTTTTGAGCTAGATCCAATTTGAAAAATTGATCATGCTGACCCCATAGAAGATGAATTCTCTGCATAATTGTAAGTTGTTTGGTAAGAATTGGCTCTAGAATCATTTATTTGAACCAATATGTTATAGTAATACCTGAGAAAAGTTGGGAATAGTTGTGTCTTTGTTGCTAATCACCAACCCTTCAAGTAGCTCAGCTTTTTCCTTTCTGTTGTTAAACATCACCTGAAATGAAGAGTATTACGATCGAATGGTCTAACGATTAAACGAGTATATCAAAAAAGATTTCATCCCCTGAACAATTTTTTTTGTATCTGTATATGTTTCATCCCCGAGCTTATTGCTACATTCTATCCTAAGATTTAATTTAAAGAATAACAAGACAACTAATTAATACTCCATCCCTAAATGATTGGTATATTTTGACTTTTCGTGATCAACAAAATACGATTTAAAGCCTAAATATTTCTTATTCTACATGTGAAAAAATTTATAAAGGGCAAATGGCTCCTGACATCACTCACGTTTGGAAAAAAGGCCAGTTAGATCACTCATGTTTCAAAAACGCCAATTAGATCACTAATGTTCAAAAAGTCACTCATTCGGGTCACTCCATCGGATTTTTGAAGGATATTTCTGTCCAAACACATTTTTTCCTCTCCTAAGCACCCAATTTAACTCTTATTAACACATTGACCCCAAATTAGATATTACAACTTTTTTTCGATTTCTTTTTTGATATTTGTTTTTTCGATTTTTTTTTGGTTTCTTTTTTTGATTTTTTCTCCATTTCTTTTTTGATTTCTTTTTCGATTTATTCTCGATTTTTTTTGATTTTTTCTTGATTTTTTTTTCTTTTTTTAATTTCTATTTCGATTTTTTCTCAATTTTTTTTTTTGATTTTTTCTCTAATTCTTTTTTGATATCTTATAGTTAAAAAAATAAAAAATAAAAGAAAGATCACAAAAAGAAATCGCTCGAGAAAAAAAATCGAAAAAAAAAGTGAGAAAAAATCGAAAAAGAAATCGAGAAAAAATCGTAAAAGAAATAAAAAGGGAAATTGAGTAAAGAGATTTAAATTTTTTTTTGAAAGAATCGAAAAAAAACCAAGAAAAAATCGAAAAAGAAATAGAAAAAGAAATCGAAGCTAATATAAAAAAAGAAATCGGAAAAATTTATAATATCACTATTGGGGTCAATGTGTTAATAAAAGTTAAATTGGGTGCTTACAAGAGGAAAAAATGTGTTTGGACATAAATACCCTTCAAAAATCTGATTGAGTGACCCGAATGAGTGACTTTTTAAACTTTAGTGATCTAACTGGCGTTTTTGAAACATGAGTGATCTAACTGGCTTTTTTTCCAAACGTGAGTGATGTCAGGAGCCATTTACCCTTTTATAAAAGGTGATATATCAAAATATATATTGAGACGAATCGAACAAAATCTCATATAATTATATTATTTTCTATCATTTAATCAGTATTCATGATAAATAATTTTAAAATTTGATCACGAGAAATCAAAATATGTCAATTATTTAGGGACAAAGGAGTACCGTATATGTAGTGTACAGAAAACAATGATTGGAAGACTCTTACACAAAACAAAAGGATTTTACGACCTCATGCATGGAACATAAACAATAGCTATGCATACAGAGTTTTTTCTTGCAACCTAACTTAAGACGGGTTAGTAAAACCTAACTTCATATCTGGACCGTTGGATCAAGATTAAATAGGTAGTTACGTTTTATGCTATTTTTATGGGTGCTTTGATGGACAATTTTTCCTTTTAATTAGTAAAACCTAACTCTATATATAGTTAGGCTCTAAGTATTTCTCATGCATACAAATGTTTAAAAAGAAAACTTGAAAGAACACTAATTAATTTCAATTTAAAAAAACATAATAAAATATTCCAATTAAATAGAGAACATAATTCAAGTTTAATACACATCTATAAATAATAATCAAAGTTTCATTTAATAAATTGATAAAATATTAATTATGTGTCGATACGTACGTGGACCCGACTTATGATTACTCGCTCATTACTCTAATACTTATAAACTTACACAAAAAACGACTTATTGAGTAATAGGGTAAAATGGAAACATGCATGGAACATATTATATTAGAGAAGATAATTTTTTGTTTGTAAATTAGTGATGAGGCGAGTTTTCAACTCAAGACTTTCTGGTCACTAACAAAAATCTTTTCCACTAACATATTCGATTAATTGAACATCTTTACCTCAAGAAAATCCTTGTGAAGCCTATCAGGGAACCAAAGCTTCTTATGAGCAGCAACTTGGAGAAGAGCCTTTAAGCCCTTAACAGAAGAGGGCAACAATAACTCGGACGACGAATTGAACCCGAGACTCTCAAGAGTCTCCTGGCTTATCGAGTCGGTCATCGCCAAAAGCGAACCCGAAATAACCAAGCCCTGTACCAAATCCGGACACATTTCCGCCATCTTAAACGACACCATACCCCCATAGCTAAACCCCACCAACGTACATTTCTCAATACGCAATTTCCGTAAAGCCTTAGTCAAACACTCGGCCTGGAAGCCGGGTGACCGGTCCGAGCTATCCGTGGTTGAACCGCCAAAGAAGAGGAGGTCGGGAACGTAAACAGAGTAGTGTTTGGTCAGGGAACCAACTTGGAATTGCCACGTAACGATGCCCTCGGCCGCGAAGCCGTGGACGAGTACTACAACTGGTTTGGTTGGTTTCGGTTCGGTGTAAATAAAGTTGCCATTAATATTGGGACTAGTTTTGTTGGTTTGTTTTGTTTTTTTGAGTGTTTCGGAGGGTACCCAAAATGTCATTTGAGTACCGGGTTGGATTTCAACAGTATATTGGGATATTCCAGCCATTTTCATTAGGCCATGCAACAATGGCTTTTGGGCTGTTACAAGGTTCACCATTATTTCTCCTATGTGTGAATTATGAGTAGTGTAATTTTTTTTAGGTGATGAAGAATTTATTTATGAAATAGACATGAGGAGATTATTATTGAGTTGGTATTTGGTCGTTGGTCGTTGGATGTTGTTGTCGTTCAATTGAGATATAGTTTTTTAGTATATTGTCCAAAAATTGATGAGTAGTAGTTGGACTTGGTGCCCTACAATTAGCTAGTTTTTCTTTCAAAAGAAAATTGAATCTCAACATAGATACATGTGGAGAAATTTAGCAGATTGGCACTTTTTAGAGTCTTTTTTTAACTTAGAGCACACATCCTTTTTTTTTGCATAGGACTAGCACACACCCCCTCAAAATGACTAAATTACCCTTACTGAAAAAATTAAAACCAAACCCCCCTCCCATTTTAACATTCCCGCTTAATCTTCCCCCCACCCCAATACACAACTTGTTTTTGACCTTTCAGCCACCCCCCCCCTCTCCCTCATTTTGTTCTCTCACGGTCACTCTATTCTCTCATTCTCTTGTCTCACGTTCGCTCTCACACAACGTTGGCCGAATTAACGTGGAAAAAAGTAAGTTCTATATCTCTTCAACTTCAACTTCCATTATTTAGTATAAAGATTTGTTGTTTTTTTTTTTGTTTTTTTTGATAGTTTTTAGTATAAAGTTTGGATTTTTGTTATTATTTTGTGTAAAAATTCGTTTATTTAGTTTTTGTAGGAGATATTACAATTTGGATGTTTGTGTTGGTATAAAATTGTAACATTATTAGTTATTGTACAAAAAGTTAAATTATTTGGAAATTTTTATACTTTTTTAGGAGATATTACAATTTTCATGTTTTTGTTGAAAAAGTTACGATTTTTGTTGTAAAAGTTACGATTTTGGTAGGAAAATTTTCGATTTTGGTAGACCAACTTAATTTATTTTGTCTAATGTTGTGACTTTGATATTTTTAGATGCAAAATGTTACTTTATTTGTAATGTTGGCGATTTTGGTGTCTTAAGCATTTATAAATTTTAGTATGATTTAGTGTGGCCATGGATACACTGATCTGCACATGTTTACACTAATGTACACGGATTTGCAGCTGTTTACACTGATCTGTAGCTATTTACACTGATCTGCACATGTTTACACTCATTTGCATCTGTTTACACATAGGTGCTAACATATAGTTTCTTATATATGCAGGAAATGGCGTCGAAGTGAATGGGAACATGTTGTTCCAGAGACTGTGAAAACTGTGGCAGTGTTGCCACCTATAATTAAGAACAACAAGGGAAGACGGAAGAATAAACGTATGTCATCCCAAGGAGAAGAAATCGTTTGCAAGCGTTGTGGTCGGTGTAGGCAAACGGGACACAGCAAACAAATTTGCACAAGCAACGAATATGTACCCGTGCATCCCCTTGACAAATCAAATTAGAATAATGTTATATCAATGATTTTATAAATAATGTTGTATCAATGTTGTTATAAATAATGTTGTATCAATGTTTTTATGAATAATGTTGTATGAACGTCTAATAATCTTAGTTGTGAATAATGTTATTTAAATGTTTAAGTTTGTATTAACAGTAGAAAACACAAGATAACACTATTTAACAATGAAACAAACAACATATCACAGGACAACACAGCTGAACACAAGATAACACTGCTGAACACAAGATAACACTGCTGAACAATGAAAAAAAAACATATCACAGGATAACACAGCTGAACACAAGATAACACTGCTGAACACAAGATAACACTATTTAAACAGAAATAAGCATTTCATAATTCCAAAAGATATGGTTCTGGACATTTTTTCCACAAGATATGGTTCCAAAAGATATGGTTTTAATACCAAACAAAGTAAATTAAACTAAACTAGAATATCTTGTTCACGAGGTCAACTCCAAACTTTCTTCGGAAATCGATGAAGTGCTTCGCCTCCAAATATCCGCAGTGTAAACTAGAATATCTTGTTCCCATTCACTTCGACGCCGTTTCCTGCATATATAAGAAACTATATGTTAGCACATATGTGTAAACAGATGCAGATCAGTGTAAATAGATGCAGATCAGTGTAAACAAGTGCAAATCAGTATACATTTGTGTATATAGGACAATTTATGTGTAAACAATAGCATATATGTGTATCCATCGCAATTCTAAATCATACTAAAACCTATAAATGCTTAAGACACCAAAATCGAAACTTTTGCTACAAAAACTACAAACATTACAAATAAAGTAACATTTTGCATAAAAAAATATCAAAGTCACAACATTATACAAAATAAATTCAGTTTTGGTACCAAAATCGTAACTTTTGCTACAAAAACATCAAAATTGTAATATCTCCTAAAAAAACTATAAAAAATTCCAAATAAAGTAACTTTTTGTACAAGAACTAATAATGTTACAATTTTATACCAAGTACAAACATCAAAATTGTAATATCTCCTAAAAAAACTAAATAAATGAATTTTTACCTGAAAAAAAAAAGAAAAATCCAAACTTTATACTAAAACCTATCAAAAAACTTAAAAAAGAACAAATATTTACACTAAATAGTGGAAGTTGAAGTGAAAGAGATATAAAACTTACTTTTTTCGAGGTCAATTCGGCCAAAGTTGCGATTTTGATACTTTGAGAGTGAGAGTGAGAGAGAATGAGGGGGGGGGGTGATGAAACGTCAAAATACAATTTTATTATGGGGTGGGGGGGGGAAGATAAAGCAAGAATGTGAAAAGGGAGGAGGGAAAATGTTAGCTTTTTTCAGTAAGGGTAAAGTAGTCATTTTGGGGGATGGTGTGCTAGTGGGTTGCAAAAAAAAAGGAGGTGTGCTCCAAGTTAAAAAAAGAATGAAAAAAGTGCTAATCTGCCAAAATTCTCGATACATGTGTCACAGATTGCTTCTTTCCACAATGTGTTCTAGTAGTATTCGTGCAAGGGAGACGACTGAAATATACACGAAATAAGAATAAACTCTTACAATAATTTACCAAATTATTGTCTTCATATAAATTTAAACTCACAACATTGATGTGTTTCCAACCCAATCAAGAGATAATTGATGACATGGCCCCAGTAAGTGTCGGGTGACCGTTGCCCTTTGGTCCTTGCAAGTGGCAACGATGCGTAAATGGTCCTTGTAACTATGTATCGTGTGCACAAATGGTCCCTAAATTAACATTTTCGTTAAATGATGACGGAAAAAGCGCACACAATACACACTTTCAGGGACCATTTGCACTCATTTTGGAAAAAATTAAAATTAAATAATTTTCCAAATTTACATCATAATTGTAAAAGTGACAGAAAAATATTGTTAATTTAGAGTATTGTTAATTTAGGAATCATTTACATACATGATATACTCATATGGGGACCATTTTGCGCATCGTTGTTACTTACGGAGAACCAAAGTACAACAAATATTCACTTATTGGGACTATTTCAACTATTAATAACTCACTCAATCAACTTGTCACTCACCACTGACATATGCCGTAGAGAATTAGCTAGTTTTGTTATGTATGAATACAAGTTGGCTTTCTTTTGACTCATTCAAAACGTCAAGTACTACGTTTTATGGTTAAACGAACCATACAAACTTGACCTAATAACGTTGATTTGAAGGTGCACTAGGAAGATTTCGTGTACTCAACCAGTCGTGATGAGTCTCTTTCAAAAACTATATACTGTAATAATTTCCATGAAGTTGTTTTATTAGGAAAAGAGAATTCATTATATTAATACAATAAGTACAGTTTCTTTTAATCAATATTTAATAGTAGATAAATTTCTGTTTTTTAGGAAACAATTTATTAATTTAATTATATTTTAAACAAAACTAACCTTTAAATGCGTTGATTTGGTAGAAACACCAGAATAATAATTTGAAAACGTTGTCAAAGTTTTAAAAAAAATAACCAAAATTGAACAAAAGAAAAAGGAGCTTCTGCATAGATCAATCATGAAATTTGAAAGGAAGTTGAGGGAATTTTAGTAGAAATTTGAATTAATATAGAAGAAGGTCAAAATACGCTTGAAATTGTATCAATAGTATGAATGAGTTAGATCGATTTAGCTCATATAACTATTTAAGAATGTGTCTAGCGGACCGGTCCCCTCGGACCGCCATAGGTCTAGGTCCATTTTCGATACTGGTCCAAGCCCCTAGCCGGCCCCTGATTGGTTAACAAGTGAGATGGACACGGATTTCCCGATTAATTTGTCTTAGCATAAATACTAATTTTTTATGCAAAATTACTAGATTACCCCTCAACCATTTCTTCTCCATTTTCATCATTTTTCCTCTCTTTCATTTTTTTTCCTCTAAATTCGCGACCACCACCTCACCAACAGCCCACCCCAACCCCAAATGAATTCGAGTTTATCCCTACCCCAACCGTTTGAAACCCTACCCCAAACTATGAATATGGGAAATGAAGATGGACGGAGAAGGGTCGTCAATTTCAAGGCAAGGGAGGATGGATGGGGTCTCATTGTGAAGGTAGGAGTGGGAGGTAGGAGTTGAGCCCGCGTTTTAAAGGTGAGGTCAGGTTGTGTAAAGAAAAGATAGGCTAAGCTCGAAGGGGTTAATATAAGCTTACGCGGAGAATGGATGGGGGGTAATTGGCAGGCTGAGCTTGTGCGCAGGGGTGGTGGGCAGATAGGTAAGGGCAACAGGTGGGGGTATGTAATGGTAGGGTTGTGCGGCAATGATGGAGATATTTGGTGGTTGTGGTGGTGGGGAGAGTGATCTTATTTTATTGTGATGTTTTGTGGTGGTGTATGTAACGTTTATTTGTGATGTTTGATGGTGGTGGGGATAGAGGGATTAAGTATTTGAGGGTGGTAATAGACTAGTAGTAATAGTATTGGCGATGGTGGTTTTGGTGAATTGAAGAAGGAAGATAAAATAAAGTTAGGTAGATTATAAGAGGGGCAATTTTGTCTTTTGATATGGGAGAGATGATATGTAGGCCTATAGTAAAAATGGTAATGAAAATTAAAATGGGGTTGGTTAGTGGTATTTTTCAATTTTCTACTTAAACTTTGGCTTAGGGGCTAATTTTAACAAATTCTTAATATAAAAGATACATTAATTAGAAATCGGAATAATGAAAGTCATTTTTAAATAGTCTCGAGCTTCGATATCGTTCAGAGTCAATGAATGTGATTAACATAATAACACTTATCAAGGGTTGAGATTAAATTTTTTATTCGGATCAATTTTGTTTTTTGATATAGGAGAGATGATATGTAGGCCTATAATAAAAATGGTGATGAAAATTAAAATGGGGTTGGTTAGTGGTATTTTTTTAACTTTCTCCTTAATGTTAGGCTTAGGCGCTAATTTTAACAGATTCTTAATATAAAAGATACATTAGTTAGAAATCGGAACAATAAAAGTCCATATTAGATAGTCTGGAACTCCGATATCTTTCTGAGTTAATGAATATGATTAACATAATAACACTTATCGAGAGTTGAGATTACATTTTTTATTCGAATCATACTTGAGCTAGTTCATAACAAATAGTTATTGCCGAATATACTCTCATGACCCATGGGGTATACACTTACACTGATCTTTACAATTAAAATTTTGTTGTCAAATGTTATTACACATAATTTCACTCATACTTATGAGTTGTATGCTTCTATTAAGATGATAATAAAGAATCAAAGTCCATACCTCCATCTCTCCAAGATATATGTATGTCCTAATCTAGAATATAAAGGAGCACATGGTCCGTTGTGATGTTTTTTTTTTTCGTAATTAGCGATGAAGTAAGATTCGAGCTCAACCTTCTGATCACTAGCAGGAGTATTTTCCCCTAAGCTATTTAATTAACTTATTATGATATTTCATTTAAGTCAATAACTTTTACACGTCTTAATTATCTTTTCTCCACATATTTTGGACTCTTTCTTTGCACCTTATAACTGTTGAGAGGAAATTGACAAAACTGTTACCGGTCGGTCAATCCTCACTTTCAAATCTACTATCAAGTTAGTTTTTTTGCCTAAATACCTCCCTTGTAAAAATGTCTCAATTGTCCCTCTTAAAATCTTTCACCAATTCGAAACCTACCCCTACCCCCAATTCTTTACCTACAACGCCCCCATTCACAATTCGAAACCCTACCCAGCCCCCAATTCAAAACTTTACCTCCGTTTTAAAATCAAAATGGATATATGGAAGGCGGTCACATTTTTTTTCTTTTTCTGTAAATTAGCGATGAGATGAGCTTCGAACCCAGGACCTTCTGGTCACTAGCAAGAGCCTTTTTCACCAGGCTATTCAATTAACTCAAGGGGGTGGCATTTTTTAGGGAATATATTTATGTTATTAGATTCGACCTCACAATCCAGCACAAATATTTTCAGCACATTCTGTCCTTACTCTCGTGCGTACCTTAAAACATTTCAATGATCACCTAAATTGTAGCTAATAAGTATCATTCGAATCATATTAAATTTATCACATAAACTACTTTATACCAAAACATTAGAGTTACCTTTTCTATTTATCCGATTGAATCTTTTAACTTTTCAATTTGGTCATTAAACTCTCTTTTCACTCATTTAGATTCCACCTCAATCAATGCATTTGCTACATTGGAAGATAAGGAATTGATAATTCATATGTAAGGATCCTATAACTTCAACTCATCATCAAATTTAAGCAACCTGCATTTCCATAATATGTTTTCTAAATCAAAATATAACATATTACAAATCTTGTAAGCACAAACATGATATGTAATAAAATGTTCTAAAAATATACCAATCTTCAATCAAACCAACACACAATATCTCAAAAAACCAAAATCTCACAAGCTTTTAGCATTCCCTTTATCCTGACCATAAAGCTTGTTATAATCCTCAAGCTCATCATAATACACATCCCATACGCATCTAACACATCCGCTACCACAACAATCATCCGGCAACGGCTTCTCGGGCGGGGGCGGGATCGAATCAGATGGGGTTTCCTCTTTATTCTCGACCTTGTTAACATTTTCGACAACGTTGGATGTTTGAGTGACCTGTTTTTGTTGATCAGCCATGGAGATGTTCTTGATGCAGAAGAGCTTTTGGTGATTGGATTTGATTGGTGGAATTGAAACGATGCGTTTAAGAGTTTGATTGGAGAATGGCATCAGAATTTTGACATAGATTTGGATTGGTTGGTGGATGGATATGGTGGAAGGAATCTGGATGTGTTTCAGGGCTTTGTCCATAAAAACTTCAATAAAAACTCATTTTATATATTTGCAAGAGAAGATTAGGAATCTGGATAAATGTGTTGTATTGACTTGTCCGATGAATTCGCCTAGAAAACGCGTCAATACTACTTCCCTAAGAAAATTGATTCAATCGATGTGAGATTATTCCTTTATCACATCATTGAATATTTTTTATTATTTTTATACTTTACGCTAAAAAATATTTTATAAAATGATTCACTTTTCTTTTTCCGCCGTTTCACCAACATACACCTCTTCATCTATAACCTTGAAAAATGAGTTAATTTTTATTATTCGAATAAAATAAATTAAATTTTTATTTATAGGTCTTGTAAAATAAAAAATACTTATGAAATTATTATTTTATTTTATACTTATATTATAGGCTAAAATAATAAATTAGACAAGTAAACGAGCAATTTATTGTACAAAATTTAGTTTTGCATTACTTTTTAATTTTGACACACTTTTTGTCTTTTTGACAAGTTTGCAATTGTTCCACCAATTACATTATCCCCCAAAGTGAAGAGCATTGAACTCAATTGTTCACTATTGTTGATAAGGCTGTAATCGGACCGAACTATACCGAACGTAACAACGTTTGAGTTCGGTTCTAAGGGTTTGAACCTTACGTTAGGTTCGGTCCACAATATGCGAACAACATCGAACCTTACGTTTTGACTCTGTCTGAAATGTGCGAACTGGACCAAATTATTGGTGAATTGGCCGAACAAGTTCGATTTGGTTCTCAAAAAGTTCAATGCAATTGGGTATTTGGGCGGATGAGGATAAGTAGGAGATGAAGAGAAGTGGAGTGGAAGTGATTTTGATGATTTATGTTAAGCTTAGTACTTTCAATTTTGGACATATATATATATTATTATTAAAAGTGATGAACTAATATCGATATAAAAATATTATATTAAAATTTCTACAGATTTTTTACGAAACATACCAAAAGTTTCCATATGTGAAATTATGGAAACGAATGTTTATATTTCGAAATTAACTTTTTTCGTAGAATAAGTTCAAGTTTTGGACTTTTCTTAGACATATATGAACTAAAGCTATTTGTTTAAAAAGAGTTTATATAATGATTAAAATAATAATTCATAACTTTTTGCCAATATACATATATAACATATAGCTCACACTTTTAATATCTAGATAATTACAATTGTCTATTTTATTTTAGATCTAACTTTTAGATATTCTTACAAACAATATTAAATGATGTAAATATTTTTCATAAAATTTTAATCATTTATTAACATATATAACATTGATTTCAAAATATTTCATTTTATTTTTAGTGTAGTTCATGGTTATACATATAACATTTATGTTTATTCAAATTTCTTTTGACATATACGTATAGTTTATTTTGATTTTTTACATTTTTACATCATTTCTTAAATGTTTCCATGATGTAATTACATGGCTTAATTCTATGATTTAAAATATAGTAATAATCTATATAACTTTAATAACTCCTTTTGTTTTATTTAAAACTCGTTAGTAGTTTGCTCGTTCGGTCAATTTGAGTCCTATTCGAGCCTAGCTCGTATAAGGGCCTTGTGATCACTATTTATTATTATTACTCATATGTTTTTACGTAAGTTTATTGAGTCATCCATCGAGTGATGACTCTGTTACCGAGTTGATATCGAGCCTAACCTCAGGGGGCCCACCTGGGTGGGTCATTAAACATAATGTTTCCGAAACGTTGCTTAATTTTATAATTTTGAAACTATATTCGAAAAAGAAACTTTAAACCGTGGACATAACTATTGTTTACCTAGCTTACTAGTACTCTTTGAGTCTTTCGAGCTTTCCTATGGAGTAATATATTAGTTGTATAAGTAGAAGTACAAAGCGAAAATTCTTTTTAAAAAGCATTCTTATAGCTAGTGATCAATTAAATCAAAATTTGAGGAAAAATATTTAGTCTCAAGTGATGGAAATATAGTGTCAACAGAACTTGATAATAAAAAAAATATTATACAAAAATGAACTCAATAATGAAAATTTAGCTTACAATAGTGAATCTTTTTCACATTTTGATTTTTGCAACCCTAGAACTTGGGAAAATCTTGATAATGAAAGAAAAGATAGTTTAGTTGATAATGGATTTGAAGATATCACTTGTGTAATAATTTGGCATCAAATAATGTTCAAAGATATCGTTTTGTGTAATTTCTAATTTTTCATTTCAATGAATAGAAATGAGGCATCAAAATTTTTTTATCAAGGGCCCCAATTTTCAATTTTCGCACTAGGTCTCGAAAATTTATGGACGGGCCCTGTGAGCCACGAGTCGAACTTTATTAAGCCGAATAATACGAACTGAATCAAACCTTTTACATTCACTCGCTAGCCTAATTGTGGTAGTCTAAGACCGTGACACGTATTTTTATAAGCTTATTCATCGCACACTAATGTACATAATTATCACATACTAATACACATCTTTATCTATCCATGCATATTTCATTTTCAATGTAAATAATAGAACAGATATTACGTAATTGAATACTCCCTCCAATCCAAAACAAATGTCTTTTTAGACATTTCAACAATATCCAAAACAAATATCTTTTTACATAAACCAATGTACAATATACTACTTTTTCCTTTAATATCCCTATTTGCATAGAATCACTCAAAAAAAGTAATGATTGCATCATATAGTTAAGTGATAATTGGAGTATTAATGATTGTTTTATAGGGGCATAGATGGAAAGTGTGAATGTAATGATTGTTTCTTAATTTGTGTGAAATGTCTAAAAAGACATTTGTTTTGGATTGGAGGGAGTATAATTCTTTTTAAGTTATTCATCTTTAAAGCTTTTCTTGAACTTAAAAAAAATACCATATTAATTAAGCATTGTAGATGAACATAATTGATTAACATGCCCGTTAAGATACATTATGCTACATTAGTTGCAAACTACCACTAAAATGTTCTAAATAAGTTGAGACTTTTTAATAATGGATACTATAAACAGTGTCTGCAACATTTAGCAAGTCATTAACAAGAAACACAAGTACCTTCTTTCATACATCATCTTTCTTGATCATATGAAATTGTTGAAATCTACCAGGACTTGAATGTGAGAATACTAATGAATTACATAGATACCTTTTCAATCATGGGAAAAGCAAAAAAAAAAAAAAAGATCTAGGTATGGGGTAACAATCTAAAAGCTTACCCCGCTCCCTTGGTTATGGATGTAATCTACGTTTTTAAATTTCGTTCAGATATCAGGAAACTGGAAAGGTTCGGCAGTATAGATACTTTGTAGCGAATTAGCAACACCTCGTACTAATGCGTCAAAATTCGGAGTACAGCCAGACCAACGGCAGATATTGAAGCAATGGTACCCATACAGTACTTCATGACATCGTATTTTGCAGCTTCCACCTGAGCTCTCAGCTCTTGGATTTCCTGAGATCATACAAACTTTGAGCACTAATTAAATTATCAACAAAAGGATCTTAGGTGCAAAATATACTAACTCTGTCAAGTTTGTTAGTAAGGCTAATAGTTTCTTGACTCTGATTATTCTGCTCATCGCGGATTCTCCTGCACAGCAATATGAATGACATAAATCTTTAGCATTATGATCTTAAAATGAATATATGATAGAGGCTGATGTATATGAAGCTTATGGGAGCCTAGGAGGTTCTAAGTACAAGCTAACATACTAATTACAATCTATAAATAGTAATTTGTACCCTTTTTCGAGATTAAGATCCAGACGTTGTCCAGCAGTGACTTTGTCAATTTCATACCTACAGAAAAAATCACCTTATAAGATATAACTACCAACATTAAGAAATTGACAAGGACTCAGGGTTGGCGAACACCTCAATTCACTGCGCATCTTATCTATGTCAACCTTTAACTTCTCAGTCTCATGTTGCAAGAGAGCAAAATGGTGTCTCTGTGTTATATAAGGAGTTCGCATCAGTTATAAAAATATTATGGTAACTAGACTAACAACCTTCAAAATTGACCACAAATTATATTTGACAAACCAACAGTACAGTTAAATCATGCCCCATGCCTCTAATGGCTCCCCTGGAACTGAGGTATATGGGCGAGGGATATCCGGACGGGTATGGACCTTCCATTCTTTTTTACCCACATACTATAGATTTACAAGGTAGAGTGCAAATGCAGGAACTACAAGTTTGAAAATAATATTTACAGAATTTTCAAGGTTTACTAGGTGTACCAAACATCAATAACCAATGTAATGCCTTTTCATCCCTATGATGCTCTAAAGCCGACATATATGCAATATGTTTCATCATGACGGGGAAAGTTTAGGTAAATGTCATGAACCAAGGGATTCTACTTTTCCCTTGATATATGACATTATTTGTCTATGTATGTAATACTTTACCGATGAGCTATATTACCCAAGATCACTAACATGGCAACACAAGTTGGTCCTCCAATACATATATCTTTTGTCAATAAAATGCTTCCATCAAGTTAAATACATTATGGCAAGTCGCGCAACTGTGAACCTTAATATGGAATCTTAGGAAGTCTTGTGATTGCTTCATCAAGTTAAGTACAATGAAACTGATTTCGAAAAAACCTGACAAGTCAATTCAGCTTCTTGACCACAGAAAAATTAACAGTCAATTCTTTTTTGAGAACATTTATGTACCTGAAGTCCTAAACATAAGTGTTACTAAAACATCATTATGAAATATTCCCTCCTCGACTTAAAATGGCTTATTAACTCTCAGTATAGGTCTGTAGGATGAAAGAATAATAAATTATCCGCATCATCATTAGATCAAGCCATTGCCTAGTCTATTAAAATATGCAGATAGGGGCATAAAAGCTAAAATAGTTCTCATCTCTCTAGGCATTCTACGCATGTCATGATATATTTAGTAGCCGAATGAACAGAAATAGTGTGTTGAGGAACTTTAAAAACAGAGATCGGAGTTCAGGAAAAATGCCAAAAATCACACTGTTGACAGTATCATCCTCATCCAAGGGCTTATTAGGAACATGATTCACATAATCTACGAATACGAAAATTTAACATAAAGTTTCATGATACAAATTGTAGATCCCAAGGATGATCCAAGGCCATGTTGATCTGATATCATTCTACCAATGAGTATTTTCTGATTGAACTAATACAAAGGAATCACTATTTTTACGATTCAAAAATCAGAGGGAGCAAAGAAGTCATTTAGATGACAGTCTCATCAACATCGTTTCTCTTTATATTCCCCTAAAACAAATCTTACATTTGAAGAACCGCCATACCTGAGAACTTTGAATATGAGACTTGAAACTAGACAGATGTGAATCCTGAGTCATTTCGATCTACATAATGCAAAAAAAATCACAACAAAAATAAGGTTAATCAACAACCGCAACTCGAACAATTAGAAGTTTAAGTTCAAACTAAAATCACAACGGCTTACTTTCTGCATCTCCGCCTTAGATACAAAAGACTGCACCACATTCTCCAAACTATCATTTAAAACCTCCGTTATGGCTCCCGTTATCGCCTCTGCTTGCTGCGACGGAACTCCTTGCCCCTCTAATTTCCTAACCTAACCAATACCATATACATTGGCAATTACCAATCTTTAGCATCCAGTATACTTGCATAATCATCAAAATATACTCCCTTAATTTCTTCTACTTTTTTATACTATGCCTAAAAAGTTTGATGGTCAAAGGTTAAAACGGAAAAACAAAAATGTCAATTAAAATGAATCAAAGAATATTAACCAATTATCTAATAAGAGAATCCGCAACATACATATATTCTCTTCAATTATTCTTAATCGGACACGATTAAACGAAAACGTCAATTAAAATGAACGGAACATAATAGTACAAAACAATAGGTGCTTACAAGAGCTAAAGTATCAACGAGGAACAAACGCTTGGTGTTGGATTTAACTAGCTGAGAAACGCTTCTTTTATGATCGAATCGGGCTTGACGAATGGGCCCGTATCCAAGCTGACCGGCCCGCTTACCTGCCGCAAAAGCGGCCATAAACAACTTATTTCAAGCAAATATTGAATCCGAAATACTGTTTGAAATGGATGAAAATTGTTGGATTAATTTCTCTTTGAATTTCTTCGATGAAAAAAGAAAACGAATGTATTTGTGAAGGTGGGAAAATTGGTGGTAAATTTGTTCTTGAAAAGTGTGAAGATTGCCAATATCAATTTAATGGGGACTTGGTGATCATAGATAACTTGTCGTGATTAAAGAAAAATAGAAGAATAAAATTATAAAAGCAGACACGTATAAAATCATCCATGCGTTCTAACCCGCGTTCGGATTTTGAGGCACATCATGTTTTTATTCATTTGCATTTGACTCAATATGCTTATTCGATCATATATATTTCAAATACTTTGATCATTTTGTCATAACAAATATTATGTCCACTTAATGAACTGCAATACACAACAATTTACTCGCATGATAGTAGACTATAAAATACTAGTTATTGGAGTACACTCAATACGTGTTCGAATTAATATTTTGCTTATTCAATGTTCATGTACACATACTTAAATTTACAAAAATCAATATCAAAAATAATAAAAAATCAAAAAGAAAATTGATTTTGTTAAAAAAATATCTCACTAAATATTTAGGAGAAAAATAGATTTTGAAAACTATAATATAATATATTAAATATGGATGTTAAAATGGAAGCTCTCTTTCATTTATATTTATATATGGTGAAAACATTTAATCTTGTATCATTATTTTTTGTATAACTAAAAAGAAAAAAATTAGAATAAAAGATAGTTAATTTAAAAAATGAGAACATGGGGCTTCATAATGTAACTTGCAATTATCCCTTCCCACATTATATATAGGATAGATGTAGAGTAGATATAATAAAAACTATTTTATTTTTATTTTTTATATAATTAGAAAAAGGAAAAATTAAAATAATAAGTAGTTAATTAAACTTTTTAAAAATAAAACACGGGACTTCATAATATAACTTCATTTATATTCTTTCCATATTATATATATAGTAAATTAATCATCTGTTATATAAGTCTCAATATAATAACAAAATTTGCAAAATCTATACTAAGATGAAGGCTTATCGATTAATTTATAAGGACGTTTGACGCACGTAGGGGCAGATCTCTCACATGACTGAATACTGTTGACTGCTAAAAATACTGGTCCCAATTTAGCTATGAATCAACAAGAGCATGAAGCAAATTTAAGACCATGTTTGTTGTGAAGCAAATAGAGTGTAGGAAATCTCAGCCAAGTTATTATATTTTGCCTACATCTTATCAATCATTTTGCCATGCTATTATTGTTGATTCCACCACAACAAACATGCCCTAAAGCTGAAGCCATTCAAAGTGTGTTGACAGAATATTTTAAAGAAGCATCAGTTGCAAATGACTCAACTACTTATGACATATATCTTCATCTCAAATTTAATTAAATAATAACAAAAATACCCCGAGCACAGATCAAGTGGTAAAAAGCTTGGGATGAGTACCATCACGTCTTGCCTTGCCTCTTGTGCAGCGCGTGAGTTTGAGTCTCCTATGAGGCAGAATCTGTTGTGGAGGTGGTTAAAGGCAACCTCAAATCCCTTGACCATCTGATGCACATCCAGCAATTTACCTTCTAGCGACTCCCCAGGACAAGGGACTATGGGGTCGTTAAGGTTGCGATTCAACCTTAAATAACACC
Organism: Echium plantagineum; assembly: GCA_003412495.2. NCBI lineage: Eukaryota > Viridiplantae > Streptophyta > Magnoliopsida > Boraginales > Boraginaceae > Echium > Echium plantagineum. Next base: position 21,859,735 of record CM016565.1, read on the forward strand.
AAAATTCTTGTACTTATTGTCAAGTTTTACATCAACCCTTTAGAGATTCTTCTCCCAGGACTTCAACATGACCTTGTTCACAGTGATTTTCATGCTACTTTCATGGATATTCATCTATAGGTTAAAGCAGATCAATGCGAAAGGCCCGAAAACATGGCCGCTCCTGGGAGCGGCCATAGAACAGCTGATGAATTACGACAGAATGCACGACTGGCTTGTCGCGTATCTGGCTAAATCGAGTACCGTCGTTGTCCCAATGCCGTTCACCAGTTACACTTACATTGCCGATCCTGCTAATGTCGAACATGTTCTCAGAACGAATTTCAGCAATTATCCTAAGGTGATAAATTGACTTTTTGCCTAAATAACTCATCCTTTTGTCATTGCAAGGACTCAAACTCGGGACCTGGTTATTACGAATAATGGACATATTTAAATACTTTTGGATGAGTTCATTAATTTTCAATTTCTTTTTTCAGGGTGATGTATATCATTCGTATATGGAAGTCTTGCTTGGTGATGGTATCTTCAATGTAGATGGTGAGATGTGGAGGAAACAGAGAAAGACTGCCAGTTTCGAATTTGCTTCGAAGAATCTAAGGGATTTCAGCACTGTGGTGTTCAGAGAATACAGCCTTAAACTCTCCACAATTCTAAGTCAAAAATCATTTATCAATCAGGAAGTAGAAATGCAGGTAAGTTGTAAGATTTTTGTCACACCTTTATTCTTCTCGGTCTGGAAACTTTGACGAAGGTAGTTTGTGTGTTCGGTTTGGAGGAACTCTCCTAAGTCTTCGAAAAATACACATCGTTGAACATAGAGGGCGATAGATAGACTTGCGTGATTTGTGAAGTCAGTCTATTAAATTTAATATATTCCCGCGGACATGTCTGTTTCTATAGGGAGGGGGTATATAAGGATTTTTAGTTATCTAAAGAATCTTGATCAGAATTATATTTTTTTTAGGAACTTCTGATGAGGATGACTCTGGATTCCATCTGTAAAGTTGGATTTGGGGTAGAAATAGGAACACTGGCTCCAGAGTTGCCTGATAATCGTTTTGCGAAGGCGTTTGACATTGCACAGATAATTGTCACTCTCAGATTTATCAACCCGTTGTGGAAAGTAAAGAAGTTTTTTAATGTTGGATCAGAAGCTACCCTTGACGAGAGCATCAAAACAATCGATGATTTTACATATTCTGTCATTCGAAGGAGAAAGGCAGAACTTCAAGAAGCCAAAGACGCTCACCATGATCAGAAGGTAAAACCAAATCAAGTACTTGTCCTACTAGCAACGCTCTGCTATATAAATACGACATCTCCAATAGCCGACTCCACCTAGTGGATAAGGCTTCAGATAACATAATGATAAAGCAACTTCACAGTTTTCCTAACACTACAGTTCTCTCTGAATGTAGAAGATGAAACATGATCTTTTGACAAGATTTATAGAACTAAGCAAAGATCCTGAAAACTGTATGACTGACAAAAGCCTAAGAGACATTGTTCTAAACTTCGTGATTGCTGGCCGGGACACAACTGCAACGACTCTCTCTTGGGCTACATACTTGATAGCGTCACATGAGGATGTAGCTGAGAAGCTGTATTCGGAACTGAAGACAATGGAACAAGACAGGGCGAAAGAAGAGAATGTTCTACTCCATCAATATGATATAGATGATCCGGAATCATTTGGCAAAAGGGTAATGCAATTTGCTGAACTACTCAATTATGATTCCCTGGGGAAGTTGTATTACTTGCACGCTGTGATTACAGAAACGCTCCGTTTGTACCCGGCTGTTCCTCAGGTGAGCATTACTCATGCTATACTTAATCTCCAATACACGAAACAAGTTAATAATAGATCTCTTTTTTCGGCTTTTCTTTGCTGAATCTTGAAAATGCAATATTCAGGATCCTAAGGGGATATTGGAGGATGATATTCTACCAGATGGAACGAAGGTGAAAGCGGGAGGCATGGTAACTTACGTCCCCTACTCGATGGGAAGAATGGAGTACAATTGGGGACCTGATGCAGCAGAATTCAAGCCTGAGAGATGGCTTAAAGATGGCTCTTTCCAAAATGCCTCTCCATTCAAATTCACTGCATTTCAGGTATTCTTATATGTTTTGAAATCAAGGTAATTGCTTATTTGCTCCCGTTAGTAGAATCAAGCTGCAGCTTAATCTCAAATAGTTACATTATAGCGAATTAGTCCTTCAAAATGATTCAGATGTTGCGCAGTCGTCCCTGTTTTAAAGTCCAAAATACGGACCTTGAATCATCCCGCAACAATTGTGGCACCTTCAAGACTAATCTGTAACAATGTAACTATCGGGGAATCTGATGCAATGTATAACTCTAATATACAGGCTGGACCAAGGATATGCCTGGGGAAAGATTCAGCATATCTCCAAATGAAGATGGCAACAGCCATTCTTTGCAGATTTTACAAATTCAAGTTGGTTCCAGGCCATCTAGTGAAGTACAGGATGATGACAACTCTCTCAATGGAGCATGGCTTGAAGCTCACTATTTCACGACGATCTTAAACATAAACCGTCTTAACATTTATCAATTATAGCTTTTAGGGGAACTGGTGTGAATGCTTTAAAGTTCACTATTTTACATTTTTCAAAGCAAGCTTTTCATTAGAACAATTTAAGCTCTACGGTAATTTTGATATTTGAAATTATTCGAAAAAACAAAACAACCCAAAAGTAAAATGAAAGGAACAATAAAATGTCGCCTAAAAACATGGTGGTCCATGTTATTATTTTATTTTATGTTAATAAATGTATCAGTTAAATTTATTTAACTATAAAAAATTTATTACTGAATTAATTTAAAACAATAATTTTATATGGAAACATACATTGCCTAAATAATAATTGGCACAGTCATTGACATGATTAATCCAACCTAAGGATATTTTTGGTTCGCTTCAAACCAACAAAATCGACCGAACCAAACAAAAATTTTATCGATTTGGTTGAGAAAAAAATGACACCGAACCAAAATGGTGCGGAAAAATTCAAAACCGACAAATAATTCGGTTTTGGGTGTTTGCATAACCGAACCGACCATTATATATTATTTAAAATATTTATATTTGTGATACTTTTTGAAAAATTGTACTTCAATTTGTTTAAATAGAAAATATTACTTTTTTTTGATAGATAGAAATAGTCATTACAGTGGTAGAATTGTCAAGCCACTATTAAACCTATTACAAAAAGAAAATATTACTAGTATTACATTATTTACACAATTTATTAGTTTAATAAGTTGACCAATATGCCAAGTGTCCTAATGGAAAAATTCACTATAAATCTTAAGTTATTTCTGAAACCTAATAAGTTAATAGTACTTGCCGTTTGCCTCCATCACTTTAAATCTCTATATTCAACTTCCGACTTTATTGTTTCTTTGTTTCAAAATCGAAAAATCGGCCATACCGAACCAGTTTTTCCTAGAAAACCGACATCAATCAAACCGATTCATACTGAAATAATTTTCAACCGAATCGATTCATGAAGCAAAAAAAACCCCGTTACGATCGATTTCACACAAAAAACTTGAGAAAACCCCTACCACACCGAATCGAACCGAATCAAATCGAAAACATCTCTATCCCGATTAATCTGAGCTATTTTAGGGGTGTGCATTATACTATTAGCTCCACTAGTTTGACCTAATTTACTCAATAAATACTGAACCTAGAATACGAAAAATACAGAGGGATCAGTAATCAGTCAATCATCAGTTCATCACAATGGGGCCTTTTCTGCCTGAAGAATTGGTGGAGAAAATTCTGGTAAGAGTATCCATCAAACCCCTCTTGCGTATGAGATTAGTATGCAAAAAATGGAAAAATCTCATCTTTAGCTCTCACTTTATTTATGCTCATCTCAAGTTCCCCTAATTAATCCAAAATACTAGATGTTATTTGATTGTTTATCCTAAAAAGTATGACCAAGATGTTAAAGTAGACTTCAAACAAGACTATGTTGTTTATTATGAGGGAAAAGGTGGGAACTTGGAAAAATATCAAATTTTTTATTTTCCATCAGATGAATTTGTTGTTGAGTGGAGTATTATTAGTTGTTGTAATGGGTGGTTTGACTTCCTATTACTTTGTCTTTTGACCCTGAAAAAAGGCTGTTTTCCTTTGGAATCCAATTATTCAGAGGTTTTTGCGTCTTCCTAAATCGAACATTGCAGATGGATCATCAAAACATTCATGACCGTAATGTATGTGCCTCCGCTAGAAGAGAAAGACAACATACAAAACCAAGCAGAAAACAAAACAAAGGCAGCACATCCTCACAATCTGAAATCCCAACTCAAACAATATCAACCCTTTCCCCAACAACAAATGGCCCATAATCCCGTTCCTTCACCATCCACATCACCATACTCAGATCACACAGAACAACAGTTCTAACAATTTCAACAATACGCACTAATTCCATACAACGCAAGCTCACAACCACATTTTGGCTACGAACATTCACAACAACAACAATTTCATCATTCACAACAACAACAATATCATCATCAATCCCCACAACAACAACAATATCATCATTCCCCACCACAACAACAACCCGAGCGGTGACATCCGGAGACGAATAGTTTCACATACCCTTTGGTGAGATGACTATTATTTTGCATAATGCCCATGCAATCTTGGGCACTCCCATTACTGATCGTCCAGTAAGGTGTACCGACACAATTCTCGACCCCACTTTGACCTCATATGTGGAGTACAAGAAGACCAACAAGAGCGCGGTCTCTTTGAGAAGCATTTATAATGCTTGCACCGCCCGTGATGTTGGAGACTCAATTAGATTTATTTTTAAACAATGAAATTTAGTTTTAGTTACAATTCTTTTTCTATAATGTAAATTCGAATAATTTCTTTACTTAATTTTAGTAACAATTCATTTTAGTTACAATTCGAATAATTTCTTTACTTAATTTTATTTTTAGTTACAATTCTTTCTAGATATATTACCTAATATTGAAAAGATAATAATATAATGTAAATTTTTGAAATAAATGTTTTTTTATTGTATTAAGATGAATTTTACCATGTTTTTGTGTTTAAAACTTCTAATACTAGTTTCTAACTTTCAAAAATTTATTAATTACTTCATTATTGTTATTGACATTATTATAATAATACATAACATTTGCAATGCACACACAATTCTTTTTTTAACGACGTTTGTTAGCTCAACGAGTTTGATATTCATCGTAATGACTAATTAATAACATCAAAAGGAAAAAAATTGATATCAATGAGTTATGTACTCGTTGATAAGCCTATCAACGACTTATTCACTCGTTGGTTGAGCTTATCAACGAGTTGGTAGGTCGTTGATAGGCCTATCAACGAATGCAAAACTCGTTATTATCAACGACTCCTGCACTCGTTCTTTACCTTATCAACGAGTGGAGAGATCGTTCGTAGGCCTAACAACGAGTGGAAAACTCGTTTGGGTAATTTAGGCACTTCACATATCACTTTTACTGTTTTGGTGTGTGTGTAACAGCTCAGGTCTTTGGCTTTGGCTTCGTAAAAAATACAAACATCAATTAAAGATTGAGAATAATGGAACACCATTCATTAACAAGATGGTCCATGTTATTATTAACTTATTTTAAGAAATGTATCAATTAAATTTATTTAACTAACTAAATTTTATTGTTGAAAAAATTTAAAACAATAATTATTTTTGGAAACGTATATTACCGAAAAGATAATCGGCATAGTCACTGACATAACTAGTCCACCCTTGGGATGTTTTCAGTTCGCTTCAAACTGACATAGTTGACCGAACCGAACCAAAATTTTACCGACATGATTGAGAAAAAAATGACAGCGAATCAAAATGGTGCTGAAAATCTAAAACCAACAAAATATTTGGTTTTCGGGTTTAACATAAACCGAACCGACTATTACATATATTATTTAAAATATTTATGTTTGTGATAATTTCTAAAAATTGTACTTCATTTTGTTTTCTTAAAAAATATTATTACATTATATACATAATTTATTGGTTCAATAAGTAAACCAATATGTCAAGACATCTTGCCCCTGTGGTAAGCATGCTTACACCTCTAGCGGAGGTCTCGGGTTCGAGCCATCTTGCTAGCGAGGAAAATGGTTAGAGAGATGATTTCTCTCACTAGTTTGATGCTAATCGCCTCTTTCCTTAAATTTACGAGTTTACGAATTGTATTGATGTTTCATGATTGTAATGTATTATTCGTATTAATAAAATCAAAGGGTATCCCGTTTATTTAAAAAGAAATAGGGACACCAATATGCCAAGTGTCCGAACGGAAAAATTCACTATAAATCTAAAGTTATTATACTTTATTTCTAGAACCTAATAGGCTAATAACACTCCTTGCCGTTTGCTCCCATCACTTTAAGTCTCTATATTCAACTTCCAAACTTATTGTTTATTTGTTTCAAAACCGAAAAACCGACCTGACCGAATAGGTTTTGTCTGAAAACGGACATCATCCGAACCGATTCATGTAGTTAACAAAAAACCTCATAGGATCGGTTTCACACAGAAAACTCGGGAAACCGACCGAGCCGAAAACATCCCTCGCCCAACCTAATATTTTGGGCATTATATTGTTCGATTTTTCTAAAAGGTGAATGACATTAAGGTCCCCCAGTTTTTACTTGAATGTCATATAGGTCCCTGAGTTTTTGAAATTGCCATTTTAGGTCCTTAAGTTTAAATTTAATTGTCAAACGGGTCCTTTAAGATCTTGTTGACTATAATGCCCTTATATTATTTACACCTCAATATTTTCAAATCATTTTCATGACTACAATTTTTATTAGAGTTGTATATGTATAATGTCAACAAATTTGATACATCACTAATTTCATAAATATATATAATGTAAAGTTATTAAATTATTGAAAATAAATTTACTTATGTATGAAGCTTTTATAAATCATTAAATAAATATTAAATTAACTTAAAAAACGTTGTTTCATCAAGAAAGATATTTTATTTTAATGATCGTATTATTTTAAATTTTAGTATTTTTTCAAATAAAACCAATAATTTTTGTGAGCTAAAAATAAATTAAAAATATTGAGGTATAGATATAAGGGCATTATAGCCAATATGATGTATTTGATTATATGTTATAGGACCTATTTGACAATTAAGTTAAAGATCAGGGACATAAAGTAGTAATTGAAAAAACTGAAGACCTATGTGACATTAAGGTAAAAATTGAGGGACCTCAATGTCATTCACCCATTTCTAAAATGTGTTATTAGCTCCACTAGTGGGACTGATATGAACCGAACCGCTTAAAACTGAACCAATTTTGATTCCATTTGCCGTAAAATCGATTAGGCCAGTTCGATTCTTTTTTGATCAAAAACCGAATCGAATCGAACCGTGCACACGTCTACTATACTCACCAGAATAATAGTTTACTAGGTGAAACTATCACATAACCCCCACTTTAACTCCATCACCTACTACCCTTCCAAATATTCTGACCTAATTTTACTGAGAAATTTGGCTAAATAACACCTTTAATCAAAATTTATTGGAAAAAAACACCCTCTAAAAAATCTTTGCCTAAATAACACCCCCCTCATATGAAATGACTTCTTTGCCCATTTTTTAATTTTGCCAATTAATAGCCCGCCAATTCATAAACCACTTTTGTGCCTCTTTGTCTCCCTCTCTCCCTTTCAAAAACTCCAACGCCAAACCTGAGAAGAAAGTCGCCCAAAATTCTTGAAGAAACTCCAACGCTAAACCCACCAAAATCCGAAATCCGCTCAAATCTTGAAGAAAGTCGTCATCTTTTTCACCTTAAAGTAAGTTTTTGTTTAAATTGTCCGATTTAGTTTTTGTTTTTGTTGGTTAATTTTAGTTTTCGTGCTCCTCAACCTTTCGTTTTTCTTGTTGACTGCTATAGTGTTGCACTGTGTTAATGAATTGGCGGGCTATTAATTGGCAAAATTAAAAAATGGGCAAAGAAGTCATTTCATATGGGGGGGTGTTATTTAGGCAAAGGTCTTTTAGAGGATGTTTTTTTCCAATAAGTTTTGATTAAAGGTGTTATTTAGCCAAATTTCTCTAATTTTACTCAATAAATAGTGAACGTAGAATGCCAAAAATACAGAGGGATGAGAAATCAGTCAATGATCACAATGTGGAGTTATCTGCCTGAAGAATTGGTGGAGAAAATTCTGGTAAGAGTAGCCATCAAACCCCTCTTGCGTATGAGATTAGTATGCAAAAGATGGAAAAATCTCATCGTTAGCTCTCACTTTATTTATGCTCATCTCAATTTCACTAAATTAATCCAAAATAGTAGCCTTTATTTGATTGTGTATCCTCCAAAGTATGACCAAAATGCTAAAGTAGACTTGAAAAGCTACTATGTTGTTTATCATGAGGGTAAAGATGGGTTCTTGGAAAAATCCCAAACTTTTGAGTTTCCAGCAGATGAATTTGTTATTGAGTGGAGTATTATTAGTTGTTGTAATGGGGTGGTTTGTCTTCCTGTTTCTTTGACTCTTGACCCTGAACGAAAGGTTCTTTTCCTTTGGAATCCGATGATTGGGAGGTTTTTGCGTCTTCCTAAATCAAATGTGGTACGGGAGTTCTGGAGGTTTAATCATCCGTTTGGGTTTGTGTTTGATCGTGTAACGAATGATTACAAGGTGCTTAGGATTTATCCTAGTTCATGTAATAAGACGACGTCTTTGGTTGAAATTTTTAGATTGAGTAATGGTTTGTGGGAGGTTATCACAGCATCCCCTTTGGATCACGTTTCTAGCATATCGGCGCAGGTTGGTTTTGAGGGTATTGCTCATTGGATTGGGAAAGGTAATGGTGAGCGGAAGATAGTCACCTTTGATACGCATGAGGAAGTTTTTGGTGGTATAGGTCTACCACTACCAATAAATGAACGTCAATCTTATGAGTTCGTCAAGGAGACGTACCACCTCTTTGTTTTTGAAAAATCACTCTTCTTGGTTGAACATGTTGGTACATATATGAATTATGGTAGGTGTTGCCTATGGAGGATGAATGAGTATGGCGTTGTTGAATCTTGGACTCGACTGTGTACATTTGTTTCTGAAATGTTGATGAGGCCACTTGGATTTAGGATGAATGGTGAAATGTTATGGTTTGTAGAGTCCGGAACGTTATTTTCTACAAATCTTGAGGATGGTTTGCCAAACTATTGTAGTGCATTTGAGGCTGCAACTTGGGTCTCTTCATCTTCATGTTATGTGGAAAGTCTCGTCTTACTTGATCATCCCATGTCAAAGAGTTCTCCAGTCTCTACATTGAAAGAATCGATCATCTTATAGCTGACGGATGTGTTAATTGGTACTATACATAAAGGTACTATATTTAGCATTATCCTTTATCCAATAAGTAATGAATTACGTGGACTCAAGATTTTCGGGGGCGGTTCATTGAGTGCATAAAATGCCTTGGTGGTTCTGATAGTGAGTAATAACTTTGTAGCATTGAATAGTTTTCAGTGAACATTATGAGATATTGATCGAGTTTATGGAGATCGCTAAGAAGCAATGCCAAAGGCGATTCTAAAGCTGATGGGTTCTCAGAGCTTGACCATCTTTCATGTCAAAAACCACTTGCAGAGTTGTAGGTATTCTTGAACTTATAAGAGCTGGTCTTTCTTTGTAGCCTTCATCTTTCATCTGTATTTGAAACTGGTAGACTACTGGATTCGAAGCCTGAGGCAATGGAAAGAATACCCTTTCGTGTTACGGGTCTATGACCGTTGTTGCAGAAAGATTGTCCAGGATATGAAGGACAAATTATTGGCCATTAGTATTTTGGTGCAGAAGATCATAGTTTTCTTCTGCAAATTCTTGCAATTCATTTCCATCTTCTTTGCAGGTTGCCTAGTATTAACTTTTCATCTACTTGTTAATCTCATCCATTTGTTGAGACGCTGCAAGGTTTCGAATTCGAGTGGGGAATCAAGGTCACATTGTTACCGTTATCCGGAGGCAGATCTTGACAAGTATGTCTTGCATCTTGAAGGGGAGAGGATTAAGATGGGTGAAAAGAAGCAACCAAAACGACGTCTACAACTGATGAAAGATTTACCAAAAACAGGATTTGAAGGGGTAAGGGAATTCGATACAGATATCGTTGTTTCATTAGCACCAAAATTCCAAGAACTATCAAATTGTTGGGCACTTCCTGTTGTCACATTGACTAGTATTAGCATATTTATTATTCGGATTCAATATTTGATTTCATAATCGTATTCGGTTGGTATTAATACATAATAAAAAAGATGGTCGAAATCCGAAAATATTGAAGTATTACTACACAAACTACTACTAAAAATCAAACAAAACACAAACTATTAGTCTATTACCATCAAAACTATACATTCTTAATAAAACTAAAACTAAGTCATCTTCAAACAAAAGACTAGCTTATGTCTTAGTAGCCTTCTTGGCCCTTTTAGCACCAGGTGATTTCATCTTCTTCGGAGCCGCTCTCTTCTTAGCCGGCTTCACAGGAGTCGCCTTCTTCGCCTTCACAGCAGCCGCCTTATTCGTCTTTGGCTTCACAGCAGCAAGCTTAGTCGTCGTTGCCTTCTTGGTCTTCGGCTTAATCGTCTTGGGTTTTGGCTTGGTAACGTTCTTGGCGGCTTCAGAAAGCTTGAAGGAGGCCTTGACTTTGATGAGCTTGCCTTTAGCGGCGGAGTTCTTCAATTGAACGGCGAGGATACGCCGGAAATTGGATGGTAAAACGGCCTTGTGTTTCTCCTCCATATGCTTGGCAATTGCGTGTGGGCTTGATCCTGATTTCTCATGCAGAGCCAACAACGCCTCTTTGATCATCTACACGAAATAAAATAAATGTTTGAACGATATTATACTGAAAGCAAATTCTATTATCGGGAAGGAAAATTCTTACACTACAACGGACAGATTTATGGACTTTTATCAGGATGACTTGCCAAACCTCAAACTCAATACCTCCAATTTTGACAAAACAGATCGATAACCACTAGACAAATACCACAAATTTCATAACTTCATTCAACTTACAGTTTAGTTCAAAAAAATCCAACTATCAAAATTATAAAATAAAAAAATCGAACTGAATTATTTTTTCAAATCAATAGAAGCAGCGAGTGAAAATATCACACTAACGACCTCACGCACTTGTTAAAAATAACATAAAATATTATTTATAATAACGAAAGAATTTTAATTTATACCTGAAAGTACGTTGGGTGAGAGGTGGTTTTGGGTGACTTAGGCTTCTTGGTCACGGCGGTTTTCTTGACTTCTGTGGTGGTCGACATCGTGATGATTTTGCTATGATTACCTAATTTGGAGTGTTTCAAAATGATTGTCCTATAGATTTTATGTTCTTGATAATGAACATATCCAATTGGTTTTTTGTATATTTATAGTAAATAATGATCCGTGTAGAAGTAATATTAGAATTCTAATTGGTTCAATTTCATTACCACGGATCGAAAAATAAATAAAAATGAAATCACGGTTGTACACGTGGCGTTTTGCTAACCGTTGATTGTTGTCTGAATTGGATTCTGAAGTGATGCATATCTAAATGGATAGTAACAAATGGGAAATTAGTTAATTGATGAGTCTGTGTGCTTCTTGATCATCATAGGTGGCTACTTTTTGGAAGATTTATTCAAAATTGGGGTGTATAATTTTTAACAGATTGGAGTTGGGGAAATGTATGATTTGAATCAATGTATGATTGTAGAATATTGAAGGGTTAAGTAATAGGTTGTGTTTGTTTAGGAGTTCGGGCTAAATTGTTGATGGCTCAAGAGTATGGTGGCATTCAAAATTTTATGTAAGAGGTCTTAAGTTTTTGTTAGATACAACTGTTTCATATTTTATTGTCACTTTCAATAAAATATAAGATTTATATATTTTGAGAGTAATATAGGAAAAAACTGAGGAATTAGTAAAAAAAAAAATTAGATGAATTGCTAAATAGACACAAAAAAAGGTATGGTTAAAATATGAAGAAGTCGATCATCCATAAATCAAGAACTTAATTTGAATAATCTATTAATCGAAGATTTGCTTAAAAAGGACAAAAAATAGAGACAAGTTCACAACTAAAAGAGGAGAGATAACCAAAAAAAAAAAAATAGGCTAATTTCGTACCCCCCCCTCCCAACTACTAATTAAGTGCCTAATCTTTTAATTGATTATTGAACTTTTCAATTTGTGTCTTGAATCATTATATTTGTTTAATTTTCTCTTTAATATCATTTTAACATTTAAAATTGATGAAGAATAAGAAATGTTAGTTAAATGATAAAACAAGAGTAGTACAAACTTTTTGTGAGTATGTAACATAAAAATGTATTTGTAACTTTACTAGTTCAAATAAAAATATTATCTATTTAATATTTAAAGAAGGTCACAAATATTATTTAATTTTAACATCAAGTAATAATGAAAAAATATTTAAGAGTACTAAAATAATAATAATATAATATATTGGAAGTAACAATATAAAATAGAAAGAAATTTGTTGCGGCACTTATGATGGTGCACGATGTCATTCAATACAGTAATAACTAGCATACTTAACCTACTTAATTTAAATATAGTACTATATAAGTATATAGTATTATATAATAATAATAATAATATAATGTAAATCGGTTATTCAGCGGTTCAATATGGTGCAATCATCTGTCACTAGATTAGCTTTTAATTTTTATCTTTTAATTAATTTATTGTATATTAAATTATATTTAAATATATTAATTTAATGTAGGTTTAATTTAGTTATTGCACTTTATTAAAAGTTGTAACCAACCCGATTAATGTATGATTTGAAAAGTCAAAATTAAAGCTGAATCAAAAGAATTTGAAACCTATCATATCGGTTCGGTTTGACTCGACCTGGCCGATTTGAACGATTTCGCGATTTGAGTGCACAACCCTAGTTTTACTTTCCTTAGGATAATAAGGAGAAAAGTTGAATACAACATGTTCTTTTCTTATACATGTTATATTCAAAGGTGAGTATAGGCATGAATTGTCATCATTTTAACCTTGTACTTCTTATTCGTAATGGTTGTCTTCTTCTTCATTGCCCTGCACTCCCTTATCTATCACTCTAAAATCAAAATATTTTTTAAATATATCTCCTCTAGAAACCCAGATTAAACGCAACTCCTCTTGAATGAGGGAATATTACCTATTAATGAATTAAAGTAGGGGAAAAGTTGTCAATACATTACTTTTTTAGTCTTTTTCTTTGAACTGTTATTAAACATCCAAATACTTTTAGTATTGAGATTCAGTTGTAGTTCATTCAGACATTTAATGTTTAGTCACTTATAATCATATTATGTTCAGTGTAATACCCGGCCCAAAGTGGGCGATGTGATATGTTTGATATGATTTGATTAGTACTACTCATATCATCAAGATGCATCTTCTTTTCGGTAGCCCAACTCATAAGAACTCTAAAGTTAAGCGTGCTTGACTTGGGGTAATTCTGGGATGGGTGACCCACTGGGTAGTTTTCCAGTGAGCACGTGAGTGAGGACAAAAACGTGCTGGAGAGACCCGTGGTGGTTTGTGAGGCTAGTCCATCAAATCAAATAACGTTCCGACCCGGTTTTCCGGGGCGGGGTGTTACAAATGGTATCAGAGCGGAGTCGTCCAGAATTGTTGGATGAGTCTCACACGGATGGTACGGTCCTGGATGTGGACGTGGGTGTGGATGTGCATGGGCTCAACGAGGACGTTGAGTGTTTAAGTAGGGAAGATTGTAATACCCGACCCAAAGTGGGCGACGTGATATGTTTGATATGATTTGATTAGTACTACTCATATCATCAAGATGCATCTTCTTTTCGGTAGCCCAACTCAGAAGAACTCGAAAGTTAAGCGTGCTTGACCTGGGGTAATTCTAGGATGGGTGACCCACTGGGAAGTGTCCTAGTGAACACGTGAGTGAGGACAAAACGTGGTGGAGAGACCTGTGGTGGTTTGTGAGGTCAGTCCATCAAATCAACTAACGTTCCGGCCCGGTTCGGAGGGCGGGGCGTTACATTCAGTCACTCATGAAGAGGCTTTGTGGTATACGCGACACTCTCTTTGGCATCTCACGGCCACCATTACTAGCCTTCAGAGGTGCTGCGTGGCTGATAGATTGGATACGGGGTTAGTGTATGATGCTATGCGTGTACGCCATGAGCGTAGGGCATGGATGAGACTAATTTGGAAGCCATATATTCCACCTAAGTTCTCGTTCACTACATGGCTCTCATGTCGGAAGCGATTGGCTACTCAGGATACCTTATCTTTTATGCATTTGGAAGATGTTTTTTGCAGGTCGGAGACTGAGACCCAGGAGCACCTATTCTTTGCGTGTCCCTTCACTCATGTTGTATGGAGTGCCATGAGGGACTGGTTGACTATACGACGGCAGATGACGACGCTGGAAAGAGCACTGAAGTGGATTAGGAAGGACTATGGCTGCAGAACGCTGAGGGCTAAGGCTGTGTTGCTGGCTTTCTGTACCATGATTCACAAGATTTGGAGGGCAAGGAATGCCTTGGCATTCGATGGTGTAACTTGTACTCCAGGAGATATTGTAACTAGAGTTAAACTGTGTACTTATAGGACTTTGAGTAGGTTTTTCCCGTTAGATCGTATTTCATTCTAGTTGGGTGGGTGGGGTTATATGAGGGGGGTACGAATGAAGGGTTGGGGGTACTTGGTCTTCTCCTTACTTTACACTTTATTCATGATGTATTTGCTAGCAGGCTAGGGGTGCTTTGTTTCCTTGCCAGGTATTGTTAGTCTAGTCTTGGTGGCTAGGGTGACTTAGCTATGATTCTCATGAGCAGGTCTTTTGAGAAGAATGGGTTGCCTATGTTTTTTGTTGGAGCTAGCTCCACAGGAGTAGACTTGAAGGGTCGCCAATGTGGCCCATATCAAGTCCTCTGGTAGCTAGCATTGCACACCAATATTTTTGCTTGACAGTAATATTACCCCTTCTCATGCTAAGTTTCGTGGACTCTCCCACTCGAGCTATTAAGTCTGAGGGGTGCCACACACCTGGTACCTAAGGCCTTTATGGTCTAGGATTTACCGACCTAGCGCTCGCTACATGGGTGGGAGAAAATCCTAAGGGAGTCAGCTTTTTCTTGACCAGCCTTGAGCCCTACAGCTCTTGTTTTTCCCTACTGTCTTGGGTTAGCCTCGTGGACTCTTCTACTCGAGTTATTAAGCCTGAGGGTTGCCACACACCTCGTACCTAAGGCCTTTATGGTCTGGGATTTACCGGCCCAAACCTCGCTACATGGGTGGAGAGAAAATCTAAAGGGGGCTAGCATTGCACTACTACGGCTAAGGGCCTGGCTCGGATTACTTCAGCTTTGCGAGCACTCCCGACCTTCTAACTTACTTCTACTGTGTTGAAGTCTAGAGGGAGTGGAAGGCATTAAACCCCTAAACCTCCTTTCGTCCTTTCCCTCCTGTTGCCTCACCTATCCATCTATTATCTAATTCGATCTAACTGTTAGCCTTTCATCGGGGTATGCCCCACGTATGATGTATAATGTTTTAAGGTAATATAATTTCATTTATAAAAAAAAAACAAGCCCTTAGTTAATTTGAGTACACCCCTTAAGGTCTTTACTCATTACCACCAAGTCGGGAGTTATACATCATTACTTTGTAGAAGGAAATGAAATTCACATAATTTATGAACATTATAAATTATAAATACAGTTACCTATAATATTAAATTATTATATAATCATCACATTTACTTTTATAAGAACTATATTAATATTAATTCTTTTTATTAAATGTATTATTATCATATGTAATTTTTTAATTAAATTAATATATACATAATATACATACTTAATATTTTAATATTAGTTTTCTTTTTAAAGATGTCTTCAAACTAATATAACTATTTTATAAGGTTATATTACAATTATTCGACAAAGAATACATTCGAGCCCAATAATATGTTAAATTGCTTCGTTGAAATTAATTTTGACCGAAGGTACAAACATAAGGCCTATTTCCATCTATCGAGGATTCAATTCAACCATTCTAATGACAATTAATTTGCAAACAAAATTAATATAGACAAGGTGTTTTGTGTAAAAGTAAAGAGAATGATATAAATCAGTTCAATCGTTTATATAAATTATATTATTTGTGGTATAGTGAAGGTTAATGGTATCCAAATGAGAATTATAATAGTTTTACCTACATTCTCTAACCTAAGTTAATTTTAAATGTTTACTCTCACCTAGATTTACCATAATCCAAACGCACTATATATAAATACACAACTTATGTGGGCGTGCGAAATAAGTTTAACTATAGTCTAGCAAATGGAATGTGGTTGGGTTTTTTGTGCCCAAAAAGGAAGCACGCCCTGTGAGACCATCCGAACGTAAATCGTGTGATTTATATCGTGGAAATAGGTTTTACCGTGAATCGGTCAGATTACTAAGCCAACTTCGACGCGTCCCATTGCTCCCTTTTAGATTTTGCTTACTTCCGTTTTTAAATTGGCATTTCAAATTACCCCTCAAACTCAAAATGTCACCTCCAACACAGAGACTAAACAGAACACTCAAACAGCTGAAAAAAACACCCCCAAATCTACAATCAAACCAACAACTTTCTGCTTCTCATCCATCCAAATCCCTAATCATCTCTTCCTCATATGTCACCTCTCGTGACCCTGCTCGATACCCGGCTCGAAATACCTTACTCGATAATGCGAACCAACGGTTATCGAACGAGACTCGAGTATCACTTTGTACTCGAACCCAAACCCGAACCCCAATTAGTTCCCTGTTCAAGGGAACAATTGAAAATATACACCTTGAAAAACCCAACATTGATGAACATGTGAGCTTGCTCTTGAGCTTGTTCAAGGCCAGAAAGTTCATTGAAGCCAAAAAGATCATGACTTTAATAGCTCAAGACGGTAATCTAACCTACCCATTTGCTGAATTTTCATTTTTAGTTGCTGAAAAGTGCGAAGATGTTCGTATTATTACCGAGTTATTTGATATGCTGTTTAGGGTTTATGTTGATGCTCGCAGATATATTGAGGCTATGGAAATCTTTGAACATATGGTGAAATGTGGTTTTGAGATTGATGAGAGGTCTTGTAGGGTTTTTTTACTTGCACTTAAGAAATGTGATGAATTTGAGATGTTAAAAGTGTTTTATAGAAGAATGGTGGAGTGCCATGTGAGCATTTGTGTTTATTCGCTCACCGTTGTGATTGGTGAATATTGTAAAAGGGGTGAAGTTGATGTTGCTAGAAAGTTGGCTGTGAATTTTGAAGGAGCTAAACCAAACGGGCATACCTATAATAACCTTATAGAGGCTTATATGAAGAAAATGGATTTTGAAAGTGTCGATGAAGTTTTGACTGAAATGGAGAAGGGTGGAGTTTGCTTGAACACGGCTGGTTATACAATTTTGGTTGAGGGGTATGCGAGTTCGGGGAATCTAGACAAGGCGGAAAGAGTGTTTGATGAATCGCGAGAGAAAGGCGTAAAAGAGGACGTACAATTGTATAGTGTTATGATTAAATGGTTGTGTAAATCTGGCAAGATGAAAAGGGCATTCGCTTTGTTTGATGAGTTAGTTGAGAAAGGTGTTGAGCCAAATGCCCACACATATGGGAGCTTGATTGAAGGGTTGTGCAAAGCAGGAAAGATGGATGCAGCTGAAGTTTTACTTAACGAAATGCAAATGGATGGAATTGATGCCAATCTGGTGATATTTAATACACTAATTGGTGGTTACTGCAAACAAGGGAGGATGGACGAAGCACGGAGGCTGCAAGATATCATGGAAAGGAAAGGACTTAAGCCTGATGTTTATTCTTATAGTAGTGTAGCAGCAGGATTAAGTAAGTTAAACCGTCTTGAGGAAGCAAAGGCATTGTTGTTATCTATGGTAGAAAAGGGTGTGCCTTTCAACACTTTTACTTATACTATATTAATTAAGTTACATTGCAAGGAGGGGAATATTGATGAAGCAAAAAGGACACTGCTAGAAATGGAGAAAAAGAGAGTAAAACCCAATGTAGTTACCTATAATGTCCTGATCGATGCGTATTGCAAGCTTGAGAAGATACACGAAGCTTACGGGCTGAAGGCTGAGATGCAAAGTAAAGGATTGGTTCCTGATGTTTTCACATGCACTTCACTTATTCACGGAGAGCGTATAGTTGGAAATATAGATGAGGCTATGAAATTGTTCCACGCAATGACTTTGAAGAATTTAGAGCCCAGCCTGGTAACTTACACTGCTCTCATTTCTAGTCTGTCAAAAGTTGGAAGATCTGATGAAGCTTTTAGACTCTACGACGAGATGATTGAGGCTGGCCTTGTTCCTGACGACACCGTGTATGCTTCACTTGTAGGCAGTCTTCATGGTTCCAAGGAGTAGCTAATTACATACTAGGATATCAAATTGGAAACCGAAACATGCTCTGGCTAAAATTTCCAAGGCATTCATTATCTTGGTATCTACATCCTCACGTGTGCCTAACAATCTGCTTCATCATAACAACACCATTTTTTTAGTGCTGTCAATGAATCCGTTTGGCACCTGAGCTCATTCTTGATGCAAAATCAGCTACTGCTATCTCAAAGTGTACGCCAATGTATTATTTAAAATTGATTTTATGGTCTCCTTTACTATTTGTAGATGGAACAGGATAAACATATTCTTACATGCTTTGCAAAATTACAGGAGTAATTCTTCTCCTCAACTATATTTGTCTTCTAATCAGTAAATATCGTTGAGGATTCACTTATGATGGCAATAGCCATCAACAAGAGCTGGTCAGCTTTGACAGGTATGACCATGAGAGTTGCAACATCCATTATATACTATTAGCAAACCTATGGAGAGGAAGAAGAGCATTGATCACCATCTTTGTCATTTGGAGCAAAAGATACATGTGGTTTTGTTCACTTGTATTCTATACCTCCACTTCGAGGAACTAAACCTTTTGAAGTTAGAAAAAATGAGACGTACAGAGCTGATGGGGAACTCCATCGTGACCAACTGATTTAACGTTTGGATTATTTGAGTTGACATATAAAGTTATACCATCATTCTTACAATACTCATGGCTATGAGTTTTGGTCTACGTGAGATAACATTATTAAATTGACCTTCGATTCTCAGAGTTTCCTGTTTTTCTTTGTGTTTGAGTTATTTTGTACATGTATTAAACATCCTAATCTCGTTCCCTGAGTAGTTAGATCATTATTCGCTGCTGTCACATATAATGCTGAAAGCTTATTGTACACGAACTATAACCACCGATACATACCCTTTTTGTTGGAACTTGAAACAATTTCTAGCTCAGTTTGAAACATTGAATATATACTAGGCTTCATACAAAGTAGTGATGATTATATAAACCTTTTTATATATAAAAAGAGAGTTCCTTCTATGTGCAGGTGTTTGAGAATTTAAGTTGCTTGTCCCTTGTGGTGCTTTAGTTACTTGCTGAATGACAAGTTTTATGTCTTGAATTTTAGGTTCAAGGTGCAGAGAGAGGTGATTACCCTTCAACGGCTGTTGCTTAGCTGGTGCAATAGTGCCCAGAGAGAAGCTTCTCATAGATTTGGCGGGGTGGTCCTGGCCACATTTAAAGATTTGGTTACAGGTTAGATGCGTTCACTTTGTTTTTTCTGTTCGTTACCGCTACTCGTCAAGCAGACATTCCAGACGAATTCTACTACCAGATTGTATATAATCATGAATAGGATCTTGACTAATGAGAGAATCTTGAAAACAAATTGAATTCAGAAATAGTGAATCAGAAATAAGCAGTAGTAGATGGGAAATAATGAAGTTTAAAGTACACAGAATTGTCTTTCAGCTGACTTCAAAATCAATATTCTTCAAGCGTTGGTGATCTGTATTTGCATCTTATTGAATACTCTCTCCATCCCTAAACGCTGTCTCGTTATGATATCCGAGCCTCAGTTAGTGTCTCTTCCTACGACATCTTCTTGAAACAACAATGTCCACATAACACAACAGCGCATCGCCCAACTCTGGTCCTATTGAGAGAATGCGGCTGATCTCAAAACAAAGCCACTTCCAATGGCTTACCCTACATCCATGACAATTCCTCAATTAAAATAAGCCAATTTTATCTTAGATGTATACAATTATTCTAAGTGGGCACAATTAGTGCAAGTAGTAATATGTGGAAGAGGAAAGTTGAGATACCTAACCGTGACAATGCCGAACCTCCACTAAAATGCTAAATACAATTTGTGGAAGGTTGAAAAAGCAATGGTAATAACCTGGCTGCTTAACTCCGTGGACGACTCCTCTACTCGAACGACAAAAATCTCTGGCACAAAAGAACCTGTGGTTGCGTTCGCCACAAATCCAAGCAAGGGAGGCTACAAATCTAAGGGTGGCAATGGAAACTATTGTTGACCAGAAAGACCTTTGTGTGATCATTGCCAAAAACCAATCACACCAAGGCCTTGTGTTCGGGCTTTACAGGAAGCCTAGCAACTGGCCTCCTCGGAGACAACTCCGGTGACCATTGAGGCAACCGGAAATGTGGAATCACAGCGGGCTAGATTTAATTTAATTATGTAAAATATTATAAAATGCGTCCTATATTTTAGAGTAATGTCAGAATAAAGTAGTCATTTTACCCTTTAAAATTAAAACCCAAAAAAGAATTGATACTACATCAAAAAAGGATAGTTCTGAAGACAATGTGCCAAAAAACCTTGAGATATTTAATCTTGACATCTAAATTCTAATTAATGAGTCTTCCTCATATAGTCCAAATTTCTTAAAATTACGTTTTTGTCATAAACGATTTATCCAATTTTGAAACATGGCAACAAAATATTTTGTTATTGCAATTTTGGCACTACACACTGTTCACGTGGATCAACTTTTAACTCATGGCAACATGACAATGGCTTGGTGATTTTTAACCAAGAAATTGAGTAAATCATTTTTCTTAAACATAAAGACATAAAATTTAGATAGACCTTTAATTTATTTCGTACACTTTACATAATTATAAAGTACTTTATATATATAACAAGTTATAAAAACTAATGATATTTGTATATAATTAATTTTAAAGTTAATTTAATTATATCAATTCTATACTTTTTAGATTACTAAATAAATAATTTATAGTTAAAATTTGATATGAACGGGAACAAGACAAGTAAATAGAATTGGATGGAGTACAATGTAGGTGAATATTTTGTTTTTCTGAAGCCACACGATCGGAAAATGATTTTTCCAGCAAATTGGACCCTATACTAGACAAGCATGTACTCCAATTAATGAAGTCATGCTAGCTAGTACTTACTAGGACAACAAGCATTTTGACATTGACAGTAGGTTGTATACAAATACAATTGTATAATTGGTCACTTCACACTATAAGTTGGACACAATTTGTTTTAGATGATTTTCTAGGTTTTGTAATGACCTGGCTGCTTAACTTCATGGACGACTCCTTTACTCGAACGACAAGAATCTCGGACACAAAATAACTCGTGGTTGCAATTGCGGCAAATTGAAGCAAGGCCGGGAGGCTCCAAATCTAAGGGTGGCAGTGGAAACTATAATCGATCAAAAAGATGTTGGTGTGACCATTGCCAAAAACCAGTCACACCAAGGCCGTGTTGTGAGGTCTTCACAGGAAGTCTAGCAACTGGGCTTCTCGGAAATAGAATTCCAGTGATCATCGAGGTGACAACTGAACAACCGGAAGTCTAGAATCAAAGTGGGCTAGGGTTTCACTTAACTATGTAAATTATTATAAAATTTGTTTTATTTTTTAGAGTAATATCAGGGTAAAATATTTATTCTATTGTTAACAATTTTAAAAAATAATTCGAATTGTATACAAAAAAAACCGATACTACATTAAAATAAAGGATAGCAAAACCTTGAGATGTTAAATCTTGACTTCTAAAACTAATGAATGAGTCTTCCTCATATAGTCCAAATTTCTTAAAATTACGTTTTTGTCATAAACGGTTTATCCAATTTTAAAACAGGGCAACAAACTATCTTGTTATTGCAATTTTCGGCACTATTCACCTAGATCAACTTTTATCTCATGGCAACATGACAATGCCTTGGTGGTGATTTCTACCCAAGAAATTGAGTAAATTATTTTTATCTTAAACATAAGATCATCAAATTAGATACTCCTTCAATTTATTTTTGTACACTTCGCATTTTTCGAATTACAACGTTAATTATTAATTACTTTATATATACATTATAGAAAACGACTTTTTGTGTAAATTGGACTCCATATTAGACAAGCATGTATGGAGGAGATGATTGTCACCTCCAATAAATCAAAGTCATGCAAGCTAGTACTTAGCAGGACAACAGGCATAATGACATTAACGGTAGATTGGATACAATTGTATAATTGGTCACTTCACAAATCACACTAGAGTGTGAGTTAGGAACCGTTTATTTTAGATAATTTTTTAGGTTTTATAAAGATGTGAAATGAATTTAATTTTAATAAGAAAGCATATTTAATAACACATGTTTTCCACCATGTTATTATTTGATCACGTCTGTTTCAATATGTTTCATTTGATTACACATGTTTTAGAAAGTGTCCTTCTTGATCATTCTGTCATAACATACTTAAACTTTAACTTTTAAGGGTAAATTAGTAGGGTAAAATTGTCCAAACATATTTTTGAAGTATAATATTATAAATCAACGACCCTTCCACATTACAATTTACAACCTTCTAAACAAGTATTGAAAATTGTATAATCATGCTAAGAATGATTTATTATTTTTAATCAATTCTCTATGAAATATATTGCTATAGAAGAATGATATCACCTTCAATAAAACAAGATTTGATCTACAGTTAATGGAGGCAAAACTACTTCCTACTTCTTTGCAAAAATTCCTCTTATTCCAAAGGGACAAAATTGAACATTTACATGAACTATAGCATAATAGCAAACACAAATCCTCACCATATTTACTACACATTCTGATCAAATGTTGTCTACCAAAGTTGTCAACGTTCAAATCCCTAACATCAATTTTGAGTTAATCGAAAAGTCTGGTGGAAAAGGCTTGTTAGTGACAAGAACGTTCTGGGTCCGAAATTCACCTCATCGTTAGTTTATATAAAAAAACAAAGTTGCGCTTTGCAATGACAAATAGGAACTCAACATTTTTTACCACCAAAATACACCACTAATTTCAGAATGAGAACCTCTCCCCATACCGTTTCTTACAAATGGGGATGTTGCCCACAAACTGTTTAATGAAAAAGATTTTCAAGTCCTCGTAATAAATTGACGAGAAACAAGAACATTAGAAGCAAACAAACAACTAAAACTAAGAATACAGAAGAACATACCAACAATTTGTGGACATGTATACGAATAAATGCACAACTAAAAGTGAAGTAAGAAGACAAAATTAAAACAACAAGCTATTAACAAGAATCTAAGTAAAACAAAAAACCTACTTGTAAAACGAATATAATTATCCAAAGGAAAATAAAAGTTAGTGAGTGAGTCAATGAATGAATTGAAATGGATTGAGTATATATAGTTGATGGAGGGAAGTGATCAATGGTCACAATTGATCCAAGTAATCGAATGGTTCAAAATATGATGGTGAAGTCGAATGCTCAATGGGCAAGATTGGTCTAACTAATCCAATGGTTCAAAATCAATGGTCAATTATGAAGTGGGGTATAAGTCATTTAATAACTAGTCCACATTCAAAACATCAACGGTCGAAATTGGTCCAACTAATCCAATGGCTGAAAACACAATGGTAAAGTCAAATGATCAATGACCAAGATTGACATAACTAATCCAACGCCTCAAATGCAATGATCAATTATGAAGTGTTGCATACGTCAATTATGAAGTGGAGTCTAAGTGATTTAATAATTGGTCACACATTCAAATGATCAATGGCCAAAATTGGGTTAACTAATCCAATGGCTCAAAATCCGATGGTAAAGTCAAATGATCAACGACCAAGATTGACCTAACTAATCCAATAACTCAAATGCAATGATCAATTATGAAGTGGGGCATACATCAATTATGAAGTGGGGCCTAAATGATTTAATAACTGGTCACATATTCAAATGACCAATGGTCTAAATTGGTTCAACTAATCCAATGTATCAAAATACAATAGCAAAGTTAAATAATCAATAAGATTGGTCTAACTAATCCAATAACTCAAACACAATGATCAATCATGAAATGGAACATACGTCAATCATGAAGGAGTACTAGATGATTGAAGTCCATTTATGAGGAAAACTCTTTCAGGAACATCTTGCTAATAAATTATGTGAAAAGACATAAGTAATTCCTGAATCTCGGGAGGATGTCTTGCTAGTAAAATGGATTCTGACGTTTGCATTTATAGAGGATATCTTGCTAATAAATTGGATTCTGATGTTTGCATTAAATTAACATGCATACATATAGAAGATAATAATGCCATTTAACAATATCTAGTGCTGTATTTAATTAAGATATCGTGATTTATCTTGTTTGTGTATACTAGATATGTTAAGAATGATGTTTTCGTTTTTTAGAAGAGAATAAGTTTTTATGATATGTTTATTTTGTGGAGAATCAAAGGAAATGAAGAGAATTTTGTTTAACTGTATTAAAAACCTAATTTATTTTTGTTATAGGGAAAACTATAATGGTTATGGTTATATTAAAAAAATTCTATTAAGATCATTTCTTCAAATGTATTAATGACACAATTAAATTCTAAATTTTGTATATATTACCATGATTGTATTTAGAAGAAAACTTAATAGTACCATAACTTTCTACAGGAGAAACTATTCCCACTAATTACCTTCATCCTCCTCGATTCCTCTCAAATTCTCTACCCCAAATTTTCTCCCCACAAATCACGGAAGAATGGAGGAGAATAAAATACTTAGTTATATTTTTCCTCATTCGTCTGATTCACCACACTCAAAATTATGATACCTAAACAATAATAAAATTTATTTTATTTTTTCTTTCTTTAATTCACCTCGATCCAAACGCTCGACAAGATACATGTACAAATTAACATGAAAAGGTAATAACTAGGACGAGTCCGGATTCGGTGCATCAATAATTCGGTGCACCCGGTGCATCAGGTACCCATTTAAAGGTTTTACGTGGGTACTGTACCCACTTGAAACTTCATCATTGGTACTTGTACCCAAATTGTAGTATAACAATGGTACAATACCACATATTTATTTTGGATTGATAAATATGTGGTATTGTACCATTGTTATAGTACAATTTGGGTACAAGTACCAATGATGAAGTCAGTACCCACCTGAAATCTTTAAATGGGTACCTGATGCACCTGATGCATGGAAGTATTGATGCACCGAATCTTTTCACGTTCATATAGTAAGTAGAGAGAAATACTTAGAGCCTAACTATATATAGAGTTAGGTTTTACTAATCAAAAGGAAAAATTGTCCATCAAAGCACCCATAAAAATAGCATAAAACGTAACTACCTATTTAATCTTGATCCAACGATCCAGATATGAAGTTAGGTTTTACTAACCCGTCTTAAGTCAGGTTGCAAGAAAAAACTCGTAAGTACAAATTAAAAATCATATGAGTATATACCTTTTCCAAATGCAAAAGGTAATGAAAAGAAAATTCCACATTTCCTTACAAAATCAACGAAAAGTCCTTCTTTACAAACTTTTATACTCCAAACGATTCGACTCCCAAGTCAATACGCGCCCAACATCCCCCCCCCCCCCCCCCACCCACCCCACCCCACCCCCTCCATTGCCAATACCTTGATTACCTTCATCAATGTAATTAAAAACTCATACCAAAACGTATTTTCCCAAACCCATCAAAACCCACTTTCAGATTCATTCAAAATATTCCTACAATTGTTGTCTGTTTTTAGCTTCACATATACAAATAACTCACAGCTTCAGTTTTTGATCTTCAACAAATTTGCATTAATATAAACTCGAAATAGTGATTAATGGCGGATTTAGTCAAACAGATCCTAGCCAAACCGATCCAACTTGCTGACCAGGTGATCAAAAGGGGGAGTACACATGTTTTTCTAGTTATTTTTATTTGCCTCCTAGTTTTAGTACCTGTCTGAACATCGAAACGAATGACCTAGTGGTCAGTAGATATTGTGACTTAGAAGTTCTGGGTTCGATTCTTATCGTAATGGGCGGTGAATAGGTTTTTTTTTTTAATAAAATAAATAGTTTTAGTACCCCTCTGACTTTTTGCAGTTTCTAAGTTGAATATTATGGTTTTAAAAAGTTGCTTCTTTTCAATAAGAATGTATATTTTCATCGATATTGTTTATTTTGTTATATATACTGTAGGTTTATATTTATATCTGTGGTTCTTCAAAACGTGTAAATGACTAGAAAGACAATTAAAAAAATCACGAGTGTATATATTTTTGTTGTATAAAAATCCTGGTTTCGTCGCTGCAGGTGATAAAGTGTGCAGATGAGTCGTCCATTTTCAAGCAGGAATGTTTCGAGCTGAAATCCAAGGCTGAGAAGCTTGTTGGGCTCCTCCGTCAAGCGGCGCGTGCAAGCAACGAGCTCTATGAACGCCCAACGAGGCGGATTATTGATGATACAGAGCAAGTTCTTGATAAAGCCTTAGCACTTGTCACCAAATGCCGTCGTAATGGTTTAGTCAAAAGAGTCTTCACAATTATTCCAACTGCCCAATTCCGGAAAGTCACCTTACTACTTGAAAACTCAATTGGAGACGTTTCTTGGCTCCTTCGAGTCTCAGCCCCTGCTGACCGTGAGGACGAGTACTTGGGGTTGCCTCCTATTGCTGCAAATGAGCCAATATTGTGTTTCATTTGGGAACAAATAGCTATTTTGTCCACTGGGGGAGTCGATGATCGGTCGGATGCAGCTGCTTCACTAGTGTCGTTGGCTCGTGACAATGACCGCAATGGGAAGTTGATTATTGAAGAAGGAGGGGTTGGACCTTTGTTGAAATTGGTTAAGGATGGAAAACTGGAAGGACAAGAGAATGCTGCTAGAGCTATTGGCATTTTGGGACGTGACCCTGAAAGCGTTGAACATATGTTACATGCCGGTGTATGTTCTGTTTTTGCCAAAATCCTCAAAGAAGGTCCTATGAAAGTTCAAGCAGTCGTTGCTTGGGCTGTGTCTGAATTGGCTGAGCAGTATTCGAAATGTCAGGATCTTTTTGCTCAGCATAATACGATTAGATTACTTGTTAGTCATTTAGCTTTCGAAACTATTCAAGAGCATAGTAAGTATGCTATTGTTAGCAAAGCAACTTCTATGCATGCTGTTGTTTTGGCAACGAACAATAGTGGGAGTATGAATATTCCGAATGGTGTTGGTCTGAATAAGGTTAATGAGGATGATGAAAGGAGTCATATTCTGCATCCAATGGGGAATAAGCGTAATCAGATGATGGGTGTGGTTACTGATACTATGGAATTGAAGAGTAAGAGTCAGATTCCAGCTCAAATGAGTTCTAGCAATGGATTGAATTTGCCGAATTATGCAATGAATAATGGTGATAAGAGTGTAAATTTGAAACATTTGAATCATTCTCATCAACAGAGTCTTTCGTGGACTGCTCATAAAGCAAGGGAAATGGAGGACCCTGCTACTAAGGCGTATATGAAGGCGATGGCTGCCAGAGCACTTTGGAAACTTGCCAAGGGAAATTCAGCCATATGTCATAGCATTACTGAATCCCGAGCTCTGCTCTGTTTCGCAGTGCTTTTGGAGAAAGGCCAACAGGAAGTTCAATACAATTCAGCTATGGCATTGATGGAAATTACATCTGTAGCTGAGGAAGATGGTGAACTGAGACGATCAGCATTCAAGCCTAGTTCCCCTGCCTGCAAAGCTGTTGTTGACCAATTGCTGAGAATTATTGAGCTTGCTGATTCGGAATTGCTTATTCCGTGCATTATGGCTATAGGGAATCTAGCAAGGACATTTCGAGCTACTGAGACGAGAATGATTGGTCCCTTAGTTAAGCTGCTTGATGAGCGAGAAGGCGAGGTTTCAAGGGAAGCATGCATTGCCCTGACTAAATTCGCTTGCACGGAAAACTATCTCCACAATGATCATTGCAAGTCGATTATTAGTGCAGGAGGGGCAAAGCACCTAATTCAGCTGGTCTACTTCGGCGAGCAAATTGTCCAAGGCTTTGCACTGGTGCTCCTATCCTACATCGCGTTGCACGTTCCAGACAGCGAAGAACTTGCGCAGGCTGAAGTACTCACGCTTCTCGAATGGGCACTGAAGCAGGCTTATCTGATCAAAGATGACAGTGTGGAATCATTGTTGCAAGAATCAAAAGGGAAATTGGAGCTATATCAATCTAGGGGATCTAGAGGTTATTACTGAATACTCCCTCCGTTTCTTTTTATTTGATTGTTTGAGGAAAAAGTACTTTATTAAGAGATTGTGAAAAATTACATTGGGATTGTAAAAAGGTGTATTGGAATTGTAAAAAGGTGCATTGTAATTGTAAAAAGTTGTATTGGAATTGTAAACAATCAAATAAAAAGAAACATGGAGAAAATGCTCAAACAATCAAATAAAAAGAAACGGAGGGAGTATAATATAAATTATTTAATGTGCAAATTTTACGTTTTTAGCTGTTCTAGCATTTTTGCTTGTTGATTGATTGTACATAATATTTGTTGGAGTACAAAATTTGGAACTTCAGCAGTTGATCATTTTTGTCATTATTATTAATTCTTCGACAAAGGCTTATCAAGACATCGTTGTTCGAATGATAAATCATTTAGTGGAGAGTGTTGTTCGTTTAGTAGGTGAGTCACCTTGATGAGTCATATAGTAAATCACCCAGTTCAAGATTGCACGATCACCATTATTTTACTCTTTTTTGTAATGGAGCCCATAATCGCTATTCGTTGAGCATTAACTTACAACTACACCAGTCAGGTATCCACACTAAGGTGCTGGAAGGGGAAAATGGACTCATGACCTTTCAAGATTGTGTTATCACAAACTCATCTGCTCCACCAACTTGGTCATCCTAGTGCACAATGACAATGCGGAATCCCCAAACCAACTTGGTCATCTTTATAGGTATGTTTTAAACTT
Organism: Echium plantagineum; assembly: GCA_003412495.2. Lineage (NCBI taxonomy): Eukaryota > Viridiplantae > Streptophyta > Magnoliopsida > Boraginales > Boraginaceae > Echium > Echium plantagineum. Next base: position 21,889,023 of record CM016565.1, read on the forward strand.
TTTGATTCGATTATAGTTTTAACTTGTTAAATTATGCATTTCTCAATTTGATTTTAATTTTCCTTTTTTATAAACCACAATAAACCGCTCAATTATCTCTTCTATAAATATCCTCAGGAATACTTTCACACTTCCACTTTGATTGAACTTCATCTATATCACTATATACATGTAGTAGTTGCCTAGTTGGTTAATACTTCCTCCCTCCAAAAATAGTTGATGTTCTAGTAATATGTATATAAATTAAGAAAAATTAAAAATAGCAAAAAGTACATTGAAAAAGTAAAAATACAATTATTTGGAACTATATCATTGGTTGATTGTTAATTTCAATAATAATAAAAAAAGTAGTCAAAAAGTTCATTGAGAATGTAAAAATACAATTTTCAATATTAAAATGTCAATTATTTTAGAACAAAAAAATAATGCCAAAATAGCAACTATTTTTAGACGGAGGAAGTAAATAACACCTTGTTTCATACAATTACTGTTAACACTATCACCACTAAAGCATATTTCACCATAAAATATTGTGTCAAACTCTCGAACAAAGAGTATTTACGGGAGTATTTGATGAGTCAGCATGCAAGGAGTATAATTATCTTCTCTAATGATAATTGATCCCTAATATTTTATATCATCTCATTTTATTTATTTTCAAGATCATTAAATATTCTCAATTATTTTTCAAATATTTATACGCTTTATAATTAAAGGTATTTCAAAAAGTTATTTAATTTTGGCTTAATTTCATCTGGGCACTACCTGAACTATTAAGATAATCCCAAATACGCATCTGATGATCTTTTTATAACAAATAGGCACCTGAGGCATAAAAATGACACATGAACTTTCGTTTTTCACATTTTCTGAACTTTTTAAATTTTTGACATTTTAAAGACACTTAACCTAAGGTCAAGTTAATCATATCGAAAATATGACTTTTTTGAGCAGAAAAATTAGAAAAAAGTTCATGTGCCAAAAGGTTTGTTCTTTATTTATAGGCCCTTTTGCATCTAGGCACCTGAATTACTACTATCTTTGCAAATAGGCACCTGAACTGTTTTTTGTTGCAAATAAACATCTGAGCACCTGAACTTTTGACTTTTTGATTTTTTTTCAGTATTTTTTAACATTTCAAATAATTTAATAATGCTTAACTCAAGGGCAAGTTAGTCATGTTGAAAAATTTGTGAAAAAATTCAGGTGCCACTTTGAAAGAAAAAAAATTTGTGGAAAAGTTCAGGTGCCATAACTTAATTATAATATTCGGCTTGTATACATGTAATTCTATACCTATCAACCATTGAAATTTCAAATTTGCCCCTCCCTTCATCTTCACCAACCATCCCCTTTCTTCTTCACCAACCTTCAATCACCACCACCACCACCACCAACCTTCAATATACAAAAACATCACCTTTTTTCTTCACCAACCATCACCCACCCACCTTCAATTCACAAAACCACCTTACTTCTTTACCAACCACCAGCTTTCTTCTTCACCAACCACCAGCTTTCTTCTTTAAACACATAAAACCACCACCACACCACCCCCTCCCTTCCCCATTTTGGTCCACCACCCTTATCCCTTCCAGAGTTCAACCTCCCCACCACCCTCCATTCTCGATTTCGACCACCCACCCCCTCCCCCATCCCGATTTTGAACCCTCAACCCCCTTCCTTGCTCGATTTTGACCCCCTACTCCCTTCCATTCTCGATTTCGAGCCCCCACCCCCTTCCTTGTCCGATTTCACGCCCCACCCCTCCTTGTTGGTGGTGGTTGTTAAGGAGAAAAAGAAGAAACTGAGGAAGAATAAGAAAGTGAGGAAGAAAGTGGTGAAGAAAGTGAGGGAGAAGAAGAAAGTGCGGAAGAAAATGGTGAAGAAAGTTAGGAAGAAGAAGAAGAAGAAGAAGAAAGAGGGCGGTGGTTGAAGTTGGTGAAGAAGAAAGAAGAAGAAAGAGGGTGGTTGAAGTTGGTGAAGAAGAAAGAGGGTGGTTCAGTTTAGAATTTGAGGTTGAGTTAGTGGGTTTGGTTTGTTTATGTGTGTTTGGTTAGTTTATAAGGTGGCTTGACTAATTTGCCCTTATAAAATTATTAAAAACGTTCAAAAAATGTTGAAAAAATCAAAAAGTCGAAAGTTCAGGTGCCTATTTGCAACAAAAAACAGTTCAAGTGCCTATTTGCAAAGATAATAGTAGTTCAGGTGCCTAGATGCAAAAAAGCCTATTTTTAATGGGTTGGGTTAAATATTTAATGGGGTGGGGTTAAATGGAGGTTGGGTTAGATTAAAAGTAGTTGAGTTAGTTTTTGTGTGTAATATGACTAATTTGCCCTTTATCGAAAATTTTAAAATATGAGAAATTAAAAAATTGTGAAAAGCGAAAGTTCAGGTGCCCATTTGGAAATTAAAAAATAGTTCAGGTGGCTATTTGGGTCCAGGTGCCTACTTATTACAAAAAGGTCATCAGGTGCTTATTTGAGAATTAAAAAATAGTTCAGGTGCCAGATGAAATTAAGCCTTAAAGTTTCCGCCTCTGCCTTTTTTTTGCCCTAAAATATTAACGTTTCTTTGTTTCAAGTAATGTAAGCCATGCACGACAATCCAATTTAACTACTATTGATTGTCTTTATTACCTTAATTAACTATAACTTGTCTAAATAATAATCCATGCTAGCGTTTCGAAATGCCAAAAATACCCTTATCTTGTTGCCGCCTGGCGACTACGTGGACGTTACATCCCAAAATCATAACTAATGTCGAATGGTCAACCCAATATTGTTACTAATACTCCAAAAGATTGTACATTTTCGAAAAAAAATTGGCAGTTGGACTTCAATTTGTTTTGTATAATTAAGGATAAAATATGAATTTTATGTATATTTCAAGTCAATAAATCACCCCAACAAATAACAAGAGTTGAAAGCTACCCACCGAGTGGCGGACATATATAAGTTTTGTCTTTTTTAGTCGAACACTCATTTTTTTTGAAAAAATAGAAATGAAGATTCATGTTTATATTTTCATACATTTAAGTATTTTGAACCACCAATAGTGAGTATCGAATTCAGGAACTTCTAGTTACTAGTAAGAAACTTTTCCACTAGGCTATTTGATTAATTCCAAAGAAGGTTATCAATTTTGAACACTCAATCCAAAATACCTAGATCAGTCCCAACCTACAGCTTTTGTAGTTAAAAAACTGACTCATAAATTGTAAATATATATAAATTCTTGTTTTGTCCTTAAATATAAAGTTAATTTAAGTGTCAAAAATATAATTTTTTAAAAATTCAGGTGCAAAAAATATATTTGATGTTTATGAAAATTGATGTGTCTTGTTGATAAAAAAAAAGTCTTTTTATCGACTATATAAATTTGTGATTGACATGAGTTGACTCTATAGTCGTCCAATATTTCTTATCACATAATTCAGACTCGAGTGCAATAATCACGGACTATATTATTCCACATATATATATATTTAATTTTCATTGAACAGAGTTGAGTGAAAAATGGGAGAGTCATTGTTTTGGTTTTTGAGCATAATAATTTTGCATGTTTCATGTTTGGTTGTAAGAGCAAAAGGGTACGAGACTAATGCAGGAATAGTTGCAGGGAAGCTAAATGTTCATCTTGTACCACATTCGCATGACGACGTTGGCTGGCTCAAGACAATTGATCAGTACTATGTTGGATCAAATAACTCTATTCAGGTCGATACTTTTTAATTTTGATCGTTCGATTTTAAATTTCATTTTCGATGTGAATGTGCTAATCTGGATATTGTTAATGCAGGGTGCTTGTGTAGAAGATGTTCTGGATTCTGTCGTTATGTCGTTGCTTCGAGACCCTTATAGGAAGTTTGTGTTTGCTGAAATGGTACACTTTAAATTTAGTACTGTAGTTATTTTCCTTTGTTCTTAGATGCTGGTGTTTCCAAAAGGTTTACATGCGTGATTAAACGTTTGAGGTCATGTTTAAGGCATATTTTACTCTTATTATGTTCAGGCATTTTTCGATAGATGGTGGAGAAGGCAGAGTCCAGAGGTTCAACAATCAGTAAGAAAACTTGTAGATAGTGGCCAACTGGAATTTGTGTATGAATCCTTATGGCAACCACCTAAGTGCATTATGTAGTATTTCATAAGAGTTACGATGATGGAAGATTTGTAGCTAATTTATTTTCAGAAATGGAGGGTGGTGTATGCACGATGAAGCAACCTGTCATTATATCGACATGATTGACCAAACAACTCTTGGACATCAAATGATTAAAAATGAGTTTAATAAAACGCCTCGCGCTGGATGGCAGATTGATCCATTTGGGCACTCTGCGGTGCAAGCTTACCTACTTGGGGCTGAGGTCGTGCCAACAGTTCTTGCTAAAAGCAATCATGTTCTCTTATCACGAGCTTAACAGCATCTATTAATTTTAGTTGATCCATGTGTTTTCTTTATGTTTTTTTGTAGGTAGGCTTCGATTCTGTCCATTTTGCACGAATTGATTATCAAGACAGAGCAAAGCGCAAGGGAGATAAATCTCTTGAAGTTATATGGCGAGGCTCCAAGACATTTGGTTCTTCATTACAGGTTATGATTGTTTTGTAATTCGTACTATGATGACAAAGCTTTTGCCCTTTGCTAGTATCTTCAGGTTTTCTCCTAATGTACTGCTTCTTCATTATTCTTATTCACATAGTACAGCTTTTTGCCAATGCATTTCCTGTTCACTATAGTCCACCACAAGGATTCCATTTTGAAGTTTTTGATGATTTCGAGCCAGTCCAGGTCTTGTTTTTTTCCAAATTTATGCTGTGTAAATCCGTTATCCAGTTTTCAAAAGATCATGTTCTTTGCACGCTAAATCTGCAGGATGATCCACTTCTGTTTGACTACAATGTCAATAAACGTGTTGAAGATTTCGTTGCTGCTGCCTTGATTCAGGTATTCAACTTTTTCTATCCCATTTCTGAAAGTTATTTTACCATTTCCAAGTTAAAATTTCCTCTATGAAAAGAGAGCGAAAAAGTGGATTTGGAATTAATTATGGTTGAATTGTGTATTGCAAGGCCAACGTGACACGAACTGATCATATTATGTGGACTATGGGAGATGACTTCCAATATTCATATGCTGAATCTTGGTTCAAGCAAATGGATAAGTTAATTCATTATGTTAACAAGGTAGCATGTCCAGACATTTGCGAAACATGTATATATATTTTGTATTATATGGTATCAGTATTGGGAATTTTTAAGAGATTTCAATATATATTACAGGATGGTCGAGTCAATGTATTATATTCCACACCATCGCTCTATACAGATGCAAAAAATGCAGCCAATGAGTCGTGGCCTCTGAAGACTGAAGATTATTTTCCGTGAGTATTAACTTACTCGTGATCAAATCTACATTCTGATGAAGTATATTATATTTAAAATATGAAACAATGCTCCAGATATGCTGATGGTGCAGTTGCTTACTGGACTGGTTTCTATACCAGCCGCCCAGCCTTGAAAGGCTATGTCCGTATGTTGAGTGGCTACTATGTGGTAATTTTTACTTGAAGTGTCTGCATCTGTTCGGCTACGCAAAAATATTTTATCTTCAGAACCAATATTCTTGATTTTTGTGGATATTTAGGCCGCTCGCCAACTTGAGTTTCTTATAAGGAGATCACAGGAGTATAACACTTCAAGTCTTGGAGATGCTTTAGGAATTGCCCAGCACCATGATGCTGTCACTGGAACTGCTAAACAGCATACTACAAATGACTACGCTAAACGATTGGCCCTTGGAGCTTCTGAGGTCAGTTTTTCATACTATAGATCAGACTTACCTCAATGATGCACTTTTTATTGATGTTTAAAAAATATTATTTTGTTCAACACCAAAACAACTCGCTTTGCCAGGCAGAGAAGGTTGTAAAAAAAGCTTTGTCATGTCTTGTTGATTCGAAAGCTGAAGATCAATGTGCCGCAGCCTCAGTTATATTTAGCCAGGTGACCTTATGATGAATTTCATCTAGCTCCAAAACCATCCCCCATAGTGTAATGGTTGAATAAATGGGAAGTGGATTAATTATTCGTTTTAAAAGCACTATCTTAACTTTTCTGTTTCTGTTTGCAGTGCCAATTACTTAATATAAGCTTTTGTCCACCAACAGAAAAACATATTCCAGAAGACCAGAGTCTGGTAATTTCGAACTTCTTTTTCGTTGGTACTTCTTTAGGTATCATCGAGATATGCTCTTTACATATAAATATGAGGTATGTTGATCTACAGGTTGTTTTGGTATATAATTCTCTTGGGTGGAATCGTAGTGACATTGTCAGATTCCCGGTATGTTCTTCAGATCTCAATGAATCTTGGAAAAAGTTTGGCCTTAATCTTTCGGTTCATTTACTGAAAGTTTTTCTACCCAAAACATATTTTTCTCAGCAAATCGTGATAGCAGTTGAATTATGGGCTAGGCATAACCTTCAATAATTTCGACAGGTAAATGATAGAAATCTTGTTGTCCAAGATTCGGCAGGAAACTCAGTTGAGGTGCAATATGTCGAAGTGGATAATGTTACCATCAACTTACGGAAGTTCTATGTTGACGCATATCTAGGAATATCCAAAGGGCCAGTCCCAAAGTACTGGATTTCATTTCCAGTATCTGTGCCACCTCTAGGATGGAATACTTATTTCATTTCTAAGAAATCTCAGAAAGGTACTCCTGTACTGTTTTTTGCATTTTTGGTGCTCTTTCGCTGAGTAGATTCCTTCTTTAATATTGGAATTCCGGAACTTAAGTCTTGAATCTTATGGGAGTGAGCGACTGACAACTAGTGTACATTAATATAAATTTCTAGTGCATTAATTCCACTCTTTATATCATAGGACACAGAAGAAGAGGATCCGTATCCTTGGATGACCTTTCCGAGAATGAAACTATTGAAATCGGGCCTGGAAAACTCAAGATGCAGTTTTCCTCAAAATCTGGACAGCTGAAACGTATGTTCAACAGAGAAACTGATGTGAGTTCTTTCAGACATAGCTTGGTTTCAAATATGCAACTTTCTCTTGGTTGTGGGATCAGATAGTATGCACATATATATTATCTAACCTATATTATATGAAATTTAAATTTGAGTATTATGCATTTCCATTTTCCAATACTAAGTTCCAATAATTTTTCTTGCACTTCTATTCTTTAGTCTCCTGCTATAAACAAATATTTAGTCAAACGTATGACAAGTAGATGGAGTTCGATGCTTTATTTTATGTTTCTTGCTACATAATATGGAAATCTTGTACATAGGGATACTTAACGAAATCAAAAGAATTACAATGTGTATGACAGAATACTCACATACTGCAACTGGAGTCTCTGGTCTTAGTTTTCAGTAACACGTAAAGTTTTCATGATTTTGAACTTCATAGTAAAGCGTAGAGTTTGATCTTGAAATGTAGCACATTTTCATGTTCATGAAAGAGGTAAAACATGTAAGAATACTGTATTCATGTTAAATCTTTTATCCATAAGGTTTTTCCTAGACTTAACGTATCTTTCAAGAACTTAGAGGCCTTCAAGTGATGTTAGCATCCCAAATTTTCTTTCCTTTCTGAACACTAAAAAATATTTTGAGCGGTGATTAACAGCCACCATATGGTTACTGTAACGGTCTAGGTTGATATACCTATTCAACAAAGCTATCTTTGGTATGCTTCAAGTGAAGGTGATACAGATGCCCAGGTAAGAAAAAATAAGAAAGAACAAGTAATAAGATCACATTTGTGTGCGAGTATCTATTCTGAATCTACTTTATTGTCTCTGGTAGCCTTCAGGGGCATATATTTTCCGACCAGATGGATCTCCGCAATTGATTTCAGAAAATGTACGTCCTTACTTCTTCCAGAACTAGTCCGATCTGCTTTAATTTGTACAACTTAATTGCTACATATGACTGCTTTTCTCGGCCTGAAGATTGTTTAGCTTCTTCCATGCCCACCGATTCATTGTTCGATTTGATAATCTCTTGATTTATTTAACAATCTCATTCTTCCTGCAGGTTACCTTAAAAGTTATCCGCGGACCTCTTTTTGATGAAGTTCATCAAGTCTTTGGCTCATGGATATATCAGGTTGTTTTCCAATCAGTTGATTAAAACTCAGTAAAAACCTCTTTTTGAATCCTTGAATGTTAGTTTCTAGAAAACTAAGTCTCGGAGACAATTTTTGTTTCATCGATTTTGTTTTTGAAGTTGACAACTCAAACAAATAATCATCTAACTAGTGAACAATGTCTCAATTAACCAGGTAACAAGAGTTTTCAGAGACAAAGATCATGCTGAAGTTGAGTTTACAGTGAGTTAACCTTCTTGCTGGCTCCTTGATAACATTTATCTTGCATATATTTGATCATTCGATCCCTTCAATTTTAAAATGCAATCGCTGAAGAGTTAAGCATGTATCTAACTGAACGATGTTAATTTCTGGAATATCTAAACTCTGAAGATTGGACCAATACCGACAAATGATGTTGGAAAAGAAGTGATTACAAGGATGACGGCTCACATGGCGACAAATAAGATATATTATACCGACTCCAATGGGAGAGACTTCATTAAGAGGGTAATTTCATATGATTCTTCCGAGTTGCTAAATTCAATACTGATTTTTTTTCTGAGTTTTAAGCGTTATGTGTGCCTTCAGAATCTTGCATCTGGTAATATGAAGCGTGTTGTTCTCTTTGTATAATTATTTCAGGTTCGTAATTATAGGACGGACTGGAACTTAACAGTGACTCAACCTGTAGCAGGGAATTATTATCCGGTAACAGCCTCTAAAGAGTGCCATCTCATTTTATGTCCAAACATATATTGATTTCGAGTCAGGGGGTGAGTATTATGGGGCGATCATACATATAGTGTGCTCCATCGAAATTGCCTCCATCTCCTGAAGAAATAACAGTTTTTGGATTCAATCTCGTGTCTAATATATGTTAAACTTTGGCATCATGGTTTATGAAAATTATTTACAGGTAAACCTTGGAATATTCATTGAAGATGGGAAAACAGAATTCTCTGTGTTGGTCGATCGAGCTGTTGGAGCAGCTAGCATCCATGATGGTCAATTAGAACTTATGCTCCACAGGTTTGCTCTAAGTCGCCTCTATAGTAGTTAAATATATGGATTAGGTGCTTAAATATGGTACTTACGCTTGGTGCTTAAGTATACTAATCGCGTACCTATGAATGCATTCAGCTCGGGTGTGAACATATGAACCCTACTTAAGTATCCTGTTGAATGAACTTCTGCATAAATTTCAGGCGCATCAATGTTGACGACTCTAGAGGAGTAGGGGAGCCCCTTGATGAGACAGTTTGTGTGGAGAACGTATGTGAGGGATTGAAGGTATCGATGTTTTATTATAAACTAAAAATTCTTCCATGCCTAGAATAAGCAATCTGCAGACGAGAACCATAAATTTTCTCATCTATCTATCTTGTCCATCATAATATGAGTTCTTTATAATAGCCATTCCTAAGTGGTATACTTGATTGAACAGATCCGAGGAAATTATTATATGAACATCAATAAGAAAGGTACTGGAGCTCAGTGGCGTCGAACAACTGGACAGGAAATCTACTCGCCTCTTCTTCTAGCTTTTACACATGAGGTAAGATGCCCTCGATTTGCTAAAAGATATTCCTTGCAGGATTTTTTATTAAGACCACTCTTGTGATGTGTATTCTCATATTGCAGAAATCTGATGTATGGAAAGCTTCGAAACATTCAACAGCGTCAGCTATGGATCAAAATTATAGCTTACCTCGTAATGTTGCACTAATTACTCTTCAGGTGATAATATATCATGTTAGAACATCGTTATGAACAACGTTCTTCGAACTATTTCTGACATATACTTCACAGGAGTTGGAAGATGGGCATGTCCTCCTTCGTTTAGCACATTTATATGAGGTAACAATCTAATTTTTTTCCTAGACACACGGAGGGATATTACTCAATCATTAAATCTAAAATCATAATTTTGAAATGACTGAATAAACATGCATATGTGGTAACTAGATAGATGTTAAAACGTCGAAGAGATCATTCTATTTACTGTCAGAGATTAACAGGCTCAGAAATATGGGGCCTATTCGTTTTTATGCTCAATTTATTTACAATGTATCTATACTGTAAGATGCCTGAAATTGTTGGCAAATTCGATTGCTAAAAAGAAGGTTACAACCTGTGGCAGGTTCCACGCGTTGCTAGTGGAGCCAGTATCTCGTTGCATATCTAAAATATCAAAATTCACATTTATAAATATCCCTTTTCGTGAGTCATAAAAAATCTTAGATCCGTCACTGAACTTACTTAAGTCTACACGTTGCAGTTAACTGATGTTATATGTGTTCTAGGCTGGTGAAGATGCTGAACACTCTACATTAGCAAAAGTCGAGCTGGGAAAGATGTTTGCTGGAAAAACGGTAAGTACAACTGTTGATTATCTTCCAGATGGTCGATAAAGCCTTATTCTGTGTCTTACAGTTCGTGTTCAATTTTCAGATCACGGGTCTTGAAGAGACAAGCTTATCTGCAAACCAAGAAAAGTCCGCAATGAAGAAAATGTCGTGGAATGTTGAAGGCGACAAGGGCGATGAAGCTGAACCGGTAAGAGGTGGTCCTGTAGATACGTCGACTTTGGTTGTTGAGCTTGGTCCTATGGAAATTCGTACGTTTCTAATAAGGTTCTGAAGCCTGAAAGGAAAAGTGAAGCTCTCTTCAAGAGATCTCATTGTTTACATGTAGAAAGAATCTGTGTGGTCTACTGATGTTTGCTGTCTGATATGTTTTGTATATTGGAGCATGTCATTTGAGAACAAGGGAAATGACGGGAGCTAAAAAAACGATACAAAATCATGTGTAAGAAAATAATGATAATCTATAATCTATAATATAATAATAAGAAGAAGAATAATAATTATAATAATAATATAATATTAGGTTAAACGTGTTTTATATTATTTCGGGCGAAAGTCCACTGATGGAGTGCTCTTTGAACTATCAGTCTTTTTAAACAACAAAATGACTATTATAACCTGACACTACTCACACAATTTAAACACTTTACATAATCCATTGGCTAGTGATAATGCCAGAACAATTTTTGTATCACTAGAGCAAGTTCATGCTCAATAAAAGGGAAAAAAGGTTGCAAACATCATTTATATTTTAGGCATTTCACTGTTCACAAACTCATCTTTTATATGGTCTCATTCACTCACCCACCTTCTAAAATCAGTTCTATTAACTTATTTCGATAACGTTTCTGGTTAGTCAACTAATAGTGGTCAACAGTTGACTTAATAAGGGTAAAATAGTAATTTTACTTATATTTTCTGGCAAAAAAAGAAAATTGGGAGAAATAAGACATCCCCAATTCGATTATTGCATTCAAAAAACCCTTCTCCTCAATTTCGGTTCTTCCAATTCGATTAATCATTTTGATATTTAAAGTTGAAAAATGAGTTCAGAATAATATACTTCCTCCGTCCCATTATGTAAGAGTCATATACTAAAAATAAAAATCCCATTTTAAGTGTCCATTCTACCTAATTTAATAAGAAAAGTTGAAAGGAAAAATATGTTTGTGACTTAGGAGAGAAGTTTAAATTTTTCTTAAACTTTGTATAAAAATAAATAGTTAATAAATAAAGGGATGAAGGGAGTAATAGTTTATGGACACCTGAAACCTCAAAAAAAGAACTCATAGTATAAGAATTACATAGAAAATAATACAATAATTTAAGGGACAATATGAGGAAAAGCTTATATATAAATTTACATAATTAACATGGTAACATCTTTAAAGCTAGCCATGTGGCTCACGATTTCAAACAATTTAATGAGATAGTCTATACGATAAAACCTACTAGCTCAGAGCTATAGGTTTCAAACAAATTTATGGGGTAAATTATGGTGAAACTACTCGTCTTTAAGCATGATGGAAGTCATTAGGATAATTCTAGCCATTTTCAAATATTATAACTATGAAATTTAACAAATAGATGTAAAAATTATCTTCCTAAATAGAACATTCAAGGTGTATATGTACATAACACAATGTGTCGCCTTACATGTCCTAATAGCTTTAAAAAAGTGTATAAGCCACAAATAATTATTTATGAGTTGAAGCAAATATACAAAAGTTAAAATCTTCGCTACAATAAATCGATTCAAAAATTCAATAAAACACTTCAAAACATGTCATGTCAATCTTCAAACACAAAACAATATTAATCACCCACTTCTAAAGACCAAAGTCGAACCATAACCTGAACGGTCCCGACTCCCTGTCCTGCGATGTCGCGAAGAGGTAAATAGCGGGATGTACGTCAGACTTGAAGTTGCCCGTTGACCACTTCCACAACAGATTCTGCCTCATAGAAGAGGCAAACCCATGCATTACAGATGAGGCAAGTCGAGATGTTACTCACCCCAAACTCTTTACCACTTGACCTGTACCCGAGCACTTCTAACCACCAAACTAGATCACATACAAACACTAACAACTAGCAACTCAAAACAAAAAAACACAACACCCTACTCAAATATTCACTACAATACACACCATCTACATACAAACATTCACCCTGCCTCTTTCTCAACTACATAATTGAACAAGCCTCAGGATTATCATCACTAAACGCAGAGTAATACTTAACCTCAGTCGAACTAGCTCGAGCCAACGGAAGAGCCTGAGGATTGTCATAAACATTGCGGACATACCCGGGGGGCGCCTTCTTATCGTATGCACCAGGTGCATACGGATGATCCACAACATCATAGGGAATGTAAGGCCAGAACTCGGCTTTCTTCCCGGTATGGTGTTGCACGCGGTGCAGGACTTTCTCAGGATCTACATAACCGTAAACAGTGAGCTTGTGCTTCTTTGGCTCGACTTCGATTTGGGTTACCCCTTTCAGGCCTTCCACGGATTTGCGAACTCTCCTTTCACACCCTTCACAGTCCATTTTCACCCTTATTTCCACAGTCTACAAAGTAGACAAAAACAATGTTAATTCTATTACAGGCTAACTATCAAACATAGGACGCTAAAAACCTGGCAAACATGGTAGAATTGATTAAAGAACAAACTCTAGACCCTTCTTAAACTATTGGTGAATCTAGCATCAATATTCTTGTTTCGTCATAAATTAGTGATGAGTATTATTACTACTTCCGTCCCTAAAAGATTGTCACATTTTGACTTTTATTGGTCAAGTATAACAAAATTTGATTATGAATTCTCATTAAACGATAAAAAATAATATAGCTTTGTGAGACCTGTTAGAGACGTCTCAATATATATTTTTAAAATATCAACTTTTTATAATTTTTTCGCATATAGAATAATAGATATTTACATTTTAAATTGTTTTTTGTTGACCACCAAAAATCAAAACGTGACAATCATTTAGAGATGGAGGGAGTATTAAGATAACAAATACGTAAATTCTTAGCAAATTTCTTATTTCCGAGCTTCTTTTTTCGAAACGGTTCCGGAATTTAAATTAAAGCATCAAAATGGATACTCTTGCAAGCTAAGATTGAAAACGCATATAAGTAATATATGATATATATACTAAAGTAATTACAGATAATCTGTTTTTCAGTGATTGTCTGCATCAATTTTAAATTAGCAATACTTCTGCAACTTATCGAAAAAATGATAAAACAATTTTTTTAACGAATTCAACAAAAAGTTAAATGTAAAATAACTTTGTTATGCAGTCTTAATCCTTAATCAACACACATGATATTGAAAACTCACTTATTTTATATTATATTTTAAATTCCGAAACTATTCTAGAAAAACAAGTTCTGGAATTTAAGAAATTTCCAAATTCTTAACATATATATGAAGAAATGAGGTAAAGAAATAAGCAAGTAACTAGGCCTGTAATCGAGCCGAATCAAGCCAAACAGTTGACATATTTGAGTTTGGCTTGATTTATTTTGACCTAAGGTTTGATTTGGCTTGATTTGGTCAAATATCTAAAAAATTAGTTTGGCTTGAGGTTTGAAGGAAATTTCAATAAGATATTTGGCTTGATTTGGCTTGATTCGAGCCAAACCGTTTGAAAATGTGCGGCTTGATAATTAAATAGACAACAATTTTAAACGTTAAAACATAACAATAGAATGACAAGTTATAACCATAGCAGAATTTAATAGTTCCCAAAACATATTACAATTGAAGATTGTAACTTCTAAATAGGCTCAGATTTCGGTTTTTCATCAACCAAAAGTGCGACACGCCATGGCTGCATACATTTTAGTGTTTGCCCTGCCAAGATACGTATCAGGTCATTTGGTATGTTAAGTAACCTACTACTATCCTCATCGCCTTCAAAAAACAGTTTAGGCAACATCCAACCAGAATTATTACAAGTCCAGACAACAAGCAACCGTTACCGAGGCTTTTGCTTCTGTTCAATACATAATGACTGAAGCTAACTTTGGCTGGTTAATCCGATCAGTTCATCGATGGTCGGCAAGTATGATGGTCTGATGGTCTTAAATCTTAATGATGATCCTGCACGTCTTCCGTGTGTATCTCACCGGTGAATTTAACAAACCTCGTGTGTGTGTATAACAGATGAGATATGAATATGATATGGAGTATTGGACATTTGGACTAATGGACATATATGATTATGACTATACAATAAAACGTCTATAAATTAATAATGTTGGGACCGGTCAGATATGGAGTTTAATGATATGGAGTTTAATGATATTACTACTATCATTGAGAACAATGTTGACGATAAAGATGAAGATGATACCGTGTCTTCATAACCTTTTACCCGAAAGGAAGTACTTTTGGCGTCTAAAACACCGAAACTAATGGATGCAATAAATTATATTATATATTATTTTAATTTGAAGGATTATTAATTTATAATTTTCGTTGGACCTTATATTATAAAGGATTTTTTTTTAAAAGTATTATTTTATTATTTTATCGATTTTGCTAATTTTTTTAACTAGCCCAAGTCGGGACCGGATGAATTTATTATCTTAGAGAGATTATTAATTTATAGACGTTTTACTACATATATAATTATATTAGATAATATATATATATAAAAGAGATGACATAAATGAATCGAGCCAAGCTTTTTCGCACCGTTTGGCTCGGTTTGACGAATATCCACTTTTTATATTTGGTTTGAGGTTTGACATTTCGAATCGCACTTCAAATCAAGCTTTTTCGAGCCAAATACGTCGAACCGTTTCGAATATTAACGTTTGTTCACAGGCCTACAAGTAACGTACATATTAAGTATATACCTGTAATTGTTTCTTTCTAAGTTTCTTGAGCTTCTTACTATCACCTCGATGAAACTCCACCATATTCGAGAACTTGTCCAGAACACCCATAGTAGTTGGACTTCTAATTTGGGACAAATAAAGTTATGTATAGAGTGTATAGTAGTATAAATAATTCGTACTAATAGATGGGGATTGGATAAAGGTTATTTATAGAGGGACATTATAAAGGACTTTGAGCTATGTGGGTGGTCACAGACTCACAGTAGATGATTTTATAGTATTATTTTAATACTCAGCATATGCTGGAAAATATTTGTTGACGGTTACCGGTCACTTAAATCTGTTATATTATCTTGGTTTTCTTTTATTCGTCTTTTTACTCTCAAATTTTTTGTTTTTAAATTTTTATGTTACTAGTATTATTAATTTTGTCTTTTTTAATCCTACTAAATGGCATAGAATGAAATGATTAAATATCACAAGAAAATAGACTCTTTGTTAATTTTAGCTTTCAATAACAACAATAAACGAATCCTCTCCTAAAATTAAGTTGCATAGAATGAAGTTAGTAATATACTACTACAAAATATTCGTATAAATTAACTAAATAGAACTAACTGTAATATAAAACAAACAAAAAGATTAATTATATTAGTCAAATGAGGAAGCATATAATTAAATAATTTGAATTATGTTCACATTTTTTTAGTTATATGTCTTTTTTCCTTTATTTTAAATTAAAGAAAAACTTCGATTATCTCACAATTCCTATTTTCATAATATTTCAAAATGAAATTTTCACTTTTAATTAAAGAAGGGTCTCAAACATTCAAGAATTGACAAATTAATTTTTTCTTTTAGTTAATATTGCAATAATTCCTAATATTGAATTTAATAATATGATATACTCCCTTTGTTTTTTTGTTCTATTGTAGCTGTCGTTTTAATTTTTGACACAATAATTAAAATTTGAGTATTTTTACTTGTAAATCCTTATTTATCATCAGAATAAATAAATAATATCTCAGGATGATTCATGTTCATTTAATCATAATAGAAAAAATTATTAAAATAAAATTACTACAACGACAAGTAAAAAGAGCGCAGATGATATTACTTTTACTAATTACACTAGAAAATCTATAGAAAGCACTATCGACCGAAATTGGAAAAATGTGTGGCGGTGAGGTGAGAAATGAGAATGGGGAGCCGATTTGGGACGACACGTTTATATGTTGACTCTTTAGAAAGACTGGAAAATTGAAGACAATCCTTATCACCCCCAACTATATCTGATGGCCAAAAGTGAGCAATTTCTTCTGTCGGGCCGACCAAAAGGAGAAAAAGACATTTGTTTTTTGGCATTTTTACGGTTGTAATTTCACTACAACTGCAGAATTCTTATCCTGGTTGGTTACTAAGAAAAATAATAAATCATCATTCAAACGTCCATCACGTTATTGGTGACGGTTTGATTTTGATGATGTAAATTTAAACAAAAGGAAATTGTTAAAAAAAACAAAAAATATATTCGCTCCTTCCTATTTTGTTTGGCTTGTTTTGACTTTCACGGTCGTCGAGACACGATTTAAAACGTAAATATATCGAATTCTACACAAGCAAAAATTATAAAAGTTTGATATTTGAAAAATATACATTAAAAGGAACCTAACAACATCTCATATGACTATATTATTTCTTATAGGCTAATAAAATTTATTGTCAATATTTTTAAAATTTGATCCCAAAATAGAAAGTGGACAAACAAATTTGGATGGAGGGAGTATCATTTGATGCGATTTTTTTTATTTGGTTAATTAACAATTTAATTTGATGCGATTTTTTAAAGCCCAATTTTTAATTTATCGAACATTATTATTTCATAATAATCAATTTAATGGTAATTAAGAAAAATCATAACCATTAAAGAAGATTCTCAATTAATTAAGAAGATTAATTTGAATACCCTTTAAATTTCAATTCAAAATATATATAATTACGTTCTCTATACTTTTAGGGCTTTGATTTTTACACTCCAAAAATTGATTATGACACTCCAATTTCTCTATTTTACCCTTCAATTTACTCTATAAAAAACTACAAAAAGTGATGAAGTGGAGTGTGGTTATGAAATTTGGAGTGTAAAAATCAAAGACCTACTTTTATCTACAAAAACAACACATTTTTAATCTAAATAAGTACGCACATATAGCTCAATCTAAGTATGTTTCCTTATTATAAATCATTATTGGGGTGAGTTTAAATTTTAAAAGTAAAAATAGGGGAAAGGTAAAATTAAAATTGATTGCCAAGCTCATCATATATATTTTCCATTCAAATTACTTTAATTTTGTTGATTAGGTTGGTAGAAGTTAGAACAAGAATTCTAAGAAAGATAAATATAACAACTACCTCAGAAAGAAATCATAAATAATAAAAAGAATAACTCGTAATTGATAGAAGTCATACATCACTAAGAAAAAACACAATATCCAACTAGTATATTGGATAATAGATATGCAAAATATATTTCTCCTACATGCAAAACAACCGACATTTATATATCTATCCAAAAAGTCCAAATTCAGTAATTTTATAACCAAAAGCATAAACTAACTTATCTCAACTACTACAACCACTAATAACAATAAAAAACTGGAAAGTAGTTTGAGCTATACACCAAAAGAAGATACCATATTTACAATTTCATCTTCATGCAACAAGACTCTGATGCATGGAAGATAAGGATTATAATAATTCGAATTATTTAAATTCAAATCTCATTGTCACAATGGTCATTAATAGATTATAATGTTTATCTTCATACTAATGTTGCAAACCCGTTATAAATGTTAGGTTACATCATTATTAATCTTGATAAACGATTAATATTACACTTATTTTGAGATGAAGAAAGTCATCTATTAATTACCTATAATTATACTATTTTCTCCATTAAAAGGATCATCAAAACATACATGAAGCAATAATACATGAAGTTAAGTATAGGTCAGGAGAAAAAAACTCATTTACATCTTAATGGCTAGAGGTGTGCAAATAGATAGTAATTTGCCGATGATTCATTATTACTTCGGTAACATGTGATCTAAACACATGCATATTATTGTATTCATACTTTCATTGTTGAAAGAAATTATGTAGTTATTTTATTCATACCCTAAATTTATTTATATATCTTTTTTGTTTGGATGTTATTTTTTAAAACATATAAAAAATAAATATAAGATTATTATATAATTTTTTTATATATAAATTAAAAATATCTTTCATTTAACACGTACATGTTATATATTATTTTAATTTGTATTTTTTAATTTAATTGTATTTCTAAATCTCTAGTACCACATGTGAAATACGTAGTCCTCGACTCATTTTTACTTGCCGTTTTAGAATAACTTTTTTGTTCAAAAATACATGCACCTTATCAATGAACTTGTTGTCTATTTTTTCTCATGAAATTATCAATCAAACAATGATATAGTTTCAAATAATTTTCCTTCTTTCAATGTATTTTTTGCAACTTTTTATTTTTCTTAATTTATATGCAAATGGCTAGAATGACAAGCAAAATTAAAGAGAGAAAGTGCTTTTTTTAGTTTGGAATTAATAATAGAAAATCTGGTGATAAGGAACATACATAAGACATTGATCCCAAAAATAAGAAAACTGATGATTTTGAGTGAATCTTAGAACCATTTGATGAAGCTGGTTTAAATGCTCTAAGTGGGTCATGGTGCATATTTTATTTAAATTTAATTTCAATTCTTGGTTATTTAAAATAAGTATACATTTATTTAATTGTATTCAAAAAGTGTTCCAATAATTTAATATATGTGAATTGTGATATTCTAAATTTGCATTTATGTTAAAACCATGTGTCATCTAAATTTGAAGCTTGATGAAATAATTTGAAAAATTAGGTGAATTTCGGAAGATAAATTAATCTGAAAATAATTTCATAAAGTAATTTGAAATTTATGGGAAAAACTAAAGTACAATAAAGAAAATATGTCTTTATTTTAGTATTTGATCAAATCAAACAAATAGAATGTTTTTTGTGTTAAATCAACTTACTTGTAAGATTTTATTGTTTATCATTTATACTAATGTCAAACTTCTTACCAAGTTGAACAACAACTCTATCATTTTATTGCAGATGATGTTTTAATAAAGGTGTTAATAACGATCTTTAACGGTGTTGATTAAGCTAGCGCCTCCTCTATTGTATGGGTCAACCTTCGGACCAAAGCATGATTTCTTTGCTTTATTTTTGGACGGTCTTCATGTTTTCTAGACGGTCCTTTAATCCTGGATGGCCCAAGGGGCTTTTGATCAGGCCGCTACTAATCGAGAGCGATGATCTTGTTAAACGTATTAAATGAACCGGGTCGGACGGCCCGGGGCCGGTAAGGAATGGCCCGGCATGAAGATCATCTTGTGGTTATATGTAGGACTGTAAATGAACCTGAAAGCTCGATTCGACTCGGGGTATTTGACTCGAAAAGGTTATATTTGTGGCTCGGCTCGGGATATCAAACGTGGCCCCGTTTACAAGTATATATATAATAGACAAAAATACCCTCTAAAAGGTGTCACCTGCAGTTCAAGTGCATTGCTAACAGTTGAGACGTTGACTAAACGCAAAATAAATGAAAAACTAATCGAATATCATTTTAAAATATAAGCGATCAATTAAAAATATGATCCGAACATACATAATGTTCATTGCCCCTTATTCACATATATGATCATTTTGATGTGAAGAGAGCAATTAGTTGGGATGAGCTAGATAACAAGGTTGAATTTGGGGAATAAAAACATGAGCACGTGAATTTAGATACGAATCCTTCTAGGTAGATTCTTCCTTTTCTCGGCGGGCCTACATTACGGCGGAGATTGCGGGAGGTGGAGAGGCTTTATTGGTAAATTCGTTTCGTATTTGTAGACTGTAGTTATGATTTTTTTTTTTTAATTTGTAAATAAGCGATGAGATGAGTTTCGAATCCCGAATCTTCTGATAACTAGGAAGAGCCTTTTCCACTAGGCTATTCGATTAATTCAGTTATGATTTTTATTGTAGTGCTTTCTCGTTAGCTCCTACCGGAAGGTGATTTTTTTTTCCGTTTTTCTTTTTTTTTTTTTTTGTAATTAGCGATAAGGTGAGATTCGAACCAGGACCTTCTCGTTAGCATCAGGTGGAACGAGATTTAAGCACTATGGAAAATATATATTTTTTTATAAATTAGTGACGTGAGTATAAATATTAAATACAATCATATTACAAAAAATAAGTTATGTATTGTAACTGTTTTGTTGAATACAGTTGTAACTTGTAAGGTTCGAAACCAAACTTCGACTGGGTTGTAAAATTTGAAATGAAAAATATGCAGAAAATTGAAAAAATTAGAAATTTAAGTAGTTCGAGAAAAATCTAGCTTTCAATTAGCATTTGACCGAACTTGATGATAATGTTCGAGTTTGAATCGGTCTACATCGTATTAATCGTGGAACCAATGATCAAAATTTCGTTTCGGAACATGGTTTCGGATAACAAAATTATGTAAATATTTCGGAAACTATAAGAAACGTTGTGAAAACGATGTAAAATTACGGGAACATGTGAAAGTGAAAGCAAATATTTAATACTATTAATTTATAACACATGAATTTATTCATAGAAATTGAACGTCTTTAATTCAAATATGAAAGTACGTTAGAAATATTCAAGGATAAAATATAATTTTAAAAAAAAAAAAACTTCAAATAGTAGTTGTCCTCTTTGTTCAACAATTTTCACTAATGTCGACGGTCATGATTTTAAATCTTCAGCATCATGATTAAAGTGTTGTTTTTTAGTAAAAGTCAATCAATAAGGCTTACAATTGAATTTGAATAAAATAGTTTTCGAAATTTTGGGTGAAAAGCACAAGAAGTGGCGAAACATGGAATGGTTTCCACGAAACCATCACCTTTCGAAATTCCCTTGTGTTTTGTTTCGATAACTTGAAACAATGAAAAATGTCAACTGTTTCAATTGTCTCGTATCGAAATTTTGAACCATGCGTGAAACTTTCCAACCATTGAGGCTATTCAAGTTGCCTAGTCCACGTGACCCTGTGACTCCGTTAGTGAACCGTCACTAATAACATTAGTTAAAAAACTAATTGTCGTCAGAGCGTTAAATTGGTAGAGTAGATGAACTTGTGAAAACAAGTTTATGTGTGATGTTTCTATCAATACTTTCTTGATCGAGTCGGTGTGACTTACCTAACTGACGTGAGTTGCCGTTCGCAATCTATTATGTCAATCGACTAGTCGAGCCCCGAGCTCTACCAAGACGCTAGTCATTTTAGGTCCGCTATTATAGATACTAAAAGATTAATTGGTCGTTACCTTTCAAACTATCGGCTAATTTTTTGTTAGATTCCTGCATTATCGGTTCTTTTCTTTGATCCATTTTAAACCTGTTTATCCTCTTTAAATAATAAAATGACTACTCCAAACCAAAACTTCTTCAAAACACTAAAATTGAAAATGAGGATGCAATATACATATTAAATAAACAATTATGAACACTAGTCAAGGGAAAATAAAAGCAAATAACATATTCAGTTAATATAAGGATACAATATAAAATATTTTAATATATTGTTTAGTAACTACTCCCTCCGTTCCTAAATGATCGTCACATTTTGACTTTTCATGGTCAACAAAACAAGAATTGAAACATAAATATCTCTTATTTCACATGCGAAAAAATTATAAAAATTTGATATTTCAAAAATATA
Organism: Echium plantagineum; assembly: GCA_003412495.2. NCBI lineage: Eukaryota > Viridiplantae > Streptophyta > Magnoliopsida > Boraginales > Boraginaceae > Echium > Echium plantagineum. The sequence goes on from CM016565.1 coordinate 21,911,180, forward strand.
TATTGAGACGAATCCAACAAGGTCCCACAAGGTTATATTATTTTTTATCATTTGATGAGAATTAATGATCAAATTTTGTAATGTTTGACCACCAAAAGTCAAAATGTGACAATCTTTTAAGGACGGAGGGAGTATTTGTTTTATTAAGCAAATAACAATTATGCACCATCGATCACTTACGTTTACGAGAATTATGCATTCGATTGCTGTTCTTCAAGTTTGACTGTTTTCGATCACCGACGTTGGATATTGTGTATAAAACGACCCACTCTCTCGTTTTTTGATAAAATATTATTTTTTGAGTTTTACAGGGGTAATTTAGTCATTTTCATACCATTTTTGAGTTTTTACAGGGGTAAAATGTGATTGAATAATTGTTGTTGGAATTAAAATTAGAGTAAGTCGTGTTAAAAAGGTATGAAAATGACTAAATTACACAATATCCAACATTGTAAAAACCTCAAAAAATCACATTTTATCAAAAAAGAATGCGAAAGTGGGTCATTTTGTACACAATATCCAACATTGGTGATCGAAAACACCATTTGATAAAACCATTTGATCAAATTAAAATAGATGGGCACGGCGGCGAAGCAAATACGAGAGTGATAGTGCCGCCCCCCTCACTTCCACCCACCTGTGCATCGTTAGTAACGGGTGCCTATATTTCCAAGGCATAAATTTCCAAGGCACGAGATTCTGCCCATTTTACCCTTTTCGAACGGATGAAAGTATCATAAGAAATATAAACTCACGTGTGAAAGTATCATAAAAAATATAAACTCACGTGTGAAAGTATCATAAGAAATATAAACTCACGTGTGAAAGTATCACAAGAAATATAAATTTACGTGTGAAAGTATCACAAGAAATATAAATTTACGTGTGAAAGTATCACAAAGAATATGAACTCACGTGTGAAAGTATCACAAGAAATATAAACTCACGTGTGAAAGTATCACAAGAAATATAAACGTATGATGATTTCACACGTTCAGATTTAAACTCATATATTAGTTAAGGTTGAACCAAACGTGTGAAATCATCATTAGAATTGCATTCCAATGATGATTCCACAAATTCGTTTCAATCTTCAATTAATATCATTTGAATCTATATTAAACAAAATTATTTTTGTAAATTATTTTTTATATAATCTCATATTTTCTTAATCATTTTGATATATTCTTGAAAAAAATACTAAAGTTTTTACTTTTGTTGAAAACACTACATAACTAACCAACACGTAAAGCACGAGTGAATACAAGAAGTATCAAAGTTAGTACAAATTGATAAGTTTGATTAAATGTTATAATTTTTTTTGATTCTTAATTGTTTTAATAACAACGTTATATCATTTTGGACAATCTCTTGGCTTAAAATATATTAAAAACATTTTTTATAAATTAGTTATGAGATCAAAAGGATATTAATTGGTCAAATTTACTAATCAAACGCGTGAAATTGTCATAGATTTCTATTTTACATTTACAAACATGTCATTCCGTATTCACAAGAATTGCATTTCAATGATGATTACACACATTCGTTTCAATTTTCAATTAATAATACTTGAATCTTTATTTAAAAAAATTATTTTTATATGTTATTGTTGATATAATCTCATATTTTCTGATATAATCTCATATTTTCTTAATTATTTTGATATATAACTTTGAAAAAAAATACGGAGTACTAAAGTTTTTACTTTGGTTGAAAATCCTACATAACTAACGAACACGTAAAGCACGAGCTGATACAAGAAGTATCAAATTTAGTACTAATTGATAAGTTTGATTAAATATTATAATTTTTTGATTTTTAAATTTTTGAATAACAACGTCATATCATTTTGGATCATCTCGTACCTTAAAATATATTAAAAACATTTTTTAATAAATTAGTTATGAGCTCAAAATGATATTAATTGGTCAAATTTACTAAACAAACGTGCGGAATCATCATCAGTTTAAAATTTGAATCTTTATCAAACAAAATTATTTTTATATAATATTTTTTATATAATCTCATATTTTCTTAATTATTTTGATATATTCTTGAAAAAAAATACTAAAGTTTTTAATTTCGTTGAAAACACTACATAACTAACGAACACATAAAACACGAGTTAATACAAGAAGTATTAAACTTTGTACTAATTGATAAGTTTGATTAAATCTTATAATGTTTTGATTTTTAAATTTTTCTAATAGCAATGTTATATCATTTTGGATCATCTCGTTGCTTGAAATATATTAAAAATATTTTTATAAATTAGTTATGAAATCAAAAGGATATTAATTGGTCAAATTTACTAATCAAACGTGTGAAATTGTCATAGCTTTCTATCTTAAATCTACAAACATGTCATTCCGTATTCACTAGAATTGCATTCTCATGATGATTCCACACGTTCCTTTCAATCTTCAATTATTATAATTGAATCTTTATTAAACAAAATTATTTTGATAAATTCTCATATTCTATTAACCATTTTGATATATATTCTTGAAAAAAAAATACTAAATTTTTTTACTTTGGTTGAAAACACTACATAACTAACGTACACGTAAAGCACGAGTGAAAACGAGAATTATCAAACTTAGTACAAATTGATAATTTTGATTAAATGTTATAACTTTTTGATTTTTAAATTTTTTAATAACAACGTCATATCATTTTGGATCATCTCGTGGCTTCAAAAAAAATTAAAATCATTTTTTATAAATTAGTTATGAAATCAAAAGGATATTAATTGGTAAAATTACTAATCAAAAGTGAGATATTGTCATAGTTTTCGATCTTAAATCTGAAAACATATCATTCGGTATTCACTAGAATTGTATTCTCATGATGATTGCACACGTTCGTTTCAATCTTCAATTAACATTGCTTGAATATTTATTAAACAAAATTATTTTTATATTTTATTTTATATATTCTCATATTTTCTTAACCATTTTGATATATATTCTTTTAAGAAAAATATTAAAACTTCTTACTTTGTTTAAGAAAAATATGAGAATATTTTCAAAAATAATTTATAAAAATAAAGATTCAAATATTAGTTGAACATTGAAATGAACGTGTGGAATCATCATGAGAATGCAATTACAGTGATGATTTCACATGTTTGGTTCAACTTTAACTAATATGAATTTAAATCTGAACGTGTGGAATCATCACAAGTTTCCATTTCTCATGATACTTTCATCCGTAGAAAAAAGGTAAAATGCTAATATGACTTTAAATCTAAACGTGTGGAATCATCACAAGTTTCCATTTCTCATGATACTTTCATCCGTAGAAAAAGGGTAAAATACCAATATGAATTTAAATCTGAACGTGTGAAATCATCACAAGTTTCCATTTCTTATGATACTTTCATCCGTAGAAAAAGGGTAAAATGGGCAAAATCTCATGCCTTGGAAATAAATGCCTTGGAAATAGGTTTTGCCGTTAGTAACAAACGCATATTCTACTTCGTACTTGTCTGAATCCAAACAAAAAAATACACCATTTTGTTCCATTTTGTTCTCACTCCCACTCTACTTCCACTTCTACTTCTTCCAATGTTGCCCCTAATCTCTGCCCATTAATGCCAATACCCTTTTTTCTGCTACCATTTTCTTCAAATTCTCAACCAATACATTCAACAATTAATATATATATATATGGAGTAATAATGACGTTTTCGTTTTTCCGTAAAACCATCAATTACATGGGCTCTGCATAAGTTATCAATATTTTTTTTACAGACAATTAATCAATACTCATTTTTCTGACTTTTATCTTTTATTTTATATTTTCATGTTTTAGCAGCTGATAGTGAAAGATCTTCACTTCAACTTGATCAGCTTAAATGTGCATCAAGTTGACCCACATTTTTGCCATTTTTATTTATTAATTTGGTTATGTTAAGTTAGATGAGTAAAATATGGATATCTTAAGATACAGGAAGATCAAGAATTGGTAAAAAAGTGGAGTGTGATTAATGGTGTGTTTATTTTGGGGTGAATCAGGGTGGATCTAGGTTAATTGAGGTTACAAGAAATAGTTTCAACCAGGTTAATTGAGGTTAATCGAGGGTAGTGAAGGAATTCGAAGGGAAATGGCGACGTGGGAGCATTTCGGGGAAGCAGCCAATGTGGCTCAGTTAGCAGGAGTAGATGCAGTTAACTTGATAGGGATGATAGTTAAAGCTGCTAATACGGCTCGAATGCACAAGAAAAATTGCAGGCAATTTGCTCAGCATTTGAAGTTGATTGGGAATTTGTTGGAGAGTCTAAAGATTTCGGAGATGAAAAGGTATCCGGAGACTAGGGAGCCGTTGGAGCAATTGGAAGATTCATTAAGAAGGGCTTACATTTTAGTTAATAGTTGTCAAGATAGAAGTTACTTGTATCTCTTGGCTATGGGATGGAATATTGTTTATCAGTTCAGGAAAGCACAAACTGAAATTGATCGGTATTTGAAGATCATACCCCTGATTACACTTGTGGACAATGCACGTGTCCGGGTATGTATCTCTTCTAGCATTGATCAAAATGGCTCATTACACTACCACACTTGTTATCTATTGTGAAGTAGTAGATAGTGTTCACACTCCAATCTTGGGTCAATTCGGAAGCAGCCTCCCTGTTATCACATTGGGGCATTCATCTACATGCATAGTTCAGTGCTCTTAAGCTGTCAAGACTGAATAATTATAAGTTTGTCAATCTTTATTTATGATCTTGAGTTTGTAATTGTTAAATAGATTGGGGAATCGATACATAGGTTGTCAATTGACGATTTGTATTGGGAATTAGGAGTGATCAGAAGCTACAATGTGGGATGCTTGCATCTGAACCATAATTGATGTAGCTAGTTTATAGCTTAAGCTTACTATCGGCTGGGCGTGTATCTGCATTCTTTCAAGTTATTTATTTCATTATAAAGTTGGAATGTCAATAGAAGATTTCCAAAATCTTTGTCATCAATCCGTGATTGTTTTAAAGAAAAGCGCAAACAAACATCCTTAAATTTTGGTTTTCAAACCGTCGTCGTTTATGTGGTTAGTTGGTGAGAATAAAGTACACTTCTATTTGACATGATAATTTTTATTCAAATCAAAGTTATGTGTGTTAGTCAAGGCTACTAATTTTGGGTATGTTCTTCATAAACTTAAAACCAATATTCACTCATTAGAATGTTAAACAGATCTAGTTACGGGGTGACGTCAATCCACAACCAGGGTATATAGGAATACATTCAGGACATATAGGAATACAGCTTACTGAACTTTTCAATAATCCTGGTCTCGTATATTCGTTAGAATACATGTGGTTGAACAAAAAAGCTCTTCCTTGTGAAAACAGCATGGTTCGGATCTTAACAAAAGCTCCAACACCTGCATGATGTGCTTTAAAATAATTTAGACATGTGAACACTACTCATACATTAACCCTAATTGACTATATGTGACATTTTAGAGTGTTAGATGTGGCCAGCAGATAGATTGACCAAAGCTAAACATTTATTTGGAGAATAAGGCAGATGATAATCTTAGATTATATGATATTCAACTTGGATTTACATCGTTCTTGAATGGTGACCTGCCCATCCTTGTGCGGAGTGTGACCTGTTGCATCTGCTAATATACTTGGCGTTCTCTTGCAGGAGAGATTGGAAACAATCGAAAGGGATCAGCGTGAGTACACATTGGACTATGAAGACCAGAAAGTTCAAGATGTAATCATGAAACCCGATCCTTCCAAAGCTGATACAATAGTTTTGAAAAAATCACTCTCCTGCCCTTACCCTAACATATCTTTCAAAGAGGCTATTAAAAAAGAAACTGAGAAGCTGCATATGGAATTGCAACGATCTCAAGCCAATTTAGACGTCACCCAATGTGAAGTAATTCACCGGCTACTTGAGGTCACAGAAACTGTGGCAGTCGATACTCTACCGGAGAAAGGTTCCCCTGAGAAGCCAAGCAAGAAGGTGGAGCATACTTATTCCGATAAAACCAATGATGACCACCATTATGAGGAAAACAAGTCTAAGAGTAATGAAAAACACTCATACTCAAGGTTCATTCTCCACAAGAACCGGTTTATTTTCATATGTCAATACATCCTTAGTCTTGTATGAACCAGAGAGATTAGATGATAAATATTAGATATATCTAAACCTGCTTTCGTTCCTATTCATCAAGTAGATATTTACTTCAAGTAACTAAAGCTAGTTTTTTAGTTTCCAAATACTGGGTCACCTTAAGCTTCAAATTAAATGTTTAAATTCAGTTAAGCAACATCCATTTTTCGTGTGCAGAGATTCATCTTCTGTTTCATCCAAGCGCGAGTTGTTGTATTCTGGAAGTTCTCATCAAAGTGAAGAATTTCATTTTGATCTGCTAGGCTGTTGCTCGGAGCCGCTCCTTTGTACGTCTGACCTCATCACTTGACCAATTCATGTATTTGTTATAATTTTTGTTTACATGTTCGTTAATGTATGTCTATTAGACAGACACACACATCATGATTTATGTTGGCGGTGATACTATTTCATTGGTTTAGCAAAGGTCGAACTTTGTTGTGGGAGGAATGAGTTCTCTGAAGTGATCAGAGTACACATTTTAGTTGGCCAAGAGATGAAGTAGTTTAGGATCGGTTCCTGGGGTTTGTGGATAATATCTATACAATATAGTTTTGGCTACCATGGCAAGGACATCAGATAGTTGTAGCAAACATATTCTGAGTGGCACTTAAAACTGAACCCGATTTTTCTTGAGATATAATATGTAAGAGAATTGAATAATTGTAGTCTCAGAATTCAGAAGTGATAGCTCTGTGGCTTATAGTAGCTTCTTTTCTTTTGGTATGTTCAATCTCATTTTAAACCTTACTCGCCAAAAGTTGCTTTTGAGATAGCGGTAACTAAGAAAAAGATTTGAAGTAAAGTAAAGGTCTCTGAACTTTTATTCTCACCAGATGCCTCCCACGGTTTACTCTATTTTTCCAGTTTTCATTAGCACCAGTTATAATTTTTCATACTTAATTCTCCACTTATAATAAAATCTTACATATACTAAGGTCCATACTGCAGGTCTTAAAACATGCTTCTTCCCCTGTGGCACAGTCTCACAGATTGCAACCGTTGCTACCAACCGCCACATCTGTAAGTTTTTTATTAATAAAAACGTACTTCTTCCCCTGTGGTCCATCTGTTTAGCCTTAGAAACTTGTTTTTGTTTTTCAGGCGTAATCTGAATCATTCTGTTTTATGAGAGAGGGGATAAAATATTTTTGAAGGACTATTGATTCCCGAACAGTTCATTAAAAAGTTTTATGAGGTCTCTCATGCCTGTATAGTATATCCCAATGTTATCCATTGAGTTGAACCGAAATAATATAGTACTAATATAAGTTCTAATCCACTAGATGGTCCATGCCCTTATTAGAACTAATGCAGTAGTCTGTTTGCTTAGTCTTAATGATACTATTTCATAGAAGTATATAACTAGTCAAATTTTATATACATATTTCTTCTATAATGTGAAGCGATCATTTATCTTTGAGCGTATCTCCCACTCTCACCCGGCAATTTTTTGACTTGGTGCAGCTTCAGCAGAAGCATGTAATGAATTGATGTCTTATTCATTAATATTGTCTTGCTGTTGTTATACTTGTTGCATGAGAAGGAAGCTACGAAAGAAGTTCATTATTAAGGTAACTCATTCATGTGTCTTATCCTCACAGAATCTCCGATTTCAAAATTCATAAGCTCACATACTACTTTACTAGGGAGGGAATGCATAATTAATAACGTCTAAAATCACAGCACCATATCATTTCTAGGATTAGATCCACTCTCCAGTTCTCAAGGATGCTAGATTACAAGAAACTCTCAACAAGTCTACTAACTTATACTCTTTCCAGGGAGGCTGGTTTGATGATTTCCTCTCTCACTTGATGTGTTGCTGTTGTTCCCTTGTTCAAGAATGGCGAGAAGTGGAAATTCGTGGTGTTCATGGTAATCTCTTCTTCACAACAGAAAATCATCTGTAACATATCATACATGCATGCAACACCAAAGCTAATCAATTCTTATATACCTCGTTTTTTCTTATCTACTTATTAGCCTGCCGTCTTTCTTTGTCCTTTCCTCCTCACTCTGCTTTAAAATATATCTTCATTTCCTGTGGCGTCGAAGATTTTTATATTTTTCTGGCTCTTGAATATGATGGAATAAATCGAAGTGGCTCATTACACTCCACCTACGCTTCTTATTTATTACGAAGTAGTAGATAGTGTTTGCACTTCACTCATGGGATAATTCAAAAGCATGTTGATGCATACGAGTGGCAGATTGGGCGTTAATGCTCATTCAGTCCCCACATCTTTCTTGTTTGTATTCTTCTTGAATAGTATTTGTTTTATAAAACCAGTGTTTCCTGGGTTTTTAAGGATGACTACCTAAAGGGAAAACGTAAGTTTCGGATTTGATTTTTGCTTGCAGGGCAGGACACAAAAATTAACCCTCCATCATTGCAACATATGGAAGCTCTATAGGAAGTACAGAGAAGACGATCAAGTAAATGGATTTCAACAAATAATCAAACGTATTACAGATATCGTACGATAAAGATCATACTCAGTTATGTCCTAGTCAGTCAATGGAGTGTATCAGCTTAGGTATCTAACTAGAATGTAGGTGTTCTTCCTTCATATTCAACTGTTTGTATCATGTGTAACATTTATCACAGTTTGCTAGTATTTGCCTCTTGTTTCCTGTCCTAGGCAGCCTCAGTATTTAACATGAAGATTGGATTTTCGAGAAAAGCGCGATATATCATCTCTTGTCATGTTACATGCTCACACAAACTACTAAGGACCATTAGGTGCTACTACTATTGATTAAGGAGATGCAGGGACATCGACATTGAGCTTCAATTACACAAACATAATTATGAAAATCTAGCAAGTATATTTTGGTTGAATCGAATAATGTATATTTTAACACAGTTCAAAGGTGAAAAAAGCATCAAAGCGAACCAAGCTCAACTGTGTAGTCATGCAATTTTACAGTTCAATGAACTTGTTGGCAGATAATCCACCATAAATAGGGAGTGGAATTTAGCCGGACAAACCAATGCTAGGACTTTCGCGGGGTAAGTTTGGAACCACTATTCGTCCTGTTAAGAATGAAAAGGAAGGCCAGACAAATCCTATAAATTTCACCAAGTAAAACCTATGCCGGAACCACTATTGATCCTCATTAAGAATGATAAGAAAGGCCAGACAAGTCCTATGAATTTCACTAAGTAAAACCTATGCGGGAGCCATATCTCATTTATCCTTACATCATCCTACTCCACTAAAACTAATGCAGAGACTTTGGGACAACATGTGCGTATTTATCAGTCTCACAATTCGTCATGGACAACAAGTTCCACGTTGTACGCCATCTTTTTTTAACTGAGATGGCAACTTTTTGTGACATCTTCTGTCCAGCTGAACAATAATCGGCTGTCAGCTGAACATTGATGTTGTACTTCGTGAACATGTTTGCAATAAAGCAATAACATCCTCTCTCGATTGCCATTCCTTCTCCACCTTAGTGTTCTGAACTACTTCTTGCAACTCTTTAAGCCCACAACCAGGAACCTTTAGAATTCCCTTTGACTTCATCAAATCTTTTGTCTGAGTAACTTCTTCCCATCTCCCACTAACAGCATAAATATTCACTAACAATGCATAGTATGAAAAATTTAGAGGATCTTGCTCAATTAACTCTTTTGCTATTGTTTCTCCAAGGTTCACATTTCCTTGAAAACGGAGAGATGTGAACAGCCCGGCGAACAACAAGGATTCTGGAAATTCATCCTTATCCAGTTTTATATCCCTCAAGACTCCAACAGCCTCCTGGAGAAGACCAACTTTGGCATACAAATTAGACATGCACCAGTGATGTGCAAAATTGGCCTTTATGTTGAACGACTCCATTAGGCTGAAGAACTTTCTCCCCTGTACTAACAGTCCTTCACGAGCACAAGCACATAACACACCAATGAAGGTAATTTCATCTGGAAGAACTTTATTATCAGCAACCATATCTTTAAACAAACTGATCCCAGCTGACGCATTCCCATGAATGCAATTCCCGAGAATCATTGCATTCCAACAAACCAGAGTCCTGATTCTTATTTCATCAAAAATCAACTGAGCAATATCCACCCTTTGGCATCTACAATACATGTATATTAAAGATGTTTTTATGATCACAGTTAAATTAAAATGTCTCCTAATAAGCCAAGCATGAACAGACTTCCCCTCTTTCAATCGAGCAGACCGACTGCAAGCTGTAATTGCATTCACTATAGTTACATTATTCGGTCGACATCCCACCTCCATCATTTTCCTAAACAACTTAAGCCCATTCCCCGGATTCCCATGTTTCAAATAACCCGTTATCATAATATTCCACAACACTACATTCTTCTCAGGCATAGCATCAAACAACTTATGCGCCACACTCATCTCACCCCCTTTCACAAACCCATCAATTATCGTGTTCCACGTTATCACATCCCTATCAGACATTTCATCAAACACCACCCTAGCAGCATCCATCAATCCAAGAAAACCATACAAATGAAGCAGAGCATTCTGCACCTGCAAAACATTACCCACTCCATTCTTCACAATTTGACCATGACATATCTTACCCATTCTCACACTACCCATATTCGCACAAGCACTGATCAATGGCGGGAAGCTAAAACTATTTGGCAAAAATCCATTTTCCAGCATCTCAAAGTAAAAAATCGAAGCTTTTTGCGGCATTGAGCTGCAAGAATATGCCTTTATCATTGTATTCACACAAAATGTATCATAACAAGTCATATACCTGAAAACCAACAAACCATGTTAGTCTAGTTTTCACGAGATATTACGAGTTACTTAAATAACATGAGCCGAAACCCGGGTTCGAGTCCTTGCAATAACAAAGGCCGAATTTAAAAAATTACCTGAAAACCAATTCAGTGTAATCTATCTCACAAAACTCTAATGAACGCTTCAATACTCTGCTTGAAAATGTCAGGTTCTTGAATAAACCAGATAACAACAAATGGGCATATATTTGATAAAATTGGTTCAATGTATAACAAGAATCTATCAAGTTTAAGGCTTTTTTGGAAAATGATTGATTTTGATTGGAATCTTGATAATTTAGTGATGAAATTGAGTATGAAAATGATGGATTTAATAAGGTTGGAAAAAACTTTGGTTTGGTGAGGTGCTTAACAAAAGTCTTGAAAATGCCATTCATCTGCAAAAGATGAGTTGATCATGGATTTGAGAAGATTATGAGAAATGCTTTAGATTTATTAGTCAAAGTTTGGAGCTAGCCTTTTGTAATGGAAATTTGAAGGAGTACTACGTTTTGTATTTTCCTACTGATAAAGAGCATTTACATCCGTTATTCCTAAAATACACTTTAAATCGTCATTTTTATTTTATTTAAGATTTTTTTTTTGTAAATTAGCGATGAGGTGAGTTTTGAACCACACATTTTGGTCACCAGCAAGAGACTTTTTCACTAGCTATTCGATTTACTCAAATACATATATTTAAGAGTTAATTTTCATATACATACTTTAGCAGCATCCTAATTATTCACTCCAAACTGTAAAAGTAAATATCTTACATATTGTATTAGATATTTAGGATAAAAATATATTTAATACCATAAACTAACATATTATATATGGATGTTGATTAAAAGATTTTTTTTAATTTAGATTTATATATGATGAAAAATATTAAATTATTTTACATATAGTTTTTATATAAGTAAAAAAAATAGAAAAAGTGAGAATAGAAAATAATAACTTTCATGCGGAAGGTTAAGTTTGAGGAGTGAATGAGGTGTATGATTTTTTTTTAATAATTTAACTTATTTTAGGGGAGCTGAAAAACAATAATTTTGTCAATTTTAAAATTTTTACCCCTTATTTTAGCTTTTAGGGGAGTTGATAAGTCTTAACAATTGTGATTTACATTTTGCCCCGTGTACTATTCTTATCTTTTCACTTTGTCTCATAATAGTTTAATCTTTTCAAATTGTCCACTAAGTGCTTTTTTCTATTTTTTACAGTGTGTTTAGATCGGGGTGAATCAGAGTGAAATTATCGGGAAGGGAATTACAGGAATTCAAGGAAAATATATCTTGGCTTTGATTACTCGAGGTAAGGTTCGGATTGCGGGTTACCTATTAAGTCCTAAATTAACTAAATTCTATGGTGTGTACACGAATTAATTAAATTAAAAAACCTGAAGCGCAAGATAATATATTGAACCAATTAATTTATTGCATACATTAATCGCAATATTCAAATAATATTATGAATTAGAATAATATTACACAAAAAACTCAAAATCAACAAAACACAATTCACACAAACACCAAACCAAGACAAAAATTGTAGAAACAACCTTGAGAGAGAGAGAGACTTGAAGTTTCCGGAGAAAGAAGTCATGCCTCGACAGAAAAGCGATTGGGGAGGGGGGAGGCCGGGCATGAGGGTGAGTGGAGACAAATGAAAATGTAGTTATCAATGGAGTTCTTATATCTTTGTAAATCGATGGTACAACATTCAATGCATAGTGTACAAGCAGGTGATGCAGTGCCCGTACATCAAGAAAGAGGCTGACGTAAAAGTTTTTGGTCTATTTCGTGAACCCGAACATAGCCAATGTTCAAGTTCAAAAACCTCCACCTTAAACTGAACTGAACTGAACTGAACTGAACTTGATATTTAACCATTACTCAACATACTTGAGGGCCACTCTGATGGCGCAAAACGCCCAAGTTTTCAGCACCAATTACCAAGAAGAGAGACATAGCGATTGAGATACTATAGCAACTACGTCTCCAAGGACAACCGAATACAACTTGTGAACCTTAGGACTCCTATTGCAACGTCGACGATACCAACTTAACTTCTCATAGGGGCAAAAGCAGGACAGGGCAAGGAATGAACTCAGCAAGTAGGTTTGCGTCAACATGCTTAGAATGGATGGCATCCATGCTCATGACAACCAAATCCAGATTCATCTCGTCAGCTACCTCCCCGATTATGGCTGTTGGCTTACTCCCTTCACCAAGTCTCTCCAACATCTTGAACTCTTGAAATCCGGCTGCCAAATTTTAAAAAGATTATTGTACTCATCAAAGGAAAAAAGGGCTCTACTAGTTCATGAAATTTCCTCAGGCTTACATTTCAATAAGAACTCCCTAAATAATTCAACTTCCAACTTTTCTGAATATTACTTTGTAATTACGGAAGCTGTTGACGGGTAGAACTATAGACTTTAACACTTAAAGAAAGTGACAGAAGCTGAAATGATGAAATCATAATAGATAGTGGAGATATCCAGGTTTCATGAGTTTCGGTTAAAGGGTTACAATAGAATCAGCAATATAGATAAATAAATAGTATGAGCACAAGTTTGCCGCTACAGACAATAGAACAATAAGCATCATTAAGTTGGCCAAGGAATCTAGCGAGTTTCTCCTTTTGAGACTCACAACTGGTGGTTTCCGGTTTTACACATTTTTCTACCTTGTTCCCAGACAGCCTTGATGATGGGTTCAGGCCGAAATTATCAGAATAAGATTACCAACTTGTGACTAAAAAGCAATTTACATCAGTTTAGCTGGAATGGTCCATTTTGCTCACATCATAATTCAAATTCACATAAGCTGATAAACAATCAGAATAAAAACAATTATGCTCAAGAGACTGGATGGAGAACATGGGAGTAGCTTAGCCAGAAATGCTAACAGATGTAAAGCTTGACAACAGGGGGTAGCTTAATCAAAAATGGTTGTCTTGCAGTTCTCACTTTTGGCATAAATTTCACAACCTAATCAAACATAATAATGATTCCTGCCTTGCTAGTTTTTATGCAAAGATTATATTGATCAAGAGATAAAACTTGAGAATTAAGACTGTAAAGCACCTTCAGATAAATGCCAACGAATACTTGATAGTTGGGTTTCATGCTCCGGCAACGATTCTTTCTCCTTTTCATCAATAACTGTAGAGCATATAAACCTCTATATCAGTTCACATATAGTATCCAAAAAGTATCCACAGATTTGAGCACGAAAAAACGAAGATGCTTCATCATGGTAACCTGAAAACGGAATTAACTACCGTACCTACAACAGTTATGTCAGCTCCATACTTCTTTGCCAAAGCTGCTGTGGTCGCTGCAGCCTATTGAAAATAAAACAAGACAAGAGTAATAAGCATAAGGAAGATGTAACTTTGATCTATCCATCATCCTTCTAACATGAACATCTAAAAAATCTTAAAAGAAAGCTTCCATTGACCCAGTAAGGACAGGTTGATGAGTTCACTATAAGGAAAAAACTAAGGTGATGTCACCCACTATTACTGAGAGTCTCCAAACTAAAGATATGCTTCATTACTTACAACTGAAAGTAACTAATACGTTATCACATTGCACATTAGTTTAAGACATAAAATATGCAGAGTGAGAGGTAAGAGAAGGACAAAATGGCCTTGGAGTAGAAGGGTCACGCTGAGAATAATTGAGTATTAATTAATATACTACCATACTTGGCAATAATAATTCAAGAAGTTCTCAGAAACAGGAATCCACCTGTCTTGTTCCTTCTGAAAGGTAAGGGTTCCCATCTGTGATTGGAAGCAGCAGATGCTTGAATTGGCTAAACGTGTCGACTACTGCACTAACTGCAGGCTCCTGAGATGCAGCATTAACTGCAAAGGTGTAACCAACATATGACAGTTACATGGAGAATAAAAATCAAACTACTCATAGTTTGAAGCTACTCAGAACGCACTAAGTCACTACTTTGCATACATCAAGATATTGGAAACAAGAATATCGCCTCTCATATCTTCAACGCCCTAGCAGTCCTTGCTAGAGGGTCATGAATCGTACTGACCGTGTACATGACAAAGATGTTGCGTTCCTTCTTGTTCATCTTTCCAGATAGCTAGTGTAACAATTCCAAGCATAGAACAAACAACAAAGCCAGGTCCTTTACAGTAACAATATAACTACTACGTCATTCTTAGTTGAAGTTTAATTTTTGATAGTCAAACATGAAAATGAATAAAACCAACATAACCCCATGTCTCTGAAGTCTAAAATAGTCTTCCGCCTAAGCTTGGTAAGGCTTGTAAGGGGTCGCATTGTACGCAGTCTTACCCTGTGCTTAGAGAGACATTGTTTCCGAGTTGATCCTAGATTAACTACAGAGACTATCTACTACTCCCTCCATATCAAGATAAGTTATTCCGTATTGTTTAAACTATAATGAAATATTTAAAGGCAAGACCATTGAAATACTATTGACGCTGAACGGAATTGGAATTACTCCCTCTGTTAGAAAAGATTGCCTATTATCTACACTAGTCGTTTAAGCACAGTCTCGTCTGTGAGGAAAATTTCTATTTTTCTAATAATAATTTTCTGTAGTTGAATCTATAATCAAAATTATAAGCCTTAAACATCACATATAGTATAGATATAGATTAATAATTGTAACATTATAATCAAGATTATAGATAGTTATTTTTAAGTTAGTTATTAAAATTTGCCGAGTGACATATGACAGTGGTCGTTTCATTCTTTTTTGTATTTTAATTTTTTTTTGAAAAACTACCATATGACACGTGGCATAGCTTAACGATAAACGATCATTTAGGCTTCACCAACAATTAAAGGCCTTTCGACTTTTTGAACTCAGATACGTTTGTATATGGATACAATTTTGTTGACAAAACTTAACTCACTACTGTATTAAAATTGATAGTTTCGTCTAAATCAAAGTTATGAACGTCGATTAAGACAACACTATTTATTAAGTTTGATCATTAAAAATCAAGGTATATAAACTCAAACGGACGGAGATAGCAAAAACATCATTCGAGTTAAACTGTGAACAAAGTATCAACCTTGGACTAGTCTAATTTCCATAATACTCTCTCGAATTCATTTTAATTGACGTTTTCATATCAAGCTAGGAAAACCCATTAGTTATATTAGGAAGTTTTGCATCAAACATTCTTTTATGTTCAATAAAATCACAAGAACATAATATTATAAAAATATGCTCAAAGACAAATCCAATTATATCAAATTTACATTTATTAGATTAATGAATAAAATAATCAATGATTTCTTGAAATCTAAACAAATTTACCAAAAATGTAATTCAACAGCAAGTAGTAATTAAACACATGTTGAATAATTACCTGTGTAGGTTGATTTTGGAGTTGTGAAAAATTTGGGAGGTTTGAAGTTGAATGAAGTTGAAGAAGTAAAAGGGATTGAAATAAATGGGTTGAAAGATAGGGTTGAGGTTGAATTTCTGTGAGAAATGGGGAGAGGGAGTAGTTTCAAGTTACAGGCAGAGGTCGCCATTGATGGTTTTGAGTAACTCGAGAAGATGGAGCTATGCTACTCTTAAAATTTTGATTCTAGAAGGTGCAAACACTCAAAATGGGCAACACATTACACATATGATATGTCTCGGATATACAAGTGGTGAAGAACTAGAGTGCGAAATGTAAAGGAGCCTCGCCTATTCATGCAACCCAGATTCGTTTTTTACTGAGAGCGAACCTTGTGTTTCGAAGTGATTAACATGCAAGCTCTAGTCCCCTCATCAGGTGAGGCACATTCCGTGCCAACCTCTGACATCATACCTAGGACAGGGAGCGGTTAGAGCCCTTAGTTTGACGGCCTCAAAACTTTTTATTACATATATGATCGGTTTGGATTAGGAGGTAATTGTGTAAAAATCTACACTATATAAGGCCTAAAAAGTTATATGACACTCTCTCCCTTTTATTTATTTATTTTAAGTCGGTAGTTATATTTTTCATTATAATATTTTATATTAGTTGGTAGTTATTTTAAATTTATGATAAAAATATGTTTCATCATACTAGATAAATTAATATTATTCTTATATCTCACTTTTTTAACTCTATTTAGAAAATATATCAAGTAAATATTTATTTAACTACTTGTATTTGTTGTTAGTTTAATGTAAATATTTAATGAAATATGTAATGTCCATTAATGAAATGTACAATGTCCATTATTTTTTGAATAAACGATTATTAACTAGACAAAATATTAATTCGAACAGGTATTGACTGTGCACCTGTATCTAGTCACAAATTACATTGAAATGTGTTTTTTTCAATCATATTGAAACGACCCGAATATCCTTAGTAGTTGTGTTTCATTATATGCTCATAATTGAATACTAATATATTCCAGTAAAGCCAAATACTTCACAAAAATATTGTCAATTACAAGGAAATCATGTTGCTAAGATGATTGTGAATTTTTTTTGAAAGAAAGAAATAAATTTTGAAATTAACTGTAAAAAATTTAAATCATTTGAGCTCTCAAAGTCCAAATCAATTGAAAGCCTAAGCATATTAATGAGTGGACATTTTTTTGAATGCACAATGAATTGCATAATGTGTTCCCAGACGAATGGAAATTAATTATTTGCTCACAAGTTGTATATTTTTTTTGGACCTTTCTTTCGTCATTTTCTTCTATATTTTACTATGTTGTCGTGATAGAACTTGGAGACCGAGAGTCCAGATCTTCTGTAACAATTTTGTGTGACATTCGCTGTTACACTTCTAATAATTATATGCTTTGACATAATTTTTCTTGGCTTTTGATTTTTCCACTCCATCCATTATTAACTACACTCCACATTTTCATTTTTAACCCTCATGTTCATTATGAAAAGTTGTATTATAATTATACATAGATTGAAAATAAGGGTATAAATGTAATTTAACACTAAAAGTGGAGTGTGGTTATAAATTGATGAAGTGAAAAAATCAAAACCCTTTTTCTTTTATAACAAATATGTTACACAAATAATTATTCAATACTCTACTTGTGAGAAAACCTCATAAAAAATTACTAATGAAATAATGGATGAATATGGACGAGAGAATCAGCAATAGTGTGACCCTTCCATTCCACCTTTAATTTTCACAAGTTTCAATATTTTCAATTTCTCCAAAAGGTCCTTCCCTCATACTCTTCGTTTTCAGATTCCTCAAACCTCATCTTCGAAGATTTTCTTCATACGGCGGGCAGTGGAAACTCCAATTCTTCCCCACGAATGGGTTGGGGAGCAATCCATGAGGGACATTCTCGACCAGGTACGTATAGGGTGGAATGCTGCAGAAAGTGGGGGGTTTTGTACAAATTACTCCCACCATTTTTTATGCCCCTTATTTTCGTCCTCGAGTTTTTGTGACTCCTGAAAGGGTGGTTATCTTTCCTAACGAAATTCCCATTCTGCAGAATCCCCTTGTCGTTCCTGTCGTTGAAACGCCTGCTGTCGAGATTTTAGAGGAGATGGCCACTGAGGAGTCTCCCCTGGTTAGGAGGAGAATAATGACAAGGGGTAGGGACGTCGCTACAACTTCCTGTTCGGAGGTTATATCTGTGGCCAGTGGCGGATCTAAAAGTTTTAAAGTGCCTGTTCGAAATTGATATAATTTTTAAAGTGCCTGTTCAAAATGCTTAAATATATTCAAATATAAATTTAATTGATAATTTTTACATTAATTTTTATTTTAAATATATATAATTTTTTTTTTCAAAAAAAAATACCTGTTCGAGTGAATGGGCCTGCACATGAGCAGGTCCGCCACTGTCTGTGGCCCCCATTTCTTCAACGGGAGAGAGGTGGTCAAATACCAATCCATGGACATACTCCCAGGGATTAATAAGTGGAAAACTTCAGCTTATGGCTATGTTATGGTTATTAACACTAGTTATGGGGCTGTGGAGAACTATGCACGTCGAAATTGGGAGCAATACGGGTTTGAGAAGTGCTTCAAGGTTTCCTCTGGGCTATATCTGTTTGAATTCAATGAGGATACATGGAGAGACGAGATGTTGGCGAATGGGCCATGGATATTTGGCCAATATCCTTTCATTTTGAAGGGACAGCCGAATCAAGGATGGAACGTAAGGGTGAGAATAAGGTGCCGATTTGGATTCGAATTCCATTTCTTAGTCTCCAATTTTGGAATGAAGAAATGTTTAGTAAAATTGGTAGTTATATCAGAGTTCGTCTGTTTGCTGACGGAGTGACTTCGAGTATTGCTAGAATCTCCTTTGCTCGGCTCTATGTTGAAGTGGAAGCATGGAGAAAATTGCCTGATGTAGTTCCTTTGATGAACCAATTCCACAATATTCTTATATGGTATCCGAGCCTATCGATTCTTGAGGCCTAAATACGATTTTCGCTGTCATTTTGGTGAGTTTTCTACTATGTGATACTCACCGACGGGATTCAAAAAAGAAAATTTGTACTTTTTGTTAGATATGAATTTTATTTAGTTCTTTTATTTCAGATCTAGTTTTTTTTTCGTTTGACAAAAAAGAAAAAAATAGTTCGCGATAATCTGACATGTTCGAAAGAAAAAAACATGGTGTTCCTCATAAATATTGATTAGCGAATGACGCATTGTCTGGCGAGTCTTGTACGCATTGTCTGGCGAGTCTTGTATGCATTCTCTGGTGAGTCCGACACGCATGGTCTGGCGAGTCCGATACGCATGGTCTGACGAGTCCTTTACGCACCGACGGAAGAACCTGTGCACCGACTGAGCGAATGGTGGTTGTAGCAATTTACACAACCAATTGAAGATTATCGGATTGAAGGATGCAATTGCATATATGTTCATGTTTTTTTAAGTATTATGAATATTGTAATGTTTATTGCAAACTCATGGAATTCTCTAAAATTACCATGAGTTTGAAGGAGGGTGTTAGGGTTGGCTAGCCCATAACCGCATATTGTATTAGAATTATTACACCATTAGTTGTATATTGATTAGCATTAGACTATATAGCATACTGACCATTAGTAACCATTGACCATATAACATTAGTGACCATTATTAGCATTAGTGACAATTATTAGCGTTGACTGTATTAACTCGTAGTGGTAAACATCTTTTTGTATAAATATGTATCATTATTCAATACAACAACTAATTCCACAATATTCTTATCAGATTGGAAGTGGGTGCACAACATTATTCCTAACAAGGTTGGTCGGATAGTTACTTATTGGAATCCTCGTGTTGTTGGTTTTACCCATATACGTAGTGATGAACAACATGTTATGGGTGAGATTTGTAGCCATGGTGATGTGGTGCCTAGATTCTTGTTTTCTAGGAGGCATAGGGATGAGCTTTGGCAGTCAATAAAGCAGGCTGCAGCTGAATTGGTGACTTACCGTGGATGGTAACTAGTGACTTCAATGTTGTCAGAGCTTCAAGTGAAGCTAAGAAGGGTGATGTTCCTGATCACAATGCTGTGGAGGACTTCAATGTTTGCATTAGGGATGTTGGGCTTGTTGATCATCCCCGAGTGGTCACTCTTAGAAATTGGAAAACATGTGGCATGATGCAGGTTTTGGACATGGCCCTTTGCAATTTTAAGTGGTTTGATGTGTTTACGAATTGTGTTGTTCATGTGCCCCACGCTGGGGAATCCGATCATTGTCCTCTTGATGTTACTATTGATCAGGTTTTGTCGAGAGAGCAGAAGCCTTTCAAGTATCACCGGTTTTGGCACAAGCATGAGCAGTTTGATAATCTCTTGAATGAAGTGTGGAATGCGAGTTATGAAGGGAGTGAGATGGATGTTTTGCATCTAAAATTGAAGGGGTTGAGGAAGGTTTTGAAGCGTTTGAACACTGCTCACTACTCTAACATTAGTGCTAGAGTTATTGAAAAGAGAGTTGAAATGGAGAGGTTGCAAGGTCAGGAGATGGGTTGCTTGGATAATGATGTGCTTGCTCGAGCTGCTAATGTGGAGAAGGATTATAGGTGTTTATGCGATGCTGAGTTTGAGCTTTATCGGAGTAAGTTTAGAGTACAATGGTATCGTGATGGAGACGCTAATACTTCTTTCCTTCACAACTCAATGAAGTTTCATCATTCACGGAACAAAATATCCTCTATGTACAACAAGGTTGGTGTTCTTGTTGAGGAGTATAGTCAGGTGAAAGATGTGGTTCTGGAGTTCTATCAGGATTTGTTTGCTAATTCAAGGCATGTTGTTGATGTTGAGCAAGTGTTGGGTCGCCTTAACTTGAGGTGCATTAGTGAGAATGAGAAGGTTTGTCTGTATTAACTTGTTTCAACCCCAGAAATTGAGGTGGCAATGTTGAGTATGAAGTGTGGGAAGGCTCCGGGGTTGATGGATTTACGGCGGAATTCTATAAGGACAATCGGGCTACGGTGAAGGACACAGTTGTTAATGCTATTAAAATGCTTTTCGCCACTAGTAGAATGCCGCGATTCTTGAATAGCATTATTATTTCTCTCATTCCGAAGGTGTTGCAACCTCAGAACATGCGAACTTTCTACCTATTGCTTATTGCACCACCGTTTATAAATGTATTACAACCATTCTTGCCAATAGGTTGAAGAGCACACTTGAAGGAGTTATAGGATTGCAGCAAACGGTGTATGTACCGGGCCGTAATATCTATGATGGTATCCTTCTTATGCAAGAAGTTGTTTGTGGGTATCAAAGGAAGTTTGGGCCTCGCGATGTGCGCTCAAAATCGATATTATGAAGGCGTATGATACGGTTTGTTGGCGGTTTCTTTGGGCTGTTATGAACAAGATGCGCTACCTAATCACTTTCATAAATTGGATAAAGTCTTGTGTGTCCTCAACATGGTTTTCCATCTCCATTAATGGCAGCTTGCATGGGCATTTTACGAGTGCGTGTAGGTTGAGGCAGGGCGATCCTATTTCTTCCTATCTTTTTCATCATTGTCTATGAAAAAAAGCCTAAATTCTAATCATTCGTGGTGAATGATATGGTATCTATTCTATCAACTTAACTGTATTTACAAGTCATTAACGTATATGGCAAATGGCAACAGACATCACTAACATTTCATTTACTTACCACATCAATCACTAATGTTCGCTTTCGACCCAAATATATCACTCAAGTTCATAAACAGTTCAACGCATCTACTTCCGTCAAATTTTTTTGTTCAAATGTCAAATCTGTTACTTTTATATAAAAGTAACGAGGGCAATTTAGTCAACATACCTAAAATTACTTAATATCGGAACTAGGCATGTGAACGAGCAGAATCGAGCCGAATATCTGAAGGTTTGATTCGGTTCAGTGGTTTTGGAATTCGAGCTGAATATATGGCAGAATACCGAAAATGAATGCTCGGCTCAACATTTGCTTTCCCGAATCGAATACGAGTCAAGCTTCTTCGAGCCGAATATCCCGAGCCATTGAATCTTCAATTGAAAACTAGCAAGAGGATGAGGAGATGAGCGGAATTAGAGTTTGGGGTTCTTGTTTTCACCATTTCACGGCATGGATTACATCCATGATTGATGAAGATATATATGATTAATGTGCCTCCAAGAACATATATTATAAATATATAAGGGAAGGCCGAGCCGAGCTATTCGAGCTATTCGGCTCGTTTGGCTAAATACCGCAAATGAAGGCTCGATTCTATGTTTGATTTCTCAAATCGAGTCATGAACCGAGCTTTTTAAATCGAATACGAGCGAGCTTTTCGAGCTTTCCGGCTCATTCAGAGGCATCATCGGAACCTCAACCCCACCAACAACCAAAATAGCCATCACTCTCCTACGCCATACAACAATCACTCCACACAAAGTTGACGCCAAGACTTTCAACAAAAATCCAATTTTGTTTTCATTTTCTACACTTTCTTCATTTTGTTGTGCATTTTTCAATTCCTTCGACTTTTTATTGGATATAGAGAACATTTTGAAGACTGCAAAATTACAGTTTTTGACAAAAAACTTCCGAGGTGAAAGGAGATAATTTTAGTTCTTGAAAGTTGTGTGAAAATCCAATCTTTGGTTATAAGTAGTTACAAATAACTTAGGGTTTGAATGCTTAAAATTTGTACAAAATTTGAATTTCTTGGTTATAATAACAAATTAATGAGGAATTTGTACATTTGTGGAAAGAAGAAGCTCCCGTAAATGAAGTGTGATGGAATCGGAAATGGTACTAGTGAAGAAGAATATTACTCCTTCGTCAAAGATTGTCACATTTTGACTTTTGGTGATCAACAAAACACAATTTAAAACATAAGTATATATTATTCTACATGTGAAAAAGTTATAAAAAGTTAATATTTCAAAAAAAAATATTGAGACGAATCTAACAAGGTCCCACAAGGCTATATTATTTCTTATCGTTTAATGAGAATTCATGATCAAATTTTGTAATGTTTAACTAACAAAAGTCAAACTGTGACAATGTTTTAGGGACGGATTTTAAGTGTTCACTAAATTTCCACCATAGTATAGTACTAGAGAATTATCAGATTTGAATATAAATGAAAAAGTTGACGAAAATAAATATATTATTTGTACATAAACTTGAGTGATGTATTTAGGTCAAAATTAAACACCAATAATTAACATAGAGTAGTAAATAAATGAAACGTTAGTATGTCGGTTCATATTTGTCGTAATGACTATCTTATCACCATATCAACCGTACAGGTGTACAACACATCCGAAAAAAATCTATTAAATCACTCAATCATTAACGCATATAATAAAATGACATGAATTGCATAATTGGCTGGTAACCAACAAAGAGATTACTTGACACTTGGGAAAAATATTTTTTTGAATATTCAGGGAAACTGACAAAATTTGTAGGGTGTAACATTTTATGATCTGTTACATTCATTGAGAAGGGCCAAACTAACAAAACTTGTAGGGTTGAATATGTGTAGATATTTGTTTGATTTTAATTTGAAGTAGAAATATCAAAATTTTAACATATCATTAAGTACAACATAAATATAACATTGTCAAAATATTAAGAGAATCATAACTTGTGTTGACCTATTCTATAAGTTTTTGCACGATTTGATTCGGTTCGATATTGGATAAAATAAAACTAAACCGATCTAACCAGTTCAAATGGCAGACGGAACCGAAATTTGATCGGTTTCGGTTGCGGTTCAGTTCTAGTCTGGTTCTGGACTCATGTTTTGGACCTAAATTTGAGTTCACTGTTGTTTTTGAAATCTCGGGTCTATTCATTTCTAGCTAGTATTATTGTTTTATATTAACTGTAACTCATAATATTTACTTATGCATTATTATATCATACCAATAATGAACAATGTTAAATCTTGCGCCAAAGCTTAATTTTTTCTACATAAAATTAGTTATCAGTTTGGTTTGGTGTTTATCGGTTCTCCCATAAGCCAAACCAACATCGTTTCTGTTCCCTGAAAGGCGGAACCTATATCGGTTCGCTTCCGATCAATTCTAAAAAAATCGATTATTTTCAGTTCGATTCGTTTATGCTCGGTTTCGATTTTCCTCCACATCGCTATTGTTATATGATCGCCCTATGTTGATTGATAAGGCCATATCAACTTGAGTAACATTATTAAGGAAGTTTAAAATGCATCCAATATCCTTGAATATAAACAAAAAAATCTCATTATTCAAATATGTCTTGTTATTTAATATCTTAGTCAGAGTTTCTGTTGAAAAACCACCTTCCAGTCCTCCACCCAGCTCCCAGGTCAACTGGAAAAATGCCCAAAAAATTTGTGTGTAAACTTCCAAGAAAGTACAGTTGCATAGTTCCACTGAACCAACCCCCCCCCCCCCCCCCACCATCACCTACAACATCACCCCCCCCCCCCCCCCCCCCCTCCCTCCTCCCTCCCACCCCACCCCCCCCCCCACCCACCCACCCCCCAAAAAAAAGAATAGACTACAACCAGAAAGTCTTGAATATTTAATCTTGTTGTTGTGAATTTATCAGTAATAGTCAAAGTAGAAATCTTCCTCACAGAAAACATTTAGTGGACCCCATTCCACCCCCTCCCCAGAAAAAAGGTAATCAATCAGTCCACGCTTTCGTATTTTTCATTTCACATTTATGCTTTTTCTCTAATCCTTTTTATGATGACTTTTCTTCTCCTTTTGCTTATGTAAACACTTATCATTTTCTCCATTTCAATCTTAACTATTCAGTAATATCCCATGTAGCATCTATCTACCTTAATCTACCCCCACCTGCTCCTTTTCCTTTTTTTTCCCCTGAATATTCATTTCTGCATATATATTATTCATAATAAAGATTAAAGATCCAATCTTTTTTCTTTTTTGCATAAAGGGCACTGAGTATATAACAGCTTTACTCAATTTTTGAGTTGGTGGAATTCTTTATGTGTATTTTCTTGAATATGAGTTGATTTAAACTGATGTTGGAGATAGTGTTAGCTTTCTTGATAGCAAAGATCCAATATTTTGTCAAATTTACATAAAGGGTAGTGAGCAAACGATAATTTGATTCATTTTTTGAGCTGTGGGCAATTGTTTAGTTGTTTTTCGTCGAATTATAGTTGGTTTGGAGTGATGGTGAAGATGGTGTTGAGTTTATTGATGATTGTTTTCTTGGTAGTGGAAAGAAGTGAAGCTTTTGGGACATTTGGTTTTGATATACACCATAGATATTCTGATCCTGTGAAGGGTATTTTGGACATTGATGGGTTGCCGGAAATGGGTACCCGTGAGTACTATGCAGCTATGGCTCATAGGGATAGAGTTATTAAGGGTCGCCATTTAGCAGAATCCGTCGATCTTACCCCTATCACCTTTGCTGGTGGTAATGATACCTTAAGGATTAATTCTTTGGGATTGTAAGTTTTGTTTACTTTTGTTTCTATTTACTCAATTTGATGTTCTTTTGCTGAATAAGTTCAAAGAATTATTGACATAACATGTGTGGTTGTAGACGTTGTATTCATGTAGCCGACTCCAGCTAGTGTGATAAGGATTGGTTTGGTCTTAACTTCAAAGATTGATGGTTTTGTTGTCTAAAATTTTGATGGAACAAAATAGTGTTAAGAAAATTGGACAATTGAACATACGTTTGTTGATTTTTATTTGATTGTTTTTTCCTATTGTCTGCTTTCCACTTTTAGTCAATTCAGAAACAACCTCGCCATAGTTACATGGTAGGACTGCATACTATCCATCCCCCTTACCCTGCTTAGGATTGAGCCTCTTCGGAGGCACTGGGGCATGTTAACAATGTTCATGGAATTTGTGTAAGATTTTGATGGATCAAAATAGAGTTAGAAAATAGAGGTGAGAGAGTGAGAGAGAATATTCTGTTTACTTTTGTTTCTATTTACTCAATTTGATGTTATTTGCTGAATAAGTTCAATAAAGTGATGGCATAACATGGGTGATTATAAAGGTGGTATTCGTGTAGTCTGACTCCAGATACTGTGATAGGGATTGATTCCGTCTTGAGTTCAAAGATTCCTGGTTTTGTTGTCTAAGATTTTGATGGATCAAAATAGAGTTAATTAACTTGGATTCAATTGAACATACTTTTGTTGATTTTTATTTTGAATGTTTTTTCCTATTGTTTGTGTTTCACTCTTGGTCAATTCGGTAACAGACTCCAAAGTTCGACAGTTTTGATGATTGAAATTAATTTGTTTTAACTGAGAGGGGTTCATTCTCATGGAGGAAACCTGAAGAATATTATACTAGAATAAAATAAAGCTGAATACCCTGATTCTATAGAATTATGCTTCCTATAACATACTTTTGAGCTTTTTGATGACTAATTCAACCCCTTTGGGTTTCATGTTAGATAAGGATATAAAGTTCGTGTGCTTTCCAGGAAAATAAATATATTGTTATAGATATTAGTTATTGCATTTGAAAGGTGAAAAGGTTGTAAGAAACTCAGGTGTTGAGTGATTTTTTTTTTTTTTGTAAATTAGCGATGAGGTGAGATTCGAACCCAGGACCTTCTGGCCACTAGGTGTTGAGTGATTTTGAAATTTGTAGACCATTTTTCTTTTATGTTGTCAGTTAAGGGTGATATCCATGTACTTTCCATTATTTGGCCGAGTGAAGGAATTACTTTCAGATATTCCATTTGAAAGCTGAAGTCTGAAAAAAAATCATTGGACCTCGAATCCAAATTTAGTCAGGATAGTAGTAAATTGTGAGTTCAAATAGTGGACCTTGAGAGATGTTTTAAAACGAATGCCTTGTGTCATACATTATCCTAATTGTCGCAAGCATACTAAATATGATAATGAAATGCTGACGATATGTCCTTTCTTTTTTCAGCTTGCATTATGCCAATGTGACTGTGGGTACTCCAGGTTTATGGTTTTTGGTAGCACTCGACACAGGCAGTGATCTCTTCTGGTTACCATGTGATTGCACCAAGTGTGTAACTGGTTTGGTGTCGGGATCAGGCCAGGTATGATTCCTCTTGATACATTTTTACTTCATATGGTGGATTATAAATGATTATCACAAGTAAAAAGAGATTGGATATTTCTAGATTATCCTTTTAACTAGGTAACTGATAACATCCATATGCTAGGCTTGTTATTAAAGTGAAATTCTCTCCAATTTAGTTTCTTGCAACTAAGGAGGGCAGACTGAAGTCGTTTGGTTGATAAGGGTTCATATGTTTATCTTTTATGCCTTCCAAATAATATGAGTTGTTATGTGTAACAGATCGCAGTTCTCCAATTTTATTTGTTAATTTTCATCTATATGATGCCAATGCTCTTGTTTTTATTTCAAGGGTCTTTTTTCTTTACCTATGTAACCCATAGTGAAAGTTCCATAAATGATTCCCTATGTTCAAACTTTCTTAAATAGAGTAATGTTTCGTAAATTAAATCGAACTTTTTCTTAAGGAGGCCTACTAAAGAAAATTCACATCAAACTAAAAAACAAGAAGAATTAAACTTCTGCATGTTTGCATCACAACGTTTAAGGAATGGGATATTCTGTTAGAAGTCCAGCTTCATTTAAGGTTAAAGAAAAATGAAATATGAGAATGTAAGTTTAAGTCAAGAATACTTTATATGCACTTCTTTACGCTATCTGCATCTTCTTATCATCTTTAGTTCAATTCGTTTCCTTCAAGAATGCTTAAATTCTCAAGTTATCTATCCTTGTCTTGGTGCGAGCATATTCTAATTACTACGTATTTGTTTCTGTGAATCGTTAAAACTTTTATGCATGGGACAGCTTGATACTGACATTGGCCATATATTTCCTTAATCAGCGACTTGACCTTAACATATACAGTCCTAGTACATCCACCACAAGTAAGAAAATCCCCTGCAATAGTACCAGGTGTGGACAACAAAGACAATGTTCAGTGAGTGCTGATGCCTGTGCTTATCAAGTTGCATATCTTTCAAATGGTACCTCAACAACAGGGATATTGGTCGAGGATATTTTGCACCTAACGACAGATGATAAACAACAAAAAGAAGTTGATTCTCAAATTACCCTGGGGTAGGTACAAAGAAATGTTAATTTTTTATTGCAGCATTTAGTTATTTATAAATTTTCTGATGTGTGAAATTTACATCTTAATAAGCTGAAGCTATTAGTTTCACCTACAAGACTAATTTGTAGTTGCTGAAGTCAGAACTTCAACTCTAAATATTGTTCCACTTTCATGTGGTACATTCTGTTTCTTTGCTGCATTATTCATTAGCCAATGGTGTTATTTTCAAATAGTTGTTCGCCACTTTGCCTCCAAAGATATATAACTTCTCTGGGCTTTGCTTTCCATCTTGTCTTAGACATTTTACTTCTATTTCAGTTGTGGCATTGTTCAAACAGGAGGATTTGTTGATGGTGCTGCTCCAAATGGTCTTTTTGGGCTCGGAATGACCAATGTGTCAGTTCCTAGCATCTTAGCAAACAAAGGCCTTGCATCAAATTCTTTCTCCATGTGTTTTGGGCCGGACGGAGTTGGAAGAATAGTTTTTGGAGATAAAGGCAAAACAGATGGAGAAACTCCATTCAATATTCATCCGTCCCGGTAAGAATTTAGTTCGTTAACAGCCGATTCTGTTTAGGAACTGGATTTGATTATGTATATCTGTTTTGGTCATAATTAACGGTACACTGATTTTCTCTCAGCCCAACATACAATGTTAGCATAGCAAAAATACTTGTGGGGAGCAAAATAACCGATATCAACTTTTCAGCAATTTTTGACTCTGGTACCTCCTTTACATATTTGAATGATCCAGCCTACACTGTTATCACAGAAAATGTAAGTCTAGTATTCCTGAAACTTCTGCTCTGATGCACATCAGTTTATTCTTCATTTAACCTTCTTTTGCTGTTCTTAGTTCAATTCTCAAGTTCAAGAGCCACGTCGGAAAGCAGATTCCAGTATTCCTTTCGAGTATTGCTATACACTAAGGTCAGCCACTCCGCTTTTTCATTTTCTACTTCAAATTATTTTTCTTGTGAATGAACAATAACAACTCTCCTTGTATACACAGTGCAAACCAGACTAGCTTTGAGACACCAGATCTGGTTTTGACAATGAAAGGTGGAAGTCAATATAATGTTACTGATCCAGTAGTTATATTTTCTCTCGAGGTAAGTCGTTATTTATCAAGTTGCTAGACCTGTCACTAAGAACACACTAAGTACACTTAACCATTTCCAGGGAGGACGTGGATTTATATACTGTTTGGCAGTTGTCAAGAGCGGGGATGTTAATATCATTGGGCGTGAGTGATTATCCTATTTTACTAGATTCTCTGTGTATTATAGATAGTAATCAATATGGGACTTGCCTTATGTTTTAATCCAGTTAGAATAAAGAGTCGTAAAACTAGATTACATTTAAGCGTTATAGCTGTTACATGAGACCACCTCCAGGATCTTCAATGATCATATATTTCTTTTTTCCCCAGAAAATTTTATGACTGGCTACCGTGTTGTGTTCGACCGTGAGAAGATGGTTTTAGGATGGAAAGCCTCAAATTGTGAGTTCATCATTCTTGTCCATCCCTTTGGTTCTGTGAGCCAATATTCGTGGTTATATGTGTTCGCCCGTGTGATGTTTAGAGTTTCCCTTTTACAGGTTACGATGCTGAAGATACGAACACTTTACCTATAGGTGGTAATCCGATGGCGGCTCCTTCACCTGCATCCGTGGTGCCAGAAGCGAGAGCACAAAACAATGGTGGTGGACCTATATCTTCTAATCCAGCGTTGCCAATACCAGGAGATGGGAACAGTGCGGCAGATAGGAGTCCCTTCTCTTGCACACTATTGCTGATTCTCTCGTCCATATTTATCCATTATTTTATTAGTAATTTTTCTTGAGGTTTTTTTTATCCTCACAGGTAGAGTATGGGACAATTATTTATGTACCACATATTTGTTATAAAAGAAAAATTATGTTAAAGCATATAGTTACTAGTGTAATAACATCATGAAATGGGATTGATATTTCATAGGCAGTTGTAAATTTTACCTGGTGGTCATTTATTGCTATACTCCATTTGAGGATTACAAGCTGATCCTTCAGAACAAAGGCATCCATAAGTAAAGCTTTCGATGATGGTTTCGTTAATTCCATGATCAAGATGAGCAGTACCACTAGTGGTCCGGAAGTTAGAAGGGATTGCAGAAAAGGAAATTAGTCTTCAAGCTTGTAACGTTGGCATAGAAGCATTACAGATATATGTATAATCACGAAGCAAAAACTGGAAGACACAAGACATGCAAAATGTAGTTACCTCCCTAAGATGGATTTGTGTTCAGTCTTCAAGTTCTATCACGACAACATAGTAAAACATAAAAGAAAATGGCGAACGAAAGGAAGAGTTTGCAGAAACATTTCTAGATCTCCAGAAGAAATATACAACTTGTGAGCAAATAATTGATTAGCTTAGCTGATTCACCATGCAGAAGTCAGACAGAAGGCTTCCATTCGGCACTATTGTCCACTCGTCTGAGAACACATTATGCTATTCATTCTGCATTCAAAGCAATCTCCACCAGCTGAATGTTTCCACTTAATCCTGATGCTTTTTGAGCAGGAAGGAAAGAAAACCCATCGATCAGCTTCATGCACTTCAAACCCCACTTCACCATCAAAAACTCTATTAGGCGGTGTCCACTGTTTGCCATTTCAAAGTCAAGGAATACACAAAATTACTCAATGTGTCATTTAATGACATAGAAGTTATGTATATATATCATCGGAACCTATATTCCTTGTCGAAACTTGAAACGATGGAAGAACAAAGTAGTTAACGAACACTGGGAAAGTACCTTCTGTTATGATAGGTTGTTATGAAAATTGAACCAGGACAACTCTGAAGCAAGAATGTCATAGTGGCAAAGAGGTCATCAAAAGCTTCAGATCATGAAAAAACAAATTGAATTTTGTTTATGAAGAGAATAAAAGATGTAAAGAATTAGCAAGTACCATCACAAGAAACTCCAGCCCTACCTGTTGTATCATAAAGAACATCAGCTCCCAGAATAATATTAGGGTGCAAGTCGAATATTGGAGCATCCCACACACCCCAAGTGAGTCCTTGCACCTGCAAGACACGCATAAATCACCAGATTAACGCCAATGCGTCCAGCATGATGTGCACTTGTTCTCTGTTCAAGGGAATGAAGGAAATATCATAACATTTCCTTTACTCCTTTTCATCCGCAAACTAAGGCTCGAGAGTGATAGATTATACAAACAAGGGAAGAGAGTTGCAAGGTTTACTTTGCAATTGAGGTTGTTTAAGTCACATTGCCTTCTCATATTGGCTAGCACCTGCAATATCCACAGAAAAAACTAGGAAACAGCGTTCAGAAAATTAAGCCTTGATGGTCAAAGACCTTTCAGGATATTGAATGATACCAGCTGCACGGTGAAAGAAAAGAAGTGTAAGTTCTGAACCCAGATGTAAAGTTACATAACTTTTTATCATGTTGCATAAAACATCATGACTTTCGAACTTTCTGATTACATAAGTTCTGGTTCCCTTATATATCTAATACATGAAAAATATATAAATGGATAGTACTTTCAAAGTAGTTTACTTTTGACATGATAATTTTGATTCAAATCAATGTGATCAATGTCAATGAAGTTCGTGGTTACTAAATTTTGAGGATGAAGAATTAAACTCTTACAATCTTTCAGGGCCGGAGGTAGTATACGATATGCGAGAAAATGGTGCAAAATTATACCTCAGTTCTGTTAGAATCATCAGTTAAAGTTACAGTAGCTCCCACCTTCGCAGCTACCAAACCAGGCAATGAAGTCCCAGCTCCAAGCTACAATTCCAAGCCAGTAATTATATAAAGTGTATACAATCAAATCGGGACAAAAGAATATCAGAACTACTAATGCCTGCAATTCACTGACGTTCTTGTTTTTCAGACAGCCTCAATCATGAATTACTAGTATATACATTATTCTAATAAAGCTTGAATCGAAAATAATTACATTCGTCTTCTAAAAATCTCCATAATATTATTCTGCAATAGAGATAATTCATAATAATATAAGAGTTATAAACATCTAAACATGCTTATCATCATCAAATAACGAAAACGAAAACATCAATGAAAATGACTTGAAATTCAATTTGTAACCTCGAGGACATTAGCACCAGAAAAGCGAGAGCGTTGTTGCCAAACATACTCCGCCAAAATTACACTACAAGGCCAGACGAACAATCCATAGTCTTCTTTCATGCTCTGGAATAACAATAACAAATTGAGGACTTCTTTTGATGAAAATTTCGAACTGCATTAAGAATATAAATCAACCTCTAGTTTCACACTTTTTTCACTTATTGCGATCAACCTAAAAAAAAATCTTAGATTTCCTCACTAACTATTGCAATGACATCCCGATGGCTCAAGAGCGTGGTGGCATCTGGCCAATTTCCATGTAGGAGGTGTTCAAATCTCGTTATAGACAACTCATATTATTTCATTCTAATTCTTTCTATCCATTATTTATAATAGTATTGTACCCATATTTTTATCGCTTTTACAAAACTATTGCAATGACATGTGTCAGTATTTACAAGGACAAATATCAAATTAAATAAAAGTCTTGATTCCGTCACTAACACGTATCGAGTTTTAGTACATGTGTCGGGGTTCGAGTATTTGGAAGGATAAATATCAAATTAATGTAAATAAAAATCTTGATTATGTCACTAACACGTATCGAGTTTTAGTTTTTGTAATGACATGTGTCGGGTTCGGGTTCGGGTTCGAATTTTTGCAAGGACATAAATATCAAATTAAATAAAAGTAGATGAGTAGAAGGGAGACATGCCTCGAGTATGGTAAGGGTGAAGCCGACATTGTCTGAGTCTCTGAAATGATGGAGGGAAGTGGTGGTCATAGATGAATCGACGCCTGCCACGTCATCGTCGTCTTCCCTTACCATAACTTACAAAATTAGTCGGAGCTGGACTGGGCTCGGGTTCGGGCCTCGGGGAGGGGCGACTGGCGAGGTTGATCAAAGTTTGAGGCGTGCAAGAATTCTAGCTTCCATTCTGCAAAATTTTTGTAATCTCTTCAACACTTCACCTTAATTAATTTGGGCATGTAATTGTTTGATTTTATGTGTTGGTCATATTATTCTCTTAAATTCTAATATTTATCTCTCATAATTCGAAATGTTACAATTCTGCCCCAAAATCAAGTTAGCGAAATAATTACGGATTAATAACCGGTTAATTTACCGAGTTACCCGGTGACATGAGCATGTCTATGTGATTAAGGATTTACAATGGATGGAACCAAGCAAATTGATTTGAAGTGGGTGGAATCCAAACAAAAAATAACTTCAGTGGTGCTATATAGCCTTTAGGCCACAATAAATATAGAAAGAACAAAAAAAAAAGAGAAACTTTTATTTATTAATCTCTACAAGAAAGAAGAGAGATTATAATATAACAACATAGTGGTAGTAGGGTCCACTAAAATATTTTAACTAATCTATCAAAAAAAAAATATTTTAACTACTCCTTCAATTACTCCTACTTAGCTAGACATCCACAATATATTAGGTTTCATAACAATCTCTATATATTTACACGATAATTATCATCAATTAAATATCTCGTTCCTTTATGGCTTATTCGCCGTTTGCCCCCTGAACTATGACTTTCGTTCCAGATTGCCCCCTATAGTATTTTTTGTTTCAGATTGCCCCCTGATAACATATGAGGCGCGTTTTTGAGGCAAATTAGGAGAAGAACCACTTAACCAGTCTCAATTTTAGCGCGTGCAACACACATCCAATGGCTGGACGAGGGCAAAGGAGTCAATTCAACACCTCTTCACCATTTATATCATATAAAAGCCAATTAAAGTCTTGTTCTTCAATAATTTTAGATTTGTTGCTTCTTCAAAATCGAAAAAGCTGCAATTTTCTTCCTTATTTTTTCCCTTATTTTCTTCCTCAATTCGTGATTATGCAGATCTACTCCGTGGTTATCGATTGTAGATGATACTGTATCTCCTCTTGTCAGATCTAGTTCGTGAGTTCGAATTTAAAGAAGCTTGAAGGAAGAGTTAGGGATTTGAGTTTGATTTTGGGTTTTTTTGTTTACACTTGTAATGTTTGTAGTATTTGGTAGGGATAATCCATATGATTAGGATTTGGATTGAATGTAATGTTGTTTTCAATTGTAATGAAATTTTCAGATCTGGTTTGGATTGAATGTAATGATGTTGCCCCCTAAACTATGGTCCCTAACGTATGTATTGCACATATGGTGCAGTGAAAGTCATGCCCCCTAAACTATGGTTCCTAAACTGTTTATTGAACAGATTGTAGGCAGTGAAAGTCATGCCCCCTAAACTATGGTCCCTAAACTATGCAGTGAACAGATTGTAGACAGTGTAGGTCAAAGCATATTAAAAAAAAACTGACATCAAACAGAAAGAGTAGACATAAGATTCCATTCAATCAAGCCAAAAGATGACAATTGAAAGAGACATAATATTCTCCACTTGACCAATAAACAACATAATAAATATCATCAAAAGCTTCACCTAACATATCTAACTAATTTAAGTTCTCAAAAGGGGTGAAGATTACATTGGTCAACAAAAAAAGAGAAACCAAATTTCAGATCTAGGCCTCCTCCTCTCTGCCTAATTGTTGAGATGAGGAACCTGCAGTTTTTCTTCTCTTGGTCTGGGTAGGCTGGCTTCCATCTTGAGGTTTCCTAGGACAGGTTCGAGCATTGTGGCCTGCACCACCACAAATCTTGCAGTGCATAACAGACCCCCTCCTTGAGACCCTGCAAACTCCAGGCTCCTGCCTACTCTGTGCCCTCTGTGCTGCCAACCTCTCAGCCTCCTCTCGTTTTTCTTGGGCACTCTTAGTTCGACATCTCTTAGGTCTACCTGGAAGAATCCTGATGTCAGGTGGAAGAATGGGTGGGTATGGACTTGTGGTCCAGAAAACAGGGCCTCTCAATGGCTCTAGGAAGTGGTTATAGACCAAGAACCACTTGCTCAAAAGGTAGTCTGGGTGCACATATTTCCTTGGATCCTTGTTCTGTGATTTATAGACACAAACAGAATGGATACAAGGAGTCCCACCTAACTGCCATAAACCACATGAGCATTCTTTCTTTTGAACATCTACCACGAAGCTGTGGTCTGCATCACTGACTTGATACCTTGGAGATCCGGATGGCACGGTAATGAACTCATCAATCTTCTTTTCTCTTTTACTCAAGAGTTCATCAACCCTCGGACAAACTGCACCCTTCCACTTGAGCTTCTTTAGCCGCTCTTCATGTATCCTTGTCATCACTATATGGTATATGGTGTTTAACATTGTAATCACTGGCTGATCTCGTGCAGGTAGGATAACCATATTGAAGGACTCCCCCCAATTACTGCACAGTTCTGCACAATTCCTTCCAACTCTAAATGCAGATCTGGTCCATTTCCTTGGATCAATTTTCCTCAAATCTTCGTATCCATCAGGACACATAGCTTTCATTTTCTGCATCCTGGCTTCAAATATTGGCTCAGCTGCAGCTCTTGCGCACTTCCACATCATTTTTTGTAATGCCTTCCCAGGGTGTCTCTTACTCCAGTTTGCGTGTAGATGTCTAACACACAGCCTATGTTCGGCATCAGGCAACTCTCTTTTTATAGCATTCTCAAGCCCCTGTTGAATTCATATATGCAACAGGGAGATGGTGTTAGAAGATAAAACAGAGACAAAAAGAAGCTGAAAGTACAGGGGGCAAAGTTGGAGGGGGTATAGCAGGCAGAAGAAGAAGCAGATAGTACAGGGGGCATATTATCAGGGGCAAATTAGGAACAAAAAGGAAACAGAAAGTACAGGGGGCAAAGTTGGAGGGGTGTACCTTTTGTTGATCAGTGATCAGCACCCAGGAGTCTGCCTCAATCTCCATGTCAAGATCTTCCTTCAGCAAGCGTACAAACCATGTCCAAGAATCTGTATTCTCAACTTCGACCACTGCCCATGCTACTGGATAAATGCAGTTGTCACCATCAAGGGCCACGGCTGCTAGGATTTGTCCTTTAAAAGATCCTTTCAAGAAACACCCATCGAGGTTTATAATTCTTCTACAATGCTTAAAACCTCTCTTCAATGGGGCTGGGCAGACATAAATCCTCTCAAACTTCTGGTCATCAAGTTTGGTGATGACAGTTGAGCCAGGCATTATATCGAGCAACTCCTTCGCATAACTCCAAAGCCTAGCAAACTGTTGCTTCTCATTGCCATACATTAGATACCCAGCAGCCTTGATAGCTCTCCATGCAGTGGTTCTGCTAATTTCAACCTTGAGGTCCCGGTAAATGTCCCCGATGAAGACCTTCAAAGCTATGCTCGGGTTTTCTCGCACCTTGTTGACATACCTCCTCGCCAACCACTCCACTGAAATAGTTGGGATCTTGTTAGAAGTGACACAGGTATGATCCGAACATATTGTCTTAATTGCAAAGTCATTGGACCCCCCAATTTTTGAGCAGAAGACAAAGAATTCACAATCTTCTTGAAGACACTTCACCCGAATTCTGTCACCATCATTTTTAGCAAATCTAATAGGTCTCCTTGTTTGAACTGCATGCTCCCTAACCAACTTTCTGAAGTCTTGAGCACTTCCAAATCTCATGTTTGGCTCTAAGACAGGATTCTTCAAGTGCACCCCACTAGTATATTGCAACCCTCCAGGTACCTGCCTTTTCTTCCTTGTTTTCCTCACACTAGAGGAAGCCTCATCTCCCACTTCTTCTTCTTCATTTAACTCATCTAATTCATCAGAATTATGGAACTCTTCCTCCCCAAGTGGCCCGATATCATTTAAAACTGGCCCCATGTCATCTAAGGCTTCATCCTCGCAGTTGTAGCATGGACCTCCTTCAACCTCATTGTATGCATCATTGTTTTCTTCCTCTACTTCATCATTCATCTCATACTCCTCATCGAAAGCTTCTTCCCTAAAGAATGTGTCCGTGTCAATGTCTACATCATCAAAGAATGCTATGTCATTCGCAAACATAAAATCATCAAAACTTTCATCTTCTTCACCCCTTTCATTGGCACCCCCCTGAACTTCCTGACCCCCTTCTACTATACCCCCCTGAACTTCCTGACCCCCTTCTGCTATGCCCCCCTGAACTTCCTCACCCCCTTCTGCTATGCCCCCCTGAACTTCCTCACCCATTTCATTATCAGCATGCAGTCCCTCTGTAGCCCCCCCATCTGTTACATCCTCAACACCTACACTCTGATCATCAATTCCCTCAACAATATCCTCCACAACTGTCACAACATCTTCACTAACAGCACCCCCCTCTGTTACATCCTCAACAGCAACTCCATCATCATTTACTTCCCCAACAACTTCCATAACATCATTCCAACCTCCATTATCTCCCTCATCTTTTTTCCACTCTAATAACAATACTCCACCATCTTTCACTCCACTACATTCTTCTGCAGGTAGCTCTTCCAATGTAGCTTTTGGCCACCAACTCCTAATTTGACTATAGGTCTCTCCTAACAACAAACTCTTAGTAAACTTCAATCCAAGGTGGGTTATATAGATACCAATTTCCCTAATACCCTTCACCCACCTAAGCATATCGTCTACATCATCTTGTGTCTTAAGTTGAACCAAACCATTGGTCAGCGATGCTCCCGGCTTCTTGTACCATAAAATACATACCCCTGTCATTTCCATGTCTCTCAAACACTTATACAACCACAACAAAGTCATCCTACAAGGCTGACAATAATCTAAAAACCTAACCCATCCCCCACTATATATGCGCTGCCCTCCAAACTTTTTAAACTTTCCACAACCCCTAAGCTTTATGGTGAAAAAATCGTTTCTTTTTCCTGTTCCAACAAAATGCATGTTGTTAATAACCAAGAAATCATAAAATTCAACAAACAGTAATGTAATTGAACAAAATTGAAACTTCAATTACCATAATCTAGAGGCAAACGACTAGGCTCGCCTTCTTCTCTCCAAAATTTTGGAATCTCTTCGGACATAATCAAGTTATACCACCAGTCCAACTCTTCCTGACTCATTTTCCACCTTTCTTGCTTTTCGGGAGCCATTATTGATGAAGATTGATGAAGAAGGTTAAGGTTTTGGTAATGGCGGGGGTTTCTTGATATGGAAAGTGAAGAGTTTAGTTGGTTTGATTTGTATGAGGAAATAACATTAATTAAATAGATATAAAGTCAAGCAATTCAAAAGACGCGTCTGAGCTTTGGAGGGGCACAAAAGTCTTTTCATTTCTTCTCCTAATTTGCCTCAAAAACGCGCCTCATATGTTATCAGGGGGCAATCTGAAACAAAAAATACTATAGGGGGCAATCTGGAACGAAAGTCATAGTTCAGGGGGCAAACGGCGAATAAGCCTTCCTTTATTAACAAAAGTTAACGACCAAAAAGAAGCGAAACCAATAAATCTTGGAGCACCAAGCAAGCAGCCCTAGTTCACATCTCCAAAATCTCATTATTCCCTCCACTGAAAATGCCGATACGACCTCGCGAAGAAGAGATCCACGTGGCGGGAGAAGAAGAACAATCAAACACAAAGAAGCAAAAGCGAGACCAAAACCCATCTCCTGATAACCTTGCTTTCGATAATCCCCTTCTTCCACTCGCTACCTACTCCGACGATGATGATGAAGAAATCAATAATGCTAATAAACTTGCAAAAAATGGTCGGGACGATTACGAGGACGACGATGAGGACGAGGAAGAGGCTGGCAATGCCGGGAGGAGTAGGCGGGCTATTGAATTGAGGCGTGATTGCCCTTTTCTCGATACTGTTAATCGCCAGGTAATAATCCATGACTATAGCCATTGCCTAGTGTTTCATTGATTCGGGTTTGAGCAATTATGTGGTTATTCGTTCGTGTGTAGTTTATCGAGCGGGGTAATTGCCGGCTGTTGTTTTGATTATCGATCTCCCGATAGTGGTGTCTGGAAAGTTTCTGGTGTTCCAATATTGTCTAGTTTGATTTTCAATATTCAAGATTAACAAATTTTGTAGCTTTAATTGACACCTCCTAATTTTAATTATTACTATGTGAATGGTAGAATTGTTTAAAATGCTAACATTGCATAGTTTAGAAGACCAGAACCATCACATAAGTTTATGTTTGATATTACATTGATCGAATGGTATGTGATATAAAGTTTATGATCGTAAGTAAAATGTATATGTATATAGTAAAATTAGTTAACTAGATGAATTTTTAACATTGCCTAGTCAGATACGAACTAAAGAAGGTCTCATTTAAAATTCCCGTTAATTGTGTCGTTAACTAGACTTTTAACGGAAGTAGTGAAATTAACCAATTTTTATTCATCAGTGACTGAATGAGTGAGTGAACGAGTCATTTTAATTCATGTGTGATGATTTCGACCTTTTGCCCTCTCATATATTTCATTAAGTAATTTACATTAGTTGAAATACCATCGGAATTCAAAACTGGACAGTCTTTTTGAAGTAAAGGTAGTACAGAAAATCTGGTATGTGTACCAGTTCTTTCATTACATTCAGAATCTTTATGTTAATTAAAGGGTAAAATAATAAGATAGGCTGAGCTTTAGTTTATCAATATACGTATAATTGGTATATGGGGCACTAATGGTATTGATGGATGAAGTTTTTTTCGTTCTTTATCAACCTCACATTGTTTCCGGATGTAAACAGTTGCATATCTGTTATGAGTCTTGTTGAATGTTGTGTTTGCTGAGACTGACTAATGGATTGTATCTTGTAGGTGTTGGATTTTGACTTTGAGAAGTTCTGCTCAGTCTCTCTCACAAATTTGAATGTATATGCATGTTTAGTCTGTGGGAAATACTTCCGTGGAAGGGGGCAAAAGTCTCATGCTTATACCCACAGTTTGGAAGCTGGACACCATGTTTACATTAATCTCCGGACAGAAAAGATTTATTGCCTTCCAGATGGGTATGAAATCGTAGATTCATCGTTGGATGATATTCGTCATGTGCTTAATCCCAGGTTTGTTCTAATATCTCCTATTCAGCCTCCTTGTGATTTAATGTTTGTTGTCGAATGAATGAGGCAAGGGTTGCCTTGTTGGTGTGTATAAAGTTTGAGATATCAATGGGCCGGTTTGGAAACAGCCTCCTTGTGATAACAAGGGTAAGGTTGTGTACTATCCGACCCCACTTAGGCGACAAGAGTCTCTTGTAGGCTCTGGGGTCTATTGATGATCAACGAGCTTGTTTGACACTCCTGAGAAATGTTGAAACTCTGTTTTACTTAGAGATTACCATATAGCCTTTAAGTTTCCGACTCATCCGTAGTTGGACACTGTGATGAGCTTTGCTTCCTGAAAAATGTGATACTGTTGCGTAATGAAATTGTTTGGCAACCTCAATTGTAGGTTTACGAGGGAGCAAGTTGAGCAACTTGACACTAAGAAGCAGTGGTCCAGGGCACTTGATGGGTCTGATTATCTTCCTGGGATGGTAAGATCTATCAATTTTTTTTTTTGTTGGTTCCTCTAACATTTGTTAGTAGTTTTCAAGAAATAGTGTAACTAACATTATTCATCCTAATGGGTAACCAACTATATGTTGTTACAGGTGGGGTTGAATAACATCAAGGAGACTGAGTTTGTGAATGTTACGATACAGTCTTTGATGAGAGTCACTCCACTGAGAAACTTTTTCCTGATACCAGAGAACTATCAAAACTGCAAATCTCCACTTGTTCACAGGTTCGGAGAGCTTACCCGAAAGATTTGGCATGCTCGTAACTTCAAGGGGCAGGTTTGAATGAACTACTATTGTGGTATGGTCTCCTAGTGTTTCATACTCCTAATCTTCTTATCACCTCCTTTTGTAGGTGAGTCCTCATGAGTTTCTGCAAGCTGTAATGAAAGCCAGTAAAAAGCGTTTTCGGATTGGTGCTCAGTCTGATCCTGTTGAATTCATGTCTTGGCTCCTTAACACATTGCACTCGGACCTCAAAACTTCAAAGAAAAGAACCAGCATCATTCACCAATGTTTCCAGGTACGTCTCTCACCAATTTTTTCATATTGTTTTGTCATCTAATTACTTGAGGACTTCCCTAATTAATTTATATTATTTTTTCTAGGGGGAACTAGAGGTTATTAAAGAAATTCATACAAAAACTATAGCCAACAAAAAAGAGAATAGCAATGATGAAGACGGGGGCACTACTGAAGGGGATAATGGTGTCATAGAAGAGAAGAGCAGGATGCCGTTTTTAATGCTTGGACTGGATCTTCCACCACCACCACTTTTTAAAGACATTATGGAGAAGAATATCATTCCACAGGTATTTATATATTATTGATTTTATTTAGTGAACATCATGTATTGTCATTTAAGCTTATGTTGTCTTTTTGAGATATTTTGGCTTGTACTTTGTCTGTGTGCTCTATTTGTTCACATTCCTCTTTTCTTCTAATATGATACTACACTCATTGTGGGAACTGCCTTTCTGTTCACTCAACTGCTCGTTTGTTGCATTAGCTTGTTGATTGAGATGAGTATTGACAGACATTTATTTGTTTCTCCAAGTTTTCAGTTTTTTGTCCGTCTCATAACTTATCTTAGTTATCATTCCTGAAGCAGCATCTTACAGTTTGCTTTCTCGATGACCTGGATTGTTAATGCTGTCAGCTCTCTCTTTGATATCTTATTGCAATTGCTTGCTTTCCTAGTTTGTGTTAGCTTATGTTTTAATTTTCTACCATTGTCCCTAAGAAACTCATCGGTGGAGTCTCTTCTTTGGAACAGCCAGTGTGTGGAGTCTCTTCTTTTATACCAAATTTTAATTTTATGCATAATTATATGATTGGATCAGTTAATTGATCAGTTTGATAGTATATTACTGGATCCAAATGGATGTCGAACATTCATCGATTGGAAATATCTATTGAATGACCGAGTAGTTATGCCCAACATGTGTACATTACTACATTCATATGAAATTGCCAATTGATGGTAATGCATTCGCCCCTTGGTTTTTTCTTTTGGACTTCTCAAGTCCTTATTATGTTAACTAGATGTTTGTGCACAGTGTAGTACTAATTCGTTCATCGTGTTTCCAATATATGATTATCGATTAATTTTTACATGAACTTAAGATAATAAAACATTTTTCGTGTATTACAAACATTAGGCATGCATCGTAAGAATAACTAAATTGCCCAGTGGAAGGGGATTGAAATATAACATTTCTAAGTAATACTATCCAATTCATCTTAATTATCTTTTAATTTAATGTGCAAAATAATGTAAGATTTTTATAAAATCATTTTCAAAAATATAAGTTCAATATATTTAATGATATTGGTAATTAGTTATTGTACAATGTATTCATAAAAACTAAATAGTTATATTAAACTTTTCCACCTATAATTAAGGAGAATAGGGGCTTCAAAAGTAACTTCTAATTACCCGATATAGAGTAGTAGACATCTCTCCAATTTCCTGATTTCTCGACTATTTTGTGCCTCTATATCAATAGTATTTCGAGTAGACATGAATATTGGCCATTTATCTCGTTCTGGGTACATTATGTGTAAACTAATGACTTATTGGTAAACTTGGTATTGTAGGTTCCACTTTTCAATATACTAAAGAAGTTTGATGGTGAGATGGTTACTGAAGTTGTGCGACCGCATATGGCAAGGATGAGATACCGTGTAACAAAGCTTCCACAGTATCTAATCCTTCACATGCGACGATTTACAAAGAACAATTTCTTTGTGGAGAAAAATCCTACTCTAGGTGAGTAATTTTACTAATCCAAAATTTCACTGTAGTATGTAATAGATAATAATGTTTTGTACCTTAATACTTGATATATATCATTAGCTATCAATTTCGTAGTTATATTCATGTATGTGTTAGCTTTGTTATGTTAACCGTTGATAATTCTCTAGTTCCACCTATCTCTATTAGTAATCAAGGGTCTGGGGAATGCTAGAGCTATATCTTCAAAATAAATGACAAATTAGGAGTTCACTTTGTAGCCAATATGATATTTAAGTTCCCAATGCGATCTGATATTAAAAAACCAAGCCTGTGTTTTTGCTCAATTTTTTCACCCATTTGGCGCTATGATAGCTTTGTGGTACAATACCATAATCTTATAGCTGATGTTATTCATGATGCTATTTGAACAATAAACATCCTGCCTTTCACAACTTCTGGTCATTTCATATATACTCAAATTTGAATCATTCTGTATACATATAGTTGAAGAACGTTATTCATCAGTGTTCACTTTCCTGTTCAGTTAATTTTCCAGTGAAGAATCTTGAACTGAAGGATTATATTCCTCTCCCAGCACCCAGAGAGAATGAAAAAGTTCGTTCAAAATATGATCTCATTGCGAATATTGTTCATGATGGAAAGCCTGGGGAAGGATCCTACAGAGTTTTTGTTCAGCGGAAGTCCGAGGAACTATGGTAATTGATCATTATTACTGTTAACTCTTGTTTATATATTTATGCGGAAATACTTCGAAGCACCTTGATCATTTGAACCACATTCATTGTTTCTACAGGTTCGAGATGCAGGATCTTCATGTTGCTGAGACTCTTCCCCAGATGGTCGCACTCTCTGAAGCGTATATGCAGATATATGAGCAGCAACAGCAGAACCAGTGATCATTACTGTTAGCTTTTATTATTTATGCTGAAATACTTCGAAGCACCTTGATCATTTGAATCACATTCGTTATTTCTACAAGTTTGAGATGCAGGATCTTCATGTTGCTGAGACTCTTCCCCAGATGGTTGCACCCCCTGAAGCGTATATGCAGATATTTGAGCAGCAACAGCCGAACCAGTGAGTTGCTGAAGTATCATTCTGTATCCACAAATTTTTTTTTAGAAATTTTAGCTGAAGTTTTTGCATAAGGCTAGTGTAAACTTATGGTATTATGTTTGGAACAAGTTAATGGTGGTGAAGGTAAAATTTAAGGTTTGTGAAAGTAATTTAGGCGAATGTTTTAGAATGCTACCTTGATTTTCTCAATTATCGAGGACAATTAAGATGAAATATAACTAAGATAGCACATTTTGGGATCGAGGCGAACCATGTAATCTTGATTAACTTGGTGAATAGAAAAATAAGATTTCCAAAGGGGTGAACAATGAACATATAATTTAATTTCAATTAAACTTGATTTACCAAATCCAAGTGTAATGTTTAATTAGTAAGGGTTGTGAGAAAATTTGAAGTTGAGGATTTCAACCACCACTAAG
This sequence comes from Echium plantagineum, assembly GCA_003412495.2. Classification (NCBI taxonomy): domain Eukaryota; kingdom Viridiplantae; phylum Streptophyta; class Magnoliopsida; order Boraginales; family Boraginaceae; genus Echium; species Echium plantagineum. The sequence continues at coordinate 21,955,955 of CM016565.1, forward strand.
AAATTTCTCTTTGTTCCGGAGTTTATTTTTCTGAAAGGGTTTAAAAAGTTTAAATTAGAGCATAAAAAGGGATATTTTTCAAAAACATAACTAAGTTTATGACATATACCAATAAACTAGCTGGTGAGAATTTTTATTCAAATGGTCTTGATTAATTTTTATAGAATGCAATTTTAGTAGGCTTATTTTCATTTTGTACCCTCATCTATCGTCAAAATTTCAAAGTGCACCATAATACTATTGTAAGTCTCAAATTGCACCATATATTACGGTTTGTCTCATTTTACACCCTAAAACGCCAACTTTATAATGAATTTTGTTTTTCAGAAGGACAAATTCGGAACATCAAATATATTAACTTTTGGGGCATTTTTGACAAATAACTAAACTTGTAAATTAAAAATTAGCCCAACCCCTTCATCTTCTTCATCAAACCCTCCCCCATTCCCAACCCACGCCAACCTTCATAAGATATGGTAATTCTTCTTCTTTAATGTATCATTACAAATGAAGAAAGGACAATGACAACAACTAGTAGTAATTCTTCTTCTTTAATGTATCAATACTTAGTTTGGGATCTTCAATTTTTTTATTTTTTATGATGTTATGTTTCTTTACCTAGTCCATTGGAGAAATGTTTAGTTTGGGATCATGATGTCTAATAGCAAGTTGCATACTTTGTGGCCAACTCACCGCAAACTGCCCGCCTCAACCCGGTTCGATGTTGATTGTACCTCTCCGATCCGCATACTCGCCGCTCATGAGCACGGGCTTATTGCAATGGATAAGCCGGGGGCGAAGGTGCCACTAAGCAGCAGCTGATTGATTGTTATATACAAACCTTAGCTAAAGTCCATAGTATTAGCTGGTAACCAACAGATTCTCCAAATTTTCATGCTTAAATTTTTGTAGTTTCTCTCGACTCTCACTCCAGCTCCATTTGTCATATTTGACCACAAATTAGTGTTTATTTATTCATTCGAAATCTATTAAATTTATATAATTAAATTGATTTTCAAATGTTTTCATATGGTGTAATATATATATATATATATAGGTTGGTGTTTGGTTGGGGTGAGGAGGGTTTGATGTAGAAGATGAAAGGGTGGGGTTCATTTTTAATTTATAATTTTAGTTATTTGTAAAAACTACCCCAAAATTTTAATATACTTGATGTTCAGAATTTGCCCTTCTTTTGAAATGAAATTCAATTTAAAATTGGCGGTTTAGGGTGCAAAATGAGACAAACCATAATATAAGGTGCAATTTGAGGCTTTGGATACTATTAGGGTGCACTTTGAAATTTCGACGATATTAGAGGGTGCAAAATAAAAATAAGCCATTTTAGTAACTTATAGGGTATAGTGGTTAAGATAATGATTTTGAGGATTTCAATGAAAGATTGATTATAAAATAAGTTTGATATATATTCTCAGTCATTAATCAATACATGATATAAAAAAAGGTACATGACACATCAATAATTAGTTATGTTTATAAAATATTTTTAGTCGGTCATTTATTTTTTAAAATGTTCTTGTTAGAGATGTTTTCGGTTCGGTTTGGTCGGTATCTCCCGATTTTTTGTGTGAAACCGATTCTATCGGTTTTTAACTCGACGAACCAAGTCGGTTGAAAATTTCGTCGGTTTAAATCGGTTCGGTTGATGTCAGTTTTGAGGCGAAATGGGTTCGGTTCGGTCGGTTTTTCGGTTCTTAACCAAACAAACAGATAAAAGTCCACGATTTCAAATTAAATAGAGTCTACACGTCCACATGAAATTTAAAAACAAAATAGAAATAATTTATGACAAACACATATTAAGAAATACGAATAAGCTCCTTTGCTCGCAATTCTTGCTAAGATTCCAAATGCTAGAAATCGAATTCACTGCCATCCGCATTATCTACACAAATAAAAACAAAAAACAAATTAGTTAAATAATACATAAATAAATTTATAAAATATAATTATCAAAAAACCAAAAATTATAAAATAATACATTTATGATTTACCTTCCTTTTTTTCTCTTTTTAGTTCACCTCTACCAATTTACTCCTCAAGGAAATTGGCTATGATTTTGTCCTTAACCAAATTTGCGAGCAAATCAAAGCCTCAACAGTGTTAGGAGCTAACCTACTCCTAAAAGGATCTATGATTCGTCCACTAGTGCTAAATGCAGCCTCAGAAGCAATAGTAGATACATGTATAGGCAATGTTTCATGTTGAGTAGACGTTTCAATATTTTTATCACTCATTGTATTAATTGTTAGATTGTTTCATGGAGGCAGCAAGATTGAAAGTTGGAGCTTGAAAAGGGCACTAGGGCAGAGCGTAGAGGCGAGAGGCGCATATTTGAATGCTTCCTCTTACTTTGTTCTGTATTTACTATTTAGGTTTTAAAGAGGGCTAGTAATGGACACTTGATCATTTGGACATGTTCATTGTATGTGGGTCGTGGACACTTGGTCCATTAAACCAATATTAAAATTTACTCCAATAAATTATATTAAGTAATATAATAATTTTTTTTGAAAAAAAAATCAAAATTAAGTATAAATATTAAGAAATATCCCAAATATAAATATTTTAATTAATATAATAAAAAGTCGGTTCGGTTCGGTTGATGATAAAACCGAAAACCGAAATATTTTTGCCGGTTCCAAATTTTTTTGAACCCTCTCGGTTCGGTGTCATTTTTTTTTCAACCAAGTCGGTTAAAATTCGGTTCGGTCGATTTTGTTTATTTTCAGCGAACCGAAAACATCCCTAGTTCTTGTCAATAATATGTTCAAAATATATCCTATTTGATCACGGACGTTAATTTTTTTGTTAAGTGCGTGTTGGGGTAATTATTTCAGCTTCGAAATTGGGTGAGTTGTTTCAATCTTTTTTAAAATTTTCTTACCCAAAACATATTAAATAAAATTATCAAAGCAACCTTATTGAAAGTCACCTGCCTCTCACATGATATTATTATTAACAACGGGTTGACAGAATAAGTGGATAAGTAGAACATTTAGAAAAAATCGATTGACAAGGACATTTTGAAACATAAGTGATGGAGCGGAAACATTTTGTAAACATCGGTGATTGTTGCAGCAGTTTGCCCTATTAAAAATTTGCTTATTTCATGCTCTAATGAAAATTCGGGGACCTTTTCGAAAAAAAAACTTCAAAATTTAAGTATTATCGTGCTTAGCAGTTTTATTTACCGTTCCTTATTACGGACTAAACGCTTTATTATGAAATAAAAATAGAAGTAATCGACAGATTGATCCTCACTCGAATAATAATTTAATGGCTTAAATTCTTCCTGCTCCTACACTTTGAGAATTTGGTCAATTTGTCCGGTAAAGTTTTATATATGTCTACTTGCACCTCGAACTACTTGACCCAGTCAATTTGGGGTGTTTCCACATTAAAATTGGCAGATTTTAAAATTTAATGAAGGACAAAATATGAATCTAATACTCCTTCCATCCCTATATGATTGATACATTTTGATTTTTCGTGGTCAACAAAACACATTTAAAACATAAATATCTCTTATTATACATGTAAAAAAATTATAAAAAATTGTTATTTCAAAAATATATATTGAGACGAATCTAACAAGATCTTAATAGACTATGTTATTTCTTATCTTTTAATGAGAATCAAAGTCAAATTTTGTAAAGTTTAACCAACAAAAGTCAAAATATACCAATCATTTAAGGATAGAGGAGTATGTGATAGGCATTTGTGGTCATTTTGTAACATACAAGATACATTGCAACCTTTTATAAAGAAATAAATTATTAAAGTAAAATAAAAAAATAAAATAATCCCACCCCCAACCCCACCCCGTAACCGCAACTTGCATTCACCATGGAGACCGATCAAGCACGTGGGAGGGCGATCGAGCAGGGTGTGAGGGGTGGAGGAGGTTGAATAGGGGTGGGGGTCTGGGGGAGATCGAGTAGGAAGGTCAAAGGTGAGAACGATGGGGGGAGTTGCTTGAGACTAGTGCTGTTCGGACCAGTTTTCATCCAATTCGGGACCGGACCGATCCCAGTACCGGTCCATCTGAAACCGAACTGAAGCATAGTTTCAGATAACATTCCAGAACCAGACCGAAACCGGTTGGAATGGGTCTGCTTACCGGTTTATCCAGAACTGGTCCGATTATATTTGATATCCGAAACAAAAATATATCGAAATTAATTATCGTTCTTGTACAAATCAACTTCCAATTTCCAACAAAAAAACATATTGATTTCATTTTTTAAATCAAGAAATAAAATCAATAAACAAAATCCACCACAATTAATTAATTTGTATTTTTGAATAAAAAAATAAAGTAAACCACAATTATTTTGACCATTAATTTATTATTATTATAAACACCAAAAAAAAGATTAAAAGGACAAAGAAAGCTAAAGGATCCTCAATCGGTTCCCGGTCCGGATTCCGGATCGAAACTTGGAAGCAGACTGGATCCGGTTTCTTATTGGATGGATTCTCGGATTGGATAAACTGGATCGGTTTCGGTCCAGTTTCAGGTTTATCCGATCCATTAACATCACTACTTGAGACAATGGAGGGGACAAGGTTGTTGCCGAAGACGAATATGGCGGCGCGGTAGGGGTAGGATTGTCGGAGACGATGGAGGGGGGTGGGGGAAGGGGAGGGATTACTTTTTTGTTTAATAATTTTATTTATTTTAAAAGAGTCCTCAATATATATTGTTTATTTAAATTGGCCCCAAAAGCCTATTATATATTGTATTGGGTTTATTTTTTTGTATTCCTTTAACAATTTTACTTATTTTAAAATAGTCCTCAATATATATTCTTTATTTAAACTGACCCCAAATGCCTATTATATTTATATGTTTAACTCTTATATTGTCCTTCATTAAAACGTGAAATCTGTCAATTTCAACATAAAATTCTCAAAACGACCATTTCTGGTTGTTCGGGGGCAGTAGGTCGATTTTAAAATTTCGGGAGGCAAACTAACCGGAACGTCAAAGTTGAGATGACAGGAAGAATTTAAACCTAATTTAATTGTAAGAGTTGACTTAAATATGATTTCATAAATTTTGGTTACCAAATATATACACCCCTAGAATTCTACATCAAAATTAAGGTAAGTCCCATAATTGATTTTGTAAAGAAATCTTATAAGGTCCGCTTATATAACTAATATAGTTGAGATTTGAGACCATTACTTATTTTATTCGTATCATAATAAGCAAAGCAAAATCCAATTTTTGGAACGTTCTTAAAGAAGAATGCTGCAAACAGAGCCTAAAAGACGATGGTTCATCATCAGACGATTATTTTCCTGGAGATGTTTTCGTTTTGGGAAAAATGTGAAGAACACGACTAAGTCGAAAGCTCAGATGAGACGATTATTTTTGTGGAGATGTTTCGGTTTTGACAAAAAAGTGAAGAACGCGACTAAGTCGAAACCTCAGATGAGACTCGAACGCAACTCCAATTTTATTCAAGAATTACTCGATCAACCTTGGTGAACTCTAGACCTACTTGGTAATTGGTATCATCGACAATGATTCAAACTCTATTATGTTTTAATCATATACAGATCTAGAACGAAATTCTTTTTGTTGCCAAATTTATCAAAATGTTTTACAAGAAGAGACATAACTTTTTTGTACAAAATATAACTAGATATCCATACAATCTAAGTAGCGCTAGATTACGTTTTATTTTGTCTAGACTTCAAACTCTGAAAATGAGCTATTAAAATCGTTATGTGTGCTATTGAAATCACTCTTCAGATTTCGATAAGGAATAATACAGTCATGTGAGATTCGTTTTATTATGAATTTTTGAAATATCAAATTTTTGTGCATGTAAAATTATAGATATTTACGTTTTAAATTGCGTCTTGGTGATCGTGAAAAACCAAATCACCTTATTATTTAGGGATGAAGGAAGTAATTAGGCACGAAAAATAAGGTTGAATGTCATAGGGCTCCCTAAACTATTGACGAACGCTCAGATGAGAGACTAAACTTCTAAATGTGTCTTGAACAATTATTTTAGATCGGTTTGCTCTTTAACAATTAGTTTAGATCAATTCGCCTCTTGAACAATTATTTTAAATCAGTTTGCCTCTTGAATAATTTTATTTTATTAAAGGTAAAATGAGGATTTCACAAATATTGAAGTTTTCGAACAATTTTACAAAACTTTAATATTTGTGATAGCCTCGTTTTACTCTTGATAAAAACAAACTAATTTGAAATAATTGTTTATAGAGATTAGAGGGTAAACTTATCTATAAAATTTTCCAAGTGATAAAGTGATCCATTCATAAGTTCAATTTTTCACTTGCACAATTATTAATATTTTTTGGCGTGTTATGAAATTTTGTCGAAACGTAACAACCCATCTCAATTGGTTTTTTGGGTGGCCTCGTTGCATCTTCGTTTGGTGTGGTCTAGATTTCCTGTAGGGCTGATTATCAAATTCCGCGCTAATCTCCAATATCAATTCTCAAGACAGGAGAATTTTCAGGAGCCCTTATTTTGAGGATCTCAAAGTTATTTTTTTGGATAAACAAGTGCATTTAGTGGATCCATGAAGCCTTCTCACTTCTAACTTATCATTTCTTTAAGAAATAGAACCTTCTATTGTTAGAGAATTCAAGCAGAAAGCATATTTAATTATTTAATTTTTGGATTAAATAAGAAAAAGTTATATTTAACGCTTCCAAATTCTACCGACTGTCATGGCAACAGTGGAACAGGCTGGCTCAGCCAGTGATTTTAACGGGTGCATTTATTTCCCCGGCCCATATTTCCACGGACCATTGTATGTCCTATTTTACCCTTTTGTACGGGTTTTGTACGGGTGAAATTAAAGTCGTAAGTCCTTTTGTATGATGCTTCCACACGTTCCGCTTACAATTCAGATTAAAACAACAATAGATGAACTACACTCTCCAACAGTATCAAACATTTAGGTGCGTTATTTTCATACGTTCGGTTGCTAATCCATTAAAATTATTGACGAATCATACGAGTAACTTTGTTAAATATCAAACACAGGTATGACATGCACATCCGTTTCTGTAGGCTTAGTACTATTCTTTCATTTGTTAGGCGAAATATGATTTTTATGTTAATGATTTAAGACTTCCTTCATTTTTTTTTTTGATATATATATATATTTTGACAATATTAATTCTTTTATCAATTGTAAACACATCTTTTATAATGAACAAAATATTTGAATATGATTTTTATGTTAATGGTTTAAGACTTCCTTCATTTTTTTTTTTGATATATATGTATATTTTGACAATATTACTTCTTTTTATCAATTGTAAACACATTTTTTATAATGAACAAAATATTTGAATAAAGTAACAACTATGCATACAACTATAGTGCATAAACTAAAAAAAGACAACAATTAAATAAACGACATCAAATGAAACGAATTAGAAGACAATGAACTATTTTTTCTTCAATGCACCCAATAGTTGATTGTATAATTGAATGTTGGATCTGTAAGGTGCGACCATGTTGTCTGCACTTGAATGATGACTTCTTTCCCAATATAATGCAGGAGCAACCATAGGTATTTGAACATTCTCCATTTCAAGCTGCGAAAGTAAAACAAAATATTAAATTTATTTTTTTCTTGTTTCATATTGAAATGCAATTGAACAAATTAAAAGAACTTACCAGTACAAAATGTGAACCACCCGACACGTGTCCTAACGCCACCGTATCCGTGGGAGGGCCATTACCTGCTTTCACATATGCCGGGAGACACGTGATTCCGCCATAAATGGAATAAGAGAGAAACACCACATTGTACACAGTAGCGATAATAGTCGTGACAACGCAATCTTGTTCGAAGTTGCCGTATACGGCCTCAACGAGATGCGTCGTGTTTAAATTTAAATGTTGTACTTTTATTAATATTAAGTTTAATGTTGTAATGTTTTAATATTTCTACGTTTATCATTAAAACATGATAGACCCTTTATTGAATCACTTATTAATATTTGAAACGTATTGTTAATTAGTTATTACTATTATTTAAAACTAAATCCATACCTTAATACGCAAATTTTCATATGTTATAAATTGAACGTGTAAGATTATCATACTGTAAAATCTAGAATGATACAACAATATAGATTGTGAGTTTTAGTTAGTACACAAACTTCGAATTGTGTGTACTGTCAATTCAAAATTCAGTTAAAGATTCTATTTCTGACACAAAAGCAACGGGTGACAGTGTCATACCTGTCAATGTAATATGAAAAGGTCAGCCATGCAATAAGTGTTAGTATAACAATTTCACACGTACCAGTTAAATTGAAATCTTTAATTTTTTTTTTTTATATAATTTTAGAAAATTCAAATTGTAATTTTTAATCCACTTGGTGTTCCAAAATGAGGTAATGTACTGTAAAAAAAATGGGAAAAAATAAAAATCAAATTTCATGTCCATTTATAGTGATATCGACACTTGTACTATCGAATCGTGTACTTCATTCACATTAGTTCATTGACTCACGCTTTCAACGAAACCCATCCAAGGATTCCATTTTTTGTATTTTCATCTTATATGTTGTGTTTTATGTAATATTCCTTGGTCAATTGATAATAAAATACATTACAATCCAATATAATAATGAAATAATCAATAATCGATAATCGAAATTGAGAAATAGAGGTGAACGTGTGAAATTGTCATACCTGTCAAGGTAATATGAAAAGGTCAGCCATGCAATAAGTGTTAGTATAACAATTTCACACGTACCAGTTAAAATTGAAATCTTTAATTTTTTTTTATATAATTTTAGAAAATTCAAATTGTAATTTTTAATCCACTTGGTGTTCCAAAATGAGGTAATGTACTGTAAAAAAAAATGGGAAAAAATAAAAATCAAATTTCATGTCCATTTATAGTGATATCGACACTTGTACTATCGAATCGTGTACTTCATTCATATTAGTTCATTGACTCACGCTTTCAACGAAACCCATCCAAGGATTCCATTTTTTGTATTTTGATCTTATATGTTGTGTTTTATGTAATATTCCTTGGTCAATTGATAATAAAATACATTACAATCCAATATAATAATGAAATCATCAATAATCGATAATCGAAATTGAGAAATAGAGGTGAACGTGTGAAATTGTCATACCTGTCAATGTAATATGAAAAGGTCAGCCATTCAATAAGTTTGGGTATAACAATTTCACACGTACCAGTTAAATTGAAATCTTTAATTTTTTTTATATATAATTTTAGAAAATTCAAATTGTAATTTTTAATCCACTTGGTGTTCCAAAATGAGGTAATGTACTGTAAAAAAAATGGGAAAAAATAAAAATCAAATTTCATGTCCATTTATAGTGATATCGACACTTGTACTATCGTATCGTGTACTTCATTCATATTAGTTCATTGACTCACGTTTTCAACGAAACCCATCCAAGGATTCCATTTTTTGTATTTTCACCTTATATGTTGTGTTTTATGTAATATTCCTTGGTCAATTGATAATAAAATACATTACAATCCAATATAATAATGAAATAATCAATAATCGATAATCGAAATTGAGAAATAGAGGTGAACGTGTGAAATTGTCATACCTGTCAATGTAATATGAAAAGGTCATACGTGCAATAAGTTTTATTTGTTTACATTAACCTATAGTACGGATGAAATCGACAAATCATTGGTACTAGTACGTTATTTTCACACGTACGTTCAAATAATTCCAAAAAAAAAACCTTTGATTTATTCCAAATCGGGGGGGGGGGGACCATTTTCTACCAAAAGTCAATTCCCAATCGAGAAACCCACCCCAAACCCTGCAACTCCGCCCCACAGCAACCCCACCATTCTTCATCCCAAACTCACCACGTCGGACGAATTTGACGGCGCGAAAGTGTTGGTACCAAGTTATTGCACGCACTCGTGGACAATTTCGCTCAAAAACCTCTTTTTTCATCGAAAATAAAGGTTAGTTTTTGGGTTTTCAAAATCTTTTTTTTATGTTGTAATTATTTCTATATATAGTGCTTGTGTAAGTTAAATTCCAACTATTTTAGTGGTTGTGTAGGATGTTAAGTTTAAATTCGGTTTTTTATATTCAAATTAGTTTAAATTAGGATTTATAGGATGTAGGATTTGCACGAACTTAAACGAATGGAAACGATTTGTATATTATGATGATTATGTGTTTAAGGTAGTTATGATGGGTTACGAGCACATATAATGTGGGTTATTTTGATGATTATGTGTTTAAGGTAGTTATGATGATAAGGAACTTCTTCAATACTCGTGTGGTAACCAAAGTTGATAATTCATACCCAACCAGTGTCATCAACCTCAAACCAGAGAATTAACTTAGCTTGTTATCCTTTTTCATGGATGTCTTCTCCTGGCTTCCACGTTGCTTTGGTTTAATTTTGTTAGCATTCAACGATTCCATTAGCTTTGTTGTTATATGGTTGTGACTGACTTCAGATTTTCACACCATCCTCGCATATATTGACATATGCATATATTGACTACTGTTTGATGCTTCATTTAAGGAATAATTACTATGTATATATACTATATTTATCAAATGTTATGACATATGCATATATTGACAGTTTAAAGATTTAAACATACTAGACATTCATTTGTAATTATGATTGTATGCACGTTGGATTTAGCCAGAATGTTGATTGCTAATGCTTGATTGGCAGATCACCATGGATCCGGGAGGCGGTCCAGCAGATCCCACTATTCTGTACGGATTTGGCAGTCATATCGCCAAGCTTATATGGACAGATGACGACTGTCACTCGGCGATTACGTGTCACACTCGAGGGCAGTCCATCGGTAAGTGGATCATCGACGAGGACCATGAGCAGCCAGAGTTTCTAGCTATTGTGAGAGGTTAGTTTCAGTAAAACTTAAATTTTATAAAATTCGTTACCGTTCATATAGTAGTATTTAAGTAATAACATGTTGGTAAAACGTGCTAACTCATATAGTAGTATTAGGGGGTAATAAAATTTCTTGACCATATTTTGCATTGACATATTTATATGCATGGATGGGTTATATTTATATAGTAGTATTTATATGCAGTAATATTTATATGATTTGGGGCAAATTGATAGAATTAGTTTCACCCGTATATGCATGACCACATATTAATACTAGTGTATAAAATTGATACTTTATATAGTGTATAAAATTGATACTTTAGTTTACTATTACTGCTGCAACATGATACTAATAGGACTAGTAGTCCTCGTCTGTGATGATAAGTGGAGTCCGTAATCACTTGTCTCTTGACCAATAGATTTATCATACTAATGACATCAAAATATATTGCCTCTAAAATTAGTTTAAGCATCTTGTGTGGTTCAGTATCATGACTTCACTTAATATTCTACTAATTTTTATCTATATATAATGATTATAACTTCAATGTTATTTACGAGTTCATTTTAAACTAACATATATATATAATATATATTTTTTTTAAGACCACCCTGTTCATAAAGTGCGTGATGTCATCATGAAGAGACATAATATGTCTCTTATCACCGCATTCGTTGAGAGATGGCATCCGGAAACGAATACTTTCCATATGCCATTCGGTGAGATGACTATCACCCTATTCGACGTGGAGAAGATCTTGGGGGTTCCATGTACGGGTCAACCGGTACGTTTGCCGGATGGGGACGGGGCACTTATGGACGAGGCGATCTACCTGGCTCTCTCTGGTGGAGTTAGGCATATTAGTTACAAGATGATTACCATGCGCGAGGTCGGCCTCCAGCCATCACAGGCTTTGTCGGAGGCACAGCGTGCATATTTGTACCTCGCTTATTTGTACGGTTCCACGTTGTGTCCAAACAAATCCGGAGATTCCGTGCCGATCGACTATGTGACTCTCTTTCGAGAGGAGACGAGGACCGGAGCCATGGCATTTGGTGCGGCTACACTAGCATTCTTGTACCGTCAGTTGGGGATGGCTTCGAGAGCTATGGCGAAGCAGATGGCCGGATGTTTGACTTTGCTCGAGGTAAACGAATTTATTGAATTTTATTATTCTTTTGTTTTTTGTTTTATAATATTCAACTATAATAATCGTTCTTAAATTGTCTTATAGGCTTGGATATACGAGTATTTCCCCATATTCCAGCGAGGCCTGAATATTGCTTGGACTCCGGATGAGCCGAGAGCGCTCAGATGGTCTACTATAGCCGCCACCCAGCGAGATCCGGCTGATGTTGTCACGTATAGACGGGTCCTGGACTCCCTCACCACTGCAGACGTGAGTGTATCTTTTTTTTTACTCGTACCTTTAATAATATATTTTTTCATGTAGTATTAACTATATTTTACAACTACAGGTTAAGTGGATCCCTTACGGTCGTGTTCCTCGTGACTCGATGGCCTACTATCACGGTTGCGTACGGTCTTTCGAGATCCATGAACCGCATATGCCGGATAGGGTCACCAGGCAGTTTGGCCGCGTGCAAGCCATCCCCACTCGAGTTATTGAGCCACACCGCTGCGTCTATGCCAAAGATCCACGGTCGTTCATTAAAGAGTTCAGCAGTAGTGATTCGCAGTGGAGCGTAGTGGGGGCACACCGGATGAATCCCGATGAGTTTGGGCCCCTTCTTGTCCACAGCATCGACCATTGCACGAGGACGTACATGGATTGGTATCGTAGGCACAGCCACCCTCGTGTCAGTGGTCCATCTGTCCCAGCTCTACCACCACCTCAGCGCTCAGACTTTGCTCGCGATTCACGTGTATGTAATCATATTATTTATATCCAGATTATTCACCCGTATATACATGTTCATGACTAACCAAATTGTTTTATTACGTAGGATTGGCAGGAGCTACGGTCCATTCTATTTGCAGTGGAAGACAGCCGTGACCCGGAGGAACTCGCGGAGGCCCTGGATAAAGCGTGTGGAGTACTGCGAAGTCGTGACTATTGATCTCTATATTTGTGTAATTATGTAGATTATATACACTATGGATTTTATTTTGTATTTTCGTATTGTTGCTTTCAAGCAAAATACTAAAAGTGACTACGTTATTTTATTATCTATGACTATATATTATTCTATCTAGCGCTGTTCATTTTAAAATGTATGTTTACAAAAAAGCATGGTACATAGATCATACAATGTTAAGAATGTTAACAATGTTAACAATTTCATATTTTACAGAATGAGAGCAAACATGGTACGTGTGAAAGAATCACACTATGTATTACACTACAGATGTGCATGCCACAACACAGTTCTATGTTCCACAGATATACACGAATGAATCATTACATCAATAACCCACAAAAATAGCGTACGTGTGAAAGTATCGTACTAGAGGTTTAGCTACATGTAAAGAACCTGTATCGTGCCAATAGGCTTGAATAAATAACTTGTACCAATTCAATTGATTTAATGTCCAACTGAATGCGGAACGTGTGGAAGCATCATACCAAAGCCTATACGACTTTAATTTCACCCGTTCAAAAGGGCAAATTAGTAAATACACCCTGTCCGTGGAAATAGGGGCTGGGGAAATAGGTTTTACCGATTTTAACATATGAGGGTTATTTGTTTTAGGCTAATTAGCATTTTGCCTCTTATACTATCAAATTGACTTTAATATATTCTCTATATTTCTAGTCGTTTTAATATGCCCCTGAGACTTCCTCAGACGCATTTTTTCATTTAATCATGTAAAATGACTATTTAACTCTTAGTACTATTCGAAAGTATAGGGGGCAACATTAAAATATTTTACATAATTAATATTAGACCTCCACCGCTTCTTCTCCAACACCCCCACCCCCACTATCCCACCTCACCCACACCATTCTTCTTCTTCAAAATCAAAATTGTGTATCTTTAACAATCAACTTCATCAATAAAAACTCAATCTTTATTTGCGCAATATTTATCCAATCAAATAAAGATTGGATTTTGGATAAATTGCATAAAGAAAGTTAGTTGTGCTATTTTTTTGATAAAATAGTCCCACAAGGTCATTAACACTAGCGATTTGACATATGGGCCGGGCCTACATCACATAACTAATTTACTGTTTGTTGTTTGCTTACTGTCAATATGTAAATAATTTAGGGCTTATATTAGGAAGAAGAGGATAAATGATTTTCCGATAGTGCAAGTTAAGTTGAAGTGTTGAAAAATTCATTAGTCCTTTTAGTGAAATAATAACCTTTAAAAAGAAGAATGAGTTTACCTGCAATGATTTGTGCAAGTTAAGCATAACTTCTTCCATGTTATCAATAAAAATTCAATTGATTGTTAAAGATGTACAATTTTGATTTTGAAGAAGAAGAATGGATGTGGGTGAGGGTGGGAGTGGGAGTGGGAGTGGGGGTGGGGTGTGTTGAAGAAGAAGGGGTGGAGGTCTAAACAAGAGCAAGATTAGGTGACATCATCAACGAAAATACATTTAATTATGAAGCAACACCGTAAGCGTGCGATTGAACAGCAGAAACAATTTGTCAATTAGAATCTTTCAAAATGTTTTTCAACCATATAATGGATGGTTCAGTTTGTTTCAATATTGAATAGTTGATTGACAATATTTTATTTAGTTGAGTTGACCAAAATATTTTATAAATTTATACTTTTAATATTCATTGAACTATTGGGAAATTTAAATTAACCATATTATTCGATTAAATGGAAAATATAAAGGCTCGGGTTATTTTAACCATCATATTATAATGTAATGACAAATTTACATTAAGCATAATATTCGGTTAAATGGAAAATACAAAGGCTCGGATTATCTTAACCATTGTATTAGAATGTAATGACAAATTTAAATTAACCATAACATTCGATTAAATGGCAAATACAAAGGGTCGGGTTATTTTAACCATCATATTATAATGTAATGACAAATTTAAATTAGGGCCCTTTAAATTAACCATAACATTCGATTAAATGAAAAATACTGGTGTAATTGAAAAATGGCAGTGAGTACACATAAATTATCTACTAAAGTAGAAAATATGAAGGCAAAGGGTTATTTTTTCCATCATATTAAAGTGTAATGGCTAATTTCAATTAACCATTCCAATAAATTGCTGTGCGGGAACAGAAGTTACTGAATTAAGATGTCAAAGTTATATTTATTGACCTCGTATATCACGATATTTCCATGGTCAATTTCAATTCAACATAGGACTATAAATGTAGAGGATCGGACTATTTTTTTCATCATCTTAAGGTGTAATTGCTAATATAAATTACCATTCCACAGGTGTAATTGGAATATTATAGTGAGTACACATAATTTATCGATTTGAGTAGAAAATCTAATAAAAAATCGTACTACTATAGGTGAGGTGCTTGAATAAATGAAGATGTAGATACTTTCATCAAAATGCATTCAAATTCAAACTAAATAGTTTACGTGGCAAAATGGCTCCAAAATGTTAGTTATGCTAGTACTGAAATGACAAAATATTTTGAAGCAACAATTAAAACTAGTAACCTATTAGGTTGGCATCTAACGTCTAGACCTCTTCGACTTTGGAGCAACCTGCTCTGCTTGAATTGTTCGAAGTTTTGCACCATGAACTTGGTAAATTCAGAAGAATTTTGGTCCAATTGCATATTTGCAATAAAGAACCAAAACCAGTAGACTTCAACATCTCTTTCTTGCTCTCACACAGCTCACGTTGATCTGCCACAAGCGAACCAAACACCTTGTGAATAACATGTGGCTTAGATATGTGTCTAAAGCGACAATGGTTCCAATCTTTGCTTCTTTGCCATTTGTCATGAAGAACAGAATAGTATAATGACCAAATTAGTTTTATTCACCAAATTAGAACATCAACTAGTTTATGTCATTTGTAAAGTGTGAATGTAATGATTGTTTCTTAATTTGTGTGAAATGTCTAGAAAGACATTTGTTTTAAATTGGAGGGAGTATCTTACAATGGTTCTATTTTCAACCTCCAAGATATTGTCCATCACCGCAACAATCTTCTCCATCTTTGGCGACGTTCCTTCAAATATAGTGCAATAACACAATACCACTCACCTCCTCCTAAAAAACAATACTATTTTAAAAAATATTCTCCAACCACTTAATCTTTGCCCACAATTTCCATTATCTCATACTCAAATATATACCGTATACATCATAATTAATTTACAACCACATATTTCTATAATCATATATATCTATAAATCTGATCACACCATTCTACATAAATATAGCATTAATAAACCCACAAATACATCACATTCACTACACCATTTAGTGTTTGAGAGTTTCAATCAACTTTCATCTTATTACATCATCTCTCTCCATACTCACTTTACATTATTTTGGATAGTTATCATCACATATAATATCTAGAGGTTTCAATTGGATTCAGAAAAACTTTACATGGAATCACTTTTGGCAACAATACCAACTTGGGAACAATAGTTATATATTACTTCTCACGGATATTATGTCTTTTTCTGATCTTTATGCGACATATTCTCCTTTTAGGTCCAATTTTAATTTTGTGCAGGTTTGTAATAGTCTTAAGATAGTTTGTAATAGTTTTAAGCTAGTACCTCAAGTTCCAACCAAAAGGAACTCTTATAGATAAGTCTAAGGGCTTATCTCTTTTGTACTCCTTATGTATATGCTTTTGTATTAATGTGCTAGTAGTTACTACTTACTAGCACATTAATGTTTTTAATAGTTAACCTAATTAATTAATATTGCAGCAATTCGAAAGGTTGCCCTATTCGGGAATCTCCAGATCTATACTTATTTTCAACTCCCCGAAATATTTTGTCGATTACCAGTATATATTTTTAATGGAGAAGGGGAGTTAGAAGTTATTCTGAAGTAATTTAAAGCCCATATTTTCCTACAAAATATGAGAACAGTAATAAAATCTTTTGTTTTTATAAACACTTTGTACAAAACTATTCATAACTTTCCATAATATTATCAATATATTTTACTTTTACTTTTAGAAAATGGCTTTGCAAAAACTTATATATTATTTTTTACACCAAATTTAAATTTAATTAAGATGAGTTTAATGATATTAAATAGAAATGTGATATTTATTTATTAATAAAAATTCATATATTATGAAAAAATGATTGGACTGTGTACAAACATCTCGTATGTATAACAATTCAATTGAAATCGAATTTATCGTCATATATTATGAAATATTTCAGTTGTAGTTTTATAATAATAATATAGTTGAAGCACCATTTAGCGAATTTCTAAAATAATCTTGATAGTATGACCAAGTTCTAGTTTTTTTTTTAACCAAGTTCTAGTTTAGTTCAAATAGTAATAATGTTTTAGTTTAGTCTCCACTCTCTCCAATAGTGACACAAAAGATGCAGATTGATTCCCACTTGACTTCTCCATTAATAATTAAAGACCATACACAGTTAATGAGTACTTTGAGTTCAAATCCAAATGGTCTTATATTGTTTAGTGTATGACCTCAAAGGTCCGAACGGCGTCCACATAATAAATATGTACGCTAGAATCAGGGACAACAAAACCAAGATTAAATTTAAAGGGGGGCAAAATCTTAAAAATTTAGATAGAGGGGGCACAATTTAGTATATTTAACTGAAAAATAAATGCTTTTGCCAACTATAATACAACACATGTTGCTAATTCATGTAAAACTTATATGATATATCTTTAATCATGGAGAATCTATAGGGGCGTGCCCCCTACTGGTTCCATCCTTGGCTGAAATAAAGTTATCCGCTAGCTAGCCAACGATAACTTGTTATATACCCTCAGAGGTCTAGTAATAAATAACAACAAGGGTAACTAGGGTTAAAGGCACATGTTTGTCATTACGTCATCTTTTGATTATACATGTTTCATTTTGTCTCATTTGATCACACATATTTATAAATGTTGTCTTAGTTATTACTGTTGTTAGAATGTAAGTTCGATTTTGGAATATTTAAAACATGTTAATGTGTTGGATAAATTTACCCTTAAATTGTATTTATAAATTTTCAAAATCGAACCCACATTCTGACGACAATAGCAACTGAGATAACTTTTGTAAAAATCTATGATTAAATGATATAAAATGAAACATGTGTGATCAAAAGGTGACCTGATGACATGGATATAAAATATGTTCTGGGCTAAAAATATGGTCTCTAGTCAAACCGTGCCAACAATATGGTCCGTCTTCGAAATGAGCATAAAATATGCTCCCTTGTCAAAACAGGCCGAAAATATGTTCCCTGGGTGATATGGGCCGAAAAATATGGTCCGAGGTCGAAAAAATGGTCCCATGTCGAAACGGGCCAAAAATATGTTCCGAGAGCGAACGGGTTGAAAATGGTCCCGGGTTAAAACGGGGCGAATATATGTTCCCAGGGCGAAAATATGTTCCAGGGTCTAAAGGAATTGAAAATATGGTCACGGGTCGAAATGGGCCGAAAATGTTGTACGGGTTGAAATGGGGAGACAAATATGTTTTTTTTGGGGGGGGGGGGGGGGGGGAGAAACAGGGCGTAAGAGCACTCACATCAGTTGTCCTAAAAGTTATTATAAGGAGTCAAAAAATTAAAAATATGAAAAAATGATACTTTATCAGCTCACCTATAATGTGCTAACTCCCCAAAAGAATATACACACTATTGAAAATGGTGAATACTTGTGCATGGTAAATTGGGCGGTTACATGGATTGTGAAGCAATCTTCATACGGTTACATCACTCAAATGATGAAATAATATATTTTAAAGTATGTTTCACAAATAAATCTATGGAGTACCATATTAGAAATGATTTAAATTTAAACAAATTTAGAAAATAGGAAGATAATTATTGAAACCTCACAATCTACTTGGTTATTGATAGGAAAATTGTTATGATTAGTAAATTTTTGTACATATTTTATACAATAATTATTTATCAATATCATCTACAATTAATATCAATAAAGTCATTTAATAAAAAATATCATAATTGTATTATTTTCATTAATTTTACATTCAACATGCTAATTTCTTTATATGTAATATCATTATTGATTATTTTCTATTAAAATATTAATGTTATAAAACTTATTGAATTTGATAATGAAAAAACTTTTAAATTCATCTAAATTTCAAAAAGAAGAGATACTGAAATTATACTTATTTAAATCACTTGTACTAAAAAAATATAGTTGTTGGAAATTATTGAAAATATTAAGATATTTAAAATTTAAAATTTTTTAGTTTGGTGAATAATAGGAAAGCTGGTAAAGTAGATCAATAAAAAGCTAGTGCCAAAAATACAAAACTGACGGTTAGAAGTGTATTATAGGGAAAATTATTGGAAAGCTGATGTGAATGCTCTAAATATGGTCCCAAGGGTGAAACAGACCGAAAATATGGACCCATGTCTAAATGGACCGAAAATATGTTCCCTGATCGAAACGCGTCCAAAATTTGTTCACGAGGGCGAAAGGGGTCGGAAAAATGTTCTCTGGTCGAAAGGGACCGAAAATATGGTCTGAGGCAAGGGGGACCGAAATATGTTATGTGGTGAAAAGGGGCAAAAAATGGTTTGGGGTCGAAAGAGTCGAAAATATGGGCCGCGATCGAAACGAGCCGAAAATATTCAGATAAATGTGTCAATCTTTAAGAAACGAACGGAGTAATTCCCTACAAAATTTTAAATTAGACTCCCTAAAATGGCAAGGGACATGAACTAGTGTAAAACTAAAAACTAACAATGACATGTGAAAGATAATTAATACGGAGTATTTGAATTAGTTCCTACAATAAATACTCCATATGAATAGTAAAACCATGTAATCAAATACACGTAACCAATTAACTTTCCAACATCAACAAATTTTCCCAAAATATGATGAGATAAATGAAACAAGTCTAATCAACATCCCCAATATCCTTAATATCCTAGGATTCTACAAAGCCCTACGTTTTCTACTGTCCTCCACCGTTTGATCGGAAAAATCTCAAGTAGATCGGTCTCCATGAATTGCGAAGTTTGCCAACTCAAAGAACTGGTTTATCAATTACTCATCAATTCAATTTTTGCCTTAATTTGATCAATTTATTTCTGCTGAATTCTGATTTTTCATGTGTTTGTAGGAGGTGGAACATTTCCAGATTCGTGAAGTGCTCCGATGTATGTTACGATCTTTGCCATAATATATAGATTTTTGTATCCTCTGTTAAATTTAATAAAGTCGCACAGACTCGATTTTGCACATACGACTAGTATTATTGATGGTAAAAAGGTAGTAATATCATGTGGCCGCTAGGACAGTGGGTCCTAGCGGCCCCCTAGTAGTGATGTTATAAACTATACTACTATCGGAGTATAGTATTTTCGGTATTAACGTGATAGTTTTGTTTCGGATCAAAGTTGTCTATTAACTAAGGTTACGGTGTTTGTTAGTTTCGATTACGAAAAGTTATTGCAGTGTTCTGCGATGTCATGCTCTTCTGTAATGTGGTTGCCTCAGAGCCAGAACCAGTAGGGGGGTAGGGGGGTGCCCCCTCTAGATTATTGAGAAACATAGATATAATACATAAGTTTTACACTATTTGTGGTTGTTTCTTCATTTTCATATTTCATTTTTTTAAATTGTGCCCCTCTATTGAAGTTTTTCAGATTTTGCTCCCCTTCAAATTTCGTCGTGGTTTCGTCCTTGGTTGCCTGAAACTTTATGTTCAAGGATGCTATTTATCTTGGCCTTGTATCTGACATGAGAGTGGAATGCTTTTATGATTTTGTCCCTTTCCCAATATTATTCGTCTGATTTGAGAAGGAGATCAAGTTGATTGCGTAGACGGAATTGCAGGGGTAGGAGGGGGTTAGATAGTATGTAGTCTTACCATTGTGATAAGAGAGATGCTGTTTCCGAATTGATCCAAGAGTGAAACATAACTCTGTTTGCTACTCGGGGGCAATGAACCACCTTGATTTATTTCTTTATATTGTAAAGCCTGACAACATAAATCTTTGACTCCACAAGATATGAAAAATGAGTTTTATATTTCAACAATTTTGCAATATTAACCAGAAATAAGTGCTACAGAAGTAACATGGGGTGTAACACTGACATGTTAGTTTGCTAGCAGTTCTGGGTATAGTAAATGAACTGAATTCACCAGTGATCATGAAGTAAACGTGCGGGGTTTATTTTGAAAGTCGTTTATATGTTGAACAAATCTGGGGTATTTCTAGTTTCTAATTGTATATATTGGTTTCTTAGGCGATGATCATAATTTCTTAATGCTCATTGTTAATTGAGTTTCGTCTGGTACAAGTAATAATAAGATCCAATTTGATGCAGGCATTCTTCACACAATTCTGTTCCACAGGGCTTTAGGTCTTGTGAAGCCAAAGGACATCGATTTAGAACTGTTTGACATCACTTATGTAAGTTCTCATACAAATCATGATCGCATGTGTCTTAGTGATAACATAATATTTTCTGATTGGTTTTCGTTAAACTTTATCCTTGGATGCCTCTTGATCTTGAGCAGATAGCATAAATTATAATAATATTAATCAAGAGGTATATATAAACCCATTCATTTGCTAAAAATAGTAGAAATTGTGGATGTCTAAGTGCATGTGGCATACCTGTCCCAGCAATTAACTGTGAAGGAAATGACCTGCAGAGAGCTTGAAAATTTTCAACATGGAACTTCGTCACATTGCTCCTATTTATATTATTCAGGTACAATGTGGTGACGTGGAGCTTGAGAGGAAAATTGATGAGAAGATAGATCTATTCATTGATAGGGTGGAGAAGCACCCAAACAAGAAAAATCAGGTTTGTTGTTACTGCTGGAACAGTTTGGATAACATTTTATAACATACGTATGATTTCATATAACTTATACGACTACTATTTTATGTCAGCTATTGTTGATTATCGTTTCTTTTTTCGTATCAAACAAAGTACTGGAACACACTAGTTCTTTATTGTTAGCAGTCAGTTTCAGGGTTAAATTCCTCGTGGAGACATTTCTTTGCATTCTTTCTGGTTACCATTTAGTTTCACCTTGATTGTTTTTGAACTGCAATTGAGTATTAACTAAATAGAAGTAATATATGTTATATAAGATCCATTTTCAATATCATAGCCATAATGCATGCATATACAAAGCCATAATTCACTTTTTCTATTATGTTGTTGGACATATAAAGCTATAGATTTTTTCGTTTTTGTTTCTGAGCATGTGGCTTTGGATTTTTATTTGTTTTCTCCACTTATGTTTTTCCTTCTGCTGCCTATCTGTGCGGTTGTAGTGTTATGCTTTCTTTACCAAGTAGATGATCGATTTTATTTACTTACACATTGTCATTAATATGAATTCGTGGATCCATCTACTTTGGAGCAATATATGATACATATGGATCTTGGGTATTATTGATCTTTTTTACCTCGACAGAAGTCTACTCTTGATTTCTGAACTACTTACTTATCAAGTCCTTTGTTAAGCAGATATGCCTATCATTTTATGAGGTGAAAAACAGGCAGGCAACATGGTTCACCAACAAGGTTGAACGCCTTTACTGGGAACAGTGGTATATAAATTTGTATGTTGTGCAGCACCCGAAACCACATCATGGCAAGTCTAATCATTCTAAAATTCTGGTTGATCCAGGAGGTATGCAAATTCAGCCCTTAATACTTTCAACTCCAATCACTTAAAATTGGAATGAACATTTCTAATCTCCTGGCCTGTTACAGACAGCATGTCGGAGGAGAGAATTGCTCGTCGGGCTGCACTGGAATCTTCACTGCGGGAAATTCTGTTTCAGATAATTAAGTTCGTAAATGAGAAAAAGGATCATGTACCCCCAATACCTAACCTTGATGGCATCTCGTTTCCTTATGAGATTACTATCTCAAGGTAACTCCTCTATATTTTCTTATATAGTAATAACATAACACATCGTCTTATCTAAGCCTTCCAGTTGTACAATTGTAACTTGATGTGAATCAGAAGTGAGTGACTGTTTTTGTGAAGATGTAACATTATTTAGTGGTGTGTTTCATCATGTATACAATCTGACCTACACTTGTACAAATAGCTAAAACATTGAAGGGCTAGAGATATGAAAGTACAAGAAAGAGGGAAATTATATCAGAAAAAATAAATGAATTATTTTCAGTTTGGTCTTTTATGTTTTTGGCTTAAATAATATCAGTACAGAATGAGAGTTGGCTCAGAGTTCTCCTCTGAAGGCTTTTAGATATGCAACATGCTTTCTGCTTCAATGTGCGTTGCTGGCGTCATTACTATTGTATCTTTGTAGTGTACTAGCGGGAAGTTACTTGGTGAAAATTAATATAACGAACACGGTGGGTGTGGCCTCAAAAGATCAGTTAATTTTAGTCGCAATGATCTATATGCGAACTGCCCTCCAACTTTATTTCAGGGATTCACATATGCTTTTCTATCATTTTATATGATGAAAATGTCTTCTCCAACAGAACAATTCACAGATTGGCAACATTAAGTTCCATCTTAAGTAGTTGGAGATAAACGAGTGCTTTTTATCTTTCAAAACCTGTGTTTTACTTTCAAAACCTGTGTAATGATCATCTTTAGTTAGGGGGCGAAGTATACTGTATACTAGTCTTACATATAATGGTTTCTTCTCAATGTCATTAATAAAGATTACTTATGTCATTTAGCCGTAGTCTTTCATGTCATTCAGTAACAGTAATGTCCTTGTTCTCCCAGTATGAGAAACATATATGTCATCACCTCAATAATATTTGGTGTATAGTCATCAGACTACTGTTATATCCTTTCATTAGAATTGAATCTCTTTTGTCCATCTTCCATGCCTCCCAACCCTACCCCGCCATGCCCCTACCTCGATTGAATGATTTCAGTCTGACATCACTGTTATATTTTCTGCTCCAGTTCATCAGACTCTGCATTTGGGATGGACATGTTAAAGAGGATGCTTCAAACTGGACATCCAACCATGCTCAGCTGACCGTTATCCATTGTACGTGGCATAATAGTTGCTTATACCAGTTTATTTATAGACATGTTCCAAGAATGTTAATATTTCAAGCTATATGTTATTGAGTATTGAACGAAGTACCTGATGAGTAACACAAAAGTAATATATTTGCTTTTATGTACATACCAAGGTACCGTACATATACCCGATCTTACTGGAGTGTGGCGAAGTGTGTTTTTGTATATATAATTCAATCATTCTCCAGTTTATATATTTATTTATTGTATTTTTCTTTATTTTCTTTGTTCATTGCGGTATAAGTGCCTTAGAATTAAAGAAGCTTATTTGTTTGAAGTTGGTGTCTTCCGATTTACTGAACCTTGCGGGTCTCTAAAACGTCAAAAATATTGTTAAAAGAAGTTCACATTAGCTATTTTTTGTTTCTTTTTTTTTCTCTTAGTTCGTTTACATAATTTCTTTAATTCAAAAGAAAGATATATGTATTAATGAAATCAAATGCAGTTGTCTTTTACATCAGAAATTGACTCATAATTAGGCCTAGCCAAGTGAATGTATCCTTTTGGCAATGGCCTTATAAATATTACATTGAAATCAGGCATCACTCTTCTTTTACTGGGATTGGAACAATTTTTAGGGGATGAGCCAATTGTGCTGTAAGGCCAACCTTTTCCTCCATGCTCAATTCTTCCGGCTTCATTCCACCGTCAAGTTCCCAATCAAACGAGTTAATAAGTGACCCCAAAAGCAGAGGAACCATCCTGACTGCCATAGGCAATCCAGGACATGACCTTCTTCCGGCACCAAAAGGCAACATCTCAAAATGGTTGCCCCGGAAATCAAGTTCCGAGTCAAGAAATCTCTCGGGCTTGAAAGTCAACGGATCTTCCCATGAGTTAGGATCACGACCAAGTGCATAAATGCTCACGAGTACTTGTGACCCTTTCGGAATGGTGTAACCTGCGACTTCAACATCTTCCTCGGGTCTACGGGGGAACAAAAACGGACCAGGTGGATGTTTCCTCAAGGCTTCTTTCATTATGCAACGTAGGTAAGGTAAACGAGCAACATCCGATTCTTCCAATGATTTGCCTCTACCAATAACTTGTGCAAGCTCATCCTTGGCTCTTTTCATCACTTGGGGATTCTTGATCAATTCTGCCATGGTCCATTCGGTCACACTAGAGGTTGTATCCGTCCCAGCAATAAAAAGATCCTGTAATGTATGACAAAAATACTAAGATTTATGAATAATGGTACTCTCAAATTTTAGTTGTATTAACATGTTAATTTAATTGAATGTATTGAAAAGTAATTTCGATTTGTAACCTATCAATTATCGTTGACCCAGATATGTAGATTGAAGGGGGGGGGGGGGGGGGGGGGGGGGGGACATGACATTAGTTATAACAATTCTGCCATGTTACTAACAGTATAGATAACATTTGATAAAAGAACTTGTTGTATGCATGCTAATTGTTTATACCTAAAGCAATCCCACCCCACCTTGCAGTATTATATTGAGAGACGGCTCAATTATTTTGGCAACTACCAGGTCATTGACAAAAGCGATGTCGACAGTTCCTCACTCGATGACAAAAGTTCCGGAAGGCTTGCATTTATCGAGAGCTAGAGGTCTCGATGACAAGGTTGATGTGTTTAGAGTTATCATCGAGAGATACCATCGAGTGCCTTAGGCCTCAATGAGCTCTCGATGTAATGTTCCAGTGAGCGCATATTCATCGAGAGCCAGAGGTCTGGATGGAGCTCTCCATGAGGCTGTTTTCTCAACAGTCATTTCCAAACCATTTCAAATTCATAAAGACATGAAGTGGTTTTCTGAGAAAGCCAACAGTTCTATAAATATCTCTTCTTAATTCTTAAGAACATCTATATTCTCTTAACATACTTCCATTCTTGATACTAAAATTTCTCTTAATTATATATTAAACTTTAATAAAGTAATAATGAATCAACTTTCACTACGGATAATATTCTACATTATTACTTTTTTTTTTTTAAAAAAAAAGGGGGTTACCCTTTGATTTTATTAATACGAATAATCCATTACAATCACCAAACATCAGTACAATTCGTAAACTCGTAAATTCAAGGAAAGAGGCGACTAGCACTACTAGAATACTGACTTTCAGTGACGCCAAAATCCGACACCAAACTGACACTAATGACTATCAGTGTCGATTTGGAGTCGGGAAATTTTCGTCACCATCCACGCGTCGCTAAATAGTAAAACCGACACCAAACCGACTCTGATGCTGCAAACCAAACTTGCACACCGTTTCGACTCTAAATCGACACCAAAACGTTTATTATTCTTCTAATTTCAAATCGACACCATCCGACTCCAAATTGACACAAATTATCGACACCAATTCGACACTAAATAGACACACTATTACGTTTTTTTCCAATAAAACGTTGACACCATTCCGACACCAATTAGACACTACGTAGAACCATTAATTAGTAAATATTTCGACTCTATTTCGACACCAAACTGACACATATCCCGACTCCAACTGTCACCAATTAGACACTATATTGTCCAAATGACATTTTTTATGTGTTGAAGGCCGACACTAAACCGACTCCATTCCCGACACCACCCGACACTAAACTGGAAATTATGGTAAAAAAAACAGCCTGGCTGCTGCAGTTTTAATACCACAGCAGCCAGGCTGCAATGCTGAAATCTGAAAAGTTATGAACAACAACAACACCAAACATAAACAAACACCAAACAACAAATATAAACAACATAAACACCAAATATGTACAACATAAACACCAAACACAAACTAAACAAAATGATTTAAAACTTTAAACACCAAACATAAACACCAAATATGTATAACCTAAACACCAAATATGTACAACATAAGCACCAAACAACAAAAACACCTCTTTGAAGTTTCCCTACAACAACATTATTAAAGATAAAGTTAGAGACAAGTAATAATAACATACAAAGATATAAAAAATGAAATGATTTAGGAATTGAGATGCCAATGAATTGAAAAACACCCGACACCAATTAGTCACTAAACCGACACAAAGTAGTTCAAAATTTTTGAATTTCCCGCACTTAGTCATTAGCGGGAAAATTGAAAATTTTTGAATTGAGATGCCAATGAATTGTGACTTAATTAACTCTTATGGTTACAATCCGACACTAATGTGACACCATTTGACAGAAAAAGGGTCGCAATCTGACACTAATAGTAAAATTCAATACTAAATTGAGTTGCCCATGAATTGTTACTTAATAATTAACACCAAATGAATCAATTAATTCCTCGTCTCACCTTGTTCTCACGACTGTGACATATGTCAATTATGAAAATACTATGGATCAATTCATTCCTCGACTCATATTGATCTCACTACTATGATATATGTAAAGTATAAAAGTTTTTACTCAAACGACTGATTGCGAGATGTAGCATGCCAAATTTGATTTCTAACACGATGTATGCCTCTAACATAACATTAAATTCAAATACAATTCATTATTGTTTCATCCTATAGACAAATGTCACTCAATTAAATTGAATAAATGTACACCCGACATTGCTTGACACCAAATTCACACAACTCCACACCAACTAGTCACAATCCGACACCAATGTGACACCACTTGACACAAAAGAGTCACAATCCGACACCAATAGTAAAATTCAATCCAAATTGAGTTGCCGATGAATTGTGACTTAATTAACTCATATGGTCACAATCCGACACCAACGTGACACCACTTTACACAAAAGGGTCACAATCCGACACCAATAGTAAAATTCAATCCCAATTGAGTTGCCAATGAATTGTTACTTAATAATTAACACCAAATGAATCAATTAATTCATCATCTCATTTTGTTCTCACGACTATGACATATGTCAATTATGAAAATAGTACGGATCAATTCATTCCTCGACTCATGTTGTTCTCACGACTATGACATATGTAAAGTATATAAGTTTTTACTCAAACGACTCATATGCGAGTTGTATAAATGAATTGTTACTTAATTAACTCCAAATTGTCACATTCCAACACCAATGTGACACCACTTGACACAAAAGGGTCACAATCCGACATCAATAGTAAAATTCAATCCCAATTGAGTTGTCAATGAATTGTTACTTAATAATTAACACCAAATGAATTAATTCATTCCTCGTCTCATGTTCTCACGACTATGACATATGTCAATTATGAAAATACTATGGATCAATTCATTCCTCAGCCCATGTTCTTCTCACTACTATGACATATGTAAAGTATATAAGTTTTCACTCAAACGACTTATATGCGAGATGTAATATGTCAAATTTGATTTCTAACAACATAACACTAAATTCAAATACAACTCATTATTGTTTATTCTCATAGACAAATGTCACTCAATTGAATTGTATAAATGTACACCCGACATTTGACATCAAATTGACACAAATTCACACAACTCCACACCAAATGGTCACAATGCGACACCAATGTGACACCACTTGACACAAAAGGGTCACAATCCGACACCAATAGTAAAATTCAATCACAATTGAGTTGCCAATGAATTGTGACTTAATTAACTCCTATGGCCACAATCCGACACCAATGTGACACCATTTGACACAATAGGATCGCAATCCGACACCAATAGTAAAATTCAATACCAAATTGAGTTGCCAATGAATTGTTACTTAATAATTAACACCAAATGAATCAATTCATTCCTCGTCTCATGTTGTTCTCACGACTATGACATATGTCAATTATGAAAATACTATGGATCAATTCATTCCTCGGCTCATGTTGTTCTCACGACTATGACATATGTAAAGTATATATGTTTTTACTCAAACGACTCATATGCGAGATGTAATATGTCAAATTTGATTTCTAGCTAACAAGATATATGCCCCTAACATAACACTAAGTTCAAATACAATTCTTGATTATTTTATCCTATAGACAAATGTCACTCAATTCAAATGTATAAATGTACACCCGACATTGTTTGACACCAAATTGACACAAATTCACACAACTCCACACCAAATGGTCACACCCGACACCATTCGACACCACCCGACACCACCCGACACCATCCCGACACCAAGTAGTATTAATCTTAAGTTTTTTTTAGTATTCCGTTTTTTCATAATAAATAATAATCTATAAAAATGTATAATAATAATATAACCGACACCAAACCGACACTAAGTGACTTAAACCAATTTGCCATAATTCGAAATTATGCATCAGACGCCAATTCGACACTAAATTGACACCAACTATTAGAAACTCTGAGAATCACAAAACCGACACCAAACCGACACCATACCGACACTAAATGCAAACGGTTTAGTGACGCATTTTTTTCCGACACTGAAAGTGCATATTCTAGTAGTGTAGCATCAAACTAGTGAGAGAAATTCTTCTCTCTGACCACTTCCTTGCTAGCAAGAGGGCTCGAACCCGAGACCTCCGCTAGAGGTGTCAGCATGCTTGCCACTATAGCAAGATGTCTTGACTCTACATTATTACTTTATTAGTATTAGGTGAAACAAATCATAGCTCACAATTTAAGAAACAATAATATATATTAAAAGTTTAAGAGTGAACGATTTTCACATTTTAATTCTTAATAGCGACACTCTACGTGTATCTTATTATAAAACTAATTTTTTTCATTAAAATTTCGATTATTATAATGAACAAGAGGAGTACGAAAGTTATCGACGAGAATAGCAAGCAAATTGTAATAATACTTACCAGGATGGTGTGCTTGACACGGTGACGATCAATTTCATCAGGATGTTCATCGCAATAATTCAAAAAAATATCCAAAATATCATTATGTGTGGCTCCATGCAACTCCCTATGCTCTAAACGCTCATTCACTAGACCTTCCATAATCTTGAGCCCCTTTCCAAAATGGACACTCGCACGTTGCTTTATCCCTTGTAGGTCGAACATACTCAAAATTGGAAAAAAGTCTGCCAAATTTGGCTTCACTGACTCAACCAAAATGTTCCAAATTGCATCTTTGAACTCCCGTGGGGCACCCGTCTCAGAATAGTAGTCCGCTAAATCCTTGGAAAATATTGTGCTGGACAACAGATTCAGGGATGTCCTGTATGCAGCCTGCCCGATTTCGACTGCCTCGCCTTTTTCCCCGCTTTTCTTGCAGTACTCTACGAGGTCCCTGACTTTGTGGGACCTCAAGTGCTGGCTAGCCTCGAGCCGGTTGTTGGTGAAAATATTGGACGTCAATATTTTCCTCAACGTGCGCCACAGGGAATTCGCGGGTAGCCAGACTACCGAGAATTGCCAGTGGTTGTGTGCGTTGAGGGCGTCGGGAATTCTCTTCCCGGCAAAAGAAATGTCCTGTTTCTGGAGGATTTCTTTGGCCATGGTGGGCGACGAGACGACGATTGTCGGAATCTGACCGAATTGTAAAGACATGATGGGACCATACTTCTCGGCGAGTTTGAGGATTGATTTATGAGGGATGCTACCAACTAAGTGAAGGTTGCCGATAATAGGAAGAGTATGAGGACCTGGAGGAAGATTTTTCGATTTTCGAGTTAAAGCTTTAAGAATTACGTAACCAATTAACACTCCTACTAAAATTGTTGTGTATTCCATTGTAAGAAATGCTATTGAGGGAGGTTGTTGTTGATGTAGAAGTGTTGAGTTTGTTTCTGTATTTATAGTCGATGTTTGTTTGTTCGGAAACACTATACACACCTAAATAATGCTTTTTTTAGAACTGAAATGACTATTTTACTCGTCCTGCATACTTTCTCCATTACGATAGTTACGAATAGTGTGGCATAATTGTAATTTCAGTTCTAACAGATCAGCTGTTTGTCGTCATACAATTATTTTCACGAGGCTTTTATATTAAAAATTATGTGATAAATTCAAAATATTATATAATT
This sequence comes from Echium plantagineum, assembly GCA_003412495.2. Taxonomy (NCBI): domain Eukaryota; kingdom Viridiplantae; phylum Streptophyta; class Magnoliopsida; order Boraginales; family Boraginaceae; genus Echium; species Echium plantagineum. The sequence goes on from CM016565.1 coordinate 21,986,972, forward strand.
GGAAGCTGCCGCTCAATTTCATTGAAAAAGTCGCTACCAAATGCCTTAATGAATTCAGTGAAATTATTGTACTATTTCTTTGGTTGTTACCAACTCTATAAGACGGCTTCATATATATATATATATATATATATATATATATATATATATATATATATATATATATAAATATATATACCAACTAACGGTCAATCGAAGTAGACCAAGTAGTGTTTAATATTTGACTCGATGGCTTATTGGTCTAAGTTGATCGAGAGGTAATAAGTTGGTTGGTGAAAATTAGTTTAACGGATCCAAGACTTCTAGCATAGCGATATTGGATCTGAATCTCTTTTCAAGAACTCTCGGTTCGATTTCTCGCAGACGAGTATATTTAAACATACTTCCTATACCTTCGTGGCTGTCTTTGTAGCGTTTCAGCAACCACTCTGCAGGATTTGCAGGCGTTCGCGATTTCCAGCACTCACTCTGTGGATTTTCGGGCGTTTCAGTGTTATAAAGTGAGGATCTATAGAGAATGAATGCAACTGATAATTTGATAATGAATATAAAAGAATTACATTAGAATCACAATAAATTGGAATGAAGATACGCAGATTAGAAAAGAAATCTGTTTGTATTTGAGATATGAATACATGTGAAAGTTCTGTAACCTGTGCAGATCAGTTGAAAACCCCAACTGATGTTCCACCTGTTATAACACTTGGTTCTAACAATACGGCAATCGAACACTGAACATAAAAGCAACCGTAACGTAAATAAGACACAGATTGGTAACCCAGTTCAGTGCCAATGTAGCACCTATGCGTGGGGGACAGCCTGCCCAAGGAAAAATCCACTATAAGAAAAGACAATTACAAGAAGGGACTTACTATCCTCGACAACCCTTGACTAGACTCTTCTATAGTGTCCCTATACCTAACTACAACATCATCCCGATGTTTGACCACATCATCATCCCGATGCTAAACAATTTGGTGAAAAAATCGGATGATAAACAAGGAAATCGGTTAATAATAAATTGTAACATTCGAAAACGTAATCACTGAAAGAATGTCATGGAATTACTTGACCATGTCATTATTGTGCAGCAATCGAATGGCTTCATACAATAACAAGATGACATTTTCTACTTTGTGTACAATTTTAGATAATGTCCTTGCATTACAATTTTAGACAATTTTAGATGTCATTTCTCATTATTTCATAGGAATGTCTGGAAAGTACACGGTGATGACATGTTTTTGCAGTAATAAAATGCCATCTTATATAGTATTATTTTGTCAAAAAATGCACGGATATCGTCATATTATTTTTATTTCATACAATTAAATGCAAGATGTCTTAACACTTATGGAATTTTTCATGATTCACCCAATAAATCATGTACAAGAAGTTATTTATTAAACTTACTATTATCCTATAACATAACTTATTTGTATAATGAATTCATTCTCCTTACATAATAATTTTTTGATATAATGAATATGATATAACAAAAAGTACGAAATATGTATGCGTCTCGCAAACAATAATGAGACAATTTTGTGGAGACTACTCCTCAAAAGGAACAAATTAATTAACAATAAGTAGCAAAAAGGAATAAATTAGTCGACAATAAGTAGCAAAATTTGAAACCCAAAAAACAGGAAACAATTATGGAGACAATAACTCATGAAATATGGAAACGTGATTGCATGAACTCTAACAATTAAATGGAGTATTAATAGAGAGTGACTCCCAAACGCGCGTGAGACAAATAAGATTTTTAATTCCAATATGGCCCTCATCGAATCTCAGCCACAAGATCAGAATTTAATAAAAAGAATTCAATCCAATGGTCTATAATAGAGTTAACACCTAGATAACTACATTCATGTTATCAGCTAAAAAAAATCAATGGGTGATTATTCTATTCCACTAATAAACTTATTTTTAAATTAAGTTTAAGATAAAAATAGTACTATTCATCCAACTCATTAATTGTATATAAAAAGAAAAACTCATCAATTGTATAATATATCATTTTCAGTTAAATATTCTATTCCATTAATAAATTTATTTGTTATTTTTTATAATACAAGTTGTTGTTATCATTAGTGACATTATCAAAACTAAATGTTCATAAATTTAGTAATATTAATGTAACATGAAGGATATAATGTTATAACAATTTTATAAAATATTTTTATCTTTTCTTTTCTTTTTTTCATTTTAGATTAGCAAACAATAATATAAAAACTCATCTATTCTATTTTTGAAGTAAACCATTATCTATGTTATGTCAACAAATAAAACATTACTATTCTTATTGCACATGACCAAAAAGTTCAATAAAATATTTTTTAAGTTATTTTATTTTTTCTAAAAAGTTTAACATGGTTTAAAGTGATAAACTACTAATAAAAAAAAATAAAATGTTCGAGAATCTCACTCTTAAAAAATTCATCACATTTTTCTACTTCAAAAGATGCATTGTTGAAGTACTTCCACTTAAAATGCATGATTTTACTAATATATGTTGAAAATAAAAACTAAAAGTATCAATTTATTGATAATATTCAGAAAAGGAACATAACTACATTAAATATATAGTGTAGATCAATGTTAAAATGAATCCATACAAACAAAAATGACGAAACTCCAAAGTAAAATGATCTCAATATGCTATAATGAAAAAATATAACTTCATCCATCCTAGTCTCTTATGATAATCGAAGAAAGGTTATGATGTTTTCAAAATTAACTCAACGTTCGAACATCCAAATGAGGAAGAATTCATTGGACAACCAAGTACTAATATGAGGGTTTACACCTTGGATCTTGGGTGAAGTGGTCTACCAGTGAGAGCATCGTTACAACCAACATCGAAGGATTTTTGTTGAATGTTCTTGTTGTTGATTATCATGGGGTTGCAAGACACAATGAAATACAATAGTTCGTATGTCATACAACCCTAATTCGTTGATCGTTAGAACTTACACAATGAAACTAGCTCATAGAAGTATATGTTTAAAGGTAGTGTGAATATGCTACAAATAACATATAAAAGAGTAGTGCTACAAAGTTATACATTTGAAGCGTGAGCGGAAGCTTTGTAAATCTTTAAGCGCTTATCCCCACACCTTGCTCCTTTGCTTTCTCCTTGAAGAAATGTCTATCACCAAGGTGATATGAAACTACTATGAAATAGTCCACACCAATACCTTAGATAGCAATAAGACACACTTGGACTAGTGTGTGTTATTGAGGAGTATGTAGTCTTTACTACTATAGCAAATAATAGAACTAGTTCTACACTCTACACTTAGAGTTTTGCTAGGGGGTTGAGGTTGAAGATGAAGTGTGTTTGTTTGTGTTCTTGTGTTCTCTAGCAAGAGATATGCAAGACTTAGATTGTACTATTCACATTCAATATCATCTTATGATATAGAATATGAGAAAATGATTAAACACAATAATCAGAATTCTAAATGCGGATAGTAAATTAACTCCAAAAGTAAATTAAGTTACCAATCCAACTACATCATAGTCCCAGCCAATAATAAATTTAGTTCATATCAGTAGATAAAAATAAGGGTTAATGACTGGGGATATCCCATATCTTTCCTCAATATCACCAGTTGATCACTTACCTTATAAAGGGTCTCAGTTGATCACTCACCATTTAAAATTTGTCTAAGTTGGTCTATCGATTATTTTTTCAGCTAGTCGACGCCCGGTAAAAGCACTTGATGACCATCAGTAAGGGCTTTTTTGTTTTTCTTCATGTCGAAATTAAGCAAGAAAAACTTGAAAATTAAAAATAAACTCAAAATTGACCCTAATTTCGACATGAAAAGGCAAAAAAAAAACCTTTATTACAGTCATCACATGCGTTGATCAACCAAAAAAATAGCCAATAGACCAACTGAGACAAATTTTAAAAGATGAGTGATCAACTGGGACCCTTTAAAAGGTAAGTGATCATTTGGTGATATTGGAAGAAGGTAAATGATGTCCTCGACCATTAACCCTAAAAATAAAAACAACAACTGAATTAAAATAATCTTGAAAATTAAACTAAAACTGAAATATAAATTTAACCAACAGACTTCTTGTAGAAAGAAACTCCTCATTGTCACATAACCTCTCTATTTTGAACTGCTGAAAAATTAGAATGACTTTAGAAATCCTAATACTCTTCTTTTTATAAAGATGGGCTTTCCCTAACTTTGGGCTCGCCTACTTCTTTCGGGTCATGACTTAATATTAGTTTAGAGAGCTGTCTAATATCACTAATTAAATCCTCAATATCTTCACTTTAAACAATTGTCTGAAGATATAAATAAACAATGAAGTTAAAATTGATCCGATCCGATCTCAAACAAATGGTGTCTACAGACACAGGGGCAGACCTGGGGCGAGAGGCCATGGCCCCCCCTAGGTCCATGTTTACTAGATAATATTTTCTCGGTCTTTTTTATCTTGATTTTTTTATTTTTCACGGTCACCCCAAGACACGATTTACAATGAAAATATATCTAATATTACATGCATAAAAGTTATGAACAAATCATATTTATCTAACAAAGATCAACCATGATTATATTATTTCTTAACGACTAATGAAAATTTATGGTCAAAAATTTTAAATTTTAACTTTGGAAAATCTTAAAGTCAAGATAAAAAAAATAGAGGGGAGTATATGGAAATAGGAAAAATAACATGTAAGTATGTGGCTCCAATGACAATCAAGGAGAAGGCCAGACAAGAATTAAGAGCCCCTATATGGTTATATGTGACTATTGGTCTAATAGTGTGCATATATTCAACAACGACTTCATCACCCAAAATCAATAATTTTCAAATATTTAGCGAATGAAAGAACTAAAAATATTTCTAGTGAAAGTATTCTCGATGATTACAATAAAGTAAAAAGTCGTAGAGTACATTTTGATAAATTTATAACTTTTATTATATCGTATTTTGTTTCACTACCGAAAACTATTTTAATTTTAATCCTCTATATTTTCATTCTGGTTTCGTCCCTCCCGCCAATGCTGGAATTATTATCTCCCATAAAAGTAATGTGTTAAACTTGATATTCAGTCAAGAAGAAATTAAGGATGATCGATCTTAGACGATAGAGACATGAAAGATAGTCCTGTTAATAATGTAGGCAGTTTCCAGTCAATATGGGCACACTGCGTGGAACTGGACAGTCAACAATTTTGTACTCCTAATAAGTTTATACTACAAAGTAGGTCCACAATAGACAAAAATAATGAGTCAATATATTGCTAAAAATCACGTCGTCAGAAATGGCAACTAATTAATAATTTGGCAAATAAAACGATTTGATCAAGTTTTGACTTTCTTGTATTCATGTTTTCTGTGGGCTCTTTTTAAAAGGCTTAAATTCTGTGACCAAAATGACCAGTTAGGATAGTTTAGGGGGCAAGTAGACCTATTTTCAAACTTCAGGGGCCAAATTGACCAGATGAGCAAAGTTCAGGGGCCTGTCAGAATTTAAGCCTTTTTAAAATCAAAAGTTTTTGATAATAATGCCAAAGAATTTAGTATCCCATGTGCGAATGAAAGTGATTGAAATTTTAACACCTAGTAGCCTTAATAGCCCCGATAGGCAATATTATACACACTAGAATAATATTTTATTAGAATAATATTTTATTGTAATTATTATTTTACCTCTCACTTAACTTTCTCATTTGTTATATTTTCAGATAAAAAACGGCAAAATTATAATTTCACTCCTAAACTGTTTTGGTGTATGTATAACAGATCAGAAGTCTCGATATTACCGTACTTACTAAAAATTATGAATCAATTATTTACATTTCAAACCGTCACAACTCATCAGCTATGTATATGGATGGACTCAACATATATGTAGGGTATTTACATAAAGATCCTATCAATAGTGCGGAATAGCCAAATGATAGATATTTGATTTCGTTGGCGGGAGCTTACATATCTTTTTTTATGCCAAATGTTATCATACTGAAATAAACTCTATATATACTAATTGGGAATAGAGAAATTTATTCTAACAACGAGGACAGATACATCCATAAATATTTGAATACTCATCAGAACTCGGACCCATAATCTTCATTGAGGAGACATGGATCGATAACCACTAGATCAAGCTAATTGGTTGAAGGTTATGTGTTCAATTCGTTTCAACTCCATTTTTTCTTACAACATTCATAAACTTTTACTCACTGGCACACACGAACCACATATTTCATTCCATTACTTTCTTCCAAATGAACTAATGCAGCACGCACATCACGTTAACTTCCCCACCACACAATTAAAGTTGGTTGACAAGTGTCTTTAATAAGGTGTCATGCATTTGCATGCAACCACTTTTGTTGTCTTGTATTAAATAAACATGCAAAGACTTGACAAGTGTCCAAGTCAAGCTTGCATGAAGAAACACAAGTGTCTTAGTGCTTTCAAGTGGACCACTATATAAGGTGGCCTTGAGTCTTTGTAATTCTCATTCCAAGTTTATGCAATCAAAAAGCTTATAGCAAAACACTCTCTACTTTCTTATGCATCAAAACACTTTCATCTTTTCTTAAGTTTTCAAACACTTAAATCTTTTCTTATGTTTTAGTTTTATGTTACCTTCATTCGTAAGAGTTCCATTGTTAACTGAATCTCAAACTACTACATGTTTGATTTGGTTTGACGAGAACTATAACACTAAATACAAATATAAAGTAACTCAGTATCAACTTATTGATAACACTTTTATCATTCATAGTTTAAGACTTAGTATCACTAGGTACAATTAGAAAAACACTTTTAACAAAGATCCTAGTATCCTCCTACGTGGTTGTACCCTCCATTCGTTGGTTGTATATCTGGTATCCGAGCCAAATAAGGTAAGTGTTTCTTAATTTCGTCTTTAAATATATTTTTTAAACTACTCTTTTCTCTTAAACACATAGCTAAGCATAGAATGCGAACTTTTGTTCCCTCTATCTAGTTCTATGTTGTTTTCTAAGAACTCTAAAAATCAGTGGTATTGTTCTTCGAAATCTTGGACGTGTTTGGCCTAAGAGAAAGGCGTTTTTGTCCGGTTTAAGAACAAGAACTGGTAAAAGTTCTTTTTGAGTTGTTGATATCTTTTAAGCTCAACTTAGCTTAAGTCCAACTCAATTATGAGACAATCTGATAAGTAGAGAAAAGCTCTTGTAGTTCTAAAAAATATAATTATCGACCAAGTATAAGAAATATCTACTTTTATTTGAACTTGATATCTATTATCACCACATGGATCTTACATCCACTTCTTTGAATCCCTCTAGTTTTAGAAGATCAACTAGTAATAAAATGGACTACATTTATGAAGTTGAATATATTGAAGAAAATAGTAAGGTTCCTATCACAGAACTTCCTTTACTAAATCCATATAAAGCTTTCACTAAACCTAGTACTAATTTTCCAAGAATTATAAAACAAGCTTTTGGCAAAGCCACTCATGCTAAAGAATTAATTCTAGCATCCCACCTTAACCATCATCTTATTCCATCTACTGAAGCTGAGCAAACTTTTCCACTAAAACTTAATGGATCTATGATTAAACAATGGAAAAGTCATGGTTATTCTCATTTGCATTATGGCGCAATTAGACTAGCGCTCACATTGCATGGACGCAAAGGTCTTCCAGTAGTGGCTAGAGTGGCACTTCTCGACTCTAGATATAAATCTTATATGCATGCTTGTGTTGCCACTATTCAGACTACTTTAAATGCAGGAACTGTTTTTGCAACACTATTTCCAAACTTCAACATGTCTCTCGAAGATCCACAAATCTGTCAAAATCTTCAAATCCAACTCCAAATAAGTGGCGCTCCTCAGATCAGCAATACATATGTTGCCACTTTGCACTATCAGATGGCATACCGAGTACAAAATCATGCCATGGATCTAACTCTCCCATCCAGCAATGAAGACGCCTTACTCATACAGATGGAATCTCCCAACAATACCTTCTGCACTCATATTCCTAGGCAAATACCTAGAAACGAGCTTCTCAAACTACTTCCAGAAGCATGGATCACCAACTATGAAAAGATGCATGAAGAAAATACTCCCATCCAGTATGATAATGCAAACTTCTCCAAAAGAAAAGATGGATCAATTTCTATCTCTTTTAAAGAAGAAGAAGAAGAAGTGCCCAAATCCTCAATCTTCAATACAGAAATCAATGTCATCACTCCAATGAACCCCTCTGTAATACCAATCAGTAGTTTTTCAAGTCAAGGGAGTCCAATATATGTATTCAAAGATGAGGATGGCCATATCTACTTTGATGAATGCTTTTGCAAGCATTGTTGCATGCAGTCTTCAGATGATGAGATAAAAGTTTCAAGAAGAAAAAGGAAAAACAAACGAGGCAAGAAGTCCATGCAACAACAGCTCAAAGAAAGATACGAAGCAGGTGACCCAGAAGTTGATCTTCTTGGTGAACCCACAGGAAGACGTTTCGAGTATTATGTCTTATACTCAAGACCTAAAGAAAGTCCAACCAAGAGTGGAGACCCAGAAATTTTTATGCTTCAAAACTCATCTACTCCACCAACTGAGTTTGAAAAGGATAAAGTCAAACACACTTGGAAAATTCGGAACCCAACAATCCGAAATCCAGATGGAAAGTTACAGCAGATTACTGCAGCAGAAGCTACCTTAAATTGGCAATCAGACAATGCAGTAGCCCAGAATAAGCTTCTAGAAGAAATTTCTTCCAATCAAGAAAAGTACTTTCGGCAGACAGAGCAAAAGGTCTCCATCCTTGATGCTGCTATAAAAGAGATTCATACAAAGATGGAATCATTGCACCATGAGTTACTCAACTTAGCAACTACCATCACAATCACCTCACCAATTATCTCCCAGAAGGAAGCTGAACTTAAACACCTCAAAGCCCAGCTACACTCACTAGAAAAAAGACCCACATTACCTACAACCAGGTCATATAGCCCTTTCTCAATATCATCATCCACAGCCAACTTCTCCCAACCATTATCCTCACCACTGCCGGGTCAAAATCCTTTTAATTCTTCGGCTTTCCTCCCCTTCAAAAAACCAGAAAATAAAATCTCAGATAAGGACCAAAGTACTACCTCTGAATACCACTCTTATCCAAATAAAAAGGTAGTCCAAGAGAAAAATGAATCCTGCCCAACCATAAATGACTCTTTTCAAGAAGACTCACAAATACTGGCAGGTTTCTCCCAAGATGATGATCTAACTCAACTTGCTTCAGAGGACACTTTCCCCTACAGGGAGTCCTCTCAAAACCAATCATCCGACGATCTGGCATGGAGTGCAGACTCCAACATATGTTTTATTTGCAGACAGAAGGGACACTTCATTGCACAATGTCCAAGAAACCTAAAAGAGACAAAGCAAGCAGAGCTTTCTAATGGAAAAAATATCGACATCTATCCTCTTGAAGTCTCTAGGGCAAAGAAATTGGAACAAGCACACTTGCCTCAGCCATCTCCAAATGCTAAAGTTCACATTCTTCCAGGAAAATATGAGAAGCCGATCCCCATCATAGCTTACTTTGACACTGGAGCAGGAAGCTCCATTATGAAACCTGAGATTCTTCCAGAAGAATTTTGGGAAGAATGTTCTATGTCATTCAAAGCAGCTAACGGGCAATCCTTCACAGTTTCACTCATTAGTAAACCCATATATATCCAACTCTTTCCAGGATATACAATCAAAGCTAGGGTTTATGGGTCTGATCTACCAGGGAAAGATCTCTTGCTAGGCTTCGACATCCTTCACTCTCTCAAGAGAGTTTCTTGGCATCCTAAAGGACTGAAACACAAAAATCATCTGCTACCATGGACTTCTACGTCCAACCTATTCTCTCTTGAAGCACTTGATCCGATAAAAGAAAACATCATCAAGCTTTCATGTGCAAGCACTCATTCAGAATTTCTGGCCAAATGCTCCAATCCCTTATGGCTAAACCCGGAATTCTTCATTGAACTTCCATTCAAAAAGAATGAAGACATCAACCCAACCAAGGCTAGCCATGTAGGTATGAATCCTGATCAGTACAAGTTAGCCATCAAAGAGATTGAGCAGCTGCAACAACAAGGGCTCATTGAAAAAACAACTTCTCCGTGGGCATGTGAAGCATTTTATGTGAATAACAGAGCAGAACAAGTAAGAGGAAAATTAAGGTTGGTAATAAATTATCAACCACTTAATACTTTCCTTGCAGATGATAAATTTCCACTCCCCAAAAGAGATGTCTTGTTCCAAAAGATCACACAGGCAAAAATCTTCTCCAAATTTGATCTAAAAGCAGGTTTTTGGCAGCTTGGAATCAAACCTGATGATCGACCAAAAACTGGTTTCTGTATCCCAGATCATCATTTCCACTGGAAAGTCATGCCATTCGGTCTCAAAACAGCACCATCACTATTTCAAAAGGCCATGACAAAAATCTTTGAGCCTCTACTCCCAAATGCTCTCATCTATATTGATGATATTCTTCTCTTCTCTACGGACGAGGCTTCACATTATGAACTTCTCCAAAATTTTCATGTTCTTGTCCTAAAATATGGAATAATGTTATCTGAGAAAAAGCTCATCATTGGACAAGAAGAGGTTGACTTCCTTGGTATGCATATATCTCAAGGCGAATTCCAGCTCCAGCCACATGTAGCAAATGAATTGGACAAATTCCCAGATGAAAAGCTCACCTTCAAGCAAGTCCAACAATTCCTGGGAATAATAAACTACATGGCTGACTTTATTCACAATCTAACAAAATATCGGTCCATCTTATCAGCTCAACTCAAGAAAAATGCAGCCAAATGGGATGACAAGTGCACAACAGCAGTTAAAGATCTCAAAAGAATAGCAAAAACTTTGCCAGCTTTAAAGATACCCTCCAATGGCAAAAGAATCTTGCAAACCGACGCCAGCGACTACTACTGGGGAGCTGTTTTACTAGAAGAAGACAATGAAGGAAACAGACGAATATGTGGATATAAAAGCGGAGCCTTCAAAGATGGTGAAAAACACTACCATTCCACATACAAAGAAATTCTTGCAGTCAAACGAGGAATTGAAAAGTTTGAATTTCATCTCATTGGCCAACATTTCCTCATTGAAATGGACATGTCATCCTTCCCTAAGATGCTGCAGTTTAAACAGAAGATTCTACCTCAAAAACAATTGCTACGATGGGCTAGCTGGTTCTCTCAATGGAAGTTTGATGTTAACCACATAAAAGGGAAAGACAATTTTCTTCCAGATTTTCTCTCAAGGACTCAACCAATGGTAGCGCCAATGTTCCCGCTCATTACCTAAGCAATTCGCTCCATTTTTTGGAGACAGGGGGAATTAAAGTTGGTTGACAAGTGTCTTTAATAAGGTGTCATGCATTTGCATGCAACCACTTTTGTTGTCTTGTATTAAATAAACATGCAAAGACTTGACAAGTGTCCAAGTCAAGCTTGCATGAAGAAACACAAGTGTCTTAGTGCTTTCAAGTGGACCACTATATAAGGTGGCCTTGAGTCTTTGTAATTCTCATTCCAAGTTTATGCAATCAAAAAGCTTATAGCAAAACACTCTCTACTTTCTTATGCATCAAAACACTTTCATCTTTTCTTAAGTTTTCAAACACTTAAATCTTTTCTTATGTTTTAGTTTTATGTTACCTTCATTCGTAAGAGTTCCATTGTTAACTGAATCTCAAACTACTACATGTTTGATTTGGTTTGACGAGAACTATAACACTAAATACAAATATAAAGTAACTCAGTATCAACTTATTGATAACACTTTTATCATTCATAGTTTAAGACTTAGTATCACTAGGTACAATTAGAAAAACACTTTTAACAAAGATCCTAGTATCCTCCTACGTGGTTGTACCCTCCATTCGTTGGTTGTATATCTGAACAACAAATTTCAACTCATTTATAGAAGCCAACTCCCTATGAAATCATATGTCCTGATTCCTTCAATCATATTAATTATTTACATGTATTATAAGAAATTAGATTTGGGATTTTGAATTATTTATTGATTTTAAATATTCCATCCTTAAATCCAATCTTAATGATTTGGTGTAATTAACTTGGGATTTTCATTAAATTAAATCCTTTCACAATTTGGAAGTTGTATAAAGTAAAAATATTAATTTTGGATTCTAAGTTTAATGTCTTAATTATTTTATTAAATATATAATTGTTTTCATTGGTGGCTAGTTGTTAATTATATATTACTTTTTTAGGGTACATAATTATTTTAAGCATAAAGGAATGTGAGGATTCCTGATAGTTTAGTTTAGTGACTTATATAGAGAAAGAACTCTTTAGCCCTGTTGATAATCGTGATATATCAACCGGTTTTAAGCGATTGATAAAAAGAAGAATGCTGATAAAGTTGAATTAGTTTCAGTTATAGCTTTCCAGAAATGGTTGGACACTTTAATTTATCATCATTAACTATAACTTTTATATTTTGAATGATGAAATAAATTTCCCATATAAAATTGCTAGATACGCCCCTGCCTACGTATCTTTGAAAAAGTTATAGTTTTAAAAAAAAAATTAGCGATGAGGTGAGTATCGAACCCAAGACCTTTTAGTCACTGGCAGGAGCCTTTTCCACTAGACTATTCGATTAACTCGAAAAAGTTACCGTACATGGGATTGGGACATCCGTCAAGGCTCGCAAATCCCTATGAAACACCCGCTGAAGGCATAAATGATCGAGATCAAGTAATGGAAGGGTCCCAACATGAAGCTTTGGGATTTTAGTCAGGGCTTGTATTAGGGGCAGATGTACCGATCAAACACCCGACAGGATGTCAGAATTTCGCCTTGGGGATCGACTAGGAGTTGCATCGAGTGCAAGAGGTCCCGATCAACGTCATGATGAAACAGTAATAAAGGGTTTTCTGGCGTATTTTTATGGGCTTTGGCTACGTTATTCTATTCTAGTTAGGTTTGTCTTTTAATATAAATACAAGTTACTATCCTATGATTACATATCACAAATATAAGAGAAGAGAACACTTGAGAGCAAATATAAGAAAATTTGTGTTATAGGAAATAACTGAATTAAGAAATTAAAAGATAGGGCTTTGTAAACAATCTTCTGATTTATTAGAGAAATCTGCAACATCAACTGGATGTAGACAATTACTTTGAGGGCGAACTTATATAAAATTCGGATGTCGTTTAGTTCTGCAATTTAGTTTTATCGTTATTGGTCAGTAAGGTTTCCTGGGGTTAGGGAGTCTGTTTTAGGACTCAATTTCTAATAGTTTTGTCATCATAACATTAAATCAAATGTAAGGTATGAGATGAGGATGTTCGAAACACAACTAATTGACTGGTAACATTTAGTTAACTTATAGGACACTCTATTAACCCTTAAATATTTTAAAATTCAAACCAGTAATAAATAGATTTGGATGGAGGTGACATTATTATTATTTTTTATCCAAAATAAAATTAGGCGTGCGCTAGAATGTTCTCTTGTACATTTAACTTGTTTATAGGTGTAGTATTAATCGAGTTACCCGCTTCGAGCCCGATAACCTATCGAGTGAGATATTAAACACTACTATTCATCTACTTCGATTGACCGTTGGTATGTAAAGCCACCGAGTCGAGTAGGTAAAAAAAATTGCAATCTTAGCTTCTACTGTATTCATTAAGACATTTGGTACCAATTTTTTCTATGAAGTTGAAAGGCACCTTCCAATTATATAATTTCCAATTGACATTGTTTTTAATTTCCAAGCCTCATGAAAATGATTGTATGAAGACAAACATACATCGTCTATAAAAACATAAATAGGCTCAACACTTCTCCATCAATAAAACCTCCCTTAATACCATTTCTTACAATGGAATACACAACAATTTTGTTAGGGGTGTTGATTGGTTATGTTATTCTTAAAGCTTTAACTCGAAAATGGAAAAATCTTCCTCCAGGTCCTCATACTCTTCCGATCATCGGCAACCTCCACTTAGTTGGTAGCATCCCTCATAAATCCATCCTCAAACTCGCCGAAAAGTATGGCCCCATCATGTCTTTACAATTCGGTCAGATTCCGACAATTGTTGTCTCATCGCCAAGCATGGCCAAAGAAATCCTCCAGAAACAGGACATTTCTTTTGCCGGGAAAAGAATTCCCGACGCCCTCAACGCACACAACCACTGGCAATTCTCGGTAGTCTGGCTACCCGCGAATTCCCTGTGGCGCACGTTGAGGAAAATATTGACGTCCAATATTTTCACCAACAACCGGCTCGAGGCTAGCCAGCACTTGAGGTCCCAGAAAGTGAGGGATCTAGTAGCGTACTGCAAGAAAAGCGGGGAAAAAGGCGAGGCAGTCGAAATCGGGCAGGCTGCATACAGGACATCCCTGAATCTGTTGTCGAGCACAATATTTTCCAAGGATTTAGCGGACTACTATTCTGAGACGGGTGCCCCACGGGAGTTCAAAGATGCAATTTGGAACATATTGGTTGAGTCAGTGAAGCCAAATTTGGCAGACTTTTTTCCAATTTTGAGTATGTTCGACCTACAAGGGATAAAGCAACGTGCGAGTGTCCATTTTGGAAAGGGGCTCAAAATTATGGAAGGACTAGTGAATGAGCGTTTAGAGCATAGAGAATTGCACGGAGCCACACATAATGATATTTTGGATATTTTCTTGAATTATTGCGATGAACATCCTGATGAAATTGATCGTCACCGTGTCAAGCACACGATCTTGGTAAGTATTACTATTATTTGCTTGATACTCTCGTCGATATCTTTCGCCCTTAATCTAAATTGTTACATTACTGCGATGAACATCCTGATGAAATTGATCGTCACCGTGAAGCTCCATGATCCATTACTTCTATGTTGTAATAATAATAATAAACGTTTTCTACGAACTATCACAAAGTGTCAAAATATGTTAATGTTGTCTGCCTTTGTCTTTGACTGGTAGGTGGAGAAATAGTTAAGCCATCTCTCAATAGAATACAATTTAGCTAACTTCAATTATTGTGGTTGCTTGTTGTATTTTTTTATTTTTTTTATTTTTTTTCTTTTAACTTATACAACTATTAACTACAAGTTTTTTATGAAATGTTACTTAGAGTATTAGTAATAATTGATAGGTCAGCAATCGAAATTATTTTTTAATGTATTCAATTTAATTAAACTTATACAACTATTAACTATGTAATCATCCTAATTAAATTATGTGAGTACCGTTATTATTCATAAATCTTAATATATTGTTTCTATTTTACAGGATCTTTTTATTGCTGGGACAGATACAACCTCTAGTGTAACCGAATGGACCATGGCAGAATTAATCAAGAATCCCCAAGTGATGAAAAGAGCTAAGGATGAGCTTGCACAAGTTATCGGAAGAGGCAAATCATTGGAAGAATCCGATGTTGCTCGTTTACCTTACCTACGTTGTATAATGAAAGAAGCCTTGAGGAAACATCCGCCTGGTCCATTTTTGTTCCCTCGTAGACCCGAGGAAGACGTTGAAGTGGCGGGTTACACCATCCCGAAAGGGTCACAAGTACTCGTGAGCATTTATGCACTTGGTCGTGATCCTAACTCATGGGAAGATCCGTTGGCTTTCAAGCCCGAGAGGTTTCTTGACTCGGAACTTGATTTCCGAGGCAACCATTTTGAGATGTTGCCTTTTGGTGCCGGAAGAAGATCATGCCCCGGATTGCCTATGGCAGTTAGGATGGTTCCTCTGCTTTTGGGGTCGCTTATTAACTCGTTCGATTGGGAACTTGCCGATGGAATGAAACCCGAAGAATTGAGTATGGAGGAAAAGGTTGGCCTTACAGCACAATTAGCTCATCCCCTAAAAATTGTTCCAATCCCAGTAAAAGAAGAGTGATGTTTGATTCCAATGTAGTATAAATAAGGCAATTGCCAAGAGGATACAAGATTAGCTTGTATTATCAGTATGTTAGGCTATGCTTTCTTCATCACTTTGATAGCCTAATGATGAGTTAATTTCTGAGCATTTGATTAAATTAATGAATTCAAACATGTATGTAAGTATTAGTAAAATACTCCCTCCGTTCTTAAATGATTGGTACATTTTGACTTTTTCTTGTCAAACTTTAAATTTTAATGAAGAATTCTCATTAAATGATAAGAACTAATGTAGTCGTGTGAGATCTTGTTTGATTCGTCTCAACATATATTTTTGAAATATCAACTTTTTATAATTTTTTCGCATGTAAAATCAGAAATATTTACGTTATAATAAATCGTGTTTTGTTGACCATGAAAGTCAAAATGTACCAATCATTTAGGGATGAAATATATATTACCATATAACATTCATTTAAATAACTTCACCTTTCGATAAGAGTAAGAATGAAGGATGTTCTACTCCTTTTGCCCCTTTTTAGTTGACGTCATGACACTTTGTTTTATCATAAAATAGTTGTCATTCTAAAATTTAAAATTATATGTTTACATTGTCAATGAACTTTTTAACTATTTTTTCTCTTGAAATTAACAACCAACCAATGATATAGTTTCAAATAATTATATTTTTATATTTTTTATGTATTTTTTACTACTTTTAATTTGTTTTAATTTTACTACTAATAACAGTCTATTTTTAGTTTTAAAAAGTTCTCATTGGTTGCTTTTCACCAGCCGGCCCCGGCTAAACCTCAAAACCCAAGTATTAAATATTGATCTCCAAAATTGCGCCCCAAAATTTGCACCTCTACTACATGTAATAATCCTCACTTGCACCCCACTTACACCCCACTTACACCTCATCTTAAACCCCTGTTGTGGATGGTCTTAACAGAAATTGAAGCTATATTATTGAAGAAGAACGCAGCTTGTGCATAGGCAATAGTAATATCAATCCATCTCTAGTTGATTCTAAATTATCGAGTTGTTCCCTTGATGGAAGGATTAAAAAGGGACGAAGGGAGTAGAACCTCCTTCGTTCTTACTCTATTGAAAGATGGTCAAAGTTTTGTACAAGAAATAGGGACGATAATCACTTTCAAAGATTATATCGCAATACATGAACCATTTTCGGGAACTAATTTGTAATAATGCGACTATCTAACACTAAAGTACAACTTCATCCCATTTGGGACCAAATCAACAATTATCTTGACTTACCTACAACAATTTGAAGAAGACGCTAATGCGCTATAAGACCAAAGTTCCAAGGGAGGATCATCATCCAGATATGTACAGTAAATTTTAAATATCCCGTTCTTTTTCTTTTTTTTGATAATTTACAATATTATATTAAAATTAGAAGGATTCAACAGTACAAAATAGGTATACGAAACATACATACTGTTAGATCTTTGCTAAGTTTGAAAATTAGATCTAACATCCGAACCACTATGTAAAAGCACATCAAAAGCTACTAGTGAGGACGTCCGTATGTAAACATCCATAAGCCGAGGCAGATAAGTTTGCAAAACAGTGCTCCATTCCGTTCCATTCTAGCAGTGACATAAATAAAATAAAATTAGAATATTTAGCCAAATATCATAATGAGGATGTGATCCATTAGCCACGGAAGCATCTTTTGAAAATTATTATCATTCCTCACCTTGAAATCTTTAACTGCCTTTGTTGCAACTTGCAACATTCTGTTTAGCTGCCCGAGCATCCTCAAGCTGAATCTGAAGATCTACATTCTCCGCCAATAGAAGCTTGAGCTCCGCTTCTAAATTAATAATCTTCCCTTTGGCAGCAGCTAGCTCTTCAGCAACTCTAGCCTTCTCTTCCACTGCCTTTTGAAGATCACCTCGGAGTTGTGAAGCCTCTTGAGTAGACTTCTCCAGAGACACCTGAACCTCCTCTAAGGCTTTGGCACGCTCCTCGTGCTTAGTTTGTTCGGCCTGAGCACGGATGATGCTTGTGCAGTGATAATGTAGAAACTGAAATGAGAATAAAGACATCATAAACGAATCGCCCGATGTAAGTATTATATTTACATAAAAACTAAGGAACAACCTTAGCTAGATGGTAGTAACCCTGGTTTGCCAAATCAACCACGGGCATCTCCACAAGTGGTTGTAACTCGGAGGATATCAGTGAAGACTGAATAAGTAGCGATGCCATGTCTCCATCATCCAAACTAGCTCCTTCAGTGATTCGATGGCCATTAGGAAGTGAGTAAGGAGGATTCCGAACCTTCAGGGACCCAAATTGGCGGAACAGTGAGGAAACAGGGTTGCTCTCAGTGTTCTCTAGTACAACATGACCTTTGGCTGGTGACTTCTCACTATAAAAAAAAACAACAAAACTCTTAGGAATTCCTCAAATTGAGCGACCTAAGCTGATTCCGTAGTATCAATGTGAGATAACACCTTTGAGAACTAGAATCCTCGTTTTTGCAGGGGGCGGAAGGTGTCTCTGTGCTCTTCTTGGGTGGAACAACACTTTTGATGGCAACTATAGCTTCAATTGTCCAAGTATCCTTCATCAGATAACCTTTATGAGGATCATTCAAGTCCGCCAGTTGCATAAAACTAGTGAAACCCCAATCTGCCTCACTGGCATTGAACTGGTGCTCCGATTCTGTAAAATGGAATGCTGATCGTTACCTCACGAAAAACATACAAATGAGGCGGATGCTCAAGTAACACATTAAAGAATCCATCTTCATCATCTTTAGAAAAAATACTTAAAAAGTGCAGAATGGAGAGCGATACTGTCTATATTCCAATTTCTTCTGGAGGTTCGACTTCACAACTTAAAACTCTCAATTCTGATCCTAAACTAATCTTATTTAAGTGATGTTTCACTTAGGTATAACCCAATAGCATATAAGTTTGTACTTAATAGTATTTATAGTAATACAATTTTGTTTAAGTGAACTTGTATTTATACCTTTCATCATATTGAGATTGTCATCAATGTGGTTTATAATTGTTAAGCTGAACTGAGCATCTACGCTCCATCCCTGGTGCGCTTTTGTCTCCGAGTCCGCCATATCTAGATATATAGAAATGCAGTCTACATTGTTCCCTTTTGGAAATATAAGTAATCGCCTAATCACCCAAAATCAACAAACAGATTGTAATTAGTATGATAATCATGAAAAATACAATGAAAAGCCTGTAACACAATTAAATTACCATGCTATTCCTCCAGAATAAAACATATCAGAATACTTCTTCTTCTCAATTAGCTTGGAAAACCCCTCAATAGTCCATTGGAAACGCTCACTTTTGTTCATCTTCTCCTGCGTTAAAACCGCTTAAATACGTGTTTCATCAAAAAATAACTAATGACATTCTCTAACATTAGAATAGCAAGTAAGAATGATGAGCTACAATTACGTGTAAGTGCAGAATAAAAATGGCACCAACATCTAACGTATGAAAGATGTAATATTATTCTGTGTGACAATTACAATGCTATGGTCCTCTATATATAATAGATAAGGGCTAACTAGGTTTACAAATAATATACTCGATAGACTAAGCCCGATACAATAATAATATAACCTAAGCTAGTACGTATATGCATATCTAATAGGTGTAACTTGAATGTCTATATACCTAAGTCCATTCATAGTCAAAACATATCACATATACATTTTCAACTTTGTACACTCAAATACGCATACCTAATATCTAAAGTAAATAAACATGGTTGAAAGCATAAAATCGAAAGAAGAGACCAACTGTTTATGGCTTTATGCACTCGAACAATTTTGATTAAACAATCCAAAATTCAAACGAACAAAATCCTCCAGAAATTAGTAGTTCAAACTTGTATAACCTTATTATTTTAACGTCATATTTAAATAATAAACAACAAAAGAATTAATTTACTCTCAACTCACCCAAACCAAAATTATCAAACGAATAACATAAAAAAATTTGGGTTTTCAAATTCTCTTGGTGTTCTAGTAATAAAACCCCCAAAATTACTTGGTAATTATATCAATTTACATCCTAACCAACATATATAACACTACTAGTTGAGCAATTATCTCACTAATCAACATATAAAAATGAAATTAAACACAAATAAAACATCAAAAAAAGTTCATACGTACGAGTTACAAGAGAGACCGAGGGAAAGAGGTAGCTTATGTTTTGAAGTTTTAACACTTGTTAATTAGTTATGTGTGGTAATTGAACTTTTTTCTTCTCTTACAAGTAAGCACGCAATAACGTTAATTGTTAATCAAATACTTCTTTCGTTTCAAAATAGTTGACGATTTAAGAAAAAAAATTAACTTATTACAAATAAAAAGAACAATAATACTAATAGAGAGAACAAGAGAATGGGACAAGATAGATTTTATTTATTAGTGTCATACAATGCATGAGAGACCTATTTATAGACATACAATATAACTGTTGAATATGGTGACTTGAATAGGCAGACTCACTAAGGAAACAATTGGAGCACAAAGTTATTACCTATTAAGGTCCTTTCTTGAGGGACAAGAAAGTGTATTAGGTAGTTAACTTATGTGGACTTTTCTTATGGGAAAAGTATTTCCTTTTGGGTACCTTAGTGAAGCCTATAAATAGGGGACTTTCTCCTTAGACTTGGATGAGCTGAAAAGAAGACTCAGAGAATAGATTTTCTGTTTTCTATTCTCTGAGGTCTAGTTCCAGAGTGAGACAAGATGTAGCTAATCAGATAGGTTAAGAGTTCTGGAATAGTGAGTCTTATAATTCTATTCTAGGAATAGTGTAGACTGGTAATTCTATTCATCTGAGATCTGATTGATCAACTCTGTAACCTGATTTTCCCATTATAGTGAATTGTTTGTGGCTTGGAGCCCGTGGAGTAGTCCTAACACGTTGTTAGGGAGACCACGTTAAATTCTTGGTGTTCTTTATTTTCGTGCACTTTACGTGATTCTTTGTCTAAGATTCGCATCTGATTTGTTAATTCGCTTCCGCTGTCATAACAAATTGGTATCAGAGCTAAGGTTGGTGATCCGGATTTCTGAAGAAATTGGTACCACAGCCTGGAGCTAGATCTGCGAAGAAGATGAGTGGTGAAGTGACGATTTTATTGAAACATAATGGGAGGAATTAGTTACAGTCTTTAGGTCTCCGGATCAGGTTATTATGCCCTCCATAGTAGGTAATTCTCACTGGGTGAGTGCTACAGCATGCATATGGAGTTGGGTCTGGTATGACCCAAGAGGAGGCAGCAACAGAAAGGAGTCTCGGATGGTATTGTCGCGATTGCCAACGGCGGTACACATTCAGAAGAGGACATAGCCTTGTTGCAGTGGATGGCACATTTTTACACCGATGTGTTGGTCCTTGATTCCGGAGCAGTCTGTACATTGAACGAGGTAAGACAAGGAACTCACTTGACGATGAATTTGTTATCTCTGAGTCGTTTGGACAAGAAGGGGTTCAATTTCAGCGAAGAAGGTGGAGGATTAGTTGTCTCTATAGGTTCAGATGTACGTCTGAGAGGTGTAGTTCGTGGAACCTTGTATGTCTTTCAAGGTAGGACGTTCTTTGGGTCACACTGCTGTGGTGTTGGGAAACAGGTGAAGCAAAGGGATTCTGGAGTCAGTAGTGGTTCGGAGAATGGTAGTTCTCGTTCACTTTCAGGTGGCATAAACTCCAGTGGCTTCAACTTTTATGGTAGCATCGACAGCAGTAAGGAGGTTCATCGGTGTTTGAATATTACTCGCTACCAAGAGTAATCGCAGAAAGACAGCCCGGTGACAGGGCAGTATGGATGGAGATGCTGGGCATCGTCCATTCTTTTGGTGTCAGTTTGGGGCACTTCTGTCACAGTTATGGGATGGAGATGTTGGGCGTCGTCTATTCGCATCTGAGTTGCTGGGCAACATCTGAGTTCACTATCTGAGCACATTTGGTACTAGTAGTACATCTGGTGCATTGGGAAGAGTTTATGTAGCTGACATCTGAAGAAGATTCAAGTCAAGGTGGAGATTGTTGAATATGGTGACTTGAATAGGCAGACTCACTAAGGAAACAATTGGAGCACAAAGTTATTACCTATTAAGGTCCTTTCTTGAGGGACAAGAAAGTGTATTAGGTAGTTAACTTATGTGGGCTTTTCTTATGGGAAAAGTATTTCCTTTTGGGTACCTTAGTGAAGCCTATAAATAGGGGACTTTCTCCTTAGACTTGGATGAGCTGAAAAGAAGACTCAGAGAATAGATTTTCTGTTTTCTATTCTCTGAGGTCTAGTTCCAGAGTGAGACAAGATGTAGCTAATCAGATAGGTTAAGAGTTCTGGAATAGTGAGTCTTATAATTCTATTCTAGGAATAGTGTAGACTGGTAATTCTATTCATCTGAGATCTGATTGATCAACTCTGTAACCTGATCTTCCCACGTTGTTAGGGAGACCACGTTAAATTCTTGGTGTTCTTTATTTTCGTGCACTTTACGTGATTCTTTGTCTAAGATTCGCATCTGATTTGTTAATTCGCTTCCGCTGTCATAACAATAACAATATAGTGATAGTACTGCTCCACTAAAATACTCTAACTACTCCTATTTAATAGGTAGACACTCCTCTTGAATGTCTAATCACTAAGAACATGACTCGTTAAAACCTTACTAGGAAAGATCCTTGTGGGATAAAAATCAGTGAAGAAAAAAGAGTACATTATTCTTCATATATGCATAAGATGTTGCCTCATTAAAATCTTAATAGGAAAAAATCATTTGGAACAAAATCTTGATTCAGGAAAAAGAGTAGAACACATATTAATTGCCCCTCAAAACAACATCACTTTACATCCTTTAGTTGACGTAGTCCCATACACTTGGATAATTTCTCGAACGTTGAGGTTGGGAGTGACTTCGTAAAAATATCTGCCAAATTATCACATGAACTAATTTATTGAACATCAATTTCACTATTCGTTTGAAGATCATGGGTAAAAAACAATTTTGGTGAAATATGCTTTGTTATATCTCCCTTGATTTATCCTTCTTTTAATTGTGCAATACCTGCAGAATTGTCTTCATACAATGTTGTCGAGACTAATTTCTCGGATGATAACTCACAAGTACATTGGATATGTTCGATCACAGTTCTTAGCCAAACACATTCACGACTTGCTTCATGCATCGCCAATATTTCAGCATGATTTGATGATGTAGCTGATATAGTTTGTTTCATGGATCGCCATGAAATAGTTGCCCCATAACTGGTGAATAAATACCTTGTCTGTGATCTTCCATTATGCGGATCAGATAGATATCCCGCATCAGCATATCCAATTAGCTCTAGTTTGAGTGTATTTGGGTATAATAATCTCATATATCCATAGTACCTTTAAGGAAGCGAAAGATATTTTTTGACACCATTCTAGTGTCTTCGTGTTGGTGCAGAACTTTATCTTGCCAGTAGATTAACAGCAAATGACATATCTGGTCTTGTATGACTATCAAGATACACCAATGCTCCAACAACACTTAAGTGGGGTACTTCTGGACTCAATAATTCTTCATCATTTTCTTTCGGCTTGAAATGGTCTTTATTTACATCAAGTGACCTAACAACTAACGGGGTACTCAATGAATGTGACATATCCATGCAAAAATGTTTCAAGACCTTTCTCGCGTATGTCTTTTGATATACAAATATTCTTTTACTCAAGTGTTCAATTTGAAGTCCAAGACAAAACATTGTTTGTCCAAGGTATGTCTTTCTCACGTATGTCTTTTGATTACAAATTTTTTTTCCTGATCTTTTCATAAAAATACAAGGGCATGTAAGATCATTTTTATAACCTTCTTTGGTTAAATAGTCACTTAGTCGATTATACCACATTCTCCCGGACTGCTTCAATCCATATAAGGACTTATTCAATTTGATTGAAAGTTGTTCTCGAGAACTTGAAGCATATGCTTTAGGCAAGTGTAATCCTTCCGGGAGTTTCATATAAATTACGTTTTCAAGTGTGCCATATAGATAGGTTGTTACAACGTCCATCAGGCGCAAATCGAGTCCTTCATGTACTCCCAGACTAATTAAGTACCGAAAGGTAGTTGCATTCCACCACCAGAGAATACGTCTCCTCATAATCAATGCCAGGTCATTGCGGAAATCCTTGGGGTACAAGCCTTGCCTTATACCTCAAAATTTCACCCTTTTCATTTCTTTTTCGCACAAATACCCATTTATACCCCATTTATACACCGTTCGGTGTACGAACAACATGTCCAAAAACCTTTCGTTGTTCGAGTGATTTCAGTTCTGACTCGATTGCTTCTTTTTATTTTGGCCAATCATATTTTCATCTGCATTCTTCTACAGACTTTGGTTCATGATCCTCATTTTCATAAATCATAATCAGCGTTACATTATATGAGAATTTATCGTCGACGATTACTTCATTTCGGTTCCACCACATCCCACTCATAACATAATTTATTGATATATTTTCATTATTACTAATATCAGGTACTTGATGTTCTTCTTGAACCAAAGTATCAATTATGAGTTCAGATTCAACGGGACTCGTTATATCCTCATTTTGACCATCAATCGTAATTGATCCTTTTCTTTTTCGAGGATTCTTATCTTTGGTACCGATTGGTCTACCATGTTTCAAGCATGCTTTAGACTCATTTGCGATCGTATTCGGTCACTCAGGGATATCAATTCTTATTGGCGCATTTGCAGTTGGTATGTGTGATTTAGTCACACCTTTTGGGTCAGAAAAGGCATCTGGCAGTTTATTAGCTAATCCTTGTTAATGAACTATCTTTTGAATTTCCAGCTCACATTGTTTTGTACGAGGATCAAGATAAGATAATGGTAATTCATTCCAACTAATATTTCTCAGTTGTTTATTCTCTCCACCTAATATTGAGAAGTCTTGTGGAAGGTTTCAAATATTTTATTATGGATGGAGACTCAAAACCAACATATATTCCCAACCTCCTTTGAGGACCCATTCTAGTGCGTAGTGGTGGAGTAATAGGAACATTTACGGCACTTTCAAATATTCTTAGATGGGAAATATTAGGTTCCTGATCATAAACCAATTGTAGAGAGGATGTTGTATGATAACTTGTTATCCTAATGCGAACCAGTGCTGCTGCATGTATTATAACATGCCCCCAACAAGTCACTGGGAGTTTTGTTCTCATAAGGAGTGGTCTTGCAATCATTTGAAGACGTTTAATGAATGATTTAACAAGACCATTTTCTGTGTGAACATGTTCTACATGATGTTCTACATCAATTCTTATAGACAAACAATAGTCGTTAAAAGCTTGGGAGGGAAACTCGCAGGCATTATCAAACCTTATTTTCTTGATTGGGTAATTTGAAAAGTGTACTCTTAATCGAATGGTTTGAGCTAGTAGATAAGAGGGATACATGTGACCATCTCGTTGATGCATCAATAAGAACAATATAAACCTAAATGTTCCACAAATAGGATGTATTGCCCCACATATATCACCTTGTATAAGCTCCAAGAATGTTGGAGACTCGTTTTCCACCTTTGCCGGTGAAGGTCTAATAATAAGTTTACCTTGAGAACAAGCTGCACAGACAAATTCTTTCGATTGCATCAGATCCTTTTCTATTCGTAGATCAAAGAAAGAAGTTGCCCTTCTTCCAACAGCTCCTATGATGGCACTAGCCCTCTTTCCCTAAAAAAGAATGGAATCTGGTTTTTTGACTCTTCAATGGATGTCCAAGAGAGTTTTCAATTATTTTTCGCATCATAATTGATCCGTGATGGCCTAACATGTCATGCCAAGTAATAGAATCATCATGAGTCTCAAACTTCTAGTTTGATAAAACATGTGTTTCTATACTAGAAATATGTGTATAGTACAACCCACAAGAAAGTGCTAGTAACTTTTCTAATATATCTTGTCTAACAGATTATATGCTTGTAATATTGAGATATTCAATTCCTTCTTCACTCATGGTCTCAATATGACAGTCATTTTAGTGTATGTCCTTGAAACTGATTAAGTTTCTTTGAGACTTAAATACAATGCATCTTTAATATAAATGTGTAGCATCGACTTGACCATTGTTAATCTCGTCCATTTCTAATGCAAAGTTTATTTCCACCCTTTGACTTTTCTTCTTCATTGATTCTTGATATAGATCAATAAGATGCTTCGGAGTACGACAGTTACGAGACCAATGGTATTTACCACCACAGAGGTAGCAACATGTGTTCTCCATAGATTTGTCTTTTGCTCTACCATTTTTCACATCTTCATTGTTCCATTTCTTGTTGGGAAATGTACGATGCAAATTCCCATTCGTATGTCCGCGACCACGGTATGATGAACGACCATGGTATGGCCGGTGGGCAAAGGCACGACCACGTCCGCGTCCACGACCATGACTACGTTTGTTCTCATTGTTATGACCAGTTATCACATTCGCTTCAGGGAATGGATTGGATCCAGTTGGACGAGACTCATGATTTTCAACAAGAGTTCATTGTTCTGCTCAGCCACAAGCATACACGTAATTAGTTCATAATATCTTTTAAAACCTTTTTCACGATATTGTTGTTGTAATAGCACATTACTAGCGTGAAAAGTAGAAAATGTTTTCTCTAGCATATCCTTATCAGTGACGGTGTCTCCATATAACTTTAGTTACGAACTAATCCTGAAAAGTGCAGAGTTATATTCACTAACACTCTTAAAGTCTTGAAGTCTCAAATACATCCAAGCATAACGAGCATTGGGGAGAATAACCGTTTTCAAGTGGTCATATCTCTCTTTCAAATTTTTCCAGAGTTCAAGGGGATCTTTTACAGTGAGATATTCATGTTTCAATCCTTCGTGAGATGGAGACGGAGGGAAATCCTGGCATTGTGTGAGTTTTCAAGAAACACCCACAAAGTATTGGAATGCGCCATTGAGTTTTTCTAATAAGGTTTTTAATGAAGCAATATGTGTTTCTAGAGATTTAGTTGAAATTTCAAAGGGGGAGTGTTATGAAAGGACTTTCTTTGGGTTGAAGTTTTAACTACCACCAAATGAATGACACCTAACAAGATATTTATCTAAACTTCATGGATTGACAGCTATCAAGAATTTACTCATTTATGTTCTAAGAGTGACATCTAGCATTTGATTCTTGGAGATCAAGTTTCAACTACCACACATAAATGACACCTAGCATTTGATTCTTCGAAATGAAGTTTCAACAGCCACCACATGAAAGACACCTAGCATTTTATTCTTGGACATGAAGTTTCAACACAAGAATGACACCTGACAATCTTGCATGAAAATGGGATACTATAAATATGTCTCTTAAATAATTTGTAATCAACCAATCAATACAAAAACATTTCAAGCATTCAAGAATCTACTCTCTCTTTTATCATTGAAACATTTGTTCTTAGAAAGTTTCTTTAGCAAAGTCCATCAAATAGTAGTTTTATATAGATAAAATTTGAGCTTTCACAACACCGTAACCATCATATAGTCTTTCCGTTCATTATTCCATTACTATCTATGTCCATTCCTCTTTGGTCATGGTAAATACACAATCAAATAATGTAGGTTGTGTTAACTCATTTTAACCAAGCATTCGACTTAAATTCCAAGCAGATGGCTCGAATAAACAATCACTCATAACATTCATATGCATGAACAATATAAGAAGTTGGTTTTCCTCACAAGCAAACATCATTTTGAGGAAGATGATAAGAGCAAAGTTCCAAGAGAGGCTCATAATGAGGATGTGATATATTAGCTAGGGAAGCATCTTTTCCCAAATTATTATCATTCCTCGCCTTAAAATCTTCTACCGCCTTTATTGCAACTTGCAACATTCGGTTGAGCTGCCCGAGCATCTTCGAGCTGAATCTGAAGATCTACATTCTCCGCCAATAGAAGTTTGAGCTCTGCTTCCAAATTAATAATCTTCTCATTGGCAGCGGCGAGATCTTTAGCATCTCTAGCCTTCTCTTCCACTGCCTTTTGAAGATCACCTCGGAGTTGTGAAGCCTCTCGAGCAGACTTCTCCAGAGACACCTGAACCTCCTCTAGGGCTTTGGCACGCTCCTCGTGCTTAGTTTGTTCGGCCTGAGCACTGATGATGCTTGCGCAGTGATAATGTAGAAACTGAGATGAGAATAAAGACATCATAAACGAACACACAGATATAATTATATTATATTTACATAAAAGTTAAGGAACAACCTTAGCTAGATGGTAGTGACCCTCGTTTGCCAAATCAACCACGGGCATCTCCACAAGTGGTTGTAACTCAGAGGATATCAGTGAAGACTGAATAAGTAGCGATGCCATGTCCCCATCATCCAAACTAGCTCCTTCAGTGATTCGATGGCCATTAGGAAGTGAGTAAGGAGGATTCCGAACCTTCAGTGACCCAAAATGGTGGAACAGTGAGGAAACAGGGTTGCTCTCAGTGTTCTCTAGTACAACATGACCTTTGGCTGGTGACATCTCACTACAAAAAAGAACAAAACTCTTAGGGATTCCTCAAATTGAGCGACCTAAGCGGATCTTGTAGTATCAATGTGCGATAACACCTTTGAGAACTAGAACCCTCGTTTTTGCAGGGGGTGGAACGTGTCTCTGTGCTCTTCATGGGTGGAACAACACTTTTGATCGCAACTATAGCTTCAATTGTGCAAGTATCCTTCACGAGATAACCTTTATGAGGATCATTCAAGTCAGCCAGTTGCATAAAACGAGTGTAACCCCAATCTTCCAAACTGGCTTTGAACTGGTGCTCGCATTCTGTAAAATGCAATGCCGATTGTTACCTCATGAAAATCTTACAAATGAGACGGATGCTCAAGTAAAACATAGCAGGTAGGTATAAGCAGTACTGACAAGGTAACACATTAAAGAATCCATCTCCATTATCTTCAGAAAAAATACTCTAAAAGTGCAGAATGGAGAGTAATACTATCTATATTCCAATTTCTACGGGAGGTTCGACTGCACAGCTTAAACTCTCAACTTTTATCCTAAACTAATCTCACTTAAGTGATTCTTCACGTATGTATACCCAATAGCATATAAGTTTGCGCTTACTAGTATTTATACCTTTTATCATATTGAGATTGTCATCAATGTGGTTTTTGATTGTTAAGCGAGAAATTGGGTAAACTAGCACTTTTGAGATAAAAAATTAACTTGGAGCACCTTTTTACAATTTTTAGCAAAATGGCACAAAAGGGGATGAATTGACAAAAATACCCCCTTATAAACTTAATATTTTTTTCAGTTTTTTTTTTCGATTTTTTCCTGGTTTTTTTTTCAATTTCTTTTTGATTTTTTTTTTTTGTTTTTTTGTAATTTTTTTTCAAAATCTTTTCAACTTTTTTTACGGTTTTTTTTTTTCAATTTTTTTTTTCTTTTTCTTTTTCTTTTCGATTTCTTTTTTCGATTTTTCGATTGATTTTTTCGATATTTCTTTTTTCGATTTTTCGATATTTCTTTTTTCGATTTCTTTTTTCGATTTCGATTTCTTTTTTTCGATTTTTTGAGTTTTTTTTTTCGATTTATTTTTTTGAAAAAAGAAAAAGAAAAAAAAATCGAAAAGAAAAAGAAAAAAAATTGAAATTGAAAAGAAAAAGAAATCGAAAAAGAAAAAATCGAAAAAAGAAATCGAAAAAATCGAAAAAAGAAATATCGAAAAAATCAATCGAAAAATCGAAAAAAGAAATATCGAAAAAATCTATCAAAAATCGAAAAAAGAAATCGAAAAGAAAAATAAAAAGAAAAATCGAAAAAGGAAATCGAAAAGAAAAAGAAAAATCGAAAAAAGAAATCGAAAAGAAAAAAAATTGAAAAAAAGAAACCGAAAAAAAAGTTGAAAAGATTTTGAAAAAAAAATTACAAAAAAAAAATCAAAAAGAAATTGAAAAAAAAACCAGGAAAAATCGAAAAAAAAACTGAATAAAACATTAACTTTATAAGGGGGGTATATTAGTCAATTCGCCTCCCTTTAGTGCCATTTTGCTAAGAATTGTAAAAAGGTGCTTTAAGTTAGTTTTCTTCTTCCATGAGTGCTATTTTGCCCAATTTCTCTTGTTAAGCTGAACTGTGCCTCTATGCTCCATCCCTGTTGCGCTTTTGTCTCCGAGTCCGCAATATCTAGATATATAGAAAAGTAGTCTACATTGTTCCCTTTTGGAAATATAAGTAATCGCCTAATCACCAAAATCAACAAACAGATTGTAATTTTCTTAGTATGAAAGTCATGGATACAATGAAAATCTTGTAACATAAATGAATTACCATGCTACTCCTCCAGAATAAAATATTTCAGAATACTTCTTCATAGGTAGCTTGGAAAAACCCTCAATAATCCATTTGAAACTCGCACTTTTGTTCATCGTCCCCTGTCTCGAACTCTCTTAAATCCGTGTTTCTTCAAAAATAACCAATGACATTCTCTAACATTAGAATAGCAAGTAATAACGTTGAGCTACAATTACGCGTAAGTGCAGAATGAAAAATGACACCAACATTTAACGTGGTATAAATTGAAAGCCTAAGTCCATTCATAGTCAAAACATAGCGCATATACATTTTCTACTCTGTACACTCATATACGCATAGCTAATATCTAGAGTAAATAAACATGGTTAAAAGCATAAAATCTAAAGAAGAGACAAACCATTTACGCAGTCGAACAATTTTGATTAAACAATCCTGAATTCAATCAATGAGGATTCGACCAAACTAGATTATCTACGAAAATAAAATCATTATCTAATACTCCCCTCACAAGCCGAAGGCGAGCGAGAACAAAGCCGAAGCTTGTCTCGAAATAAGGTGATCAGCGATTTTTATAAGGGCTTGGTGATCCTTCATTCATATAAACTGCATTCGAAGTTACTTACGAGGAGTCCTATTTCGATGGTGCAACCACAACAAAATTATCAAACGAACAACATAAAAGAAATTGGGTTTTCAAATTCTCTTGCTGTTCTAGTGATAAAACCCTCAAAATTACTTGGTAATAATTATATCAATTTACATCCTAACAATTGTTGCATAAAGTCTAAGAAACGCCTCAAAATACAATTCTAAAAAACAAAACAATAAGAAAATAAAATCAAACAAAAGTTATAATTCATCCAATTGAGCAACTATCCCATTATTATAATAACCAATCATTTGACCATTTTTATATAAATGTATTTATTTAATACTTTCGATACCAACATATAACATTACCACTTGAGCAATTATCTCACTAATCAACATACAAAAATGAAATTAAACACAAATAAAACATAAAAAAAAAAGTTCATACGTACGAGTTACAAGAGAGACGGAGGGAACAAGGCAACATATGTTTTGAACTTTTAACACTTTGTTACTTAGTTATGTAGTGGTAGACATCATTAGGAGATATAATTTGTTAAAATAAACAAATTTTATACTCCCTCGAATCCTAAAAAAATGTTTTTCTAGACATTTTACACAAATTAAAAAACAATCATTACATTCACACTTTCCATCTATATCTCTATAAAGCAATTATTAATAATCCAATTATCAATTAACTATAGGCTTATTCGCATTTTGCCCCCTATAGTATCATTTTTGTTTCAGATTGCCCCCTGGACCCCCTTTTTTCAATTTTAAAATATAAAATGACTATGGTACCCCCGTCACTATTACAAAATATAGGGGGCAATATTAACATATTTTAAATAACTAAAATTAAACCCCAACTCCTTCTTCTTCAACACACCCTACCCCCAACCCCATCTCGACTTCTTCAACAAACCCACCTCCACCTTACCCCCACCCCCAACCCTCCTTCATTGTTCTCGACTCCCCCGCCCCCCCCCCCCCCCCATGAGAACACCACCCCTACTTAGTCTCTGTCTCCTGAAATCTTAACCAACCATGATAGTCTTTCGTCATTAATCGATTTCATATTTTGAACAACAGGTGACAAAAAGTAGTAAAGCTGCGTGATTCCATCACCATTCATATTCTGCCATACGAGTTTTAATACCATCATATCCTAAATAACGAGCAACCATTGTTTAACTACATAAACCATATTTCATCCTAAATATAAAAGAATTTTATCAATCAATCTTGCCACATAATACTTTCTGCTACAAAAAACACAATTGAAGCAGAGGAAATAAGAATTGAGATGTTGATTTTTCTGTATAAAAAGAAGCGCAATGAAAATAGATAGATCAGTAATTCAGATTTCGAAGAATCGTGCTAAACAGCTTTCGAGAGCTACTGGTATAAACATATTGCAGAAGTTAACAAAAAAATTAACAAAATTGAAGCTTTTCTTGATCCTCTGTTAGGCTAATGGGTGACGAGCCCATAAGCCCGCATAATAAACTAGGGTTAACTTATATTCACCTATAAATATAGGTGATCTCTATATTGTATTCACAACAACAATTATCATCAATAAAATATCTTCCTCCATATCTCAATAAAATATCTTCCTCCATATCTCAATAAAATATCTTCCTCGATAATCAATAAAATATCTCTCTATATATTTCTACATGGTATCTGAGCCTATCGATTCTTGAGGCCTAAATACACATTCTGCTGCCCTGCCGGTGGGTTTTCTACTATGTGATACTCACCGGCGGGATTTGATCTTGTTCAATCTTATTTTTATAATATTTTTTGAGTTTTTTAATTGAAATACTACTATTAATATTGTTACAAACTCATGGAAATTTAGACAATATTACCATGAGTTTGAGGGAGGGAGATACGATTATGAACGATTGAGAAAAAAAGAAAAAGAAAAAAAAAGAAAAAGAATTGATTTATTCCACTTCTAGTTGAAGTGGACTTTTTAACAAATATGACAGGTTCGAAAAGAATGGCGTTCCTGTTATTGATGGAAATTATGCGTAGTCTGGCGAATCCGACACGCACTGATCTGACAGGTTCGAAAAGGATGGCGTTCCTGACAGTTATTGATTGGCGAATTACGCATGGTCTGGCGAGTCCTATACGCAGAGATCTGACGGGTTCGAAAAGGATGGCGTTCCCGGAAGTTAATGATTGACAATATGCATTATCTGGCGATTCCGATATGCGTTGTCTGGCGAGTCCAATACGCACTGATCATGGATCCGGCTTGATCCAAATTTACGTTTTCGTTTTTCTTATTTCTATTATTGTATTGCAAACTCATGGAAATTCTATAAAATTACCATGAGTTTGAGGGAGGGTGTTAGGCTAATGGGTGACGAGCCCATAAGCCCGCATAATAAACTAGGGTTAACTTATATTCACCTATAAATATAGGTGATCTCTATATTGTATTCACAACAACAATTATCATCAATAAAATATCTCCCTCTATATATTTCTACATCCTCTAATAAGCATTACTTAACATTTGTACAATTTTTTTATGAATACAAGTAAGCTTTTCCTCTCAGAATACCAAAAAGAACTTCTTGAATATGCAAATCAGTATCTTCTTTTGAATATGCAAATCAGTATCTTCTCAGAATACCAAAAAGAACTTCTTGAAGATTAATGGGGGTTGGGGGTTGGGGTGGGGTGTGTTGAAGAAGAAGGAGTTGATGTTTAATTTTAATTATTTAAAATATATTAATATTGCCCCCCTATACTTTGTAATAGTGACAGAGATACTATAGTCATTTTATATTTTAAAACTGGAAAAAGGGATCTAGGGGCAATCTGAAACGATTAATAGTATAGGGGGCAATCTGAAACAAAAATGATATTATAGGGGGGAAAATGAGAATTAGCCTTAACTATATGATGCAATCATTATTGTTTTTTGAGTTATTCTATGCAAATAGAAGAAATTTTGCAAAATACCATGGTCAACTCATGGTATTTGCAAAAATAATCGGAAGTTATATCTATTGGAAAATATCACAAAATTAGGGCAAATTGACTAAAGTACCCTTCAATAAACCTGCTATAAATACTACTCCTATCATTCTATCTTTTTCCTCTCACTATTTCTCTTCATCTCACTCTCTATTTATCTCACTCCATCTCTCTTTCTCTCTTCTTCTCAACGAACACTCTACCGTCCACCCTCTTCACCGGAATCGTCATCTTCACTTTCTACTTATCGTTTGTTTTTGCTACTTTCAAGTTTTTTTTTTTACAAAAGTTTGAATCATTTTCAATTTAGTTGAGTTAAAATCCCGTTTTTGGAAGAGAATTGATTTAAAATCACGTTTTAAATTAGTTATATATTTTATGTGTATTGCTCTTTTGTTATTTGAAGGTTTTTTAACAAAAGTTTCAATCTTTTTCAATTTAGTAGAGTCAAATCACGTTTTTCATTTTAGTTGAGTTAAACTTGTGTTGTTAATTAATTTTATATTTTAAGTTATTTGAAGGTTTTTGAACAAAAATTTAAATCTTTTCTAAGATTTTTATGAATATGTGGGTAAATTTGCGCTAAAAAGTGTAGATATATGTGTAAAGTTTATTATTTTGGTATTTTAATGTTGTTTTTTAAACAAAAATTGATTTTTTTTTTAAGTTGAACACAAGATTTTGTGTTTTATGTGTGTTACGTGTATATAATTTGAAGATTTGATGTTGTTTTGTAATAAAAGTTCGAATCTTGGGGGTATTATGTTGATATAGTCTCGTTTTTTTATAAGGATAACACTGTATAATTACATATAATCGATTATAATACTGTATAATGAAGTATGATGGAGTATACAGTTTATAATATATGTATTTTATGTGTTGTTACTGATGTAACCTTAAATAAAAGTGTCACCTGGGCCTCGTCAGTACGACGTGAGGCTCGGCCCAGGAGCTCACTTAGGATGATCCGTGAAGAGAGCTAGACCAGAGGTTGCGGTCCACGAGACCGATTCAGCCCAGAACTAGCCAGTCCCTTTGGTAAAAGGCCTCTCTAGACCGGGCCAATCCCTACACACAAGCACAACCGATTGAGGACACGTGTCTCCCACCCAACTATTCAGGTATGACCTTTCTCTCTCTTATGCCTATATAAAGAGTACAAGGTCATTCAAGAAAGGGTACGTATTACTTACGCTTTAAATCCTATTGTACTTAGACACTCGCCGGATCACCTACTGACTTAAGCATCGGAGTGTCTGTGGCCGGAAACGGTCACGCTTTCAGGTGTAGCCGTAACCCCAGGAAGGATCTCTGGCTCACAAGGCGCATCCTTCAGCGAACCATATCAACCAGAAGGTTTAAGGCTTCTCCTGATTCAGAAGCATCAACCGGACGAGCACCCATCCTCAGCCCAATACAAGGGGCTCGGATATCAAGCAGTCCATCAGTTACAATTTATATAAACTGTTTAATTATTTCAGGTTGAAGAATTAGAGAGTTTAAGTTCTAAAGTAGCGCGAATGACCAATGGATAAAAGGAGTTGAGTAGTCTATTGGGTATCTCTTTGGGAAAACTGCCCATCAAATATTTGGGGATACCGCTGGTCACGAAACAGGTGGGGTACTAGGATTGTAGGCCGCTCATTGAAGGAATTCAAGCGAAGTTGGAGGCGTGGGGTAACAAGCATTTGAGTTTTGCGGGGAGGTTGGTTCTTATGAATACTGTGATCTTTGATAATGAAAATTATTTGTGCCAATGCTTGTATCTTCCCAAGGCAGTGATTAAAAAGATTGAGGGTGAAGTTCGTCGCTTCTTATGGGCAGGGGTTACGAGTGGTCGATACATGCCTAAGGTGAAATGGGAGGATGTTATTATGAGCAAGATGGAAGGAGGATTGGGTATTAAGAGCCTTGGCGAGTGGAATAAAGCTTCTATGGTTGTGCATCTCTAGGACATTTGCAGGCTTAAGGAAAGTCTTTGGGTAATGTGGATATCTACATACAAATTGAAGGGGGCCAGTCTTTGGAGCCTCAAGGCGAAAAGCATGGATAGTAGTGGGTGGAGGAGTTTATTGAAGCATCGGGAATATGTTAGGCTGTTTGTTCGAGTGGATGTGGGGGATGGACTGCTTGCTAATTTTTGGTATGACTGGTGGGCTGAGGAGGGG
Organism: Echium plantagineum; assembly: GCA_003412495.2. NCBI lineage: Eukaryota > Viridiplantae > Streptophyta > Magnoliopsida > Boraginales > Boraginaceae > Echium > Echium plantagineum. Next base: position 22,023,014 of record CM016565.1, read on the forward strand.
CCGCTGGATGTGACATGTACGGAGGAAACGAAGCAAGTCATGAGAGTTGATGTGAGGTTGACCATTGCCCAGATGCTCGAGAGAGGACGCTGGCCTAGGGGCAGGAGATTGACACCTGAAATCCAAGCAATTATGACTAGCTTGCCTTGGCTTAGAGAGGGCATGAAAGGCCAGGTGGGATGGCATGGATGTGAGGGGCCTATGAGGGCGAGAGCAGTGTGGCAGGCTTTACAGCAGGAGAGGCCCAAGCCTAGATGGGTGGGGCTGGTTTGGTTGGGAAACATCCCTCGCCATAGCTTCATATGTTGGGTGGCGTGTTGTGGGAAGCTCCCGACGAAGGACAGGTTGCGTCGATGGGGTGTGAGTGTCAACGAGGGGTGTGTGTTGTGCGATGAAGAGGAGAGTACGAAGCACCTCTTGTTTAGGTGTGCTTTTGCGAAGGCGGTGTGGCGCAAGATGCTTATGTATGTGCATGATTTTAGGGAGCCGGGGGGTTGGAGTGAGGAGCTGCAATATGCCATCTCCAACTACAAGGGGAAGTCCTTTAGGAGTCGGTTGAGGAAGTTTGCTTTTTGTTGTGTGGTGTATGAGATATGGAGTGAAAGGAATAGACGAGTGTTTGATAATGTACATAGATTGGTGGACGACATTCTTCATAGGAGTATCTTGCTTATTAGGAGTTGTGTTTATAGGTGGAAAGTGCCTCGTACGAGAGGGAATTGGAGGCTTTGCATTGATTGGGGCTTCTCGCTTGATATTTTGAGATAGGTGGTTCTATAGCGAGAGTATATATGCTTGTGTGGAGGTATGGAAGGTACTGTAGTGATGAGAGTAATTCCATCAGGCCATGCTCGAGCAACAGGCCATGTCAACTTTCAAGAATATAGGTTGCAGAAGATGGATCACTCACTGTTGTAAGTTATATCATCATTTGATTGTGGGAAAAATAAATGCACATAGGATGGGTACGGGCTTAGAGTTTTGACTTCTGTAGACGTTTTGTTGGAATAAATAAAGAGTTTTTTTTTTGAAAAAAAAAAGAATATAAATTTGATTCTTTTTTATTTCTTTTTCTTTTCCATGGTTCTTCTAGTGTTCAAATATATTAGTAAAATTTATTTGTAGTATATATCAAATCAATGATTGCTGGTTGAACTTTGTAACATCAATTTGAAGTATAATGAAGTATAATACATTGTGCTTTGTACTAATTTTAATATATTAATCCAATTTTTATGGTTGTGTCCAATTTTTGTCCAATTCGTTGTGGATTGAAAACGATTACAACGTAATATAATAAATTATAATAGTCATTTGAGCCCAAAAAACTTGTTTAATGCCATCAATTTTCATTAAGGGTAAAATAGTAATTTTGCCTCAAAATTGTGGTATTCTCCAATAAAAAAAGTTTTTGGTTATTTTTGAAAATTTCATGCCTTGACCATGGTATTTTGCAAAATTTCTCATGCAAATAAGGATATTAAAGGGAAAAGTGGTATATTGTATATTGGTTTATGTAAAAAGACATTTTTTTGGATATTGTTAAAATGTCTAGAAAGAATCTTTTTGGATTGGAGGGAGTAGAAGATTAAAAAAGTAGAATTATTGTGATCAAGATACTTTATTTGATTAACTTTTTTCTTCTTTTACAATTCCGGAAAACTAAAAAAAACAGTAATCTACACTATATATAAAACACAAAGCACCCAATTAGCAGTTTTTTTAATGAACAAATTGAAGCCCCACGTTCAATAATGGACAGTTACTCAATTTTTTCTATCATATAAACTCTCCTAACTCTCTACTACATTTTCATTCAACATTTGGTATATTAATTGAAAACTAATATCTTCTATATTGATTCATCTTCTATATTTATTCATCTTCTATATTAATTCATACTTCTATATATTAATTCATATATCATCATCGTCATCATCATCATCACCTCCATCTCCGTCATCGAGAGGTAAGTTATCATCATCACCTCCGTTGTTGCCGCTGAGACACAAGTTATTGAGAAAAGTTGTTGGACTTCTTATTGCTTTGAGATGAATCTAAAGAGTCAACGGCCATATCTCTTATACATGTGAGCCTCTTTTTCGCGTAACTTATGCATGTTTTAAACATTTTGGTGTGATGATTCGAGTTCGGTATAATCATATTTCGATCATTCGAGTTCGGTATAATCATATTTCGATCGCTCATGTTCATGTTGAATCAAAATTATCGTAATAGGAACTAGACAATCACATTGAGATGCTCACTGGAGAACCTGTTTGGAAAAGTGTTACTCGTGGAGATAATGAGGCGATGTTGGAGAGGCCTAAAATACCCGGGTTCGTATATGTAATCACGAGAGATTTCTTGGAGAATTGTATTGAGAAACATTTTCCGAAGATATTGATAGTCGCGAAGTTACTGCAACATCCATTCATATCCAATTACGCAAGACAATAGGCTGACTACTGATCATCTGTTAGGTGCAAAGAATGCGTCCCCTTCGATTTTGGGGAAAATGAACATGTTTTAAGATCTTCCAGGTGAATATATATACACGTCCTCGATAACAGTGTTACCCTTGTTTGCCCCCTATTTGGAAGTGTAGTAAATGAGGAAATTAAATGGGAGGACAAAATGGTCATTTAATGCAATAGTAATCTACTATTTCATGTGTGTATAGTGGACCCTTTTCCACTAGGCTATCGGATGTACGCTCTCTTCTCTAACTCACTGACCCCCACACCCTCTCCCCCCTCCCCCCTCCTCCATCTTCTTAAACGCCCTTTTTCGAAAACAGCCATAAATGGCTCCAAGCTCCAATTACGAAGGAGGGGGTGAAGTAGGGGGCAAATGGCGTAAGCGTCTACTCAAGAGGCCCGCCACCCCCTACGACCGCCCCTCCACTCCGACGCCCAACCTTAGCTGGATTTCCAAGCTCCTTCGTTTCGGACCGACACGCTTCTTCGCTAACAAACGCCTCCCGCCTCCCCCTCCCCACACCCCTCATCCTCCAGGTATCATGTTTGCTCAGTTGTTAAGAAATTAAGATACCGTTCTGTTTTTATTTACTTGTCGTTTGAGAATTGAGCACAATTAGTGAGGATTGAAGATACTCCTTTCGTTTTTATGTACTTTTCGTTTTAGAATTAGCATAATTGTTAAGGAATTACGATACCCCTCTGCTTTTTTAGTGATCGTCGTAGCCTACATTTTTTGATTTGAAATAATTGTCGTTTAAATAGGAATACAATAATTGAATGATTTTTCGAATTGAGTACCTATTTAATGTATTCGAAGTACAATACATAGACATTCATTTAATTGTTGGCCTAGTTGAGGTGAAAATGACTAAGCCTAAAACAATAGAGGGAGTAGTTTTGATTGTTTATCGTTAACGAATATGATATACTTCAATAAGCATTTGAGGCTGTTTCTTGGTGTATGTACAATTGATCACATCAATTGGAAAACAGCAACGCAATGAGAGCTGAAGTGATATTTAGTGATTGTTTTGTTCAAAATTGTTATCCCTTATGTTTCTTGATGTAATCAATTCAATGAAAAACGTTTACTGAAGCACTGATTTTAGTGAAGGAGAAAATAGTATTATAAGGTGGACAATATCTTGGGATGATAAAATGACAACGAAAAATGAATTAGTATTTGACTTTTTGATTTTGGACGTAGTTATTTGTATAAAAGTAGTATAATATTAGGTGAAAAATATATCAAATATTAGTAATTTTAGTGGAGTTCGCTATAACATGATATTTTTTGTTCAAATCAAAGTTGTTCATGTAAATTGAGCCTACAATATGTGTTTATTTTGACTTTGGAAAATGAAATTGGACAAATCTTCATGGATGAGGGTTTTAGCTGTTGGCATTGGATCTCTCGAACCTGGGCCTCAACCTCATCATTCTGACTAATGGTTGAGCCACTAGGCTAACCATAGTGGTAGTATGTTTGTGGTGCTTATAACTAGATATTCATGGGGGAAAAGTGCTTTTTTTTTTCGTATAAGCTTATCTCCCAAGTCCTGATTATGGGCGAGTTCCCGAATTGCTTAAGTGAAGTTCGAAATGGAATCTTCGTGTAGGAATTTGGTTACTGCATCAAATTTTACCTTTTTGAAAAAGTTGGGCTTTTATAGTAGGATTTCTAGTTCCTAAAATGTACCGTCTGACATTGATAGTTAAAAATTATGTGAATTGTGGATTGGGATGCCACTTGGTAACAAGAAATGTTAATATGTATTACTTTCCATTGTTTTGCTGCATATTCGAGTTAGTCCAATTTATTAATGTGACTTTGTGGAGTGTTATTATTTCAATTCTGTAAACCTGATTTGTGGAATCCACTCTTTGGTATGTAGTATGCTAGCAATCTTGGAAGATATTGCTGCACAGTTTGGATACTCTCCATAACAAATGCATACGTGAAAGAATTACAAGTGGATACTGGATTCGAATATCAAAATTATTTACATAAATGATACTTTATAAGAAACAATCATATATGAGAAACCATTTACCTTTTTTTCTATAATTCATGTTCAGTATGAATGTCCTGAATGGGATATAATCATGGTCATTAAATTATTCAGCGTATGTTTACTTTGTTGTTATGATCTTATAGACTGCCCACATTTTGTTGTTAGAGACTCGGGAATTGTAATACTTTTTTGGCTCACCAATTTATTTTCATAAAATCGAACATTAATCCCTGAGATTGACCTGCTTAATTGGTTCAATTACCTATATTTTGATGATACTCTTAAGCTTTATATGTCTTCTGGTTGGTTAATTTTTACTGATTTGAGCAGAGGAACAAGAAGGAAGAAATGGTCTTCAGGAGACAGCACTAGATGTACGCTCTCTATATGTATAAAACCCTAAGTTCATTGCAACAATAAATGGATATTTCTATACAGTTGAAGTACTCTATAGCAGTTACATTTCATCTCTATCTACCATAATTATATGATCTATCCGTCAAGTTATCCATCTATAGGCTGTATGACTTCGCTGTCAAGTGCTCTATAATCCTCACTCTGGCAGGTCAAATTTGATGATGGGGTTAAACAACCAGTTGGTGGTGTATGTGGTACTTCCTCTTCCAACAATGATACCAATGGGTTACTGGAACTGGAACAGTTGTTAAAGAATAAGACTTTCACCAGGTAAAGTGGTGTTACGATTTTTAATGTATTTTGATGGTAACCTGACCTACGATGTAGGGAACACTAAGGGGTTTCACTTGATGTTTGCCTGTGGGTTTCTTTGTAATTGAATCATCAGCTGTGTCAATGTTATAGACATCTAATTTAACACAAATTCGATTTATATTTCCATGGGCAGAAATACAGATTATACACAATCTCTAATATGCCCATATTATATTCTTTCATCACATCTTTAAGTTATCATTTATCGTACGACATCTCTTTCAGTTGTCACCAAGTATAGTTCAGCAGAAATAGACTCTTATAAGACCCCTTGAGAATTATTGACTTCCTATCTTGTGGTTATTGAGATTTATTATTCAGGTTTGTTTGCCAATCTATGATGCTTTTGTGTAGTACTGGATGTGCTTACCTGAGTGTTTTTATGCAGATCCGAGTTTGACCGTTTGACTGGATTGTTGAATTCACGAGCCTTAGACTTTCCTGTAGAGGATGATGGACACGGGTTCAAACTATATCCGTCTGGCCAAGATAGTGAAAGACATCCAGAATTTCCATCTACTTTAAATGTGAACAAGAGTGAGAGATTAGGAGCTCATGGAGCTGTTCTGGATTCTGCTTTTACTACAAGGGTAAGTTCTAATGCGTTTTTTGTTTACTGCACTGAGTTATTTGTTGAATGCTCTAAGGGAATATTTTTTTCTTGATTTGCATTTAGGAACAAAATATGCAGCAGAACCTTGATGATAAGATTGCTTCTCCAGCGGAGCTGGCAAAGGCTTATATGAGTAGCAGACCAAATAAAGTATCCCCATCAGCATTGCGTTTGCGTACTCAGATCACAAGGGAATACTCAGTTTCTATGAGAAACTCACCATATGCCTCAAAGTCAGAGTTAGCATCATTATCCATGAAAACCTCTGGTTATTCTGACATTCCAGATAATGGTTATACGACTCCAAGATCCTTAGGGAGAGCTGCAATCTATAGCGTGGCTCGTACGCCTTACTCCAGATATCATCCAATTACCCATCAAAAGGTTTATTTGGTATATTTGAATATTCATATGCCTTGATTATTTTTTTGAAGCTTAACTTTTGTCACATTGGAATCAAATTTTCTAGGTTAGTGGGTCCAAGAGTTACGGTGATCCTACACCTGCATTATTCACTTCACGGTCTCCTTTAGGAAATGGTGGTCAAGTTGCATTAAAGCCAATGGTAGTTGATTAGACTCGTTTAGTTTCTTGAGAACAGTTCTTGTTATTGATAATGTTCCCTCACTTCGAGTTTCTTTTCTCATTACAGAGCTTAAAGAGGAGGAGCACTGTCTTGGATGATGATATTGGATCAATTGGTCCAATTAGGAGAATCCGTCAGAAACATAATCTCTTACATCACAGAAAATCTGTTACTAATTCTTTAAAGGGAATGGCTTCTGATGCTGACATCAAAGAGGCAAGTACAAGTTATGCCCATGTTCCTCGGGAATCTAGTGAGATGGCTGCTAAGATTTTGCAGCATCTTGAGAAAATGACGCCTAAGAAAAAATCACTGGAGTCCAAATTAGCTACTGCTAGAGAGGGGCCAAACATCGATCTGACCCCACACATTCATCCTGGACAAGCTCTAAGGACCATGGATCTAGATGAATTAAAATTGCTTCGGGATTCACACAAGGATGTCAAGTTGGTGGATCAGCCCGTTAGTCGCTTATCTGATTATCATGATATTACTACTCAAAGGCAAGGCAGTATACAAGAGCAGGGCTCTGTAAACTCTGTACTTCCTGATGACAATGGGAACCCTGATAAAACCATCCAGGGAAACCTACAAAATACTGGTGGTACCAAGAACCCTGCATTGGAAAACTCTGTAAATGGAAACCTGGGGGAACCACCTTCACTTGCTTTCAGTCCTATGGCGACTAACACCACTTCATCTGTTGACTCCCCATCCAATAAATTAGTCTTTAACGATGGGCCGCTTACTTCAAGTTTATGTCTTCCATTTAGTTCATCTGGCCCAGCTTCATTTGACGTGGCAAATCATATTTTCACCCAAACCTCAAGCAACATGGCATCATCTATTGGGGCCACAACCAGTACCACTACTCTCACTGACAGTGTCCATGTCACTGCTAATGGGGCATCTTCAAGCTTGTCAAAGCGTGTTTCTGAAGATTTGTTTTCTAAAGAAAGGTGTTCTGCTCCTTCAACAGTAGGAGGTACAGAGGATTTTAATGTAAAAGCTGAAAAGGTGAATAATTTGGGAAATGTCAATGATTTACCCACTGAAAGTATATTCGCCAGTACTGTGTGTAGCATTTTCGGTGTTGAAACTTTGGCTAGCGCCATCAGCCATAAGTTCACAGTGGCTGAGCTCAGCTAGTGGAACTTCAGTCAGCAAGGAATCTTCTCTCTCTGGATCAGGCAGTCCTAATGTCGTCTCTCTGAGCACACCTGTGCAATTCGGCTTGTCTTCCTCTACTATGGGTTGTGGTGCATCTGTTATTACTCCCCTTACCTCTAGCATCAGTGTTAGCTCTTCACTTCCTGTTACCAAACCAGAGGGTGTTATTCCAAGTTTCGAGTCTGCATCAGCAAGTAATCCAGTTATCTCTATTAATGGTTCTGCCCCTATAACCTTCAAATTTGGTGGTGGTGCTTCTGGTTTGTCAAATGGCAAGGATTCTGCCCCAACCTCAGCATCCGCTGGATCCTTTCAACTGGGTGCCAGTTCTGAAACTCCCAAAAGCTCTGGTACCAGCTTATTCAGTTTTGGTGCTGGTTCTTCTGCTTCCTCATCAGCAATATCCAGCAGTAGTACTGCTCCTGGAGTATTTAGTATTGGTGCTGGTTATTCCTCATCAGCAGCCTCTGTTAGCACTTCAAGTTCTGGTGAATTCAGCTTGGGCTCTGTTACACCGGTCTTCTCGTCAGCAACTCCTGTTAGCAGTACAGCTTCTACTGTATTTACTTTTGGTATTACTACTTCGATTTCATCATCTTCCAATTCAATGGCATCTAACAATAGTACTGCTCCTCCTATTTTTAGTTTTGGAGCCAGTGCTCCAGCACCTTCACCAGACTCCAATAAGATTTGTGCCAGTGGTCCTAATTTTAGCACGTTTGCTTCCGGATTGCAAGCTCCCGAGTCTTCGTTTGTTCCACCATTCACTATGCCATCATCAACTGGATTCTCTTTTGGGTCATCCTCGCCTTCTTTTGGCTCTTCAAACTCTTCTATGGTTTTCGGGTCAAGCAATGGGGTCCCTTCAAATCCAACATTCTCCGTTGCTACAGCTTCAGCCTTGCCATCTGCTGGAACGCAGAGTGTATTTAACAACTCTGCATATTCATTTAGTACCACTCCAATGGCTGAAGATCATATCCAATCATCCGCACCAGCAACTTCTGTGTTCGGTCAGTCGCTTGTCACACCTCAGTCACTTGTCTCACCTTGTCCACCTAGCTTTCTGTTTGCATCAACGGCTCCCTCTGCGGTAGCTCCCTTCCAATTCGCCAGTCAACAGAGCCAAGTTGGTCAGCAGACGCCATCACAGTTTCAGGCTTCAGGTAGTTTAGAATTTAATGTTGGTGGGAACTTCTCGTTAGGCAGTAGCGACAAATCAGGCCGGAAATTTGTAAAGATCAGTAAAAGCAGGAACCGGAAGTTGAGGTGAGAATAGTGTAGGTTTATTTTTACTTTACACCCTCAACTACGAAGAAAGTTTCAAACTATACTTTTATACTATGCTATGCCTCAAATTGCACTCTATATTACGGTTTGTCTCATTTTGCACCGTAAAATACCAAATAGGATGGAATTTCATTTTAAAAGAAGGGTGAACTCGAAATATTACATATGTTAAATTTTTGGGGCACATTTACAAATAACGAAATTTGTAAATTAAAAATAAATCCCACCTCTTCATCAAACTCCCCACGCCTTCATCTTCTTCATCAAACTTCCATATCCCACCCAACCTTCCGGACATTGGTTCGAACATTAACACATTGCCGTTGTACTTCTTGATATACTAATAATTGTCAAATTAAGGAATTTACCACTCCCTCGCCCTCGCCCCGCCCCCACCCAACCTTTCTCCTAAATGTCAATTGGTCCCAATTCTAACATATTGCCAACTGTAGTGATAAATCAACAGAAAATGCGATTGAAAATTGAGACAGAGCATTACACCAATGAAACTAACATAGTTTGAGTAACAAATTCAACACAGTGAATACATAGAGGAAGCTCACTACATGCATCGCAAAGTACACCAAAATAAGATTAGCCCATAGTCCATACCCATAATAAACTTGAAAAAGGGTTAGTGATACAATCGATCACCCATGTTTTATAACGTTTACTATTCGATCACTTATGTTGCATTTTGACCTTTTTGATCACTTATGTTTTAATATCTTGTCTCAGTTGGTTTGCTGATTGACTTTTCCGTTATACTCAATTTTTAGCCAAACCGATCCTTAATTAGGAGGGGTAAAATTGTCATAACACAAAATCCTTTTATTTATTTATTAATTTTGAATCTAAAAACTCATGCTTAATTCGGAGGTTTTAAACTATGGACTCAAAAATGATTTTATGTTAATTGACTATTTTACCCCTCCGAAGTAAGGATCAGTTTGGCTAAAAAACTTGAGTTCAGCAGAAAAGTCAATCCACAAAAACCAATAAAGACATGATATTGAAACATGAGTGATAAAAAAAGTCAAAATGAAACATGAGTGATCGAATGGTGAATGTTATGAAACATGAGAATTGTCTCGAAAACCCTAACGACCTAAGTATATTTCGGCAGATTTTATAGGTTTTGGGAAGGGACTGGTTTAGCTGTTGTTTGATGTTTAATTGATGTTAAGTTGATATATAAATGAGGTTTAATCTGCAATAAGACGTTGGGTTAGGTTAAGAATCGAATTTAGAACTCAAGGGGTGTGATTTTTAGGTTCGACATTGTGTTCTTAAGGATAGGGTTGATATGTATTGATTATGGGTGATCGTTTGATGATAATTGGAGTATAAACATGTATATAAACTGTTTCATGATTATTACTTATGTTTAGAGGTGGAATAAAAATGTAAATATTGGAACTAAAGAGGTTCGATTGATTTGGGGTTTAAACCGATTGGAGCTTAGGGTTTGTAATGGATTTGGTTCATTAATTATATGTTAAAAAGGGGTTAGATGATGTATTAGAACTGTATGTTGGGTTAGAATGGTGTTTAAGGGTGATTGAATTGATATGAGTTGAATTATAGCAATTTCGGGTTGAAAGAAAAGGTTAGATTATAGAATTGTGGAATTTTGATTAAGTTAAGGACGAATAATGATTAGAAGGGATTAAACACTTGGTTTAGGCTTGATAAGGATTAATGAATTTTAATCGGAATGAATATTGGGTTAGTATGAAAGAATTGGTCTTAAAAGGTAATTATGGATACGTTTGGGGGGCATTAGTGAAAAGACATAAGTATGATATAAGATATGAACTCCAGGGGTTAAGATGAAATATATAAGGGTTGGAACTAATATTAATTGTTTTTAAGTGTTGGATTATTAAGTAGGTTATATAAATTGGGTTAGAATTAGAATTTATAAAGTTTAGGGGTTAACATGTAAACTTTGGAGAAGTACAGGGTGTTGAGGCAAATTACATGGCTAGTGGGGCAAATTGGAGCCTAAGGTGTCATTTAAATTGAATTTGGGGTCATAGTGTAATTAATGCAAAAGTTGGGGCAAAGGTGTAGTTAAGTATAATTGAGGGGTAAAAGTGTAATTTCACATGAAATAAGGGTTGAATCTTAGAATAAGATAAGGGGTCGATTGGACTTAATATGAGGATAGGAATTGGGACATTTATGGGAGTTGACCTAAGTTTGACCATAGTTGACTTTGACTAGGGTGACCGTTGACCAAACCGTTAGTGACTTAAGTGTTGATGACTAGACCTCTCCGATAATAACAACATTATAATGGGCATAAGAGGTACGACTAATATGAGTTATAATTATTATAATCTCAGGGTTGACCATGTGGGGCCTAGGGGCAAAATGGTCATTTTTCCGCCCAAGAGCAAAATCGTCATTTTTCCTAGATTAATCTAAAAGGCCTTGCATATGTATAATAATTAGTGATGTAACTATTACGAGTGGGACGGGGTGTATTTGGAGTAATATTAGATCTAGAATATTTATATTATATAGGTCCTACTGTGTGAGCGATTCCAGCTCGAGACTCGGGGAATCTATTTGCGTGCTTTGCTTGAGGTGAGTTCTTACTCACGTGTTCTTATTTACTCTTGTATGTGTTGTGTGGTAGTGATTGTATACCTGGATACATTGCGATGAGTATTGTTGAGTATTGAACATGAGTAGAGATGGTTAGGGTGGACCTACGGGTCATGTATGTGTTATGTGTGTTGTCATGATCCGGCAACCTAGGTTCTGAACGGTCGCCATGTTTGTCACGATGGTTATGAGATGTTGGTATGTGTGTTGGTACGAGATGTGATATATGATGTTATGTTGAGTATGAGATGGTTGTGATGGTGTAAAGGGCTCCCTGTAGGCGAGGTTAGGCAGAGTGCTGTATAGTGCGAAAGTCCGGATCCAGAGCATATAGTGATTGCATTTATGTGATTATTGTTGGTTATTGTTGTTGAGACTATTTATTGTTGATGTTGAGTTCTATTATAGTTGTTCGGTTACTTCATTGCTTTCGCATCACGTATGTGGGGTGGTAGCCACGCGTGAGAAGGATTTCACTAGCTGTCGAGCTGACCCCTTCGGGGACTTATCTTTTCAGGCTAGATCGGCAGAGTTAGTATCTGCATCGTTGAGAGACGGACGGCATTAGGAGTTTCCTCAGTCATCAGATTTGGAGTCGAGTCTTTTTATGTATGTTTATTGACTATTTTACCCCTGCGTGGGTTATCAGATGTGGAGCTTCTCTTTACTCCTTATATTATGTGGAGTTTTAGCTTACACCCCGATGGAACTATTTTCATTACCCTCGTTTTTCTAAGCATGGATTTTTACACATTTTCACACTCTTTTATTTAAACCACTTTAATTACATAAAACTGTTTTACTTATCGAGTCATCCATCGAGTGGTGACTCTGGTTTCGGATTTGTTATCGAGCCTAACCTCAGGGCGGGTCGTTACAGTGTCGACTCCTCAACCTCCGGTCAATGGTCGTGCCCTGCGTTGCTTGGTTTACCATGTAATCTGGATTGTTTTGTTCTCTCCATAAATGAGCAACGTCCGCCTTAACATGCTCCAAGAGTCGAGTGATAAGGATAACTCATGACATTATTTGTCATGGACCTTTTTCTACATAACACTTGATCATCTGAATCAGCTGCAAAGAGTCGGATTCAACTTGAAAATTATGGAAAGAATTATCACAACACCACCATAGAGTGGCTAACACAACCTCAATTTATGCTGCAAATGGTGAGCTAGCTTCATAACAAGGAATTGAATGGGTTGGTAAAATCAAACTAGGGTTTTATTCAAGTTAAATTGGTACAGGTCTTGTTGCGTTCAACTCAACTTGATCCAATATGTATACCGGATTGGACTCGATGTCGAACTCCGAAAATAAGTTTCATTTCACATGGTCTTCTACCTATATAGATGTGAGTGAACGTAAAATTTTTGATCCGGCTCGTGTTTCGGTGCGTATTGGCAAATTTCAAACGAAAAGGTAAAATCCAAGGTTGGGCAAACAGGACCAAACAGTTTGATTTAGTCCGACTCACATATTAATACACGGTACTTGAAACTCCTAAACCTAAGCTAAATCCTATAAGTCACTCCCATCCACCTATCTTCATCTTTTTACATATCACTCTTCTCCTTCTCATCGGCCTAAATGCCCAATCACATCTCATTTTTTGCGAACCGGACGAAACTTGTTGTGAATTGTGCGAAGAATCGAACCGAACTTGCAAATCGGACCGCATTTTTGCAAACCGTACGAAGACCGGACCGAACTCGAGCTAAACCTGCGAACTCGAACCCATAAATGGTACTCACTTTTCGGACCGATTATAAGGTGCAAACCGGGACCGATCTCAAAAGTAGCTACGTTCGTATAGTTTGAAATATTTACCCTATACCGATACACCCAATTTAACTCCATCTAGTATGACATAACAAATGAAATACTTGATTTAAGTCTTTTTCCTTAAATTTTTAATTTATTTTTAGGTCACATTATTTATTTAATACACCTTCCATTTACTTTGACTTGAATTTGATTAACGTTGAAAGTAACGTTTGACTTGATTTTACTTAACAAAAGTCGAGTTTTTTGAGTCGAACTGTTGAAATCGAATCTTTTCGAGCTAATTCTTGAGCAAAACAAAAGCTCCCAAAATACTTCACTGTAGGCTCTTATTATGCTCATATGGGCATATGGCAAACTATCGACTAAACAACCTCAAATTTCACAACCTTTTAGTACCTTTGTGTTGGAACAACATTTTCACTTCATCAAATATCCAATTCAGGTTTGTTTTATATTTGTAATAAACCTCAAACAATATTATTCCAAATGCTTAATAAAGATTGATTTTTTATTAAACCATTCTTGAAAATAGTATCAAGATTTTATTATTAATTGAAGGTTTTTAGCAGAAAATATAGTATTGCTAGAATGGCCAAAATGGAAATTAGTGGATCTGAAAAAATTGTTAATGACACCAAATTGCTTCTGGAGAAAATCTCCTCCATTCGTCATGATGGTCCTGCAAAGCTCCAGGTAAAATTTATGTGATTGTTTATATGTTTATTGTACAAAGTGATTCAGGTTCTGTAGTTTTATGGGAATGTGTTCTTTTTTTTGGCCAATGATTTTTACACTCCACCGAGTGATAATGACACTCCACATTTAGTATAAAAGTAGAGGAAAAAATAACAAACGAGTGGAGTGTTATAATCAGGAAATGGGGTGCAAAAATCAATAAATCATTGGCCTTTTTTTGTGATATAAAAATTTCTTATATCTGTGGAAATGTACAATTGGTCTGTATTGGATTTTAACATGAACTATTGCAGTTTATGTGGTTGTAGTTTATATTCTGTATTGGATTATGACATGAATGTGAACATGCCCCAAAGCCCATGAACGTGAACATGCCCCAAACGAGGCTTCCGCCTAAGTGGGGTAGGGGTAGGGGAGGCCGGAAGGGTTGGATAGTACCTAACCTTACTTTGTGAATCTGTGATAACAAAGAGACTGATTCCGAATTGAATCAAGAGTGAAGTGCAAAAACTATTTACAACTCTCTCCGGTCATGTTTAATTGTCGTCCTACCACAATTTTTTTGTTCAAAAGTATTTGTCGTTCCAGCATTCGACATTGCACCTTCACATTATCAATGATTTTTTTTTAACTATTTTTTTAACCAACCAATGATGTAGTATCAAATAATTGTCCTTCTACATTTTCAATGTACTTTTTCATTACTTTTTATTTTCTTTGATCTATGTGCAAATGGCTAGAACCACAATTAAAAGTGGAAGGAGAGAGTATTTCGCAATAGGTAGGAAGGGCAAGTAGTCGAATGGCCCCTTATGATGTAATCGATTTTAACCAAGAGCCTGAGGATATAAATTTTTGTACTCAGAAGACATCAAAACTCGTATTAGATTTTGAAATAGTATAAAAACAATAACATATCATAATGGCTCTAAATAACATGCGATAATAGGGAGTCTGCTTCTGAATTGATCCAAGAGGAAGGGCGAAAACAGGGGGGGGGGGCAAATTTTGAAATGGTATTTTGAGATTTTGGTGTACCCATTGCACAGTTTTGATGTAAATTAAGTACTATAATTATTAAGGTGGGTTAAGTTGATGATATTAATCTTAGTCCAATGAATTATTCGAAGGTGCCTGATGAACTAGTCTATTACAACAGAGGTCATGTTTCCCCTTAATTTGATGTTCTACGTATCGGACGCCAATCTGATTTATGTCCTGGTTGCGGATATATTGGCATCTGACTGTTGTACTCTATGTTGTTTTCATGTTACATACTTGGTGTTTCAGTTACTCAATTGTTCTTGCGTTAATTCTTGAAACTTGAGCACTTAACGTTTTACTTTCTACATTGTAGTAAGTGTCTTCTCCCCTGGTGCTTCTGAAGTTTATTTCTCAATCTTCACTGAGTTTTAAGTTCATTTTGTCATGCTGGCGCCTTACCTTGCCAAATTATTGCTCATATATTGGTTTGTTGAAACCAGGTGATTGCGGATTTTGATGCAACATTAACAAAATATTGGATAGACGGTCTTCGAGGGCAAAGTATATGTCTTTTCAGTGTGCTCTGCTTTACTTCTGTGCCCAATTTTGAGCAGTGCTAGTAGAGACAAATTACAAATAATAATAACAAAAAAAATCTTTTTCTCACTACTGTCGTTACTACTATCATTTAGTTAATACTTTCATCACGTAATTTATAATGATTTGTGAAAATTTAATCTGTAGGCAGTCATAACTTATTGCAACAGTCAAATCATGAATATGATGCAAAGAGGCAGGAGCTGTTCGACTATTATCATCCACTGGAGTTTAATCCTTCAATTCCCCTTGTTGAGAAAACCAAGCTAATGGAAGCGTGGTATGCTTTCAGTGTTTACCTAAGACTCCCTTTTATGGCTCACATGAGAATATGCATGTTGCGAAAACCTTAATCTTAAACTGAATTACTTTCTCGTATTTCCGTAATATCAACAATCAAGATTCACAAAAGTAAGAGTTATGATGTATATATATATATATCTAGATTATGTTCTGCATTGCATGCAGGTGGGGGCAAACTCATGCTCTTCTTATTGAAGGCGGCCTCACCTTTGATGATATTCGGAAATCAGTGGCAAATGCAACAATTGCCTTTAGGGAGGGCGTGATTGAACTTTTTGAATATTTGGAGGTGATTGTTATTTACAGTATTAATAGTGACCGGCCTAAATCATTTATTCAGTTTATGCTTAGATACATAAAGTAGTAAATATCTTGTTATTGTGCAAAAAAAGAAGTCATTATTGCATGAGAATTTGTTTATCGTATGAATGTGGTGGGAAAGTAATATCCTGGTCAAGAGTTTCTTTCCGATTCAAATAGAAGCTGGTGTAACGTAACTTCAGCTTGGTTTGTTTCAATTCTGTTACTTGAAAAAGTTAAGATTAGAAGCCAATATTGCTAACAATGGACTTATTTGAATGGAACATAATTCGTACTTTACAGGAGAAAGAAGTTCCTGTTCTTATATTTTCTGCTGGATTAGCAGATATAATAGAAGAGGTTAGTTATCTGCATATTTTATTTAATTATATCAACTGCAAACCCATTGCACACAATTATTAAGTTCACATTGCTCTTTGTGAAGTACCTTTTTCTGATTGCTCGAACAGGTTCTCAGGCAAAAACTGCATAGAGCTTTCAAAAATGTCAGAATTGTATCCAACCGAATGGAATTTGACCAGGATGGGCATCTAATTTCTTTTAAAGGTGACAGTTCCAATTCATGATGTCTTTCAAGGATAATACTTGATTGAAATTTTGATCATCTTTAAATATATTATTCAATGGATATATTGATTTCATTCAGAAATTGGCTTCTGTACCAAAAATCCATTAGTTGGATGTAGGTAACTAGAGTCGCATCCTCGTTCATCGCGACCTCCTGTCATGACCATTTCATGTTTAAATGTGATTCTTCAATGATTGAAACATTCGTTTTAAGGACTTAGAGCTTTAATAATAATTTAGTCTAGTAATTAAATTGCTGGCTATAAATAGGAAGCTATACATACCTTCGACCGAGCACAAGACATTTAACCATCTACCAAGAGATCTTATTGACAACTAACAAGTCTTTTTATGTTCATGTATCTGATAGGGAAAACTATTCATAGTCTGAACAAGAATGAGCATGCACTTGATATGGCTGCGCCATTGCATGAACAGCTAGGTGGTGTCAACGGAGTAAATGATGACAGTTCCTCTTTAAGGAAAAGAACCAACGTGCTGCTCCTTGGTGATCAAGTTGGCGATCTGGGAATGTCCGACGGTCTGAATTATGAAACAAGAATTTCTGTTGGATTTCTGTGAGTAGCACTACTTGGGAACTTTAGTACTATGTTCTTCTCTGTTTCTATTTCATTATACCCGTTTTTTCACTCAGGTCGCTTACTCCAATATGGTATTATATTATTATCGGAAGAACATATGTGGTACTTGGGTACAAGCTAGCAAGAAGTAGCAATAAAATATTTAGACGCATAACCAAATATGCAGAACTTTATATGTGAACCATTGAGTTATTATATGTTAAAACAAACTTCACCAATATAGAAGAATTTGAATTATCATACTCTAGTTGATGTGTGGTATCCTATTGAGTATTAAGAGACATCAGTGCGAATCTATGCCTAATTGTTCTCACATATAGAGTCGGCTTTTTGACATTTTTAGTTATGCTAATACTGACTCTTTCTTTCTTTCTTCGGAACATCATGCAATGACCGTGAAGCCTTCAACTATGCTAATTATGTTTTAGTAAGTAGAACAGCTTAAACACGAGATTTAATTATAAGCCTTCAACTATGCTAATCGCTTGGTGCAGGAATTGCAACATTGAGAAGTCTCTTGAAAGCTACAAGAACGCGTTTGATGTTGTTTATATGGTGAGTTGGACATCTTTGAATTGTGCAATTTAATTGTTGGTTTCCTCACTCATAGCATTGTGAAAATCAATTCAAAACTTGAACCACGTACATACATACTCACAGAAAAGCTTACGACATAAATGTTGTACAGTGTTAGACGTGATTGTGCTGCGTCTATGTAGTGATTAGACAGAAACAAAAGTGTCATCTTCATCGGTTTATGTATGAATGCGATGATTTTCAACTTTAAAACAATCTTTAATCTTTGATAAGTAAAAGAGAGGAAAATTGCTTCCTAACACCACTTGTTTCCCCTCGCAGAACGATGCAGCCATGACTGGAGTACTTGAACTAGCTCATCAGCTTTGCTCATCTAGCAGCGAGTAATATATTGGTGGAACTTCCCAGTTTACAAACTTCAAGTCGACCCAACGA
The DNA here is from genome assembly GCA_003412495.2 of Echium plantagineum. Classification (NCBI taxonomy): domain Eukaryota; kingdom Viridiplantae; phylum Streptophyta; class Magnoliopsida; order Boraginales; family Boraginaceae; genus Echium; species Echium plantagineum. Next base: position 22,041,349 of record CM016565.1, read on the forward strand.
TAGAAAGGAAATCAATATGGAAGGCATTGTGGATCTTCTACGAATATATATGTATTTTCTGTCATCTTTAAGCTCCACCTCTATACATGTATCGTTTTCAGTACAGAAGTATGTTTGTCTGATTACTGATAAGGTGGTGCAGCATATAGCAATACTATGGTTAATGCTAAGTTATACTATTGGTTTCCCAATTTATGACTGATGGAAGACTCCATTGCCTATTCTTGATGATAACAGGAATGGATGAAGACCATTGTTTCAATTTATACTACTTCGGTTTTTTTATTGTCATTCTAGCAATTTGCACATGGATTAAGGAAAATGGGAAGTAGTGAAAAAGTACATTAAAAGTGTAAAATGACAATCAATTGAAACTATATAATTGGTTGGTTGAATTTTTTTTTTTTTGATAAATAGGAATAATAAAGTTATAACGGAAGGTAAATATCCTTTCCTTTATATTGTTGCCAGAATACAAAGGAGTTATAGTCGTAAACATAATGATTTGAAGCACTATTACAAAATTTGGAAAACTGAAAACATTTTGATGAAATATCCGATAAAACGGTTCTCTAGTGAAGTGCGAAATCCTGTGTTCGATTGCAATTCCAGAAAGCTTTCCACTCCTTAGATTTTGCTAGTAGTGATCCTTGTCTAGCAAGACCTGTGAGAAAATCAAATCTGTAAAAATATGAACTGAGGTCGGTCTTCTATTGATGCCTAAAATCATGCCAAAGAGCAAGATTTCCAACATATTAGCCTCTATTGCAGGGGAGCAATGAGGAGAGTGGTCATCAACGCCATGTGACGTGCTTGTAGTATTAAGCAATTTCATATCATGAAAATTTTCAGAAACCTTAAAGGAAACAACATCTTTATAGACATAAAGGTGAACTTTCCAAGCAGGATAAACATCCACAGTGATGATAACAAAGAGTGGGGACTCATTAATATCTCTGGGTAAAGAGAGAAATTGATGTAAGGGCCGAAGTAAAGGGGAGTAGCCCCTTGTTGGCGGTTCATAAGAAATGTTCATCCAAAGAATAAAAAAGGAAGACTTCATTGCCTTCAAAAAATAGATTTCAAATCTACATTCATGAAAAAGCACTTTGATTCCTGAAAAGTCATGTACTCCAAAAAGCGCTTATTAAAGATAATAATTCATACTTAACATTTAAATGTGCTTTCCAAGGCTTATTAATGACAAAAGCAAGAGAATCATAAAAGGAGAGATGAGGTCTACACCATCTCAAGTTAGAGTGATCCACCCAAAACCTCTGTAGCTACGGACATGAGCTGAAGAGGTGAGTGGTGTCTTCTTGGTCGTGTCCACGGAAACAACAAGTGGTAGAAATGGGAAGATGACTCCGATTGGCAATATTCAGGTTAAGGGAGAGACGATTTAAAAGCAATTTATAGAGGAAGACTTTAAACTTGTAGGGAACAAGTAATTTCCACAAGTTAATCCATGTTTTAGGGGGAATGCGGATATAAGTAGAAGGCTTAGAAATAACCGGCGAAGTAGAATCAAAGAGGGAGTCATAAACAGATTTGGTTGATAATTTCATAAGAAAAAGTAATAAAAAGGTACATTGAAAATGTAAATTTACAATTAATTATGCTAGAAAGACAAATATTTTGAAAAAAAACTTAAGGTTAGAACGATAAATAAAAAAGAACGGAGGGAGTGTTTTCTAATTATAATGTTTTGTGGGTACATATATTTCCACGAAACCCACGTTCAGTACATTCGGTGCTTTTACTATAAAAATAATATCAAATACATGTGCATTCGATCCTATTAATGAATACACGCAATATATATTCCCATCGTGAAAATAGTTCTTACCTATTTTGTGACCCTCTAGTCGGAAGTTGAGACTAATAGCCTTGGGTGTTTTGCTTTATCAATAATGTAATTAATATTAAAAGAGGTCAAAATTCTTTTTCATTTTTAAATTAAGAGAAAAATGGAGGATTGGCACTATTTGACCTTTTTTTTTTTTTTTTTTTTTATCAATTTGGAGTATCCTTGACCAAATTTTACAGTAAATAGCACAATGGGACAAATGACTAAATTATGAACAAAACTATCTAATCAAGGTCCAGGATTAACTCGATATCCAATATTAAAGAAATTATTTGGTATCCCAATTTCAAATTCAATAATCGGAATGGTAAGTATTTCAACGTCAAAACTAAATTAAAAATGATGCTAACATTTCAAGTCGAGTGATATATGAGATCCAAATCCTACTCTGTATCTGCTTCCTTCAATCAAAGTTGAGGCCCAAATATTCTTTATTTCCAAACCGGTCGGATTATTTGCACAAAAAGAATTAGGAATTACTACCATAATGAATCCTAGTATGATTCTACCACTTAGTTAGTTAATTGTAATGAATGCTAACAGAATCAAGAAGTAGAGACCTCCTAGGATCCTAGACAACCTTTATAAACCCGAACCGGTTACGGTATTAAGAATTTTTTTATTAAGATTTCTCTAACTTCACTTCTTCAATCAAAAACACTTCTTTTCTCTCTACCAAACCCCTATTTTTCTCTGCTTTCATCTTCTTCTTCTTTTCATCCGTTTCATTGAGTTTACGAACAGTACAAAAATGGTGCCTGATATAAATTACGAAGACGTGAAACACCTTGAAGGCAAATCAGAGTATAGTAAAATCGATCTTCTTGCTGAAATCGTAGGGGTGGCCTCTCAACTTTACTACCAACTAGGGCCTGCCCTTACCCATGGCGGGGGAGCGCAACCGCACTAGGCCCCCGTTTTAGAGGGGCCCCGAAATTTCTACAAAATTTCCTATGAAACATACGAAAATTTTCATTTTTGAAATTGTGAAAACGAAATGTTTGTATTTCGAAATTAATTTTTTTCGTAGAATAAGTTCAAGTTTTCAATTGTATTAGACATATATGAACTAAAGGTATTTGTTTAAAAAGAGTTTATTAATGATTAAAATAATTATTCATAACCTTTTGCCAATATACATATATAACATATAACTCACACGTTTGACATGTTAGATAATTACAATTGTCTATTTGTTTTTAGATCTAACTTTTAGATATTCTTACAAATAATATTAAATGATGTAAATATTTTCCATAAATTTTAATCATTTGTTAACATATATAGCATTGATTTCAAAATATTTTATTTTATTTTTGGAGTAGTTCAAACTTATATATACTACAATAATATTTATGTTTATTCAATTTTTTTTAACATATACGTATAATTTGTTTTGACTTTTTACATTTTTACATCGTTTCTTAAATATTTCCATAATGTAATAACATGGGTTAATTCTCTGATTTAAAATATAATAATAAATTATGTAACTTTAATAACTCGTTGCGTTTTATTTAAAACTCGTTAGTAGTTTGCTCGTTCGGTCAATTCGAGTCATAATCGAGTCAAGCCCGTATAAGGGCCTTGTGATCACTATTTAAAATTATTATCCCTATGTTTTATGTAAGTTTATCGAGTCATCCATCGAGTGGTGACTCTGTTACCGCGTAGATATCGAGCCTAACCTCAGGGGGCCTGAGTGGGTCGTTGCACATAATGTTTCCGAAACGTTTCTTAATTTTATAATTTCGAAACTATATTCGTAAAAGAAACTTTGAACCATGGACAAAACTACTGCTTACTAAAAGTATTCTTATAGCTAGTGATCAATTAAATCAAAATTTGAGGGAAAAAAATATAGTTTTAAGTGATCAAAATATAGTGTCAAGAGAACTTGATAATAAAAACATATTATGCCAAATGAACTCGATAATGAAAATTTAGCTTTACAATAATGAATCTTTTCCACATTTTGATTTTCACAACCCTAGAACTTGGGAAAATCTTGACCATGAAACGAGAGATATTTTAGTTGATAATGGATTTGAAGATACCGTTCGTGTAACAATTTTGCATCAAATAATGTTAAGATATTTTTTGTGTAATTTTTAATATTCATTTCAATGGATAAAAATGAATCCTCAAAAAAAAAAATTGCCGAGGGCCCCACTTTCAGTTTTCGCACTAGGCCCCGAAAATCTATAGACCGGCCCTGCTACCAACAAAAGAATACTAAAAACAAGAAAAGAAAACTTGATCTTCCATGCTTTGAAGGCCAATTTCTTCAATGGAATAAGTCGACGAAAAAACGTACGATCAAGAAAGCCAACAACATTTCTTCTTCTTCTTCTTCTTCGGATCCTCTTCCGAGAGAAGTGTCAACAATTGAGAAGCTGGACAAACCTACTATTGATGACAAAGACAACAAGATTCCCTCAGGTCTGAAAATCAAACTCAAGCTGAATGGTTGTTCTGTGTCCAATCCTCAACAAGATCCAAACAAGAATCAAGAAAAGGCGATCGAGACTTTTGCTTCACAGATTTTGGTCGACGGGCAGCCTCGGGTGGACACTAATCAAGCTCTGTCGCATGAAACAATTCCTGACTATCTCAACAGACAAATTGCTGAGCTGGGCAATGGAAGAGGTATTTCCGAACAGATTTTAGTTCTACAAAAAACGTTGTTCAAATCGGATATATGCCCTCGCCAAAATAGGTTATTGCTTCCAAAATCCAAAACCAAGGAATTTTTGAGTGAAAGTGAAAGGAAAAGAAAATTTCCTATGCATGTGCAAATAATCGAACCCTACTATCAAAAAAGCACAAGAGATAGAGACAATGTGGGATTGACTGCATGGGAAAAGGTTACTGTTTTGAACAATACATGGACTAAGATTGTGAAAAGAAATGATATTCGCACAGGCATCACTGTACAGCTCTGGACAGTTCGAGATGATGATGGTCAATTGATTTTCGTTTTGGTCGATTTAACGGGTCGACCTAGTGGAGAGGGTATTATGATGATGATGAATTTGTCGAGATTTATAGACATAGTACTAGTTCGTGGGAAATTGTTAATTATAAAGTTATTTTTAATGAAATTGCTCCGGATAAGGTTGATATTAATGGGATACCTTATTGGAGAGTTAATTGCTGAAATGGTCTCATTAAATGGGGGTCTAGTGCACTTTGGTCCCCGAAAGTAGCACTGTTGCGGAAATGGTCCCTGAAAGTGTGTCAAATGGTGCAATTTAGTCCCTATTCCGTTACATCAGTCAAATTTTACCGTGAATAGTGATTTTGGGGGAAAAATAA